>OX493408.1:1250000-2500000 GCA_950371165.1 Lacanobia oleracea
GTACTTTAAGGCATTGATCATTTTGTATGGAGTAGCTACTGGTCGACCGACATGTAATTGAATTTGCTAACGATTTCTCATTTCAGAATGAAAACTGATAATCTATTATAGTTTGTTTGTACATATACATTATAAAAGCATAAGAACGGTAACAATAAAAAGCATTTCTAAACATTCTCACACCTTTTATTTCTCTCCACAGAAGTTCCTTGTATGTATTTGTACCTCTGGGAATATCTAGTTCACATCAGTTCAGTACCACATCTTGAGGCCGCCTGGCTTTAGAACTAGCAAGCCTTTTGAGCACAACTATTAAGTCATTTTTTATCCAAAAGTGCCTGTAATATTCTATTTCGTTCCCGTTGTATGTCGTTGGACTCTTCTACAGCCCGCACCAAACTATCAAACTTGTCATAGTCTTTCCTATTTTGGACTTCCTGCATCAACCGCTTTATTTCGGTGAGTGTCATGTCGTCCAAGTTCCCACCATAGCCGCAGGTACCTGTTCCCATAGGTTCATCAAATATATTTTCAAAATATGAATAATAAGGCCAGTTGCTCATTTTCCCAGTTTCTCTCTTTCTCTCAGTGAGCCGTATGTATGTTTGTTTCAAGTTGCGGAATTTTCGATCACATTCTTCTGAAGTCAACCCTATTTTTGGAGCAAAAATTCTCCATACATTTTTCTTTTTAACTAGAGGATCTCGAAATCTTTCTTTGTTCTCTACATAAAATGTTAAAAGCTGTTTGACATAGTCATCTTCTTGTGATTTGTATGTCACTTTAGGTGGTCCATCACTGGTGCTTGAGCTACATGGTCCACTATATATTCCTTCAAAATCCTTAAAATAGCGCCATTTTGTTATACACCTCCCTGTATCTGCTCTCATTTTTAATCTAATATATGTTTGTTTCAAATTCCTGAACTTTTTGTCACAATCTGAGGGACTTTCCCCCACTGACGCCGATATATCTTTCCACAACTCTTTCTTCTGATATCTTGGGTTTTTAAACTTATCAGCTATTTGCTTGTACTGTTCTATTAACAACCTTGTTTTATTTTTGTCCCAGGGACCTATACTGGGATTGTAATTATAAAATATTCTTTCAAAATAGTTATGATATTGCCACTTGATTTGTTTTCCAGTTTCTCGACTCTTTTCTTTCCAATTGAAGTAAGCTCTTTTTAAATTCTTGAACTTATGGTAACAGTTGTACTCTGTGGTCCCCACCTGTAATGCTATCTCCCTCCAAACATCTTTTTGCAAGCAGTCTGGACTTCTGAACTTGTTCAAGTTCTCTATGTAGAGACTAAGCAATCTTCTAACTTTGTGCTCTTCCCACGGCTCTAACACAGAGGGTGGAAGTAATTTGCATTCTTTAAAAACCTCTTCACAGGTATTGTAATGTACCCATTTTACCTCTTTACCGAGTCTTTTCTTTTTCAAGAGTCTTATGTAAGTTCTCCTCAAGTTTCTATATTTTTTACTACATTCATCAGAACTTGTACCTAAGTGCTCAGCAATTTCTTCCCAAGAAGATTTGTCTTTATTTATATTTTTATATCTGCTATCTAAGCACAAACCAAGTAGTAGTTTTATTTTGTCCCTATCCCAAAAGTTGTCATCATCTTTGGCTTTTACTACCTCCTTGTCACTATTTTCAGAAACATTTTCTTGGGCAGTAACAGGGGTCTCATTTATTTGTAAATATTGTCTGTCTCCTGTATCCAGAATATATCTCGCCTCCTGTCCTGTAACTGATACAGTACATGGGTTTATAAACTATCAATAGACCGACCGCAGTACCTACGGAATTTATTAATTTACATTAGTTCAACAGCATAACTTACTGTGTGGATTCTGTATGGTGAAGTTATTGCTACTGAATATGACATTGCTTTGATCTTCCCTGAGGACAAACCAATAACTTTGGTTGTGGGGATTATTGATGTCCATAATGAGAGCAATTTAATAATTTTATTGTAATATTGCAGTAAAATTTAAGATTTTCAATGGTGAACATTCACTGTGAATATCAATTGATAAGAGCGCTTTCAAGCACGGCAAAGCTTCTCCCGATATATTACTCTCCTTTATGGCTTCTATAAATTACAATTTACTCTTTGAGGCATAGCAATTAATTACAGACTACATAGAGATACCACAGACTACAGGGGATGACGAGAAGAGATGGTTGTCGGCATCATAGTGTTGGACGTCTGCGACAGACTACTCTATGGTCAAATATTAAAGGCGGCTATAACTTGCATTCACTGATCTCTATTATAATTATAAATACAGTCCTACCAACTTATCTGCGAATTGAATGAGGACGGCACTAATTCCGTGTTGCTAATTAATATAAGATGCCCAAAATTGAGTAAGTTTTCAAGAAGGCAACTGGCAGCCTCAGACGTGTTATAAGTACATACCAATTGTATACCTGAGATAAGGCCTACCAAAGAGTATTTATACCCTCTGGGAACCAAGAATACCTTGTACATAACTGAGTAAGGAAAATACTAATGCAACAAATATTGCCCTTTTACTTCCTCGAATTGAATGGTTTATTTGAAATAAAATGCTTTGAATTGACATTACCATAGACGTAACGTACAAAAGTTCATGACTGAATTTCTATTATTCTCGGTCTTCTCGAACAAAAGTTCTTGTACAGACTAATTCAGCATTTGACGCCGAGTTTAACAATATATTTTTTATTTGAAGACGCTAGAATTCAATCTCAGCTAAATTAATGTATGGGAGTCTGCCATTGTTCTTTCACAGCCGTAATCGTTTAATAAGAATTACAGTTTTTACAATTTAAAAACAATGATACCTAGGTAAAAATAATAAAATAAATAAAAAGAATTTGATAATTTTCAGTTTAGTCTCTCAGGAATACACAATGGCTTTATCTAAAAAGTAATCCAATGAAGTGGAAATTCAGCAGATAAAATGTTCCACAGGGGATACAACTTTCATTTAATGCGAAGTTAAGTAAGTACCCTGCAAGAAGTACCTAGATGTCTAGCATTTAGTTTTGACCGTACCTGACCCCTAACACCAGATTTGACTAATTACAATTAGCAGTGGTAGTGTAGTGTAATAAAAAACACAAATTCCTTTACAATAATTTATTGAAAACCAGGTTTACAGTAATTGTGATTTTTAGATGAACCTGCATACACAACTTCATCCTGGTTTTGAGGCCATACTCCGCTTATTTCCATACCACCATCATCATTATCACTATCGCTTTCAGTTTCAGTATCACTTACCACTTCTAAAATAAAAGGTTTATCTAAATACAAATCATGTTTTAAGTACGTATTCTCCTTCTAAAGTGCGAACGTGTGTACAATGCTGTGCCCACTCACGAACTGTAATAGCATCAAAAGCTTCTCTAACTAGGCGGGGAATTTCAGCATTTTTGTGCTCAATATTTACATCGGCAACTTTTCTTTTCATTGTGCTCCATATGAGTTCAATGGGATTCAGATCACGATGATAAGGTGGTAAATAAAAGCATTTGTGTCTATAGTCTTCTCAATTTTTTTTATATCTCATATACAAGTTCAGGCTTGTTTCTCTTAATTATTTCTAAAAGCTGAGGTTTGGTCAAATCCTCTCCGTAGTCAATAAATAATGAATATATAATAATGAATATATTTCAGGTCAACCATAATTGCTGATCTTTTTTAAGGAATTCGTATTTGGGACTGTATTCACACAAATACGGTGATAAGGAGCGAAATCCATCACTATTATGGATGGCTCTCGTAAATTAGGCACAAGTTTTTCAATAACCCACTTTTTGAAGTTGGTACTATTAGCTCCGTCTTCACCCTCTCCTTGCCAACATTTACCCGATGTATGCAAAGAGTAAAAATAGGTCTCATCTAAATAAATTATGGGCCGGGGCTGGGGTGATTTATTATTTTTATCCACTGCATGCAAGTACTTAGCTCTCCAAGCTGATATTTCATTAAGCTCCATAAGAACTTTCCGATTGGATTGAGATTTTTTAAAACGAAATCCCACCTTATGTAGCAGCTTTCGCAGACTCTCTCGCTGTCCAGTGTAATTTTTTTCTGTCTTAAGACCTCTAGTATCTTTTTAACAGTAGGGACCTCTTTTTTAGCAGAATACAATTTATGTACTTCTTCCATTTAAAATGTTGAGTACAAGATAGGCTACTATATTCAACTTAAGAGCGCTTTCACAATTTTTCTTGAATTTGAGCGTTTGATTCGAGTCTTGATGTTTGATTATGCTTTAGATATAGCACGAAAAAAAAAGCAAAAATACGCCTAAGAAAATTTGATAGAACAGTTGATCTTGGGAGTGTTCTAAATAAATATATCAATTTGTTCACGTACATCAGTAAATTTCTTGTCTCCGCAAAGGGTGTTTCATAAAATTACGCTTTTGGGAATCTTTTGATGCTTTGGTACACCGAAGATATAATAATTTAATCAATTTTAAAAATGTCCATGATACAACTGTACCTTCTACTTTGGAATGATCAAATCAATTTGTTACGATTCATGCACTAATAAACCAAAAATAATTTTGTAAAACTGAGAATTATTGACAATTTTCCGTACGAAACTATATTTTTTATCTATGAAAGTATAATCCAAATTTAAATAAAAAATATTTAATAATTAAGGAGGTATTGTTATAATGCATGAAAAAAAAATTAGTCTATTTAAAAGTAAACTCATATTTTTAAGCAATTTTTGTATACAGCCCTAAATCACTATAAATCTCGGGAAATGCGGAAAATTCTTTAGATAAATACGCGTTACGGTCGCAGATCGCATTTGGTCCACATACAGCTTCACCCTGACCGGCAAATTGCAAAAAACATAAAAATATTTGAATTTCGCGGGCTACCCTGGAGCATTCACCTTAAATGAAATAATCAGAGACCCCAACTGAGCTTCTTCTATAAAAAAGATTTCAACCTTTAATGTTTCGAGCATCACTTTTAATAGCTTTCGGCATATTATTTAACTTTATAAATTTTATCACAACAAAACAACCAGAGAACCCGAATGCAGTAGAAACTATTGACAATAAAGCAAAGTTTAACTGTGATGTATTTTTAGTAAAAACGAATTCAATACCTCAATTTGATGAAATCGTGAAAAAATATGGAATAGCATAGACAAGTAGTCGAGTTCAGTTATACAAGAACGCTAATGTCGTAGCGCCTCACTCAAGCATTTGACACGCGCTGCGAAAGCGAAATGGACGGCGGAAGCCATAGAGTAACTTATAGCGGACGCCATTATTTGTGTTTGTCGTTGTTGGTGACTGTGATAAATTACTGATTTGTATTACTATTACATGCGTTTCGTAATTTTATGTTGGATGCATACTGATTAAGCACGTCAAATTTACTTCGGATTATGAGTAGAATATTGACTGAATATAAAGGAGAAATCTGACAGCGGTGAGTTTAAAGATCACAGCCGGTGCGCGTTGTATTTATTGCTTTGAATTTGTTTATTGTTTAAACCGTTATTACTACTTTTTTATTACTGACTTTTGGAATATTTATGGTGATTATGTGTGTGATTGCAGCAGTAAATATTTACGTGATAAGGTTTTTGTCAGGGCTTGGGACCTGTTGGCGGGAAACGGTTGTATTCAGGACTTTCCTGTCACTCTTAGTTATTATTCGTCCAGAAATTGACGGAAGTGTCCAATGGGCAATGACAAAGGGATGCTCAATGGGAGCCCGCGAAATCCAAGTCTCGTTTCGTTTCTTTGGATGTAGTATTTAGATCAGAATCAGATTACTGACGATAAATTACCATTATTGTCGCTAGTAGCAGCATTTGAACATATTTTGTGAATTAGTGCTTTTTCACAAACAACACAAACAACATTTTATTTAAACATGCCTTTTTCCATACATTATAAGAGGATAAGAATAAATTAATTAAATAAAAATAAAGGTCAAATTATTGTGTACAAGTGTTACAAAAGCAAATTCCTGGTCAGTGGGTCGTCTTAATATTGAACATAGCGGCCTCACTTTTCACATTTTTCTGTTATCTATTTGTAAAATGCCAAAATTTCGAATTAAGTTTCTAATCAAGTGTGATGGCATTTTTACTATATAAATTAAATTAAAAATATATCATAATAATCACCTATATAGGTTCGCCATCCCTGATTTATAAACTCAAAAGTAAGATCAACCAGAAATTAAACATCTTTACAATGCTAACTAGATGCCACCCCTAAGACGACCCACGGACCTAACTATGTTCAACAACCCAATAAGCCAAAGTTTTCTAAATATATACTGAGAATAAGAAAGCCAGTTGGTCGTTTTACACAAATAACATAGTCAAAATGTAATAGGCCTCTTTATAGGAAGCTAGAACTGAAGTATCAATTGATTTTGTTGTGTGCCATCACTGGCATGCGTGCCGTAGTTTCGCCATCCCTGGTATAAGTTCTATATTGTGAAGGTCTAGCTTATATGAGGTGCTCCTGAGCTGATACAAACCATGGGTATGCCAATGTGTTTCTAGTGGAGACTTTTTGATATAACATAAAAAAATAAAACCAGTGTAAACCATATGTCATCCATATGTGTCCATATGTCATGTGTGTGTATGTATAGGTCTTATTTTATTTAGTTTAGGTAGATCTCATGGGATAATTCAGCTTTTATACAAGGGAAACTGCATACAAAATATAGTATAGTGTTGTAGTATTTGGTAATAAGTCTTAAAAAAAGAATCTAAAATATTGAAGAAGACATTAAAAACATAGGTACTCGTTGAATAATGTTTACGTTGTGATGTTGTTTGTCAGTGATGTCGGGCGGTCGGCTGGTGGTGCTGGACCGGGCCGGGCGCGATGTCAAGCGATTCCCGCTGGCGGAGGGGCTGGCCACCCTGGGCAGTGACCACGCCTGTGACATCCGCATAATGCTGCCCACGGTCAGCCCGCACCATGCCACTGTTGTTGTTCATGCTAACCAGGTAAAGTGATTGTAATTTCGTTAATGTAGGATTGTTCATGCCAGAAAATTCTTTTTATAGGAAGCAATAAAAACTACTTGGCACTTAGATTGTACTGTTTTGCCATCAAAGCATGCTAGCCAGCTAGTTCATTGTTTTATCATGGCATATATTATTATATACTGAATACTCAGTACAACAAAAAAAAAAAAAACCAGGATTAAAATCAAAGACGACATCAATTACCGCTTTTTGGACCGACACACAGTGTGTTATTTTGCCTTAGTTCGGACATGCTCGTTTTATGTGTATTTCGGAAAGCCTAAATGAAACAAACCTAACAAAACTCCGCCGGCTCTAACTACTGTAGTTTAAGAGAAATAAATAAAATCGAGAAAAATCATAAAAACCATAGAAACACAATATCTCGTTTTTTATTTTGATTTTTACACGAAATGTTTTAAAGTATGATAGAAATTCACTACCGGAACCATTTTTTTCTTGAAAACTTTAAAAATCTTGCTCAGACAAGTGATATTTTTTTTTTTCTATGATTTAGAAAATATTTTTTTTTCGGCCATTCTCTTCACGGTCGCATTTTTTGTTAAGCCTAAATATTAACCACTATAATAACTAACACCACAAAAAAAAATCAGTTGCAACAGGCCCAGGATTTCGGAAATATTTAAAATTAAATCATAATTTAATCCGACAGCGAGGAAATGTCATAAATAAGCGTTTACAACATGTTTAGCATACATTGATTTAATCGATTGAACTAATCAATTTAAATATTTACTTTTTTGTGACAACCCTATTTCCATAGAAATTTAATAAAAACTTAGAAACTCAATATCTCCGAGATCCCGCTAGATACATATTTAGATTTTTCTCCAGTTGAAGGTACTACATAAGTATATTACGAAAACATAAAAAAAACGCGACCCGCAAATAGTTAAATTTATATATTTTTTTTTTTGTTAATTGAAAAAATATTTTTTAATTCCGGTTCCTGTTACGTTAGAGCCTTGTAATTTTTACAATTTATACATTTTAAACCAACAATTAAGTGGTAGTTTGCAAGACACTGAAATTTTGCTTCATTAAAGAAATACAGACGAAAAACTTTTTCAAGAAGGTCAGTGACCTTTCACTAAAATATTTGTATCTCTTAAATGAAGTGAAATATAAAAACGGGGATTTCTCAGAATGGTTTATTAAGGTTAAATCTATAAAGAAAAAAAATAAAACTGTCCTTAATAACATGTCCGCAACTAAGGCAAAATAACACACTGTGCGACAGCAAGATGTGAAATGCTGACAAGAAGCCGAGCTCAAGAACAAAACGCACAACCAACATCTTCGGGTTCGTCGCTCAGCTCCGCCTCGCAGCCGCCGGGACCTGCGCCAGCCGCGAGTCCGGGGATTCTGGTAGCTGCAGTTGCGTCAAGTTCGAGCGACGAATACTTCTCGCCGCCGACGACACCACCACCTGCGCGTCGGCGCGGACGAGACCGACCACCGGCCAGCTTAGGACTTCGAGGCCCACCGGCCTCTGACAGGGTCCCCGCTACCGGTGGAAGTGTGCAGCGTATGAAATGGTCGCAATCGATAAACGAGATTGTAATACGCTCATACTTTGGGGCTAAAGAGCGGGGAACTAACCTGACTGCGTACCGTGGTCGGATGCTATCTCTGTTTCAGGAGCGCTTTGGAGGATGCTTTTCGGGAATATCGCTCCACACCGCCTGAGCTTAGACCCCGTCTACCTCGTTTGCCCATGCATAATAAAAATAGGGCGCTGGTGTGTGCTCTAGATGCGCAACTAGCAAACTGTTTTGATAGTAGCGAAGACCTCGCCGATACTCACTCGATCTTGTACTGTGCGGCTGCAGCGGCATGTCGTGTAGCTCATGTAAAATTTCCTAACAATGACAGAGTTACACGACCAGCTGTACCAGCTTGGCAGTGCAGGATCGAGCGTCGTATCGGTGAGGCTAGAGCACTCATTGGCAAACTTATCTGCTTCAGGGAAGGCAACACGCGCCGTAGAGTGATGCGCTTTGTGAGGCGGGCGTTCTCGGAGACTGATATTAGTCCTCGGTATTATCTGACCCTCGTCACAGAGCGTATAGACTTCCTGAAGCAGAAAATCTATGCATGGGCAAACCGTATACGTCGGTACAAGCGGCGAGTGGAGCTTTACACCCAGAATCGCACATTTCAAAGTAATGAGAGGTGGGTTTATAGGGCTTGGGAGCGACCAGACCAAGGTGTGACTGATACGCGCCTAAAGGATGATGACGCCATGTGTTCATTCTGGCGCAGCATCTGGTCGGTGCCTGTCAGTCACACCGAGGGTGATTGGACTCGTGAGGTCGAGCGAGCATGTGATCAGATACCAGAAATGGGGGCAAATAACATCAGCCCCCCATGATGTTGCTCGTGCAGTCCGTCCACTGCCTAACTGAAAATCTCCGGGACCGGACGGGCTGCATAACTTTTGGATTAAATGGTTCAAAAGATCGCACGCTCGCTTGGCATCTCAATTCCAGTCTGCGTTAGATAGAGTCAGGGTCGCTGCCCCAGTTTCTAACTACGGGAATAACCCATCTGCTCCATAAATCAGGTTGTACTGCGGAACCTAAAAATTATAGACCGATCACGTGTTTACCGACGGTCTATAAAGTTCTTACATCCATTTTGAGAGGAAAGATTAACCATCATGTTGATAGTAATTCTTAAATGTCTGCTTCTGAGAATGGATGTAGGAATGGGTCCCGCGGTACTAAGGAGCTGCTCCTCATCGACATAGCCATTAGCCAACAGGTTCGACGTTCCCGAAGAGATCTGTCGACATGCTGGATAGATTATAAGAAGGCCTATGACTCAGTGACACATACATGGCTCATGAGGGTGCTGGAGCTGTACAAAGTTGATGCAGTTCTACGCACCTTCCTGATGTCGTGTATGGGGTAGTGGAGGACGGTCCTTCACTATCCCGGGTGTTGACAGACGCAGGCGAACAGCGAACCGATAAGGATCGAGCGTGGCATATTTCAGGGTGCCAGTCTGAGTCCAGTGTGGTTTTGTCTGGCCCTCAACCCTCTCAGTACATTGTTGGAGGGTTCGGGCCAAGGCTACCGGTTGAGAAGAGGTGGTCAGGTCATATAGCACCTCCTTTACATGGATAACTTGAAACTCTTTGCTCCTAACAACTTGCAACTGATGAAGCTACTGAAGGTAACAGAAACCTTCAGTGGCGCCATCAGGATGGAATTTGGTTTGGACAAATGTGCGGTCATGCATGTAAAGCGAGGGGAGATTATGGAATCCGAGGGAACACAACTCTCGGATTCCATACACCTTAGGTCCCTCTCCTTTTTTTTTTTACTATTGATAGGCACGTGCTTGACCTCCATCTCACCTGATGGTAGGCGATGATGTGGTCGAAGATGTAGCACGCTTGCCTAGAAGTAACCTATTCACTCTTGACTTAAAGACTTCCAGGTTGTAGCTATCGGGAAACAGCCGAAACTTAGAAGTATTTGGGTATGTCGGAAGCGTTAGGCATCAATGCTACTGACGTGAAACAATCGTTGAAGGAGCGCTTCTTTGGCCGCCTGAACAAAGTACTTAACAGTTTTTTATCAGGCGGAAACAAGGTGCGTGCCTTTAACGGTTGGGTCATGCCGGTTTTGATGTACTCTTTCGGCATACTCAAATGGACTCAGACGGAACTTGACGCCCTGGATAGGAGGGTACGCTCACTGCTTACCGCAAATCGGATGCATCACTCACGGTCATCGGTGATGAGGCTGTATATCCCGCGGAAGTGCGGGGGTCGTGGCTTCTTAAATGCTAAGACCCTGCACAACCGCGAGTTATGCAGCCTTAGGGAGTACTTCCTAGAGGCCGACGTGGTTATTCATCGAGATGTGGTAGCGGTGGACAAAGGCCTTACCATGCTCTCCTTGGCCAACGAGAACTGGCGCAAACCTGTGGTATTAGATACTAATGATCGCACGGACGCTTTTATCGGGTCCTACATGGGCCCGATGTAGACTTCTTAGCGTCCATTGCCTGGCTGCGTTTTGGTGACCTCTTCGGGGCAACCGAAGGTTTTGTCTGTGCAATTATGGACGAAGTTATGATGACTAACAACTACCGGAAATACATTGTGAAGGACAGTACGGTTGACATATGTCGGGCATGTCACCGGCCCGGGGAATCCATCCGCCACATTATTTCCGGTTGTTCTAGTCTGGCTAACGAAGACTATTTGCACAGGCACAACCTTGTAGCCAGGATTATCCACCAGCAACTTGCTCTTAAATACAATCTTGTGGAATCGGAAGTACCGTACTATAGGTATGTGCCCGACCCAGTTCTCGAAAGTGGCAATTACACATTGTATTGGGATCGGTCTATCGTCACTGACAGGACTATTGTTGCCAATAAGCCTGATATAGTGGTGATAGACCGACTAGAGCGTCGCGCAATGACTGTTGATATAGCAGTTCCTCATGACGAGAACCTCGTGAAGTCAGAGAAAGATAAACAAACGAAGTATCTTGACTTGGCTCGCGAGGTTATCGACATGTGGGATGTGAACACAGCAGTCATTGTGCCGATAGTCGTGACGGCCAATGGCATAGTTGCCAAGAGCCTCGACCAACATCTCAAGAGGCTCTCGTTGGGCAGCTGGATCAAGGGCTTGATCCAGAAAGCAGTTCTCCTGGATACGGCGCGTATAGTGAGGAGGTTCCTCTCTCGGGAGCCCTGACCACCGGTAGCTTGGACCCTATTCCCGATGCCGGTGGGCTACTATTTTTTATATTTTTTTTTATAGAAATATTTAAAAATGTAAATTATAAGTATTTATGAATAATAAATGGAATGATAATAATATCTTTATTCATTCCCAAATTAGAACAATACATATACACAATACTATTTCAGAAAACGTAGGCACTAATAAATAAAATACATCTCACACAGTTATACTGTTTGTTTGTACATCACTTTCACATTTGGACTCTAAACCACTGTACTGATTTTGCTTACATCTTCAATAGCCCAGTGGTAATTAACATTAAATTTGCAAAGCTGGATGTAGTTCTGATTTTTTGGTATGTTCTATGGATCAACTATAGTGTGAATCCAAGTTTGCAACTTTAAAAAAATCTTTTAAAAAACGAAGATACAAAACCAAAAACAGCGACTTTCAAAATTAAGATTATTTTATACTTTGCAGTGTTTTTTTGGAAGTTGGTTATATTTTTTTTGTAAAAAAGTTTTTTATTTTTCACTTTTTGTCGTGATACTTAGACGACGTCTTCATGTATGCAAAAATTAAAATAAGCAAAAATGCTCATAAAATAAAAACTACGGAACCAAACTGAATCAAATTTTTACGGGACCAAACTGCAAGCATGCCGCATCGAACTAAAAACGAATCACACAAATCGGATGAGAAATCTCGTAGTAATCGCTGTACATACATTAAAAAAACCCCGCCCAATTGAGTACCTCCTCCTTTTTGGAAGTCGGTTAAAAAACTTGTGCTCGCTGCGCATCACGCGATAAACTGCGGAATTTTGGGACTTTTTTACTTTTTGCTCTAAAAGTCAAAAACTATGCATTTTCATTTTTCGAAGACATTTAAATTTGCAATAATCGAAGCAAAACTGCAGCTCTATGAACCTTATAGGGAAATACATCGTGCTTTGTGATCTTAATGTTTATTTCCACTGTTTATTTCCACTTTCCCAAAATTCCGCAGTTTATCGCGTGGTGCGCAGCGAGCAGAAGGTTTTCGAAGTTGCAAATTATTCTAACTGGTCCATACAACATACCGAAAAATCAGAACTACATCCAACTTTGCGAATTTAGCCTTTTTAGCGTCGATTTCTACTGGGCTACAAAGGATATCAAAATAAATTAAAAGCTAAATTTAAAAAATATTGAATTTTAAATGTATAATCATTTTATTTAGGTGCTTCCTTAAATTACAAATTTAAGCTTACGTTTCGTTTTCGATTATATTTTCATCGATAACCACGTTCACATCTTTGTATAATATGTAGGATAGATAGCCCGGATAATCTTTTTCGTCCCATTGAGGCACCCAACCAAGATTTTACTCTACGAAGAATGGAAAAGAGAGATCGTTTTTCCCTAGTTATGCGGTAGAGTTGCCAGCATTTGTATTTTTTTTATTTTATTTTAGGATAGAAATCTTGATCGCATGCTACAATGAGATAAGTTATCGACTCTGGTTTTCACATTCGCTTTTTCGCTTTTCCATTTCCACCCCATCCAGAGTCGGTATTCAGTTGCGTCACTATCGTTTGACGTCGCAAGGCTATTAAGGTTGTGGGCATGCCCATCGTGCCCACAACGGTGGGATCGCGCCTGTCTAGGGACTGTTGTAATTATGTTATGACAAGAGTCATAGATTCTACTTCTCAGTAGTGATAAGAAAGCTCTGCCTGCGTCTGTGTTTCCAAACGCTAACAACCCTAATCTCTTGAAACTTAGAGTGAATAGGCTCCTTCTGGCTTTAAGCTCGCTCCATCGTAGACTTGGTGGATCACTGTGTAACATAATTTAAACAAAAATGATTAATTATAAATTATTAATTTAACTGCCTCCGTGGTCGAGTGGTTTTAGGCTTTTGCCTTGTGACCTGTGACCTGGTGGTCGCGTTCGATTTCCACGGGAAGCATTGATAAGTCGTTAGACCTTACTGCTCACACAATAAGAAGAAGAACATAAATTATAGTACCCGGCGATAAGTATTGCACATCGACCTTTGAAAAGAGACAATCGGCTAATTTCGGCTTCGTAGAGTAGAGCGTTATGTGACGTTTTGTCAGTCGTTGTTCAAGTGGATACAGTGCGGTCGCGTCCAGTTCAAAATATATATTTAGAGTTGTTAACACCCCCAAATTTAAATAATTTAAAGTTGTACAATGGCATCTTTAGGAAAAGAGGGAAACCTTTACGAGGTCAGTCACGCGAAATTATCTATAATGTTTATAAATATTTTGTAACCGAAGCTGACAGATTTAAAAAAAAATTAAGATGAAAATGTAAGTTGTTATTTTAAGAAGGTTCAAGAGCGAGTTGCAAATGCCACTGGAATTTCGAGAAGAACTTTGAACAATATATTAAACGAAGTCAGTACTGAAACACATTCTACTGAAATTAAGTTCAGCACTCCAAAAAAAGGGAGATCAAAAAAGCAATTTCGTTTGGGTATGGACGATTTTGATTATGATGTTGTTCGAAGAATGGTGTATGATTTTCACTTACGATTTAATGAACTGCCAACAATAAAATCATTAAAAGTTAAATTATCTGAAGCTATTAATTACAATGGGTCTGAAAAGACGTTAAAAACAATACTTCACGAGATGGGATTTCGGTTCACTAAAATGGAATATAATCGAAAAGTTCTAATGGAAAAGCACGATGTAAGTCCCAAACGAATGGAATACCTCGATAAAATACGCAAATTTCGCGAATCAGGAAAAAATATCGTCTTTATGGATGAGTCTTACATACATACATCCCGCAGTAAAGGGAAATCTTGGAGTGATGATAAGAAAAAAGGAGTAAAAAGCCAATTTCAAAAGTTCATGTCAACGTTTGAAAATAGTTCATGCGGGAAATGAAAAAGGCTTTGTGCCCGGTGCCTTTTTAACGTATAAATCCACGGACACTACAGGTGACTATCACAATGAAATGAATAACGATAACTACGAAAAATGGCTGGTTAATCAATTAATCCCAAATATACCCAGTTAATTCTGTTCTAGTTATCGACTACGCACCCTATCACAACAAATATGTAGAAAGACCCCCCAACTCAAACACCATTAAAAAGGAAATGATCAACTGGTTAAACACACACGAAATTCCAGTTGATCCAAAATTAACAAAAACTTAGATTTACGCTATTATATGTCAGCACAAGGACAGGTATACAGAGTTTTCCGTGGAAAAAGTACCAGCCGAACATGGAATCCATTTAATGAAAATTATATGGTCTCAACTGAAAGGCTATGTAGCCTCTAGAAATGTGGGTATGAATTTAACTACAGTAAAAACATTATTGACTGAAAAAGTAAACGTGATCGGGGCTGAAGAGTGGAAAAAGGTTTGCGATCATGCAATCAAATGTGAGAATGAATATAGAAGCATTCAACACGGTTTAGACAATTACACTGATAGACTAGTGATAAATACGGCTGACGGTAATATGGTTCTATTTGAATTTTTTTTTTTGTTAAAATTAAATTTGAAATTAATTAAAACAAATAAAATCGTACTTACCGATGGTATGAAACACCTCCATTTTTTAGATTTCTTCTCCTACTATCATGTTTGCACTCCAAAATGGAACAATACGGCTTGGTTCACAATTATATCGCGAGTGAGCGAGACGATCGATTCGTCGTGATGTTAGAACACGACTGGGTTGAAGTATGCGTAACTCCGCGTAATACCGGCACGCGTGCCACGCCTACTTTGCAATTCTAATGTTTTTTCTGTTCTGTGTCAAAAATCATTTACATGCTATTCTGAATCGAATGACAACTCATTCATATTTTTCCGAAACTGTTGAAAAAATAATTGTGTTGGTTGTCCAGACGGTGATCCGCAACGTGAGCGCGGACGAGACGCTGGTGAACGGGCGCGGCGTGAGCGTGGCGGCGCTGCGCCACGGTGACGTCATCAGCATCGGCGGCCGCCACCTGCGCTGGGAGTACGCCGACCCCGACGCACGGCGGCCGCAGGCGCCCGAGCCAGGTGACACTTGCTTACTATCAGTACGGAGGCGCGGCGTGAGCGTGGCGGCGCTGCGTCACGGTGACGTCATCAGCATCGGCGGCCGCCACCTGCGCTGGGAGTACGCCGACCTCGACGCACGGATGCCGCTGACGGACTCGGTGAGAGGACACGCAAGGGTGTCAGCACTCTGTGAATCGTGTGCGTTGCGAATACTATTAATAGAACAAGAGAATGAAACTAGCATTAGAGAGCTCATCAATAACTACAAAAAAGTCTGCAATACCATAAAACCTGCTTTAAAACAGGCTATCATTACGCCAGTGTATAAGTCTGGAGACAGAGACGATGTCGGCAACTATAGGCCTATATCTGTCCTACCTGCAATTTCCAAATTAATCGAAAAACTTATTAACATTAGGTTACTTAAATATCTAAATGATTTTGATATATTATCGGACTCTCAATTTGGCTTCCGGCAAGGTATGTCTACCGAGAATACAGTTGCGGCGCTTAGTGCGCTAATTACCGAACAACTTGATAGTGGCAAGAAATGTGTAACTGCTTTCCTAGATTTATTGGAGTTCGTGGGCTACCGCTAAATCTTCTCAAAGATTATCTCAGCAATCGAAAGCAAAGGGTTAGAGTGGGTCAGTATATTAGTGGGGACATGGCAGTGTCTTACGGAGTCCCCCAAGGGAGCGTATTGGGGCCCACTTTGTTCCTTATTTCTGTGAACGAACTCTGTAACATGCGTATTGCTAACGCAAGAATTTTTTCGTACGCTGACGACACTGCAGTAGTGTTCACGGGTAACTCTTGAGACGTTCAGCTTAACGCAGAATTGGGATTATCTGAGATTGCTGAATGGCTGGGACGAAATTTGCTCACACTGAACATATCTAAAACTAACTACATATGTTTCTGTGTGTGCAATCGTACACAACCCGATATTGATTTTAAACTTAAAGTTCACATATGTGATGCTGGAAGTCACTCACACTGCAACTGCTCAACTATAAACAGAGTACCTCATATCAAATATCATATCAAATATAGTCAATCAGAGATTATCTTGGTATCCCCACATTGATCAAGATGCTAACAGAAACAGAAACAAAATTTATAAACAGAACTTCAAAAACAAAATTTTTAGAATTAGAGCGAGCACAGCGTGCTCTCATCAAGTGCATGTATTTTAGAAAACGGAGATATTGTACTGAAAAACTTTACCAAATCAGTAACCTTTTAACGGTCCGGAAGCTTTACATTACTCAAGTTGTTCTCAAAACTCATAAAGCACTAACCTATGATCCCAGAGTATTGGCTAGAAGAAGAAAAGACATTATATTAAAAATACCACAAACAAAAACACGATTTGCTAGTATTCAACTTTGTAAACGATCTGCTCAGCTTTATAATGCTATTAATAAACACATTTACATCTACCCTAAGAATTGTTATGAATGCAAAAAAACACTAACGGAATGGATAGGAAAGCTAACCTACGGTGAGACTGAATCACTTCTACAACAGACACTCTAACATTATACTAACACAATACTCCACCCAAACACACACCCTTACACACACCCTTACACACACCCTTACACACACCCTTACACACACCCTTACACACATACACACATACACACACACACACACTCATTACACACACCCACCCTCATTCACTCAATTCACCTTGTTTTGATTATTTTTGATTATTTACTCGTATTGTATAGTTTACACTTCTTGTTTTTGAAGGAGCGGAGTCTCCTAATACAGGCATCTTTTGCTTAAAAGGAGGTTCCAATCTCAAATTTTCTTATTTACATACAAAGTATATTTTTAAATATATCTCTAAAAAACCATAAAAAAAATACATTTAAAAATATAAAAAGTAGTAGTCCGCCGGTGTCGGGAGCAGGGTCCAAGCTACCGGTGGTTAGGGCTCCAGAGAAAGGAACCTCCTCACAATACGAGCGGTATCAAGGAGTACTGCCTTCTGTATCAGGGCCTTTACCCAACCGCGTAACGCCAGCTTCGACAGATGTTCGTCGAAGCTTTTGGCCATCAGGCCATTGGCCGTAATGACTATCGGCACAATGATAGCTGAGTCCACATTCCACATGTCGACAACCTCGTGCGCTAAGTCGAGATACTTTATTTGTTTCTCTTTCTCGGCCTTCACCAGGTTCTCGTCATGCGGGATGGTAACATCAATTATCATTGTGCGGCGCGCTAATCGGTCTATCACCACTATATCAGGCTTATTGGCAACAATAGTCCTATCAGTGATGATAGACCGATCCCAGTACAACGTGACATGGTCATTTTCGAGAACTGGGTCGGGCACATACTTGTAATACGGTACCTCAGAATCCACAAGTTTATATTTCAAAGCAAGTTGCTGATGGATAATCCTGGTCACTTGTTTGTGCCTGTGCAAGTACTCGCCGTTAGCCAGACGAGAACAACCAGAGATAATATGTCTGATGGACTCACCCGGACGGTGGCATGCCCGACACACGTCCACCGTCCCATCCTTCATAATATGCCTCCGGTAGTTATTCGTCAAGATGAGGAGCTCGTGGCTAAATAATAACAGCCGCACGGGTCGATCTTTAAGGTTAAGCAACGCATGCCAAGGTTAGTCTGTGGATGGGTGACCATCTTAACATAACGAGTTTCCTCCGTGCCTCGGAAAGCACGTTAAGCCGTTGGTCCCGGCTGTCATTTGTAGATCTTTGGCAGTCGTTACGGGTTGTCAGAAGCCAGTAAATCTGATTCCAGTCTTGCCAAGAAGTACCGTGTTACCCAGTTAATGGGTTGTGGAGGTCTGGTAGGCAGCCGCTCCACGTAAAACACTGGTATTCAGCTGAATCTGGTTAGACTGGAAGCCGACCCCAATATAGTTGGGAAAAGGCTAGGCAGATGATGAGTTATTCGTCAAGATAACTTCATCCATAATCGCACAGACAAAACCTTCAGTTTCTCCAAAGAGATCACTGAAACGTAGCCAGGCCACGGACGCTGAAAAATCTACATCAGACCCGTGAAGAGCCCGATAGAAGCGCCCGTGAAGCTCCTTGCCTTTCCATACCTCCTTGCGGTCATCCGTGATAAGTATCACAGGTTTGCGCCAGTTCTCCTTAGCCATGGATAACGGGGTGAGACCCTTGTCCACTGCGACCATATCTCGGTGCATACCCACATCAGCTGTGAGGAAATATTCTCTGAGACTGCACATCTCGCGGTTGTGGAGAGTCTTGGCGTTTAAAAAGCCTCGACCTCCACACTTCCTCGGAATGTACAGTCTCATCACCGATGATCGTGGGTGATGCATCCGGTTTGCGGTCAGCAGTGTACGGACTCTCCTATCCAGGGCGTCAAGCTCAGTTTGAGTCCATTTGAGTATGCCGAAAGAGTACATTAATACCGGCATGACCCAACCGTTGAAGGCGCGCACCTTGTTTCCGCCCGACAAAAGGCTATTCAAAACCTTTTTCAGGCGGCCATAGAAGCGTTCCTTCAACGATTGCTTCATATCAGTAACATTAATGCCCAACGCTTCCGACCTACCCAAATACTTATAGGTTTCGGTTGAGCTGAGGGATCTAACCTGTATGGAATCCGAGAGTTGAATTCCCTCAGATTCCATAATCTCCCCTTTCTTTACATGCATGACTGCACATTTGTCAACACCAAATTCCATCCTGATGGCACTACTGAAGGTTTCAGTTATCTTCAGTAGCTCCATCAGTCGCGAATTGTTGGGGGCAAAGAGTTTCAGATCATCCATGTAAAGAAGGTGAGATATGGCCTGACCACCTCTTCTCAACCGATAGCCTAGACCTGAATTCTCCAGCAATGTGCTTAGAGGATTCAAAGCTAAGCAAAACCAAAGCGGACTCGAAACTGTCGCCCTGAAATATTCCCCGTTTAATCCATACAGGCTCATCGTTCCCCTGAATCGGTCGACATCCTGGATAGCGAAGGACCGTCTTCCATTGCCTCATACATGACTCAAGAAAGGTGCGTAGAGTTGCATCTATTTTGTACAACTCCAACACCCTCATGAGCCATGTATGTGGCACAGAGTCGTAGGCCTTCTTGTAGTCTATCCAAAATGTCGACAGATCCTTGCGAGATCGACGAACCTGTTGGCTTATGGCCATGTCTATGAGGAGAAGCTCCTTAGTGCCGCGGGACCCCTTTCTACATCCATTCTGAGAGGCGGACATAACTGAGTTAATTTCAATGTGTTCATTGATCTTCACTCTCAGTATGGATGTAAGAAGTTTATAGACCGTCGACAAACAAGTAATTGGTCTATAGTTATTGGGTTCCGCGGGACTACCAATCTTATGGAGCAGGTGGGTAACGCCAGTTGTTAGAAACTGTGGTAGCGACCCAGACTCTAAGGATGACTGGAATTGAGTTGCCAGGAGCGCGTGTGAGCTGCTATACCATTTGAGCCAGAAGTGATGCAGTCCGTCCGGTCCCGGAGATTTCCAGTTCGGTAACGGACGGACTGCTTTAGCTACATCTAATGGAGTGATGTTAATTTTTTCCATTTCTGGTATAGCTTCACACACGCGCTCGACATCGCGCATCCAGCCATCCTCGGTATGACAGACAGGCACCGACCAGATGCTTCGCCAGAATGTACTCGTGGCGGTATCATCCGGGCGGCAAACGCCCTCACACTCTGTTCAGGTCGCTCCCAAGCTCTATATACCCACCTCTCATCGCTCTGGAACATGCGATTCTGCGTGTATCGGTCAACCCGCCGCTTATACCGCCGAATACGGTTTGCCCATGCACAAAGTTTCTGCTTCAGGAAGTCGATGCGCTCCGTGACACGGGACGTGTAATCTCGAGGGCTGATATCAGTCCCTGAAAACGCTCGTCTCACAAAGCACATCACGCGTGGCCATGTGTTGCCCTCCCTGAAGCAGTATAGTTTGCCGATGAGTGCCCTAGCCTCATCAATCATCACGCCGCTCGATTCTGCACTGCCAGGCTGGTGCAGCAGGTTTTGGTCGAATAGCTTCATCACAACTACTAAACTTGACATTTGCCAAACGACATGCCGCAACAGCCCCGCAATACAGGATTGAGTGCGTATCTCGTTGATACGCTTTGGGGGCCGAGTCACCCGCGTCCGTAGGAGAATACCCAATGTAAGACCCTACACGTGGTCCCCGGGTGGTGCTAATCAGGTGACACTAACTGGTGGTAGGCTTCGGCCGATGGCTTGTGACCACCCACTGGGCAAAGACGTACCGCCAAGCGGCTTAGCTGTGTTCCGGTACGATGCTCAGTGTAGCCAATTCAGAGGAGTTGGGTCGAAATAGTTGTTCCAATGCAGGCAGACCAGCCAGGCTAGCCCTGGCATGGGCGTATCGGGAGACTAGTTTTGGAGGGTAGCGGGATCCGAGGCACGGTGCACCGCTGGCCGACCGCAGATAGTTGGGGGCCCAAGTAGTGTGCTAGCCACACATGAAAGGCTGCCCCGCCATCTGACGAAAAATCCCGGAATGCACCATCGTGCTGGTTGGCGACCAGATGAAAGGGCCCGATGGACATTCCCGGGGGGGCTCGGGCGTCCCCGCAGTCTCCAGACTAGTCCCCCAAAGATGTCGTCTTGTCAGGGCGTGCCTGAAGGTTAGCAGCTTGGAACCTCATTTCACTTCCTTCTCCTCAACCTCCATCACTCAAGTTAATTAATGAACAGGAATAAAAAGAGAAAAGCTGTACAGCGGCAGCACGTCCTTTCGCATAAAGTGCACCTCTCTAATATACGAGGTCTGCACTCAAATCTCAAAGCAAGCTAACGTGCAGCCCGTGCCCAAGAAGGGTAGTCGAGCTGACCCGTCGAATTATAGACCCATCTCGGTAACGTCCATACTCTGTAAGACTATGGAACGCGTGCTGAATCATAAGCTCCTGGCGTACCTAGAAGCGAATGATATCCTTAGTGACCGGCAATACGGGTTTCGCCGAAATCGGTCAACTGGGGATCTTCTAGCGTATGCCATTCACATCTGGAGTGAGGCCATAGAGAAGCACGGGGAGGCACTGGCGGTCTCCCTTGACATCTCGAAGGCCTTCGACAGGGTCTGGCACGATGGCCTTATTAGTAAGCTTCCTTCCTTCGGTCTGCCCGCCGGTTTGTGTGATTGGATCGCAGATTTCCTGAGGGAACGGTCTATCCGAGTGGTCATAGATGGCTGCTCGTCTGGACTGCTGGATATTAATGCCGGGGTTCCTCAGGGGTCGGTGCTTTCGGCAACACTGTTCTTGCTGCATATTAATGATCTGCTTAAACCCGGTACCTTTGGGTATGCAGACGACAGCACTGTTGCTGGAAGATACGTGTCCGACGCACGAGCTGGTGGGTCGCAGATCCGGTCTCTCCGGGAGGCAATGGTTGAGCGCTTGAACGTGTCCCTACAGGCGGTCTCTGATTGGGGCGATGCCAATCTGGTCAAGTTCAATGCTGCTAAGACCCAAGCGTGTCTATTTTCCGCCAAAAGGAGCCAATTCCGCCCAGCTCCATCTTTCCGCGGTGAAACCGTGCCGATAACCGACCATCTTGAGCTTCTTGGGGTTACATTAACATCTACTCTCAATTTTGGCCCTTACATAGAGGCAAAAGCTCAAGTGGCTGCAAAGAAGTTGGGGATTCTGGCTAAGGTGAGACGGTACTTCACGCCGGAACAGCTGCTCAAACTCTATCAAGCGCAAGTTCGATCGTGTATGGAATACTGCTCTCATCTTTGGGACGGATCTGCCAGGTACCAGCTTGATGCCCTTGAGTCAATTGAGAAACGAGCCAAGAGGATCATCGGCAATGAGAGGCTCGTCGCGTCGAAGCTCCAAAGTCTTGAACACCGACGACGAGTTGCTAGTCTGTCGGTTTTTTACCGGTTGCATTTTGGGGAATGTGCGACGGAATTGCATAATTTAATTCCGCCAAGCCCGTTCCATCATCGGACCACAAGACGAACGGCGATGCGCCACCGGTACATGGTGGACATCCCACCCATACGCACAAAACGTTTTGGGAACACATTCATAGTGCGTACAGCTAAGGAGTGGAATTCCCTGCCGGAGTCTGTGTTTCCTGATAGCTACAACCTGGGAGTCTTTAAATCAAGAGTGAATAGGTTATTTCTAGGCAAGCGTGCTCCATCTTCGACCACATCCTCGCTTACCATGTTTGGCCGCGGTGTGATCGCGCCACTAGCTGGCGCCTGTACCGCGGCCTGTGTCGGAGTTGAGATGATAAAGTTGCTCAGTACCTCTGAGCGCAGCCTATCAAGTGCAGCATCGTCCAACCTGTGATTACGTTGGATAACCCGCACCTGATCCGACAATCGTTGGGCCGAGACATTCATGGTTGGTTCAAGGTCCTGGAACAAAGTCAGCATCCTGACACGGTATGCAGTGAGGTTAGTTCCCCCCTCTCTAGCCCCGTGATATGCGCGTATAACGTTCTCGTTTATAGACTGAGTCCATTTTATACGCTGCACATAACCACCGGCAGCGGGGACCCGGCTCGGGGCCGGTTGGCCCCTAGGTCCCAAGCCCCTCGGTGGCCGGCCTCTCCCCTGCCGACGTACAGGTGTTGGCGACGTCGGCGGAGAGAAATACTCGTCGCTGGAGCTCGACGCGACTGCGGCCGCCGGTGACTCTGGTAATCCTAAGTCCGGCGACGACGAGGTGGAGTTCAGCGACGGGTCCGGGGGTGGTGGGCGTGCACGTTGCGATGCTGCTCTTGTGATCATCATCATTTAAAGTATATTATTTCGTTCTTCTTCATCGGTATTTCAGTGTGATTTTTCAATTGACATGTGTCATCTGTCGTGCACGTGTACATTTTCTTTTTCTTTCGCCATAATTTTTGCGTTTTGGTTAGTTTCTAAGTTTCTATTGTGTATGTTTTGATTATGGAAGGTTTCTATTGCAAAAACGGTATGTAAATATGGATAAAAACTGATTTTCTTTGGTATAAAACTGGGAGCACGAAATAAAACTTTTTCTGACAATCAGTGTTGCCAGCTTATTTATTATTATTTCCTTTATTCATTTTCTTTACTTATTTATATATTTTTAAACATTTTTATACAATATATACATTAGAAAAAAAAAACATTTAAAAATATAAAAATAGTAGCCCACCGATATCGGGAACAGGGTCCAAGCTACCGGTGGTCAGGGCTCCAGAGATAGGAACCTCCTGACAATGCGAGCCGTGTCCAGAAGTACCGCTTTCTGAATCAAGCCCTTGATCCAGCTGCCCAACGAGAGCCTCCTAAGGTGTTGGTCGAGGCTCGTGGCTATTAAGCCATTGGCCGATACGACTATCGGTACAATGATTGCGGAGTCCACTTCCCACATGTCGACAACCTCGCGAGCCAAGTCAATATACTTGATTTGTTTGTCTTTCTCGGCTTTCACGAGGTTCTCGTCATGCGGGACGGTTATGTCTACAATCATTGCACGCCTCACAATTCGGTCCACCACCACTATATCAGGCTTATTGGCAACAATAGTCCTGTCAGTGATGATGGACCGATCCCAATACAATGTGATATTGCCATTATCGAGAACTGGGTCGGGCGCATACCTATAGTATGGCACCTCCGACTCCACAAGAGAGTATTTCAGAGCAAGTTGCTGATGGATAATCCTGGCTACAAGGTTGTGCCTGTGCAAGTATTCTCCGTTAGCTAGACGAGAACAACCAGAGACAATGTGGCGAATTGATTCTCCCGGACGGTGACATGCCCGACATATGTCGACCGTGCCGTCTTTCACAATAAATCTCCGGTAGTTATTCGTCATGATAACTTCGTCCATAATTGCACAAACAAAACCTTCGGTTTCTCCAAAAAGATCACCGAAACGCAGCCAGGCTACGGACGCTAGTTGGTCTACGTCAGGCCCATGTAGGGCCCGGAAAAAGCGTCCGTGAAGCTCCTTACTCTGCCATACCGCCCTGCGATCGTTAGTGTCAAGCACTGCAGGTTTGCGCCAGTTCTCATTTGCCAAGGAGAGCGGGGTGAGTCCCTTGTCCACCGCCACTACATTTCGATGCATACCCACGTCGACAGCTAGGAAATATTCCCTAAGACTGCATATCTCGCGATTGTGGAGAGTCTTAGCATTTAAAAAGCCTCGACCTCCACACTTTCGCGGGATATACAGTCTCATTACCGACGACCGTGGGTGATGCATTCGATACGCAGTAAGCAGTGTACGGACCCGCCTATCCAGGGCGTTAAGTTCCGTTTGAGTCCATTTGAGTACGCCGAAAGAGTACATCAATACTGGCATGACCCAACCGTTGAAGGCGCGCACCTTGTTTCCGCCCGATAGAAAGCTATTGAATACCTTCTTCAGGCGGCCAAAGAAGCGCTCCCTCAACGATTGCTTCATGTCAGTAACATTGATACCTAACGCTTCCGACATACCCAAATACTTGTAAGTTTCAGTTGAAGAGAGGGATCTCAGGTTTATGGAATCCGAGAGTTGAGTTCCCACGGATTCCATAATCTCTCCACGCTTTACATGCATGACCGCACATTTGTCCACACCAAACTCCATCCTGATGGCGTTACTGAATGTTTCAGTTACCTTCAGTAGCTCCATCAGTTGCAGATTAGTGGGGGCAAAGAGTTTCAGATCATCCATGTAAAGGAGGTGAGATATAACCTGACCACCTCTCTTCAACCGATAGCCTAGCCCTGAATTCTCCAGCAGTGTGCTAAGAGGATTCAAGGCTAGACAAAACCAAAGTGGACTCAAACTATCGCCCTGAAATATACCCCGCTCGATCCTTACCGGTTCGCTATTCCTCTGGATATTTCGACATCCTGGATAGCGAAGGACTGTCCTCCATTGCCCCATACACGACATCAGGAAGGTGCGTAGCGTTGCATCAACTTTATACAATTCTAGCACCCTCATGAGCCATGTATGAGGCACCGAGTCATAGGCCTTCTTATAGTCTATCCAGCATGTCGACAGATCCTTTCGGGAACGCCGAACCTGTTGGCTAATGGCCATATCAATAAGGAGTAGCTCCTTAGTACCGCGGGACCCATTCCTACATCCATTTTGAGAGGCAGACATGATGTTGTTGTTGTTAATATGACTATTAATCTTTGCCCTCAAAATGGATGTAAGAACTTTATAGACCGTCGGTAAACACGTGATCGGTCTATAATTTTTAGGTTCCGCAGTACTACCTGATTTATGGAGCAGGTGGGTTATTCCTGTAGTTAAGAACTGGGGTAGCGACCCAGACTCTAAGGCAGACTGGAATTGAGACGCCAAGCAAGCGTGCGATCTCGTAAACCATTTAATCCAGAAATTGTGCAGCCCGTCCGGCCCTGGAGATTTCCAGTTAGGCAACGGGCGGACTGCACAAGCTACATCTTGGGGGCTGATGGAAATTGCCCCCATTTCTGGTATCGGATCGCACACACGCTCGACCTCCCGAGTCCAGTCACCCTCAGTATGACTGACAGGAACCGACCAGATGCTGCGCCAGAATGAACACATAGCATCATCATCCGGCAAACGCGTGTCAGTCACACCTTGGTCCGGTCGTTCCCAATCCCTATATACCCACCTTTCGTTACTTCGGAATGTGCGATTCTGGGTGTATCGCTCCACTCGCCGCCTGTACCTACGAATACGGCTTGCCCATGCATACACCTTCTGCTTCAGGAAGTCGATGCGCTCTGTGACACGAGATATATAATCTCGGGGATTGACATCAGTCCCCGAAAACGCCCGTCTCACAAAGCGCATCACTCTAGGGCGTGTGTTGCCCTCCCTGAAGCAGATCAGTTTGCCGATTAGCGCTCTGGCCTCACCAATACGACGCTCGATCCTGCACTGCCAAGCTGGTACGGCTGGTTTTGGTCGTGTAACTCTGTCATTGGTTATTTTTATTTTGACATGAGCTACACGACATGCCGCTACAGCCGCGCAGTACATGATCGAATGTGCATCGGTGAGGTTATCACAGTTATCAAAATGGCTTGACAACTGCGAATCCAGAGCAGCCACCAGCGCCCTGTTCTTGTTATGCATGGGCAAACGAGGTAAGCGTGGTCTAAGTTCAGGCGGCATGTAGCGGTATTCCCGAATAGCACACTCCAAAGCACTCCTCAATTCGTCATTGCACTGGGTACTTACGTTTGTAACCCTGTCATTACTCTCCTCGTCAGCGTGGCTGGGCAATTGGGTTGACTGTGCTGGTGCCACAGTCTGCGACGGAGGAGCAATGACATGGCTACACATTTCAGTGCGGAGGCGATCAAGCACACTATCATCCAACATACGGTTACGCTGGATGACGCGCACCTGATCCGACAGTCGTTGGGCCGATACGCTGACAGCTGGTTCAAGTACCTGAAACAGAGAGAGCATCCGACCACGGTACGCAGTCAGGTTAGTTCCCCCCTCTGTAGCCCCAAAGTATGAGCGTATAACATTCTCATTTATGGCTTGAGTCCATTTTATACGCTGCACACTTCCACCGATAGCGGGGACCCTGTCAGAGACTGGTGGGCCTCGAGGTCCTAAGCTGGCCGGTGGTCGGCCTCGCCCGCGCCGACGCGCAGCTGGTGGTGTCGTCGGCGGCGAGAAGTACTCGTCGCTCGAGCTCGACGCAACTGCAGCTACCGGAACATCAGGATTTACGGCTGGAGCAGGTCCCGGCGGCTGCGAGGCGGAACTGAGCGACGAACCCGAAGATGTTTCTTGTGCGGCTAGTAATTGTGCCCGGCGTCTTGTCAGCATTTTCTTACAAGTGGGTGTAGTTTGTGTTGCAATTCAACTGTATATTGTTTTTATTATTTTTTTCCTGGATGTGTCCTGGATTTTTATCATTTTGGAGCTTGGTATTTATTAAAATTAATATAAAAAATTCGGGATGAAAATTTATGCTGTCAGTCAACTTGACAGCCGGACCACAGATTATATATTATTATTATTATTATTATTATTATTATAAATGTCCACCTAGTTTTATTTCACAAATACTTTTACTTTGTTTAAGGCAATTTTACGAGAAATATTAATTAGTAATGTCCCCCCGCAGCGCTGCAGTTGCCGCGCCGCAAGCCGCGCGCGGGGCGGCGCGGCTCGGGCCCGGCGCAGGCGCGCCCGCGCGACCCTCAGCTGCAGCTCAAGCTGGAGCTGGAGCACCGCGCCTCCATGCCCGGTAAGCACCCCGAACACTTCATCGTACGTCCCCCGCAGAGCTGCACTTTCCGCGCCGCAAGCCGCGCAGGGGGCGCTACTCGCCGCCCTATGGGTAACTCGCCGCCCTATGGGTAACCCGCCGCCCTATGGGTAACTCGCCGCCCTATGGGTAACTCGCCGCCCTATGGGTAACTCGCCGCCCTATGGGTAACTCGCCGCCCTATGGGTAACTCGCCGCCCTATGGGTAACTCGCCGCCCTATGGGTAACTCGCCGCCCTATGGGTAACTTCCTACCCTGAGAGGAAATGCTGGCGGCCAGACTTCGTATGTAAAAAGTCATAATTCAAGGTTCGGCTCTCGACTGTTTTTTCCTCCAATATTATCGATATTTCACATATTGTATTAGAAAATTGTATACTGTGTCCCTATGTTTTCCTTTTTTGTTTAATAGTTGGCAAATTTGTACGCTGGGGCTCTGTTGTCATAATTTTGAGCATTTTGTGAGAGTTCTAGTGCTTATACGGTTAATAAATCATCAAAAAGGAAAACTTAGAGACACAGTATACAGGGAAATTGAAAAAATACCCAAAACCTCTCAATCCTGACTTTGTATCATGACCCTGAACAACATTTGTTCTACGACTTTGACCTCAACCAATCAATGTAGCCTAAAACAATTTGTTTTAATTTATTTGATCTGTTTATTTCGCGTATACTACGCGCGCGCGCGCACTCAGTCACTCGCCGCCAACCTGGCGGCGGCCTTTCGTGGGCCGCCTCATAAAGAATATGCAAAATTTAGACTATGTTTATATTTTTTTGTATGGAATAAAAATGTTTCGAATTTTGAAAAGTCGTAGAACAAATGTTGTTCAGCGTCATGATACGAAGTCAAGATTAAGAGGTTTCGGGTATTTTTTAAATTACCCTGTATATCCTTCTTATTCAGTTTGTGAAAAGTTTCGAGAGCGAAACCTCGAACTTAAAATTCTTTTTTTATTCCTATACTCCTGAGGTGGTCCCATTGTCACCAAGTTAGAATCTGATGATGGGATCCTATGACAATCGAGGGAAACCCTCAAATTTTATAAGCACATACACTGTTTTTTATAAACTTTCTAACGCAATTCAGGTATTTGTGCCTGGTAATCATTATCTCATGTTGCTGAGCTGATGATGGAAGGTATAAGTCAGGATCTGATGATGGGATCCCATGAAAAATGTTTGTTCAGCGATATTTTCGCTGATTGTTAACCGATTCGTATGATAATTTTTTGTTTGGAAGATTTTTTTCTCGGACTGGTCCCATTTAAATTTGGTGAAGATCTGATGAAGTATTTCGGAGGTAGGCAACGGAACTCTTCAATAAATGATAGCAAATGGATCGGGATTTCTGAAATCGCATGTCTGTTGATAGTTTACACCAGTTCATAACATAAAATCACGCCGGCACGCTGTGTTTGTGGTTTCACTTTTTGGTGGTACCTGCGTTAAACTAAAAGTGAAAAATAAAAAACTTTTTAAAAATAAAAAAAGAAAAATAAATTTAATTTCGGAAGTCCGTGTTTTTGGTTTTTTCGTTTTTGAACACCGACTTCCGTAATTAAAGTAATTTTTAATTTTGTAGTGTTTTGTTTTTGGAAGTCGGTTTGATTTTTTGTTAAAATGTTTTTTTATTATTTTGTAGTGTTTTTTACAAACCAAGTCTCGCCGCCAGCATATCCTCTTAAGGTGAATGCTCCAGGGTAGCCCGCGAAATTCAAATATTTTTGTTTTTTGCAATTTGCCGGTCAGTGTGAAGCTGTATGTGGACGAAATACGATCCGCGACCGTAACGCGTATTTTTCTAAAGAATTATAACCATTTTAATCATCAATGCCAATCATCAGTTCAGCCCTCTAAGTAAGTAATGTAGCTCGACAGAATGATTTTTTCTGAAATAATCATCCTGGAGCATTCACCTTAAGGGTAGCTCGTGTACCACGAATGCTGCGGTAGTTTGGATTTCAATTTCTATACCACCGTAGAAACTTAGAATCAACCACTATCTTCTACAAATATTGGACTGCAACAAGCACCTCACATTATAATAATCTTTCATGTCTCACTGATTTCAAATAGTGTTACTTAAATAAAAACATTGTTTTGTTTTCCTTGCTTTGTAGAGAAAGCTAAGGCAGGCAGATTACGAAGGCTGTAGCCGGAGGATTTAAAAAATACAAAAATTATTTGAACTTAATTTAATTATGAAAAATTACAAAATTAATAATTATGAGCACAGACAGTTGACCGATGCTGTGCCAAAAGTGACGATTCCGCGAGCGCCGCGATGTCCGGTGCCGGGTTGCATCACGTTGGGCTGCGTCGGCGCCTCGTGTCTCCGTTGATGCGATGTCCGGTGCCGGGCTGCATCACGTTGGGCTGTGTCGGCGCCTCGTGTCTCCGTTGATGCGATGTCCGGTGCCGGGCTGCATCACGTTGGGCTGCGTCGGCGCCTCGTGTCTCCGTTGATGCGATGTCCGGTGCCGGGCTGCATCACGTTGGGCTGCGTCGGCGCCTCGTGTCTCCGTTGATGCGATGTCCGGTGCCGGGCTGCATCACGTTGGGCTGCGTCGGCGCCTCGTGTCTCCGTTGATGCGATGTCCGGTGCCGGGCTGCATCACGTTGGGCTGCGTCGGCGCCTCGTGTCTCCGTTGATGCGATGTCCGGTGCCGGGTTGCATCACGTTGGGCTGCGTCGGCGCCTCGTGTCTCCGTTGATGCGATGTCCGGTGCCGGGCTGCATCACGTTGGGCTGCGTCGGCGCCTCGTGTCTCCGTTGATGCGATGTCCGGTGCCGGGCTGCATCACGTTGGGCTGCGTCGGCGCCTCGTGTCTCCGTAGATGCGATGTCCGGTGCCGGGTTGCATCACGTTGGGCTGCGTCGGCGCCTCGTGTCTCCGTTGATGCGATGTCCGGTGCCGGGCTGCATCACGTTGGGCTGCGTCGGCGCCTCGTGTCTCCGTTGATGCGATGTCCGGTGCCGGGCTGCATCACGTTGGGCTGCGTCGGCGCCTCGTGTCTCCGTTGATGCGATGTCCGGTGCCGGGCTGCATCACGTTGGGCTGCGTCGGCGCCTCGTGTCTCCGTTGACGTGATGTCCGGTGCCGGGTTGCATCACGTTGGGCTGCGTCGGCGCCTCGTGTCTCCGTTGATGCGATGTCCGGTGCCGGGCTGCATCACGTTGGGCTGCGTCGGCGCCTCGTGTCTCCGTTGACGCGATGTCCGGTGCCGGGTTGCATCACGTTGGGCTGCGTCGGCGCCTCGTGTCTCCGTTGATGCGATGTCCGGTGCCGGGCTGCATCACGTTGGGCTGCGTCGGCGCCTCGTGTCTCCGTTGATGCGATGTCCGGTGCCGGGTTGCATCACGTTGGGCTGCGTCGGCGCCTCGTGTCTCCGTTGATGCGATGTCCGGTGCCGGGCTGCATCACGTTGGGCTGCGTCGGCGCCTCGTGTCTCCGTTGATGCGATGTCCGGTGCCGGGCTGCATCACGTTGGGCTGCGTCGGCGCCTCGTGTCTCCGTTGACGCGATGTCCGGTGCCGGGCTGCATCACGTTGGGCTGCGTCGGCGCCTCGTGTCTCCGTTGATGCGATGTCCGGTGCCGGGCTGCATCACGTTGGGCTGCGTCGGCGCCTCGTGTCTCCGTTGATGCGATGTCCGGTGCCGGGCTGCATCACGTTGGGCTGCGTCGGCGCCTCGTGTCTCCGTTGATGCGATGTCCGGTGCCGGGTTGCATCACGTTGGGCTGCGTCGGCGCCTCGTGTCTCCGTTGATGCGATGTCCGGTGCCGGGCTGCATCACGTTGGGCTGCGTCGGCGCCTCGTGTCTCCGTTGATGCGATGTCCGGTGCCGGGCTGCATCACGTTGGGCTGCGTCGGCGCCTCGTGTCTCCGTTGATGCGATGTCCGGTGCCGGGTTGCATCACGTTGGGCTGCGTCGGCGCCTCGTGTCTCCGTTGATGCGATGTCCGGTGCCGGGCTGCATCACGTTGGGCTGCGTCGGCGCCTCGTGTCTCCGTTGATGCGATGTCCGGTGCCGGGCTGCATTACGTTGGGCTGCGTCGGCGCCTCGTGTCTCCGTTGATGCGATGTCCGGTGCCGGGCTGCATCACGTTGGGCTGCGTCGGCGCCTCGTGTCTCCGTTGACGTGATGTCCGGTGCCGGGTTGCATCACGTTGGGCTGCGTCGGCGCCTCGTGTCTCCGTTGATGCGATGTCCGGTGCCGGGCTGCATCACGTTGGGCTGCGTCGGCGCCTCGTGTCTCCGTTGACGCGATGTCCGGTGCCGGGTTGCATCACGTTGGGCTGCGTCGGCGCCTCGTGTCTCCGTTGATGCGATGTCCGGTGCCGGGCTGCATCACGTTGGGCTGCGTCGGCGCCTCGTGTCTCCGTTGATGCGATGTCCGGTGCCGGGTTGCATCACGTTGGGCTGCGTCGGCGCCTCGTGTCTCCGTTGATGCGATGTCCGGTGCCGGGCTGCATCACGTTGGGCTGCGTCGGCGCCTCGTGTCTCCGTTGATGCGATGTCCGGTGCCGGGCTGCATCACGTTGGGCTGCGTCGGCGCCTCGTGTCTCCGTTGACGCGATGTCCGGTGCCGGGCTGCATCACGTTGGGCTGCGTCGGCGCCTCGTGTCTCCGTTGATGCGATGTCCGGTGCCGGGCTGCATCACGTTGGGCTGCGTCGGCGCCTCGTGTCTCCGTTGACGCGATGTCCGGTGCCGGGCTGCATCACGTTGGGCTGCGTCGGCGCCTCGTGTCTCCGTTGACGCGATGTCCGGTGCCGGGCTGCATCACGTTGGGCTGCGTCGGCGCCTCGTGTCTCCGTTGACGCGATGTCCGGTGCCGGGCTGCATAACGTTGGGCTGCGTCGGCGCCTCGTGTCTCCGTTGACGCGATGTCCGGTGCCGGGCTGCATCACGTTGGGCTGCGTCGGCGCTTCGTGTCTCCGTTGACGCGATGTCCGGTGCCGGGCTGCATCACGTTGGGCTGCGTTGGCGCCTCGTGTCTCCGTTGACGCGATGTCCGGTGCCGGGCTGCATCACGTTGGGCTGCGTCGGCGCCTCGTGTCTCCGTTGACGCGATGTCCGGTGCCGGGCTGCATCACGTTGGGCTGCGTCGGCGCTTCGTGTCTCCGTTGACGCGATGTCCGGTGCCGGGCTGCATCACGTTGGGCTGCGTCGGCGCCTCGTGTCTCCGTTGACGCGATGTCTGGTGCCGGGCTGCATCACGTTGGGCTGCGTCGGCGCCTCGTGTCTCCGTTGACGCGATGCGCGGTAATTAGATTTCAGTATAATTTCCTGGAGATGTAGCATCGTCGGTTTCTATTGCTTTATTTTTGTGAAGGCGTTTTTGACGTCAGTGCGATAATGACTGCACTTGCACCGGATAGTATTTGCTAGATTGGAATCGTAGTATGGTAGAGGGCTGTATCGATTGCTTCATTGAGTTTTGCTGGACTCTGTTGCATGATCTTCGTGTTTATGGCGTGCAAATTTCCTAGATCAGCAGAGTTCAGTATGATTGGTGGTTTGCTTGACGTTTCTAAGTCTTCATTATTTCGGAAGGCAACCGGCACCTTAAATACTATAACTATCTGATTTTCTATATAAAAGTAACCTAGCTTAATTACGTCATAATAGTCCCTTAATAGTTTTGGTATGATTTTTGAAAGGGTGAAAGGACACAGTTGGGCGTTTCTTAATATCTCCTACGATTACAAAGGATATTTGACGGTGGAATTTATTTAGGGGCTCATCAGACATTGGTATCTCTAATATGGGGTTCTCAGCACTGGTGTGAGCTGTTGCTGTTGTAGAATCAGTTACTGAAGGGGTTTTTCCAGACGTGTTAACTGCTATGGAGTTTGCGTCTTCATTATCGATTTCAATGCGGGACAAAGCGTCTGCGTTGGTATTGAGCTTACCCTGCTTATAGATAGTAGTGAAATTATACTCACTTAGCTTTAACTTCCAGCGGGTTAAAGATAAGATAAGATAAGATTTCTTTATTTGTTTAAACATTGTATACATACAGGAGCATGCAAGATATTAAACAGTTTAAGTCCACTCATGTTTAGCCGTAATTAGCGGCGTACAAATATTTCCATAACATTGAAAAAATTATAATTACATAAAATCTTAAAAATACTTAGAAAACACTTACATTGATTACAATTATTTAGCAACTTTATGAATTATGATGTAATGTCAAAAATATTTTAATGTCAAAATACTATTAGGTACCTACGTTATAATGTCAAAATAATAATAAGTTGGTATGTCAAAAAAGTAGTCAATTATAATGTCAAACTAGTGTTCAATTAAAATGTCAAAATAGTTATTAGTTGTAATGTCAAAATCATTATTATGTTACAACATGTCAAAATGATTAACTTAATATAATTAATGATAGGAAAGAGGTAAAATGATTTACTCAAACAAAAAATCTTTTTCGGCTAGAAATTCGGAGACACTATAAAATGCTTTTTGCGAAAGAAACTTTTTTAATTGACGATTGAGTGACTTTCCACTCAGCTCCTTCCAACTTTTAGGCAATGTGTTAAATATCGTAGGCGCCATGCAAATGATACTTTTGCGCATAAGTACCGTTTTTGCCGGATGAACTCTTAGAACGGTCGTATCTCGTCTGTTACGAGGTACAATGTCTTGTAGACGTGGAAACAAATTGGGCAAACCCCAATTTGTTTTAACAAACATTACGGTTTCAAGAATGTACAAACAAGGAAGAGTTAATAGTTTGTACCTTTTAAAATATGGTTTACATGTATCTACCGTTTTTAGCCCAAACATAGATCTAATGCATCTCTTTTGGGCCTTAAATGCCGTGTTAGCGTTAGTAGAATTTCCCCAAAATATGATACCGTATCTTAAGTGAGACGCAACTAATCCATGGTAGGCCGCAATCAGGGTATCTACATTCACCAGTGCAGCTAAAGAGTACAATGCAAATGCAGAACTGCAAATTTTTTTACACAGATTTTCGATTTGTAATTTCCAGTCAAGTCTTTCGTCAATAATTAGGCCAAGAAACTTCGTAGTGTTCACTATTTCAACAGTTTTATTATCTATATTAATGTCCATATTTTCTACAGTCAATCGTTGGCTAAAATGTATGATTTTAGTTTTATCTAAGTTAATCTTTAAATTATTATTGTTTAACCACTCTATTATAGATGTCAAGGTATTGTGTATGTCAAGTTTATATTGGATCATGACATTGCTATTACTAGAAATTGTCACCGTACTATCATCTGCAAATAATGTCATAGGGTGTGGAATTGATTTTAGCAAGTCATTAATGTAAATTGTAAAAAGTGGCGGTCCCAATACACTACCTTGTGGAACACCAAAAGCAGTTTGACGTTCATCTGAAAGGTGTAACTCTTCTTTTTTAGTGTTTATATTGATTCTACTGATCTCTGTTTTTTGTTTTCTATTGTTTAAATAGGATTTAATTAAATTAAGGACGTTACCTCTAATGCCATATGCTTCAAGTTTTTTTATTAAAATGTCATGATTTACGTAGTCAAATGCTTGAGTCATATCGCAGAAGATCGCGCACAGTGTTTTTTGGTCAACTTTTATCAATACACTGTATAAAAAGTCGTAGATCGCCATATTAATCGTCTTGTTTTCGCGAAATCCCTTTTGCTCATTGCATAAAATATTATTTTTTTTCTATGTAACCGGTTAATTCTTTTTGAATGAATTTCTCAAATATTTTCGCGAAGATAGGAATCAGAGAAATTGGTCTGTAGAACTCCATGAGCTCTTCTATTTTCTTTCTTAAATAAAGGCTTGACGATCGCCATCTTTAGTGCGTCAGGAAACGTGCCAGCTATAATGCACAAATTTATAATATGAGACAAATGGTCGCATATTTCAGATGCTACAGCTTTTATTACTTTTGTTGATATGCCATCGTACCCCACGCTATTTGTATTTTTTGAGGCCATAATAATTGTATGTACCTGTTGTGGTGTACAAGGTGCCATAAACATCGAGTTCATGTTGTTAAAGATGGGCCGTGTAGTTTTATAACTGAACTGGATGGGTTGGATTTAATTAATAAAATATTCATTAAAGTGATTAGCAATTTGTTTCGCATCCGTAATTTTGTTATTATTGACTTTAATTTTCATAATGTAGTTTTTAGGTACATTAAATTTACCTCGATTTATTATTTGCCAGGCGGTTTTACATTTATTGTGTGATGTTTTGATTAAATAATTGTTTTGGGAACGCTTTGTCAGGGTCATAATCTTTCTAAAAAGCTTAGAGTATTCTTTAAAGCGAGTTCTATTCAATTCATTTGGTGTTAACCTGTAGGTCCACAAAAGTTGCCGTTTTTTTTTACTACAGCATTTAATACCTTTCGAGATCCACCTTGGTTTTTTTATTACATTTATTGTAACCCTAGTCTTAGGAAAACAGAGGTTGTAGAAAAATGAAAATATTTCATGAAATTTGTTGTATGCAATGTTTGGGTCATCCGTTTCATAGATTTCGGAGAAATAAATTTTGCTCAAACAATATTTAAATTTAGATGTATTTTCCTTGCTATAATTACGTTTAAAAGCACAGTATTTGTCGATCGTACATATTTTATTTACCGAACATTTTAAAATCTGTGCTTTGTGATCTGAAAGGGCAAACTCTAAGACTTGTGATTCACACCGTTTGTTATAATTATGCGCAAAATTATCGATACATGTTTGACTTTTAATTCGAATAGGTTGATTTAATGCTAGTTTTAGGTTGAAGCTAAGTAGAAGGCACTCAAACTCAATCGACTGATAATTCCTTTTTAATACGTCTATATTGAAATCTCCGGCTATGACAATATTTTTATAGGCATTCTTTGATAATTCATGTAAGACTGCCTCGAGTTGATTAAAGAAACTATTGAGATTATTCATATTAGGAATTCGGTACACACATACAAAGGCAGTCTTGTATTTGGTGAGCTCAATAGCACCACATTCAAATGTCCGTGTAATTGACATTTTTGAGATTTTTAATAACTCTTTCCATTCGTGTCCATGTCGAATTAGGATACATGATCCACCTCTCTTCACTTCTTTTCTGCTATAGTGAGCGGCTAACGTATAGTTTGGTATGCTCAACTGGTTTTCGTAGCCTTCCATCATAAAATGTTCAGTAACGCATATCACATCCACTTGTATGTTTTTTTCTGTAAGTTCAGTGAGACAAACTGTGAGAGCATCCGACTTGTTCAGCAACCCTGCTATGTTCTGGTGCATTACATGGAGATGTTTAGTTACGAAAAAGCTCCCCTTGTGACAGATTATCTATACTATAGTTTATGTCAGTCAATATCATTTGGTTATTATATTTTATGTCGTCAATTAAATTAATTATGTCCTTAAAAATTATTCGTATTCCAGTATTATTTATTGCGCCAGTCCGTCTGTTATACTCATTGTAGCCGTAGGTGAGATTTTTATTGCTGTCTACGAGATATGCATATTCGTGCGTCAGTATGTCCAAGAAAAGTAAGTTATTAAATGTCTCCACTCTTGAATTGTATAAATTAGTATAGTTCTCGTATTTATATGTCGGGCAGGTCGCTTAAACGGGAATTAGGTTCCTTTAAATTTATGACCCATTGTAAGGGCCTGTGATCTGTAACAATTTTGAATTTCCTACCAAATATGGGCGGAAGTATTTGGTTGTCCACACAATTGCTAGCATTTCTTTTTCAATTGTGCTGTAGTTAATTTCACTAGTGTTTAATGTGCGGGTGTGTGTGCTATAGGGTTGTCGGTACCTATCTGACCTTGTGAAAGAATGACACCAATGGCAAGGTTAGATAAGTCAGTTGTCAGTATAAAGTCTTTACTAAAGTCTGGGTATTGCAGAATTGGATCGTTGATAAAAAGGATTTTGCATTTTTCAAAACAACTGGTATAATTTAGATTGGTTATGCCAATTTTTGCACCTTTCTTAAGACATTGCGTCATAGGTTTTGTCATATGAACAAAATCTGGAATGAATTTCCTATAATACTCTAACATACCTTTTTTTTTTAAGGATGGGAAATCATCAAATCACTCCTTCCGCTCTGGGCGGAGCGGAAGTGAGTGTCAGACTCTTACTGACTAAAACCCATCCGTGTTCCTCCTAGTGCCCTTCGCGTTCCAGGGACGCGGCGTCTCTTTCGAACGGATTCCGCACCCCGGCAGGCACTGCCCTTAGCGGGCTCCGTCTCCCTTGCTGACAGCTCCTTGAGGCGCGCGTGGAACACAGCGCGCCGCCAACCCGGGCCTGGTTCTGATCGGACGGCGAGCCACCCAAAGCTCGCCGTCCGCAGGCCCGCGCCTACGCTGGCCGGAAATCGCCCTGCGAACCCCGACGCCCGGGACGTCTTGTCTTCTTCTGTTGCGGCGGCTGGGTCGTGAGGTTTCCCTCTCTCTTACACGTTCGGCCTCCTCCTTTGCTAGTATTACTGCTTCGCAGAAGGAGGTGGTCGCTTCCCATGCCTCCTCGCTCCGGACCATACATTGAACCAGGGCCGGGCGCGAGAGGTCGCCGCCGCCGATCGCCTCAACGAGGATCCGGCGGTTCTCCGCCCAAGCAGGGCAGACTCCACCGTATATTCCACCGTGTCCTCCGGGCGATCCTCGCAGTGATGACACTCGGGCGTGTCCTCCCGCCGAATCCGAAACAGGTATCTCCCGAAACAACCGTGTCCGGTGAGTACCTGCGTCAGGCGGAAGGTAAGGACGCCGTGACGCCGCTCCAGCCACTCCTCAAAGAGGGGACTAATCGCCTGGATTGTGTCATGGGGCGTGCTGGGTTGCGACAGTCGCTGTCTCCATACCGCCATGAGATCCTGCCGGAGCTCCGCCCACCATGCTGCGATTTGCCGCGGCAGAGGAGCCTCGCCCCGGCGCGGTGCCTCCACGCGCCACTCGTAAATGTGCGCGAGGGCTCTCGCCCCCAGATCCCATGGCGGCAGTCCGGAAAGGAGGCTCGCTGCCTCGCCAGACACCGTGCGGTATCCCGGGGCCAGCCGGATGGCCATGACCCCCTGGGATGCGTTGAGGTAACGAGCAGGTCGCTTCCCCAAAGTAGGCGCCAACAGCCCCGGCTCGCCCAAGTCTGGGAGCTAAACGTCGGAAATGTTCGACGAAATTCCACCGGCTGTCAAGGACGAGACCCAGGTACGTCATCGTCGACCCGACACCGATGTGAACCCCTCCTACCGTTATTTGAGATCCCGATGGTGGCCTGTTCGGGAACCATGGAAGCACATGGCTTCGGACTTGTGAAGGGCCACCTCGAGACCCAACTGCCGGATCCTCTCTACGACTATCGCAACCCTGCGTGTCATAGCGTCAGCCGCCGCCTGATGCGACCGCCCCTGCGCCAGGACTAGCGTATCGTCAGCATAGCAGACAACACTGACGCCACTAGGGAGGTCGGCGCGCAGCACCCAGTCGTAGCCGATGTCCCACAGAAGCGGCCCCAGAACGGAACCCTGTGGAACACCACACGACATCTCTCGCCGGTTCCACTCTCCCAGGTGACCGGGGTAGATGACGGCTCTGTCCGTCAAGTAAGCCTCGACAACGCGACGGAGGTAGGTCGGCACTCGGCACTCGGTGATACCGAAGCGCCTCCCTAATGCAACTCCCGGGCAGGGTGTTAAAGGCATTGGCGATGTCTAGAGACACCGCCAAGACGACTCCGCCAGGGAAACTGCGTCCCCTGTCGAGAGGGCACTCACGCGCATGATGGCGTCCACCGTCGATAGGGCTCTCACGCGCATGATGGCGTCCACCGTCGATAGGGCTCTCACGCGCATGATGGCGTCCACCGTCGATAGGGCTCTCACGCGCATGATGGCGTCCACCGTCGAGGGGCCCGTGCGGAAACCGAACTGGTTTTCCGCCAGATCCGGCCCCACCCTCACTAGGTGCTCGACGAGGCGGTTTGCAATTACTCTTTCAAAGAGCTTGCCCACCTCATCGAGCAGCACGATGGGCCGGTATGCGGACGGAGAGTCCGCAGGGCGCCCCGGCTTCTTAATGAGGACCAGTTTCCCCGTCTTCCAACGAAGTGGGAACTGGCCCCTCTCCAAGCACGCGCTTAAGAACCCTCTTAGTCGAGGCCCAAGAGCCTCCAAGTCAGGACCCAGGCTTTTCCAGGTAAGCCGTCGGGTCCTGGGGCGATATTTTTGGCCTTCAGCCTATTAACCGCCACTCTCAGGTCTACCTCAGTCACCTCAGGGGCATCGTCATCTCCGTCGAATCATCGTTCCCATTGAACTCCCCGAGAAAGAGTACGGGGAGGGAACGACACCCGGCGACGACGACGCCCAACTCCGTAAGGGAGTTTTGGAACTTGGCGAGAGTTCGGTTCGGGGAGAAGTACAGAAGTACAAGAAGACATCGTTTAATTTCAGTTATACTTGATGCACACAAATGTACAGAGGCGGAGTTAATGCCTCAGGCATCTTCTACCAGTCAACCCTTGGGTGATATCAGTTGTCGTTTTAGGGAGTGGAATTTTCTGGATGGCCCTGATCTTACCCGGGTTACTTTTGATACCGTCTTTACTAATGATGTGTCCTAAATATGCAGTCTCTAATTAAATAAAAATTAGAATAGATAGTTGAAATTTTCACAGATTGTGTATTTGTATTGCTGCTACAACAAGAAATAGTAAAAATTAAGGTTTATGGTACGGAACCTTTCGGGTGCGATTCCGACTCGCGCTTGGTCGGTTTTTTTTGATAATCTAATTGACGGACTAATTAGATTATTTCAGTGGACGAGCCACTCGTGTAGCCTGCGTCACTCACGTGCGTCGTCGTCGACAGGCGGCGCCGGCGGCAAGCAGGTGGCCATCGTGCAGCCGCAGAGGAGAGACACCGGCGACCACGGCGACCACGGCGGCCACGGCGACCACGGCGGCCACAGCTCGCCTCGCAGGCCGCCGCCGGGCCCCGCGCCCTACTGCGGCGCGCTCGAGCCGCGCCAGCTGGGCCCCACGCAGGCGTCGCTGTGGATCGAGTCGCGCAAGCCGCGCCGCGCCGCGTCCGCGCGCAAGCCGCGCCGCGCCGCGTCCGCGCGCCGGCGGCCGCACAGCGCGCACGACGTGTCGGTCACCAAGATTGAAGGACCGCTCCGAATTGGTGAGTACTGATAATGCGTTCGGCCCTTAATAAAATACAGGGTTTTCTGAAAATGACAAACAGGACCTTCTAGGGTTTTAACACCAGAGGTTTTTCTATCAGGAAAAGTCATTGACATCTGTATCAGTTATGAAAGTTTAGTGTTGGCGCTAGTCTTCCTACATGATTGTCTAAATGATACGAGTGCAGTGACCTTGAATTAAATGAAGTCGGTAAACATACGGCGGCGATAAGTCCCACCTCAGCGCCATATTCGCGCTGCCATTCATTATCATGTAGTCGCGCAGCGCGGCGCGGCGCAGGCGCACTCATTTACATATTATTACGTAAGCTCGTTCACTGACCGCCGGCTGCATGCGAGAATCACACGTATGATTTCTATCATTCTATTTTAATGGACTCTGAAATTCAAATGTAAGTTCCATTTTTTTAATGCATACTAAATAAAATAAATATTTTTCGTTTCTAAGTATTTATAGCCAAGTAGCCTTGTATTACTGTACATTTATTTCAGCTTGTAAATTCATTGCACGCGGTGACGTCAGTATCTTCTGCGACTGCATTTCCCCGTTATCTATTAGGTTGGCGTGACTCAATTACTTAGCTCATGCAGATTTATGAGTGGCACCGTGTGGTCCTGTAGTGTGGGGTAATAATAGTAACTTCGGTACGTTTGTTGTGTAGACCACACAAAGCAGGCGGCCATACGTTTGATGACCGGCCACACGCCCAAGTCCAAGCCGTCTAGTCCATCGTTTGTGGTGAAGAAGCCGAGCCCGGTGCGCCGCACGCCGCGCCCGCGCAGCACTCGCGGCTCTCCTAGCGCCGCTCCGGGCAGCACTAGCGCCACGCCGGGCAGCACTAGCGCCACACCTGGCAACACTAGCGCCACACCTGGCAACACTAGCGCCACACCTGGCAACACTAGCGCCACGCCGGGCAGCACTAGCGCCACACCTGGCAACACTAGCGCCACACCTGGCAACACTAGCGCCACACCTGGCAACACTAGCGTCACACCTGGCAACACTAGCGCCACACCTGGCAACACTAGCGTCACACCTGGCAACACTAGCGCCACACCTGGCAACACTAGCGTCACACCTGGCAACACTAGCGCCACACCTGGCAACACTAGCGCCACACCTGGCAACACTAGCGCCACACCTGGCAACACTAGCGTCACACCTGGCAACACTAGCGCCACACCTGGCAACACTAGCGTCACACCTGGCAACACTAGCGCCACACCTGGCAACACTAGCGTCACACCTGGCAACACTAGCGCCACACCTGGCAACACTAGCGTCACACCTGGCAACACTAGCGCCACACCTGGCAACACTAGCGTCACACCTGGCAACACTAGCGTCACACCTGGCAACACTAGCGCCACACCTGGCAACACTAGCGTCACACCTGGCAACACTAGCGCCACACCTGGCAACACTAGCAGCAGAAGTGGCGCCAACCGCACTGTGAGTATACTGCATACTAAGGTTAAGTTTTAGAAAAAGTCATAAATTAATTATCCATATTACCGCCCACATATGTACTATTAGGAAAAAAAGGTGCGAGATAGTACTATTAAATAGTTTTAGAAGCGTGCCTTTTCCCTGCGACCTTGTGTCCCCTTGAACGCGCGTATCTAATACTGCACAAGTGCACAGTCGACACGTAATTAGTGTATAAGCAACTTAAGAAAGTCAAGAAGGTTCTGTTTTCGTCCGACTCATTGTTTACATAGTGCAGTTATGCATGGTGATGACGTGATATGCGAAATATTAATAGTTAGTTTACTTTAGATTAAAAATCTTCAAGATATTTACAACACTAAAGATCAATACGTAACCTCCGTAAAAAACTTTTTTCTTAATTTTTCTCTCAGTGAACAATCATAATTATTTGCGTTTGTTCAGAAAAAACTAGTAACAGTAATACAACTAAGTTCGTATTAAGTTTTATTTTTATCGCAAGTATTTGCATAATGCGGTTTATGCAACTGTAACATAATTTAATTTTGTACGAGTTGTTGTGGAAGCACATCTGTTACTGTTTCGTCAATTTTCAATTGAATACGTATGATGCGTAGTTTATTGCTCGCGCGTGTTCACTATTTATTTGGTTTGTACTTTGAGTTATTTAAGGGGCTGTCCAAACCCAGAGCACGATGAAATTTTTTTAGTCGCTGAAATCTCCGTAATGGCAATACATTTTCAAGCGGAAAAAGTGCAGTTTATAGTCTTTAAAGTAAAGCATTTTCGCCTACGACTTCGTTCGCGCGGGTTCTCGTAAACCGCAACATTTTTCTTACTTAGAGCATTTTATACTAGAATGATAAACAATTGCAATGCTTGTAAATTACTGCTAAGTCATAAGTACTAACATAACATAACACAACACGAACATTGTACTAAGTAGGTATGTATGGAGACTTTGACCTAAGGATGCCTGCAATAACAAAGGACATGATTACACTAGATCATAGGAAGACAGAATAGCAAAATACCTAAAAGTACTGAACCCAATGGATCCTTATTATCTACAATAAATGATTTAAAACAATATAAAAAAGGCTAAACGTAGGCTGAACCGCAAAATTGCCCAAGATGTAACACAAAGATAATCCATTATACGAGGGTGGTCCAATAAGTATTAAAAAAAAAATAAAAAATTTTTGGTAAAGTGGCGATTTATTTTCAATATAGTCTCTTTGTAACTCGATACACTTGGCCCAGCGAAGCTTCTACTTCTTTGATCCGTCTGAAAAATACATTTTCTCGAGGCGTACATTAATCGTGGTGGCGATGACCTCCTCATTCGACTGATATTTCTGCTTGGCGAGTGACTTTTTTAATTTTGTATACAAAAATTAGTCGTACGGGGCCAAATCTGGCGAATACGGTGGATGGGCAGCAGTTCGTACGCCAATTCGTGGCGAGGGCGGTAAGAGCCGGTGCGAATCGTAGTGGAAGAGCAGTTTTTGCTTCACCAAGTGGGGTCGTTTTTCCTTCAATTCAAAATCGGACCAATAACTCGGCATAGTACAGCCCTGTCACCGTTTTACCCTTTTCCAGGTAGTCGATGTGGATCACACCTTGTGAAACCCAGAAAACGGTAGCCATCGCCTTTCTGGTCGATGAGACAGTCTTCGCCTTCTTCGGAGCACGTTCGCCGGGTTAAGTCCACTGTTTCGACTGTTCCTTGTTCTCTGGTGTGTACCAGTGAATCCATGTTTTGTCGACTGCCACAAAACAACGCAGAAACTCCTTTGGATTGCGCTCAAACAGCGTTAAACACTGCTCTGACTGTTGTCCGGAGTGAGCAAACGAGTCACCCATCGCGCCAACAGCTTTCTCATGCCCAAAATTTCATGCAGAATATGACCCATGCGATCTTTTGAAATACCTACTTACTGTCTCAGCTATCTCGCGCACCTTCAATCGGCGGTCTGCCAATACGAGATCGTGGATTTCTGTCACGTTATCCTGCGTGGTAGCCGTTTTCGAGGCACCTGGACGTGGCTCATCCAAAACCGACGCGCGACCACGTTGAAACTCGTTAAACTAATTTTTAACCGACTTCTTCAAAAAAGAGGAGGATTTAAAAAATTATTTTTTTATTCGAAAGCGAGATGGTCCTATTGTCACCAAGTTAGAATCTGATGATGGGATCCCGTGAAAATCTTTTTTTTTTTTTTTTTTACTATTGATAGGCACGCGTTTGACCACTATCTCACCTGATGGTAAGCGAGGATGTGGTCGAAGATGGAGCACGCTTGCCTAGATATAACCTATTCACTCTTGATTTCTTGATTCTTGAAATCGAGGGAAACCCTCAAATTTTATAAGCACATACACTGTTTTTCATAAACTTTCTATCGCAATTCAGATATTTGTGCCTGGTAATCATCATCTCATGTTGCTGAGCTGATGATGGAAGGTATAAGTCAGGATCTGATGATGGGATCCCATGAAAAATGTTTGTTCAGCGATATTTTCGCCGATTGTTAACCGATTCGGATGATTCTTTTTTTGTTTGGAAGATTATTTTCTCGGACTGGTCCCATTTAAATTTGGGGAAGATCTGATGAAGAACTTCGGAGGTAGGCAACGGAACTCTTCAATGAAAATGGAATTCAAAATCAATGGGATTCAAATGGATCGGAATTTCTGAAATCGCGTACCTGCGTTAAACTAAAAAGTGAAAAATAAAAAAACATTTGTAACAAAAAAATAAAACTGACTTCCAAAAACAAAACACTACAAAGTAAAAAATAACTTTAATTTCGGAAGTCGGTGTTCAAAAACGACAAAAACCAAAAACACGACTTCCAAAATTAAAGTTACTTTTTACTTTGTAGTATTTTGTTTTTGACGGTCGCCATCGAAGAAGTTCGACCGAAGAAGAGTAACCGTACACAGCATCCAAACGCTCTTTGATTTCGCTGCGTGATTTCACTTCCAAATAAAATAATCGAATCACCGACCGATATTGTTCTTTTTCAATTTTTTTTAAATCCGCGGACAACTCACGCTTTCATACGCGGTCAAAACAAAACTACGAGTCTGATCCGGCTGAAATGTCGACAGTAGCCGTCTACGAGAATGTACTACACGATAGTACATTGCTCTTGAGATACTGGCGCTACTGGCGCCATCAGGCGGTGAGGCTAAGCACTTATCGGACCAACCTCTATGAGAGCTTGATGCGACAATGTTCACATTCCTGAGCGAGTCTCACTATACTTCTCATACATTTACTGCTGAATGTCCGAACTAGGAAACTTAGCTGTAACAGAAATATAAAAAAAACTAGTTGACCCGCGCAACTTCGTCTGCTTCTATTGGTCTTAGCGTGATGATATATAGCCTATAGCCTTCCTCGATAAATGGTCTGTCTAACACTGAAATAATTTTTCAAATCAGACCAGTAGTTCCTGAGATTAGCGCGTTCAAGCAAGCAAGCAAACAAACAAACAAACAAACAAACTCTTCAGCTTTATATATTAGTATAGACTATAGATATATCAAGTGACTTTGTATTTTCCAACACCACAGTTCGCATCATTACGAAAAATGGAGGGTCACGTGTATTTTGATTGAGCGATAAGTCGCATCGGCTCAATCAATAATCATAGGCAATCTAAATCTTTCTTGAACATTGGTAGGAGTATTTCGAAGAAAAAGTCTCGAAGTAATTAGCGGTTACAATTATATATAAGTAGGTTGATGATTTTTTGTATAATTGTTTGGTCTGAAATAAATCTTAGGTATCACGCGTGTTACCACCGAGATAGTAGAAGGCAAAATCTCATAAGAGAAAAAAAATCTGGATATGTTAAATAATTAAATTTAATTTGTTCCCTAGGTAACCATTTTAGAGATAACTGATTCAGACAGGCGGAATTCATCTGTACGAAATAGTTACGGGTCGCGTTCCTCGTCACAGAAGAGCCCCAGGAGGTCGGGCAGCGCGCCCAGCCCCAGGAGGTCGGGCAGCGCGCCCAGCCCCAGGGAGTCGGGCGGCGTGCCGAACCCCAGGAGGTCGGCCGGCGTGCCCAACCCCAGGAAATCGGGCGGCGTGCCCAACCCCAGAAGATCGGGCGGCGTGCCCAACCCCAGAAGATCGGGCGGCGTGCCCAACCCCAGAAGATCGGGCGGCGGGACCAACCCCAGAAGATCGGGCGGCGCGCCCAGTCCCAGAAGGTCGGGCGACGCGAGCACTCCCAGGAAGTCGGGCGGCGCGCCCAGCCTCAGAAGATCGAGCGGCGCGCCCAGCCCCAGGAAGTCTGCGCTCAAAGATCCGGCAGCCAAGCGAGGCGCGCGCAAAACTGAGTCCATCAAGTTCGACCTGAGCAACCTGGAGAGCCACTCGCAGGACACCGACGTCGTCATGTTGAGCGACAGCACGCGCGCCTCCCGCGCCGCCGACAGCGCGTCCGACGATGACGTCACGCTGCGCTACTCCGAGTCGCCGTCCCCCTCTCCGCGCCGCTCCATTCACTCGCGCAGCAGCAGGATGTTGGAGCACAGTCTCGGCTCCAGCGTGCAGCTGTCGCCGCCCGCGCGGCCCCGCCCCCGCCCCCCCCGCTCTGCGCGCGGCAGCCTGCTGCTGCAGAGAGCGCTCGGCGCCGCCAGCCGGGCCGGCACCGAACGCCACGACCTCGAGTCTTACTCCATCGTCGACCTCGTCTCCGTCGACACCGACGAATCGGCTCTCTCCACATCTATGTATGGCTCGGTGGACTCCACTGCCAGCACAGCTTTTGAGACTCCACAGAGTATCACTCGCAGGAAGACTCGCTCCACCATCGAGCCCACGCTCTTGGGGTCTAGTACGCCGTACGCGAAGGCCGGGAGGTCCACCCCCAGGTCTCGCTCCGACCCGAGCCCACTAAATTCTTGCAAAACCTCGGCGAACGTTACACGCTCCACCATCAGGAGTTCAAGGTCAAAACGATCAAAATCGTTATCAACTCCAGAGAATACGGAGGACGCTAAGAAGCACATCTCAATGAACAGCACTCGGGTGCCGCGCGCGTCGCGCAGCCGCTCGCGCCTGCACGACAGCACACTGCTGCGGCACGATAGCGCGCTGCTGCGGCACGACAGCGCGCTGCTGCTGCACGACGAGGCCTCGCCGCGCAGCTCCAAGCGGCCCGGCAGCCGCGAGCCCGCGCGGGATGGCGCGCCCACGCACAGCCCCGCACAGGGGAACGGCGTCTGCACTCCCGAGAATAGACACAGCCCTGAAGAAGCTAGCACTCCTGTTCTTAGCATTCAAAGTCTTTTAGATTCTAGCCAGAGTTCTTTCTCCTCACAAAAGCCTACAAGAAAAGGCAGGCCTTCGTTTAATACAAAAAGGAAGACCATCGGAGGAGTCCCGGGACCTAAAACTAGAGTTGGCGCTAATTCCAAGTCCTTGAGCTTCAGTGCCAGGAAAACTAGATTGAGATTAAGCAGTGATTCAGTGGAGAGATTAAATAAGAACGACGACAGTGAGATAGTGACGCCTAAGAGTGCAGTGAAGTTGGTGCCGGAGGGAGTTAAGAACAAACACTCGACGGCCAAGAAGCCGCAGTCGAAGCGGTCGATCATAGACGACCTGAACGAGTCGGACATCGTGAAGCAGCTGTTCAACAGCCCCGTGAAGAGGAAGCTGTCGCACAGCATGACGGAGTTCTCGCGCCAGCAGCTGTGGGCCGACGAGGGCGCGGCGGGCAGGCGGCCCCCGCGGGCCTCGCGCCCCGGGGCCGGCGCGCGCACGCGGGCCTCGCGCCCAGGGGCCGGCGCGCACACGCCCGACGCCTCGCTGCTGGACCACACGGACTCCTACACGCCCGAGATCTTCGTGAGCCCCATCAGCACCCCCACGCGCAGCCCCAGCTTGGAGGGCATCAAGCTCATGTTCGCCAAAACCACTCCAGAGAACGATCTCCGAGACGTGCGAGGCGTGAGAGGTTTACTGCGCACGCCGCGCGCGAGGAAATCTATCAAGAATGACCTGACCGATGTGTCCGGGGTCAAGCAAATATTTGCCAAGAGTCCAAAGAACCGGCTGAGTGACGTCAGAGTGAAAGAAGTATTTGTTTCGTCGCCTAAAAACGACTTGCGGCGCGTGACCGGAGTCAAGTCTTTGTTCCAAGTTGCTAGGACAAGAAAGTCGCCGAGAAATGAACTCGATGACGTAAGAGGAGTCAAGAAACTGTTTAACACGAAGAGTCCGGCGAACGATCTGCGGAATGTCTCCGGAGTGAAACGAACTCTGCGGGGACAGAGTCCTAAGAACGACCTGAGTGACGTGAGAGGCGTGAAGCGCGTGTTCCGGAGGGAGAGGCGGAACGACTTGAGTGACGTCAGCGGTGTTGAGGAGTTATTTAATTTGTCCAATCATTCATCCGTGACTGTTTCGACTAGGGCTGAGAGCTTGTTCGACCAGCTGGTCGGCAAGCCTCAAAAAAGAGCCGTATATTCTAAAACATTCTCTTCAAAAACTGTTCAAAAGACTAAAGGCCCCAGAGCGAAGTCTCTACACGCATCCCTAGACCAAGTGACCGCCTCAGACAACAACTGGTTAGAACAGGAATTAAACAAACGGCTACAAATCAAGAATTACTTAGATTCTCTGAAATCTGCTAACACGTCAAAAGCCAACAGATCAAAGCAAAACAAATCGAAGTCATTACACGCGACTCTAGACGAAGCGGCCGACGTCGACGTGTTAGAACAACAACAGAATAAGGAACAACACATTAACAATGATTTACAATCAAGGCGATCAGTTAACGACTCCAAAGCTAATAAATCCGAGGCCAATAAATCGAATGCGAACAAGTCTAGCACGAACCGCTCTAGGGTGAATAGATCCAAAGCTAGCGTATCAAAATCCAACACGAGCCGTGAGCTTCAGAAGTTAGCCACAGACACAGTCGAAGGCGAAGCGCCGCTCCTGACATCCAGAGTCCGAAACAGTAGCGTAGTGTATCGCAACTGGTCAGGTTCAGAGCGCAAGAAGTCCGCCTCGCTGTACAGCGCGCACACGCTGCCGCTCAAGAAGCGCTCGCTGGCGGACGCGGGCGCGGGAGCGGGCGCGGGCGCGGGAGCGGGCGCGGCGCTGCTGCCGCTGAAGAAGCGCGCGCTGCACTCCACGCCCGTGAAGGGCCGCGCGCGCGCGCTGGACGAGTCGGCGCTGGCGCGCGTGTCGCCCATCCGCGCCGACGACGACTGTCGCCGCACTTCTATTACGTAAGTTCTTTTTATTTTATTTACTTTATCTCAATTTTCGTCAGTAAACATTGTAACATTTGTAACTAAAATTGTTACTTGTGGTAGACGCTACGCTTACCTTCTTTCATTTTCCCCCTGTCAACAGTATTATAGTATTCTATATATAAATAAAATAAGATAGATTTAATCATGTCGACGAAGAAGCAAATATTCAATGATGTCGCTTTGATCAACGCGGTGTAAACCGGAAGTGATCACCGCATGGTAAGAGGCACATTCAACCTAAATATTAAGCTGGTCTCGACTGCCGAGGTCCTCGCTCCTCCCGCACAGATCCAGATCCTAATCTCCGAGAGCTTTCAGCTCGAACCTCAGAATCGTTTCGAATGCCTAGGGAACTTCGTGGACGAATACACGGATGGGTCCGTGGAAACTGTCCATACGGTTGGGCCTAAGTTCTTCAAGACTCGCCGTACAGATACGAACTCTGTGATCCTACTCTCAAGCTCATGAAGGAGGGGCGGGAGATGATTCTGCAGTCTTCAGACGATGCGTGTCTATACCGGCAGATCAATAGACAGATCTCCAAGTCCTTGAAAAGCGACCTCCGCCGCTTTAATATTGAAAAAATTAAAGACGCGATAGAGCGGAATAAGGGCTCCAGGGTCTTTGCTAGAGATCTGTCTATTGGGCAGAGCCAGCTCACAATTCTGAAGACCACCAATGTCAGAACCACATCCGCCAAATCGGAGCTTCTGAGAGAAATCGAGACATTCTACGGACAGTTATACACGTCAATGACTAAACTCGCTGCGAATCTAGCTAACGACGCCAAGAGCTAGATTGACCCGACATTCTACCGACGACATCCCGAACGTCAGCCTGTATGAGATGAGGATGACTCTGAAGCAGCTTAAAAACAACAGGGCGTCGGGTGAGGATGGAATTACGGCCGCACTCCTGAAGGCGGATGGAAAACCAGTCCTTAAGGCCCTTCAGGAACTGTTCAATTCCGTCATAGCAGAGGTGTGGTGGTACTTTTCTTTAAGAAGGGCGACAATGCCATGCTTAAGAATTACAGGCCCATCTCACTTGTCAGCCAAACAAACCGTCTCGCACGCAGGTTTCACGACTTCATGCCTCCCGAAGCAGACGGATTCCGAAAAGACTTCAGCACCGTAGACCACATACATACGCTCCAACAGGTTATTCAGATGACTGAAGAGTATAATCTGCCCCTTTGATTAGCGTTTGTAGACTACGAGCAAGCTTTCGATTCGATCGAGACTTGAGCTGTGCTGCAGTCTCTCCAATGGCATCAGATCGACTATCAGTACATCGAGGTGCTGAAATGTTTGTACAAAAACGCCACCATGTCAGTCCGACTTCAGGATCAGACCTCGAAACCTGTCCTACAGCGGGGTGTGAGGCAGGGAGACATTATTGCTCCGAAACTGTATACGGCCGCAATGGAGGATGTCTTCATGGTTTTGGACTGGAGAAGGCTACGCATTAAAGTCAATGGCGAGTACATCAGCCATCTTCGATTTGCTGACGATATATTCGTCATGACTGAGACTACGGAGAACCTCAGTACAATGCTCGATGACCTCAGTAGAGTTTCCGAAAGTGTGGGTCTCAAAATGAACATGGACAAAACCAAGATCATGGTAAATACCCATGTAGAACCCACCTCCTATCAAGATCGGAAACTCTACACTCGAAGTTGTAGACGAGTACGTCTAGCTGGGACAAATGGTCCAGTTAGGTAGGGCTGGCTTCGAGTAAGAGGTCAACCGTCGAATCCGACTCGGCTGGGCGGCGTTCGGGAAGTTGCATGGTATCTTCTCGTCCCACATACTACAGCGTCTCAAGAAGAAAATCTATGACCAGTGCCTGTTGCCATTGAAACGTGGTCGCTCACAATGGCCCTCATTATAAGGCTTAAAGTCACTCAAAGGGCAATGGAGAGGGCAAAGCTTGGAGTTTCCTTGCGTGGTCAAATCAGGATTGATGATATCCGTAAGAGAACCAAGGTTACCGACATAGCCCGAAGGATCGCCAAACTGCTGCTGCTGCCAACTTGCTGAGCAATGTGCTCTGCCCACTGCCACTTTGGCAGTGGGCAGAGCACGTTGCTTGCAGGACAGATGGTCGATGGGGCCGAAAAGTTCTGGAGTGGCGACTGCGTACCTACCTGAAGACGCAACGTTGGCGCGGCCTCCCACAAGGTGGACCGATGACCTGGTGAAGGTCGGGTAGCCGATAGATGTGGGACGCGCAGGACCGGTCGTTGTGGCGACGCGTGGGGGAGGCCTATGTTTAGCAGTGGACGTCTTTCGGCTGATATGATGATGTTTTAATAAAATATATTCTTAGTCATAAAGTTGTTCTTCTGCCATTTATGATCCACTAGCTGACCCGCGCGGCTTCGCTCCCGTCAACTGGCTACCCTATCTACCTATCTCCTTACCTCCCTAACTACCTACCTACCTACCTACACTACCTACACTACCTACCCTACCTACCCTACCTACCTACCTACCTACCTACCCTACCTACCTACCTACCTTACCTACCTACCTACCCTACCTACCTACCATACTTACTTACCTACCTACCCTACCTACCTACTATTTTTTTAAATATTTCAATACTTATTATGCTATTCCGGATAAAGACTAATCCAAAAACACTAAAATCATGAAAATCGGTCCAGCCGTTCTTGAGTTATAAGTGTTCGAACAAACCCGACTTTGTTTTATATATTAAGATTTAAAACTCAAATATTATTCCTGAAGTACTTTTGTTTGTAAAACAGTTTTCAAATTAATTGCAGGTCGACTCAAACAAAAGAAACCACTGAAGTAAGACCAAAGAGCACAAGAGGCACAAGAACGAATACTGAAAATCACGAAACATCTAACGCGCTTGAACTAATGAAGCCGTCACCTAAGAAGACTCGCGGGCGGTCGAAAGTGGCCAGCCCGAAGGCTAAGCCAGCCAGCAGCCCTGTCGAAGAGAAAGCTCTAAAAGCTATAAAAGCCAGTGACGATAAAGCTAAAGAAGCTAGTCGTGTGAAGCCTAGAAATGCCATTCCCGTTAAGGCTAAAAAAGCTAGTCCCGCTAAGGCTAAAAAAGCCAGTCCTGCTAAGGCTAAAAAAGCCAGTCCTGCTAAGGCTAAAAAGACCAGTCATATGGAGACTGCAAAGGCCAGTCCCGCTAAGACTAGAAAAGCAAGCCCTACTAAGGTTAAGAAAGCCACTCCTATCAAAACTAAAATAGAAAGTCTCGCAAAATCCAAAGCAGTCAGTCCAGTATCAAAAGCCAGTTCTACAAAGAAACCGGCCAGTCCTGTCCCAGTCAAAGCGACACGCTCTCGCCGAAATAACGCCTCGACGCTAGAATCAAACATTAAAAAGCGCAGAGCGTCGTTAGTAGTCGCCAAGAAGTCTCCAGTCATGAGTCCCAAGCCCCGCGCCACGCGGAAACGGAAGGAACCGGAAACTACGACCACTTACGTACACAGCGCTAAGAAGAGCCGCGCGACGCGCAAGAACACAGCGGTGAAAGAGGACAAGCCCAAGACACCGAGGAGTAGCAGAGCTGCGGTACGGAGAGCCGCCGTGCTCGGCGGCAAGCCCTCGCCGCAGCGGACGGCGGACCACAGCGCACACGAAACTAAACAAACGACGAGAAAAACTCGTAGAACTGTAACTGTACAGGAAAAACAACCAGAATCTCCTAAGAAATCTCAAGCACAAAGAAAATCAGGCAAAACTCAAGCAGCTGAAGTACAACCCAAAACCAGAGGAAGGAAGACTGTTGTTAGTGAGTCTAAGGACACCACTGAAGTTGAACAGCCTGAATACAAAACTAAGAGGGGGCGTAAGACTGAAGAACCCGCTGCTAAGAAGACGAAGAATAATACGCAAGAGAAGTCTATTGCAGGAGCTAAATCAGTGAAAACTCGCGGCAAGAAAGTGGAGAAACAAGAGATCGTGGAGTCGGCGCCTAGCGCGCGAGGTCGCCGCGGAGCCGAGCCGGACAGAGTCGCTCCTGAAGCTAACACTAAAGCTCGCAAGCGCAAGCCCGACGCCGCGCCGGACTATGAGCTGCCTCCTAAGCTGAGGAAATGTAAACAAGTGGCGGAACGAGCCACGGAGCGGCCGCCTGCAGCCTCCGCGGGGCCGAGGGGGAGGAAGGTGAGCATTCATGATTGTTTAACTATTCTGTAGAACTGTATACATGCAAAATGTGAAAGTTTGTTTCTTACGTTTTCACGCTTAAGGTGGATGCTCCAGGGTAGCCCGCGAAATTCAAATATTTTAATGTTTTTTGCAATTTTCCGGTCAGTGTGAAGCTGTATGTGGACCAAATACGATCTGCGACCGTAACGCGTATTTATCTAAAGAATTATAACCATTTTAATCATCAATATAGCCCTCTAAGTTCATGTAGCTCGACAGAATGAATATTTCAGAAATAATCATTCTGTCGAGCTCGTCGCTGATCGTATTTGGTCCACATACAGCTTCACACTGACCGGAAAATTGCGGGCTACCCTGGAGCATTCACCTTAAACCAGCGGAACCGATTTGAGTTTTGGTATACTCTGTTATGAACTACTTTTATTTTTGTGAAAATCTATATAACCGCGACATAAGCTGCTCGTAAAAGCCAAAATCAATATAAGTATAACTAATTTTATACTGGTGCTCCAGAAGTGTGTCGTCATAATTAAGGCTGGTGTTCTGTATCTGCTGTACAGTCAAAAAACAATTACAAAAAATAAAATGTTTTTCAAAAACTCAGACCTCAAAATCTGATCATGATGCAGCTGCATCGGATCTGTGACTGAACTAAAATAAACGCCACCAACTGCATCAGACTGCTTGAAAAGTGATTTCTTACTTCTTGTAGTTTTTAAGACCAGACACTTCTGGAACAACCTGTAGATAATGGTTGATGATGAATGTAACTGTTTAATTTGTATGGACAGGCGAATATTGAGAATGTTCCTGCGAACCAGGCCACTGGGAAGCGTAAAAGAGTAGCAGAACCATCGCCTGTGCAAGAGAGGACCACACGCGGCGCCCGCGGGACCGCGCCGTCAGCAGGTATGTACAGTGATCGACGCACGTAGCAGGTATGTACAGTGATCGACGCACGTAGCAGGTATGTACAGTGATCGACGCACGTAGCAGGTATGTACAGTGATCGACGCACGTAGCAGGTATGTACAGTGATCGACGCACGTAGCAGGTATGTACAGTGATCGACGCACGTAGCAGGTATGTACAGTGATCGACGCACGTAGCAGGTATGTACAGTGATCGACGCACGTAGCAGGTATGTACAGTGATCGACGCACGTAGCAGGTATGTACAGTGATCGACGCACGTAGCAGGTATGTACAGTGATCGACGCACGTAGCAGGTATGTACAGTGATCGACGCACGTAGCAGGTATGTACAGTGATCGACGCACGTAGCAGGTATGTACAGTGATCGACGCACGTAGCAGGTATGTACAGTGATCGACGCACGTAGCAGGTATGTACAGTGATCGACGCACGTAGCAGGTATGTACAGTGATCGACGCACGTAGCAGGTATGTTCAGTGATCGACGCACGTAGCAGGTATGTACAGTGATCGACGCACGTAGCAGGTATGTACAGTGATCGACGCACGTAGCAGGTATGTACAGTGATCGACGCACGTAGCAGGTATGTACAGTGATCGACGCACGTAGCAGGTATGTTCAGTGATCGACGCACGTAGCAGGTTGTACAGTGATCGACGCACGTAGCAGGTATGTACAGTGATCGACGCACGTAGCTAAGACTTGGTTGATGGATACTCCCTAGCTGATGATTCCCCTACGGCCGCAGGTTATCGCGGTCCAAGCGCAGGCGACTAAATTCTCCTACCCGCCATCAGTTGAGTTTAGTGTCGGCTGAGCCCGCAACCACTTCGTCACAGAAGGGTCACAGTTACGAAAGGAGGAGTCATAGACGGGAAAAAGGGTTTCGTGAGATTTGGGATGGGATTAAGTGGATACCCCGCCACTCTACGGTCGCCCGGTGGTTACAGTTACGTCTATTTCAGAAGGAGTTAGACCTATAACACGGAGTGGCAACCTCGAGAAAGTATATCCACCGGACTTGCCTTGAGGATCTACACGAACTTTGCGCTCCCCCTCAAGACCACGCCACCTTCCCGTCTCGAGGTGACGGCAAGGTAGGCCACCTCTATACCAAGCAAAGCGTGTCGTTGTGCAACCGCTAAAGCATACATACAGACCCTCCCCTCAAAGTTATGATTCGATTTTAGTTTCTGTGTAATCTTGTTTGTAGATCAATAAGTATTCGTTTTTTGCGCAGTCAAGCCAGCGGGCCGCAGCCGCCGCAGATAGCGAGGGATCCTCGGACAATCGTAACTCAAGTACAAATAGTTTACTTAAATAAGGTGAGTTCACATATTTGCAATTTTATAAACTTAAACGGGTTTTTTTTTCTTTTCTTTTTATTTGTAATGGCTTTGCTCTTGACTCTAGTCTATGTCAGAAATGACAGAGGCAAAGTCTACGATGGAGCGAGCCTACTCAGAAGGAGCCTGTTCACTCTAACTTTGAAGAGATTAGGGTTGTTTAAGGTTAATTGATATACATTTAAGGGAATAACTTAAACATGACAAAAAGATGAAAATGTTTATTAATATATTTTTTTACTAACTAGCATTTGATATATTAAAACTAATTTACTGTCCATAACACTGATATACGGTTTAAAATAATGGCATCCCATTATTGACATAGTATCTCGTTTGTTCCAGGTGCGCGCAGACGCCGCGCGTTCTATTTTGTGAAGAATTTTATTAGGAGTATTTTTCATGTTTTATCGTTCCTCCGGGATACTGTGTTCAATGCATATATTTCGCACAATAATTATGTACAAAGTATGAAATAATAGTTAATATCCAGGCGATGCCTATTCATACTGTTTGGTCGACAACGAATCTAATATGGAAAGTATTCCAATCGAACAGTTTATCTATGCTGACGCTGATGATGTGCTAACAGCATGAATATTTTAAATAGTACAATTGAACTTTACAATGTTATTCAAATGTTATTGCTAAGCTTGCTGAACAACTTGTAGGAAAATGTTTCTGTTGTCGTTACATATATTGATATAGTTAAGTATACAAGCACTTCGAGCCGCTCGAGGGCAGCTGTCGCTCGTAGCGCTCGTAGCGCTCGTAGCGCTCGTGGCTTGTCAGCACAGGAGTGAGCAACACAAGCGCCTCCTTCACAATCCTCACCATCGATCATGTTCACTTCAACTTATTTATAATTATGATTTTAGCTATTTTTAGTATAATCTTAGTTCTTTCTTTATTTTTTAGTGTGACATCAACTGTAACTTTGAATAAGAATATTTTACTGTAAAAGCATTCATTTTAGGAATCCTAACAAATGAATTTAAGATTGATAACATAGTCGGTGCTGGGTGAACGCACATTATGTTTAAAGCTTAAAGCCTTCTGGATAATGATTTTATCTATTTGCATTTCAATTCCCAAGATTCTCCTTTTGGGATATTATCACATTTGACGCAACCAACACAAGTGTAATAATTCACGTTACTGAAACATGATAATGCAATTAAAACAGTACATGGAGGACAAAGTAAAAAAAAACTTAGATATAGATTGACACGCGTCAAAATTTTTATTAATATAAGAATTGGAGTTGATATTTTAAAAATATTGTTGCATAGCTTTTAATCAATAAACTCGTGAGTTATGCATTGTTGATTTTATTTTTTACCTTCAAGGAATGTTCATTTACCTAATTTCTAGATTGCACTTAATTTCTACACTATAAAACTATAACTTAGCCAAGGTGAGTATGAATAGAGCAGCCATGTCTGGTATTGAAGTACACTTAGTAGTTAGCAGATTTTGTAGTCCCAACCCTGAATTATCTGCTGCTCGATGAGGTGGGCAAGCTCTTTGAAAGAGTAATTGCAAACCGCCTCGACGAGCTCCTAGTGAGGCTGGGGCCGGATCTGGCGGAAAACCAGTTCGGTTTCCGCACGGGCCCCTCGACGGTGGACGCCATCATGCGCGTGAGAGCCCTATCAACGGTGGACGCCATCATGCGCGTGAGTGCCCTCTCGACGGTGGACGCCATCATGCGCGTGAGAGCCCTATCGACGGTGGACGCCATCATGCGCGTGAGTGCCCTCTCGACGGTGGACGCCATCATGCGCGTGAGAGCCCTATCGACGGTGGACGCCATCATGCGCGTGAGTGCCCTCTCGACGGTGGACGCCATCATGCGCGTGAGTGCCCTCTCGACGGTGGACGCCATCATGCGCGTGAGAGCCCTATCGACGGTGGACGCCATCATGCGCGTGAGAGCCCTATCGACGGTGGACGCCATCATGCGCGTGAGAGCCCTATCGACGGTGGACGCCATCATGCGCGTGAGTGCCCTCTCGACGGTGGACGCCATCATGCGCGTGAGAGCCCTATCGACGGTGGACGCCATCATGCGCGTGAGAGCCCTATCGACGGTGGACGCCATCATGCGCGTGAGTGCCCTCTCGACGGTGGACGCCATCATGCGCGTGAGAGCCCTATCGACGGTGGACGCCATCATGCGCGTGAGAGCCCTATCGACGGTGGACGCCATCATGCGCGTGAGAGCCCTATCGACGGTGGACGCCATCATGCGCGTGAGAGCCCTATCGACGGTGGACGCCATCATGCGCGTGAGTGCCCTCTCGACGGTGGACGCCATCATGCGCGTGAGAGCCCTATCGACGGTGGACGCCATCATGCGCGTGAGTGCCCTCTCGACGGTGGACGCCATCATGCGCGTGAGAGCCCTATCGACGGTGGACGCCATCATGCGCGTGAGTGCCCTCTCGACGGTGGACGCCATCATGCGCGTGAGTGCCCTCTCGACGGTGGACGCCATCATGCGCGTGAGAGCCCTATCGACGGTGGACGCCATCATGCGCGTGAGAGCCCTATCGACGGTGGACGCCATCATGCGCGTGAGAGCCCTATCGACGGTGGACGCCATCATGCGCGTGAGTGCCCTCTCGACGGTGGACGCCATCATGCGCGTGAGAGCCCTATCGACGGTGGACGCCATCATGCGCGTGAGTGCCCTCTCGACGGTGGACGCCATCATGCGCGTGAGAGCCCTATCGACGGTGGACGCCATCATGCGCGTGAGTGCCCTCTCGACGGTGGACGCCATCATGCGCGTGAGTGCCCTCTCGACGGTGGACGCCATCATGCGCGTGAGAGCCCTATCGACGGTGGACGCCATCATGCGCGTGAGAGCCCTATCGACGGTGGACGCCATCATGCGCGTGAGAGCCCTATCGACGGTGGACGCCATCATGCGCGTGAGTGCCCTCTCGACGGTGGACGCCATCATGCGCGTGAGAGCCCTATCGACGGTGGACGCCATCATGCGCGTGAGAGCCCTATCGACGGTGGACGCCATCATGCGCGTGAGTGCCCTCTCGACGGTGGACGCCATCATGCGCGTGAGAGCCCTATCGACGGTGGACGCCATCATGCGCGTGAGAGCCCTATCGACGGTGGACGCCATCATGCGCGTGAGAGCCCTATCGACGGTGGACGCCATCATGCGCGTGAGAGCCCTATCGACGGTGGACGCCATCATGCGCGTGAGTGCCCTCTCGACGGTGGACGCCATCATGCGCGTGAGAGCCCTATCGACGGTGGACGCCATCATGCGCGTGAGTGCCCTCTCGACGGTGGACGCCATCATGCGCGTGAGAGCCCTATCGACGGTGGACGCCATCATGCGCGTGAGTGCCCTCTCGACGGTGGACGCCATCATGCGCGTGAGTGCCCTCTCGACGGTGGACGCCATCATGCGCGTGAGAGCCCTATCGACGGTGGACGCCATCATGCGCGTGAGAGCCCTATCGACGGTGGACGCCATCATGCGCGTGAGAGCCCTATCGACGGTGGACGCCATCATGCGCGTGAGTGCCCTCTCGACGGTGGACGCCATCATGCGCGTGAGAGCCCTATCGACGGTGGACGCCATCATGCGCGTGAGAGCCCTATCGACGGTGGACGCCATCATGCGCGTGAGAGCCCTATCGACGGTGGACGCCATCATGCGCGTGAGAGCCCTATCGACGGTGGACGCCATCATGCGCGTGAGTGCCCTCTCGACGGTGGACGCCATCATGCGCGTGAGAGCCCTATCGACGGTGGACGCCATCATGCGCGTGAGAGCCCTATCGACGGTGGACGCCATCATGCGCGTGAGTGCCCTCTCGACGGTGGACGCCATCATGCGCGTGAGAGCCCTCTCGACGGTGGACGCCATCATGCACGTGAGAGCCCTATCGACGGTGGACGCCATCATGCGCGTGAGAGCCCTATCGACGGTGGACGCCATCATGCGCGTGAGAGCCCTATCGACGGTGGACGCCATCATGCGCGTGAGTGCCCTCTCGACGGTGGACGCCATCATGCGCGTGAGAGCCCTATCGACGGTGGACGCCATCATGCGCGTGAGAGCCCTATCGACGGTGGACGCCATCATGCGCGTGAGAGCCCTCTCGACGGTGGACGCCATCATGCGCGTGAGAGCCCTATCGACGGTGGACGCCATCATGCGCGTGAGAGCTCTATCGACGGGGACGTGGTTTCCCGGGGCGGGGTCGTTTTGGCGGTGTCTCTAGACATTGCCAATGCCTTCAACACCCTGCCCTGGAGTTGCATCAGGGAGGCGCTTCGATATCACCGGGGTGCCGACCTACCTCCGTCGCGTTGTCGAGGCTTACTTGACGGACAGAGCCGTCATCTACCCCGGTCACCTGGGAGAGTGGAACCGGCGAGAGATGTCGTGTGGTGTTCCACAGGGTTCCGTTCTGGGGCCGCTTCTGTACTGGACATCGGCTACGACTGGGTGCTGCGCGCCGAACTCCCAAGCGTCAGCGTTGTCTGCTATGCTGACGACACGCTGGTCCTGGCGATCCCCCCTCGATCGAACCAGGCGGCGGCCGACGCTATGACACGCGGGGTTGCGAAAGTCGTTGAGAGGATCTGGCAGTTGGGTCTCGAGGTGGCCCTACACAAGTCCGAAGCCATGTGCCAATAGGCCATCATCGGGATCCCAAATAACGGCAGGAGGGGTTCACATCGACGTCGGGTCGACGATCATACCTGGGTCTCGTCCTCGATAGCCGGTGGAACTTCGTCGAGCATTTTCGACGTTTGGCTCCCAGACTGGGGCGGGCCGGGGCTGCCTTCAAGCGGTTTCTGCCCAATCTAGGGGGACCAAACGGTGGCTTTACGCGGGGGTCGTGCGGTCCATGGCCCTTTATGGGGCGCCGGTGTGGGCGGCTACTTTGAGGAAGCAACCTGCCCGTTACCTCAAAGCGTCCCAGAGGATCATGGCCATCCGGCTGGCCCCGGGATACCGCACGGTGTCTGGCGAGGCAGCGAGCCTCCTTTCCGGACTGCCGCCATGGGATCTGGGGGCGAGAGCCCTCGCGCACATTTACGAGTGGCGCGTGGAGGCACCGCGCCGGGGCGAGGCTCCTCTGCCGCGGCAAATCGCAGCATGGTGGGCGGAGCTCCGGCAGGATCTCATGGCGGTATGGAGACAGCGACTGTCGCAACCCAGCACGCCCCATGACACAATCCAGGCGATTAGTCCCCTCTTTGAGGAGTGGCTGGAGCGGCGTCACGGCGTCCTTACCTTCCGCCTGACGCAGGTACTCACCGGACACGGTTGTTTCGGGAGATACCTGTTTCGGATTCGGCGGGAGGACACGCCCGGGTTTCAACACTGCGAGATTCGCCTGGAGGACACGGTGGAGGTCTGCCGTGCTTGGGCGAAGCACCGCCGGGTCCTCGTCGAGGCGATCGGCGACCTCTTGCGTCCGGCCCTGGTTCAATCTATGGTCCGGAGCGAGGAGGCATGGGAAGCGGTCACCTCCTGCGAAGCAGTAATGCTAGAGAAGGAGGAGGCCGAACGTGTGAGAGAGAGGGAAACCTTACGCCCCAGCCGCCGCAACAGAAGAAGACGCCCCGGGCGTCGGGAGTCGCAGGGTGATTTCCGGCCAGCGAAGGCGCGGGCCTGTACTGACTGTGACGGCTCACATTGGGTGGCTCGCCGTCCGATCTGAACCAGGCCCGTGACGACGGCGCGCTGTGTTCGAGGAGACGAGGTCTAAGTCTAGTCTAGGGCCAGTGTCTGCCGGGGTACGGAATCCGTTCGAAAGAGGCACCATACCCTAGAACGCAAAGGGTATTGTATTAGGAGGAACACGGATTGGTTTTAGTCAGTAAAAGTCTGACACTCCCTTCCGCTTCGCCCAGAATGGAAGGAGTCATTTGATGATTTCCCATCCTTAAAAAAAAACCCTGAATTTACCTGAAAGTTACATGTAGACAGACATGACTGCCCAAAACATACAATACACAATATTAGTAATATGTGGTCAGTCTGCGCGCCGCAGCTGTGCGCCTTGCTGTCGTAGCAGTGATGGTCTGATGGATCATTTCCAATGGTTTGCCTACTTCGTTAACCTCGGCGTTCCGAAGACTCGGTCGAAACGTTTCCACACGCGACTGCTGCCTTTGACTTGTAAACATCTGTTGAGTTCGGGTCCGTATTTGTTCGATTGCGGCTGCCAACTGAGCCGTCAGCGTCACACGGCGGCGTTCACACAAGCGTAAGAGCCGTAAGAGACTCGAGATAAAGTGCTATTCTATTACCGAATGCCATTGTCGAAATGACAAAATATAAGGAGTCGATCAGTTACATAATTGTTTAGATAGCTTTTGTCAATTCCATACATCTTTGACGTGTGGACAATCGCCTTCGCCACGCTGCCTGTCTCGCGTAGAGCCGCTAGAGCCGCCGCTGGGGCGTAGTTAGGCTTTGGCCTTGCACTTGACGGGGTTGGAGATGCGGAAGATGTTGGGCGTGAGCGTGGCGAGCTGCGCGAACAGCTGCGGCGCGGCGCGCGCGGGCAGCGCGAAGTGCAGCGTGCGCAGCTCGGCGCCGCCCGCGCCCGCCGCCTCCAGCACGAAGCCCTTCACGCACTTCAGCACCAGCTCGGCGCGCCGCGCGCACCACGCCGCCGTCATCTCCTGCGCGCGCGTTAGTACTTAGTACGAGTACACGACATTATATAACTTCACTTTTTAATTGTTCACTCAAACAAACTCCTAGTATCACTATCGGTCTGATTGAACTGACGAGCTCGCGGCTAGATAATAACGGCCGCACGGCTCGATCGTAACATAGCGAGAGAGAGAGATCTTAACATAGCGAGTTTCCTCCGTGCCTCGGAAAGCACGTTAAGCCGTTGGTCCCGGCTGTCATTTGTAGATCTTTGGCAGTCGTTACGGATTGTCAGAAGCCAGTTAATCTGAGTCGTCTTGCCATGAAGTACAGTGTTACCCAGTTACTGGGTTGTGGAGGTCTGGTAGGCAGCCGCTCCGCGTTAAATACTGTTATTCAGCTAAATTCGGTTTGACTGGAAGCCGACCCCAATATAGTTGGGAAAAGGCTAGGCAGATGACTATCGCTCTGATTGAACCGACACATTTAACAGTCACACATGTCTAAAAGAACATAAAGCTATAAGGTTTGTTCGTCTTTCAGCCGTAAGACGTTTAACAGTTTAACACACAGGCCTCCACAATAGTGGCCACATCGACCGCGGACCGCTCCTGTGCCCTGGCGCCCAGCGGACTGCCGCTATTTCCAAATAAACTTAAATAGTAAATATAAAGAAAAATAAAACGACTTCCAAAAACAAAACACTACAAAGTATAAAATAACTTTAATTTCGGATTTGTTTTTGGAAGTCGGTTTTATTTTTTTGTAAAAAAGTTCTTTATTTTTCTTTTTTTAGTGGTACCTGCGTAGCCGTACCACTCTTGCTTGCTCTACTAGAGCAAAGATTTTATGTAATACCATAAGCCAGTTAGTATTGGCATAGCTCCACTCCTTTCTAGTGGACAGACAGCCTTAAACCATCCAACCTCAAGCACAAGACCTTGACCCTTAGGGCTGTAAAAATATTACGAGTTTGACTAAACCCAAAAGGATGGAGATTATCTATTAGTGTTGATGGATATTCTTCTAGTCTGTGTAAGCAACCGAACAAAGCTTCGTCTTCAATCAGGGCAACCTATCGGCCACAGATCGTAGAAGACAAGCTTTCGAAACATTGAACATTTATAAGCGAGTAGGTAGAGCAGGTACCAGCGCTGTGCAGTGCCGCGGAATTGTTTGGAAGAGTTAGGTACCGCGGCTCTGGAACGCAAAGGGCATTTTGAGGTTTTAGTCAATCTCCGCTCCGCCCAGAGTGCAAGGAGTCATTTGATGATATCCTATCAAAATAAAAAGGCGTACCTCGGACATCTCGTGTCTCAGCAGCAGCGGGATGGAGATGCTGGTGATGTCGTTGGAGCAGGCCGCCTTCAGGATGTTGCGCAGTCCCAGGATGGCCGGGTGGCGCGAGGTGATATCGCCTGCGGACGTCACAAATACAGACAGATTTTTCTTTGAAAAATATGGATGTTATATCGAGTGAAGTGAGCTCGAAAATTTTAGCATCTCCCCTCGGAATATAGGTTTAGATAGGTTACATTGTTTATATACTATCCATACAATCATTAAAGTTGACTTTAACATAAACTAGCATAACTGAGGATGCAAAAATGAGCTACTAATGTTCTCGGATAGGTAAGATCGTCTGTTTACTATCGATACAGACATAAAAGTTATGTGTTCGATTCATGAACAACCAAGAATGCATGAGCGAGCTCGAAATTTTCAGTACCCCACTCCGGTTAATTTTAGTTTAAATGTTCGTGATTTGTTTATTTTCAGGTTTGTTAATTTGATGAGTATGGTCATGACGCCCACGAACCCCCCCTGAGACCGCGCCTGCTAACAATAATTAACCCACGACTTTGGTCGTGGGTTAAACGAGTAGTATTATAAACAGTGTTAAAATATGAATATAAACCACTGGCACCAAGTGCCACCACGCAGGCACTTCGCCCGCGACTTCGTCCGCGCTGCAATTTTCTTTAAGGATACCTAATTTTTTCTAGTCATACATATACTCGTACTCGTATATAGCCGATTGTGCTCAAGGATAATGTATCATTCTAATAGTGAGAGAGTTTTGAATTAGAGTAGGAGAGTAGATAACCAATTTGTTTTAATCGTAACACGTTTATTTTTTAAACTATCATCATTATTTGTAAAATGTAAAATATTGGCAATCATCTGCAAAGGAACTAAAGAAAGAAATCGAATATTAACTGAATAATGGTAAACCAAGACAAATTATTATTTTTTCTTTCAACGATTAAATAAAACAACTTAAGAAACTCATCGGACCCATTTCGAGCGGGATTGTCTATTATTTAAATTTAGGATGTAGGTGATGTGATGAAATGAATGTGATGTGATGAAGTGATGTGATGAAGTGATGTGATGAATGGGTAAAAGAGAAGTTTTGGGAGGATTTTGATACTATTATAATGACCATCCCCATGCATGAGGAATTGATAGTTGGAGGTGATTTTAATGCGCATGTAGGTAGAATGAAAAATTGTTATGAAAGAGTACATGGCGGATGGGGTTTTGGAAGTTCCAATAAAGAGGGAGAGACGTTGCTGCAATCCGCTACTGCATTTGACCTGGCAGTAGCCAACACTTGTTTTCAGAAAAGAGATGAACACCTTGTCACATACAAAAGTGGTAACCACAAGACCCAAATAGATTATTTTCTTGTTAGGCGCAGTAAGATAAATCAAGTCAAAGACTGCTAAGTGCTGCCAGGAGAAGACTTGGTCTCACAACACAGACTCCTGGTTATGGTATTGGCGATAAAAACACAATTTAAGAAAAGCAAAGAGCGTCCTCCCCCAAAAATAAAATGGCATATGCTAGAGAAGAATGATTGCGCGAAATAATTTAGAGAGCGAGTGGTAAACAAAATGATACAAATGGCAGACATGAAAGATCGAAGTGTGAATGAAAGCTGGAATGAGATAGCTGGATGTATAAGGCAAGCAGCGAAGGATATTTTGGGAGAGACAAAAGGAAGAGGCACAATAGAGAGGGATACATGGTGGTGGTCGACAGAAATACAGAAAGTGTTGAAAGAAAAAAAGGAGAAATTCAAGGAATGGCAGAATGTGGGATTGGAAAGCGATAGTTTAAAAGCTGAAAAAAAAAGAGTGAGTATGATGCTTTAAAGAAAAAAGCTAAGAAAGCCGTGGCAATAACAAGAGCAAAAGCTCTGGACCAATTGTACGACACACTGGACAGTCCAGCTGGCCGAAAAGACCTATACCGGCTTGCTAGAGCCAGAGAGAGGAAGGCGAAGGACGTTAGTCAGATAAGATGTGTAAGGGATGAAGCTGGAATGCTTCTATCGGAGGATGAAAAGATTAAGGATAGATGGAAGGGCTATTTTGAAAGACTGATGAATGAGGAAAATATCTGGAGTGGTATTTTAAAGAATAAACAAGTGAATGAGGGGTTAGTGAGAATGATCAGTGTGGATGAAGTGAGAATAGCAGTGAATGAAATGAAGAATGATAAGGCAATTGGTCCAGACGGAATTCCAATTGAAGTGTGGCAGTTATTAAGAGTAGATGGATGGACGTGGATAGCTTTATTCTTCAATGAGTTGTTGCTGGAAGAAGCCATACCTGATGAATGGTGCAACAGTTCGTTGGTGCCCATCTTCAAAAACAAAGGTGATGTGCTGGAGTGCAACAACTATAGAGGAATAAAGCTTATCTCACATAGTATGAAAGTCTGGGAAAAAGTTATTGAAAGGGGGTTGAGAGAAGAGAGTGAAATCTCACAGAACCAGTTCGGTTTTATGCCTTTTTTTTTTTTTTTTTTTTTTTTTTAAGGATGGGAAATCATCAAATGACTCCTCCCGCTCTGGGTGAAGCAAGAGGGAGTGTCAGACTCTTACTGACTAAAACCCATCCGTGTTCCTCCTGGTGCCCTTTGTGTTCCAAGGCTACGGCACCTCTTTCGAACAGATTCCTGCGCCCCAGCAGGCACCTGCCCTAGCGGGCCCCGTCTTCCACGCTGACATATCTTTGAGGCGCGCTGGGATCGCAGCGCGCCGCCGACCCGGGCCTAGTTCTGATCAGACGGCGAGCCACCCACTGCTCGCTGTCCGCAGGCCCGCGCAGTAGGCGGCCGGGACGAGTCCTGCGACTCCCGACGCCTGGGGCGTCTTCTTCTGTTGCGGCGACTGGGACGAGAGGTTTCCCTCTCTCTCACACGTTCGGCCTCCTCCTTTGCTAGCATTACTGCCTCGCAGAAGGAGGTGATCGCTTCCCATGCCTCCTCGCTCCGGACCAAAGATTGAACCAAGGCCGGTCGTCGGTTTTATGCCTGGTCGGGGTACAACGGATGCCATTTTCGCTATCCGCCAGCTGTGCGAGAAATATAGAGCTGTGCATAAAAACCTGCATATGGTATTTGTTGACCTCGAAAAGGCATATGACCGGGTGCCTCGTGAGGTTTTGTGGTGGGCCCTTAAGGAGAAAGGTGTGCCTGGGAAGTATGTGCAGTTGATCCGAGCGATGTACAGTCGAAGCAGTACTCAAGTCCGGTCTACAGTGGGCACCACTGACAGCTTCAGTGTAGCAGTCGGTTTACACCAGGCTCGGCCCTCAGCCCTTATCTCTTCCTGATGATAATGGACGCTCTGACCTCGGACATCCAGGAAGAGGCTCCCTGGTGCATGCTGTTTGCTGATGACATTGTGCTGGTTGCAGAAAGCGGCCTAGAGGTCCAGAGCAAATTGGAGACATGGTGGCAAAGACTGGAGAGTGTTGGCCTGAAATTGAGCAGAACCAAAACAGAGTACCTGTTCTGCGATTTCGGCGGTCTCTCCAGTCCGATACCTATAGCTCTCACCGGTACGCCTATACCGATTTGCTCCGACTTTCGGTATCTCGGGTCACTTGTCCAGGGAGATGGCGATATAGACCGAGACGTAACGCACCGGATCAACTCAGGATGGATGAAATGGCGACAGGTCACAGGAACAACTTGTGACCCTCGGATGCCCCTCAAAGTTGGGCTGCGAAAAAGACGGATGAAAATAGATTGCATGTAGCGGAGATGAGAATGTTGAGATGGATGTGTGGAGTAACAAGAGTGGATAAAGTGAGAAATGAGTACATTAGAGGCACTTTAAAAGTGGCGCCAGTGACGGAAAAGTTAAAAGGGAATCGCTTGTCTTGGTATGGTCATGTGAAGAGGAGGCATGAACGCATATAACTAGAAGAGTTATGAACATAAATGTGGATGGATGGAGAGGGAGAGGAAGGCCAAAGAAAAGATGGATGGATTGTGTGAGGAGCGATATGAAAGAAAAGGGAGTTAGTGATAGAGTGACGACTGATAGAAAAGAATGGAAGAATAAAACGTGTTGCGCCGACCCCAAGTAACATGGGATAAGGGCAGGAAGATGATGAGATGATGATGTACTCATGCTTCAGAAAAAAAAATGAGAATAAAATTATTGCAAGTTTTATGATACACTTTTAAGATAGCTTCTGCCTGCGACTTCACCCGCGTTATTAATATTTTTATGGTTTTTGATTTTTTTGGAAGAAATCCTAATCCTGTGTAGTGGCTCTCATTTATAACAAATTAAAATTTCTGACAAAGCTACCCAAACCGTAACTGATATTTTTTCAAAAATCCATTGACGCAGTTGTAGATTTTCGGTCCCGATATTGATGAAATCTAAATAATTGATTCATGAAAAAAAAAATCAGTTGCCTACAATAATCACATACTTACCTACTTTATTTTTCTTTGAAAATTAAAAAGTATTTTGTTAAAGATGAGGTCTTTCCTTTAGTTTGTCATGTGTTATTACTTCCCAAAACTTGATCCTATTAACTACACTTTCGGATGCTGTAATAATACGGGTTGTTTTTCTTTTCAAAATCAACCGGTTCGATTCCTAAGTCTAGTCTAGTAGGAATAACGGTTTTTCAAAAATCCAAAGATAGTTTTAGTTTACATCTAAATCGGCCTCGAGACTCCTTACAGTGTTTTTCGATATTCCTCATAGTTTCGGATTTGGCCATGAAAGCACACTTTAAAAATTCATCCTGTATCTTGTATACCATTTACAACTCTGGACATCCTACGATTGAGAGTCACATAAACACTGCAACGTACTTAGCTGAGAATCTCTGAGCAATTTATTCTCATTTATCTTTTCAGATGATGAAAAATCAGACCCTGTTCACCATATATTTACAACCTATGCATTAAAACCATTTTAATGAGTCCAAAGACACTTTGCAGGTAAGTTAGTGAGTGAGGAGTTACATTCCGCAGATTCCAGGTCATTCTCAGCATCAGGTCAGGGTTAATGTTTTTAGAATATCATTGAAGTTACATAATTCACCACATTTACAACCGATTATTATTATCCTGTGGCAGTTGCTCACATTCCTTCATTGCCTACAAAAGCGCTGATGATCTTGAAATGGCTGAACAGATTTTAATGAATCATAGCTAAGAAGCCTTTTGACCAAGTTATATTCCAAAGGCAAGAAAACTAAATTAAAATCCGTAAATTCGTTTAGGAGCTACGATGCCACAGACACACACGTCAAACTTAAACACCCCATAACTATTTTAGGTAGGGGTTAAAACAATTTTGTGTGGACATGCTTTTCTTATTTTTTTTATAAAAAAAACAACCGACAACACCACGGACAACCGACCAACCCTAAAACCAATTACAACACTCCTCAGCGAACCAACCCAAACCCAATACACCCAATGCCCAACCGAAAAATTCCAAACCCCAACCCAAACTAACCCAATTACATAACGAGAAAGAAAAGATAGTTGACATCAATAATGTTTATCATTACTCTGGTTTTTAAAGATCGAATGATCGATAAGGTCCGATCTTTTCCATAAGGTTACTTCAACAAGGCACCGAGCGACCGGTATACATCTGATCCGCTCGCTGTGACGACACCAAAGCACGCGCTAATTCGAGCGTAGACCAGACGACATGCAAATCCTACGTCGCGCTAACAAAGTTTTCTGCGCGATTTTAACATTTACAACGGTCCAAGAAAAATGATATTTGCCGGACTTTCCACCCGACATACTTAAATGTTGCAAATTTCCATTCAACTGCATTCGTTGTACGGAACACGTACCAGATCTGAGCGAGGAGTCGTCGACGATGAGGTGGAACACGACGTGCACCTCGGCCAGGTTGGAGTGGCGCGTCACGAAGATGTCTCCAGTCTGCAGGTTGCGCTTGCTGCTGGTGCGGAAGGCTCGCGCGCCGCTGTTCGCGCTGGAGCCGCTGGACGCGCTCTCTGCCTGCTCCTTCACGCGCTGCTGGTTGCGACGTTCCACCTGGGTGAGTGGGAAATTATTATCAATACATAGTATCAAAGCCTCGACGAGCTTCTCTACAATCTATATGACTAATTCGCGTTAATTTTAAGAGATATTGAACTGGAAAATCGTCTAAATACGAAATAAAAATGGGCCTGCAATTGAGCCCTGAAGGACCCCCATTATGACTGCTAATCCGGGAGATCTTTTATGGTTCATATCAATTCTCTAAATCCTAATACTTAAATTAATATGAAATAATGAAGATCCGGGTTGCGTTTTGAAATCCTAAGTCCAGTTTCCTGATTAATGAATCATACATAAAGCAATCGAATGCCTTGGACTAATCACAAAATCTTTCTTGTAACACATCAGTCACCGGCTCCTGCACGCGCTCGCTGATGTGTCTGAGCTGGTGCTCCACGTCGGCGAAGTGGTGCTCGGTGCTGCGCGCCGCCGCCCCCTGCAGCCGCGTGGTGGGCGGCGCGGGCCGGCGCGGCGGGCTCTCCGTCAGCAGCACCACGCCCGACAGCTCCGACGAGTACAGCGACAGCGACGTCTGCAGGCGCCGGGACGACTCTGTGGGACTGCACAGAACCACCGTTTAAACGCTGCCCTTTGATTAGTACGTGTGCCGCCCGCACATCCGATAACGGCGTACGTAGGACAGCTGTCATTTCATATCGGCCAGAGATTTTTATTCCAAACACGGGTCATTATGCAAAGGACACTATTGATGGAGTGGCGTTTACTTTTGTGTAGCCCAAGGTTATCCTGGAATTTTCTTTTTGGGGGCTAGGTCGAGCTCTGCATCAGAGGCAACTAATGGCTGACTAAGCCTCTAGCGGGCCCGAAACAACAAAAACAAATGGGGCTTCTTACCTGGATACACAGAAAATATTGAGAAAATGTCAAGTACAAGAGAGAGCAAGCGAGGTCGAAAATTCGAGAACTTTCATGAAGATTTGGACCAGACTAGTTGAAGACTTACGCATGGCGCAGACCGTATTTGAACCAATGGAAATATTCACATGGCAATGTTGAAGAAGCACTAACTTGTCAACTTCCTCCACGGAGCACAGGTCGAGCAGGTCCATGGCCACGATGCGGATGTTGTGCGTCTGCTTGAGCTGGCTGCCCAGGTGGATGGTGAAGCTCTCCTCTAGGCGCTCGCCCGCCCCCCCCGCCGCCGCCGGGGGGGGCACCGCCACCGCCTCGGGAGAGAACGTGGCTAGCGGGGAGTTGCTGGAATGATACTTGCTGTTGTAGTCTTTCGAAGCTTTGTTGACGTTGTTTCTAGTTCTACTTTAGCAGATAGCAACTTTACAGAGCTGTAAATCAAGGTGTTTTTCAAATGACTAGTAACATTGAAAGTGCCATATAAATAAGCTTAAGTAAAAACTTTATGTACCTATGTCTGTGCATAGGTACATAAAGTTTACTACACTGTACAGTACTGTTCCTAAAATCAACAGATTGAAATTAAAATTCAGTTTGTATTGTAGTGTGGTCGCCAGCAATGACTGAATCCAACCACACAGTCCATCCACTGGGTAGACCCAAAGAAGAAAGTTTTTGCTGTGATGATGTACTTTTGATTTAGCTGCATACCAGTATTTTACGTGGAGCAGTTGACTACCAGACCTCCACAACCCATCAACTGGGTAACACGGTACTTCATGGCAAGACTGGATTCAGATTTACTGGCTTCTGACTATCTGTAATGACTGCCAAAGATTTACAAATGTCAGCCGGGACCAACGGCTTAACATGCTTTCCGAGCAAAATATGTATTCCCTTAATAGCTTTTATTTGCTAATTCCCTTGGCTGGATTCCTGCAAAGAGATGGGGCATTTTACCTGGGTGTATTAAGAGCCGAGGTACTCTGGTATTCCTCCAGAGTGTTCATGAGCCAGGTGCGGTGCTGTGCCCGCTGCGTCTGCCGCAGAGCATCGAGCTGCGAGCCCCACCGTCCTGCTACCAGAGCCTGTTGTTCAAATTGTTGGGCTGCCAGCTCATTGATCTCTTCCTCTGTTGTTGTGCTGTTCAGTAGGCGGACTTTCTCTTCCATTTCTTCAGTTTGTCTATTGAAGGAGTATTCACATTTTTGTAGAAAATAACATTGTTTTTGTTAGGAAGTTTAAACTAAAAATATTATCATTCATTTCAATACAACCATTTACAGGCACTTACTGTGTTGTGTTTTTTTTTAAAGTCAGGTTCCTAGTTAAAAAGAAGAATAGAAATCTGAGAGTTCATCCCAATCTTTTCATAGAAATATTATTTATAGAAAGTAATGGGTAACACTAAAATCTTATAAAACTTACATACAAATGTTAAAAATAAAAGTTATTATATTTTGAAGATGGGTTCTTCTAAAGATACTAACTTCTGTGTGAGTTTTTTGATATCTTCATCTCTATTCTTGAGAGTGTTCATGACAGTCTTAGCATACGAGTTCTCAACTTGCAGGATAGTCTCCAGAGCAGGGGAGTGCACAAGCTTATGGTATGCGGCTGCAAAAACCTCCTCATCCGATGTGCCCTTCTGTTCTGCAAACTCCATTACATTGTCTTTGAACAGCTTCTCCCAGCCCTTCACTACGCCCTCCACATTTATCTCACTGTTCTTCAGCTGGTTCAGAAGCTTCATATCTCTCTCATTATGAAAGATTTTAGTTTCTTCAGCTACAAATTGTGCTAGCCTCTCATTTAGTTCTGTAATATTAGGTTTAAAGTTATTTGAATGCAAGTAAGTGAATGAAGACATGTTAAATTTATTTACATTGGATATTAGAAAGTGGGTGGATAAAATCATGATAACAGATTAATAGCTGCACACAGTAGTCAACATCTTCACAATCGAATGTCCTTTGAATACATCTTCCTTCGTATAGTAATATAGGTTCTAGGCACAATATGAAAGCATAGATCACTACAAACCTTCCTCCAAATACACAGGGATATGGAACATGTTGAGGACCCTCTGCACCAGCTCCCGGGTGGAGCCGGCGTGTGGGATGTCCACCGGCACCTCCAGCTTAAACAGCAGCTCTTCGTTGGTGCATGCCGGGTACGAGAACTTGAACGTCTTCGTTATGTTTTGGCTAATTTCTGCGGTCATTGCTTATCACAAATTCACAACAAACGCAGACAAGTCGAATCGAAATACTCGAATGGAGCGTCTGTCAATGTCACTGTCATAAGTGCCGACATGAAGTACCCGATATATTATAGTCCTCTATGAAGTGATGTCATGAGTGTGAGTGAGAGCGTAATGCTTCGATCAGAAATAGTAACTCTGTTCAAGTCTGTTCCTCAATGGGGAAAAGTCTGTCTACTATTTCCACCGACGTCTCTCTTTGATCCAGCAAAATTTATTAATAAAAAACCGGTCAAGAGCTAGTTGGACTCGCGCACCGAGAGTTCCGAACATGGTACGTTGGTCTTGGTATTATAAATAGTTCAGGAATCAAGTCTCGCAGTCTCTTCCGAGCGTTAAATCTAATAATTAACGGTTAATTAATTTAACGGTTTTGGACCATAGCAGATACTTTTCAAGCAAGACCTACAACGCTGCGCTGTTACAAATCGTGTAAGGGTCGGGTCGTTTTCCAATTCCAATGGAAAATATCAACACCGCGATTCAGTAATACGTGTCATCAGTGTAACGCCATCTATCGACCATTTCGTAAACTGACAAGACAAAGTATTTGGTAGTGGAGAACGTATGTTACGATTATCGTGCACCAGTGGAATCAAAAGGTTCCATTTGCGATACAACGGTGGGGCATTGGTGAGCCAAAAGGTTAACGATAAGATATTAATTAATTAATACCTTCACTATTATTTTGGTACGTATTAAAAGTTTAACAAATAACATTTTGTTATCGTGTTATCTTCATACTTACGTGCATTTAATTTTTCTCAATAGATGGCGCTCTGACTAATTAGAATACATCAGGAAGTTTCTTCATAAACTTAAAAATTCAATATCTTTTGATTTTGATGAAATAAACGTCAAATGTTACTCAGGATAACACTTAATTGTTTTAAGTATCTAGATTTTGAATCCAATCAGTGGTTTATTAAGCTCGATGATTGATTACGTAATTTAAATGAAGACAAAATTTTTCATGATTTAATCACAAATGTATTGTTTTTAGACTTTTTCCTATACCTGTAGTATAAGACGGTATTACTTGCCAATTTTCATAGTTCTCAAGTTCCATAGGGCTACTTGCCAAGTTTCATAAGACTAGTTTCTACGTTTTAAGGATTTCAGAATAGACTGATGAAGAAATACAACATAGACCCGTGGCAAAGTGGCAACGTCATATGATTTTTACGATGTAGGTAGTCCCATAAAAGTGTGATATGATGTTAACTTTTATTATGTAATAGACGATTACAAGTCAAGTCATCAATGCCGCTACAAGAAAAAGCAACGGAGAAAATCTACGTCGCAACAAAAAGAACTGCGACGCCATCTATCCAACTAGGAGCGAACTACTTCGTCGAAAACCTGCATCGCGCAAGCAGAGTTTACTGTGCGATTTGCACATACGAGTATACATCAGCCCGAATATCAACTATCGGCCAGTAGCCCGCTAGGCACAACAGCCGCCTGGTTGGAGGATTCTTCTTTTCAATTGAGGTGTGCGGGACTTTACTCTCTGTACCCGCGCATACCTTTAAACTAGTTTAGAGGGAGAGGATCTCGCTCTGACGCAGTAGTGGCTCTAGGGCCGAGCGACCGGGGTGGCCGCCCAGGGCGGCCGGCAGTTGGAGGACGCCGGGTCAGACAGCAGGGCACTGCGAGTAATTTGAGTACCTTACCTATTTTTTTCGATTTAGAGAAAAATTCAGACATTGATGGTGATTTAATAATAATAATAATAATAATAATGGGGTGTGTGCTCTAGATTCGCAATTAGCAAGTTATTTTGATAGCAGCGAAGACCTTGCCGATACCCACTCGATCTTGTACTGTGCGGCTGCAGCGGCATGTCGTGTAGCTCATGTCAAATTTCCTAGCAGTGACAGAGTTACACGACCAGCTGTACCAGCTTGGCAGAGCAGGATCGAGTGTCGTATCGGTGAGGCTAGAGCACTCATCGGCAAACTTATCTGTTTCAGGGAGGGCAACACTCGACGCAGAGTGATGCGCTTTGTGAGGCGGGCGTTCTCGGGGACTGACATCCATCCTCGGGATTATCTCACCCGCGTCACAGAGCGCATTGACTTCCTGAAGCAGAAAATCTATGCATGGGCAAACCGTATACGTCGGTACAAGCGGCGAGTGGAGCGATATACTCAGAATCGCACATTCCAAAGGAATGAAAGGTGGGTTTATAGGGCTTGGGAGCGACCGGACCAAGGCGTGACTGATACGTGCCTACCGGATGATGATGCCATGAGTTCATTCTGGCGTAGCATCTGGTCGGTGCCTGTCAGTCACACCGAGGGTGATTGGACTCGGGAGGTCGAACGTGCGTGCGATCCGATACCAGAAATGGGGGCAATTACCATCAGCCCCCAAGATGTAGCTCGTGCAGTTCGCCCGTTGCCTAATTGGAAATCTCCAGGACCGGACGGGCTGCACAACTTTTGGATTAAATGGTTTCAAAGATCGCATGCTCGCTTGGCATCTCAATTCCAGTCTGCCTTAGAGTCAGGGTCGCTGCCCCAGTTCCTAACTACTGGATTAACCCACCTGCTCCATAAATCAGGAAGTACTGCGGAACCTAAAAATTATAGGCCGATCACGTGTTTACCGACGGTCTATAAAGTTTTTACATCCATTTTGAGAGGAAAGATTAACCATCATGTTGATAGTAATTCAATTATGTCTGCCTCTCAGAATGGATGTAGGAACGGGTCCCGCGGTACTAAGGAGCTGCTCCTCATCGACATTGCCATTAGCCAACAGGTTCGTCGTTCCCGAAGGGATCTATCGACATGCTGGATAGATTATAAGAAGGCCTATGACTCAGTGCCACATACATGGCTCATGAGGGTGCTGGAGCTGTACAAAGTTGATGCAGTCCTACGCACCTTCCTGAAGTCGTGTATGGGGCAGTGGAGGACGGTTCTTCACTATCCAGGATGTCGACAGATCCAGGCGAACAGCGAACCGATAAGGATCGAGCGTGGCATATTTCAGGGTGACAGTCTGAGTCCACTGTGGTTTTGTCTGGCCCTCAACCCTCTCAGTACATTGCTGGAGGGTTCGGGCCAAGGCTACCGGTTGAGAAGAGGTGATCAGGTCATATCGCACCTCCTTTACATGGATGACTTGAAACTCTTTGCTCCTAACAACTTGCAACTGATGAAGCTACTAAAGGTAACAGAAACCTTCAGTAGCGCCATCAGGATGGAATTTGGATTGGACAAATGTGCGGTCATGCATGTAAAGCGAGGGGAGATTATGGAATCCGTGGGAACACAACTCTCGGATTCCATAGACCTTAGGTCCCTCTCCTCAACCGAAACTTACAAGTATTTGGGTATGTCGGAAGCGTTAGGCATCAGTGCTGCTGACATGAAACAATCGTTGAAGGAGCGCTTCTTTGGCCGCCTGAACAAAGTACTTAACAGTCTTTTATCAGGCGGAAACAAGGTGCGCGCCTTCAACGGTTGGGTCATGCCGGTTTTGATGTATTCTTTCGGCATACTCAAATGGACTCAGACGGAACTTGACGCCCTGGATAGGAGGGTACGTTCACTGCTTACCGCAAATCGGATGCATCACCCACGGTCATCGGTGATGAGGCTGTATATCCCGCGGAAGTGCGGGGGTCGTGGCTTCTTAAATGCTAAGACCCTGCACAACCGCGAGATATTAAGCCTTAGGGAATACTTCCTAGAGGCCGACGTGGGTATGCATCGAGATGTGGTAGCGGTGGACAAAGGCCTTACCGCGCTCTCCTTGGCTAACGAGAACTGGCGCAAACCTGTGGTATTAGATACTAACGACCGCAGGGAGGTATGGCAGAGCAAGGAGCTTCACGGACGCTTTTATCGGGTCCTACACGGGCCCGATGTAGACTTCTTAGCGTCCGTAGCCTGGCTTCGTTTTGGTGACCTCTTCGGGGAAACCGAAGGTTTTGTTTGTGCAATTATGGACGAAGTTATGATGACTAATAACTACCGGAAATACATTGTGAAGGACGGTACGGTTGACATATGTCGGGCATGTCACCGGCCCGGGGAATCCATCCGCCACATTATTTCCGGTTGTTCTAGTCTGGCTAACGGAGACTATTTGCACAGGCACAACCTTGTAGCCAGGATTATCCACCAGCAACTTGCTCTTAAATACAATCTTGTGGAATCGGAAGTACCGTACTATAGGTATGTGCCCGACCCAGTTCTCGAAAATGGTAGTTGCACATTGTATTGGGATCGGTCTATCATCACTGACAGGACTATTGTTGCCAATAAGCCTGATATAGTGGTGATAGACCGACTAGAGCGTCGCGCAATGATTGTTGATATAGCAGTCCCTCATGACGAGAACCTCGTGAAGTCAGAGAAAGATAAACAAACGAAGTATCTTGACTTGGCTCGCGAGGTTGTCGACATGTGGGATGTGAACACAGCAGTTATTGTGCCGATAATCGTGACGGCCAATGGCATTATTGCCAAGAGCCTCGACCAACATCTCAAGAGGCTCTCGTTGGGCAGTTGGATCAAGGGCTTGATCCAGAAAGCAGTACTCCTGGACACGGCGCGCATCGTTAGGAGGTTCCTCTCTCAGAAGCCCTGACCACCGGTAGCTTGGACCCTGTTCCCGATACCGGTGGGCTACTATTTTTTATATTTTTAAATGTTTTTTGTATTTTTATAGAAATATTTAAAAATGTAATAAGTAAGTATATATAAATAAATAAATGAAATAATAATAAAAAGCTGGCAACACTCAATGTCAACACAAGTTTTATTTTCGTGCAAGCACATTTGAATTTAAAATAACAATTTTTGAACATTTCTTTCGCCCGACACCCCCAAAAACAAACAAATAGTAATAATAAGAACTTTCGCAAATCATAAAGCACATAAAACGTTTACATAATGGAAGAAAATATAAAATGCTGACGGATGACATATGTCACAATGAAAAAATGACTACAACGACGAAAACGAAACTACGAGTATGAGTATGATAACACGAGCAGCTTCGAGACGCGCACGCCCACCATCCCCGGACCCGTCGCTGAGCTCCGCCTCGCCGCCGCCGGACAGCGGATCACCAGTGTCGCCGGCGGTTGCAGTTGCGTCGAGCTCCAGCGACGAGTATTTCTCTCCGCCGACGTCGCCAACACCTGTACGTCGGCAGGGGAGAGGCCGGCCACCGAGGGGCTTGGGACCTAGGGGCCAACCGGCCCCGAGCCGGGTCCCCGCTGCCGGTGGTTGTGTGCAGCGCATAAGATGGAGTCAATCCATGAACGAGAACGTTATGCGCGCATACTATGGGTCTACAGAGGGGGGAACTAACCTTACTGCGTACCGTGTCAGGATGCTGTCTCTGTTTCAGGACCTGGAACCAACCGTGAACGTCTCGGCCCAACGATTGTCGGATCAGGTGCGGGTTATCCAACGTAATCACATGTTGGACGATGCTGCACTTGATAGGCTGCGCTCAGAGGTACTGAGCAACTTTATCATCTCAACTCCGACACAGGCCGCGGTTCAGGCGCCAGCTAGTGGCGCAATCACACCGCGGCCCAACAACGTCAGTGATGAGGTAGATGATAGGGTTGTCACGGTAAGTAGCCAGTGCAACGATAGACTGAGGAGCGCACTGGAGGATGCGCTTCGCGAGTATAGATCAATTCCGACCGAACTTAGGCCCCGTTTACCACGGTTACCCATGCACAAAAAAAATAGGGCGCTGGTGTGTGCCCTGGACTCGTTGCTGCAGAACATCTTTGAAAGCAGCGAGAGCCTCCTTGATACGCACTCAATCCTGTATTGCGGGGCTGTTGCGGCATGTCGTTTAGCAAATATTAAGTTTAATACTAGTGATAAAGCTATTCGACCAAAACCTGCTGTACCAGCCTGGCAGTGCAGGATCGAGCGGCGGATCGATGAGGCTAGGGCACTCATCGGCAAACTATATTGCTTCAGGGAGGGTAACACACGACCACGCGTGATGCGCTTTGTGAGACGGGCGTTTTCGGGGACTGGTATCAGCCCTCGAGATTACACGTCCCGTGTCACGGAGCGCATTGACTTCCTGAAGCAGAAAGTTTATGCATGGGCGAACCGTATTCGGCGGTATAAGCGGCGGGTTGATCGATACTCGCAAAATCGCATGTTCCAAAGCGATGAAAGGTGGGTATATAGAGCTTGGGAGCGACCTGAACAAAGTGTGACGGATGTGTGCCGCCCGAGTGATATCGCCACAAATACATTCTGGCGAAGCATCTGGTCGGTGCCCGTCTGTCATACCGAGGATGGCTGGATGCGCGATGTCGAGCGTGTGTCTGAAGCTATGCCACAAATGGAAAAAATTAACATCTCCCCATTAGATGTAGCCAAAGCAGTCCGTCCGTTACCGAACTGGAAATCTCCAGGACCGGACGGACTGCATAACTTCTGGCTCAAATGGTATAGCAGCTCACACGCGCTCCTGGCAACTCAATTCCAGTCATCCTTAGAGTCTGGGTCGCTACCACAGTTTCTAACAACTGGCGTTACCCACCTGCTCCATAAGACCGGTAGTCCCGCGGAACCCAAGAACTATAGACCAATTACTTGTTTGTCGACGGTCTATAAACTTCTTACATCCATTCTGAGAGTGAAGATCAATGAACACATTGAGACTAATTCAATTATGTCCACCTCTCAGAATGGATGTAGGAAGGGGTCCCGCGGCACTAAGGAGCTTCTCCTCATAGACATGGCTATAAGCCAACAGGTTCGTCGATCCCGCAAGGATCTGTCGACATGTTGGATAGACTACAAGAAGGCCTACGACTCTGTGCCACATACATGGCTCATGAGGGTGTTGGAGTTGTACAAAATAGATGCAACTCTACGCACCTTTCTTGAGTCATGTATGAGGCAATGGAAAACAGTCCTTCGCTATCCAGGATGTCGACCAATTCAGGGGGACGATGAGCCTGTGTGGATTAAACGGGGAATATTTCAGGGCGACAGTTTGAGTCCGCTTTGGTTTTGCTTAGCTCTGAATCCTCTAAGCACATTGGGAGGGTTCAGGTCTAGGCTATCGGTTGAGAAGAGGTGGTCAGGCCATATCTCACCTTCTTTACATGGATGATCTGAAACTCTTTGCCCCCAACGATTCGCGACTGATGGAGCTACTGAAGTTGACTGAAACCTTCAGTAGTGCCATCAGGATGGAATTTGGTGTGGACAAATGTGCAGTCATGCATGTAAAGAAAGGGGAGATTATGGAATCTGAGAGAATTCAACTCTCGGATTCCATACAGGTTAGATCACTCAGCTCGACCGAAACCTATAAGTATTTGGGTATATCGGAAGCGTTGGGCATTAATGTTACTGACATGAAGCAATCGTTGAAGGAACGCTTCTTTGGCCGCCTGAAAAAGGTTTTGAATAGCCTTTTGTCGGGCGGAAATAAGGTGCGCGAATTAAGTGGTCGACACTTGATTAGTTTAAAAAAACTTTATTTTAGTCAAGCAGAGTAACAGTATCAAGATAATAGTAGTTATTCTAATAATTACACATGTATTTATATTTACTTATTGCTAATTTGACAATATTCTTATAACTACTTAAATGCTATTGAGCGTGGAGGGGGATTTGCTGACGAAGCGAATAGAGTTGGGGTCATCACACTTAACTCCTCCCTCCCTAAGAGAGAAATTATCTAAAGGCAACTCTGTAGTCTTTAGAGAATTTCGTCTTAATCGCTGAGTCAACAGATCTCGTTTTTGAAACAAAAGTCCTATGACGAATACAATTATAATGGCGTAAATGCTTATGGTCCATACACTGATTTTATCACTGACTATAATCGTTTCACCATCACTGACACTATCACTATATTTTGCCTGGTTCAGCAGTTCCTTGATGTCGCCTAGATCTATTCCTCTGAGGTCCATCTGCTTGGCTGACGGGGTGACATCTCTGCGTAGTTCTGGCATCTGTACTGGTGGCAGTCTGAAGGAGACTGAGCTGGTATTCATGGGTGTTGTGATTGTTATATCGGCAATCTGTAACGTACATTGCTGACTTGGTACTAATATGTATGTGCCTCGTAGATTGTGTCTACGGGTCTCATCTTCGCAGTGTTCCGTTGCAGCTATTTCCTTTTCTGTGTATATCAACCAGTGGGTGTTAGATATGGGCTGCACCTTAGTTTCTTCAATCTGCACCTGGTGTTGCTGGCAATTGCTGAAGTTATGTTGTACTAGCATGAGTTGCTGGATACATGTTTCCTCCGCGTACTGTACCACGTTGTCATCAGAACAGAGGTATGTCAGGTCTTCTATTTCATTACAGCCATTGACTACGGATCTGTATTTCGACTTGTTCACTATTAGGTAAGGATATTGGGGTATAATGATATTAGGTTTTTGGGTTATCTGGTTGTGGATTGGGATAGGAATAACTTTATAATAATTGTATGTGTTTTTGTCTATAAGTGGAACTTCTAATATAAATATAATTTTACTATTATCTATATATCCCTTAATTTCTATGTTTCCCTCTAATTTTACTAAATTATCTAATGTTAATGGATAAATTAAGTTATGATGTTTTCTTATGACATTAAGAATATTGAATAATTCTGTGGTATTTACTATTGATGGGTGTAATATGTGCATTTTACTGAAAGTAATAGCAGTTTCCAATTCATAAATAATAGAGTAAATAGTACGACAATTATTTAAAACTTGGTTCATACTATTCATTACGGTTAAAAGGTTAGAGTACTTGGTTTGATTTTGAATAAGTGTTTGGAATTGTTTTATTTTGAAGTTCAAATGCTTAGTATTAAAGTTAATGTCATCAGAAACATTGAGTAATTTATCAAAAGCCTTCTGCATCAATGATACTTTTCGTTCTATTGAATGTTCTCTATTTCCTAGATTACTAATCTCTAAATTATATTTCCTAGCATCTTCGCTATCCAAATTTCCTGTTATTACCTTTATGAGAGACCCTAGTGGGTTTAAGATTCCTCTTTTAGTTCTGCTAGAAGGTAGAATCTGCTTTAACCTATCTTTTGTCAGTTCGATAAATGATTCTATTTGTATTGTCAACCCTAAAAGTTCCCTATGTATTTCACTATTACTGTGACTTATGATTTTTAACTTATTATATTCTTCTATATTATTTTCTAATTGGATAGATAATGAATTTAAATCTATAGTTTTAATAATATCCCAATGATTAGTCCTCATCAGAGCCGTCCCAATCCGAATCGGAGCTATTCCCGGATTCTGGTCCATCCTCTGGATATTCAAGGTCGTCCCTTGATCCGCTAGGGCGAGAAGTATCAACCACCATCTGTGAAGGGCGTTTGACATTTTTTAATGCTACTTTAGTGTTTCTATTTTTAAGCTTAACTGGTACTATGTTACGTTCGGGTTTTCCAGTGACAACAGCTTTTTCGTATCGCGGTAACTCTTTTGCTTTCCTAGTCCTAGTATTTTTCATAAAAATCGTGTCACCGTCCACTATTTTTGGTGGGTCCTCACCTCCTTTCTTGACCCTAACTAAGCTTTTATGTCCGATCATTTGATCGCTTAAATGTTCATAAAGGATTTTCAATCGTTTACGATGATCCTGTAATATTTTTTGCAGTAGATGTTTGTCCCTGTCAATATCAAAGGCATTTCCTGATTCTGTGTGCCCAAAAACTACTTCATGAGGTGTAAAATTTGTCGCGCTATGTATAGTATTGTTATAACCCATGATCGCATACGTCATAACAGTGGTTGCGTCTAAACTAGATTGATCGTATTTTGCTAACCTATATATTTCGATAATTGTGGAATGAAATCTTTCCACTATTGCCATTGAATTGGGGTTGTTAGGTGTCCCTATGTGTTGTTCAATTTTGTATAGACTTAGCATTTCCTTGAGCAATTCGTTGTTAAACTCGGTACCTTGGTCACTACTTATTTTTTTGGGTATTCCATACATACTAAAGTATTTTATTAGAGCTCTCACTACCTCGGGTGTACTTTTATTGGGAATGTGTATTGCTTGACCTAACTTGCTGAATGAGTCTACTACCGTTAAATATTGATTTTTTTTTATATATAACAGATCTATAAAAACTTCTTGAAATGGGCTGTCTGGGGTTTGAGTTAATTGTATTAATGGTTTCAGAGGTTTTCTGTCATACTTCGCTTTCTTACATTCCTCACATGCGTTAATAATAGCTGTCACTGTTTCATTCATATTGCTCCACCAATATGTTCTTTTTAATTTCTTTATAGTCTCTCTAATACCTCTATGACAAGTCTTTCCATGATGATATTTGGTAACTAATTCTTTCTGGTCACTTTCATCTGTAACGTTCACCACTCTTTCAGTACATTCGACAAAGTTTTGGGTTCCCTTTTTGTAAAGTGACGTAATTACTTTAGCAAATGTTTTTCTATGCTCATGGTCTTCAAAGTAAATGAAGTACTTATTTTTGTAATCTATATATTCTTTAAGAAAATTTTTGACTAAGTTTTCGCTGTTTTTAGAAGGCAGGTGGACTTCTATAATTTTTTGTTTGTCGTTTGAAATATCTTTGACACAGATATCATCCCTGTGCCAGGTGAAAACGTGAATTTGCCTATTTTTTGTATCAACCGCCTCATTTAGGATAGGAATACCTTCATGTTCCCTATTTGATATTGAATGTGCTGTGGCAGCGTCGCTTTCGGAATCCGATAATTCTATTGTCTCTATTTCCGGTTTTTTAACGCTTAGTTTTACGATTTCGTCAGTAATATCTTTCAAATGCTGTTGCAATCTAGTTTCCTTTTCATCTACGTTAACTATCAGTGATTCTGAGTCATCTTTCGTTACATTAATTTTAATTCTCGATAAGGCATCTGCGTTTGTATTTTGTTTGCCTTTCTTGTAGTGTATGTCGAAATTATAGTCTTCTAAACGTAAACGCCATCGGGTTAGTTTACTGTTAGGTTCTTTTAATGAATTTAACCATGCTAAAGGTCTGTGGTCGGTATATATTATAAACTTTCTGCCATATAAATAGGGTCTGAAATGTTTGACTGCCCATATTATGGCCAATAACTCCTTCTCTATCGTACTATATCTGGACTCTGTATCACTAAGTTTTCTGCTAGCATATGCAATAGGTTTATCTGATCCTATAGTGCCTTGAGAAAGTACTGCACCTACAGCGAAATTGGAAGCGTCAGTTGTGAGAATGAACGGTTTTGTGAAATCAGGGAATTGTAACAAGGGTGCATGTGTCAGCAACTCTTTGCAGATTTCAAAACTTTTCCTATATTCGTCATTTATCACGATGCCTTTTCCTTTTTTCAGGCATGCTGTGAGGGGTGCGGTTATCTTAGAAAAGTCTTTGATAAACTTCCTATAATAGCCTATTAACCCTAGGAAACTCTTAATTTCTGTCACTGTTTTGGGTAACGGATATTTCAAAATAGCCTCTATTTTGTCATTGTTAGGCTTAAGACCATCCTTAGTGATTGTATGCCCTAAGTACATGACTTCCTTTCGTAAAAACTCGGATTTATCGAGCTGAACTTTTAAGTTAGTTTTTCTGAAGCGCTCGAAAATAGCTCGTAATTTATCTATGTGTTCTTGCAAACTGGTAGAAAATATGATGACGTCATCAAGATATACGAGACAATGTAAGCCTTGTAGACCTCTGAGAACGTTATCCATTGCACGTTGGAAAGTGGCTGGCGCTGTTTTCAAACCGAACGGCATTCTGTTGAATTCGTATAAGCCGAATGGTGTTGTAAACGCGGTTTTCTGCCTGTCTTCTTCCTGAACTTGTAATTGATGGTAGCCAGATGCAAGGTCTAAGGTAGAGAAGTACATACTCTTTCCTAATTTATCAAAAAGATCATTGATGTTTGGCAAAGGGTATTTATCGTCTATGGTTATCTCATTCAAACGTCGATAATCTACGACCATCCTCCACTTCTGTTGTCCGGAGGCATCTAACTTCTTTGGAACAAGGTGGACTGGTGCACTCCAAGGAGAGTTTGATTCCCGGATTACATCGTCCTTTAGCATTTTATCTACTTGACGCCTAATCTCGTCTGTTTGAGCGGGCGGCAACCTATATGCTTTAATATTTATAGGGTCTTCGTTTACCGTTCTAATTTTATGTTTAACTTCGTTAGTGAATGACAGCGGTATGTCCTCACAATAGAAAATATCCTTATATTCTTCACAAATTTTCTGAATCATCGTTCTTTCTTCCTCATTCGTATGGTCTAGCCTTATTTTCTTTAAGTTGTTTGATAATAACTCATCCATTCTGTCTGTGTCGTTTAATTGATTAACTAAGATCTCGCGATGGTTGTAAGGTTCTACCTGAAACGGGCTAGTGACCTTGAGGGTCATTTCTATGTCCTTACAGTTCTGTATGACTGTATACGCATAACCATTTACACAGTTAACTAATGCACAGGGCATCCGAATCCCCTTAGTTAATTCTTTAAAATCTAAAATAGCCTCGCCATTAGTTAAGTTTACAGGAAGTTTTACCCTTAACTCACTACGTGGCGGTAAGATGTAAGTATCTTTCAGTGCCGAAGGATAAACAAAAGGTATGTCAGTATTCCTTGTACACAAAGTTAATGTTTGGTAATCAATTTTTGCATCCAATTGCTTTAATAAATTACTGCCTAATAAACCGTCATAGTTATTGTCAACGTCGTAAATATAAAACTTATGACTTTCGGGGCTTTTAAATATTTTAGGCAAGGGGGTTAAAACAACTTCCGTATGCATACTAACACCATGGGTACTGACTACTTCGAAAGGCTCTCTATAAATATTATTTTTAAAATAGTGGTAAGCGACACGCTGACCTATAAATGATCTAGAACTGCCAGAGTCTAACATAAAAACTGCATTATTTAGCTCTGGAATTATAATGTGAGGCAAAGAACGGTAATTAGTACAATTTAAAATTATTTTTTCTCTCTGTATGAGGCCCTTAGGTAAAAATTTTCAACTTGTTCGGGCTCATATGATGTGCTTGGTTGTGATTCGTAATCAAAATCATTTTCTTCGTTATTATCGTATGTCATAAATGAGTCATTATTCGTATAATTTACGCGTCTAGAACTTGCAGTTCGCATGGTAACATCGGTGTTTGAACCCGAGTTTGCTGATGTTGTATTATGCTCAGGCGTTGTTCGCGTCGCGTTGGCCTGCTGACTCGGCCAAGGCGTTGACCTACTTTGTTGTGGCGGCTGGTTATGAGTGTTATTTTGGTTTCTAAAGGAATTTCTAGATTGATTTAAGTTATTTTGATAATTTGTATTTTCTGTCAAACTATTTTGTGGTGGAGTACTAGATTGTTTTTGTGGGTTGGGAGTACGCTGAGAATTTCCATTGTTGTTAGCAATTTTCCCTTGGGGTTTCAAATTATTTTTATTTCTATTACTTTTAGATTCGTAAACTGCCTGAAAGTTTTGTTCTTCCAACACTACCTTTAGGGCATCTTCTAAGGTGGTCACATTTCTCAACCGTACTAATCTAACTAAATAAGGAGGTAAATTATATAGGAAAACATTCAATGACGAATTAGTATAGATATGTTGTTTGGCTTGACGTAAATTCGCATCGTCTACTGTTTCAATTATTTTCGCAATCAAGATACTACGCAAGTTTTGAATCCTATGACAAAAATCTAAATAACTTTCATTAGAATTTATTTTCATAGACTCTAACTCCAATACTAAGCAATCTTCGGTTCTAGGGTCACCAAAATGTTGAGCCAATAATGTTTTCAACTCTAACCAAGTACTAATACTATCTCGTTCCCCCACTAAGTTCGCGGCTTCCCCTGTTAACTTACTAGTAAGAACGTGGAATAGATATTCATTTTGGGCTTTTCCACCTTGAAATGTATTTATTATATATTCACATTTCTTTATAAAAAGTGGAAGCTGTCTAGAATCGCCACTAAACTCTGGAATAATGTTTGCCATTGTTGACGGAACCTGCATGATTTGATCCATTTTGAAAGAACAAAGCACGAAAAGAGAGAGAAGAAAAATGCACTAAATATCTAACTAAAATTAATATTATCACGCTAGTTATATCGTAATAAAATAAAAGAATGTTATCGCGGTATTGCTCAACCCTCAATAACACAACACATACAATTAAAACAAAGAGGAAAACGATAAAGGAAAATAGAAAGGATAGTGAAGAAGTTTTACTCACAGTCCCGTAGTTACTCCCATCTCCTCCTTGTGACTATTATTGAATACTGCTCCCGCCGATGTGTCTGGTACTCAATGAATTTGTTTGTTCGGAGATCCCTGTTGAACTGTAGAAACAGACGTCCAGCTGCTTGTAGAGTTTTATACGTCGCAAACTGACTACAGAGATCCTACCGGCTGCGCCAATTAAGTGGTCGACACTTGATTAGTTTAAAAAAACTTTATTTTAGTCAAGCAGAGTAACAGTATCAAGATAATAGTAGTTATTCTAATAATTACACATGTATTTATATTTACTTATTGCTAATTTGACAATATTCTTATAACTACTTAAATGCTATTGAGCGTGGAGGGGGATTTGCTGACGAAGCGAATAGAGTTGGGGTCATCACACTTAACTCGCGCCTTCAACGGTTGGGTCATGCCGGTATTAATGTACTCTTTCGGCATACTCAAATGGACTCAAACTGAGCTTGACGCCCTGGATAGGAGAGTACGTACACTGCTGACCGCAAACCGGATGCATCACCCACGATCGTCGGTGATGAGACTGTACATTCCGCGGAAGTGTGGAGGTCGAGGCTTTTTAAACGCCAAGACTCTCCACAACCGCGAGATGTGCAGTCTCAGAGAATATTTCCTCACAGCTGATGTGGGTATGCACCGAGATGTGGTCGCAGTGGACAAGGGTCTCACCCCGTTGTCCATGGCTAAGGAGAACTGGCGCAAACCTGTGATACTTACCACGGATGACCGCAAGGAGGTATGGAAAGGCAAGGAGCTTCACGGGCGCTTCTATCGGGCTCTTCATGGGTCTGATGTAGATTTTTCAGCGTCCGTGGCCTGGCTACGTTTCAGTGATCTCTTCGGGGAAACTGAAGGTTTTGTCTGTGCGATTATGGACGAAGTTATCTTGACGAATAACTACCGGAGGCATATTATGAAGGATGGGACGGTGGACGTGTGTCGGGCATGCCACCGTCCGGGTGAGTCCATCAGACATATTATCTCTGGTTGTTCTCGGCTGGCTAACGGCGAGTACTTGCACAGGCACAACCAAGTGGCCAGGATTATCCATCAGCAACTTGCTTTGAAATATAAACTTGTGGATTCTGAGGTACCGTATTACAAGTATGTGCCCGACCCAGTTCTCGAAAATGACCATGTCACGTTGTACTGGGATCGGTCTATCATCACTGATAGGACTATTGTTGCCAATAAGCCTGACATAGTGGTGATAGACCGATTAGCGCGCCGCACAATGATAATTGATGTTACCATCCCGCATGACGAGAACCTCGTGAAGGCCGAGAAAGAGAAACAAATCAAGTATCTCGACTTAGCGCACGAGGTTGTCGACATGTGGAATGTGGACTCAGCTATCATTGTGCCGATAGTCATTACGGCCAATGGCCTGATGGCCAAAAGCTTCGACGAACATCTGTCGAAGCTGGCGTTACGCGGTTGGGTAAAGGGCCTGATACAGAAGGCAGTACTCCTCGATACGGCTCGTATTGTGAGGAGGTTCCTTTCTCTGGAGCCCTAACCACCGGTAGCTTGGACCCTGCTCCCGACACCGGCGGACTACTACTTTTATATTTTTAAATGTATTTTTTATGGTTTTTTAGAGATATATTTAAAAATATACTTTGTATGTAAATAAGAATAAATAAACGAAATAATAATATCTTTATATCACTCTACAAAAAGCTGCTATCTTAAATACATGCCGTATTGTTAGAAAGTTCATGCAAATAGACGAAAACGAAATAGCGACCCCTCATAACACACCCGCAACATAAGACACCACTCGCTGCATTTACTTGGTTTCGGCCCGTAAATGTAGCAAAAAACCGGCCAAAGAGCTGAGAAGAAAAAACACATTCCAATAATAATAATGATGACTAATAACTACCAGAAATACATTGTGAAGGACGGTACGGTTGACATATGTCGGGCATGTCACCGGCCCGGGGAATCCATCCGCCACATTATTTCCGGTTGTTCTAGTCTGGCTAACGGAGACTATTTGCACAGGCACAACCTTGTAGCCAGGATTATCCACCAGCAACTTGCTCTTAAATACAATCTTGTGGAATCGGAAGTACCGTACTATAGGTATGTGCCCGACCCAGTTCTCGAAAGTGGTAGTTGCACATTGTATTGGGATCGGTCTATCATCACTGACAGGACTATTGTTGCCAATAATCCTGATATAGTGGTGATAGACCGACTAGAGCGTCGCGCAATGATTGTTGATATAGCAGTCCCTCATGACGAGAACCTCGTGAAGTCAGAGAAAGATAAACAAACGAAGTATCTTGACTTGGCTCGCGAGGTTGTCGACATGTGGGATGTGAACACAGCAGTCATTGTGCCGATAGTCGTGACGGCCAATGGCATTATTGCCAAGAGCCTCGGCCAACATCTCAAGAGGCTCTCGTTGGGCAGCTGGATCAAAGGCTTGATCCAGAAAGCAGTACTCCTGGACACGGCGCGCATCGTTAGGAGGTTCCTCTCTCAGGAGCCCTGACCACCGGTACCTTGGACCCTGTTCCCGATACCGGTGGGCTACTATTTTTTATATTTTTAAATGTTTTCGTTTTTTTTTTAGAAATATTTAAAAATGTAAATAATATGTAATTAAATGAATAAATGGAATAATAATAATAAACTTTAATTCAGACCGGAGTCCATAACCACATTAAAAGTTACACACACATACACACAAATCAAAACACAAAAAAAAGAAGTATAAAAATAAAATAAAAAATAAATTAAAATAAACAGAAATTAAAAACACTTACAGAACTAATTACTTAACATAACTAAATGACGCACGATTTGTCGTCGTCCAATGCCACATCATTGGGCTGTCCGTTCTGCCGGCCACAACCGCCACCAAGCTGTTGGAGCTATCGCGCACTCGCCGCATCAGGGATGCTTTTCGTGTTCGCATAATAGAATAAAAATCGGACACGCCATACTCGGCGAACGATTTGTTGTGCGAGTACCATGAAGCCATTTACATTTTATGTGATTAGTTATAGTTTTACTTGTTGGACATGAACGAGCATGGTGGTTGATAGCATGTCATGCTCACTCAATATCTCGCTGATGGCGGCGCGTGGGTTGGATCATTCGGTTCCCTTCGAAATGGTTGAGCTGAATGGTGCCGATACACGCGTCATGTTCATGAACGGGCGCCGTCGGTTGAGACTGGTCATGTCTTAACTGCCATTGGCTCAATTTAATCTTTATATTTTAAATTCTTATAATAAGCCCTTTTTTTCCTTTGCATTGTCCTCACATGCAGAAGCAACAAGTATATGTAACTACTTGGAATTATGTAAAACAGAACATAGTTTAAAAGAGTGTCCGTGGAGTTTCTTGCACGTTCTTCTCCATAGAGATCTACGCTTTGAAACGTGCAAATAGCTTCCATGTTTTTGACTGATCGATCTTGACGTTTCAAAAGTGCCTGTGAATGGTTTATTTGAAATAAAATGCTTTGAACTGAATTGAATTGAATTGAATTGATGAAATTTATTGAAGAATCCCTGGATACCGCTACATATTTTGCTAACAAATCTAACAATATCAGTGATTGTTGCAAGTGGCGAACGCAGTTTTTAGGGTTCCGTACCCAGAGGGTTACCTACGAAATCTGTCTGTCAGAGGGCTGTATCTCAAGAACCGTAATAGGTAGTTAAAATTTTCACAGATTGTGTATTTCTATTGCCGCTTAAACAACAAATAATAAAAATTAAGGTTGATTGTACGGAATCATTCGTGTGCGAGTCGGACTCGCACTTGGCCGGTTTTCTACACTTAAATTATAGCTTACCAAATGAAAGCCAGAAACTGCCAAATACTTACCCCGGGGAAATAATTCGTGTTGTGAATTCGTGTATAAGCGAATTTTGGCAAAGTTGTAGGGAATGCTGCTTTAAATAAGATCGTAAAAGTCCTAACACGGATGGGGTGAAGCATCGGGGTTGGGTGTACCTAAAAGTTACGTACACCCAACCCCCTTAACTTAGTTAGGTAGTTAGTTAATATATAAAGCTGAAGAGTTTGTTTGTTTACTTGAACGCGCTAATCACAAGAACTACCTACTGGTCCGATTTGAAAAATTATTTCAGTGTTAGATAGCCCATTTATCGAGGAAGGCTATAGGCTATATATCATCACGCTAAGACCAATAGGAGCGGAGCAGTAATGAAAATTGTGACGCAGACGAAGTTGCGCGGGTCAACTAGTTGGAATATAAAAGGGCGACAAGACAAATGCATTCCTCGCCCGGGGGCCGCCGGCCGGGCCGCTTACATGGTTGAGGCCGGCCTTGCAGTCTGAGGACCGCTGTGGCTGTCTTTCGGACTCTGTTGTCTTTATAGATCAAGTATGTTTAGTATTGAAGGCTGCTTACTAGCTTCTGTTAGCGGCTTCGTGAATTTCGGAAATTACCTCAAGGGAAAGCCAATATGCTATTCTAGACTACAATTTATATCTGTGCCAAGTTTCATCCAGTTCCGTTCAGCCCTCTGGTGTGACTGAGTGACATCCATCCATCCAAACTTTGGAATTTATTATAAGCATGTAAAATATATGTATACCTAAATAAGAAGTAAAATTTTAAGAAGAAATATGTAGTAAGATTATTTTATTAATATTACTCCTTACTGGTTCAGCAGGGTTCGCAGATGACGGCACATACGGCTCGAGTTGGGAATCGAAGCCACGGCCAGCTACATGCTACATGTCCCTTCTAAACTACAACATGGTAGCTATTGTTGGTGTAGCCTGTCAGCCTGTGTGTATGTGTGTGTGTGCTGAAACCAGCAGGAGGTTGTGTTGGTACTTCTTCTTCAATGTGTCAGAGCAACATGTTGCTTTAGGTGTTGAGTTTCAAGAGTTGAACAGAGTCGAACTGTAGCAACAATAGGTCGCACGTCACACCTGCTGGCGAACTCTTCGGAACGTTGTCTGATTATGTTTACTATCCAAGTTGTTGTTTTCTATTGCTTTGATAGGAAAAGTAATTAAAGATCGTGAGTGAAGACGCCAAATATATAAAGTTCCTATGTAAATGTATGTTGTAAAATATAATTGTCCCCTCTAGTGTACCTCTACCTTATAGCTCTAAGGGTATTGTCTGACTGTGCAGGTGCATCGTGTGGTGTAATGATAAGATTCATGTTTCTGTAAAAGTGTGACCTTAAGGACACATGTCATTTAGTTCAGACTTTATAGATTCTTTATTTGAAACAGAATATGAATACATAGTATTCCTTATAAACATCTCTGCTGCAGTATAGTTGGTCAAACATAGTACGGGGACAGTACTACACAATACTTTGGTAATAGTAGAACTATATTTTCATTATATATAAATTAAAAAAATGGAAACAATAAATTAATTACATAAAGAAATTAAATAAAAAATGTTGTCGGTTCACATCGTGCTCTTTAATCCGATGAGTTTGAACCGAGCGGCGGCCGGGCGGTGCTCTGCGTGCGCGTCTCAACACCTTGTTTCGATGATGTCAATGATGGAATCTTACGCGGCTTCGCCGCCCTCCTCCTCCTCAGCGCTGGCGGTGAGCATGGTGATCAGCTTTGTGGTGTCGATGAAGCCCTTGTCGTCGATCTCCATCTGGTCGTACGCCTCGTCGACCTCGTCGGCGGAGAACTTGTCGCCCCAGGTCATGAGGGCGTGCCTCAGCCTCTCGGAGTCGATCTTGCCTTCGTCGTCAAAGGTCTTGAAGGCGTTGATGACGACGTCATCCTCGTCGGAGCCGCCGGACATGCGGTTCGCGAAGAGGGTGAGGAGCTGCGTGAAGTTGATGGGGCCGGACGCCTCACCAACCATTTCGTCGAGCTCCTTCTCCGACGCCAGCCTGCCGAGCGAGTCGAAGGTGGCGCGCAGATCGTTCTTGCCGATGATGCCGTCCTTGTCGTGGTCCATTAGCTGGAAGGCCTGTCGAACAGAAATGCAATGTTTTAACATGTAGGACAGAACAAGTGTGAAGGAGGTGTTAAGGAGACTTCAAAGCTATGGTTTATCGCGGAGTCCTAACTCACTAGACGATCTCCGACATCCTTATCGTAGTTTACTACTGCGATATACGCTGATGTTGTAAACTGATGATGTCACAAACGTACAATTTTGAAAATGTGCACATAATTAAAGACGGGATGGCCGGCCATGTTTACAAAACAGGCGGACGAGCACGAGCTAAACACAATTGTGACACAATTTGTCAAGTTCTAGATAATTGACGTAGGTAATTGTTTCAATTCAGAGAATCATGATTTCGGTAACATGGCTGTAACAATTATTTCGGTATTTATTCTAGAATCCTAAAGATTATTCTGAAAATAGATAATGTATTTTCAAAACTCCAAAATACCAAAACCAAATACTTGACCAAGTACTAAAATTTCATCGCTTTTACATTCTCTGCTTTAAAATTTTAACCCAATATTTTTATTGTATTTGTCCACCGTACTTCTATTTTTAAAACTGGAGGGTAAGGATTCGGTTCACTTACTCTTTGTTTTTGCTCCGGATACGAGTATATGAATTCTCAGCAAAAGTCTAAGGAATGGTGCTTGATGACGATGCTTACCTCCTTGAACTCAGCAACCTGCTTCTGTGAGAACATGGAGAAGACATTGGAGCCGGTGCGCTTGGCCTTGCGGCTTCCGCGGGACGACTGCCTGTCGCTGCCTCCAGTGGCGGCGGGCGCAGCTGCTGCTGGCGCCTCTTCTGCTGGTGCATCTTCCTTTGCCTTCTTCTTCTTTACTTTCTTATCTTTATCCGCCTGTAAACAATTACGTGTTATTAGTTAGCTGCTTCATTTCTTTTAAAAAGTCAGTATGTGTCTGTGCAGTTTAATGTGCAACACAGTTTGGACTCCATATAGTTTAATGTGCAACCCAGTTTGGACTCCATATAGTTTAATGTGCAACCCAGTTTGGACTCCATATAGTTTAATGTGCAACCCAGTTTGGACTCCATATAGTTTCCGCGGCTTTTGTTTCGTTTATTTTCCATTTGAGTTTTAATTTCTTTGAATTACAGAATGCTGCTTTACAAATTCCTAATTGCAACGTCAGTAGACTTGATTATTATATCGGCTGCTATTTTCGTCATAGTTGGTTCAGAAACGACTTTTCCTTTCATCATGATTGGTGTTTATTCTCGTATTGAAAGTTTCTAGCTCCTTTAAATGATTTTCTTTTACTGATTGATTTCTTGCTTTGATTAATAATTTGAGTTTTACATTCTTTTCTGTCTTTGATTGTTTAATAATTACCGCGTGTTTTCACCGGTGAGTCCCGATTAGGCGTGACTCGTAGCGCCCCTATATTTAGCCCAGTGCGGCCTAAGCTGCCGCCCGCCTCATCTCCTGTACTCACGTGTTACATCATGTTATTTATAGCAGCGCGCGTGCTCTCATTTCTTCAGCTTCAGGTTTGAACTTTTCATTTAATTACTAATTAGTAACTGCTTTTATATTTTATTTGAATTGTGGTTGATTGTTTAATTAAATTATTTTCAGACCTTTCCTGGTACTTTGAGTTGCATTTCAGATGGACTTTCTCAAGGTTTAGCTTTAACCGCTGCATGTTCAAACCTGAGTTAACTTGATTTAGATTACTGCGTTAAGTTTGATTTTTTTTGTATTTGTGTTTCGCGCAACTATTTGACTTAATTTAATTTCGGAATCGATAATGAGAGAGATTCTTTTACGATTGGCTTATTATTTGAATGCACTTGTAGAAGACTTGTTTGTTTAAGTTCTGCTTAGCGACTTGTGTTAAAATTTACTACGAGTATCACTAGCACTATTGATTCGTTCACTACTACATTTATCGCGGCGTTGTTCCGTATTTGCTTTTTTATTTGTTAAACTGGCGAAGTCTTCATCGATAACTGCAGCGCGGGTATCTTCAAAGTGTTCTCCACTTCATCACAATTCACTTTACAATCACTTGTGTGTCCACTGGGTGTCACTGAGTTACCACTTACCATTGTGTTGTGTGTTGGACGATCGACGAAGGAGAGACTGTTCCGCTCGGCAGTCCCACCCTGACTCCGAGTTTTCGTTCCCTCTCAGAGATCCAGGAGATTCCCCCCTCCGTTTCTCCCCTCCCGACGGCGCTGCGCTCGCCATTCCTTTTTTAGTTCGACAAATACGATAGTGTTGGACTCAGCATCAGATCGGTTTGGGCGGCTCGCCGGCTCAGCCGTGGCAACGCTTTTGTTTGGATTTAAAAATAATCAGCTCACCTGTCACTGTTTCCTGGGTACAACGCACGCCTCAATTATCCACAAATATAACTTTATTGAATGGAAGTTTACCGCGATCGGGTCTCTTGTTGCTTGAAATACATTGTCCTCTTCATCTGCTGGTTGAGAATCCCCCGCTACTTTACCATGAGATGTCATTTGGTTTATATCTTGAGATTCGCGTACAACTCAGGGTAGACATTCAGATGTTGGTAGTTTAAGATGTAGGACACGTTATAAACTAGAAGTTACAGTCTGTTGCTCAGCATCAGTTGATGTTCGTTTATCTTAATCTGCGCTGTGCTTTCTTTCTATAATAACGTCGGTATCTTGTATAACGTGGTGGGGTTGTTTATGTTAAAGTGTTTAGTATAGCTTCATGATTTACGATTCTGTTAGTGGCTTAAAATTCAAAATATAGCGTGTTTATCTTCTGGTAATTCTAAAACTTACCAATCAGTGTAGTTTTAAACGAGGTGTACATTAAGGTTATAAAGGGTTCCGAACGAATTTCTTTTTTTTAACATGTTATTTTATCACTATAGAATTCTTATAGGTTTTCCTGTTATCTATAGCTCTATTATCTATAGCTCTATTATCTCCATTTTTTTTTCAAATTTTTAGGCTCAGTAGTTTTGGAGATAAGGGAGGGTCATTTTTCGTCTTATTTCTTAAATAACTTCAAAACCATTAATTTTGAAAATTATGAAAAAAGTATAATTAAAACCATAACAGTAAGCCCTTTAATTTGATATGTCACTCGATATTTAAAAAAAACTTTATTTTTTTGTTTGATCTCCAAAAGCGACACCCATACTAAAAAATAATGATTTTTGTAACGCTTCCGTGTTTGGGTCACAGAGGTTCATATGTGTACCAAATTTCAACAGAATCGGTCTAGTGGATACGGAGAAAACTGGCTGTGATAGACGGACAGACAGACAGACACCCGAGTGATCCTATAAGGATTACGTTTTTTGTTCGGAACCCTAACAAAGCAAAAGGAGTGTAGGTATGTTAGCATTGTAGCAAGTGGTTCCAAATTGTTTAAATGTAGGAAAACTAGCTTTTCCCGCGGCTTCCCGGCCTGCCAGCCTGTAACTGTCTACAGGGTAGGGTCCCCTCTGTTATCTAACAAATTTACTATCACATTAATAATATTCAGTTAAAGCTTTAAGTTGTGAGGTTTCATAGATGACGATGCATTATTTCCAGCGACTATGTGTTGTGCTGGTCATGTCTCGGCGCATTGTCTAGTCCTTGTAACAGCACCCCAGAAAACCACCACAATGTCACCTATACCACATTATCATTTCAGCCGAAAACGTCAACTGCTGGACATAGGCATCTACAAGCAACATCGACTGCTCCTGTGTTTGTTTCATCAGCACGGCATGTGATTGGTGCTTGCGCAGCATCTACGTTTCGTTTCGTAATACGCAATGCTTGTTCCGGAGTCAGCAAGCACTTAACGGAATGTTGCGTTGCAATTAACTTTTCAACATCATTGCAATAAGTCTTGTAACATAAAATAGAACTATCCAAATCACCCTTTTTAGTGACAGTAGGTACCATTTCATGCATTGAAGATACCAAGTCATGTAAAGGCAGTCTTGCAACGGTCCGAAATGTCGAATGATTTTTTCAAATAAGTAATTCTGATGCTTTTTTACGTCCACATCTCTATTTAATTAGATTTGTTTTTCCCCACACTAGGAATTTCTCGTGTAACGTGGGTGCGTTCACAAACAAGCAAACTCACATACACAAACAGCCAGACCCGGAACATCTATCTGTAGGCCATATAAATATTTATTCCGTGCGGGAATCAAACCCGCGACCCGCAGCGCAGCAGCCAATCACTCAAGCACCGCGCCGACCGCGTCGTCCGATGTTGGCCTACAATGACCCGCATCATGAATTTGGACTATCTAACATTGAAAGATTTTTTTTTCTTGAGATTAGCGCGTTCAAGTAAACAAACTCTTCAGCTTTATATATTACTCGTAGTATAGATATAGATTCCTTATCACTTCCTTATACCCACTATACTTTTCTCCATAGACGGAATTGAACCCAGGAACCCATTTACAGCAATTGCGTTAACGATCATTAGACCAGTGTGCAGTGGGGTAATCTTTAGTGTAATCCTTAGTGTGTATAAATATTCGGCTGGTTACGGCGCCGGCCGTGTGGGAACAGCCGCAGTCCCACATTCTATATCGGTCCGTCTCCGTATTGGGAACTCATTGGACATGGAGCATTCTTGACGGGCTGCCAGCGGAGACCGGACGGAGTCACTGAAGTAGACCAGTTTACGGTGTTGCTCGCATGGAAATGGAAACTATATTGAGTGGGAAAGTGGAATGAATTCGTCACTATGGTACATAAATACTTACACTAAGTCAAACAACGGTGTTACAATCTATACTTCCAAAGGAACTCAGTCTGTCTGTCTGTTTGTTACCTCGGTTCACGTCTTAACGGCTGAACGTATTTGGATGAAACTTGGCACATAGGTAGACCATGTTCTGTATACTAAACAGAAATAAAAAAAAACAAAGCTATTAAAAGACTTCTCGTTCCGGGGAGAACTCGTTTATCTTGGGATCATGTTGTACTTTCTTGCGTGTACCTAGACTATCAGATGTTATCAGAAAACACTTGACTTTATTCATACACGATGCAAACAAACCTCGGTAAGAGTTTTAAAATCATTACTTAATTTACTGCATAATAAGGATATTGAGCGTTACCTACCAAGGTGTCGAGTTTTTCACGAGTGCTTCTGCTATGCATAGCAACGTCCTAACATGGAGATACTTTAGAACTCAAAGGTTTTGAGCTCAACCTCATTATGTCTAGTGACGTACGCAACGATGAGATGAGAAGGATGTTATTACCGTCACATTATCGTTTAGCAGACGGATCACCATACGTCTTGGCATCGAAGTGTTTCGATGTTTTGATCATTATCTACGTCAGGACTAGGAACCTGGAAGGTAGCATGTTAGGGCAGAACATAGATAGATACATTTCTATGGGGCAGAATGATAGATTTTCAGAAAGGCACTTGGCGCATGGTCAACGAATTACAGGCATAATTTATTGCGACAGACCCGATGAACTTGACAAAAACATATTTTTTTTCAAAATGTACGCTACTGTGCCTAGAAATGGTCATTTTTGGTCTAATATTGAATAACTTCAAAACTACACGACGTCTACGGACAGGATTGGTCCACACCTGCCCTAAGCCGGAAAGAATGGAATGAAGGCATTTGCCCGGCAGCGACAACTCATAACTTACATTGATCAAATTGTCTCAAAAATTTCGCTGCTCCTGCCTAATCTTTACCAAGGTGTCTAGCAGTTCTTAGTATTTATGCAGATTTATATAATCATGTACTACGTAAACTGCATTGGTAGCATCTGTTTTGACGCATTTGGTAAGTCAGTATCGAGGCCAGGCCTTCCGCAGCTGACGGATTACTTCGGCCTCCACGTGTACTTACAGGCTGAGTACATTCTTACTGCAAGCCAAGTGGATTTCGGAACTGTTTGTTGGACTGACGTATCTATAGACTATAGATTTTACACAGTACGGATATTATGAGCTGAGATTCCGAATTAGGTGGCAGTGTTTCAGTTCCGGGTTTCACGTATCCAGTGGTAAATCAGTAGTGAAACGGCAAATTTATGAGTGGTTATTTTTAATAATTGTGACTAGGTACGGAGCGTGGCCGCATTGGCTCAGGGATGTTTTCGGGCTCTTAGTTAGGGTCGATCTTTCAATAATCTGATAACTTTTTCCCGCAGGGGCACAGGGCAATTCAATTTCCCAGCTGGGGTGCTGCGCACAGCTGTAATTCAGTGCTCTGTGCTTTTACCTGATTAATAGAATGGTGGTCTGGCAGATTTAAATGGATATAATCTCAAACAGCCATACTTCTTCTTCTACAATCTTCAGTTAAGACTTGAAAAATCAGTAGGTTTAAAAGAGAGTGCCATTAACCGGGCAAACGTTAAGACTCAAGGGTTCTCCTGAGAAACTCCTGTGAGATAAAGGCAGTAACACTTCTACTTCCTTCGCCTTCGTCTTCTAAAGTATCGAAGAATAGAAAGAAGTACAACATTATAATAACGACTCGCAATTACCTCACCATTGCATTGCATGTAAGGCAGCCGTTAGGGAACTCTACAGAACGCAATGCGAACATAAAGCCATCGACACATTTCCCAATGGTATCGATTAAGAAAGCGCTGGCAGTTGGTCGTTGCGCCACGTCAGTGCACACCACATCGGGACAGTGCCACTTGGCAGGGGCTGGCGTGCCGGTCGAGCGGTCGAGCCGGGGTGACAGTGGAAGCTGACTCACAATGTGTGAGCTGCTGACGTTTTAACACACCACACTGCATCTACCCGCGCCATTGCTCACGTTAATAGTGTTTTGTAATCTCGAGGAAACCGTACTACATACAAAGTTTGATTAGCACGTATCGGAGCCGTGACCGAGACGTGTCCGGGCCGAGCACGGGCCGGCCAGTCGGCCACGTCATCTCGATTAACCTTAACTATACTAACTACAGATTTCAAAAGTATTCTGTGTCATAATCCAGATCATGGTCTATCCGTATGCCAAGTTTCATCAAGTTTCGTTTAGCGGTGTTAAAACGTAATATACAAACATACACGCATTTTCAATACTAGGTACAGGAATTTATCTTGTCACATAGGTACGAATTGATATCAAGATAGGGCCAACTCTTTGACACATTCACATCTTTGAATGTCAGAAATGCGTCAAAACACATTTCATCAAGCCGATGCCACCCATCCACCCACTCACAGATCAATCTAACTTGAGGTAAAGGATATTGAGCTTTTAGCTCCAGTCCATCGACATACCATAAACAGTTTTACAATAGTACATTGTTATCCTAGGGGTGAAAGCTACTGATTTAGTTTCGAGACGGCGTTTAGTTATAGTTCGAGGGACTAAATAAGTCTTTCATCCGATTAGTGATGGGTCGTTGAAGGTTTTTCCGTCAACGAAACGTTAACGTTGAATTGCGTTTGTCAACTAGTTGATCAACTAGTTAATTTCGTCAACGAGTTAACGTGTTACGAACGTCAACTTGCATGAACGATAAACGGCTTTAACGCTTTTATTAACGTATGCTGTTGTAATGTTAATTTACGAACAATTTGATGCAGTTTACCTAATGAAAGATTTATAAGAAATCATTTCTTTACATATATTACGAGTACAACTAGCTTTCCCTCTATCATCTTTCTCAAAGTGAAAGATGATAGATACAATTTACGTACGTTGAAAATAACAAAACGTTGGGTTCATTTTCTCGTTTCGTCAAACGAGTTGAATTCATAAACGTCGTTGTCTCGTAACTCGTTGACGAATTCAACGAGTTGATTTGTACACGGTCAACGTTAATCCCGTTGAAGAGACATCAACGTTGATTCAACTAGTTCGTTGATTCAACGCCCATCACTACATCCGAGGTAAACACTGTGCTTTTCACTACGAATACAAGGAAAGTAAAAATAAAATAAAATCACCATCAGCTAAAGAAAAAATCCATATCTGAATCTGATGAACTCGTCGACGTGTCAATACAAATATCTCGAAAAAACAAATGAAGATCAGGCTGCCGCTTTCCCCTCTATTTTTTTTTCTGTGACCGGCTAGCTATTAAATAGCTTTTTTTTACTATAGGCACGCGCTTGACCACCATCTCACCTGATGATAAGCGATGATGAAAGTAAATTATGATAAAGTCATTTAAAAAATATAATTTTAAGTTAATAATCACGTTTACGTTATTTCAATTTGACATCGCGTTGTAATTGACTGGCAGTTGGGACATGGTTCACCAGAAATGTTCAACGAATATTTTTTTTACAATTTGCCGGCTGTCAGTTGCAAAATGATTCTCCCTAGGGCTGGAAAGTAATACTTTGAACCTGCTCCACAGGCAACTTCAGGCCTACTTTCCGAGTTTGAGTAATGAAAAATATTTCATAACTATCTGCCAGCGGCTTCGCCCGCGTGGTCCCTGTGAAACATACTCCCGAGCCTAGATCCTTTAAATTAAAATAGCCTAGGTCCTTTCTCAGACTCTAGACTATCTCTGTACCAAATTTCATTTAAATTGGTTCGGTCATTTTGGCGTGAAAGCGCGACAGACAGACAGACAGAGTTACTTTCGCATTTATTATAATAATATAAATAAATAATTAATAATGTATGGATTGACAAACAGCTAGTACACAGTAGGTACCGAAGGATTGTTTTCTTTCTGCAGATTTATTACATTCTAATGTTGCTTGTAAGAGATCTAGTCGTTATCAGCTTATGCGGTTGGGGTACACTGAATGGGGTAAGCTAAGTAGCAACGTAGGCTATCGTGTGTTGTTAAGCATATTTTTTTATTACCCTGTAATATTCTTTAGATTGGAGCTACGGTGCTAAGCATGAGCAATTATGCTTAGTTGATTGCACCGTAGCTAACAAATTGAAGGGATTAAAGACGATTTTTTCCTTCAGTAGAAGCATGTTTATAACATAAGAATAGATGAAGATCAAACAAACGATGGATGGTGTAGTGTATACATACATACAAAAATAATCAATATATTACTTTTATTTATAACTAATTATCAGCGTAGTCTATTAGTGCTGGCTGTATGTATTGCTGTCGTCTATTAGTGCTGGCTGTATATAATATATTGCTGTCGTCTCCGGTTATATTCTGCGCGGGCTTTGCTGTCGTGTGAGCTGGCTGAATGGATAGCTGTGAGGGAGTGAAGATGTGAGGGAGTGGTGCATGGACTAGAGAGCCGATATTTATGTTATAAGTAATATATTATATTTAACTAGCGACCCGCCCCGGCTTCGCACGGGTGCAAATTATATACTAAAACCTCGAGAACGACTCTATCTAGTAAAAAAACTCGCATCAGAATCCATCGCGCAGTTTTAAAGACCTTAGAATACATAGGGACAGACAGACAGCGCAGCGGAAACGACTTTGTTATCTAGTGTACATCAGTATACAACAGGGGCCCTATTAATGCCAATGCCATCATGATTATGCTGTGAGGATGGAATAGTGTTATGCGTCTCGTATAACTCCGTCTCCCTCCCACGTTATCATGATGGTTTTAAGATGACATAATATAATAGGTACCCAGATGGGTTGTGTGAAAGGCTAGAAAGTAGGTGATGACTATTCAGATCAGTAATTAGATAGTTGAAAGTATTGAAACTCTAGATACAGATATGTTTGGGCAACTTTCAAGATCTGTAGAGCCCATTTAGTATTTTCCTTTGATATCACAGCTTGTTTACAAAACGTTGTGTACGCTGTATGTAATCTTCGTAATACTACCAGCAATTTGTGGAATCTCCAGCGCCGAGAGTTGCGCACAGATGAACACCATCATGTCACATATTTCTGTGTAACGAGCAGTTTTGAGATAAAACTCGTATTTCACGAGTAGATGATGTAGATGACATCTCGAGATTGCGTGACAGATGTTAATTAAATACATATTTTCTGTAACGAACTTCATGTTTTGCATAACTTGTCGGTCATTCACTATCCTGCGGCGGATTTCAAGATGTGTGTGAGATTCTTCATGGTCATTAATTTTTCGTAGTAACACTATACATATGTAATAATTATGAAAGTAGTAAATTGTGTGTTATTATTGGTTTAAACGGCGATAGGTTGACTGGAACAACTTGCGACCCACAGATGTCCTTCAAGTTAAAGGGGAAAACCTATAAGTACATGATAAGACCTGGCGTACTATATGGATCAGAACGTTGGGCTGTAAAAAAGACGGATGAAAACAGAGTGCATGCAGTGGAGATCAGAATGTTGAGATAGATGTGTGGAGTAAAGAGAATGGATAAAGTGAGAAATGAGTATATTAAAAGTAGCTTAAAGAGTATGGATGAAACATAACTAGGTAATTAAAATTGTAATGAATATAAATGTGCCGGATCGAGAGAGGGAGGCCAAAGAAAATATGTATTGTGTGGGGAGTGATATGAAAGAAAAGGGCGTGACGGCTGATACGACAAATGGAAGAAAAAAACGTGTTGCACCGACCCCAAGTAATATCGGATAAGGGCAGGAGATAAAAAGTATTATTGGATAGCAGCCCGGAGTCCAGATTTGTACAAGGTTTATAGCAATATAGTCGCACCTTCTTAAACATAACTGGCCACAGCCGAGGAGGCTTAGTACACCCAGTACTATGGAGGAGCCTAACCTAACCCTTCAGGGTACACAGACATTACGTTATGTAAATTGCGTGTCTTATTGGACAATTCTACTGCTTGCTAAGAACATTATTTTATCTACATATATTCCCAGATATGTTGGGGTCTTCTTGTTTTACCATATTCCGTATAGTGTATTGATTACAAAAAGCGATTGCCTGTCTCACCTCGACAACCCAGTAGCTGTTTAAAACGGTACCCCTGTCTACAAAGGACAGCTGGGACCAACGGTTTAACGAGCTTTCCGAGGCACGGAGGATTCTCGGTATTTATGTATGGTCATCCATCCGCAGACCGACCTCAGCTGCTACTTACCCTCGTAGATAGAACGCCCTGCTGTTGTTCTTTTGCTTGTGCTTTTTTAGGAATACAACTATTTTAATGATTGAATATCTTTGTGCGAAGCCGATATAACTGCTGCCTGCATGCATCACCCAACCCTGGAGCATGCTCGTACATCCCAGAATGCATGCACACGTAACTGGCCGGGAGTCGAACCGCGATACCATCGGTGTGGATTACAATGACCTTATTTCAGCGCGTGACTCAGTCCGCGCCGGGAATAGCCGAGCGCGCTGCGCGGGCGCACCAGCGTCACTCATACGATCATTTTAACTGGTCATTGAACAGATAGGAACAGAAGTTCCACGCTTTAGAATTTGTAATTATTCGATAAGCATGCCTTGTTTGTAAAAAAGTGGAAAGAATATAATAATCGTCGAAGCTTTTGTTGTCGTTCCAAATCTAATCCACAGTTTTTATTTTTTGTTAACTCAAAGAGGTCTTATTGAAACAGTTAATTTAACAAGCATTGTAGCTGTTGAAGCTTCGTAAGGTTTTACAAATTAGTGTCAGTTCTTAACTGAAGAGTTAACTAGATCGAACAATGGCTTTAGGCCGGTCGTGGACGTCGTGGTTAATAAAGAGAACCAGATACTGTTTACGAAAAATGTTATTCTAAACAAACCTACGAAATGAAGGTGCTAGCACAGCAGTCCATTTTACTAAGGAAGTAGCTCATCTTGTACTGCAGGACCTTCTGTAGTTTCATCCGGTGTGTCACCTGTGTTTTGTTATTCGTTGATCAGGAACGGTATGTTGGTGTTATTCCGATGTTATGCTCGTGATGCGAAGGTCGTCTATTTCCCCAATTCGTTACCATCCCAAACAGTCAGACAACATATGATTTCCTGCAGTATTTTATGTAATATTGTATAATGCATGACCATGTGCTTCCTACAGATGTTAGATGTCTCGGCTTGTACGTCGTTTCTGTCTTTATTGGGGAGATAAAATCCATTAACGATCTGATTAAAGATAACCGAGTGTTTTACTGAAGCACTAGGTAGTATTATCATCTGCCTAGCTTTTTCCCAACTATACTGGGGTCGGCTTCCAGTCAGACCAGATTCAGCTTAATACCAGTATTTTACGTCGAGCGAATGCCTACCAGACCTCCACAACACAGTAACTGGGTACACTCACACCCACTGGGTGGGCACTTCTTGACAAGATTGTGACAGATTTTCAGGCTTCGAATAATCAGTAACTAAAACAAAGAGCTACAAATGACAGCCGGGACCGCTGAACGTGCTTTCCGAGACACGAAGGAGTCTCCTATGTTTCACCGAACCATATAACCTATGTTTTAACGATCACCCATCCAAAAACCGACCTCAACAATCGTTGAATAAAGAACCTTAAAGATAGACCCGTGTGGCTGTTTAGCCACGAGCTCCTATAAGCACTAGTACTTAACTATTTAAGGAAAATAAGCTAAAGTTTGGTGGACCGATGAACTGGTAAGGACGTTAGTCGGAAGTCTGCTGGAGTTGAGAAACACCGGACCAGCTGCAGATGTCTTTCGGCTGAGACGATGAAGCTAAATTCTTCATAAAGCTAAAATAAAGATAAAAGCTTCTATAAAACAGCAAATAAATCTCTAAGCTATGTGTTCGTGCAATGTTACCTAATCTCCATTACGGGAGCTGCACCTAACCGGGAAATATCGATAATTGTTGTTTTAGACGTGCAATGTGTTATTCTTAATTCAATTACGATTGCCCTCGAATAGACACCTACGTAACAGTTGGGAACAGCGCAGATCAGTGCAACACAACACACCTACCCAATTATCTGTCGACATGTAGTGTAGCAACCAGTCTTGCCGAGCAGATCGTGTTTCCCACTTCCTGAGTTGCAAAGTCGCTCCATGTACAAGACAGGTAGCTGCATTCAGTTACAATGGAAGCCAATCGCGACATCGTTGCGAGAAGGTCGGCACGGTTGGCGCAGTGGTTGAGCGATTGAATGCTGCGCTGCGTGTGGCGGGTTCGATTCCCGCACGGAACAAATATTTCTATGGCCTACAGATAGTTGTTCCGGGTCTGGCTGTTTGTGTGAGACTATAATAATACTAGTTGACCCGCGCAACTTCGTCTGCGTCACAATTTTCATTACTGCTCCGCTCCTATTGGTCTTAGCGGGATGATATATAGCTTATAGCCTTCCTCGATAAATGGACTATCTAACACTGAAAGAATTTTTCAAATCGGACCATTAGTTCCTGAGATTAGTGCGTTCAAGCAAACAAACAAACAAACAAACTCTTCAGCTTTATATATTAGTATATAGATATATATATAGATATAATATGTGAACGCACCCACAATACAGGAGACATTCATTGTGGGACAATGTTTTTGTTTAAAAAAAAGAAAGGTTAGGCATATGGATGGAATAGATGGGACTTAGTCAATCTAATAAAGTTGGGAAAAGGCTAGGCAGGCAGATGATGAGTCAATCTAAGGGTCATATAATAACGCTGGAATTACAGATGCTTAAAGTGCGAAGCGAAGGAATCAGAAAAATGTAGGAAAATGAATGTGAATGGTGAGGAAAATAAAAAGCTAAGGATGGAAGTTAACACTGAGGTGACCAGTGACAGAGCTGCGAGAGGTACACGTAACAGACGTGCTTTGCCCAGCTCGTATATGATAGGATCGCCTCTGGGCCACCTGTCCACTAATCAACTAGCAACGCCCAAAAACAAAAAAACTATCGTCCCATTTAACCAAAGTAAGTGCGACCACAATAAGCAGCGGCGATCTCTGTATAACGCAACACCGTACACTGCGATCGCCAACCCGCCTGCCAAGCGTGGCGATTATGTAAAAACACTGTAATGCAATGCAATTTTTGGTAAATAAACGTTTCTTTCTTTCTTTCTTCTTTGGATATGCCTATGTCCAGCAGTGGACTTCTTCGGCTGTTATGATGATGATGAAGTAATTCCTGTAGTTTATCTGGTTCTGTCAGTGGGCACCCGAGACGTGATTTTCTTATGCAATTGCTTAATTTGCTTAAGCAAATTTGCCCAGATGCAATATTAAAATTCTGGGAGTAGACATATTTTAAAATTCTGGAAAAGTTATAATATTTATGAGCTTAACTCAATATCAGCTCTAGCCTTTAAATAAATTATTGTCGTTCGTGGGGACCGGTATTATATAAAAATGCTTCTCAGAAATCACAAATCATCCCGTGAAGCGGCATCGACACCACGACAAAAAAACAACAAAAAATAATCCTACAACGTTTGCGGGACTCTACTCTCTGTTCCACATGCTTCTTTGAGGAGGACGGTAGCAAGCCGTATAGGAAGGGCGAAGTTATAAAATAACTCACGCCACCCAATACACAATTACAGTTAAGGGCACCAGAGCCTACCCAGAGCCCAGAGACTGCTTGGTGTACCTACATTGTGTATCCGTGTGTGCCAAATAAATTAGTTTTCTTTCTTGCCAGAGATTAAAAAGCCGAAGAAGTTTTCTTGGTTGCGTGAGGCCATCTACCGGCGACAAAACCTTGGAAAGATGCGACCTTTGGCGAGAGTTGATCAAACCCCCTGACTGTTTCATCGAGCCTTCGGAGTCTGCCACCTGGGCACGCCTTGCCGTGATCGACCTGGTAATCTCTTAAACTTAATAGACTCCGTACTCGGGTCGGCCTCCATAAGTATAACCTCCTCAGGAGGGGTATCTCGGATGGCTCCGATCTTCTGCTTTATAGTAATAGTATAGATATACCTATATGTGAACAGTTTTGAAGCTATTTATGTGGAATCCTTTGTGGAGGAGGCCTAGACACAAACTAGGCTATCTATGTCCCTTAGTGAGTCTTGCGATCATAACTTTCGATCACTAATAAAAAAGTTCTTTATTAGTCGATGGCTCGTTCGTCACAACACATCCTATCACATATTAAGTCTTTAGCAATACCAGGTATTTCTTACGTGACTTAATTAATATTCCAAAACACAGTAATTGGAGCACATATAGACGCGACAGTTGCAGAACTAAATTAACTTTGACATTGAGCTTGTTTGATATTTATGATCGCCGTTAACCGAATTTACAATTTCTTGGCTCCAAACGATACTTATAGTGGGACATTTGCTGGTATTAGTAGTAATAACATAATTACGTAATGAAAGTATGCGGTTCGTTACACTAATGATATACATAAGTTGGTAGTTCCAGTCGTAATAAGTGCGTAATCTAATACCCCCACTACTACTACACGAGGGTCTGTTTCTTAAAGAGCACCCTTGATAGTTTTGCTTTTTACAAAACAAAACTTCTTTGTTTTAAAAATACTTGTACGTAGTTGTACGGCTACTAGACAGTGTAGCCATGGTTTTCTTATACAGCCACTTTGCAATTATTACCAATACGATGCTAACGGACAATGATGGCCGATCTCAAGAAAATGGGAGGGCCAAGCAAGATGACGAGGGAGAAGCACTTGAGCACTGCAAATTTCAAAAGAAAGTTCATCCAGTTGACCTGCAACAGAACAGTAGAATGAGAAACGTAGACAGAGCGTGTATAGAGACAGAGAAGGGACTTCATTGTTTGTACAGTTCTCTGGGGCGGAGTTAGTACCTGCAGTATGTGAGGTACCTTTCGTATCTCTTAACAACTCATTACACAGATAATGTTAAACATCTCGGCTGAGTATCTACTGTGAGCAGAGGGTCTGGCAAGGTAATGCTCATAACTCAGACTCATGGTCACAAAGGCTTGTGGAATTACACTAAAATACCGATGGTTAGCTCATGTTATATTCTTTAACAATACTCTGTAGCTTTATGGCCACATGACAAAAATTACATAAATTCATAAAATTAGTAATTACTATTTCATGAAATTAATCTTAATATTTTTAAATTCTAAACACACTGATATAAGGTATTTTTATCCCAAATTCCAAATTAAATCGCTTGCCTCTGATATACTGTCATTATCCTACCAAATCCGTCATGTCTTTATCAATTTCAGCGCCCGCAGCCGCTTCCTGGTTTCCGCGAAGATTTCAATCATTTTCTCCGGTTCACCGCGAAAACCATCGAATGACGACTTGTTTCCTACCACACGACCTTAACATCTTGCGTCCTACTCTAACTGTCTACCTGTCCTTTTCTCTAAGTTGTACTTGTTGTTGTGTAAGTTGTTGTGTAGTTGTAGTGTTAAGTCCGTCAGTGCCTTTCACTCGCCGAGAGAAACCAGCGGCGTGATGCGTTCTCATACGAGCGCGGTTTAGTTAACTTTAACTATAGTTTAGTGACAATGATTTACGGGTTTAGTCATGTGAGGCCAAAGTTCTTGTGTTTAGTGTATTTTGTGTTGATTAGTGTCGGTGAGTTGGACCCCAAGAGGGAGGACGTTTGTTTTTGTTTCAATCCTGTTTGGCTGGTTTTAAGTTGATTTCTCCTGTTAGTCATGATTAAGTTTAGGATAATTAAGCGGAAATATTTTTGTTTTAGAAGTAAAGTAGTGATAACTTAAGCATTTGTGGAGTAACTTGAATGTTACGTTATTATAACTTTCCATTTTAGGTATCATAACTTTGCAATAAATACTCGTAATTCAGGTAGAACAAACAAACAAAGGTACGACTTAGAAACTTTTTAGTAGAATTGAACTTAAACAAGAGTCCATAGACATATTACAGATTAATATTTTAAATTAGAAAACTGGATTTAAAACTTGGAGATCACGGCAACATTATCTACCATTAACAATATCCGCTAATAAATGCAACGAAATATTTACGAAACCAACTTTCTAAAGTGCATGGATATCTCTTTGTTGTGTCCAATAACAACAAAAACGAGAAATGTCTCAAGGGCAGTCAACGCCTGGAGTCGAACTAGTTACCTTTCCGATCACGTTTCGCAGACGGGCCATATGGGCGCATAACTGGACACTAGTTTGTATGAGTGAAAAGTTAAGTAACATAATAAATGTAAAACAAAACAGAACCTGGATTATTTTCCGATTTTAGCTTCCTATTCGAGATTTTTATGGGAATTGAATCCACAACCTGAGAGTACTGAGACTCGCTAATTTGCGTCTTGCCCAATATTATTGCTAAATTGAACAAAATGGAATCTAGTTTTGGATCGCATTTCTTAGTACATGCTGCAGTGTCTTTAAGCTGCAAGCTTATTGTTCACAAAATAAATCAGTTTACAGAGCTGCAGAAACTTGGATATGTTATATTGTCAAACATAGATAACACAAAACTGCGAGAGGATTGTTTTTATTATATTCAACCTAAATCGACCTTAACACACTCTTACAGAAATATCAAAATGCCTGGTTCTCCGAGCGTACTTATCGCAGCACGGGCTGCACGGCGAGGTGGAGTTCTCTCACAAGAACGACTCGCTCATCAGCATCCGGACTAACCTGAAGCCCACGCTGCAGTACCCGGACGGCGTGTGGCGCTGGACCATCCACGAGTTTCCCGTCGACTACCGGGAGCTGTCCGATGCGCGCTGCTCCGACGACAACCTCGGCAAGGAACTCATCGATCTCACTGAGGAACTAGGCTACCTCATCATACCAGGGAAGGACCATGCGGAATTCGAAAGCAAAAACACGCTAACAGGCCCAAGCGGGCTCTGGGGTAAGAGTATAGTCTTCGAAACAGCTGAACGCGACAGGGTCATTTGCGCGTCAATACTATCAACAGATAAAACCTACGAGAAGAATGCAATAGCAAGGTTCACATCCCCAGTAGCGGGGACGCTGCATTTCAGATGGCTATCAGCAAGAGAATCAGACGAATCCGACTCCTACATCCAAGCAGACTTATATCATACCAAAGGTATTTCAGAAAAGGTAGAATTTACAGAACACAAGTGGAAGTTATTTGTGACAGACATTTTTGATGCTGACAAAGGAAACTACGAAGACAACTGTAATGTACTACAGCTAGTGTTCGATCCCGAGAACAGTGGTGATGGGATGAGTGTGGGGGACCTGGACAGCAGGCTGGGGATGATCAAGGTGGCGAGAGACGCGAACGTGATGAAGACGAAGACGCTGTTCAAGGATGACGTGATCAACGTGCTGAGGAGTGACATGGAGGTGACGCGGCGCAGCTTGTACGTGGTCATATATGATAACAGGCATTCTGATAGCTTTCTGGCGTGTGCCAAGTTGAGGCCGATGGCGCCGAAAAGTACAAAGTGAGTATGTTTTTGCTTAGATTTGATTGAAATCGATCCTATCGTTAAATTAATTAAATACAAGTAGCGAAATCTAAAAAGCGTAGGCGTGCAATACATGGGCGAGCTGCTAGTGGAAGAATTTGATTGCAAGTTATTTCTGGCCACAATCAAAAGAGAACATAAATTTATATTCTTGTTTAAAATATTCTAAACAAACTGGTTTCGACTAGCATCACGAATCTTATGTTCGTATGGAGGGCTTTTGGGGGACTTTACATAATACTACATTGCTGGACAAACTGTTACTTTACACGCTTTGATTAGTAAAAAAGCACAGGCAATAACTTTCGTTTATTATCACAAATAAGTACATATATTGATGCAGTTTTATTTTTCATCAAAATTGGTGCCAATACTACTTGGAGGATTTTCGCTATTCCTCATAGTTTTGGATTTGGCCAGCCACGCTCATTTGACTAATTTCTCCTGCAGTTTAATCATTTAAGTAAGTTAACTGGCATCGTCCATATTTGTCTCATAATTAAATTTTAGTAACAGTGGTCGTTGCACGTCGTTGTAGTTGTGCAGGCGCAATTCTTTGCTTTGTAATTCTGATAGATTTAACACAGTACGATAGTAGACCGAAACATCAAATACAACCTGTGGCAGATCAAGGATATTATTGCATTCCTTGCTCAGATTGTACGCTGTAGAACATTCCGCAGATGACGACTTAATGTCGGCCAACGTTTGTAAATAAACCCAAATTGTATGTATTGTCTCACTATCACATCATCTGCCTAGCCTATTCTCAACTATATTGGGGTCGGCTTCCAGTCAAGCCGGATTTAGCTGAATACTAGTATTTTACGTGGAGCAGCTGCCTACCAGACCTCCACAACCCATTAACTGGGTAACACGGTACTTCATGGCGAAACTGGAGTCAGACTTGCTGGCTTCTGACTTTCCGTAACGACTGCCAAAGATCTACAAAATGACAGCCGGGACCAACGGCTTAACGTGCTTTCCGAGCCACGGAGGAAACTCGGTATGTTAAGATGGTCACCCATCCACAGACCAACCTTGGCAAGCGTTGCTTAACCTTGAAGATCGACCCGTGCGGCTGTTATTATCTAGCCACGAGCTCCTCCCATCATATGACAGCAACAAATAACCTAATAGGGAATTTGCATGCGATTTTTTATTTGCTAAATGAAATACTTATTAGCTCTAGTAAACGATCATGAAAGTATTTTTTAAATATGTTTATCAGCGACGAAGTTACAAAGCTTCAAAGATTACAAATAGAAAGAGAGAACTTTGACGTCATCGTCTATGACGCCTATACAACTGTTACGCCTATACTTAACTGTAACGCCTATACAATTTTCTTCGTTTTTCGAGTAATTTTGATTCTATTTTCACTGTTAGTATTATATTTTTATCTATTTTTAGATAAACTGTATAGATGATAATTTGTTTTTCATGCATACTTATTCCCTATTGTTAAACTAGACAAAATCAGTGATTCTAATATTTCGTCAAGAGGTTTTATTGGTTTTATAACTTTATTTCGGATTTTTTAGAACATGTAATCGTGTAAGCAAGTACTTAAGAACTATGTTAGTAAACCACAAACACGTTTTCCTCTTCACGTTTTACTATGCTCCCCTCACAACTTGTGTGGCAGGACGCAGAGACCTGTAATATTGTTACACCTGTTTTTTGTATATGTGTACGCGAATCAGCGGATTTGATTTGAGGTGAATATCGCCGCGTCCTACCAAATTAATTAAATTCGGTTAATTAATTTCTAAGAATTTATTTTCTACTCAATAGATAAAATTAAGAGCTCAGATTATACGAAACTCATTAAAATTACGGAACTATAACTCAAGCCCTCGTGCCTATCCTTTATGACATAAGATTAACAAATGAGTTCGGTCATTCACTATTCACTGCCCGATTCCAGAGCCTTAATCAACATGGACGGCATCCGCGGCACCATCGACTTCACGCAGCGCTCTCCCTTCGACCCCACCTGGACTAACTTCCAGCTAGGGGCTGCCGACGGAGACTACGAGTCCAACCTGCGCTTCGTCAGCTCTGTCCTCCAGTACCGCGTCCACGACCTGCCTCCGAAGCTCGTAGGGGACGACGTGGCCTCCTTGTGTAACACCACGGGAGGGATTTACAATCCTTCTGAGCTTGATCTGAATAAGCTGCCTCCTCCAGGTGAGATTTGAACTGTGACACACTGCAAGGTATGCAACTACTGCTGTCTTTTGTTTTTGGTATGGAAAAGATTTTATATACCGGGCGCTCGATAGAGTTGAGTGTGCAAAATATGAGGACTGCTGTTTGTATATAGTTACGAACTCAGAAAAGCTTGCAGATTATGATACTGAGCGTTGCCAGGAGATTTGTTGGTCAAGTTATTTTTTATGGAAATAGAGTTTAGAAGAGCAAAAAATGTCGATAGACATCGGACTAGTCCGTATTGATCCACTGCAGATAAAGGCCTCCCTTATCAATATACATAAAAGGGAAACTGGCTAACTGGCATTATTAATGCACAGCCGAAGTGAACGGGACTAGGACCATGTAATTTTGCTCAAGGCTTTTTAGGGTTCCGTACCCAAAGAGTAACCAACGGAACCCTATTACTAAGTCTCCGCTGTCCGTTCAAACGTCCATCCGCCTGTCTGTTAGCGGGCTGTATCTTAAGAACCGTAATAGGTAGACAGCAACAAATGATGAAAATTAAGGTTTGTGGTACGGAACCCTTCGTGCGCGAGTCCGACTCGCACTTGGTCAGTTTTTTCTTTTATGATAGGTATAGGTGAGCACTGAGATGGGATTTTTGGTAACTGGAAAGTCAACCCCTAAGGGGATGACAAGGGGGAAGATTATTTGTACCAAATCTGCGCAGATGAAGTTGCAGGCGAAGTGCTAGTCATTTCTACACATACATTCGGTAAAATCATACACAATGCCGGTTCTACTTCAGCAGTGCACCTAAAAATAGTGCCCCAGTTTAGTTATCAAAAATAGAAATTCGACTAAAGCAACTAGGGACACTCGATATTTTCCGATTCTCGGTAACGGTTTATGGATAGACAGCGAAGTAGGTTATTCCCGTTAGCTAGTATGTACTGTAGCTATAATGTCTTATGTTATCTACAAAAGAGAATCTACTAAACCTGATGAGAATCTGTATGACTGCGTAATAAATGGCAAATATATTAGAATAGACCAAAATAATTCCTGAGGACTGTTCAGGGGTTTAAGACCTCTTTACTGGTCACAACTGTACCTAGTCAATCAATCAATGAACTGTCTTGGAAGTTTACCCGCGTAACCTGGTAGAAAGAGTCGAAGCGCGTCGTAGTTTGGTGGCGAGCCAACGAGCTAATAAGTCGCCGACTCGCCGGCCAATAGAGATGTTTATGTCTCCACTAAGATGGCACGTTTAGGCATTCTCGCGATCGACACTTGTTTCCAAATTCCAAGATAACCAGCCGGATATCTTGGAAACAAGTGTCGAACTGTCGATTCATTCAATTCATTTATACTATCATATTGAGGGCGAATAATAGCCATTATTACCTGAATGAGATAGTATTATCGTATGAATATTTTTGAATTTATTTCTAATTTGTTTTCTTGCTATGTTGTTTGAGAATTACCTAATTAATTTGCAAATTAGATTGGTAATTGGTTAAAACATATGTTAGAAATAAAAAGTGTTATTAACCGACTTCTTTTTTAACCTATGTATTTGCAATACAAATGTTACCAGCAGCAATACCTATGTGAGCGTTGTTATCAAATTAAACAATATGAGGCCAGTGTTTCCTAACTTCCGACTATTCTGAGAAGAAACACGGTAACAAACTCTCGGTCCTTGAGGCGGTCTAGAAACTCTGACACTAAGGTGTGTGGTGTCGTACTGTCGTTAGACCTTACTGCCCACACGATTAGAAGAAGATTATAAGTACCATGTAGGTTGTTGGGTTTTTAAGGTAAGCACCACACAGATTTGAGTGGACCTGTTCAGTGTTCAGACAGAGCAAGTATTGGTTCGTTATCGTGTATTGATCCACGCCTCAATGTTTGCAACGATACCTAACTATTGGACATGGACAATATTACAATGCTGTACTTTCACTGGCTTACTTCTAGCTAACACTTCAACTCTCTTCTTCCAGGCATGGGCACCCAGGACCAGTACCCTGTGGGAGACCTGCTGGGCAAGCACAAGGACCGCACGGAGTACCTCAACCACAAGTACCTGCTGCCCGGCCTGGCCAACGAGCTGAGCGGCGCCTACTGGGACGTCTACCTGCCGCTGCAGGGCGTGAACAGCGTGGTGCATCGGGCGATGGTGGTCGAGAGGTACACACTTTTATTATTTGATTGAAATACGTAAACAGAGATTTAGTCCTCCTATACTTATAAATCCACCGGCCGTATTGTCTCAGCTGTGACAGGGTATTTAAAAATACAAATTTGGTCTGGCGAGTTATAGGAGGGCTTATAGAGTATACGCTGGGAAGCGTCCTTGTCGAAAGGGGACCTCACTGGAAATATAGCGTCATCTTACCACAGTGTCAGTAGCTTAATAAAGGATAGTGGTAAGACGGTGCAACTCTGTGCATTGCGTTACTGCAGTGCACAGAGTTGGAACCATATGTAAGGAGGAAGTAATTCGAGACAAAAGCATAACAAGTCGTGACTTACTTTTATTAATGCGAAAATGAGTTTGTTTGTTACGCTTTCACTTCTTAATCGCCGATCCGTCATTTCCATGTCACGTCTTAATCGCCGACCCGTCACTTCCATGTCACTTCTTAGTCGCCGATCCGTCACTTCCATGTCACGTCTTAATCGCCGATTCGTCACTTCCATGTCACGTCTTAGTCGCCGATCCTTCACTTCCATGTCACGTCTTAGTCGCCGATCCGTCACTTCCATGTCACGTCTTAATCACCGATCCGTCACTTCCATGTCACGTCTTAATCCTGGAGACAATGACAGGCTACTTAATCGTGGGCAAAACGGTGGCAAGCAAGTAAAGTTTAATATTGATACCGATGCAACAGGTGCTTAGAACTCTTTGTTCTCACTCCTGTTCTCGGCTATTGCTGCATGACCATAGTGAAGTCTCCCACGTGAACTGTTCCAGACGCCGCCCCAAGCGCGATCTCTGCGGCACAGTCCTGCTCTACGAGACAGACACGGAGTACCAGACGCCGATGTTCTCGGCGCAGGTGGTGTTCCGCTACCCGCTGGTGGGGCGGGTGGTGTTCCGACAGCCGCAGGACAAGCCCTGGGAGGACACCACCATCATTGTCGAGAGTTTGGTGAGTCATCATCTGCCTGCCTGTTTCCAACTATATTAGGGTCGACTTCCACTCAAACCGGATTCAGCTGTATTTAACGTGGATCGACTGCTTGTCTCTCTTCCAGAACCCAGTAACTGGGTAACACAGTACTTCTCAGCAAGACTGGTATCAGATTCTCTGGCTTCTGCAATCCATAGAGACTGCTAAAGATCTACAAATCACAGCATTTTCACAAAATCGCACTGTCTGAGCGATTAATTTCTACTCACCGGGACGTCATTTTATCCTCCTATGGAATAAATGTTTGTATGGCTTTCAGATAGCAGTTCTGGATCTAGGTGCAGTGATATGTACGTGTGTATGTGCTATGTTGACATTGACTGACTGTTCGTTGTGAGTTTGCTAGCAAGTTTTATTTACATACTGTCAGTATGTGTTACATGATAGGGTGTGTTTCTTTGGCTTGTCGTTTTCGCTATCGTAGTTGATTTGTTTGTTTTTATTTTGCGTTGTTAATGCGAAGTGCACCAATGGTTAAGTGTTTTGGTCTTGTTTTTGATTTTGTTTGGTATTTAGTCCTGATTTGAGTGCTCTTTATTCATCAATTACATTCGGAGTTTCCATCTTCTTCATAATGATTTATCTAATGGTTGACTTCCAACCAGGTCCACGCCGACGGTATGAACGTGAACAACACCCGCGACCACCGCTGGGCGATCCACGAGCACGCGCCGGGCGCCGACTACTACAACTGGACGGCGCGCTGCCTGAGCGCGGGGAAGGTGTTCGCGCCGCACGCGCTGGACATTGACACCAGGCACCCGGAGGCCTACTGCAGGCCCGGCCTCGAGGGACTCTGCAGGCTGGGAGACTTTACTACCAGGTTAGTAATCTACATAACCTGCATTGTAACTACCTCTGCAATCGGTAATAAATTAAGAGGCAACGACCTACTCACTACTATGCACAAAAAAAAATCAGCTCCACGTCTGGAAGATTAAAGATCCAGAAAGTGTAGATATATAATGTAACTTTTCAAATATTTAAAATTATTAGCCCTCTCCCAAAATAAATGTTATATAAGAATTTGATGTTCAGTCTCAGAAGTATACTTGCGAACTGGCGATGTACAGCAAAATTATCTAAAGTTTTGAAGATATAACTAAGCAAAAACCTTACTAAGCACATGAATGAAGTCCAGGACCAGTCATCTTCCTCCGTTACCTCAATGCGGAGAGTCATGACTACATACCAGTTCCGAAACTTTCTCTTTCATTAAGTTTCTTTTTCTTCTTCTTCTTCTCGTGTGGGCAGTAAGGTCTAGCGGTACTACACACCCTAGTGTCAGAGTTTCTAAATCACCTCAAGGGCCTCTGACATGGTTTATTTGCCTATGCTTTTTTGGCGGTCGGGACTTCCGGTTTCTTAACTAGACTTCTCTGACCAGTCACAATTCAGCGTCATTATCTCCCTCTGCTTTCCAGACATGGCATGCTGCAGGTGGCAGGCAAGAAGGTGGACTCTGCGCGCCTGACGCGGCGCCTGTTCACGGACACCATAGTTTCGCTGGCGGGGAAGCACTCCATCATGAGGAAGTCGCTGGTGCTCTACGACGACCACGGGCCGGTAGCGCGCGGGGAGCGCATGGCGTGCTCTATGTGAGTTGTATATCTATTGAAGGTTTGCAAACAGCTTCTGTTTAAGAACAGCTTTTCTTACACTTATACAGTCACCGATATAGGCCTACCTAAGCCAATAAACATTCACAAACGTAAGCTGCAAAACAAGCTAGTTAGCTAGTTCTTGACTGCAGTATGAACACATGTTAAAACTGTAGTCAAAATTAAAAAAATAAATCTAGTGAATCACTTTCATAATTAATTTAGCTGAATAGAATTCTGCAAAGATTGTGTGCTAATAATGTTACAAATGAAGCGTTCCTATTCCTGTGGTCTGTACAAGGTGCGGTCTACTTTTGTCTGAGAATACAATTGTATCAAATTGAAACTGCTCAGAACGTGACGATAGGCGCTACAAAACGTTGTCTATACTATAATAACTATTCATCACTTCCGCGTCATTCGGAGAATAGGCCGTCAACACATTAGATAGATAGGATATACTTTATTGTACGCCAAAAGAGTTACACGACTCTTTTATCATGATCATCATATCAGCCTGCAGACGTCCGCTGCTGGCCGGCGGCGGCGGCCTCCCCGCGCGTGTCGCCGCAACAGCGTGTCCGGTGCGTCTCGCATGCTTCGGCTACCCGCGACCAACAACTCTTTTACACTTTAATTATATGGATATAATGTTGTCTAATAAAGAAATACTTATTTTACTATAAGTAGGTACCACGTTAGCTTACAGCGTTACTTGCTTTGGCTTCAATTTTCCTTCAAGGCCCAAAACTACAAGTTTGCTTTCTGTTTTTGTTCCCAGTGTGAACGGGCTCCACCGACGCAAGGCGGTGGTGCGCGACTGGTTCGGTAACGGCGAGGCGGCGCCGCTGAAGGGCCGCCTGGAGCTGACGCAGCAGTCGGAGTATGACGTCACCAACGTCATGGTCACGCTCGACGGATTGGTGGACGTCAACAACTATAAGATACACGTGGTGAGCACGCGTCACTCTGTAGCTAGGGTACTAATTAATGTCAGTAGCGATGACTTCAAAGAAGCCACATTGTTTCACCATTAAACAAAGTGGCTTCAGATGCAGCTATGTAAGTAATTTGTATATTATTGAAAGGATTACGTTTGAGCACAATGCGATCATGTAGTCAACAATGGAGTTCCCTTATAATTAACCTGTCCAATCTGGATGTAACGACCCCAGGTCATAGCTATCAGGAAACACAGAGCGGTAGGGAATTCCACTTACGTTAGACGTTTTTTATGGTTAATCATCAAATGACTCCTCCCGCTCTGGGTGGAGCAGAAGGAAGTGTGTGTGGACTCTACTGACCCATCCGTGTTCCTCCTAACCCTTTGCGTTCGAGGGCTGCGGTTTTTGAACAAATTCCACAACAAGGATTTCAAGCCCTACATTGTTCGGAATGTTCCAATATGAATCCACTTCAATGTTACGGCTTCTAAAGAAGTCAGTTGTGTGTTGACATCGCAGGTGCCGGTGGAGAAGGAGCTGGAGTTCCCGTGCGAGAAGACGACGCTGTACGACACCTTCAACCCCTTCCGCGTCAACAAGACCTCCAGCCCTCCTCCCACGAAAGGTACGGCTTTGTATTCCGTCGATCACTTCTATTTTATCTAGCTCCTTTATTCTGTTTTGTAATCTAAAAAATATAATTTTTAACTTGTGTTACAGCCGTCTTGAAATTCTTTAGTTTATTTTATATTCGCCTTTGAAAACTTAAAGCGTCTTGTTCGTGTAATCCTTACTACTACACTTAATAAAGTGTGGTTGTAAGTACACGTCCAGCAATATTATGCCAATTATTTATTTTATTAAAACTTTACGTACTTGTTATAAACACAGTACGAACTTGGACTAATGCCTTAAGAATTGTCTACCTGTCGACCTTAGCGGTGGCGTAGAGACAGCATGGCAGGTGCAATTTATGTCAACAGAACATCAAAAAGCTTAACCATAACATGTGAAATTTCCACTCCAGGTACAGCAGACCAGTACGAGCTGGGCGACCTGGGCGCCAAGTACGGGCTGCTGGAGTCGCGCTCGCTCAGCACGTTCTACAACGACACGCAGCTGTCGCTGTTCGGGCCGCACAGCATCCTGGGCCGCTCCGTCGTGCTGCACCGGAAGGTACTCACTACTTACTGGTTGTATACACTTGACCAAAGCCAAAATAAATTGAATGAAGAACCAGAGGAAGATAAAGACGAGTTTATATTCCTCTAGATCGAATTTCAGTTATTCCTGTTGCTAAACTCAATGGAGACAAGCCAAGTGCGCAGGAAATATTATGGTGTGCAAGTGTGTGCTCAACCACAGTCGAGACACGGAGGCATCAAATATGCAACTTAGAAACTCCGGGCTGCTTATGAAAACCTAAAACCATTTTCTGCTCGACCTGATAATCGAAACCAACAAAAGAAAACAATTAGACTAGAGGGCACTCCTTTTTTCCCCTAATGAAGAAAATGTAAAAAAAAACATGTATAAAAGATGATTAGTGAGATTGACAACCAAAAGATCGTTTGCCTGAGGAAAACATGTTGAAATGAATTGAGATAAGAACAGGGAAGATGATGAATAACTGCTAACATATTTTGACTCTTTTTACAGAAAAACCGTCGCTGGGCCTGTTCGTCCATAGAGCGAGGCTACAGCCCGTCGGAAGCCAGGGAGCTCCGCGCCATCGCGTCGTTCCACCACCCGGGCGGCTTCGCCACCGGGTACATCCGCTTCACGCAGCTCATCCACAACGACGGCAGCGCCAGCGACACCGTCATCGAAGTCAAGCTGCGGCATCCGGGAGTCAGGGACACCAACCGGGTAAGTGCCAGCACTCAGGGACACCAACCGGGTAAGTGCCAGCACTCAGGGACACCAACCGGGTAAGTGCCAGCACTCAGGGACACCAACCGGGTAAGTGCCAGCACTCAGCTGCAGACGGATGTAAACATGAGCGGAGGTGAGAATGTTCAAATGGATGTGCGGAGTGAGAGGATGGATTAAGTGAGAAATGAGTTTAAGAAATAGTAGAAAGGGACAGCGTGACGGGTCACGGAACAGAATGGGAGAAATAACTTGTTCGTGTGTTACAAGCATGATGATGTGTGTAACATGGGACAAGGGCGGGAAGAAAATGATGGCAAGTACTAGTACGCTTTTAGTTTTGTGAGTGTCTTTACGACCTCATGGAGAAGTTACTGCACAGATTTTATTCAATAAATGGATGACGTTGAAATGACGTAAGTAGCCAACTTAATAGTGTGTAATACCGAAGCTGAACATGGTTGTCAATAATGTGGCAGCTATCTTGCAGAGGCTAACGGATGGTAACTGAAAAGCCAACAATAATTTACGACAGATTATTGAATGTTTAATCAATAAGGTAACGCTGGTTACAGACGATGAACCACAACTGGGCCATCTTCGTGAACCCGGTGGGGGTGGACGCAGCCGTGAAGGTGACGAACACGCGCTGCGTGGCCGGCGGCTACCGCTGGAACCCTTACTTCACGCAGCTGGCCGACCCGCTCAATGTGAGTATTATTATATGGATGGACACGGTAACCACCTGTCCGTTGTGACAGGTAAGCGTTGTTTATTTAGCTTGAGTAGGTATTAATAACTTCATATCATACTAATTATCCTGCATGCACTCAAGATTAAACTTTGTACTAGTACGTATTCTGTAAGGTTGTACGTTGTTTCATAGAAGATAGTTTCATAGAATTTCATTTCACATAATTTTTTTTTTGTATTATCATTTCATAGAATAATCAATACGCAGAATATTTACTTTGAATAAATTTAAATCATAGATTTTTGTTACAAATAAACTTTGTTTCGATATTTATGATATCATAGAATTATAAATCAAATATTCTTTATCCGCATAATGAGCAGTTAACATAAAACTTGTTACTAAGAAAAACATTTCATCAACTGACAGTTTCTAAACGTTTGACAAAATGCATACCCTCCTATAAGATTACAACATCGCAGTCACAAAAAAAATGCGGGTAAATTCTACTCAAGTAACTCTTTTCATTCGGGCCCGCTCGACGGAACCCCGTGAAGCGGCAATGGTGGCAAATGGCGATGGGAATAAAAGACAAAACTATGCAAACAAGCCTAACCACTAATGCAGCAAGCATACAGCTAGCATGCAGGAAGCATACAGAAAGCATGCAGCAAGCAAACGACATGTAGCATGTAAGTAAGCAAGCATACAGCACATAAACGAGCATGCAACATGCATAATGCAAGCAAGCATGCAGTATGCAAGCGACCATGCAATATGCAGAATGCAAGCAAGCATGCTGCAATCATGCGGCATGCAACATGCAGCAAGCATGCGGCTTGCAACATGCAGTATGCAGCATGCAAGCAAGCAAGCATGTAGCACGCAAACGAGCAGGCAACATGCAGAATGCAAGCAAGCAACACAGTATGCAGGCAAGCATGCAACATGCAGCAGGCATGGTTTCTGTCACGGCTCCGGAGCTGCGGGGCTCCGGCGATCCCACGCGAACTTATCGTCGCAGATGGTTATAACGCTCACCACCGCAGCTTAACAAGCGAAACAAGGGTACACCGAGCGAGCGGCGAGGCGGCCCGCGAGCTGAGGAGCAGGTGTTATAACGCTCACCACCGCAGCTTAACAAGCGAAACAAGGGTACACCGAGCGAGCGGCGAGGCGGCCCACGAGCTGAGGAGCAGGTATTATAACGCTCACCACCGCAGCTTAACAAGCGAAATAAGGGTACACCGAGCGAGCGGCGAGGCGGCCCGCGAGCTGAGGAGCAGGTGTTATAACGCTCACCACCGCAGCTTAACAAGCGAAACAAGGGTACACCGAGCGAGCGGCGAGGCGGCCCGCGAGCTGAGGAGCAGGTGTTATAACGCTCACCACCGCAGCTTAACAAGCGAAACAAGGGTACACCGAGCGAGCGGCGAGGCGGCCCGCGAGCTGAGGAGCAGGTGTTATAACGCTCACCACCGCAGCTTAACAAGCGAAACAAGGGTACACCGAGCGAGCGGCGAGGCGGCCCGCGAGCTGAGGAGCAGGTGTTATAACGCTCACCACCGCAGCTTAACAAGCGAAACAAGGGTACACCGAGCGAGCGGCGAGGCGGCCCACGAGCTGAGGAGCAGGTATTATAACGCTCACCACCGCAGCTTAACAAGCGAAATAAGGGTACACCGAGCGAGCGGCGAGGCGGCCCGCGAGCTGAGGAGCAGGTGTTATAACGCTCACCACCGCAGCTTAACAAGCGAAACAAGGGTACACCGAGCGAGCGGCGAGGCGGCCCGCGAGCTGAGGAGCAGGTGTTATAACGCTCACCACCGCAGCTTAACAAGCGAAACAAGGGTACACCGAGCGAGCGGCGAGGCGGCCCGCGAGCTGAGGAGCAGGTGTTATAACGCTCACCACCGCAGCTTAACAAGCGAAACAAGGGTACACCGAGCGAGCGGCGAGGCGGCTCGCGAGCTGAGGAGCAGGTGTTATAACGCTCACCACCGCAGCTTAACAAGCGAAACAAGGGTACACCGAGCGAGCGGCGAGGCGGCTCGCGAGCTGAGGAACAGGTGTTATAACGCTCACCACCGCAGCTTAACAAGCGAAACAAGGGTACACCGAGCGAGCGGCGAGGCGGCCCGCGAGCTGAGGAGCAGGTGTTATAACGCTCACCACCGCAGCTTAACAAGCGAAACAAGGGTACACCGAGCGAGCGGCGAGGCGGCCCGTGAGCTGAGGAGCAGGTGTTATAATATCTAGAAAGAAAAGTGGTAAATCGCAGCGAAATATTTATGATATGATAGCACTCATTAAGCAAACGGATCCTGAGCATGTACCAGTATTCGTAGCAAAAGATCTGCACAAACTCCCACCAGTGACATTCGATCATATTGACGCAACCAGGACGCTAAAAGAAATATTGACTATTCAAAATGATATAAAAATCATGAAGGATACATTTGTTACTGAGAAACAATTAAGTGAGATTAGAAATGAGTTGCAAAATTTAAAACAATCGTCGATCGTTAATAACTTCGATTTGAATGTTAACCGCAGAAGAGGCGGTGGTAGTGGAATAGACAGTTTTTGTTTTGACAGCGGGCCGGTGGGCCTACCGCCAGATTTAGAAAAAGATCAAGTGCAGAAGGTAGTTGTTGTATCAAAATCACAACAAACAATAACGATGTGACAAGTCTGACAACAGCTGACGAGAGTGGGAAGGATAGCCCATTAACACTTGAGTTAAATGTACCACGCTCGCCCATACGTGTTTCTGGAATGCCTGTCTCGCTCGCACCTATGAGCGTACCAGGGCGAGGCAATACAGCTACGGCGACCGAACCCGAACATGACCGAAGCGCTCGCGCATCAAGTATAAGTGAGTCACAACAACAAACCGATACAGTGAATAGCAGTTGGTCCAAGCAAAAAACGCTAGCGGAAATTGTAGTTTCAGAGGGTGAATGGAAAAAAGAGAAAGTGTCTGAAGAATGGCAAACGGTTCAATTAAAAAGGTCGAGAAATCGTCTGCAGGGATTTAAAGGCAAGGCTATAACGAAACCGGATGTTAAGTTCAGAGCAGCTGAAATGGAAGTTCCTCTCTTTATAAACAGGGTTCATACAGATACCAGGCCAATCGATATTATTGAGTACATACAACAAAAGACAGATATAACTGTGACTCTCAAGAAAATTAATATGGCGGAACAAAAACGCTTTGCGGCGTACAAGATCTTTGTACCACAAGCTAAATTATCGATGTTTCTTAATGATGACTTGTGGCCTGAGGGTATTCAATTTCGAAAGTTTATCTATTTTAATAGAAAAACATATGACAAAAATAAAGAAAATAGAATAATATATGACATGAAACTAAACGGTGATGGATATACACAACAATAAACTGACGAATTATAACACAAAACTTGTTAGTTTCAACTGTAGGTCGATTACTCGATCAATTGAGTGTGTGAGAGGTTTATGCCGATCAGCTGACATAGTTGCCTTGCAAGAGACGTGGTTGCAGCCGCAAGATATTTCGTTCCTGGGCACGATTGATGCTGAGTTCGAGTTTACGGGAAAGTCGGCAATAGATACCGGCGCCGGTGTGTTACGCGGAAGGCCATACGGAGGTGTCGCGGTACTTGCGGAGGAAAAACATATTTCAATCGGTATCTGTCATACAGTGTATAAGTGCGCGTATATCGGCAATAAAAGTGACGTTTTGCGACAGGTCGATATTAGTGTTCTCGGTGTACATGCCAACGGACTCAGCCGACAATCTCGCCGAGTTTACGGAATGTTTGGGTGAGATGGCGGCGATTGTTGAAGAGTATAGTGTGGACTCTGTTTTTATGTTGGGTGACTATAATGCGCAGCCCGGCGCGCGGTTTGGCGAGGAGCTGTTTGACTTTTGTGTTGAACAGAAGTGGCGATGTGCGGATGTGGACATATTGGGACTTTCCTCGGACTCGTATACGTACGTAAGTGACATTTATGGATCTCATAGTTGGTTAGATCACTGTGTGGTATCTGAAACGGCATGGAGAACGGTTGTCGACGCGAAGATATTACATGGGGTTTATTGGTCCGATCATATTCCATTACAACTAATGTGTAACTTTGACTTAATTAAAACTAAGACCAGCATGTATGTAAGCATTCGAAATAAGATTGTGTGGGGTGAAAGGGATTTAAAACAAACTGACTTATATAAGAATGTATGTACGACGAGATTAAGAGAAGTTGATTTTCCTTCTGAATTTAGAAATTGTAGTGACAAATTGTGTACAAAGGTAGAACATAGATGTATTATTGACAAAATGTATAATGAAATTGTTGACATATTAAGTGACGCGTCATGTACTAGTTATTCTGGGCCGGAACAAAACAAAAGGAAGCCAGTAATAGGGTGGAACAAACATGTTCGGCAAGCCCACATGGAGGCTCGACTTGCTTTTCAGAATTGGGTACTATGTGGTGAACCAAAAGTGGGTACTGCGTATGCTGACATGCGTGAGAAAAAACGAGTTTTTAAAAGAAAATTAAAGTGGTGTCAGGAGAACAGGGAGCAAATTAAAATGGATATAATAGCATCCTGCCACGAAAAGAAGGATTTTGTAAAGTTTTGGAAGCACACCAACCAACTGAATGGCAGGTCGAGCCTTCCTGCGAGTGTGGAGGGAGTTAGTGAGCCTGCATCCATTGCAAACATGTTCAGGAATCACTTTGCTGTGAAGTCCCCACTAGGTGTAATAGAAGAGGCCTCGCTGGCTAGGGAGCCAGCAATGGGATCACTGGTAAGGGTTTCGGCTGAAGAAATAGCGGCAGTGTTGAGAGGTATGAAGCGCGGGAAATCACCTGGGCACGATTCTCTGAGCATCGAGCATCTACTGAATGCGGGTGTGCATATGCCCAGAGTGCTGGCTTTGTTTTTTAATTTATGCTTCTCACACACATACCTACCGCATGATCTTATGAAGACCTTGGTTGTGCCCATTATAAAAAATCGCACCGGGGACGCTTCGGACATAAACAACTATAGGCCCATATCTTTGGCTACGGTAATTGCAAAAGTGTTGGACAGTGTGCTGGACAAACAGTTAAATAAACATCTGTCGCTACACGACGCACAGTTTGGCTTCAGACCGGGTCTGTCAACAGAACACGCTGTTCTTTGTCTCAAGCACACTGTCCGATACTAAACGGACAGGAAAACCCCTGTGTATGCATGTTTTCTTGACCTATCAAAAGCCTTCGATCTGGTGTCCTATGGTGTTTTGTGGAAGAAGTTGTATGACGAGACAACGCTTCCGGGTGAGTTAGTTGAATTGTTTAAATACTGGTACGGCCATCAATCCAATATGGTGAGGTGGGCGGGCTCGCTATCCGATCCATACGGGCTGGAGTGTGGGGTCAGGCAGGGAGGTCTGACTTCACCGAAACTCTTCTGTCTGTATGTGGATCGGCTGATTCGTGAGCTCAGCAGCGCTATGGTAGGTTGTTCAATTGACGGAACACTTGTCAATAATATAAGTTATGCCGACGACATGGTGCTGCTGGCCCCATCAATCGGCGCGCTCAGGACACTGTTGTTGGTTTGTGAGCGATATGCGGGGGCCCAGGGTCTTAGATATAATGCAAAAAAGAGCGAGTGTCTGCTGTTCAAGGCAGGCACTAAAACATATGCTGTACCACCTATCACACTCGCAGGGACCGCTCTAGAGTGGGTTTCATCCTTTAAATATCTAGGGCACTGGGTCACTGCTACACAGACCGATAACATGGACATGGAGAGGGAACGTAGGGCTCTGTCAGTCAGGAGCAATATGTTGATCCGTAGGTTTGCAAAGTGTTCTAATGATGTAAAGGGTACTCTGTTTGGGGCATACTGCCAGTCTTATTATACTTGCAGCCTTTGGGTCGACTACACACAGAGGGCTTATGACGCCTTGCGAGTCCAATACAATAACGCATACAGGGCATTGTTGAGGCTGCCGCGACACTGCAGCGCGTCGGGGATGTTCGCTGAGGCACGTATAGATGACTTCTATGCTATTATTCGAAAGCGTATCGCATCCCTGATGGGGCGGGTGCGTGGCAGCGTCAACAGTCTCTTGATGACCATATCAAATAGGATGGAAGGCCTTATATGGAAGCATTGGATGAGGACGATTGTGTTGCCGTCAAACCGCGCCCAGAAGTAGTAATAATAATAATTAATAAATAATAGAAATAATTATTACATATTATTGTTTGTGACATGTTTTTGAATTTATTTATTGTCTGACAAAATTAAATGTACTAACACTAGTTTGTAAGTTGTGTATGTTCTTACTAACAATATTGGATTGTACTGATCTGACAAATAAATAAATTATTATTATTATTATTATAACGCTCACCACCGCAGCTTAACAAGCGAAACAAGGGTACACCGAGCGAGCGGCGAGGCGGCCCGCGAGCTGAGGAGCAGGTGTTATAACGCCCGCCACCGCGGCTGAGGCAAGTCGAAGCTGCGGTGGTGAGCGTTATAACCATCTGCGACGATTATGGTCGCGTGGGATCGCCGGAGCCCCGCGATTGCTGCATGCTTGCTGCAATCATGTTGCATGCTTGCTTGCATTCTGCATATTGCATGGTCGCTTGCATACTGCATGCTTGCTTGCATTATGCATGTTGCATGCTCGTTTATGTGCTATATGCTTGCTTACTTACATGCTGCATGTCGTTTGCTTGCTGCATGCTTGCTGTATGCTTCCTGCATGCTAGCTGTATGCTTGCTGCATTAATGGTTATGCTTGAAAGTTTTGTCTTTTATTCCCATCGCCATTTGCCACCATTGCCGCTTCGCGAAGTTCCGTCGAGCGGGCCCGAATGAAAAGTTTTACTTGAGTAGAATTTACCCGCATTGTTTTTTGTGACTGCGATGTTGTAATTTTATAGGAGGGTATGTATTTTGTCAAAAGTTTAGAAACTGTCAGTTGATGAAAAGTTTTTTTTGGTAACAAGTTTTATGTTAACTACTCATTATGCGGATAAAGAATATTTGATTTGTAATTCTATGATATCATAAATATCGAAACAAAGTTTATTTGTAACAAAAATCTATGATTTAAATTTATTCAAAGTAAATATTCTGCGTATTGATTATTCTATGAAATGATAATACAAAAAAAAATTATGCGAAATGAAATTCTATGAAACTATTCCTACCTACCACAAAACCCCCACCCCCACTATTCCTAACTATTCATACCTTTTTTTAGCACACATGTTGATTTTTTAAGATCATATTTTATTTTGGTTAAATGCTATTTTATAAAAATGGCACTATGTGTAGTTATTTTATTCCGAATAAAATTCTGCCATCTTAAAAGTATGCCATGGACATACCTATTATAAAACAATAATATTTATTTATAATTACATTTCACTGAAGTACAAAATACTGTGGACAAAAACACCGGACAAACCATATTCGTTAAAAAATAATTCTACTGTGTGATAAGTTTGTTAATTAAAAAAATGTTATAATTATATTCATTGAATTGTTTTTCTGTGAAATAGGTTTCATTCAAGTAAATAGTCTTTGAAATAATAATATTTGACATAATATTACAACAACCAAATATTATGTAAAACATTTTCTGCGAAACGATATTCTATGAAATTTCTGTCTACGAAACAAGGGTACACCATTCTGTAAACATCAAAATACTCTTTTTCGAGCTTTTTTCTTTTACGTTTTTAAAAGCAGAAAGGGGCGAACTCTTAATTTCCTTTCGTTGAATTTAATAACATGTAGATTGCTGATATTATTTTCTGTTCTGTTAACAGCATGACCTGTACAGCCAAGAGTGTGGTCCTGATAACCCGCTGCGATGTGACGTGGGAGACCTTACGGCTAGGCTGGGCACCATCAGTAAGTATCTGATATCAAAATACCATAGACTGCAGGTAGAGTGACATTAAGTTACGAGCTAACCAATCCAAGCCCGTGGCTAAATAATAGCAGCCGCTTGAGGTCGATCCAGAAGGTTAAGTAAAGCTTGCTGAGGTCAGTCCGTGGAAGGGCGACCATTTTGGGTGCCTCAGAAAGCACGTTAAGCCCCATCCGTCCCGGCTTTCATTTGTAGATCATTGACAGTCGTTACGATCCGTAACTACACTGACACATGACACGTGACACGTCTGACACGTGATTGGATAGTCTGAAGACAAGAAATCTGACATCCCTCTTGCCAAGGGGTACTGTGTTACTCAGTTACTAAATGGAGGTCAGATAGGCAGTCGCTCGATGTAAAATAATACTGGCCATGTGCGAGTCGGACTCGCGTGCAACAGGTTCCGAACCAATTTCATTTCTTTAACACAACAGATTTTCTATAGGTTTTCCTGTAATGTTTAGGTATAAAACTATTATCTGCAAGTTTTGTTTAAAATTTTAGGCTCATTCATTTATTTCAGAGGTAAGGGAGTGGTGGAACGGTAATTTTTGGTCTAATATCTTGAATTGAAACCTTCCCAGGAAGTCCTTTCATTTGATGTGACACACGACACACTTTGAATATTTTTTTTTTAAATTTTCTAGTTTGGCCTCGAAAATATATTTTTTTACGTAAAACGTCCGTGTTTGGATCACAGAAGTTAATATGCATAATAAATTTCAACAGAATCGGTCCAGTAGTTCCGGAGAAAACTGGCTGTGACAGACGGACAGACAGACCAGACTCCCGAGTGATCCTATAAGGGTTCCGTTTTTTACGGATTTTCAGATCCCTAAAAAAACTGTTACTCATCTGCATCCGGTTCAACTGCAAGCCGAGTCCAACTCAGTAAAGAAAGGCTTGGGCGGATTGATTGTATGCTCGTGTCTTCGTCAAAAAAAGATTGATTTAAATACAATTGACCGAGTCTGTTACCCTCCCCCCAGACGTCGGCAGCAACCGCCAGATGTTCATGGACAGCAACTTCCCGCTGGAGGGCACAGTGAGCGCGCTCGGCCGCTCCATCGTGGTGTTCGGGCCCGAGCGGAGCTCGGAGCGCTTCGCGTGCGCCAACATCGAGCCCGACAAGGACATCATCAAGTACGCCAACATCATGAAGCCGCCGCGGTTTGTGCTGTGAGTATCTGACACTCATTATTACTGCTTTAGAGTTTAGATAGTTTGGTATAATGGATGGAGGAATTTTATAGGCAAATATGATAAAACGGTACTTCATAAAAATATTATCGAAATTGAGCGCAGAGAGGGAAACATACAGATACTTTGTGAACAATAGATCGTGCACGGCGTAAACTGCCATCTATGTTGTATTCTCGGAACTATTACCATATTTGACCTTTGTACTTGTTTCCACCTTTAGTTCCTGCACGCTTTCTATATTCAATAGTACGGACGCTTTAGTTTCACCTTAGAATACTAGATGTCATTACAATCGCCTTTGTTATTTACTCTGAAGACTGAAGTGGCAAGTTTACAGTAGATGTATTTACCTGCAAACTGAAATGATTTTATGAACGTCTTCTACCTAGCTTTTCCAAAATATTTTGGGGTCAGCATCCAGTCAAACCGAATTGAGCTGAATATCAGTATTTTACAAAGTGCGGCTGCATACCTGACTTCAAAAATCCAGTAACTGGATAACACGGGTTTTTTGGCAAGACTGGAGTTCGATTTATTGGCTTCTGACAATCCGCAACAACTGCCAAACCAAACAATTGACAACCAGAACCAACGACTTAACATTCTTTCCAAGGCACGAATAAGGGTTTGGTATGATAAGATGGTCACCCATCCACAGGCCGACTATGGTAACCGTTGCTTATCCTTGTAGGTTTTCTCGAAAGCTATAGTTTCTTATTTTATTACTAATTAATTTGATGAAGAAGGAGAAACTTGAATTCGTCGAAAACACGGTTTTCCTGGGGATTACGCTTGACTCAAGGCTACAATGGGGTCCTCATTTAACATCTCTTGCGGGACGGCTAAGTTCAGCAGCATACGCTGTCAGAAAAATCCGTCAATTTACCGATATAGATACCGCGAGGCTGGTCTATTTTAGTTACTTTCATAGTATCATGTCTTACGGTATCTTATTATGGGGACGTGCTGCAGACATCGAGTCTATATTTATCCTGCAGAAAAGAGCCATCAGAGCCATTTACAATCTCCGTCGGCGTGATTCCCTAAGAGAACTGTTTAAGGATATCAACATCATGACGGTACCTTGTCAATACATTTACGAAAATATTATGTATGTTCGGAAAAATCTTCACCTCTTTAGCAAGATTAGTGACAGGCATAATTTTAATACTAGAAATAGGAACAAATCAGATCAACCCCGATTCAGATTGGCCAAAGTACACACTTCTTTTATGGGGTACTGTATTAAATTTTATAATAAAATACCAGTTGATATTCTCGAACTGAATGAGAGAAAATTTAAAGCATGCATAAAACGCACACTATGTAGACAAGCGTATTATAAACTGGAAGATTATATCCTCGATAAAAACGCTTGGCTAAATGCTGGTCCTGCTCCACAGTCACAGCTGCTTAGGTCCACTTTTTAGGTTTTTATGTTTTTATATTTGGAAGAGATGCTCGCTCCTTTTAGAGGTTCTTACATTATTTCGTTTATTTATTCTTATATACATACAAATTATATTAATATATTAATTACTTATTTATTCTTTTTGATGTAAGAACTTAATCGTTCTCTTTATTAATTTATTTTTCATTATTTGGTCATTGACAACCATAGTTTTGTGTAAAGTAGAAGCATATTTTTAAAATTTTGTAAATGTGAGTACCATGAAACCATTTACATTTTATGTGAGTAGTTATAGTTTTACTTGTTGGACATGAACGAGCATGGTGGTTGAGAGCATGTCATGCTCACTCAAATGTCTCGCTGATGGCGGCGCGTGGGTTTGATCATTCGGTTCCCTTCGAAATGGTTGAGCTGAAGGGTGCCGATACACGCGTCATGTTCGTGAACAGGCGCCGTCGGTTGAGACTGGTCATCTCTTAACTGCCATTGGCTTATTTTAATCTTTATATTTAAAATTCTTATAATAAGCCCTTTTTTTTTCCTTTGCATTGTCCTCACATGCAGAAGCAACAAGTATATGTAACTTGGAATTTTGTAAAACAGAACATGATTTAAAAGAGTGTCCGTGGAGTTTCTTGCACGTTCTTCTCCATAGAGATCTACGCTTTGGAACGTGCAAATAGCTTCCATGTTTTTGACTGACCGACCTTGACGTTTCAAAAGTGCCTGTGAATGGTTTATTTGAAATAAAATGCTTTGAATTTGAATTTGAATTTGAATTTGATCTGTAGCGTCTCTTGCTAAGTAAATATTTCGTGTTCAGCGGCATGTTCCTGGAGGACATGCGGCGCGTGATGGGCGTGCCGGAGTGGATGATGTCGGTGGACGCGCGGCGCACGCGCACGCTGCACGGCGGCACGTGCATCCAGCTGCTGCTGCACTTCACCGGGCCGCACGCCAACCGCCTGGAGCTCGACTTTACCAAGTTTGTGCAACATCCTAAATGCCTAATGTTTGCAGATGACATGACCCATACCTCAGTTAAGAGTTTAAATGACGCTAGACTTTTGCAGGCTGACATATCTAGATTAGAAATTTATTTTAGAATAAATAAGTTAGATCTTAACATATCAAAATGCTGGCAATGCCGCCAGTCTCTTGGGCTCACTCCCAGTCGACAGCGATGCGGACTAACTTTTTTGACGCCGTGATTTTCTAAAGTGTATATATTTTGTTATATAAATCAAAATACTTAGTTATAACCTTTACCCGGAAAAACATTCCAATCATATTCGACTACTCAATTGCAAATCAGCCTTTAACTCGAACTCATGTCACTAGAGGTCTCGGTATTCTTCTGGATAACAAGCTCACCTTCGAGTCTCATGTCGACCATATCGCCAAAAAAGCTTCTAAAGCTTTTGGTTTCATCATCCGTAATGCAGGTTCATTCAATTAAATGAAAACATTAAAAAATATTTATTGTGCTGACGTCCGTAGTCATCTCGAATATGGTAGTCAAGTTTGGATTCCGAAATATGCAGGTTGGAACGAATTCATAGGAAACTCACCAGATACTTAAATTATACATTTAAAAGCCCTTATCTGAGTTACCACGATAGATGCGCTCGTCTCCACTTACTTCCCCTTGTAACTCGGAGGAATATATCTGACATTATGTTTCCTAGTGAAAATAGCACAAACTAAGATATAATGTCCTGAACTTCTTTCAAAGCTGTCTCTGAACGTTCCTCCTCGACATTCTCGTCTAAGATATCTTCTCCATACTCCTTACGCTCGCACAGTTCACCGTGGCAACTCTTACATGATTCGTTCAGCAGAAGCATTCAACAAAATTGTAAAGGATGACCAGTTCTCAATAGATTTGTTTGCAAGCAGCTTCACCAAACACTATATATGGGTTCTAATATTTTCTCGTAGTGGTTGCACATTTCGCAGGTACTTAATTTTGTAGCAGATATCTTCAACCGGTTGAGCTGAAATTTTGTAAACACGTTTAGTTTGAATGACAAAACACGATAAGTTGTATGACATCATTCTAAATCCAATATGGCGGAACATTCAAGATGGCGAAACTGTTATTTTTATATGGGTAGGTATCAAATGAAAGAAATAAAATAGGAAACACGATAAGTGGAGAATCTCCCATAGAATTTGTTGTTCCCCAAGGATCTCTGCTATCCTACCTCTTATTTGCTATTTACATAAATAACATTACAGATTTAGGCTTAATTGGACAACTAACTTTGTACGCCGACGATACTTGCCTATTTTACTTCGGTAACAACTTAAACACCATTGTAGCAGACGCTCAAAAAGACATGGACATATTGTATAACTGGTTTAGCTACAATTTACTTACTATAAATGCATCAACTTAAATAATACAATTTATATAATGACACTATCACAAAATCAACAGCCATGAAAGATCTGGGAGTCACATTCGACCGAAAGCTCACCTTCCATGACCACATGTCTACGATAGCCAAACAATCCTACCAAAGGTTATTTATTTATTTATTTATTATTAGGGATAACAACAGCTTCCAAAACTTAACTAGGTACTTATCTAGGATTACATGACTAGCCAATAATAGTTATCCACGGCAGATACACAGGGTGGATGGATATGCTATTTAGACTAACTAAGATTAAATAATAATTAATAATTGTCGTGATTTTCGCTCCGCACACGCCATCAAAATAGTATATAACGCGCTTGTGCGTAGCAAGTTAGAGTCAGGCTCTTGTGTGTGGAATCCACACGAAAAAACTTACGTGCTTCTTTTAGAAAAAGTACAGAAAGCGTTCCTTAGGTTTTTGTACAAGCGGATACATGGCTCCCTTACCTTTATCCGACCAAATTTTTACTGGATATAACTCATTAGAGGTAAGGCGAGCACGTGATCAGCTTACAATGGCCTGTAAGACGCTCCGTGAAACCATTGACGCGCCTGATCTGCTTACAATGCTGGCTCGCTTCTTTGTGCCGGACAATGACTGCAGGGGTAAAAAGCACAGATTGTTCGCTGTGCCTCCGTGTCACACCGTTGCGCGTGCTAAGTCTCCGATTCCTCGAACTCTGGTTGCACTTAATGATCTCTTGGATTTTAATCCAACAAGCGATCTGTTTGCGGATGAATGGACGAAGATTTTATTGGCATGTCAGAAGTACTGTGAGAGGGATTCATGACAGAGTACCTAACCCATTTTATTTTTTAAATTTATCTTTGTTTGTGTTTAGTAGTTTTTGTGCTTTAGTTACTGTAATTGGTTATTAACCGTTGTAATTAAATAAATAAATAAATCAAAAACATGATATTCTCAGCTAAAAATAAAAAAAATCTCTGACCACCCAGCTTTACACTTAAACAACACCAAAATCATCAAAAGTAATTGTAAAAAATACTTCGGACTTAGATTGGAGAACAAACTCACCTGGCAAGCGCACATTGATTACATAAAATCGAAAACAACATCGCTAATGGGATCAATGCGCGGCTACATAAATAATATTAAAAAAAAAATCCGCTTTAAAATTTACAACTCATTAATTCGTTCACACATAAATTATCGTATCGAAATCTGGGGATGCGCTACAAAATCTGCCATTAAGGATCTAAAAATAGCACAAAATAAAATAATGAAACTTCTATTCAACTACGATTATCCTGAAATATACAAAAACACCAAACTAATGAGCATTTATCAACTTCACACATTTAATTCCTGCGTTCTTAAAAGAAAAATTCTTAACAAAACCATACACACAGTTATCCTTCAACACGAAAACATCCAAATACAGGCAAAGAAACCCATCTTCTTTAATGTATTCAAAGCTAAATTCAAGCAGTACGTCACTAACAACACAAAACTTGTAAGTTAATAACATCAATGTACCCAACATCGTACCTAACTTTTTTTATTTATAACGGGGGGAAATCCTCATGGATGTCCTCCGCCCTGGGGCGGGCGGAGGGGTCTGTCAGACTCTTACTGACTAAAACCACCCCGGTGCTCCATCTCTCACCAACCGGGGATCGCGAGAACTAATGTGACTTCCGTAATCCCCGGCTGGTGCCGGGCCCGCCTCTGTAGGCCACCTCGGGTCAGCGGGGGAAGTGAGGTGTATGACTCCCCCCGCGACGTCAAAGAGGGGCGCACGGGAACACCACGCGCCGCCACCTCGGGTCCGAATGAATGGGGGGCGACGGATATCCCCAAGTCCGACGCCTCAGGACCCAATTAGGGGGGCCGGAAGAGGGCAGCTTATGCCCTCCTCCAACGCCCGGTGCGCCTACTGCGGGCCGGAAGAGAGGTGGAGATCTCCCTCTCCCTTTCCGCAGCCTCCTTCTGCGCGACAACTGTTTCACAGAAGGAGACCACCGCGTCCCAGGACTCCTCGCCGTCGACCATAGCACGAACTACGGCCGGCAGCGAGAGATCACTGCCTACCACAGAGATGAGGGCACGGCGTGGCCCCTCCCAAGCGGCACACTCTGCCAGTGTATGCCGCGCCGTGTCCTCCCGACAGTCGACGCAGTGGTGACACCGAGCGTCCGGCTCCCTGCCTACGCGACACAGGAACCTCCCGAAGCAGCCACGCCCCGAGAGGACCTGCGTCACACGAAATGTCAAGGAGCCGTGCCTTTTTCCGAGCCACAGGTCGAGCACCGGCCGGATGGCCTCGATAGTGACGAGGCCAGCGGAAGGGCGTGAGAGCCTGTTCCGCCATTCCGCCACCAGAACCTCGCGCAACTGCGACTGACGTAGCTCAATGTGCCGCTGCATCAGTCGCTCACCGCGCGCCCGCGCGTCCTCACGCCACCGGTGCAGTGACGCGAGGACTTTTGCCTCCAGGTCCCAGGGCGGAGATCCGGCCAGTACGCAAGCCACTTCGTAGGAGATCGTGCTATAACCCCTGATGACTCTGACGGCCATCACCCTCTGCGCCTTCCTCAGAACAGTGATGGTGCCGGCCGTCAGGTCTGCCGCCCAGATCAGGGCCCCATACAGGGCCATCGACAGCGATACGGGCCCCTCCAACAACTATGTGCGATCCCGGCAGTGGCGCCCGCCGGGGACCATGAAAGGCTATGGCCTCCGGCTTGTTGAGGGCCCCCTCCAGGCCAAGGCGCCGTATGCGGTTCACCACCTGTGAGACCGCGGCCGTCGCCAGCAACGCTGCCTCCCTGTACGAGCTCCCCCGGGCAGTAACCAGCGTGTCGTCAGCGTAACACGTCAGGTCCACACCCGGCGGAAGCTCGCCCCTCAGTACCCAGTCGTAACCGATATTCCACAGGGGTGGGCCCAAGACTGAGCCCTGTGGAACGCCGCACGACATGGGCTGCTGATGTCTGCCATCACGTCCCAGATAGGTGACACACCTGTCCGCCAAATAATAAGCCCCAATGACGCGGCGGAGGTAGGGAGGCACTCGATGATAGCGCAGTGCCTCCCGAATACAACTCCAGGGCAGCGTGTTGAAGGCGTTGGAGATGTCCAAAGACACCGCCAACATCACCCCGCCCCGGGACACCGCTTCCTACGCCAGGAATCTCACTCGCGATATCGCCGTGATAGTGGAGCGCCCATGCCGAAACCCGAACTGGCATTCAGCCAGGTCCGGCCCCTCTCCGCACAAGTGGCTGACGAGGCGGGCTGCGATTATCCGCTCAAACAACTTTCCCACCTCGTCCAGCAGCACTATGGGCCGGTACGCGGACGGCGAGGCCGCAGGGCGCCCCGCCTTCCTGAGCAGGACCAGACGACCAGATTTCCACTGAACGGGAAACTGGCCCTGCTTCAGGCACGCTGAGTAGAGTCCTCTCAGATGGGGCTCCAGCTCCTTCAGAGCAAGGGCCAACACGCAACCGTGAATCCCATCAGGCCCCGGGGCAGTGTTTTTCGCCCGGAGCCGCATCACGGCAACATCGTACCTACCTACATTAAGAAAACAACACTGTTAGCTACTGGACTACACTAACCTTAGTAATGTATTTATTCGCTAAGTGAACAATGTATGTTCTTTTAGAATAAATAAAGAATCTTTAAGCCCAAGAGCTTGTTGAGAGTAACTCGAAGTAACTAAAAAGTAAAAAAAAAAAATTAAAAGGAAAAAACTGCTTTTAAAAGAAGAAGTACCTATAAGTATTATTAGGTGCTCGTGGCTAAATAATAACAGCCGCACGGGTCGATATTAAAGGTTAAGCAACGCTTGCCAAGGTTGGTCTGTGGATGGGTGACCATCTTAACATAATGTGTTTCCTCCGTGCCTCGGAAAGCACGTTAAGCCGTTGGTCCCGGCTGTCATTTGTAGATCTTTGGCAGTCGTTACGGATTGTCAGAAGCCAGTAAATCTGACTCCAGTCTTGCCAAGAAGTACCGTGTTACCCAGTTAACGGGTTGTGGAGGTCTGGTAGGCAGCCGCTCCACGTAAAACACTGGTATTCAGCTGAATCCGGTTTGACTGGAAGCCGACCCTAATATAGTTGGGAAAAGGCTAACAACAAATAATAAAAATTAAGGTTTATGGTACGGAACCCTTCGTGTGCGAGTCCGACTCGCACTTAGCCGTTTTTTTTAGAGCATTTAAATAAAAGTTCTTTTTAAGTTTTTTTTTCCTTTTAATTTTAAAAGTGTACATCAACTACCTACTCTTTGTTAACTGTGGAGGCTTGTAAATGGCTTGTTGTGAATTAGCTTTCTGTATTCTCCTGTATTTATTGCTGTGAGCCACCTCAACATAGTAAAATAAAAAAAAATAAAAAGTGTTCTGTTAGTGATGATGTCGGTGGACGTTTGTTTATCCATATAAATAACTAGTTGACCCACGCAACTTCGTCTGCTCCTTTTGGTCTTAGCGTGATGATATAGCTTTCCTCAGTAAATGGGCTATCTAACACTGAAATAATTTTTCAAATCGGGCCAGTAGTTCCTGAGATTAGCGCGTTCAAGCAAACAAACAAACAAACAAACTCTTCAGCTTTATATATTAGTATAGATATAGATAAGCCGCGCGTCATTTCATCGATCGACTAGTGATGATGCGCACGTAGTTTTTGTTTAAGTCTAAACACGAACATAAATCAGGTTGAAGAATTTATAGATGAGGTTGAGAGTCGTCCAGCGATATGGGATTCGAGGTCAGCGAGTGTTTTAAAGAGTCTTTGCACAAATAGTATTTTAGTATTGAAGGATGATTTTTTTTCCATTAAAAGGTTTCAAACGGGACAGTAATTCGTAGAATTGTTTTCTTGATAATCGTTAGAAGTTCTGAAATTTTTGGTCACAGTTAGCATTTTACTTTATGTTCAGTTCGTTGACTTATACAAAATTACAGCAACAGCACAAACTCTTCTATCGTTTTGAAAAAAAATGTTGTGCTGTTTTTACACTAACAGCTGTTTCGTCGTTAGAGTCCATCGTGAAACTAAAGCTGAATTAAAAGTTTTTCAAAACTAGCCTTTGCCCACAACTTCCCATATAGCCTATAGCCTTCCTCATGAATGTGGCTATCGTTTAAAAAAAAAACAAATCCGACTGTTAGTTCCAGAGACTAGCGCGTTCAAACCAACCAAAGTACTCATCAGCTTTATAACATTAGTATAGATGTACCATGTACTCGTAGGCGTAATTCCATAAGTTCAACAATTTCAGTGTACTAGCAAAAGATAGCATTAGCTTTACGGAACAAATATCGATTAAACTCGTAGCCTCACTTAAGAGATCTTTGATGAAATAGGAAATAATTTAACTGGAGTTCTGTAACTTGTCGGAGAGCCATAAACGTCTGTCCTTTTCTTGCCGAATATTACCTATTATGTTTAGCCAACAGGTTTATATGTAGCTCAAAAATGTATGGACGCTTAATGAGGAGATCATTCAGCGTCCATACATTTTTTGCGCTTCAAAGGAAAGTAACGTGAAATGGACCACGTTACGTATTTCAATAATTTCAGACCATAAAAATATCAACAAAAACTGTAATAATAGCACAGATAAGGATAGCCGTGACTTCAATGTCTTGTTCCAGGTTATTAGCGTCAGGTCGCCTGGACTCGCCCAGTATCTTCATCCCCGGGTACGTGAACACGAAGAGGAAAAGGACCATCTCGTACCGACCCTGTGGAACCACAGACCCCAATGAAAGGAAAAGTAAGTGGCAGCTCAATTGTAAGTTAAGTAATACATATTATAGTGGCATTTGTAGATGTTTGAAAGTCTTGATGGGTAGTCGTTCTGCCCGAAAGACCGACAACTCGCCAAGACGTTCTGTTACCCAATTACTGAGTTGTGGGGGTCAGATACGGTAATTCAGTTGCATTTAGTTGGACTGGAAGCTGTCTCATTTGTGAACAGGTTGGCCAGATTGACTGTATTACTTCTGAGGAGACTCCGAAATCACTCGGACCTACCCGGTCTGTTTCATTTAAGGAAAGTATATAGTAAGATTATACCATAATTGGTATTGGTAATTGATAATCTCCGAGTGCTGTAGCACATAGTAGGTGCTTCTCAATTAAAAAAAAAGTTATCAACATGCTTTGTTAGGTTCATCATTTTACAAAACCATCTCGTGCATTAAATTTTGTTTCATTACTTTAAATTTCAAAACCGTGAATCCAAACAGAACCCTTTGTGCTACCAGACACCCCTTTCAAAAGCCAGACGGTCGCCATCGCATACACATAGCTCGGAGCGAATTCAATTAATTTGGTTCGAGAGCGCCGCAGGGATGCAGTACGTAGCGCTGCAGTACATAGCGCTGCAGTACATAATGCCGGGAGAGATCGTCGCGGAATGACTGACACACTCGGACATTCTGATATCGGGCTAGATTAATTGTTTGATGTGAATGAAACTGGAACTATGATAACATTATTAATCGGTTTCATATTGATCCTGAATAAAGAGAGATTGAGGCAGATGTTTCTAAGTTTTATAAATGTTATCTAATTTCAATAGTCTTGCAAGCAAGAGTAAATAGGCTTCTTCTGGTTTCGCTCGTTCCATTGTAGACGTTTTCTGTAACATTACCAGCAGGCGCGATTGAGGTCAATCCATCGGGCTCATCAAAGAATCGTCCCATCCATCATTCTGCCCTTGTCCCATATTACTTGGGGGCCTCTCAGCCGTCATATAGCATGACGGCTGAGAGGCCCCAGGAAACAGTAGAAGGGAACCAGTGATAGCACTGGCTCCCTGAATATGAAAGAAAAGTTTCATATCACTCCTCTCACAATCTATCCATCTTTTCTTTGGTCTCTCTCTCCCTATTAGTTAATCAACTTTTATATTCATAACTCTTTTAGTAACAATCAACAGACATGCGATTTCAGAAATCCCGATCCTTTTGCTATTATTAGTTGAAGAGTTCCGTTGCCTACCTCCGAAGTTCTTCATCAGATCTTCACCAAATTTAAATGGGACCAATCCGAGAAAATACTCTTCCAAACAAAAACAGAATCATCCAAAGCGGTTGACAATCGGCGAAAATATCGCTTAACAAACGTTTTTCATGGGACCCCATCATCAGATCCTGACTTATATAAACCTTCCATCATCAGCTCAGCAACATGAGATGATGATTACCAAGCACAAATATCTGAATTGCGTTAGAAAGTTTATGAAAAACAGTAATGTGCTTATAAAATTTGAGGGTTTCCCTCGATTGTCATGGGATCCCATCATCAGATTTTGACTTAGTGACAATGGGACCAATTGAGGAGTATAAGCTTCCGAAAAAAAAAAGAATTTTTAAAATCGGTCTAGAATTGGCGGAGAAATCGGTTAACATACATAAAAAAAAGATACATACAGCCGAACATAGAACCTCCTCCGTTTTGAAGAAGTCGGTTAAAAATCACAACCCTTTGAAGAGACATCGCAATTTAATGTAACACCTATCGATTGGATTATTTTATACTTACAGAAGATTGACGATAAGGAAGTGTAGCTTGTACAGGGAAGAGAAGCTGTAGCTATTTTTGGCTTCAGTTTCCTAAATTTTCATCTTGACAAAGATGTATTTTAGAAATGATTAGAATCAATTTGCGTAAGATTCCCTCGCCGAGCTTTTTAGAAAGAGAACTTAATTTGTACGGCTACCTCGAACACTTTGGTAGGTTATTTCTAGGCAAGCGTGCTCCATCTTCGACCACATCCTCGCTTACCATCAGGTAAGATAGTGGTCAAACGCGTGCCTATCAACAGTAAAAAAAAATAATTACTAAGTGGTCCATGTTTTATGAAAAGACTTTGAAATATAATAGAGGTCACGCGGCAGCACGCACGGGTCACACGTGTAAACGACGTAAAACTCAAGTACGTGCAACACGTGCCCTTAAGAGCTACCCTGTTGAACAATCAGGGTACCCTTTTTGTAGTCATAGTATCCAATGTTAGGATAGGTTTTCTCATAATTAAGATGCTGAGTTAAGCTTATATCAGTTTATAAAAAAACTTCTATATAACTACGTATAGATTGTTCTTTTGTTCCAAGTAATATTTTGTCTCTTGGGGACTAATTTGGTTTTTAATTTGGATTCTCATTTCGAATGTCTCGTCAAATATTTTTGGGCGCTGTCTATGACTGTTGACTTTCAGAAGAAACATGAGGAACTATCGATTTTCTCTACCATGCGACCTTGCCCTTGGCAATTCGAATATTGACAATGTTTATCTTAGATTGTGTGAGGTTAGGGTTCTCTTTATCGTATGAACACCATAAAAAATTACATGAAGAGCTTAAAAAGAGGCGGGTGTAAAAATGAACAGCTTTTGATTAAAAAGGATCTTTTAATTTGGGAATTTGCTGGCGATTATGATGGCCGGGTTTGATAACCTTTGTAATGTATGGATTCATTGATCAGCCATATGTTCAGAGATCTCTCATCTCACCCGGCCATCATAATCGCCAGCAAATTCCCAAACTTCCTAGATCTGCGACCACACCTAGTTTCCCGCTTCTTCTGCAACATCATACCTACATGGTCACTACAGCAGCCTGCACTCGTGTGCATCTCTTTGTTGTCTGCGGCACAAAGCGCGGGACGCATGCGCGGCCGTCCGGCCCGATCGATACCTTAGGTCTCCTGATCGCCTAGTACATGGCCGCGATCTGGCGTCGTATATAATGAAGCCGGGGGTTGGGGGGAGGGGTGATGCAGCGCGCAGTGGAATATTCTAGGGTGTGGTTTGTGCTGAATTATTGAAATGGTTCGATTCTTTGAGTTTTATGTCGTGTTAGTACTTTCAATATTTTATTGGGACCTTTTCTAGTCTGTTGGGCTAATGTATGTCTCAGTAATTACCCAATCCTGACTTAATTAGCATAACATACCATTTTCAAATGTATGTTGCTTTTTGAATCCTAAAGAAGACGGCCCTGCTATATCTATAAGTAAAATCATGGAAATGTGTAACAACAAACAAAAATCAACAAATAAACATCGACATTATCAACTCGTAACAATGATTACCATAGTCTTTATGATGCTGTAGTCAACAGGCTGGCACTTTGCCACTATTTGTTTGTTTTTTTACCCATCGTTACTCTCCGACTCTCCGACCACCACAGGATACCCATAAATGTTCCTAACCTATCTCAATAAGAAACGTTTCTTAGTTCAACAGGTTTCTTGGATGCTCCTTTTCGTGAAGCAATATTGTTTGCATAAGTAAGAAGTTTATAAGCTCATTAATTTTATGAATACAGGTTTATTTCTAGAAGCGTTGAGTGAACGCTCGAAAAACATCTTAGTTTAGTAGTCCGGTAGCATGAGCAATGAGGCGCTGCATGACGCTGATACTGTTCATCATCATCACCTGATATGACCACAGTATCATCATCATCTGATGGGGCGGCTTGCATAGTATAGTACACGGGGCTACTGCCTGTCTCACCCAGACTACACAGGTACTGGGTAGCACTAGACCCCTTGTTGAGATTGGTTGTAAGCCCAATTTCGACGACTGAGGTAAATTTTGCACCTCATCCAATCTTTCATTTATTTTGCCTACCTTTTCATTTTATTAAACCTTCCTCGAAATGCAAAAATCTGTGAAGTGATCATTAAATCAACTTGTCGTTCCTTTAATAGCATCTCATGTCATCTGCCTAGCCTTTTTCCAACTATATTGGGTCTGCTTCCAGTCAAACTGGATTCAGCTGAATACCAGTATTTTACGTGGAGCGGCTGCTTACCGGACCTCCACAACCCATTAACTGGGTAACACGGTATTTCTTGGCAGGACTGGAGTCAGATTTACTGGCTTCTGACAATCCGTAACGACAGCATCTCCTGTAATCAGTTTTATAATGTTTTCATGAAAACTCTTTTATTTGTTTAAAAGATCTTTGACTGAAAAAGCAACTTCTAATTCGAATTCCGAATGTCCGGGAATTCGAATTTTCGGTAGGACCCATACTCGAGTATGGGTCTTGATGAGAAATGGATAGTCAAAATTCCGCAGATTTCAACATTCTTCTGTTCATAACCTAACAAATAGTCTTTAATTTCCAGAGAACTCGTACTTCTTCGCGTCGTCGCCGTCATCAGCGTCGCTGACGTCACCGGGCGCGGCGCTGCTGCTGTGCGCCGCCACGAGGCTGATGCGGCTGTGACGTGTGACGTGTGACGTGTGACGTGTGACGTACGCGTAGGCTAGCTAGTTGTAGGACTCCGACCAAACTGTACATAAGTATATTTAATACATTGCTTGTTACATAATATCTCAAGTTTTATTGTCATCATACCTTTACTTTACCCATTTATGTTTATTAAAGTATTAAAATTTTATGTACTAGTAAAGAAACACTGTATAACCAAAGGCGGACTTAAGGCACCTAAAAGTTTACCTATCTGCGATTTCCGATCAATATTTTAGCTTGATTTCTTGAGTAATCTCCGGTTAATGGCAATGCTCGCCACTGTATTGATATGCTCAACAAAATCTAAGGTCCATTTTCACCAATTCAATTTGATCGCGATCAGTACATCTAAACTGCGAGTGCGTTCAAGTCCTGTAAGTGTCAATATTCCAAAGAAAATAACGACACTGACTGACTGGTGTGTTTGATAGCGGTCAGCAGATCGCGATCAGTTTCGTTGGTGAAAATCGCCCTGAATCGAGTCCCGGATCACATCCTCACCAATGAGGTTGTTACACAAGTTTTAGTTCCAACAGCAAAAGAAAACTTAACTCGTTTCCTCCAATCGATCGCTATTCTTGTATAACAAATGCATCATGGGAAATTTCCAGCAGGCGCTTCTTCGTTATTAATTCAGTATGAAATGACCGACGCCGGTCTCATTAAATGCAATTTGAAACTCTTTACCGACACGCAAATGCCACGAATACATTAAATATTCATCGTAACTTACGTGGCTTATCGGTACCTACCTATAAAAAGGCTTGTTTTTCCTTCAAAAAAACACATGCTGTGACAAAAACAAAATTGGGCAGTCTGGGGACTGCCGATAGAAGTGAAAACTAAGTAGCTTGTGAATTGTATCGTTGAGCTATTAGATTATTATTTTGAATTATTTTTGGTTCGTAAAGAAGTGTTAATGACCAATTTAAACTTTAATCCTTGATCACACTTCTTTACATACCAAAAATAATTTTTGAAATCGGTAGTTTATAAGATACAAATCTTTCCTCTTTATAATATTAGTGTAGATGGATAGCGTTTGGTGACGTGACGTGACGTGACGTGACGTGACGTGACGTGAAGTGACGTGACGTGACGTGACGTGAATCCATGTTTTTTCTCCACCCAAAAAGTGCTCAACGCGCCTAAAGAAGTATTCACTTCAATAATTTGTGTTAATCCACATGGTAGCAATAGCAAATAATAACAGCCGCACGTCGACGTTCGAAGTTAAGCTCCTCTTGCCGAGGCCGGCCTGTGGATGGGAAACCCATAGCATATCGAGACTCGTCCGTGCCTCGGTGCGCACGTAAAGCAGTTAGTCGCGGCTTTCATTTGAAGATCTTTGACAGACGTGACGGAAGAAGCCAGAACATGTGATAGCAAGGTGTAATTCCGGAAGTCTGTGTTTTTGTTTTTGTATCTTTATTTTTTTTAACACCGACTTCTGAAATTAAGGTTATTTTATACTTTGTATTGTTTAATTTGGAAGTCAGTTATATTTTTTTTTTTAAGTTTTTTATTTTTCACTTTTAAGTTGTACAAAACGTCTTCATCTACGCAGAAATCGAAATAAGAAAAAAGCTCATAAAATAGAAACTACTGAACCAAACTGAACTAAATTAAGTAATAGCCAAGTATCGAACTAAAAAAGAAAAACTGTTTTGGAAGTCGGTTAAAAATACTTGTAGTTAACTGTTTTCAGTTAGACTGGATCCTAACAACGTTGGGAAAGGGCTACGTAGATTGATTTTGACAATCTACGTAGCTACGTATCTACGTGCTAATTGTAGCAAGACCGCTACTAACTACTTATCACTGAGTGGCCGTTTTAGACCCGCAGGACAAACACAGTCGTTGAAACCTTACACCCATAGATGGGAACTTACGAGTATGCCTTGAACAACTTTGACTTTTCTGATTGATTGATTGATCGTAAATAATTTAGTGCCCAATGACCGATGCAGCTAGCATTTTGTTTGAAACGGTTCCACACCGCTTACCGGCCACCTTCTCTGACGTGGCTTGTCTTGTAGGCTCTAGCCCCCACACCGGACACTAATGCCACACCCCTCTGCAAGCTAAAAGGCTTTCCCCATGCAGAACTATAATACAATTATTTTCTCAAACACAAATGTGTAAAATTGTTGTGTGTCAACATAAATAAATGAAACTGATGTGTCTATTTGTAAACTGGCCAAGTGCGAGTCGGACTCGCGTGCAAAGGGTTCCAAACGAATTTCTTTTTTTAACATTATAGAATTCTTATAGATTTTCTTGTAATCTGTAGGTAAAGATCCATTTTATTTCAAAATAGTAGTAGTATTGGAGATAAGGGGGGGAGAATGGTCATTTTTCGTCTAATTTCTTGAATAACATCAAAACCATTTTTTTAATTATGAAAAAAATACAGTCAAAACCCAAATAAAAGGGCTTACTGTGAGTAAGCCCTTTTATTTGATATATCACACGATATTGTTAAAAAAAATTACCATTATAAAAAAAAATACGTAAAGCTTCTGTGTTTGGGCCACAGAAGTCCAGATGTGTACCAAATTTCAACAGAAGCGGTCCAGTGGATCCGTAGAAAACTGGCTGTGACAGCGGACAGACAGACAGACACCCGAGTGATCCTATCAGGGTTTATATCCGTTTTTTGTTCGGAACCCTAAAAAGCATTTAAATGTATATGGAAGTACTTATATGTATTTATTTGTAATACTTTTAACAAAATTACACTTTGTATTTAGGGTACGATGGGACTGAAAAACGCTTTGCGATTTTAAATGACCCTAAATAAATAAAGAAAAAAAATATACACTTTTTATCTCCGTTTGTTCTGGCTAACATGCGGAATGGCCAGACCGCTTGACGGGGCTTTATCCTTCTACTAATATCACTTTTATTTTAAAAACAGTATTAGAGTTCCGTGCAAAAAAAAAACCCATGAAAATACTTTTGACGCGGGCACGGCCGTGGGCACAAGCTAGTGATTCAATAAATCATAACTTATTATTATCGTTTGGCTAAAATACGCCCATCGTTGGACAAAGGCCTCCCCCACCATCGTCACATCTGCCCAAAAAATAAGGATCAACAATCGAATCACCGACATATCTTACGTAAAGTTATGTCACAAGAGAGCAAGCTATCCATCGCATTAAGCAGTAGGTATGGATTATGCAAAGTGAAACATTAATTAGTATAGAAATACTAATGAATTGAGCTTACTCAGAGAAAGGACCATCAAATGTATAGTTCTGATATGAGTGCTTTTAATGAAAAATGGTTCTTAGCTGTCTTAATCTAAGGAACATCTTTCACTACAAGTTCTCCTGCCAGTAATCACAAGTTAAAAAAAAACGGTTCTAATATGCTGGTAATAAGCAGAACCCGGTTGAACTAGAAGCCGAAAAAAACATAGTTATTAAAGGCAAGTTAACTGCCTGACCGCGGTACTCGCAGTTACTTGTACCTATACGTACTTACACTTATCGAAACCTTGCCGTCCATACAATATTATCATGAACTCATGATTTTGTAGCGACAACAGATTACCATGTCAGTATCTAGGAATCGGTTTTACCCCGGGCTATTTATCATAGAACAATAAACTACACCCTTCAAAATATGTTGATCAAAACATCCTGATCAACAAGCTATCTGCAACACACAGTACATCACAATAACATTCAATCTCCCCTCGAGCCACCCTCTCGAAGCCTCGGCGTACAAATTAATTAGTACATAGGTGAGTCTAGACGCGTCCAGGAGCCCTTAGGTACGGCGGGGGCGGTTATATATTATAAGCGCCGAGTGCGGGGGGCGCATGCGCGGCGCCGCGGTCGATAGCCACGCGAGCCCGGCGCGCGCTCGTCCGCTCGCAGACATGGCCCGCGCCTAGCCCGAGCAACATGCCGACCAAAGGCCTCCTCCTGCTCTTCCTATATTCAGTTCAAGCCAATCTAGAAGGCCCCTTCCTCTTCTTTGGACCAAAGTCCCTGGAGAAATACAAAAGACCCGCGTTAAAGTACCTAGACCAAGATGAACTCATGCGGATATATGGAGAGCAGGCGGCGATCGTCGTGTTCAACAACCAAGACTCGGTGCCGCTGTCGAGCGGCTACTTCCCGCGCCTGAGGAAGATGCTGGAGCGCCAGGCCACGCTGCCGCTGCCGCAGGACTTCCTGGACGTGCACCCCGACTACATCAGCAACGAGACGCAGGTGGGTGCCGCAGGCTACGTGTACATTATCGGACGCTTCGCAGAACACTTTATCTGTTCTGGACAGGATCCACTCGCTGCTAGTCTAGGTATTAACAGGAAATTTATGATCTTAGTGCATACTGTCTTCAGGAAATACAAGTGACGATAACTGGCGAATTGTTTGCAAATAGAACACAGAAATGAAACACATACATCGTACAGATGTTTTTTTTTTAATTTAGTTTTTATTAATAAATAATTAATAATGTATATAAGCTTAATCCCTTTTAATTAATTATTACACTTCGGTGTTTTCCATAAAGTGGTATTTAAAATATTTGAAACAACATAAGTGATTTTAAGTTTAAATTAAGTACTTTATAGTTTGTAGTTTAGTCAATAAGATATTATTAAATACCTTCTAGGAATGGGGAGAATGTGGGGTTCCAATATGAAAAAAATCTTGATCATATTGGGGTGTCGAGTAAACTCACGACGACCTTGCGACTGCTAAAGGGCGGATTTGTAATGCAACTAAATGACGAGACGTGACCTCAGTATGGCGGCGTAGTATTCGAGATATTTGATTATTTCACGTTCACGCTCATTTTTATAGCTACCTCGATGTAGCAATCACATTTGATAAATATAAATAAAAAAATATCTCTAAAGCTTCGTCAATGTAAAGGGGTCACTTTAAGCAATTTAGTTGTATTACGGGTAGCCCTCTAGCGGTGCTAAGGTTGTCGTTGGTTTACTGGACACCCCACCACCACCCCCAGGTGCTGACCCTGCAGGGCCCCTGGTCGGAGAGGGATGCGCAGATGACCGAGACCTTCGCGCGCCTGCAGGACATCTACGGCGCAGGCAGGGTGTTGGGCATCTTAGGTAGGACCTGTTACATATTCATTTACAGATTTTATTTCGACTAGCTAAAAGGTCTATTCGTGAAGGTAATTGAAAAGACTTCGCAAGGCCTTTGCCCAGCAGTGGGCTTCACGATACACCGGAGGATCAGTAATAAAAATTACAATGAAGACAATGCATCCCTACGAATACACGCACACAGGCAAAACAAACGTAAAATGTTACTTGCACACAAGCGTTTAAGAGTGCATCATACACATACAAATACTTTACAGAGGTCGTGAATTACTTAACGTGTTTTATTTTTGTGTAGGTAACTCGGTATCGCAGAGCCCGTCAGCCGATTACATCGACGGGGAGCCCTGGTCTCGGGTACGTCGACAAGCGCTGAATGAGACCGCGTCGTCGACCAGCTCCCCTGAGGATGAGAGGCCCTCGAAGGTCATGCAGAAGTTCGCACTTTATAATGCCACAGGTAGAGTGCAAATCAGACTGTATTTGGTAATGGCTCTTGAGATTTCAGGTACTCTATAGGAGTTGAGTTGGTGCTTGGGGGTCTTTGATTGCCATTCTAATTCTAATATGTTTTCAGGTTTGCCAGGCAAAGGTGCTCTGCTGTTCTCGTCAGGCTGGCCGGAACTCCGCCGCACCAACGGCACCACGATCAGACTCAGCACTCCCGTCGGAGAGCCCACCATCAAACCTACCAGGCTTTATACCATCATGGTCGTACGATTTGTGGATGGAGATAGCAGAGATAAGGTGCGGTTTGGAGATGTTACAATAAAATAAAAAACTCGCCTTATTCTCCCTTTTACAAATAGACTGTTTAGCCTATGTGCTAGATCTATCTCTGTGCCAAAGTACATCCAAATCAATACAGCCGTTCTGGCGTGTTCAACCAAAACTCATCATCAATTATACCTATGTACTAAGATTCCTGTTCTTATTCACTCTTCCAGATCACTCTCGAGTTCAGCTTCAAGCAGTCGCAGGGGTGGTGGACGGCAGTCGGAGTGGAGGTGAAGTTCGGTCTAGAGACCTCAGGCATCAGCCTGCAGGTGTCCAGCCCGCCCGACGCGCCGGCAGCAGTCCTCGGCAAGTCTTATCACTGCTCCCTCCCCCTCGTGTACTCCTCGGAAGACGCTACGCTAACTCTACCAGACATACAGGTACGTAACAAAACTATTCACGTTGAGAGTCCGTCTTCTGTAATAAGAGGTTGTAACATGTTCAAGTTTTTTGTGGTCACAGATGCAAATGTTCATGGACAGCACGGAGAGATTCGCTGATTCTTTCGACTGCATTGGATTTACAACAGCACCAATCTGGTACGTTTGGAGTTCATCTCGTCATGAGTACTCGCGGGAATTTTTGATTGAATAATGTCATCTATTGACTTTTGTTTGTTTTGGCCACAGGTCAGGCTTAATGGTTTCTTTCATCATGCTGATTGGTCTGGCTATCTCGGTGACAATGATCTTGGACATCAAGACGATGGATCGCTTCGAGAACAACAGGAGCAAGCAGCTGACCATCACTGTCAGCGAATAACTTGTGTTTAGGAACAAACCCTTGTTTAAAATCTAAGCCTAACTGTATTGATTTCTACGAGTAGTTAGACGTTAAGTGCTGTTCTTCTACGCACAACATGTTTTTCTAGTTGGTTTCCGAAATAAATAAATAGGCACATAGGGTAACCCGTAAATAAATGTTATCGCGTTTCAAAGGCATTTTCATAGGATGGATATGACAATGTCTTTCCTTTTAATAAAAAAAACAACATAATCACTCTTTGGAGAGCTTCCTTTAGGGGCGACATAGTCCATCTCGACTGTCGGCCCACCCTCCCCGTCACGTTCAATGAGATAGTACTCCTTTATGATTTCTGTGATGTTGCTTTGTGTGCTGATCTTACTGAACGTGATAACCATATCTTTCCATGCTGGCCTGGGAAGGAAAGAAAAACATAGAAGGGCCAGCTGCTTGTCTTCCCGCGCAAGTCGTAAGAGGCGACTGAGGGAGCGGGCTGGGGGCGCACGGGCCGGCGCACTGGCAAGCCGCCGGCTCACAGGGCGCTGCCGCCATCGCAGCCCTGCTTGCTAGCAACGCTCGAGGAGGTGCTTCTCCTCGGGCGTTGCTCATAGATTATTTTTATACTTAATGTTTAATTGCAGCACATAAAGCCGGGAAAACGCTTAGCAAAAAATAAGTTATAAGTATTTGTAGCATAATAATCTGTCTCTGTTCCTGTCCTCTTGTCTTTCCTTAGGCTAAGGTTAAGTTAGGTTAAGTTGTAAATAAATAGGGTAGACAATGTCTCGTACTCATGTACTTTAGGATGTTGTTTAGTTTATGCCAACGATTCAAACGATACAAACTTGTAAATGTGAACTATAATTAAATCATATCAATGTTACAATCGAGCGTTTTATTTCCTTTTCATGATAAAACTATTAAATCCTATCGCAAGGTCGGTCTGTGTGGTGTAAGTCTGAACTATAGATTGAGGGATGATGTTAAAGACAATGTTGTAGTTTAAAAAAAGATGTAGAGCTTAGAAATTGAAAGAGTATGCTGTGATTGTTTGGTCATACTGAGATAAAGAATGACGGGCAACTAAAAGCCTAGAAAGAGATGCAAAAACCCTGTAGGTTAGTTAAGGTTCTTCAGGAAGGTCAGATTTGTTCCGGTCTGGAGTGGTCTGGCCAATAGTCAAAACCCTAGTATCTCCCTAATATCTCCTGCAACTTTCCATACAAAATGTAAATGTTATCCTATGAATATGCAGTATATTTCCACCTATCGTGAGTTCGTTCATTGATAACTCTAAGGCCTCGGACATGAACTCAGCGAGGCGACGGGCGGCGCGGGCAGTTTCATTATACGCCGCTCCTTGCCCGCTGAGTTCAAGGCCGCGGCCTAAATCACGTCATCCAGACGTTCTCGCAATTCTTTAATACTAAACATGTGTATAGGACGTAAACTACATTTTTCTATTTCTGAACTGGAAAACACTCAACAGGTCTATTCCTGTCGATATAACGCAGGACTCCAGTGCTCGTGCAGCTACCGTATCATCAGTACATCTCAGTTCTCATAGAATGAAGTCTTCTTCAAAATGTTTAGTGTTTCTTTTCTATCTGAATCTTATTGGTAAGTAGATTTCAATTTATTTATAACAAATAAACTGCAATACACTGTTTTCCATACTTCTATCATCTGCCAGAGCTCACAAAACAATTGCCATGATAACTGCAAATTGCTTGTTTGTCGGGAAAGTTAGTGGTATAAATAGTTATTAATTTTGCAGACGGTTGCCTTGCCTCGTAATTAAGCTGTTGGTCCCAGCTGACATATTTAGGGTTCCGTCTCACCGTCCACAGGGTAACCAACGGAACCCTATTACTCAATTTTTGCATTTTTCGTCTAAAGTCGAAAACCACGAGACTTAAAAAATGTTTTAAAACGCTCTATACTACGAGTACGTAGCCCCACTTTAAGTTTTTAAGAACCTCTTTCAGTCGCTGTTGCAAAAAAGAAGTACTCTTACATTCTAATTTCTTTCTTATTTTCAAAATAGTTGAGCAAACGTCATCTAAAACTATTCAAAATTTTTTTTGATAGCATTAGCAGTTCTTGAGATATCCAGCTATGACAGACGGACAGACTAAGTCACACTTCCACTAGCCCGTAAGCCCGCCTCCTGGAGGCGGACGTTTAAAGTTGCGCAAACGCTAGCCGCCTCTTAGAGTCGACGTTAGTCGGGTCGGATTTAATACGACATATTGCCTGTCAAAAGTGTACTGTTCCTGCTCTAACTTCTCCAGAGTGTAGTGAAAAGAAAAGGAAAGGCATATAACATCACATTTTAAATATCTAACAACAATTCGTTACGGAATGTTTCACTTAATATAGTCTGTGACGACGCATCCATTACGCACGTTTTTAAAAGCTTGTGTTTTGAAAAAAAAAAAAATATGGCGGTATCTGTTGTTTTTATTGATTTATGTAAAGTAATGTGTTTTTTGTAAATTAAAACAATAACTTTCGAAAAAATACTTGTGCTTCATAAATACGACGACTTTTGTACAAAAAAAAAACTGGGAAAAAGTCGCTCACCCGACTTTCCAATATATTACTTATTTCATATCGACTTCAATGACTTAGGGTTTGTGGAGCTACGATGAATTAATTTCTGAGATATTGTAGTTTTAGTGAACGCGGCGAAATCACGCAACTTCGGCCGGGCGCACCGCAACAGCTGCTCCACAGTGGCGCCACACGGTGTAAGCTCTAGAGAGGGGGTTCCTTTTTACGATTTTGGTATGGAACCCCATAAAAGACATAGTTACTCGTTCTCGAGGTAGGTAAGATAGGTGAGTCCAGTGTTTTACTTGGAGAGTTCCCTTCAGCCGTATCCAGTCAGAGCAGAAGTCAACCCCACAATAGTAGAGGAAAGGCAGCAGATTGATTCAATATTATTGCTTAGCTTGACTCACTATAGCATTAGGTCTCACTGACTCCAAAAATTCTGCAATTGAAGCCATCGGTTCATATTTCATTTTCAAAATACCCTTTTTAATTGTATTCTAGAGGGATCGTTCAGATGTGACTACAAATACAGTCTTGAGGCCAAAGGTTGGTTCAAATATTTCGATGTGCCGGCGACTTGGTTCGATGCGCGGCTGCGATGTGCACTGGAAGGTAAGCACTGTTATCCAGAAATTTGCCAAGCTACATGCTTGCTGTGCTCAGGTGCTAGGTGGATCAGCGTTATGCTCTTCCCTCTATCATAAGAGCGTCTACTAGATATAACCCCGTGACCCGGATTGCACCCTGTAGTCAGCTAGTGTCAGCGTACCAAGTCTTTTCTCAACCTGATCTGTTCCACTACTGGCCAATGGCCGCCCCCTGTTATTTGCATTTATCTCTTCTTTACTCCAATTTAATAAGAAGCTATCCAACGTGTCTTGCCATCTTATGATTGTTCTGTGGCGACCTTAGGAGAGCCTAAGGCATGAATGAGAATGGCACCTGATATCCTTCCTCCTTAATACATGAAACTCTTCCGTTACTGAGTGAGTGAGTGAGTGAATGAGTGACAGACAACGCTCAGCCGAAACAACTGGTCGTATGAAGCTAAAAATTTCGCATGTAGCTCCGTAGAAGAGCACTAAGAAATTCCCACTGGATCGGGCAAAAGCTAGTAGAGATGTAAAATGCCATTCTATTAGCTGGCGATTGTCGAGATGTCAAAATATAACAAAGTCATCACATACATTTCAGCAGCGCTTGTCGATCACATACATTTCAGCAGCGCTTGTCGATCACATACATTTCAGCAGCGCTTGTCCATCACATACATTTCAGCAGCGCTTGTCCATCACATACATTTCAGCAGCGCTTGTCGATCACATACATTTCAGCAGCGCTTGTCGATCATATACATTTCAGCAGCGCTTGTCGATCATATACATTTCAGCAGCGCTTGTCCATCACATACATTTCAGCAGCGCTTGTCGATCATATACATTTCAGCAGCGCTTGTCCATCACATACATTTCAGCAGCGCTTGTCGATCACATACATTTCAGCAGCGCTTATCGATCATATACATTTCAGCAGCGCTTGTCGATCTCATACATTTCAGCAGCGCTTGTCGATCATATACATTTCAGCAGCGCTTGTCGATCATATACATTTCAGCAGCGCTTGTCGATCATATACATTTCAGCAGCGCTTGTCGATCTCATACATTTCAGCAGCGCTTGTCGATCATATACATTTCAGCAGCGCTTGTCGATCATATACATTTCAGCAGCGCTTGTCGATCATATACATTTCAGCAGCGCTTGTCGATCATATACATTTCAGCAGCGCTTGTCGATCACATACATTTCAGCAGCGCTTGTCGATCATATACATTTCAGCAGCGCTTGTCGATCTCATACATTTCAGCAGTACTTGTCGATCTCATACATTTCAGCAGCGCTTGTCGATCATATACATTTCAGCAGCGCTTGTCGATCATATACATTTCAGCAGCGCTTGTCGATCATATACATTTCAGCAGCGCTTGTCGATCACATACATTTCAGCAGCGCTTGTCGATCATATACATTTCAGCAGCGCTTGTCGATCACATACATTTCAGCAGCGCTTGTCGATCACATACATTTCAGCAGCGCTTGTCGATCACATACATTTCAGCAGCGCTTGTCGATCACATACATTTCAGCAGCGCTTGTCGATTACATACATTTCAGCAGCGCTTGTCGATCACATACATTTCAGCAGCGCTTGTCGATCATATACATTTCAGCAGCGCTTGTCGATCACATACATTTCAGCAGCGCTTGTCGATCACATACATTTCAGCAGCGCTTGTCGATCACATACATTTCAGCAGCGCTTGTCGATTACATACATTTCAGCAGCGCTTGTCGATCACATACATTTCAGCAGCGCTTGTCGATCACATACATTTTGACGTTTTGGTAATCGCCTTGGCCACGATACCGCTGACTTATGGCACGTCACTTATAGGTATAGAGAGCCTCGTATAGGTGTCTAGGTTTCCAGCCTGCGATATCTGGGCACACAGTTTTGACGGCATCCGGGACATATGATCTGCCTTTCGTCTTCCGCATCACAAAGGAAACATTTTATTTTATTTCGGTCCTCAGGTGCTGCCCTAGCTTCGCCAACGACACTAGAAATAAAATCTGAAATGATACACATCATAAAGGACTCAAAGAAAGAAATCTTTACCGGAATTCATGCCACACTCTCTCAAGGAGATTATTACACGGTTCAAGGTTTCATAACTTTTATAAGTTTTGCCTTTATTTGACATCAATCAGACTAATACAGGTAAATCTTACAGGTACACCGTTGTCGAAAATTCCAGTGTCTTGGTCTGAGAATGAGCCAGATAATGAGGACAATAAAGAAAGTTGTATTAGTTTCAATTATGATGGAGAAGTAGCAGACCATCGCTGTGGAGATCCTCGGCCTTACGTGTGTTATCGCCCGAAGGATCCTCAAGTAGAAATCAATGAATGCGGCACGGTGGATCCAGGTAAATAGCGATTTACTTTCGTAAGAAAGGGTAACACGCCAGTGTTTTAAATTTGCTACCACAAGGTGAACCGATGACCTGGTGAGGGTTGCGGGTAGCCGATGGGTGCGAGACGCACAGGAGCAGTTGTTGTCGCAACACGCGCGAGCAGTCCTAGGTCCAGCTGTGGACGTCTTTCGGCTGATATGATGATGATTTTCCTTATGTCAGTCATAGTTCCAGTACTTTAATTCTTCATTTCTGTCATCTACACTGATACATAGGCTTATCCTTCTGCTACTAGGCTGGCAATTTTGTATACCAGGTGTAACGGCAACCCATCCATGCCCGATAGTTTGTAGCGACGAAGCTCCAAAGTCTTGAGCATCGACGACGACGAGTTGCTAGCCTGTCGGTTTTCTACCGGTTGCATTTTGGGGAATGTGCGACAGAATTGCATAATTTAATTCCGCCAAGCCCGTTCCATCATCGGATCACAAAACGAACGGCACCACCGGTACATGGTGGACATCCCACCCACACGCACAAAACGTTTCGGGAAAACATTCATAATACGAAGGTACAGCTAAGGAGTGGAATGTGTCTACAGACCTCCATGTCACCAAAATCTATCTGTGTTTGATACTGTAATGGAAGATGTGTTGTGTCAATATTAATATTAACTTATTAGAAACAAACTCCGATACTTTCAGGTTATTGAGTCTTTTTAATTTATCAAATGTTTATGTTGAACCAACTCGTATGAAAGCTTCTACTGCGACTTGTATAGACAATCTATTTTGTAATTGTGATTACCTACATAAAGAAATTGTAAATAAGTAGTCATCTGATCACAATGGACAATCAATAACGTTTTGCACTTACCTTTAGAAAAAATTCAAATAAAATTTAGACCAATTACGGATAAAAAATTGCAGGAATTTAATAATGCTTTAGATAGTAGACTAGGTGCCCATAAATTTTAATAATATTAATGACCCAATTGAGTTCTACGCCGAGTTCTTTTCATTATTAAACACTCAATTTACTGACACTTTTCCCCTAAAGTCTAAAAACAATTTACACCAAGTTCTTATTTTGCGATTGGGCAACTCCAGGCATTCGCAAAAGCAGGGAAAAGCTAAATGAACTGTATGGCCAAAAGCATATATGAATAATACAAGTTTTAATAAGTATGTTGCAATATATTCAAAAACATATAAAAGTGTATGCAAAACAGCAAAAGCTCTACATATTAGCAATAAAATAAAATAAAAACTACTTGGAAAATAATAAATAACGAAACAGGTAGGAAGAAACAAAGTGAGACTAAATTTAATTTAAATACTGTACATGGCCCAATAAACTCAGATGCAGAGGTAGCTCAGGAATTTGAAAGTTTTTGCTAACAGTCCTCTTAAAACTACAGAAACTCTCAACTCGTCTCCTGCACTCGCTGCTGCATTACTTAGAAATAATGTAAACGTATGCCCATCGGAGTTTAAGTTTCAAAAAAAAAACCCCAGGCCATTATAAAAGCTTTTAAAGATCCTGAAATAAAATCAACTGAAGATCTTCGGGGAATATCTGAAAAGTCTGTAAATCTGTCATTGAAACTACTGCCCCCTACTTAGCTGTCATATTTAACACTAGTGTAGACCAAGGTTTCCCGATCGTATGAAACACAGTAAAGTAGTTCCTTTGTTCAAATCGGGTGATAATCAGGAACCCAATAATTATAGACCTGTGTCAGTTTTGCCAGTCCTCAGTAAGGTGTTTGAAAAGTTAATGCTTAATCAGATGTTACTGATAATGTTTTCAATAGTATAGTTTAGTAATACTCAATTTCTATGCAGAATACCACTTGGACACAAGAACTAACAAGTGCTACAAGTTCCACAAAGTAGCGAGGAACTTCTCCCGCGCAGCGCTGGCATGTTCGGCTGAAGGCGGCCACCTTGCTATTGTGAACAGTGACGTGGAAGCTCAAGCTCTCAAAGATTTGTTCGCAACAATCCCTGGGAAAGACATCATGTTCGGAATGCCAGCAGTTTTTCAGGATGTAGCCTTGATTGGTTTTTACGACTGGGGTGAACGTGGAGATTGGAGAACAATTCACGGTAATTATGCATTTTTTACATTCTAAAATAAGACGTTTAATAGATTTTTTTGTACTTATAACGAGGGCTAAGAAGCTGGCAACATGTAAACAAATTCTTACCAGTTATATTTCTAATTTGGTTACGAATTTCCATATAAAAGGCATCGTACATTAATTTATTTCGAACTCGTTGAAAAAATTATCAAACGTTGATCCTTTAGTGACATGGCTAGCAAACAGAGCTATATATCATGAGATTGTCGGCCCAATCATGAGATGGCGCTCTTACACTGCTGTTAAAATGTTTACTAACATGTTATAACATTAATACGTAGGGATACTAACAAATGTTAGGAATTAGAAAAATATTACTGAAGTTTGTACACTTTTTAAACAGGAGTGTGGGAGCACCATATGACACATACATCCAAGTTGGCGATCCTGAATTACAATTTTTTCCTTTTCAGGCCAAACCCTTTCTGAAGCAGGGTTTAGCAAATTCAATGTAGGGGAGCCCAACGGTGCCAGCGTAAGAGAATTCTGCGGGTCCATCCATCGCTCGGGTCTGTTGAACGACTTGCTGTGCGACACACCCTGCACATTTATCTGTGAGAAGAGTCCGGACTATCCTGCCGTCTGTCGCGTTGATGAACCATCGTTGGGTAGGAATAGAGGTTGAGAATGTATTCTTAAGCGTGCTATAAAAATAAAGTTGGTGTTAAACTCTTCAATTTATGTGGAATCGGTGCAACATGTTATAATGCAAATAAAATAAAAATGTTAGTTTAGTACTTAAATTATATTACTAAAATTGTTCTTTTCGACACCTGCAAGGAATAACATCGTAACTCAACTTTAGGCAGTTTCAAGTTACAATCATATTCGTGCTGTATAAAAAATTAAGATTTTTTTTTGCACTCACCCCAGTGTCTAAATTCCTTTGCGTTAAGATTTTTACAGAGTAAAAACATTGTAAGTGAGAATCATTCTTTAAGCTCGCCAGTATTAGTATAACATTGTAATACAAGATACAATTTTGTTTTTGGTAAAGTTTATTCCTTATTAAATAAGCTGTAACTCACTTTATGCGATTGTATGTCTGAGTTACAATTTACAATGTAATTTTATACAGTATACCTTGTGAAATATCATTGTAACTCATAGAAAGAAATTAAATATACATAGACATAATAATATAATCTTATGAAAGTGAAGCTATTCCTTCGTTTTTCAAATTTTCAAAGTTGGCTGACATTTTGACTTAGCCGGAATCTGAGAGAATTTTTAAAATCTTTGACGCGCTCTCTTCGAAAGTTGCAAAATATGAGTTACAATGTTATTCCTTGCAGGTGTCGTTTTGTGTTTTTAAATCAAATCAAATCAAAATTGTTTATTTTTTAGAATATGGTACAAAGATGATGGCAGGATATGATTCCAGCATATCCTGCCTTCACATGGCGTACAAATATTTCTATATAAAAAAGAAAAAAAGCTTAATAATTATGTAATAGAGAACAAAATATGAATTTCTAATAATTGATAAATAAAGATTGAAATTGTATTATATTGAAATTGTAATGATTAATAATGAATAAATTGTATTATATTATTAACGACTTATCCTCTAAATATTATTGAAATAATGGCTTACAGCTATCTAAAAAGTAGGCTCCACACATTGCCCGGATGCATTTTTTTTGTCCTTTAAAAACTCTTTGCAAGTCTACTGAGTTACCCCAAATTATAAGACCATATCTGAGTACAGATGCCACATAAGCATGGTAAGCAACCGTTGCGGTATTTAGATTAACCATTTGTCTTAACAGGACATACATGAAGTGATCTATTTTTTTGAGTATTTTCTCTATGTGTGGTTTCCAATTACATTTTTGTTCACGTATACACACATGTGTGCCTACATGCATATTACAATACAAAAGTTTAAGCAAAAAACAATACACTGTCAGTTCAAATGCACGTGCAACACAAGTATGTATGGAGCACACATACACGATAAATCATAAATTTTACGAGCTCCTCTGATTTTTGTAGTGCAATTAATTGTAATACTAGTCTGTGATCATTGTTGTCCTCTATTGCCATTCTCCGCCAGCTTCTTGTAATCGTCATGCTCTTGCCCGTATTCTAATTTATTTGTGATCGGTGCAACCCGTCATCTTCCAAACTTCGCTATCTCTGTAGTCACCAGTCCGCCTCTTTCTAGAGCATCATCATCCTCCTCACATGCTATCATCGTTGACCATCAGCGCTAATTCACCTGGCGTTGTCTGCATAATTACACGAGAACGTGACAAGAGACCTCCATCTCTGCTGACCCACTCCGCGTGATGTAAAACACTGATAATATTCATAGTCGCAAGAACAGCTTCATATTTGAGATGAGCAGTGACTTGTTCCTTATCGGAGGCTTACCGTTGTGGGTCAGCTTGGAAAGTTTTATTTACGAAGAATTAATAAGAAGGATAAAAAATTACGTGTTACCCAGTCAATGGGTTGTGGAGGTCTGGTAGGCAGCCGCTCCACGTAAAACACTGGTATTCAGCTGAATCCGGTTTGACTGGAAGCCGACCCCAATGTAGTTGCGAAAAGGCTAGGTAGATGATGATGATGAATAAGAAGGATAAAAAAAACTGCAATTTTGGGATTTGTTTGTAGGACAGATAAACTATCGATAACTGCTGCACGGCAAATACAGTTATCGATTGCACCGTGTAGACTCTAGACAGGTTCACTCAAATCTGCGAGGTGCTTACTTCAAAGGACCACCTGAGACATGAATCAATAAGTTCACTCTGAGATTGTTTCGTTGTTTCTTCTCAGAGTAGTCAGATGGAAACCACCGGCCTCATAGTTGAAATTTCAACTGTCTACCTATTACGGTGTTTGAGATATAGCCCACTGATAGACAGACGGACGGGCAGCGGAGGCTTAGTAATAGGGCTCCGTTGGTGACCCTTTGGGTACGGAACCGTAAAAACAGTGATCACCAATGTTTTTAAGTAAAACTGCTATCGAGAATTTTCTCACTGAAGAAGTTAACCAAACACTTATCCTTTTCTTGATTCAGGATTTTACCTTGACCAGACCTTTAAACCATGACCTTTCATCTACTGCGCCTAAAACCACTATACCAAATTAACATACCTAATTAGTGTTCCATTAACATAATTAGATATTATTAAATGAATGGATTCGCCTAATACCTCGCGCGGCCATTGATCCACATTCTCGCATTATTCGGCTCGGCCTCACGTCAACACATGAAGATATAAACAAACATAGTTGGCGCCGGTCAATGTGACGCATTCACGCTCTATCCTTTTAGGAGTAAGCATAACGGAAGTCTAGTGTCAATGTTACCTGTAGTGAAACTAGCAATCTTCGTATGTTTTGGTCATTTGCCAAAAGCAAATCTATGTGAGATACTTGTTTGTCAGTGGTGTTTATGTTGAAATAGTGTCTCTAATTTATTTATTTATTTTATTTAATTACAACGGTTTAAAACCAATTACAGTAACTAAAGCACAAAAACTACTAAACACAAACAAAGATAAATTTAAAAAATTAAAATGGATTCGGCACTCTGTCATGAATCCCTCACACAGTACTTTTGACATGTCAATAAAATCTTCGTCCAATCTTTAGAATGGATAGAGATCATTAAGTGCAGCCAGAGTTCGAGGAAATGGAGACTTAGCACGCGCTACGGTGCGACACGTAGGCACAGCGAACAATCTGTGCTTTTTACTCCAGCAGTAATTGTCCGGCACAAAGAAAGAAGCGAGCCAGCATTGCAAGCAGATCAGGCGCGTGAATGGTTTCACGGAGCGTCTTACAGGCTATTGTGAGCTGATCACGTGCTCGCCTTACCTCTAAGTAGTAGTGTTAGTAAATAATCAACAATCGCATGCATAGGACGGTGGACCTGTTTAAAACGAAATTGGTGGCAAAAATCACGAGTTGAGGCCGCGACAGACCGCGAAGGAGATGACGGAACGACTTGGATGTCCTCCTAAGGAATTGGAAATAAGTAGCACAGAACCTAGAACGGTGGAAAGAAGGCCTTCGCCCTGCAGTGGGACAGTTGAGGCTAGATATAACAATGTTGAAGCAATGATTGAATGTTGTCTACGTGTGAATCTTTTGCCAGGGCCCAATGATCAAAGAGTGTGATAAAACTGGCAACGGCAACACAATAACTAAAGCTAACTGGAATCTTGTTAAAGTTGGAGGTTTTCTACCTTTCAACGGTTGCCATAGTAACATATATATTAAATCAAAGTATTAATCTTAGTCAGTATGACAACCGAGTCTCCAAGCTAGAGATTTTCGATTAGAACTTGATATATGTATTATATAGAATTTCAGTTCGCGACCTCGCTCCAGCTGTGTAAGTATGTCAAGTTGGGGGGGTTTTGATATGGAACATCAACAAATCGACTTACTTTAAATATTTTATGAAGAAAACTATGATAAAATGTTAAGTGTGAACAATCTACAATTGCTTGTTTGTTATCATTGCCAATAAATTGACTTGTTGACAGTTGACAAACTTGACAGTTTCGTGTTTGAACTCTACCTACATCACTTGATAGTAATAGATGATGTGGTTGACGATGAACTTCGCTTGCCTAGAAGTATTTTTACCTTCAGTCACCTAACACCTGAAGTCTTCAAGTCACCCTTGACTTGTAGACCTCAGGGGCTCAAGGCACACAGTCTACTGCTGCTAGATGGTCAAAATGTAAAATGTACACATCGTGACACATCGGTAGCGCAAGTCAATCCCATTCATTTTTGTCTTTTCTACGATCGCTATTGCTGGTAGAATGCCACATTGTCTAGGGGCTCCAGTTACAAAGCAACACGCGGTCTCACTTCATGATAAACCTTTACATTACTCAGCAAACATTTCCTTAAACTGTTACATTTAGTTGTCTCATCAAGTTATCGACGCAGAAGTAAGACGCTTTCTACGGCGAGCTCAATAATCCTGGCCAACAGGTCTTAAGTGTGCTGCCAATAAAAATAGCATCGCATTTGTTGTGCACATTCCTAGAAGTGGGAAACTTGTTACATGTGTATTTGTGAGGTGGAGAGAGATGTGGTTATTGTGAAGAAAAGTGCGTGATTGGTTTCGAATATGGCGGGTGTAAGATTTTACAACGTTTGACATTTCAAATTAAAGTTAGGAAAAGGAAAGGAAGGGGTCGCGGCTACATAATAACTGCCACACGGGTTGATGTTCGAGGTTAAGTAACGTTAGCCGAGGTCGATGGGTGACCATCCAGTCCATACTGAGACTCCTTCGTGCCTCAGAAAGCACGTTATCCGTAGGTCCCAACTGTTACATGAACGTGTAGTCGTTACGGATAGTCAGCAACCAGAAAATCTGGCACCAGTCTTGCTAAGGTACTCGTATATCGTAGAGTATTGTAGGTATCCATAGGTGTGGAGGTCAGCCAGACAGCCGCTCCATGTAGAATGAAGTGCTAAGCTGCATGCGGCTAAACTGGACCCCAATAAAACTGGGCAAAGTCTAGGAAGATTGATAGACATAGCAAGAAAGGTTAACTTCATATATCAGCTTGTACACGGCAATATTGGCAGATAGCTTACTAAGAAGAGATAGCTAAGAAGAGGAAGCATAATTATGTGATTGCAATACCCAGAATGGCAACAAAAACATCATAGGAGGAGTGTCTGGACACAGTGCCGTTCGAATAGCGAATGCGTTTGACGAAATGACAAAATGTATTGAACTAGCTTTTGCCGGTGACTTCGTACGAGCATTTCCCGTTTTTTCCCGTTTCAGTAGAAATGGGAAATCCTCTCTTAAATTCAAATTAAAATTCAAAGCATTTTATTTCAAATAAACCATTCACAGGCACTTTTGAAACGTCAAGGTCGGTCAGTCAAAAACATGGAAGCTATTTGCACGTTCCAAAGCGTAGATCTCTATGGAGAAGAACGTGCAAGAAACTCCACGGACACTCTTTTAAATCATGTTCAGTTTTACAACATTCCAAGTTACATATACTTGTTGCTTCTGCATGTGAGGACAATGCAAAGGAAAAAAAAAAGGGCTTATTATAAGAATTTTAAATATAAAGATTAAAATAAGCCAATGGCAGTTAAGATGACCAGTCTCAACCGACGGCGCCTGTTCACGAACATGACGCGTGTATCGGCACCTTTCAGCTCAACCATTTCGAAAGGAACCGAATGATCAAACCCACGCGCCGCCATCAGCAAGACATTTGAGTGAGCATGACATGCTCTCAACCACCATGCTCGTTCATGTCCAACAAGTAAAACTATAACTACTCACATAAAATGTAAATGGTTTCATGGTACTCACATTTACAAAATTTGAAAAATATGCTTCTACTTTACACAAAACTATGGTTGTCAATGACCAAATAATGAAAAATAAATTAATAAAGAGAACGATTAAGTTCTTACATCAAAAATAATAAATAAGTATTTAATATAATAATATAATTTGTATGTATATACGAATAAATAAACGAAATAATGTAAGAACCTCTAAAAGGAGCGAGCATCTCTTCCAAATATAAAAACATAAAAACCTAAAAAGTGGACCTAAGCAGCTGTGACTGTGGAGCAGGACCAGCATTTAGCCAAGCGTTTTTATCGAGGATATAATCTTTCAGTTTATAATACGCTTGTCTACATAGTGTGCGTTTTATGCATGCTTTAAATTTTCTCTCATTCAGTTCGAGAATATCAACTGGTATTTTATTATAAAATTTAATACAGTACCCCATAAAAGAAGTGTGTACTTTGGCCAATCTGAATCGGGGTTGATCTAATTTGTTCCTATTTCTAATATTAAAATTATGCCTGTCACTAATCTTGCTAAAGAGATGAAGATTTTTCCGAACATACATAATACTCTAATATAATAATAAGTTTATTGTCACAAAGAAACATACATTACTATACACTGAATTAATCAACAAGATGCTAACTAAGCTGTAGAAGCCTGTATACAGATATTGTGAGCCCTGCCTCTTAAGCTAGGATAACCTGTATTTTAAGAGACAGTGTTCAGCTGTGAGGTTACATAATAATAAGGTTATACATCTACGGACTGTGCCAACTTATTGGAAGTACTTGTTAATAGATCAGATCTACTTTTATACATATTTTATATTTTAAGAAGAAGAGATATGATACAGAATTACAATTAAACTCCTATGAAATAGTGCAGGGGTATGTTTATGGTGTATGTGTAGTGAGTTTTTGTTTAAGAGTAGTAAGTATAAGTGATATTTGTCAAGAAATAATGGTAGTGCAGAATAATGCAAAATTAGGCCATGTATTTGACTAGTGATTCAGTTTGTACATAGTCAGTCATTTAGTTACGGAATTTTATATATTAGGATCGATCACGTGACATTACGGCAGCGTGTGTCAACTCCATACATTTTGACATTTTGCCAATAACCGCGGCCACGCTACCGCTGACAGATTTTCCATAATTTAAATTTCGGTTCATCAACTCGTTTTGTTGATTATGCTTTGTGACTCCTTTCGTTATATGAAAACGTCAAAAATAAGTGTTTCAGGGTTGAACGACCTTTATTAATTTTCTAATAGTAAAACTTATACACGTATAACAACACTCAATAGTTTCATCTCCGCGGCAATAAAAAACCATAGTCTATAGAAGACATCACGCGAGACAAAAGCGAAAGTAGTTCCAATGTATGATGTATGGGCGGCGATGGTGAGCCGCGAGCCATGGCCGCACGGGGCCCCATCGTGTGGCCATGGCTTTCCCTCGGAACAGGGGCCAAAGTTAACGTTCATTGGAGAACATAAAATTTTGATAGATGGGAAAGATTTGCATTGTTCTACGGGATGGTGGTATGGCATTTCGTGGTGGCCTGGGGGTTTATGATCCCGTCGTTGACTGCCAGATTGTTAGTTTATAAGGTTGTAAACCCACAATCTGGCAGCTTAACACCGGTGGCTTAGGAAGATGGCCACATGGTATAAATAACGCAATATCTCTATTATGTTTGTTGTTGCGCTTTTAATGCAGTAACATTATCATGGACAAGTCTTCTTTAGCTTGTTTCCAGTGGTGTACATAAGCGGAACCAACTAGCTCTATGTTGGTACTAATAGGACTTAATTAGTGTCTTTTTAATAATCAACATTCTTGGTAAGCTGGAAAACGTTTTTTTTCTCCATGGATCCTTAGCGATAAGGCCGCCCATTGTGTCATCCTATGTATTGTTTTCTTCATCTATCTTTTCTGTAACTTATATGGTGTACATAATAAAGAGTTTTCTATTCTATTCTATCAAGGGCTTATTCTAGGCCCGCAACTAATAGATACCCTTGATCTTTACTAGTTTATTCGCTGAAGTTTAAAGAGTTTAGTATTCTTACATAAATGCAGGCTAAATCACCTAGGTCGAACAATGTTGCATGCTAGCTCATTAGCATCAGTACCACCAGCATCAGTACCACCAGCATCAGTACCATCAGCATCAGTACCATCAGCATCAGTACCATCAGCATCAGTACCATCAGCATCAGTACCATCAGCATCAATAAAAAAAAAGGTTAACATCAAGATGTTAACCTTTTTTTCAGGGATTTACGTAAGTACGTAACATATTTTTTCTTCCATACTTTTCGCTTATCTATACATCACCTCCATATTTACCTTCTATCTAGTCGTAGTGAGCAAGCTCATACCTTCCCCATATAGAAATCCACATGAAGACATTACTGGCGACACGAATGTTGTTTGTGCAAATGTCCGTAATTCTTCGTATAATAACATGCTCTATGGTAATTTAGCTTTTGGAAGTAGAGAGGTTGATATTGCTTATAATGGGTTAATGTATTTGATAGGATAGAGTTTAAGTTAAAGACTGTAGCGTGCGGAAAAGATCTGTCAATTTCTTTGGCAATATAATAATTTTATTTAAATAATAGATGTATTTGCGGCTTGGCTACCGTGGCCTATTCTTCGTCGATATTCAGGAAGCATTTTTTAGGATAAAGAGTAGGTTCTACCTGTGAAACCATTTTACAAAGATTAGCTTGTAGTTGATAAGTATGTGTACTACATTTGCAGTTCACATGTTAACCTATAGTTATTATGTCTAACCTATAGTTTAGAACATATATATGAATGAGTCGGTCATTCTCTGTAGCCTTTTCCTAACTAATAGTTGTCAGACATTTGGGCTTCAGAAGACTGTCAAAGAATTATAAATGACAGCCTGCAAACATGCTTTACCGGCTCCCATGTTTCTTTATACAAGATGTTGATTTGCATTCTAGTCAAATTCAAGGACGTAATTATGCTAATGATTCTCGACCCAAATCAACAATAAAATGGGTAGTAGTACTTTTTTTATTTTATTTTCTTATTTACAGAAATCTGTAAGTGTGTACCAGCCGTATTTATACGCGGCCCGTCTGTTACTAGCCCTATAACCGCGCTTTCACACACAAACAAACGCAAACAATACATACACAACGCATACGCAAACGATCATTCAATAAGTTCGTAGGTAATCCGTTCCACCCCAACCAATCACAGTGCAGGTACTCTCCCGCGCAAGCTCCTAGCCCCCCCGCCCCCGCGGCCCCGGAACTACCAGTGTGTAGTGTGTGCCGAAGCGCGCGTGCGGTGTGCGATTTCCGCTCTCGGACGTAGGTACAAAGTGCAAGATGACTGACAATTATTCAAATGTCGAGTTGGTAGAGATGGTCCGCCATGTGATGCCATCAGTGGAGAGAGCCTACGTGGAACCATCCGGATGTTCACGAAAATGTTTCCCGCTCGGGAACCCCATCACAGAGCGTCATGGTGGCTGCTACGCAGAGACTGCGGGATCATCGGCAGTTTGACGTCCCCCGGCATGCTCAAGCTCGCGGCAGCTTAGGCCTGCCTGTCGCCTTGCAGGAAGACATCCTGGAATACTTCCAGCGAGACCCACGGGCAAGCATGCGGGAGGCTGGTCAATACTTTGGGGAGTGCATCACACCACAGTGTTTTGCCTACTGAAGCGTGAACTGCAGCACCCGTTCCGCAAGTACGCGAGTACTTGACCGAAAGTTTTGGTGACCATTGAATCGGTCGCGGAGGATCTGTGGCCTGGCATGTGACAAGAGTAACAGAATTACGTGCAAGGAACATTAGTGCTTTCGACACTTTAAAAACGAATGTGTTAGTGTTACGTAAGCTAAAGGAAAACCAGCTACGTCGTGCTCGATTGTGCGAAAAGTGTGATGTGATGGTGGCAACTTTGAACAATACCTCCGGGTAAGTAAGACCCACTGACCAAGTAGGTAATTTATTTATTTGTACATTTTTTAAATACGTTGTTAGCTTAATCAATTTTATTAGTGTAAATAAGTTGATTTCAAATTTTTAACTACGTCAAAAATACCTAAGAGTCGAAAGTATCACCACGTACTTACACTAACTAACACGTCTTACCATCCCCGTCAAACGTCTAAAAAAATCAAAAAAAAAAAGTCAAAAAAGTCTAAAAATGTTTAGACTTAGTAGATCGGTACACCAACTAAGGTAGGTATTATTACTCGGTCTGAATCCCGTTAAGTAAGAAGGAAAATTTCAAATCAACCAATTTAATTCACAAATAAAACAAAATCACTCCGAAAACTTTAGGTTAAAGGATAAAGCAAAACTAACATTTTATTAATCATCTGATAACAGGTCAGTGAACTTTTCTTTGGCGCACTAGTATTACTTACTGTCGTAGGTATGGCTTGGTCGCGCGCGCGCTAGCGTTTCGTAGGTAAGACGTCGACACTCACGCACACAGCTACATTGTCGCTGTGTGCGTAGTCGGGTGATTCTGTTTTCTTTGTATTGAATTAAGGGTTTAATTCTGAAATACTGTTAAATTTCAACAACAAAAAAGGAGCGCTTATTAATCATTGCCCGCTACCGTACTTTCAATTGATTATTTATGTCTTTTATGACAACCTCCTGAAATTTGACGAGGATGCAAAACAACACCTTGTATGTGTAAGATTATTGAAACGAAATTATTCTAATAAAAAAAAGAATTATAGCCTCGTTTCTCTCATCGTCTTGCACCACACACCAAACTAATATTTCTATCACGTGATAAACTTTCACTTATTAGCGCGCGGGCGAGCGCGGGGGTGAGGCACCTATCGACCGGTTGCCAGTTGGGGGGGGGGGGGGCAGAATAGCTACGATTATTGAAATTTTATTGAAATGGCGACGGCACACTTGTCCCGACCTACTGAGCGGTGTTATGTACTAGTTCAGATAATAGTCAGCGTTACGAGTTTGTTTCCGATACAGCTGTACTCTACTTTTTAATTTCTATTTTTGCTTCTAGTTACCGTCAGTGGCTTCCATGAGCCGTTGAAGCTGACTTGAGTTATTTTTTCAGGGTTTTCTCCAACTTAATATCATAATTATCATCATAACAGCCGAAAGACGTCCAATGCTGGACATACGCCTGCTCCAAAAGGGGGGGTTTGCTGTAATCGCCACGCTTGGCAGGCGGGTTGCCGATCGCAGTGTATGGTGTTGCGCTTTTTAGAGAACGCTACTGCTCATTCTATGGCGAGTCGCTTAGTCGCCTTTTACGACACCCACGGGAACTGATGGGATGGTATTATTCTTTTACAGCACCATTCGGCACCGGCCGACATTATACGGCACCGGCCGACACCATACGGCTCCGGCCGACACCATACGGCACCGGCCGACACCATACGGCACCAGCCGACACGACGAGAAAATCTACTTTGGAGGCCAACTTATGCCATATGGTGACGGCCGACACCATACGGCACCGGCCGACACCATATGGCATAAGTTGGCCTCCAAAGTAGATTTTTTCGGATTAAAACAGATTAAGCCCGAGAATTGAAATCGATACAGATGCTTTGATAACCTATTTATGGACGAGTCCCACTCAGAACTAGATATGTGTATTTTATAGGTTATATCTCTATAGTAAGATATTTAACTACCTACTTTGTTAGCATTAAACATGAAAGGTACTACACAACAACCACCGAAACCCAACTAAATACATTTTAGAGAGCACTGACATTAACTCAAGTTTTTTGAGAAAATCATCATAATATCTAGATTCGTCGTAGAAGAGAAGTGCATTATCTGATCTGCATAACGTAGATATATGTTTGTTTGTTCGCTTGTTCGCTATCCACTTTCGCGGCATTGTGAGGAGGTCGTGAGATGATATGAGATAACGAGTGCATGCGCGCGCATGAAATCTTAATATGCATGAGAAATGAGAAGAGATTACTTTATAAGTAGCTGATTATGTTGTTAGCAAAGGTGTAGAGGTAACAGTTCACGATAGTGAAACAAAAACTATTGATGACTTGGCCAATGATGGGGCTGAAAGTTTGTGAAACAATAATGTCAATGTAAAAAAATGTCAAAAATGTTGTAAACGGCAGGGCAGAGGATCTAGTGGCTAAATAATAACAGCCGTACAGGTCGATCACCAAGGTTAAGCAACGCTTTTTGAGATCGGAACGTGGATGGGTGACCATCTTAACATACCGAGACGCCTCCGTGTCTCGGGAAGTACGTTAAACTGTTGGTCCCATGTTGGTGTGTGTGGCTGGCTTTGACAGACGTAGTAGGTAGTCAGAATCCAGTCTTGCCAAGAGGTTTCGTATGACGCAGGTACTAGGTTGTGGAGGCAAATAGGCAGTATAACTCCATGTAAAATAGTGGTGCTTAGCTGCATCCCGTTCAACTTGGTATACCACACGCACAAAACTTTTTGGGAACACATTCATAGTGCGTACAGCTAAGGAGTGGAATTCCCTGCCGGAGTCTTTGAACGTCTGCCGCGGCAAATCGCAGCAAGGCGGACGGAGCTCCGGCAGGATCTCATGGCGGTATGGAGACAGCGACTGTCGGAACCCAGCGCTGGGCATGCCACAATCGAGGCAATTAGTCCCCTCTTTGAGGAGTGGCTGGAGCGGCGCCACGGCGTCCTCACCTTTCGCCTGACGCAGGTACTCCCGTTTCCCGGACACGGTTGTTTCGGGAGATACCTGTTTCGGATTCGGCGGGAGGATACGCCCGGGTGTCAACACTGCGAGAATCGCCCGGAGGACACGGTGGAGCATACGGTGGAGGTCTGCCCTGCTTGGGCGGAGAACCGCTGGGGCCTCGTTGAGGCGATCGGCGGCGGCGACCTCTCGCGACCGGCCCTGGTTCAATCTATGGTCCGGAGCGAAGAGGCATGGGAAGCGGTCACCTCCTTCTGCGAAACAGTAATGCTAGCGAAGGAGGATGCCAAACGTGTGAGAGAGAGGGAAACCTCACGAACCAGCCGCCGCAACAGAAGAAGACGCCCCAGGCGTCAGGAGTCGCCTGCAGACAGCAAGCCTGCTCGAGGGCCTGCGGACAGCGAGCATTGGGTGGCTCACCGTCCGATCAGACCCAGGCCCGGGTCAGCGGCGCGCTTTGTTCCACGCGCGCCTCAAGGAGCTGTCAGCATGTGAGACAGGGCCTGCTAGGGCCAGTGCCTGCCGGGGTGCAGAACCAGTTCGAAAGAGACGCCGCAGCCCTGGAACGCAAAGGGCATTAGGAGGAGCACGGATGGGTTTTAGTCTGTAAGATTCCACATAACACTCCCTTCCGCCTCGCACAGTGCGGACGGAGTCATTTGTTGATTTCCCATCCTTAAAAAAAGGGGGTCTTTGAAGTCAAGAGTGAATAGGTTACTTCTAGGCAAGCGTGCTCCGTCTTCGACCACATCATCGCTTACCTTCAGTTGGGATAGTGGTCAAACGTGTGCCTATCAATAGTAGAAAAAAAAACTGGAAGTCAACGTCTGTATAGTTGGGAACAGGCTAGGCAGAGTGATTGAAGGACAGAATCTTATCTTTTTTACGTGCATGTTGACCAATTTGATTTTAGAGTTCATGATTTAGTTCTCTTCATCACAGACTAGCTGAACAGCGCAACTTCGTTTGCGTCACTTTTTTCATTAATACTCCACTCCTATTGGTCGTAGCGTGATGTTATGCCTATAGTCTTCCTCGACAAATTTTCTATCCAAAACTAAAAGAATTTCAAAATCTGAAGCAGTAGTTCCTGAGATTAGCGCGTCCAACCAACCAAACAACCCAATTCTTCTGCTTTATAATATTAACATAGATTGAGGAAGTTCGTTACTTGTTTAAAAGTAACTAACAGAAGTTTCAGCTGTATTTAACAAAATACTTCCGCAATTATCGGCTCTTGTTGACACGTAGACAGGTACCTATGTACTCATGTTTGGAGAAAGTGGTAAAATTTTGTCAACCTGTCAAGCAAGCTTTAGTAGTTACCAAGCAACTGGTTGTGTGTGACGTAACTTATTTGATAAACCAATCTATAGCCCTCCCAATAGTAGAGAAGCTTGTCACCAGTATTAAGGAGTAGATTGCTCACAGTTTTTCGGTACATGGTGGACGTCCCAATAATACGTACAAAACGTTTTGGAAATACTTTTATTTTGCGTACAGCTAAGGAGTGGAATTACCTACCGGAGTCTGTGTTTCCTGATAGCTACTACCAGGGGTTCTTTAAGTAACGCTGCAAGAGTAATCGTGCTGCATCGTCCACCATATCATCGCTTTCCACCAGCCTATCAATATACATAATGTATAATAACAAAAAAATAATTATTGATGATTTACTCATTGCCACCTTTTAGTTTGATCACTAGTTTGATTTAAAGAAACAAGATCTAAGAAAAGCTCTCCACTTTTTCATCTCTCTCTGATCAAACTTCTGGCACAGACATCCTAAAAAAAACAACAGTGAGTAGACACATTCAACCCTGTCACTGCAAGTTCCACGGTCCATAAAGACTACTTATGTATAATACATCGGTAACCGATCTTGTCACGATAGAACATGAGTGATGGTCAAGCGCGTGCGACGCTAAACGAACACTTACGTGTAGCGGGACGGCTGGACGGTGGGGTGAGGGCACAGTGAGGTGGACTGATAAAGGGTGAATGAAAGGTCAGTTTTGTTCGAATTATTAATCTGTCAGCCGCTGTTACAGAAAATTTCAGACCATGCAGAGAGCTATTAACAATTAAGTAACTGAAATTCGGAAGGTGTTAACCTTGATCTTTTTTGTAAGTAAAACTGTCTTAGGTTAGAAGAAAAGAGGCAGATATTTCAACATTATCAGGTCTTTTACTCACAACAAAATTACATAAAACTCCAGCATAAACATAGGCTAACACTTCTGTTTATCTTGTTTAATCAAGCCAGCTCGGTAAAAACGCAATTCGCAATACAAATTGCAAGACAAACAGCACACTCCCAATATTTATCCAACCCGTAGTACAAACACCATGTAATGAGCCAAGAACTTTATGTAATAAACTAAACAAGCGTAACTTTTACCTGCGAATGTCAATACAGCTGAGACACGCATTGATTGGAAAGCAGGTGTGGGCTAGAATGTGCCGTGTGGGTGGGCATCCCTGCGCTTTGACGAAGCTGGAATCAGAACCCGAGGTCATACAATCAGATACATAGATAGAAAACTCATTAATGTACATCATTTGATTACAAAATAATATTTACAAACTGGAAAGTGTCGAAATATACTTATTATTTTGAAGCTTTGGGAGTCTACAGCTGACAGTGAATAAGTACTATTATTATTTTGAGATGAGAGTATTCATCACATTCCTAAAAAACTTCATGATTTTGGTACTAATATTCAGCCCATTTTTTTGGCCGAATTACTAATTACTCAACTTTTTACCAAGCAAAAGATCTTTGAAGTTGGCAAACCTACAATATAGACAAAAAGACCTACACTCGGAAACTGATATTTTAAACGTGCCACATTATTTTAACGTTCAGCCTTTGACTCTGAGGTCAGCTTCTTCATTCTCAATTCTCAGTGTACCTCGAACCTCGTCACCCACGGCGGCTAGCTGCGGCTACATTCTTGGTACTAGTAAAGTGTCACCGGCTATTACACTATTATCTGCTCATCGCCACGTTATGCAGATGAGCGTCATTCCGATCAGCGGTGCGCGCACGCAATAGCAACGGTACACGCTATTTAGTTTGGTCACTTTGGCGTACGCACTGGGTGGTTGAATTGCAGCTGTAGATTTATATAAGTCTTACTTATTTTTAGTACCTATATGGTCTATATTACAAGGATCTGCAACGATTTATGAGACATAATTATTGTTAGAAATAACAGTGTGATGACACAAAAATCCGGATAATAGAGATACCATTTGTGGTCCAGAATAAGAATCCAAAAAAAAAACAAACACATCATATGTATGAACATATGATAGAGACTACACTTCCAAATCATAATGCCTCCAGATTTTAAACGAGCATCGACAAGTAATCCTACTGCAAATCATACATACTTAGGTGAAGTTTCTTAAAATTTCCTGCGCAAAACCTTAAAAAAAATATTTTGTTTAAACTACTAACGACTCAATTGCAAGCAGAATGAACAAACTGAAGTGGTAGTGAAGAGTCCTTGGACTTTAATTTGTGGCTTGTCTTGAAGAGCTCTTACGCATTGCTGGGTTTGTATTCGAGGGGTCCACATAATAGAGAAATGTATTCCATCGCGTCATGACATCATCATTTATTAGTCTTGAACATCGACGCAGAGTGGCCGCCCTGTCAGTTTTCTATCTTTTTTTTTTTGTTTGAAATGGGTTTGCTCTAGACTCTAGTCTAGGCCAGAGGTGACAGAGACAACGTCGACGATGGAGTGAGCTTACCCAGAAAAAGCCTGTTCACTCTAACTTTGATGAGGATAGAGTTAAATGCGTTCGGAAACACAGACGCAGGTGGAGAGTTCCACTCTTTTGGAAACGTTTAATGCGAATTGGTGGAATAGCAACAAGGTAGGGATAGTAACTTGCAGTGCGTCTATATGTACCATGGTAGAAGGGGACCGGTTGAGGTAGTGGAGTTCTTGGGCATATTCACCGAAGCACAATTTTTAGAAAACCGACAAGCAGGTAACTTTTCGGCGATGAGTCAAGCTGTGAAGCTTGGCTTCCACCAGTTATACGTCGCCATGAGCCTCTTAGCTCTGCGTTCCACCGAGTCAAGCGCGGCAAGTTGATATTTAGCTGAGTCATCCCAAAGGTGGTACCGAAATTTAATTTCGCCAAGCCCGTTCTGTCATCGGACTACCAAGAAGTACGGCGATGTGCCACAGGTACATCGTGGACATCCCGCTCATACGCACAAAACGTTTTGGGAATACTTTTCTATTTTTTTTTGTATGTATGGACTTGTTTGTTTTACTTGTACAGCTAGAGTGGAATTCCCTGTTGGAGTCAGTGTTTCCTGATAATTACAACTTAGGGTGTTAGGGTCTTTCCACTAGGTGAAATAAATGTTAGTGGAATGGTAATGGTAGTGGTTGGTGATGGTTGAATAATGCTATCAATAATAATTAAAAATATTGTAGGACCTAAGATATGCCTGAAAAATTCCTCGTCTAAATAGGTACTCAAAGTTTTGCCGTACAAGTGCGTAGTACTGCATAGTGCAAACACGCGAAATCGAACAAATGTGTTAAAAAAATCGATTATCGCAGACATAACCGTTCTAATGGATTAACTAAATCAATTACCGATCGGAACGGTGCCGGTGTTAGCTCTCAACTTTTTTAGTTTATCGATTTACAATTTTCTCTATTTACGCTTATTCTTTCTTGTCAATGTTTCATGGAAAGTTCGTTGACGTAGTGAGTCATAAGGAATGAGAAGTATTGTTAAATGTACGTAATTGAAAGGTTAAGTAATATGGTTCAAATTGTGTAAGGACCAATGATATAGACCACTTTTACCTAAATGCGAAAGAGAGCGTTTGTTGTGATTTTACCTACGCCAAAATCGCGGGACCGATTTTTATGAACTTTGGTGTAGCGATAGATGGGATCCTGGAGACTGAATGCAAGAGTATTCCATACCTATTCATTTTGCTAAAGATACATCTCTGCAGTGCGATACTGTAAACATGTCGAAGTGAAAACTGAGGTGAAGTGATCATATAGTGAAGCTGTCAATCCCTACAAACAAATTTCATTTCAGCAAAATCATGATGACGTTATAGTAAGGGAAGCAGATGATTTTTAATCTTGCAATAGAAAATGCTGATACGACTTTGAACAGGTGTTATCTATGAGAAACAATATCATCATTTATCATCATCGTCTAAAAGGCACTACTACAAGCACTACCTGCTAATACGCTGTATAATAAGGATGACACTAAACCACCACCTGCACCGTTCAAACGAGATGACAAACACATGTTTCTCTTTCACTCAGCAATGTATCATCATCAGCCAATTACAACACGACATACAATAGAAGCCGCATCATGACAGTGACGAATGTGCTTGACAACATAATTACTGCCTCAGCTTGTAATTGGACAAGTGGCATCTGTTGTGTATCGAACTTGACATTGAGGTAGTGCTGAGAAATGTGTGGTGTTGGTACCTAATTTAGGAGTTAGTTTACTGTTTATTATCGTTATGGTCCGGATGTTTTAGCACCCTTTTCCTAAGCTCAAGATAGTGGACTGTATCTACCCTTTCTGTACTCTCACTGTACTATCTTTCATAAGTACTTCAGTGGCAATGTGTTGGTAGGCCCATCGTCATGGGGGTTTGATCAGTTTGAAAAGGGTTTTTGTTTTTACTGAAGATACATAGGTTTGCTGTTTTTTTAAGATATATGGCAGCATTATTAATTATTAGTAATATCACATTATACAAATCTTTCAGTTCGTGGAAAGCTTCTATTCCACTCACTAGTTCCTATCTATTAGTTTCCTACATTTCCAAGACAACTTAACTTCTGATAAGAGAAATCTCTAAAAGCTCTAACAGCAATGGTTTTGTCAAAATTAATTACTAACCCATCTTCACAGCACACTGTAATAACTGCCAGTATCAAACACAACAATGTGACGGCCATGACAGGTGTACATAGCTAAATTTTTATGTAATTACTCAGCTATGTGAAAGGTCTCCGATGGATCCCACGGAGCCAAGTACTCGCGGATAAAAAGTGGAATCATTTGTAATGTTATCTGTCGTGCATTGAAGATGTTTGTTCAAGTTAATAAGGAAGGAAATTATATGTGACTGATGATAGACAATAATGTAGAAGAAATCTGAATGAGGCTTTGTTTAAGAGGGATCTAGAAGCAGTCTAAGTAAAACTGAATGAAGTGTGCATTGAAAGAGGTCGCTTGAACAATGTTTTATGAAATCAAATGTTGATGTTGAAATGCGAGAAAATGAGTTTTCTGAATCTATTGCAAAAGTCTCTATTTAAATTGTACTCAAGAAACTGTTGCGAAAGAACTTGGAAACCTCTGAAAATATTTCAACTCAATATCGCAAGAGCTGCTTTTCAAACCACCCTTCGACAACAGACTCGAAAGACCTTTGAAATCCATTATTTTCTATACTTCTTTTGCGTCAACGATTTGCAGAGAATTTTATATTGTTTCAACGTTCTGTACAGAACCCATACAAGTTGTTGTGGAATGGTTCGAAAGCATAACCACGACCCTTGGAACAGAAAGGCTATTAGGAGGAACACCGGTGGGTTTTAGTCAGTCAGAGTGTGCTCTCGCTCCACTCCGCCCAAAACGAGACAAATTGCATGATTTCCCATAAAAAAAACAATCCAAGTCATAAAGAACAATACAATTTGATTTGGCAATATTTAATTATTATGGTGATAGTTGTGTAAGGAGGTGTACACGAAAGAGTTTATATTTCTTTTGCTAGATATTAGATATGAATGCGTAACGAATGGGAGATTTGTTTGCTGATTATAATTACTTGTGTTGCGAAATGTTACTTCACCATGGAATGCTCTTTACGTAAAAAATGTCAAGAAGATGGACAGCTTAACAAGCTGCAGACACCAACCTGTTTGATAAACGAAGGGTCTTGGCCCTCATAGATTTATTAAGATTTGTAGTTTATTGCCATTGTTAAGCCAGAAAACGTGTTATAAGTTTGAAAATACAGTTATTGAAGAAGGGGCAATACAAGTAGAGTCACAGTATCAAACATGATAAATCGTGAACAGGTGCGGCAAGATGACTTAAGGTTATTTAAATCTGAAACGTAACTCATAAACTTGCAAGTTTTCCTCGTTCAGCCAACAGCAACAAAAGACAAAACAAGCGTGGTGGTGAAAGTTGACACACACGGACAGACGCGACAATTAATTATAATAATAAATGCCGGTGCGCGGTGAAAGGTGATTGATTGGAGATAAACCGGCGCCTGCGACGGTGGCGGCGGTATGTGAGGCTTTGTTGACAAGGGGCAGCTATGATGTGTGATGGGGATTAAGTTTAAGTGGAGTTATATGATAGAAGTTGGCGATAGTTCCAGTCTAGTTTGTTTTGTTTCAGCCTATTAAAACTGTTCCACTGCTGGGAAAAGGCCTCCCCGAATCATTCCAGGTATTATCTTCGAGCCACCTCGAACAAGTCCTTGCAGTTTGGCATCTAAGTCATCTCGACACCTGTTCCTAGGCCGGCCTCAGCTATGCTTTCCATCCTCAAGCAACTGTGTGAACTACTGCAACTGAATATATCAATATACGAAGGAACACCATACTAGCTGTTCTCTCAACTTTCATATCACTTACAAGTTCTTCATCTACGCTTTTGAAATCATTGTCATCTCCTGGGGCTTCACATGTATATTTGTTCAAGATCTTGTCTCGTCAGCCACTTTCTTCACCCACTATACGTAATATTTTATCTCTAGCTTCATAAATCAATATCGGTCGTAAACTGGGTGCTCAACTCCCTAGCTTCGTTGCGTAACATATAGACAAGATTCTATCTTGTACTGATCCTTATCTGGTCGATAGTAAGGCTGTCAATTTGAGGAAAGGAATAGAAATGCTGCTGTAACAGCTGTCGGCGAATGATTAACGAATGCTAATCTTGAAGTGATCTTGGATTTGTTGAATGATGAATTTAATGCGTTATGTAAGTTATAGAATGCCTAGAGTGTGTAAAGGTAAAACTTTCCCGAATAGCCGGTACTGTCGTGTCAGCACTATCTACGAATAATAGGTGGTAAAATGTAGCCGTTCAGTAAGGTTATAAGTGGCCCGACTTTCTAAGGTGCGCTGAACTGCTGGAGGCTCTCACATGACTCTCTTTATAGGTTGCGGAGCTTGCAAATATGGATAAGGTTTTTTAGACATTGATCAAGATGTCAAGTTTTTTGAAAATCATCACTATCGTAAAGAATTATCTACTTACTGAAGAGGTTAGTTGTTTTTTTTTTGTAGCAACAACAAAACTAATAAACATTAAATCAACAAGAACAACCTAAAACGTATAAAAATTGCTTTTGATAGGGGCTTTTTGCATTGCTTTTAAAAAGTCATTTATTATTAGAAATGTGTAATCTTATGTAAGTGTAACCTGAATTTGTTCTCCATTTAATCTACCCGTTTAAAATACGTAATTAATTAACCACAACATCCTCATACTATTTTCGATCTACCGTTTCAAATAAATATGCAATCAATGAAACCACAACATCCTAACAGCCTGCTCTCCAGTAAAGAAGCTTGCGGTTAATCACAGCTACTCGTACATAATCGATATAATTTGTCACTCGTGATTAGTGCAGCTCGATCTGCGATAGTTCTGCACGTTCATTCACGGACGCCATTCTCTCGAGTACGTTGCTTATGTAAGGACTACGTGCCTTCATTCATGCTGTGACCGAGTGATAGGGCTTGTACAGAACAATGTATATTTATTGTCATCCAACAGTTTACAAGAAATATGACTTTAACGAGGCTTTAGTGTCCCACTGTTAGGCAAAGACCTTCCCCATATTCTTTTAGTATTTTCTTGCACCGCTCTTAATTAGTGGGTGACCCTACAGGTCATATCATCATCGCTTTCTGGGCCTCCGCGACACCCTCCTTGTATTGGCGTCTATTGTGTGGAGACTTTTGTCTAGCGGTTATCATGCTTCCAGCTGACGTAACCTGCCTAATCTCATTTGAGACAGAGTACAGAACACCAGGATGTGCTCCGAATTAGGAATAATACCTCTAGAGTCTAGAGGAACTTTGCCTTTGTCTAGAGTCTAGACGAAGGCAAAAAGGCAAGGTTCCTAAAATAGTAAAAAAAATAGAGATTCTAAGATATACGGTTTTCTCAGGATGCTTTCCTCCACCGCTTTGAGAGCAGTGGTGATTAAATAATTGACACAAAGAGAATCTCTAAATAATCTTGTTAATTGTTTAAAAACCAATTACAAAAGACCTAAACTTTCCTAACTATCCTAAAACTTCTTCAGCATATCTGACATGTTATAGAAAGCGAAATCGAACAGAAGCATAACCATTAATGTCACATTGTCACTTCGGCGTTCATGTTCAGCAGTATTATTTTGAGGTATTTATGGTTATGTACCTTTTCATAGTAACCGTAATCATCAATATTTATAAAATTCTTCCGTTACCTACTGAGTGACGGACAGACAACGCGCAGCCGAAACTACTGGTCGTAGAAAGTTGAAAGGAGATGTTCCAAAATGTATGGACCCTGGGCCAGGTCCTTGTACACTATACTTAAAAATAGAGAAATATATTTAAAACAGTTCTCAACTGTCCAATTTCTTTGAAATGGCTTCAATTGCTAGTAAAACAAAATAAATTACACTTGAAATTGCAACACACCACAAAAACCCGTCATGGCGGTAAGCTGTCATTTTGATTGATTAATGACGTTTGGCATTTATTTCTGACATTTTTATTTACCGGCAACGAGACGAAAGTGACTGAAGTGACGTTTGGCATTTATTTCTGACATATTTATTTACCGGCAACGAGACGAAAGTGACTGAAGTGACGTTTGGCATTTATTTCTGACATATTTATTTACCGGCAACGAGACGAAAGTGACTGAAGTGACATTGTTATGACAGCTGACAGTTATTTCTCTATGATCTGTAACTAAATCGATGCGACGCCATGTTGAAAATCGATACAAGTAATTTATAAACATCAATTAACTACCACAACAGTAAACATTTAAATGAATTAAATGTATTTTTCCCAAATTCTACGGATTTTTCTCTTTTTTATGAGGTAATTAATGTACATAGACCTGGCCCATTTAGAAACATCTCCTTTGGCATGTCGATTTCTTGAAAAATGTAAGGGAGCTAAGAGAGGATTTCCCGAAATTCCTACGAGAACGGGAAAAAAACGGGATATGCGCGTATGGAGTCGCAGCAAAAGCTAGTGCAACATAAACGGCATTAATTCGGACTTTATAGTAATAATAACATAGCATAGCATAATCAGCCTATAATATTCCCACTGCTGGGACACAGGCCTCCTTTCGGTGAGAAGGAGTGGGCCGTAATCCACCACGCGGGCCCAGTGCGGGTTGGTAGATGTCACATGTCTTAGAATTTTTGGTTCTAGGACATGCCGGTTGCCTCACGATGTTTTCCGTCACCGTTTTGATAATATTCTTTATTTTCGGACAACAATATCCAGCGTGTTAGTAAACAATATTAAATCTTATTACTAATGTTAGTGTGGTTATTAGTAGTATTGTATGCCTCAGGCATTCTCTAACCATCAACTGAGGATGGTGGAGACGAATCATGGCTGTTAATACCGCTTTTACATAAGTGTGATAGTCCTTAAAATATTATGCAAATATATTAACTTATTTTTGGATGTCAACACGTAGACCAATTACAGAATAAGCTGTGTTGTTTAAAAATTAACTTGTAATACTTTTACGTCCAACTAATTCCATTTTACATCCTTGTCTATAATGAGGGTATTATAAAACATCAGCATTGTTTTAAATGGATGGTGGTGTAACAGTGCTCATCTTGAGCGTCCGTGTCGAGAGGTTGCGCCGGCGCAGCGTTGGGCGCGGCGCGTGCGTGACTGAGGAGTTGACCGCTGCGCGCTGGCTGCAGGGTTCAGTGGGCACAGGTTGTAGTGAAGAGAAATCAAGAATCATTTAATTAAATCAAAATTACTATGCAAAAGATTGTGGAACAGATTATATGAATACGAAAGATAAGGGAGTAAATTAACTGATGATTAGCAATTTGAGACCGAAGGATATGTATTGGCTGTTAACACTGCTGAAGCAATTTTCAGCTTCCAAGAATGGTTGCAGCCGAGTAAAATTGCAATAATTTATTTTCTATTGATTTATTTGGCCTGGACTAAATAAAAAAGAAGCCTTCGGAGCACAAACATTGTAACTTTAAATTAATCACAAGCGTGTCCGGTTGATTTGAAAAGAAAAGTAGAAAATAAAAATGCCGATTCTCAAACAGATTACTGAGTTGTACGGTCTCTTTTGTATTTGCGGAATTTGTTAGAAAGAGTCACCGCGGCCCTGGAACGCGAGGAACACGGACGGGTTTAAGTCAGTAAGAGTATGACGCTCCCTTCTGCTCCGCCCAGAGCGGAAGGAGTCATTTGATGATTTCCCATCCTTAAAAAAAGTTCTCTTGCATACGGAATCTTTCTCAAAACCACCGAATTTATTTAGTTACCCCGTGCCTCGCTGACGTAACGCGCAGTAACCCGAGCACGGTTTTTGTCGGACGAAAGTTGTCGGTTAGATAACGATCAACTAACACACATCTCTGCTCTCCTGGTGATCCGACGGCGTCAATTACTCGTTACCTAATGTTTTGCAGTTATTTACAGCTAAATGACTATTTAATAAAAGTAAAATGTGGGTTTATGTAATAGATTTTGGTTAAATTATACCTATTTAGATTGTGGCTGTAATTCGTTATTCGGTCTAGGTGATGATTATTATAATAAGTTGTGAACTATTCAAATTCTATTTTAGCATGAGACTAAAACAAACTATAGCAGGAAGAAATCTACCGAGTGACCTAAGAACCTATATTCTTACATCGGTTATAAATAGAATTTCTCACATTATTAACCAAAAATTATTGGGGATGAAGAATCTATAAGGTTGCCAATAGGATCCTGGGAACTTTGAAGATCTTAAAGCGAAGAAAACGAGCTCTGCCAAAAAATCCGATAGCAAACCGCGGAAAGTATTCAAAACTTTTCGTCAAAACAATTGACGTTCTGTTTCAAACAAGAGACATAAGACGATCAAACACAAGTGCTAAAACAATGCCAATTTACATCACTTTACATGCACGAGAGATAACATTGACAAATAGAATGGTAGAAGAGAGTGCGCGGCGCGGGAACAGATGGCGATCGATACAGCCGAGTGTCGATGAACTTCCGGCGGCTGTGGTTACCGAGCACTGTCTGTTGACTGGTTGGATATGAAGTAAGAGCTTATTACCTTTAATTGCTTGACAGACTTGCATACTACACTTCTTAAGTAGGCGGTTATTACGAGTCAAAGTTCTAAAGCCTCATAGTTTTTCTATTCACTGGTGATGTGGACCACCCACTCATACACGCGTTTGGGGATGCTACAGAGGTACTGTTTTCTGATAGCTACAATATAAAAATGTTATGGATGGTCACCTATCCACGGAACGACTTCGACAGGTGTTGCTTATCCTCAAAGATCGACCGATCATTTTAGCGTGGGTGGATTTTAATCCCCATTTATGTGTAGAAGACATCATCGAAAAGGAGTGAATTCACACATGTGTGTGTGTGTGTGTGTGTGTGTGTGTGTGTGTAGTGCTCTGTAATTGAAGTTAAGCGGTGGTGAACACTTACCACCAGGTGGGCAGCCTGCTGCTTGCCTTTTTGATCATGAAATAAAACCAGACTTTGCAACCTTGGTATGGTGCTTACTGCTATCGATTTTTTAATTTATAAGCAACATGAATATCCTGCAAAGGTGATTTATCTATACCCGTGTCAAGGCACAAAAAACTTTTATAAAATCACTTTCCCAGCATAACAAACAGATCAATGCACTTCCTGCGGTCACCGTCAGTGCCGTCAGTGCCGTCAGCCCCGTCAACCCTGTCAGTCACGTCCGAACGTAAAGGTTAACGTCGCGTGTCTAATGTTTCACTTGTTGAGTGAAACCAATTCGTCTCGTTTACTGGTCGTGTATGAGCGGCACGGGAAGGGTTGAGACACCTCCTAGAGTTGCTTTTTTGAAGTTATATTTTTAGTATCGTTTGATTTGTTTAAGTAAGAAAAAAAAACCGGCCAAATGCGAGTTGGACTCGCACACGAAGGGTTCCGTACCATAAATGTTATTTTTTATTATAAGTTGTTATAGCGGCAATAGAAATACACAATCTGTGAAAATTACATCTATCTAACTATTACGGTTCTTGAGATAAAGCCCGCTGACAGATAGACGAACGGACTGACGGACAGCGGAGGCTTAGTAATAGGGTTCCGTGGGTTACCCTTTGGGTACGGAACCCTAAAAACCGGAAAAAAACGGGTTTCGAACGAATAAACAATTTTTTGAAATGATACTTTAAAATCAAAGACTACTTAGGTTTTTCTGTAAGTATGTAATCTGTTAGCAATTTGAACGATATATTATATGTGTGTGTTTTTTTTCGATTCGGTCCATTTTTATCTACAGTTTCTTAAATAAATTCAAGATTATTTAATTTTCAATCTTGAAAAAAACTTCATACCGGGAGATACACGAGTGATCCTAATAGGATTCCGTTCCTCAAACGGACGTTCGGAACCCTAAAAAAGGATGAGCTGTGTCAATTTGATTTAGCTTTTCTGTCACCATTTCGAAAAGACCGATTCGATAATTGGAGACCGGAGAGCCGCTTCCTGCTTTTTGGGACGGGTCTAATTGAAATAGTTGTATCAACGGCATTCGGTGCCTTTCACCGTGTATGCCTGTCTGCTGCAGCCGTAATGGAAAGGGAACCTGTTACATTTCTCAATATTTACTTAACAGGTTCATACTTCAAGATCAAACGTCTATGGATATTATACAACTTCATTGTAAAACGGATATCGCTTAGTGACGAGAAATGTGACAACGACGGTCAAGTGTGTTGCGTTTTGTCATTAACACCGCACTTCCTAAAGTTACACAATTTCGAACACACCCAACAAACACATCCACACCATTACCCACCTTATTACTATCTAGCATAAAGATGAAAATACTTTGCACGTTAGGTGTGATATAATATGACCTTTAGTGACCCACTGTGTTAGGATGCTATTATATTCTGGTCGATTTAAAACACATTATTTTTGTTAAAGAAATAAAACTGTGAATCACCGTTATGATGACACACTTCAGTAATAATAGTTACTTTTTCGTGAACAAAATAAAATGGACGATATATTTTATTGATATTCTAGTAAATAACACTGGCTTCGATCACCGACCGAACACTGGTTGAAAATCTTTTATACGAGTAAATCTTTCAAACACGTGTAAGAAAACTGTAGTTGCTAAAAGTATTTAGCAATCATTTTCTGGAATCATAACCATTTGGAAGTTGAATAGAATAATGTAGAGATATGTACAGGTCTTGATATGTATGGATGATCAATGGATGGGGTTCGATTTGTAGTGGTTGGGAACGTGTGGCGGGCTTGTCCCAATAAAAAAAAAGCTGATCCGACGGAAAGTGGTCACCCGAATGAGACTGCTGATGCAGCCAACCTCAGCGATAAGGCTGTAATATCGTGGTTTTCATATCTATCATCATCATCATACAAGCCGAAAGACTGTACTGCTGGACATAGGCCTCCCCCAAGCGTCGCCACAACGACCGATCCTGCGCGTCTCGTATCCATCGGCTACCCGCGACTGTCACCAGGTCATCGGTCCACCTTGTGGGAGGCCTTCGAACGTTGCGTCTTCCGGTACGCAGTCGCCACTCCAGTATACCACTTCATATGCCACTGCATATCTATAGTTAGGTAATATCGCAGCATACCATGAAAAAGGTGGCGAGACGAACTTGACTCTTACCGGAAGGACTGGCTTGCAATGACAGAGGACAGACTTGTGTGGAAAAAAGAGAGGGAAATCTTTGCCCAGCGGTGGGAGATAACAGGCTACTTAGATTGGAGGTAAATGGGTATACTATAATAGTGCCTGTTTGAGAGATCCGTCGATGATTCATCGTAATTTATCTAAAGTACGTCTTCTGCTAGCAAAGACCGCGCACAGAAAGGCCCGTGCTTTCTCATCGTAAAATAACTGTGGGTCTAATTGTTATTCTCCAGACCACCTTCCACGCCCCGTTTCAGAACTAATTGTTTCATCTTACCCAGAAGTTCACCAGCATAAAGATGTGTATGCAAATGATTCCCACAGAGTAGCAATGTGAGTTCACGCAACATTATCGCACTGCATGCAATCTCGGTTTAATACGGCGTTTATATTCACATTAGAGTCGCGTTTAGTAAGCTGTGGCTGTCGTGGTGCTGTGAGGTCATACGAGGTTGAGTTAGCGAGTTGATGTTTTGTTTTGGGTTCTATGAGGCGACTGGTGTTCTATTGCGTACGATTTTTAGCAACTGAGTCAGGACTGAGCGAGCCTATAAGGGCAATCATTTGTGTCAATCGAGTAAGTTCCGACTATACAGCTCAACTTTATAAGATAAAGAAAATTAACTATAATAAGGTTCCCTTTCGGAGTCTGTGTTTCTTGATAGTTCCAACCTGGGGTACGTCAAGAGTGAGTAGGTAACTTCTAGAAAAGTGCCTCCATCGTCGACCATATCATAGCTGTGCACTAGTTGAGATTGGGCTAAACGCGAATCTATGAATAATAATTAATAAACTGATAATCATTTATTATGAAGTCCTAGTGAAAAAAGGACGGGTGCAAAACTTTTCAAGGTATAGCTATTTTAAAACCTTTCAGTATAAAGATAGAAACTGTGACTTATCCTACGACTTCTATTGAAGTTGTTTGATTTTATATAATACTAGTTGGTCCGCGCAACTTCGTCTGCTCCGCTCCTTTTGGTCTTAGCGTGATGATATATCGCCTATAGACTTTCTCAATAAATAGGCTATCTAACACTGAAAGAATTTTTCAAATCGTACCAGTAGTTCCTGAGATTAGCGCGTTCAAGCAAACAAGCAAACAGACTCTTCAGCTTTATATATTAAGTATAGATATAGATTAGTATTAGTATAGATTTCAGCTTATAACTTCCTTCAAAGACTTCAATACAAATCAAATAACACTAAAATGTCTAATATAAGTAACGGTTAAACTCATCAATACCGAGACGAAAGTTGAACTTGACTACTTACTGAAAAGGCTAAACAGCATACAAACTTCATATACAGTTTGGCTTTTATGATAACCTGGTAATAGAGATACTCCTATGGCTACGCATTCCCTATGTATACGCATTCAAAAATAACAATATTTTTTTACCAATTTATAGGGCGTACGTTTGACCACAACCTCACCTGACGGTAAGCGATGATGCAGTCGAATATGGAGCACGCTTGCCTAAAAGTAACCTATTAATTCTTGTCTCCCAGGTGGTAGCTATCAGGACACACGGACCCCGGCAGGAAATTTCACTCCTTAGCTGTACGCTCTATGAATGTGTTACCAAATCGTTTTATGTGTGTGGTTGTGAAGTCCACCATGTACCGGAGGCGCATCGAAATGATGAGAATTTATGTGTTAACTAACTTCGTCAAAATGTTGCGCACTGCGCACGCAATGTGTTACGCTAATGATCAACAGTGATGTAATAATACTTAAGACGTTGCTTATTATCATTTTTCGAAAATCCTAATGACTATGACAAAATGAAGTAATAAGCGGTTATCGATATGGCGCATGAACATGACCTAGATACAATGCATACCTAATAGGTATATGGTCTATAAGTCCATTTTTCTGCTAGGTACGGGGCATATTACTGAGGGCAAATTGGACGACATTCTGAAGTCAGCCCAAATTCCACAATGTCTGAAGTCTCGCCTCACAATCTCTGAAACCTGTGAGTTTTGGATGATAATCACTCACGCAGGAGGCTGTGTATAGGTTAAAAGTTGCTTAGAGAGCCATGGAGCGAACCATGATTGGCATACTGCTAATAGACTGAGTTTTGAACTTCGATATTAGAAGATGTTAGAACAAAAATAGCTAAACTGAAATGGAGAGCTGGACAGGATACCTGAACGAGTGGCGTCCGCGGACTGGAATAAGAAGTGTCGATCGTCCTTGAGAAGAACCTGGATGAAGCTGGTACAGGGGAATGGCACAGCATTGGGCGAAGTCGGGCTGTGGACGCTGATGATGATGAACAAAACCTATGCAAAAGGGAAAACGTCAATCCAAAATCTTATCTAAGCATCTTGTTTATACGTATTTTTCAACACCGGATTAAGGAAGCTCCTGCGGTGAAGTACGAGCACCTCGCACGTAGTCATTATTAAAAATAATCAGTAATTAATTTCAATGTTCTCAGTAATGTCCACGACCTTGGAGTAAGGTTGGTACACATTATTGTTATATAACATAAGTATTTCACGCCTCGTTAAACTAGAGATATTGAGGTTGCTTTTTTGCTGTTACTTATTAATGCTAATTTTAGTTTGGTGTGGAATTACTTATTACTTTGGAAGTCAAGGGCTATGTTTTATGGTAGGAGCAGAGTTCCTTGATTTCATAGATAAGATCGGGGGATGTGTTACGTCTGTGCTGTTAATATTACAGTTTACATTAGATATCAAGGGAGGATTTAAGTTTCTGTAGGAGTCGGTATTTCATTGATAACTTACAATTATTCTAGCCATTCCATTCGACATTTTCTTTTTTATTTTAGATGGGTTTGTTCTTGACTCTGCTCTAGGTCAGAGGTGACAGCGACAAAGTCGATGTTGTAGCTTACCCAGAAGAAGCCTGTTTACTGTAACTTTGAAGAGATTAGGGTTGAATGCGTTCGGAAACACAGACGCAGGTAGAGAGTCCATTGCTGTGCGCATTATAAACGACGCACGCAAACGCTTAGTGCAAATTGGTGGAATAGGAACAAGGTAGGTTAGGTCCTTTCAGCTATTATTAACGTTATCACGTCATTTTTAACCATGTACACACGTCTCCGAGTTGATAAACAATAATGATCTCTATTAGCGCACTACTACTTGTCTAGCGATCCGCCTCGGTAACACCATGATCAATGCACCGGGTCATTAATCAAGTCCGTGCCGTAGTCCCTACAGACGCTCACGCAACCGGGCGACGGCGCGGCGGCGGCGGTGGTGGCGGCGGCATGGGAAACTGCCGCGGAAGCAAAGACCACCTGTCGCTTGGGGATGCTGTTATGTGGGATGTAGTCAGTTTGGGTGAACAAAATATTATTTATTTCTTTATTCATGACCAACTTATATTGTATCGACCGACCGTTTATATTACACATACAGTTTATAAATGTAAATTACATTAAAACTAGCTCCTCTCGCACTGCTTTTGAATCAATCTGCTGAAATGAAAAACTTCGCTATTTCTATCAAAAATTACTATTTGGATTTAGTTTATAGTATTTCCAAGTCTTTCCAGACATTTTCATTATCATCACCATGACATGGCTGCCCCCAAGTGTCGCCACATCGACCTATTTCATTTACTCTTCTCCTGTGTGAATATAATAATATATGTTTTTTTTTTACTTTTATGTGTTTTGCTGTACCTATTTGATTCTACCTGTTGTTCAGTTTGGACTTTTCTATTTTTTTTTTCATCAATCATGCTTCTTATGTCTCAGTATATTTTTCTAATTGATGTTTTATATCTGTTTCATTTCTGCTTTCGTTTATTTATTTATTTTATTATTTATATACACACAGAAAAATTTTGAAATTTAAGTTTTCTTTTTTCGTTCTTCGAAATGATATCATTGTTTGAAGATTTGTAATAATAATCGTCATATAATTGACCCTTGTAACCTTGAAACCTTGTAACCGCGTCCAAAATGTAATTTATGGAATAAATTTAATTTAATTATGTTTAGTAAATATTTATTGTTATGCTAGAGTAAACTTTTATGATTTGTTTACTATTAGTTGATGTACAATTTCGGTAGTTGAATTGTTATTGTATAATAGTTATCGTATTTTTGTTGTGAATTTTCCGATCACGTCCTTTTTGTTACATCAGTAAACAAAGTGAACTAAGCCACATTTAAAACTAAGTAAACAGTTTCAAGCAGAGCAAGTTTATGATATATTCGGATTTATTCTGTTTACCAACACAATTTAAATAAACTTCCTCGTGGTTTCATGGTACCGCATAATTTTAGCATTAATCGTCCTTTTGCCGCTACTTTTTTGTTAACAACTAATTCTAATAAAGCTACACACCAATCGACACACATAATACTAACAGGTAAACGAAAATTATAATAACAGACATTACTTCGACATTGTTCATTGTTATGTCCTAAAAAGTTATCCATTTTCGGCATCGGTGACATGACTCATGTCATAATTATAACCATTGTCATAACTCTAATCAATACAAACCCGAAGGAATATTAAAATTGACTAGTTTAAAACAATATAAATGTTTACTCGTTACTACCAAATTCAGGTGATACCAACACAACGCCAGTCAATGATGTAATTTATTTATGAACAAAATAAATATAATAGGATAAATTCTTCAGTCTCACATAATGCAGTCCGAAAGCTTTCTCGCGTTGTGTCTGGGTGAGTCGTGAAGCTTCGGAGCTACTCGTGAATTGACTCCCGCGCACGCCGCACGCTCATCCGTGCACCGCGTATTGACGGCGTTCGATCGTTCGAATTTTGAAAATTAGTTTTTCTTTTCTATTGGTTGAGTGTGCATTGTGGACAGAACAGATCGAGTGTATTTGTGATTGGATTCTCTTTTATATTTTTGTTGGATTTGTCTCGTTTACGTGTGGCAAGTATTGATTTTTTTAGTTTTTTTTTAAATAATGTTTTTTCTTATCTATTAGCAATTGTGAAGATAAAAACAAAAATAACGATAACAGCGTAAAAAAAAACCTATTCCTTATAATTGGTATCCATCGATACGTGTAATTTTTGTTTATATATAAAACAAATAATACTCACCTAAGTCTAGGCCTTCTAGAATCTATATTTTTGCTCCTGAAATCCAGATTCAGTCATAATCGTTTTCAACATCAAAAGTCTCCTAATTATTTAAAGTTTAGCTGTGCCCGACAGGGGCCATAATTGTTTCTATTTATTTATTTTACCACCTGTATGTGTACATTATGGTTTGCAATAAACGATTTGGGATTTGAAAGATTGATAGCATGTATACTTCAAGCATTTACCAATAAATCTACCTACACCCGCCATTAGAACTTTCTTCTTAAAAAGCAAGTAGATAATCAATTAGCACTTAAAAGTCGATTAATCGTTGCCAGTTATAAGAACAATTGCCGCTCCATCGAGTGCCGTCTCGCCTCACTTGAGATCAAGGTCGCGGGTTCGATTCCCGACGACGCCGACGACGGCACCACATCGTCGGCATCTCGCATCACGGCAATATGAAACTTAATTACTACCTTTGTTTCTAATGGAGTGGTGATTTTCTTGTTAGGTCTGTATGTGGCGTTTCCATGTTGTTTTTGCCTCGTTGGGGGGGGGGGGGGCAAAAGAAATGATGGATGAAAATCAGTCTAGAGAATGAAAAAGGGATGGACGTAAGACAGCGACTGATGAAGAGGAATGGAAACAAACAATGTTGTGGCTACTGCAAATAAAAAACGGAACACTTGAGATAGGAACGCTTAGAACTTGGTAGAATGGCAGAAGAAAGGGTAGACCTATACCAGCAGTAGGTGGCTCTGGGTTGATGAGCACGTCCCAGGAATCCAGTGGATGCAATTGGCACTTCGGACCGGTCCTTGACGCACGGCTTAAGGAGCTCAAAGGCGTCAGTCGATGTCTAAGACGCTTGAAATGATAACAAAGTTTAGAAGAATATTAACCCGTAATTAGAGGAAGGACTTTGAAAAACGGGTGTCCCTTCTTCCAAGTTCGGTATTATTCGGGGGCAGCGATTATGCTGAGTAGAATAATAACAAAATGGCTTCAAATGATTGTCTTTAAAAAAAATATTTCAGCACGGGTTTTCCTTCTGTTTCTCAGAAGCAGCTCGAGCCCTTATCAAGGCATGTGTACATGCCAATGACCTTGTGCATATAAACGGAGCTAACTACACCGCTACGCGCCACTCCGCTACCTGTGTTTTTATTTTATTAAAAATATAGTACTTACATATATGTATATTTCAAAAAACTAACAAAACCAAATTATTTTAGTTTGCATTGCATAGCAGTAAATATATTAATAAAAAATTAAAGAGTAAATTGGTTTCATCTCAACGATTAGGATGATTTGGTGATTTTTTTTCTTATTACTTGAAACCGATACATAAATTCTGACCAAATTGCATATCATTTATTATGTAGATTTCTACCTATTTTTAACCGACTTCAAAAAAAGGAGGAAGTTCTCAATTCGGTTGTATTTTTTTTTTTATGTTTGTTACCTCATAACTCCGTCATTTATGAACCGATTTGAAAAATTTTTGTTTCATCTGAAAGGATATACTTCTCGATTGGTCCCATTGTCACCATGTTAGAATCTGATGATGGGATCCCACGAAAATCGAGGGCAACCCTCAAATTTTATAGGCACATACAATGTTTTTCATAAACTTCCTAACGCAATTCAGATATTTGTGCCTGGTAATCATCATCTCATGTTGCTGAGCTGATGATGAAAGGTATAAATTAGGATCTGATGATAAGATCCCATGAAAAATGTTTGTTCAGCGATACTTTCGCCAATTGTCAGCCGATTTGGATGATTCTTTTTTGTTTGAAAGAATATTTTCCTGGACTCCCGTTTCAATTTGGTGAAGATCTGACGAAGAACTTCGGAGGCAGGCAACGGAACTCTTCAATAAATGATAGCAAAGGGATCGGGATTGCTGAAATCGCATGTTTTTTAGTGTTTACACCAGTTCTTAACATAACATTGCGCTGGTACGCTTATGATGGGTACGCAGTAGGTACCTAAGTACTACTAAAAAGTGAAAAATAAAAAACTTTTTACAAAAAATACAACCGACTTCCAAAAACAAAACACTACAAGGTACAAAATAACTTCAGTAGAAAGAAAAGAACTTTAATTTCTGAAGTCGGTGTTTTTGGTTATTTTTTTCGTTTTTTGACACCGACTTCCGAAATTAAAGTTATTTTCTTTCTACTGAAGTTATTTTGTACCTTGTAGTGTTTTGTTTTTGGAAGTCGGTTGTATTTTTTGTAAAAAGTTTTTTTTTCAAATGTAATTACTCAGTAAATCATCATCTGCCTAGCCTTTACCCAACTATATTGTGGTCGACTTCCAGTCAAACCGGATTTAACTGAATACCAGTACTTCACGAGGAGCGGCTGCCTACCAGAACTCCACAACCCATTAACTGGGTAACACGGTACTTCATGACAAAACCCCAACAACACTTCGCCCGACCCGGGATTTGAACCAGGTCTTCATACTCAGTAGCATTTCATTCATGACCGTAATAATCTCGGCCGAAAGACGTCCACTGACATAGGTACGAGTATCGCTAAAGAATCGCCACAGCTCGCCGCAGCGCTGTGAGAAGAACCGGTGTTCTTCTCTCATGTGATTTCATTACTGCTCAAGCATAGTACATATGTGACAAAACAAGCCCAACCCATCTAGACATCTAGATTTCCATGCGCTAACTAGAAACGATTAATGTGCCACACTCGAGTTGAAACGAAAGCCCGTCCCGTCGGACCGCGACAACATTTCACCGCGATCTATACGGCTGAGGGCAGGGAGGAACATACACGTATTTCACTGCTATAATTATCCGCGGCTTCGACGGCGTGAAAAGGTTTGCTTGGGTTTCATTTGTTTTGCACGAAGCCCTTGTAGCATCAGCTATCTGCAGGTGAAACTTATGTCACAAACAGTTTATTCGTTTCTGAGATTAGTCGGCAAACAGACAGACCTATAAACAGACGAAACAAAATGTTATAAGTGTTGTATGTACTCGTACTTTCACACGCATTTAGTAAAAAGCTGTTATTTGATATTACATAAAGACACTTCAATTTATTTGTATGTATTATAGGTATGTGGATTTTTATACGATTTGATGAGGAGTCTGGCAGGTGGAGTCTTCGAGAAAGTTGTGTGCGAGCTATGGGGTTGTGTCACGGGCTAAGATCGAAAGGGAGATATGTGTGATGATTTAAGATATAAACGTATGCAAAAATGTTGTGGGAGGTTTCATAATCAACTGACTAAATTGCAACCAACGTTGTGTTTAAGCAAGTGTTTTTAAAGCCAGGAGTTGGATAAAGGAGTAACAAAGCATCTTACTATACTCGGTGCAATTTTAGTTGTGTTACAACGGCAGCTCCCTTCATCTATCCAATGCCTACCACACATTCATTAAACTGTCCAAGCGTTGTGTTCCAAGAACGACGCGGAATGGAACGGTGACATATTATTTATTTATATTATACTTATTTCTTAATTAATTATTTAAATAAACAATAGCGACCGCCTTTGTAACTAAAATCACACCGTGTATTTAAATTTATAATGGTATAAATGTAAAACATTGGCTGGATGGACAGATTTGTTATCCCGGGTATAAGTTCCCCTGGGGACAATTAGGCTAGTCTACCTATGATATGACGTCATCAGATATTCGAAAAGGATTATTACAAAAAAGTCCAAGAAAATATTCATGAAAACTTTTGCTAAATAGAAGTATAAACCGAAGTAATCTTATCAGAAACGAGGCCAGATGATATTTATTCGAAGATTGTTTGATATACCTAAATCAAACACTGTGTTTGATCTCGTGTTAAACAGTATACTTAGCTGCATCTTCTTTGTTCATGAAAGATTCTCTGAGTCAAACTTTAGTTTACTGAAAGCCTATATAATGGTAGTTTTGCAAACATGAGTAGCTAACTAAATATGCCACACGCACTGGCTGGCCCACCATATTATTTGAAACTAACTTTTGCCGGGACTTCGTACGCACATATCCCGTTTCTTTCCCGTTTCCGTAGGAATTTTGGGAAATCCTCTCTTAGTGCTCGCCTGCACTTCCCAAGGAACCTACATGTCAAATATCAGCTTTCTACAACCAGAAGTTTCGGCTGTGCGTTGTCTGTCAGTCATGCAAACAGTCAGTACCGGAAGAATTTTATATAATGCTAGTTGACCCGCGCAACTTCGTCTGCGTCAGAATGTTCATTACTGCTCCGCTCCCATTGGTCTTAGCGTGATGATATATAGCCTGAAATAATTTTTCAAATCAGACCAGTAGTTCCTGAGATTAGCGCGTTCAAGTAAACAAACAAACAAACAAACTCTTCAGCTTTATATCTTAGTATAGATTGATTGATAGATTGATTACTTCCCTATCTTGCCAACGACCAAGACCGATGAAGACCATTAGCAGTAACCACTCCCAACCTACGTTCTTATGGATGGTAAAACGATGAACGCCGGCTGCGCGCACGCAAAAGTGTCACGTTCCGCAAGCAGAACGCGATAGAGAGGCACGATCGGCCTAAGCGTTCGGCTTGTTTGTTAACAATGCAATTGTTTTCTTATGACGTTATCACGTAAAATTATCGTCCGTAAACCGACTTTACAGACAAACAATTTTTAATTGATATTTTTGTCGTCACTCTAAAAAAGCTGTGTCATGCGTGGTTATAAGTAGATAAAATGGGACAGTTGTCTATCTATACTAATATATAAAGCTGAAGAGTTTGTTTGTTTACCGCGCTAATCTTTTTCGCGGTCCGATTTGAAAAATTCTTTCAGTGTTAGATAGCTCATTTATTGAGGAAGGCTATAGGCTATATATCATCACGACAAGACCAAAAGGAGCGGAGCAGTAATGAAAATTGTGACGCAGACCGAAGTTGCGCGGGTCAACTAACTGTATTATATGGTTTTATTGTATTATAATACAACTCGACTCAGCTATCTCCATGTTGGTTAGTTAGCCTGTTTTCTGGAATTCAGATATCAATGACGAAAGATGTGATGACATTATAGTCATTTGTAGATAAATTACGAAACAACAAACAACCGTACTAGTTTGGTGGCGGTGGCAATCAACTGACTATCGAGAAACTATTAAAAACATACTCGTATGTGCCTTTTGTTAGTCACTTTCCACTTTTCTCTACGTACGAGTATATTCTCTTCAGTTCCTCACACATATTCCGCCCACTCCTCGTCCTATTTGTACTCTCAGTATAGATATGCTAAGCCGCATACATTATGCTAGTGGCCTATCACTCACACCTAGAGCAGTCGCCTAGATACCACAACATATCGGTAACTGATTCACGTTGTCGCCTACTTATGGGAGATCGTGCATTGCTTATGCGGTTGACGGTATTAGGTACATTTGGATTGTCTGCCTGAACGTTATCATATCTTGCGATTATCACCAATTTTATTTATTTGGTGTTTGCGCTAAATATCTTTCTTTGAATGCACTTCGAGCCATATTCAGACAGTTGATTCATTTGTTTTTGCTCTTCCACTCCCGGTTATGCATTCACATCCTTATTTCCTCACGACATTTTTCTAATGACAGGACAACCGATTTCAACATAACTCTTCAGTCAAATCATGTTTTCAGAAAGGCTCGCCTACACTTTCCACTATTGGATTCATTCGGCAATTCAAATATTTTATTTCGGATAATATCCATGTAATGTTATTAGTAGTACTTATAACTTAGCCTAATGCAATTATTGTCTGGTCAAACGAAAATAAAATCAACAGTTTTAGAATAATAATAAAAACAAAACCTTGATTGCTTTTTGAGGAATTCCTCTATCTAAAATGGCGAAGTATCATGTTATACCTTTATCAGCATCAGTGACTGTATTCGTTCTGTAGGTATAGCAACTAGTCGATAACTAAGAGTAGCAAGAATGATTCACCTCTAATCTCTGTTGAAAGTACTCTCAAGTCTCATGTTCTACCGTTTAGCTCGAACGAATAAAGGAAGAGAAAACCTGAAGTTATCTACAAACGTATGTAGATAAGTGTGTTGCTCATCTTAATTTACATAATCTGTTCACGCCACAATGAAATGAGAACAGTGAATCAATTCCGTGCAAACACTGGAAATTGTTATACGTACCGTTTGACACCGCGAGAATTTTGAGAATAATTATGTTAATTCGTATAGTTTAGATAGCTAATGTGCGGAATGTTAATTTGTGTAGGTCGAAAGTTTTTGAAGTTTCCGTGTCAAGGTGAGCAAAATGTTATTTTTATTGGTGATCGCGGTTTTGGATTAATTTGAATTTAAAATATATAGTTGTGCATGTGGCGTTACAAATGCATAATTATAATGCAATGGCTTCAAGCATGTAGTGTGATCTATCTGTATACCCGTTTGATTTAAAGAAAAACACGTGCTCCAATGCCGATAAATGATACCAAATAATAATAAAGTTATATAAAGACAAATATCGTTATAACTATACAAGTGACGTTATACATAATCGACCACGATGACTTGCACTCAATGAAATACCGATAAACAAGTGGTCGAGTTTCTTATATTATGGTTCCGTTATCGATACATTCTCGATTTAAATCCGGAAAAGGAAATTGTTAATTATATTGGTATTGATTGTGTAACCAATCGAGCGATATAGATGCTATTAAATCGTAACTACCTAGGTTTAAATTTAAATAAAAAATAATAATAGTGAAAGAAGTTACGTGTAAATTAATTAAGTGATATCTAATTAATAACAAATCTGATTTAGCTTTGCCCACTGCTAGGCTCTCATGGTTTATTCCATAGACAATGTATTTTTTTTAACATAAAAAGTAACCTATGACACTCGGCGACAGTGAAGATTATCAGTGAAAGATTTTTTGTGATTGGATCATGACTTTCACAGATAACCTTTTGCAAACACAACATATAAACAAACAATTTTGCGTCTTTACATTTTTTATTAAGATTTATTCGTACAATTTTAATTAGTATTTTCACACTGATGAAGACAATGATTCGTATAACAAAATAAAGTAAGTAAGACAATTAAAAAACTACAGTTACCTACAGTTGCGCAATTATAAAACAAACATAAATTCACATGAAAAATCGTAAGTTTTTCTCATTTGTTTAAATAACAATATAGAGTGTAACAAAACGTGCTATTTAGAATGTTCGCTGTGAGTTAAAAAAACAGTAATTGCGTTACTGTTTTAAATATACTGTGGCAACAGAGATATCCGAAGCCAATTAAGGCGTGGTTATTTTTAATTATAATTACGCAAAAATATAGTTTATTGTCAATGTATTTAAGGGGTACTAGCCATCTATACTAATGACTTAGTCTCAGGAACTACTGGTCCGATTTGAAAAATTCTTTCAGTGTTAGATAGCTCATTTATCGAGGACATATCATCACGCTAATATGTAATATATAATTTTGAGTGCGTTATCCTTCACTAAAACATGTATTTATTTTTTTCTTATACGTAAATAAAGAGATTCTCTTTGAGAAATAACCTACAATAGTGTTACATCTATACTCGCTCGCTAAGCTGGCTACGCTGGCAACACCGTCAGCGTGCCCTCACCACTACCAAGCCCTTCCACGCACTTCAAGACGCCATGATGGGAACATCATTCCCATCATGGCGTTAAAAGAAAAAGAGAAAGGTAAAGAAAAAGGGGCGAGATTGACACGTGCACGTGTCAATCTCGCCCCTTTTTCTTTCACCAAGACAACTAACCAGGTCAAACCTATGTCTCTGTTTCTGATTTTACTGTTTGTGCTGATCTGATAAGTATATTTAATCTTTTGATTTAAATTGTTTTGTATGTACTTGATAAAATGATTCTTGTTCAATATTTGTACAAAATGATTAGTAATTGTTAATTTGTTTTCGTGTGATAAAATATAATTTACTAAGTTTGTTTGAATTTCATTTATTATAAACCCTGTGTTAAATCAATTGTTACAATAGACTTGATTGTTTGTTATTCCAAAAGTATAATTATTGTTACTAGAGAAATCATTATTATAGCGCAGGTAGAAGTTGTGGCGGATTTCCTAGCAGGTCGTGAGTTCGTGTCGTGTTTGAGACAGTTACCTAGTTTCACAAATAGCACTTTAAACTTATGGACGCAGTCGGGATAACTAATGTTCCAGGATTCTGTACATACTGTTACTTATGGTTAAAGTTGAGAATTAAACAACGGTTGTAAAATTGAGAGTGCCTACTACCTAACTGTTTGTTTTCTAAAATGTTGTCTTGGGTTCAGTGGCGTAGCAAGTCTCACAGGGGCCCTGTATCAAACATTTATGGGGGCCCGTTTTGACAAAATAGCTCCTACTAGCTCAGAGGCCTTAGTGCGATTTTAGTATCGTTTTAGATCGCGTAAGCGTAAACGTCAATTAGTACTGAAACTGAATAAGCTCTGTCTGGTGACAATAACGGAAACCCTTTTTTCCCTAACAATATGACATGAGCGAAGTACGTTAAAAAAAAAACTTGTATTAGGTCCTCGGAGGGAACTGTCTTGGCAGGCCACGACATTTAAACGGGACGGAACTAAAATATATGTAGCTTTACGTCTACACGTCGGGGCCCTTGTAGTCCGGGAGTTCGTGTCATTGATACGGCGGTAACGGTAGCTACTGCTTAGGTTTCCTTTCCGGGTCGGGCAAAGTGTGATTAGGAGATTTCATGTGCATTTTCTTTGTCAAAGTCTGGACATGTACCCTATATGACGAAATGTGTACTATGGATATAAGGTATTTCGGGGAATAAACAGGCGTGATGATACGCTTAAATATTTTATAGAATACAGTAAAATTAGGCCTCATCAGAAGGCTCAAAGTCACTCAAAGAGAAATGGAGAGAGCAATGCTTGGTGTTTCCTTGCGTGATTGAATCAGGAATGTTGATATCCGCAACAGAACCAAGGTTACCGACATAGCCGGAAGGATCGCCAAACTAAAGTAGCAGTGGAAAGGGCACATTGCACAGATGGTCGATGAAGACGAAAAGGCCTGGGGTGGCGACCGCGTATCGGAAGGCGCAACGTTGGAAGGTCTGCCACAAGGTGGACTTGGTGAAGGTCGCAGGTAGCGGATGGATGCGAGACGTGCAGGACCGGTCGTTGTGGCGACGCGTGGGGGAGGCCTATGTCCAGCAGTGGACGTCTTTCGGCTGATATGATGATGATTGTGAGTCAAATTGGAATATACCGATCTTAGAATACTCTTTATTATGTACACCATATAAGTTACAGAAAATATAGATGAAGAAAATATTACATAGGGAGGCACAATGGCCGGCCTTATCGCTAAAAGCGATCTTTTCAAGACATTTTTGGATGGATTGTAAAGATGAAGGAGAGAGAGTACTGCAGGTAGTCTTAGGTGTTGTTTGCAGTCTTAAGACGCTGATTGTAGACTAGAAGTCGACCTTAACAGTACTTTGATAAATATAGACCAGCTTAGCTAAGTTAAATATAATTAGAAACCGGTATCGGTATTAATAATAACCTACACAAATAAATACGTATGAGTTATTTCTGTGCATATTACGTAGTAGGTGTACCTAATCGTTGTGTTAGCGGAAATCCGTCAAAATTACTTTCACATCTGATTTTCCTTATAGAACGGAACTACAATTAGACCAATGTACTGACACACTATTCACACATCCTATTGTATGGATTGGAAGTTCTCAAATGACTTCTCCCGCTGAAGGCGGAACGGGAAGGAGACTCTTCCTGACTAAAACACAACCGTGTTCCTCCAAATGCCCTTTGCAGTCCGGGGCTGCGGTACAGCTAGCAGTTACAAACAGGGCTAAGTTTGTAAGCCTCTCGATACTGCTAGTTACGTTAGATAGGATTTGTTATGGTAATAACCACATTGAGAGATTCACATTGTAGATATCCACAACCATCATCATCCACTCTGACAGAGTCTGACAATTCCTTCCGCTCAAATAAAGGTACTTAAGAAGTCACTTGCTACTAAGATGATGAATAATAAATAAAAAAGTTTGAATAAGAATTGAATAATAGATTTAAATTTATGATTTGAAGGAACATGGGTGGGTTGTTGTCAGTAAGAGTCTGACTCTCCCTCTCGCTCCAACCAGAACGGGAGAATTCTATAAATTGACAAAGAAAAAAAAACCTTCATACCTTCAGCAAGTTCCTTATCACATCTAATGAAACCACACCCTAATTTTCGACACTCCAAAGAGCCAGCCCATCCCGTTACCATAGCGACGCCTAACAACTAACGGCACAGCATAGTTTTGTCGCCTCGTCGACAAATGTCGCGCCGCAACATTGGTAACGTCGAACAATGAGACCGCACTCGTACAATTATGATTATGGCCAGTTTTGGGAAGCGTGTGAATGGTTTACGGTACTTGAGTAGATAGCACATGGAGTTCAAGCTTTATATGTGTGGCTTAACGGTAGTACAAAATCTCTTCGGCGTTAGTAACTCCCGATAATGCTTGGGCTCTGCTGGCCATTCCCCATGTCATTGATATTCCTTCCGGTTCAAAAGAGGTTGCATATCAAATGTTTTATTCATTTTTTTTTTCTTCAGACTTCCATCAGTTTGTTTTTTCACATGGACATTATCAGTATTGTTTTGATTCTTTCATTAGATTTTCGTGATCAGAACCTCCTTTATCTGTTCTGTGATCAGAACAGTGAGTGTTACGATCACGGAAATTTTATCCGAGAATTCCTAGACATTGAGTCAATCGGAATCTGTGTCGTCATTTCCACGACATGGCCTTCCCTAAGTGTCGCCACATCCACCGGTCCCGTGCGTCCCATATTCAGAATCGATCTGTATTACTAAAAAAGAAAAATACAGAATCAAAACATTTGTGACCGCCATGTTTTTTTCTATTTTAACTCTCGCGAGAAAACCAGAATATCAACAGCTTATCATTTTCACAACCTGTCCTTTATAAAAAGAGTAAGTATGTATTCTAGGACGAGCCCATAAAGCTGTTTTTCTTCTACTTTCATATTGCTTCAAGCCTTGTAGAGTATCAATTTGCCGAGCCCAAAGATAAAACTAGACTTTACTCTATAATCAATGGACATAGTAACCTCTTTACCTCGATAGAATCACTTTCGCGCGTAAACTTATGTCATTATATTTTTATTTATTCGATTAGTTTTGCATAGAAACCAGCGCTGCTGTTGTTTCCGGGCCGGTAGTTTGATTTGATGAGGTCAAGCTGCAAAAAGATTAAAAGTATTAATCTTGGTGACTGATTGTTTGACTTGTTACAATATCGTTAATTAGTTATGCATTAACAGCGGATATTATTGACATTTACATCAAATATCTGCTGCATGCAAGTTTCTAAGGTTTTCCGAAAAGAAAAGCTCAATAAAATTCCCTTAAGTTACCAACCGATTGTGATCTCTATTACTCAAAGGTTTTTGGAAAGAACCACAACTTTGAGTTAAGCTTGATTTATCAATGTGTTTGAAGTACACAAAATAATCTTACTACTACGATAAATGCAAATGTATGGATTTATAATTGTAACTCAAACACGGCAGAACGGCTGAACGGATATTATGTATGAAATTTGGCTTAGAGATAGGTTATAGTCTGGAATAACCTGGGAGTATATTCCCTTGGGATACTTTTAGACATTCAAAAGGGCACGACCAAAGCCGCTGGCACTAGCTAGTTTCGAATACATTCCACAAAACGTAATCTTATTAGGTAGGTAAAAATACCAAAAAAAACTGTTTGAAATTTCAAGTATCAACCTTCGATCCATAAAAAGTTCAAGCAGAACACTTACTGCGGAAAATACATAGAAATAGCAATATTTATCTGACCTACAGAAATAACAGTTAATTTAACCAATTATAATATCAAAAGGACTTAACTATATCCCTACAAGAATAACTCTAACTCATCGAAGTTAATTACAAACTCTGACCCCAAAATTAACAGAATGACGATAGAAATAAAAGACAATCGTAGCATAGTGAGGTGCTGATACGATGACAATAATAATTGGCTGTCATTGAGGTACCGTTATGTGAATTGTTATGTGGTTCAAGTGAGAAGAAGAAGGGATTTTCGATGATATTGTAGCGGCATCAATACCGCCGCAAGAAAAATCAACGAAGCAAATCTACGTCGCAAAAAATCAGTTAGTTTTTACCTCCGTATTTATTTGTCAAGCAACAATACAGATTATTTGTTGCACAATACTTTCATTTTGCACTCAGTTTCTTGCTCAGTTCATTGAACTGTGTAGGCAATGCAAAAAGGATTACTTAAAGTAATTTATTCAAATCGCCGTCTAATTATAAAAAACTTTAATACTGGTAATTACACTGACTCTGATCCGTAGTTTCACTTGCATTAAAAACTTGATTATTGTTTCTTTAATAACTTAATTACATTTTAGTTCAGTTTGCAATAATTTTGGTGAACTTTGAGCGTAAATTTTGGAAATCTTCCCAAGGAATCATACTCCCGGGATAAAACTATAACTATTATCTCTCTTTGGACTAAACTTTTTACAGATCAGTTCAGCCGTTCTGGCGTGATTGAGTAACGAACATGCATCCTCGCATTTATAAATAGTATGAAGACAACTAAACAGAGAACTAAAGTCACTGACAATGCGTATAGAATCAGCATGCTGAAGTGGAAGTGGGCCGTCCATGTCTGCAGACGGACAGACGGTCGATGGAGCAGACATTTGTTAGAGTGGAGACCGCGTATGGGCAAACGTAGTGTGGGACGCTCTGCGGCACGATGGATCGATGATTTGAAGAAGGTGGCTGGCAGCGGATGAATGCGGACTGCTCAGGACCGGGATAGTTGGCGCTCTTTGGGGGAGACTTACGTTCAGCAGTGGACGAATATTGGCTGATAATGATGATGATGAAGACAACAACAACAACAGACTACAATTGTCATCGACTCAGAAAACCACACGTTGCAATCAAGGCAACATTACTCACAGGTCGAGACAAAGCAGAGTTTTGATCAAACTGCCGAGCCTTTTCCCAATTATGTATAGTATGTTACACCCCATTAAAATCGCTGCCTCCTCTAACTTAAGCGGGCATTTTCCAGTTATCATCTATTACGTTTAGTCACCACTACATTTCTGTGATTTCTCACAAATCGAACAAACTACTTTTTGTGAAGCTCATTTTAATCTGGTCAACGGTATTACAAGTTTATGACGTTTTTCCGTCCACTGTTAGGTTAGTAAAAAACTGGTATCTTGCTCTGTAGGTCATCGCATTACTGGCATGTTTTCTTTTTCTATAACTTGAGAACGTTTGTCTAAATTGTCAGAAAAAATTACTGGCAAAAACGTTGCGAAAAAAGGTATTGGATTCAGATTGAACTGTTTTGAAAACTTTAAATTGAGTGAACAGCGAGTCTAAATAGGCCTAAGTAGAATCATATTAGCATCATAAAATTAACCATAAAACAATTTGTCAAATTTCAATTTCATCTTTATCGCTACAAATCATTAGGTTCAAATTTGATTGTGATGTGCTAGCTGATTCTACTAAAGTGGTACTATCTACCTATTACGGACATTACGGTTCTTGAGATACAGCGAGCTGAAAGACAGACGGACGGGTGGACGGAGGAACAGACAACGGGGGCTTGGTAATAGGATTCCGTTGGTTGCCCTTTGGGTACGGAATCCTAAAAATCTCTCTCAACCTTATTTGAAAAAATGACTTTTAATATTAGTAATTGCGAAATTGCAACTCGTTTCTGTGAGATAAATTGACATTTGAAATAGCCTGTTCTCACTCTCCTACGTATGTTTAACAAATACAACTATAATTGGAAGCGTTGCGATCTTTCTAATTGAAATGTAGGCGTATCTGACGCCAGGCTTTTGTCGCCTGCTGAAATATATGTAAGTATGAGGTGCGAGAATATAGTTTCATAAGAACGAAGGTTGATTAAATTAGCTAGACACGAATAGGTACCGAACTTAAATTGAATAAAAAATACCTAGTTTAGTCTAATCCTAGGTTACATTTAATGCTAATTGCAATTTTGCAAGACAATGAGACTGAAATATTGCAACAGAAAACTTGTAGGTTAGTTTCACGTTGCAAGTCCACAATCAATCCCTTATTTTCACTTCTCAGAACGAACAGGGACCAATTGCATTACATGGTCATATTATCTAACACTAAATTTAAATGAAATTCTTCATCTGATAACTTGACGGATCTGATATAGGTATCAGATTCTTATCTGCATTCTATCGTATCAACTTTCATCAACTAACATAACCACACATTGTACTCAAAGCAACATTTCTTCCACAGGTCGAGACGTAACTTCAAAAACTGCAAAGAAGAAAACAATGGGCGCTTCGCCCTACCTCTGGAACTCGAAGCAAAAATGAACGAAAGTCGAGAGCGAATCCGTCGTGAGCGGGAGAGGGAGAAGAACACATACACCTCTCCCCGTCTCGCGTTACGTCGCGTGCTGCTATTGGCTGAGGGCCGACAGTTCCGGGAAGCGGCCGCCATCTTGTCCCGGCTGGGGCCTGGCGTGCTCCAGAGCGTGGCTTCTGAGCTGCCCATAGACTTGCTGGTGGAGGCGCTGCCGCACTCAGCTCATCTTATTGAGACTCTTTTGAACAGGTTAGTGATGGTTTTCCCTGTGCTATTTAAGAATGCGGTGTAGGGTCATGACGGTCGGAGAGTAAAGAGGGCATTACGCAAGAGGCTCATTGATGCAAAATTTTCTTAGTAAACTCGTGTTTAACAATTCGTCAAGACTTGCGAATGTTTTAACTTTATTAACTGCTTCAGACTGTCAGACGTCAATTTCCTAGGCGCAGGTGACAGTGCAAATACGCGACAAAACATCAAAGCTTTTGATATGGACAATGTTTGTGAAAATGATTAACATCGTCTATGTACACGTAAGAAAGTGTTAAAAACCTTTTCTCTTAACACTTTCTTACATTACCTTATAACAATTACACAATCAAACATTATAAAGTTAGTCTTCATAACATGTTCAGCACATTAACTAAATTAACAGCCCATTCTTCGATTAGTGGGGGCCATTCTTCCCATGCGCTTACTGCTAGAAAGTAGCATTTACAACTGATATGACACAAATAAAATTTCTAAACGATTTTTGTCGAGTATTGATTACCATTAAATATGTAGATAGAGGTGTAGAAGTTTGACTTGAAAGAAACAAAATAGTTTTAAGCGACATATTTAGATGAGTACATAAATAACAGGTATAATATGCGGGCGGAATCACTGGCAGAAGCTTGTAGATGTAGACATGTACCTCTAAAATATATTGAGTGTTGTATTCTCTATCCGGGTATAAAGTGAATATAGAAAGTACCTAGAGTGTGAGATTTAGTTATAACGTTTTTTTTTAATTCTGATTAGGCTACGTACGTCACTGCACATTTGTCACTAAAACCTACAGAAAATGAGACAAGAGTTGGTCACACTTCGTATCTTTCTTTCTTATCATAAGATAAGAAAAATACGCTCACAAAATTATAAAAATTATAGTCTAAAACTTAGACGAGCGACTGTCTCGCTGCTATGCGGTTTTACTCATTATGCTGAACTTCTGCTCCTGTCTGCTTAGTGGTATTGCAGAGTCACCGTGTTCCAAGTGATTCATTTGAGTAGTTACCGTGAAGCTATGTTTCCGATGTCCGTTATCTTTGATCCGCGGTTTCGCTTGAGATCCGCCGGTGGTCAACTGCGGCGGGATTACAGTAAACGTAGTAAGGGATTGCTTGTCAATTGTGATAGGTTTGTGCCAGTGTCCCGACCCTTGAGCAACATTTACATGGGTCGAGTTACTTGCTAGTGCCATACAAGAGCAAACAGTGACTTTTATGGCTTTATCTGTGGAGCTGTCATGTCAAAATTGGGGATTTTGTTTTTAAAGGATTTCCTTTGTAGCTAGATTGAAGTGAGCTCTTCAAAAATTTGGGTCTGAAAAGAGTTCACATCATAGGAAAAACTGATGTCAAAAGCATTACTTTACTCTTTGAAGTAGGCTCAGAAAGTTAGATTAGGACATAGAGTATTGGAGAAGAAATCATAATATATAAAATTCTTCCATTACTGAGTGACTGAAATTTGGCATGTAGGTTCCTTGGGGAATGCAGGTGCGCACTAAGAGAGGATTGCCCGAAATTCTAACGGGAACGGGATAAGCGGTATATGCGTGTACGAAGTCGCGGGCAAAAGCTGGTTTGTATTATAAGTTATGGTGATAATCGCGTCATTTGTTGTAAGTAACTGATACAAATTTTAGCATCTTAATTATGACGCGTGATGGGCTTTTGTTGAAGATGAAGATTTTATTGTTAATCGAAATATTCCACGCAATTCATTTAGCTCTAGAACAAATCTGTTTATGTGAATATTCTGATTGCATATTGCGGAATCAATACAAATTACTTTTTGTTGTCTCATTCTCAATTCTTTACAGTTTCAATTTTCGAATACTTCACGGTTGTTCATTGAAGAGTTGATTGAAAATCCATGAACATTTATTTATCTAATATTTTGAATTTGCTAGATTTGTAATCTATATATGAAACCATGATTAATAGATACTTAATTGAATACTAGGTGACAGATAAATAACGAGACGCTATTAATCATTTCAATTTATCTAATTAAAATCTCAACATCTTAAATAGCTACATTAATCTCCTAATAAATGTTAATGAGCCAATCTGTCGCATTAATGGATTGCAACTATTTCTACACGATGAACTAAAACGCTAGAATTTCTAAATTCCTGATGTCAGTAAGATTATCTGCCAATACTGTTCACCTACATCTTTGATCTTAGATTACTTGCATGCTAGTATTTGGTACAAAGTCTTCTAATAATAATCAACTCTGTAAACTACTTTATAAAGTCTAAATTAAAATACCAATGCTACTCAACGTGTTCATTACAATATTATTAAGATTTATCCACGCAATAATAGTCCTTAGTGACTCGTGTTAAGGCCCAAGGATGTTATACAAGTTAATTTACGGGATTCTCAACGAAAGTGCCAGGCGACCGGTTTCCTTGGTATTTGGTGTTCAGACTACTTTCACATGATTTATAACGATAGCGACCTTCAAAATGGAGACTTGAGGGAACCTGAAGTTGAGAAATTCATGACAGGTTTTGAGTGCATCGCGTGGATTGTAGGAAAGTTGTGAGAGAAGCTGGTAAAACTGCTTACAAAAGCTGTTATGGACGAAAAAAACTTCCTCCATGAATGAAATGTAGCCTTGGAAGCCGATTGCTTACTTATCATTATCCTCCTGTACACATGTCATTTATCCACCTCTTTTCTAGCCATACTAATTTCATGCAATAGAGCAGCTCGTTGCTAAAATAATATCAATCGCACGAGTCTGTCTTCAAGGATAAGCAACGCTTTCTGAGGGCATTCAGTGCATAGGTTACCATCTTAACATACCAAGATTCCTTTGTGCCCCAGAAAGAATGCTAAGCCTTTGGTCCTGACTGCCATTTGTAGATTTTTGACAGCTGTTATGGGCAGTCAGAACCCTAGAAATCTGGGCCATTAGGTATCGTGTTACCCAGTTTCTGGGTTGTGGAAGTCATATCCCCCCTGTTCCCGTTCCCGTAAGAATTTCGGGAAATCCTCTCTTAGTAGTCCTTTACACTACTTGCCATATATCAGCTTTTTACGATCAGAAGTTTCGGCTGTGCGTTGTCTGTCAGTCACTCAGTCACTCAGTCACTCAGTCACTCAGTCACTCAGTCACTCAGTCACTCAATCACTCAGTCAGTGAGTAACGGAAGAATTTTATGTACGAGGAAGATATTGGGGCTTAGCTTCATCCGGTCAGATTGGAAGCCGAGCCAATCACGGTTGGGAACAGACACGGCAGGTTGACTAACTCTCATACAATCCATGCACCGTCAAAACCAGCCACGAAATGTTCCTCACTCTTTCTGGCAATATTTTTTTAAAAATATTGCCAGAAAGAGTGAGTATTTACTCGTAGTAAAGACAGTCTCTTCATTTGCATAATGTTTTTCGTGATAGTGTTTTCATTCCTCCTTTCAGAAAGAAGAATCAACTGAGCAGATTACGTTGTTTTAAGAAAAAAATTGTGACTGTCGTTTTTTATTTCCATTGAACGTTGCACTGCACAACTGCTGCCTGTGTCCGGGGCACTTTTCCCATTGACAGTGAATTTATTATGCCTTTTTATACGTGTTTGTAGGAATACACTAAGTTCTTTTTAGAATTATTTATTATTATCTACATAATGGTAACAATCTGTTGTAAATAAACATGTTTTTGCTTACTCTCTGCCTATTACTTTTATTTCACTTTGCATTTCTTCTTCCCCATCTCCCATATACCTTACTATCTTCAATAGCTCTTTTATTTGGTTTATTGATTTAAAAGTCTGACAGAGCTTTGGCGACTGCATTTGTTCAGAAGTTTTCATACTATCTCTAGAACATATACTTTTCAAGAACACGAAAACTATTAATATCGCTTTTTTGGAAATAACGCCCTTTCTGAAAAACAAGAAGTTAATTGTTGAAAGAACCTAGGACATAAACACTGAATGAACTTATGTGTTACGAGATAACATTATCGCATCAAAACTCAGTCATAATGCGTAATGATAACTCGTTAGTAAGACATAATACATTACACAGAACATGATTAAGTAACAACTTGTATGCTTCACGCTCAACAAGACAATATTACAGCATCACATATTTTTTACCAAGGTGATTGTTATAGATATTGAATAACATTAGTTACGCGAAATGATTCAGCAGGTTCATAGGTCGGAGGCAAGTGACTTGCAAACAAAGGTACGATGATGTTTGCATGAGTTGGAAAGATTCTTGAACCTGTGCATTATACCAATTTGTAACCGCAAATGTGTCTTCTTTGTTTTTGGTCTTATGTGTAAAGACTCTTCCTTCCTTTCTCCTATTTTTTTTTCTCTTTCTTCTCTTCCTTTGTCACCCGAGATAGAGGCTTGATTGGTTAACCTATGATTTAGACTGTTCAGGAAACATGGAAGGTTCCTAGAAAATCTAATAAGAATAGGCCACTTGGAGAAGACAATATCAATTTTCAATAGTACCATAAGAAAATAGACAATTTGTTAATGAAGTTAGTGAAGTTAATTGTCTAGTGTTGAGGCATTTTCTCTAAAATCGTTTGTTTCTATGACTGGAACAATGTCGGCGAGGGGTCGTTTTATTTGAGTAAAAGAGACTAGCACAGAATTTATTGGCATTTAGATAACCGTCGTGTGGGTATACTACTTACACATCTGTTCGAATGTGGCTTTTATGTTCATTAATCAATATCAGAATCTTCTGCCGAATCACTAAATAGAAAGGATACTTTAATTTAATAACAGAGTACCAAAATATAACCCACATTACTCAGACATGGGATTGGAAAGCTCGAATATATTCGCGACAACGATTAATTACACGGCCACGCTCCGCTGATGTCGGATTACCAATAACAATTTATTACATCTCCCGCCAAAACCGCCATCTTATTCTGTACCTGTCTGACTGACCAAGGCATTCACTTTTACTGCCTAGGTTTTTGACAGTTCATCAGGTTTCACTTTCGAGAAAGATCCCTAATGCAGATGATACGTTTGTTATCAGTTATACTTGATTGAATGCGTCAGTTCTGCTTGATTTGTTTTATGAATACGTAATCGATGTATCGAAAATTGAATATCTTTGTCGGATGTTTTGATTTGTTTATTTCATCATAAGTTTTTAAGAGATCGTTGTTGGTTGTTTTAATTGGTTAGGGCTTTTAGCCCTATATCAAATTCTTCTACAACAGAATAATGAGGTTTTAAATAATAATCATACTCTTCGACAATCTAGCGACCCAAAACATAGCCATGACATTCAAACCACTAATCAAAGCACTCACGTTTTTTGACTCACACTTTAATACGAGACAATCAGCTAATACCCGATAAAAGGCCACATTACACTTAACATCCGCAAATACCAATAATTAAGAAAAAAATAATCAAACCACGCCGCCTTTGAGTCTACCGATACATACGCCAATGGTCTTTACGTCCATAATCGTATAATTATACGTTGAGCTGGTCTCTCAGGTGAAAGTGCACCGGTCGGACCTGTTATCCAGACCCTCGAATTTGGTGGTACAGTGAAATTTATGAACCTGTATCGATTGGTTCTTGTAATCTGTTGCTTTATTCCATGGAATGAATGGGAATGTTGTGGTAGTGGTTTTTGGTTATGGGTATGAAAAGTGTGATTTATGGTGACGTAGCTGTGAGAGTAACGATGATGTTAAAGGTAGTGAATAGTATAATGGAATAGCAAGATGAACTTATCGTAAATCTAGAAATAGAGAGATAGGCAGAATTAACAATTTTCAAACAATAAACATTCTATAAATACAGGTGACACTTGTGAAAAAACTTATAATTGGGGTAAAACAAGTAGTAAAGAAGTACTTTGACAGAATCATTATTGAAGAACTTTACAAAGGTTCCGCTGCAGAGTTTCTACTTTTTATAAAGCCCTGTTGGAGAGCATTTTTTTAGATATAAAACGCCACCTTCTAGAGTTATTTTTTTGTTAAATCTTATCAGAGTAACAAACGCAGCAAGAGCTGCTTCAACACCAAACTTAGTACTGAATCGTCTTGTTGACATTTATCTGTTTACGACTTTCATGTCTTATAGTAATGTCTTACTTCATTCCACGTCGTATTACAAACACGCAATATCTCGGACGTGAATTTAATGTTATCTGAAGCGTGAAGAGATTACCACTTGCCGGCTATTTTGTAATAAAAACTTATGAGATCTTGCTTTCGGCGATGATTGTAAAGTTTGTGTGAGTATACTCACACAAACTGCTGCTGTAATATGCTATGTCAGTTTTAGTAGCATCATTGCATATTATAAGATGGTGTGAACAATTTTTAAAAGATGGTCAATGAGTTATTGACACGAAAAGAAGAGGAATAAGTGGTAATTATTTTTGATTTTAACAGAACGTGACTATGTATGCAAATTGTACACAAGCTCATATTGTAAGTAGTAGTGTATGTAAGTTACATAATATCTGCTACAAAACTGATGATGTCTTTTCTATTAATTAATAAAGCCAAGTAAAGGTGTAATTGGCGCTCTTCTTACGAAACACAAAATACAAAGAAGATTCAACCAACAACGAAGTAAACAAACATTACACTTGTCTAAACAGAAATAGAAATGAATGAAAATGAAGTAGAAACAAGATCGTGTGTCGTTGACTTTAAACAATTTCACTTGCAATTATATGAAAACTGAAAGGTATTCACGAATGTATGCATGTAAGAGGTAAAAGCGGTTTGCCAATTAGTCGAATATTTCAATTAAAGAAACATGGGTTTTTAAAATAAACATTTTAGTAAGCTTGAAATTCCGCGTAAGAGTTTGAAGACAATGTCATTAAAACGTGGTTGGAATTAATAAGTACCTGTACAAGTGCTTTAGCTGGTAGATTTTTTTTTAGGGATGGGAAATCAGCAGATGACTTCTTCCTCTCTAGGTGGAACGAAAGGAAGTGTCAGACTCTTACTGACTAAAACCTACCCGTATTCTTCCAAATGACCTTTACATTCTAGGGCCGCGGTAACTTTTTCGAGCAATATAATTCCGCATCAAGCCGGTAGAACATCTGCTACGTATAACTGTATTCGAACCATAAAAACAAATACGTATACTCTGCGTGTTTTGCTATTACTGAAACGGGTCAACAATTCCAACTCCCATAATTCTTCAAACCACAATACATATTTCACATCAGAATCCAAGAAGCAATTTCCACAAAAGACTCGCATGAACGAACGAACAATACAATCAAATCGAAGAAAATCAAACAATCGTCAGAAAAGCCTATAAGAACTGATTCATTAACTCTTATCTTGCGCTGGTTATCTTAGTAAGACTCATAGTACTATTGTTAATTTGTGGAATATATGATGTGGGAATAGGAGCAACTTTAATGATGTGCATCTGGATCGTGGACCGTTATGCTCGTGCGCAGTTATGTGTGGTGCCACAGATGATGGTGGATGGTCAATAGGTGTAATGGTTGATAATAGCGTCGTTGGAGCATGTAAGTGTCAAGTTGACATGGGTGTTTAGACTCCGCTATAGCGAACGGTAGCGAGGAGATGATAAATTTACTCAATTGTAAACTTAAAGTCACTGACTCAACGCATAGGAAAACTAGGGGTCTAGAAGCATGAAATACGATAGTACATAATATTAGCAGTACTAAAATAATGCCCCGAAAAGTGCGAATGAAACTGAAACTGGTCAATGTGGAACCACCGCTATGATTATAATTGACTAAAATACTGGCTACTTCAGCCAGAATTAAAGTCATATTACTTTTTTAGATCGTTTATTAGGTTTTAAAATGTCCCTGAGTGATTACGAAAAACGCTACGCTTGAACTAAATGATTCTCCTAGAAATTTTAAGCAAACAGTTATATTGTTTTTTCCTAAGAAATCTACTTCAAATATTTAGTTATGAAGATGACTAATAACTTTATTATTAAAGGATATATAAAAACAAAACTCGAGGCCATCAAAACCAGCGGTGCGTTCGTCCTTGCGACAGTACAGAATATGCAACGTTAACACATTATATCAAAATATGTGGTAATTAAGATGCTAGGAATGGGAGCAGTCATTTTTATGATATTACAAAGAATGTTAATGAAGCAAACGCAATGGCGTCATATCAATTCGCCATCTTTTAATTAAAGGATGCCCGCCCTTATTAAACAGTTATTTGTAATTGCTTTTTATGCAATGCTTGCTTTTAATATTGTTTTATTATATGCCTACAAATCCATTATTTCTTATGAAAACTGTACCGTTTTAGTACTGCATCGATCGCATCGCCTTTGGAATGAATAAATGAGTGCTTTTATCGACGCTCGTGTGAATTTTAAAGCTGCGGAGTATTGATTTTAGCTTGAGCAAGAAAATTAGAATGCCTTTTAATGAAGTGAAGATATTAAACTGAACGAGGTTTTCATTGTGAATTTGCTGTACCGTTTGAGAAAAATCAAATATCACTTGAGAAATGATAAATAAAGGTAGCACTGGAATGCTGATGAAGCTTTATCTAAACCAATATTTGATGGTTGTAATAACCTAACCTGGATTTATAAACTGCATGGAGAAGGCCTCCCTATTCTCCTTTCACGTTTCTCACTCCAAATCTTTCTCAGGCGTGCTCCATCTTCGACCACATCATCGCTTACCATCAGGTGAGATGGTGGTCAAGCGCGTGCCTATTATTAGTAAAAAAAAAAAAAAAAAAATTCTTTCTTACCATCAGTCAACACCACCTCCGCAAGAAATTTATTCAAATAAACTTGTTTTTTTCTGAAACTGACAATCTCCGTGAATAATAAACTAACTATACCAATGTTGTCCACAGACTGATTTCCCTGGAGGTGACTCCCCGCCCAGACGTGCAGTGCGAGGCGATAGCATGGCGCCTGGTAGGCCTGCTGGGAGTGGACCAGGGCTCCGGGTTGAGGGCCCGGACGGCGCGGCTGGCATCCTCGCTGGTGCACTATACACCAGATACCAGGGATGCTATTGACGCGAGGAGAAGGCAGCTGGATGCTGCTGTGCAGGGTAAGACCATTACAATGATAAAGTACTATAGGCTTACATACAAAGCAAATTAGAAAATTACATCTGTAAAATTTCTGTGTCATAAGAAGCTAAATTCTAAAGATCGATAAAGAGTATTTCGAAGGGCAATTTAAGGCAGTAAGTAAAGGATAAACTAAGTCTGCGAATGACTAACATTAATGAAGAAACAACAAAACTATTAACACAAGCTTGCTTGAAAACATCAGTAAACAACCTCTAATTACTCAAGATACAAAAAAACAAAGCTTGCCGTACATAATCATCTAAATAAACCAGCAGCCCGTGAAAGATATTCATCATAATATTTACTCACCACTTCCATGTGTTAATGCAGGGATGCCACAAGGTCGATTTGAAACCGATTAGCGATGAATCAGCTGACGAACCAAGATGGCCGGATACTTGGCATCCTACAACGGATGCCATAAACTAGCTCAACGAGGAAATATTACACTAATTACATTATGTTTCCTTTACCTTAGCTCGATGTGTTCTTATCGTCCGTGGGTTTTGGGGCGGAACTGTGAATGCACTGTCTGTTTTCGTATTGTAATGGACTGTTTTGGCTTTTGACTTTGTAAATGGTTCATGTAGTTCTAGGTTAACTTATTAGTCAGTTTAGGCTATTTCATTTCTAGAAGTTTGGCTAAATAAGCGATATGTATTACATGCATAACGTCTTGCCTATATTCCCGGATGGGCGGCAGTAGGGGAATGTAATATGTAATAAGTGGCGAGTCTATCGCCATTACATGGGCACAAAACCAGACTTCGGACTGCTGTAAACTTCTTGATGAAAAAATTCATAACAATTTACCTGATCTGGAAATTGAAATCCAGGATATAGTGCTCATTAGCAGCTTACGGTCACCAGATTAACCAGTTTTGTTGTAACAAGATGTGTGTTACGTTATCAATTTTGTGACCACAGCTTTTGGCCAAGGACATTCGAAGGGCCTGGTTCCAGCTACCACCTATTACACATATTTTCCTTTACTGACCCTTTACGTTGACTCAAACTCTAACTCCCTTTAGTGCCCAGTCTTTAGTTGCTAAATATCCTTTTCCCGTCAGGTCTGGGCACACATGGTCTGACGGCTGACGCGACCGGCTCGCTGATCTCGCTTCACGTGGCCATGAAGAATGAGCTGCAGCGGCATGTGGAGGTCTACAAACAGGCGCTCCATAAGCTGGAAGAGCTGGTAAGACACCACAATTAAATATAGTCCACTGGAGAACATTGCATTTTGTTCTATGTTAACAGCTAGTCATTTACAATTCTTACATGCAGTTGTAAAAATACCGATTTTTATACATTTCGTTTTATTGCTATGTTTATTTGACTAAGAATTTTACCTATTTTTCTTTACCATACTGCACTCGTTTATTTCGTTATCATAATTATAATAAACCTACAGAACGGAAGGACCTAGTAAAGTTGACACAAAACTCAATACGCTAACCACGGTTATGATTATAGTACTTATTACGTTTTACCAGATTCTGTATGTGATTGTGACTTGAAAATCTCCATGTTGTAATTTGGGATTTGGGATGTATAGGAAGGCGAAAAAATCTTACGAAATACTTTCTGTTTGTTCATGTCTCATTTTACCTCTGCAGTCACCAGTCACCATAACCCAGGACCCAGCAGCGTCCTCCCACCAGCGTCTCCTGGCGTTGTCCCACGCGGACGTAGAGAGACGACTGATAGACAACAAGTCGCTCCTCACCATCGTGGACAAGCCGGCGCTGAGGCAGCTGCCGAGCCTGGTGGACGCCCTCGCAGCCAGGGTCGAGAGCGACAAGGCGGTGCTGGCTTGCATTGGCCAGATCAAGAGGAGTGATCCCTCCTTGGATTTGACTGATACGAGGTAAGATTTTCTATTGAATATTTTGGAAGTTCATATGTCATGTATGGAATTGTCCTTTTTCATGTTCATAATTTTCATTTTAATCATGATTTTTTGACGATGAATGTATAGGGAACGTGCACGGCTATGTTATCTAGTTTTACATATTCGAAAATTTAAGGTTAAGAATACTTGAGAATTTGTGTTCTTGCACGTTTTCTATTGCATCTTAATTAACACCTTAATGGTTGGGATATGAAAGGGAATCGACAATGCATGTGGGATTGTTCATGTTACTGATGTTTGGCTCATGTTATTGGAATTGAATAGTATTTTTTTTTAAATAATCCGTGATAATCGTTTTTAAAATCCATTTTTAGTTGAAACAATCACAATCGGGTAATCACTGTGGAATCGTCGAACGTCTCAAACTTATTCAACTCATATAACGAGTTTTTATAAGATTTTAATTTCATCTGCATTTTGGGATAAGTACTGAAAATTTTATCGTGGAATGGTTTTTCCTTTTATCACTGCAACTCTTTGCCTTTCCGCGGGATAGAACAGGTTGAAAACAAATCAACAAAAAAAAAAACAGAGTTTAGAACTCAAAAGTACCATGAATTGTTAATTTTGAAACATAGCTCCAAAAGAACCAAAATCAGTTGATTTAAGTCTTAAATCGTAATTATTTTAGAAAGTGGTCGCTCGACTATCGGCCCGTATATCATTTACGTCTTATATTAAATGCTGTTCACTTTTGATTAAGATTCGATTGATTTATCGAATCATTAGGTTACTTTCTTCTCATTTCGTTGTGTCATCTGTTAATGATGTTACGTTAGAAGAGACATTATCAGCTAGATTTTAAACTGGTTTTCTTGATGATAGTGTTCTGATGGTTGCTGATGACGGTGTCCGAGCTGTTACGGACTTTATTCGAAAGAGTCATCGCGGTCTTGGAACACAAAGGGCACTAGGAGGAACACGGATGGGTTTTAGTCAGTAAGAGTCTGACGCTGACGTCCGCACCGTCTAAAGCGGAAAGGAGACATTTGATGATTTCCAATAACAAAAAATCCCAGATGAAACTTAGCCAAACAGTGAAACAGTAAAAAAAGATTAAGATATTCTTAGCTCGTATTCTTATGGAAAGGATTAAGTACGAGTACTTGGGAGTTTTATTTTAATCTAAATATTTATAACAAGCTGACCGACTAAGCACTGACTAGCTCTCTATTGGTAAAAGAATTTTCAAAATCGGTTTCAGTAGATCAAGAGATTACCTCCTACAACCTCACAAACTTTACCTCTTTACAATAATAGATACAAAAATCTATTTAATTGAAAATAATTACTTACCCGTTTAAATAGGTGTTCGTTACAAAAACTTAAAAACCATGCAGTAAACATACACGAAGTCACTTGTCAAACACTTGTCTTAAATCAATTTGAAGCACTGAACTTCAGTTTCTTGTAAGACAAGTGTAATGTTAATTTAATTGAAGCTCTTCTGTCGCTACATATTTCTCTTATAAAAGTCACTGGATTATTGCGAATTCCGTAAGTTTGTAAAACACTTTGATAAGATTATAAACTCTCGATAGATAAATCCTATCCACATTCGATATTCCACACAACCATCACACAACGCCATCTTGTCCCAAGCTAAGCAGAGCTTGTGTTATGGGTACTAGACAACTGATAAACATACTTATATATTTCTAAATACATACATATTATAGATAAACTACACCCAGACACAGAACAAATGATCATGCTCATCACACAAACATTTGTCCTGGGTGGGAATCGAACCCACAACCTCTGGCATAGCAGTCAGGGTCACTAACCACTAGACCAACAGGCCAGTCCAGATAGTTTAGATTCGTATCCGTGTTATATCGAGGAGACTTTAATGTTAACGATTTATAATTATTTGCAATACACGATGGCAAACAGCCCCCTTTGAAGGGAGATGCATTCCCTTAGTATTAATTTAACTATTAAAAAAAATATCTTAAAGTTTTAGACTTCAATAACTCTTTTTAATGGCCGATACCAACATAATAATCTCGTCCTTAAGATAGCATTAAAGATAACCAGAGTAAAGTACCTTTTAATTAAATTTATTGTAACAACTTGGAAACGTTCGTGTTCCTATAACAATTAGCATGAATGGTAATGCTCTGCTGATTACGAAACATTTAATTGCTGGCGATAAAAGGATTTTTATTTTAGTGTTAAAATAAGTGTGAGTATATTGTGAGGTTTCTTTTTTTGTTTGTCGTGATGTTGACCAAAATATCACTTGGTCTATTCCAAATAATTTGTACTTTGACACTTATGAGTGCTAACAGTTACAATTATGCCAAAAACAACTGAATACGTTTATTTGAAAGCTCACAGTTTGAATTAGACATTCTTAGGGAGTCGTTGTGCATAGAACAACACGAAGGCTACATTTCAATCTGTAAATAACTCGCATGCTAGTTGCACTACATTGCGGGCTACCAAGGTAAAAAGTGATGAAACGCGCGATCTGACCCCGCAATGTATTTAAACTTGTATGTATAGTAGCTTGCAGGTGGGAGCGCGACCTAAAGATTAGCTAGAAGACAGGATTGGTTGCAATGCGCGTCCCTGAGGTACTAATGGCCTTTAAGACATGTAATCAACACAAAAAGACAATAAGACTGGCCAAGTGCAAGTCGGACTTATACACGAAGGGTTCCGTACCATAAGCTGAAAAAAAGGGGCTCGCTTTTATTTTTGTTTAATATTTATTATTAGTTGTTATAGCGGCAACAGAAATACACGCTTTGTCAAAATTTTAACTGTCTATCTATTACGGTTCTTGAGTTACAGACGGACGCACGGACAGTATTTATTGTATTTGTATTTCATGTGTCTAAATGGATGTAGAAGCAAGGTAACGAAGTGGCTGTTGACACTGAGTTATAATAAGACTGAAGATCTACTTCAGATATCAATTGCTTGACCAAATTTAATGAAGTGATAGGTATGTTTATAATTCATATTTTATACAGACTTACAAATACATAAGTTTTTCAACGTAGAATATTAAAAAGCCCAGATTGTTGCATTTGTATCACTGATTGTTTTGTAATATTATAATGATGTAGGTACCTACTGTGCTTGTCTTACAACTACTGCTACATGTCCAAATCATAGGCGAGGACGCTGGCACCCTAAACACAAATTAAATCTTACTCTGGGTGCCAGAGCCCATCGAAAACACTCCTTCCCCTAGTTGTAACTTAGCATAGTGTCTACATAAGTGTTTATTGTTTAACTAATGTGAATAAAATACTTTTATTATTATTATATTATTATAGTAGAGGCATAGTGATATGGTTCCGTTGGTTACCCTTTGGGTACGGAACCCTAAAATTGAGCAACAGAACTGACAAACAATTGCCATAGAATTTTCCATTATCTAAAAGTAGAGAAAGACCTCATTTAGTTGCGAAGTGATACCATCAAGGAAAAGGAATGCGTTACTTCACACATAATTATATATCGTGCATGGACATTTGTATGTGTGTGATCTTAAGCAAGTGTAGATTCAACAATTGCTCATACGTAATAATAATTTGAGTGTGTGTATGTTTGTTTGTAATAAACCGTTTCGCATATATTTCTTAGAGAGAAATGTGTTTCAATTGCTTTTTTTTCATTTGTTTTAATGGTTGTGTAATCAGCTAAGTATTTGTTTAATGGTTGAGGCTACAGTTTTATAGTCACGGAGTCACTTATATTTCTATTTCTGAGTCTGAGGTGGATTAAATTGATTGATGAACTTCTTTTGGGTGAACAAAAACCATGGAACTCGCTTCATCGTCAGCGAACGCTTTCCGTGAGCTCGATGCAATTCACAAGTTACTTAATTTTCACTTCTATCGGCAGTCCCCTAAGACAGCCTCTAATGTCTTATTATTTTGTACATTCGAGAACCTACTAAATATTATTTGCTTGATGACTTGTGTCATGATTATAAACACCAATGTTCCTAACTACGTGTGTGCTAGAGTGCAGGCTTTACACGATAATACAATTCAAGTGCTGTTCAGCACTGTATTGCGGAATCAGCTCGATGGACTAATAACATATTATTTTCTTATTTAACAATTTATGTACACACATTTAATAAGATAAGAAGAAAGAAACAGAAAAATAAGTACAAAGGTGATGCTTATTTCAATAGAAATCTCTTCCAGCATACCTGCGAAAGGAGAGTAGAGTAAAAAGAGATGTAGACATAGTGTGTAACAGTAGCTAAAATAAAAACTATACATATTAAATATAACATACAATACATAAATAACATACTAATACATACTATATTATATAAAAGATAAATAATAATACATAACTATTTGCAACTATGACGAGAAGGAAAGATAGTGATCTTTCTTGTGTCTTTTAATGTTAATTAGTTTTGCATGAATTCAAGTTGTTTCAACTTAACACATAGATATGTTGCTGGGGGATTTTTGCTCCACTTCCTCTCAGGTAAAACACTTGGAAGTGGTGACGGGAGGCGGGTATTGGTGGACAATCTTTGTGTTAAATTGACGATCAAAAAGTGCCGACTCTCAGCTTAATTTGAATAAATGTTTTTTTGTACATTGCGTTTTGAAAAATGACACGTAAGTTGCTTTGCGTAATTAATAAAGTGTCCACGATCCACGACTAAATGTTCAGTGGGTATCTTGCTACATTCTAGATTACTTAAAACATTTGCTTTTCTACAGAAAGTTTCTCTTTTACGATGAACCTCTAATTGCGATGGGTGATGAAACTTGCCGAGAACCGTTCGGCTTACAATCAGCTGTCCGTGAGAGAATCGAATCTGAAACAATAACGTGATCGCCGTGAAAAGTAATAGTAGATAATTTTTTGAATATTACTCTGTTATTTTAAAATAGCCGTGTGATTTATGTAGGTGTTATGAAGTGGCATTGAATGCAGATTTTTATGTAATCTTTGTTATTGTACGAATGAAATCTTATTTAAACTTAGTATTTTCAACGGGTCTGAAAATACCACTTTATTAAAATCATAATACTAATCACACAACAATCTGTCAAATTTAATTTTCATCTTTATCGCTAACGCATTAGGTTCAAGGTTGGTTCAAGGACGCTACCGCGTGATGTGCTATCTGTTTCTGCTAAAGTGACCCTTTTAGACCCGCAGATCTGAAAGCCAAACTACATACTTACTCGAGAATCGTCCCTCTGGCCCTGTCGTTAGTTAGTTGTACCAATTTTAGGTTGTCAGTGTTGCTTCCTAAACTACTGAATGTTAGTTACTCCTGTTTTCTCGCAGTTCCTTCCGCAAACATGTGCGACTCAGCTTCTATAAGATTCCTTAGTCAACTTATATTCACTGACAGAAGCAAGAATCGGGTATTTTACTAAAAACATCTAATTAGTCCGTCTGATAGATTTTCAAAAAATATTCGACACGTATTTTTTCTTTTTTCACGTAAACAAATAATAAAGAGGATACAGCGAGTTGAAGACACGCGTGACGTCATATGGCTTGGTAAAAATGTACCAAATTTACCAAGCCAGATGACGTCACGTGTGTGCGTTCCCGTAGGGATTTCGGGAAATCCTTTCTTAGTCCTCCCTGCACTCCCAGGAACCTACGCGTCAAATTTCGCTTTTTACGACCAGTAGTCAGTCAGTAACGAAAGAATTTTATACATTACGATTATTTCTACATCACACTGGTATATGAGTGTGAAATTCGGTGCTTAAAAAGTCTGAGAACCTCCAAGCCATCACGATACACAACAATGTGATCACACATTTTTACATAATGATTCCGCTGTTAGTTTATTTGCCTACCAGTATCAACAACCAAGACAACTGCAAATTGTATGAAGCGATACACGACAATTATTCTCATCATACAAACTTCTTCCCATACAAAGTCCGTTAAACAACGACAGTTCTTCATTACGTACTCTCGCGCACATTATCATGAGAGCTACTTACACGTATCACATTACATGCGCCGGCGCAACTGTCTGCTATTACTTTAATCGCAGGTATTATCACTTTAAAATTACAACCAGCACGCGTCATTGTACAATCAACTTTATGTCGACAGTTTTAAAATAGATATTTAATTGTAATAAGAGCGCTCTGAATGCTTCAATGGAGATGAATATTTAATAACAGATATTAGCTGTGTAGTTGTCATTAGCGGTTATAAAAACTGACAAGTGCATGTCAAACTGGAATTAAACAGGGTTTCGAAACAATATTCCTCATCTTTCATTAAGCTACCTGTATATTTTCCAGTGTTTTTCACAGAACATATTTTGTTGTAATTATCATCTTGCTCACATACTAAATCATTTGTCGTTATATTAATAGCAATTCCTCTTTTCTAGCCGTATGACCTTTCACACAATCAGACCTAAACCAGTTTTGCTAACGGACCTGATATCTTCTGCAAATTAAAGGAAACAATTGTCCATTGTATTTCATACTTAACCGACACAAATTATGTTTTTGTTGGTATATTGGAAGGTCATTTCAGAACTAGCAGGGGTTCGTCATTAACCTACGGAACCCTAAAATATTATTTAACAGTGACATAAGAGAGAAAGCGCGCTTTCGCGTACCGTGTGACACATTACATCACAATATTTATGTGAATTACTTTGTGCGTTTAGTGAAATCTTTCTCAAAAACGCAAATCATTGATGCATTCTATGCATGAAACCAGTTATTTCTGAAAAATTTATGTATTTTTAAGTTTTAAGATGAGTCAGGTTGAATAAATTAGGGTTTCGTAATGCATACGTGTGAGGTAGGGCCCATTGGTTTGGTGGTAGTATGTATTGCTTCGGGTGTACAGGTTCTAAGGTCGCGGGTTCTATTTTCAGATGAAAAATATAATAATAAATAATAATAATAATAATAATAATATTCCACACAACTATCACACAACGCCATCTAGTCCCAAGCTAAGCAGAGCTTGTGTTATGGGTACTAGACAACTGATAAACATACTTATATATTTCTAAATACATACATATTATAGATAACTACACCCAGACACAGAACAAATGATCATGCTCATCACACAAACATTTGTCCTGGGTGGGAATCGAACCCACAACCTCTGGCATAGCAGTCAGGGTCACTAACCACTAGACCAACAGGCCAGTCAAATATAACTATGTGTTGTTTGTTTATATGTGATGGCCCCTCATATCATGAGTTCTGGTTTTGAAATATGCTGCATCTTCATCCAGATAGCTAGGTGGTTTGTCTGGTTTATAAAGTTCTGGGTTCGAATCCCAGCCCAAGAAACCAGTCATTATTTCATTATCCATTTCACTAGGTATAACGATTTGTCAAAGTGCACCAAGCACTTGCTACTACTTCTTACACCATTCTATCGTCTTCTCCTCGCGGAGTGCACAGTCCTGTTCAATATTGACGTGTGTCGTTATTTACCCCAGCTCGGCGGATTCGGGCACGAAGGGCGGGACCACATTGAGGAGAAGGAGGAAATTGCCCGTAGCCCACTGTGACTATGACGAGGGGTGAGTGTCTCCCCATGCTGGGCTATTTATCTAGCCCCGTCACTGAACGGGGCTATTTTTTTGTAAAAAAAAAACGGCCAAGTGTGCGTCGGGCCACGCGCAGGTTTTCAACTCGGTTGTATTTTCTACAAATTTTTTATAAAGAGGTAATGTTTGTGATTTTGTGGGCTTGCGAGTTAGTGAGGTTGTAGGGGGTAATCTCTGGATCTACTGAATCGATTTTGAAAATTCTTTTAGCAATAGAAAGCCACGTTATTTGTGAGTACCATAGGCTATATATTAACCCGACAAAGGAATGGGGACGGGCCAGTTAGTCTATAATATCTATGCTAATATTATAAAGAAGAAAAATTTGTATTTTTGTATGTAATTAATAAACTTAGAAAAAACTAACGATTTGAAAAAAACTTTCAGCAATGGATAGCTACATTATCAGCGAGTAACATAGGATATATTTTATCACCGAACTCTCACGGAAACGGGAACAACGCGAGTGAAACCACGCGCTAGTAATAGATATGTTTGGTATTCAGTACTCCGAGATTTAGAACCATTTGGAATGTTCTTGTTTTTTATATCTTTGACTCAATGTTTGATGTAACCCAGTATAGACATGTCTGGCGAAGAATGACGAGGAAAGCCGAGCTCAAACGATGGGATAAGGCTTGGCTACGAGGAAGTAAGACAATATTTCATGTTACCCTTGAGGTTCGTCCTGTGAGGTGTGATTCCCCTAGTCGTTTCGTTACTGAACGTTTGCAATAGCGAAGTCCGAAGTCCGTAGTTTCGGGTGTATTCTACTCCGTATCACCTAACCACTAAGATTTAATCACAACACGATTTGATAGTTACTGTCAAATCGTTCTTAGTTGGGGTTCGGGACTAACCGTAAGTCCCTCTTAGGTATACGGAGTAGAATATCGAATACGCAACTAAGACCGAAACTATGGAAACTATAGCCCCCTTGACCTCTACTAGCCAGTTACTCTTGGGAAGACTTATGGGCAGATCTTCAGGCTTCTAACTAGTCATACAGCTATCTATGTATATTTTTGTATTTCTGCTTTAAAATGTTGTGCATAGCTTTGCACAGGAATCGAAAGTTGAAGCATAAATTATCTACTTGAATGTGAACGTAAAAAAAAAGAAGATTAAGAATCTACATAATACTTGTTAGCTTTTCTCTTAACTTAGAGCTTTTCCTTTAAGTGGAAGTTTAATAACTTTAAGTTTAAATATTGTATTACCATCCACCATATTGTATTAAATATTTTATATTTTTCTCGCACAGCCTGTGCCGACAAAACAACAGAATCACTAACAAATGCATTGAAAATAAATCTCACTAAATGTATTGTCAATTGCCTCTAAAACTTTCCACCATAAAAACCATCGAACTATCGGAAAACTGTCCCATTTGAAACCGAACCTTACGCTCGACACGATTGAGTCGAATTTACATTAAAACATGAGTGTTAAGAAAAGTATAAGATAAATTTATGGTACCATACGTCGTATTGTTCGGATAGAAACATGGAAAGTCTGTTTCCACTTTCAAAACTGGTTGGGAAACCATATAAACATTGGTTAAGTTAGATAAGTTCACACAAACGTCAATTTAGTTTAAAACCTTTTGTCTAAGTTAACGTCACTGGGATATTTCGTAACTCAAAGTTCTGTGGGACGAGCTAAACTATTATGGCTGAAGTAACTGTCTCTTGTTGACTACGACGGTGACTGTCTATGGAGTGAGTCTCTCGTAAAACGTTGAAACCGAAGTTTTTAATGATCGAGGGAACTGTCACTTAGTAAGAATTGAAGGGTAAGTAGCTAACTATTAACTATTTACGGAACCCACTATGTAGACAGGTGAGATACTCCGCGGTTGGTAGCCTGTTCATTATAACAGAGCTAAATTTCTGCAACACATTGATTGCAAAGAAAAGAAAGAAAGAAAAAATGTTTATTTGGGACTCGCACACAACAGACAGATGTAAATTAAATTAACAGAATTAAGTAGGCTAAAAACATTTTAGTCTGTGCGAGGCCAAAAAGGTCCCTATCTCAGCATAGGCTGCGAAATTTAAAAATAAATAACACAGCGCTGGTTTTATGATAGGGCCTGTGATGCCACGGACGCAGTTACGTAACACATACTAAATATAATAGATACAGATAAAATATAGAAATGATGAAAGAAAATAAAATAAAAAATACAATTACATAAAATACACACAGTCAATAATAATTAGCAATAAAATCGACCCATGCCCAAAGGCCCAGTGCTCCAAAATCATTTGTGAATGTCACAAATGACGGATAATAATAATGGCAGAACTTATTTGTAAATAAAAGCTACACCAACAAGTATCACGAAAGTGCACCAAAAAATAAAGGGGTTTATTGCAGTCACATTTAGGCAAACGACTATTTAGGATAAGGAGTTTTAGGCTTCCGTAACCAAAGGTCGCTTTCGTCTGTCTGTCAGCAGCACAGTGGGAATGATTCACAGCATGTGTATTTCTATTGCCGCTGTAACAAAAAGTATTAAATTTAATTAAAATTCAAGGGAGGTCCTATGCAATAAACGTGTTTTTTTGTGGGTTCCTACGGAACCCTTCGTGTGAGAGTCCGGCTCGCATTTGGCTGGTTTTTTATTTTTGATAGTTGATCCGCGTAACTTCGTTTGCTCCGCTCCTATTGGTCTTAGCGTGATGATATATAGTCTATAGCCTTCCTCGATAAATTGGCTATTTAACACTGTAAGAATTTTAAATCGGACCAGTAGGTATTTCCTGAGATTAGCGCGGTCAACCAGATAAACAAACAAACTCTTCAGCTTTACATATTAAGTATAGATACAGATAAACTGCGTCTGACCACAACCTTACCTGATTGTCAACAATAATGTGATCGACCATAGAGTATGCTTACCTAGAAGCTCAATCTCGATTCTACAATCTTACCAGACAAATCGTTCGATCGTCGATTAATGACGCTTATCGATGATGGTCAACTTTCCTTGAGTGATTAAAGTCACCAAAATCTAAGAAGTCCGATTTGACAGCACGATACAACATTGCTTTACTCGTAAGTATGAAAGAGACTTAAACATAAATCTCTTTCGCATTTAGTAGCAAAGCTATCTTCTATCTCTCTCTGCTCAGCTGCCGGACTTCTTAGATTTTGGTGACTTTAATAACACTCAGTGATACAAAATCGAAGTCAAAAGTCAATTGTTGAAATCAGGCAGTGTCAGCAATTTTGGATCACAAAATGGCCGCTCGTCACCACTTCCAAAGTTTTAGCTGGGAAGAAGAAGTGGTGTATTGGTTTAGTAACACTAATTACATCAAAAAGATCTTGAAAAACTAGCAATCAGCTTTAAGTGACAATGATAACTGTTAATCTCAGACGAACCCAATTCATTTCATCATTTAACGAAAGCAGATCACCTCAAGAATAAAATCCCGTTACCACCAACGGAACCACAAAATCAAATTAAGATTCCATACCTCTTATGAAACTATCTCTTGAACAATAGTTTCCCATACATTTCTCTGTTGTATAAGTTTTTACTCTTAGAACTAACCATTGTTCCGATCCAGTTTATGATCAGCAGTCGTGGGAATCAGTTATATAGCTCTGGGTACCCGAGTAGTGGTTAATGCTGGGCTTGTACTCGAGTTATGTGAATATTCGGAGAAAAGGCTTCTTGAGAAATGTTGGAGTATGTCATAACTGTAAGTTATGGATGTGGTCCAAGACAATGGGAGCTGGTAAAGAGGTTGGTAGGTTGTGGCAACCTGCCAACCTCTTAAGCCCATCCAATCAAATTTTCAGTGCTAATATGAAGGGAAGTTATGACCAATCTTCAAGCTCACAACTTTTTAAATAATAGCTACGATACGTAAGCATACCATTAAATGAATGTAATGGTCGAACAAGCATAGGTGGTTACAGTTGTCGTACTTGCACCATTGTGCAAAAACATAGGTTATAAAAACAAAATCTGTTGCAGGCCGGTAGCAGGGGTGCTGATGACGTACTCCCGCGGATGCGCCGCAGTTCTCGGCCAGATGTCGGAGGAGGAGCGGAGCGGCAACAGCGACGCGGCCGCTCCTCGCTCCACAGACTCCGCCAGCGATGGCTACCACTCAGACAGCGATGACTCACAGCAGCATCCTGACAGGTAAAGCTCCGTCTTCGTATTCTGCGTCATCGTTATTCACAGCATGACTTCGCCCACTGCTGCGCATAGACCTCTTTTTCTTTTGCCAATAAGACGTTCTTGTGCCAGCCTCACCCGGTGCTGGCAACATTTCTGCCCATCTTGCCGCCGGTCCGATACTGCTTTCAGTCCGCGGATAAAGCTTAATTTCGCATTATTAGTTGAGTGGTCTCACTGTTGGGACATAGAAACCGCTTTTTTTACAAAGAGCCTTGCCCCACACTAGAAATTTCTCCTGTATCGTGGGTTCGTTTATGAAGGTACACATACATTCACACAAACAAACAGTCAGTCACGCGACAATGTCATAAAAATATTTGTTCCGTGCGGAAATCGAACCCGCAATACGCAGCCCAGCTGTCAATCGCTCAACAACTGCGCCAATAGTGCCGTCATTATGAGAAATATTTAGTGCCGGTTATCTGAAAGGTCTTGCTGACGGATTGATGAGTTCATTTAAGTGATTCAATTTGAGTCGCCCAATCATAGCAGAGTTGGATTGTCAGCTATGGTACCTATTTTTATTATTTATTTTTAAAAGAGTGTCCGTGGAGTTTCTTGCACGTTCTTTTCCATAGAGATCTACGCTTTTACCGACCGACATTGACAATTCAAAAGTGCCTGTAAATGGTATAATTGAAATAAATGCTTGAGCTTGAGTTTTTTTTATATTTCTCGACGAATTTTTGTGAAATTTGGTCCTAATAATGTTACAGTTTGGTCCTAGCTACTCATAACTTAACAATGAAAGAAAACTGTTACAAATCGACGGCATCGTGGACTCACGAGTCCTCACTTGACTGAACTTTGATGCGTTTTATGTTTGTTAATTTTTATTGATTTGAATAAACAAAAAGTACCCAGTCTATCCTCCAGGAAACCTTTCTATTTGGACAAATCTATTTTAAAGCACCGATTTTTTTTCAAACCGATACCGTATCTGACTAGGCTCAGTCGGGACTATAGAATTAAAACAAGTGGACTGTGTAAAAATAGGTGTTATAACACAATTAACTTAAACAATCGGTATAAAGAAATACCTAAGGCATGGCGCGTCTGTAAGCTTAGTCATGATGCAACGCGGAGGCACCGCGACCCCGCGCATTCCCTTCTGTGGCCCGCAGGAAATTGTGGTGCGGCGACAGTATCAGTCTTACAATACAGTTTTACAATATTTACTCTTCTCTCTGCTGTTTTCAGAAGTAAGTTGGTGTCTCAGTACGCAGCCGTGTGGTCACGCGCTGCAGACGAGGCCATCCCCGCGCTGGCAGCGCTTGAGCAGCTGAGGCACACACCGCACCTCAAGTATAAGATCGTCTTCTCTGTCGTTGTTGTGAGTATTATTCACATTGTATCCATTCTAATTACAAATGCAAAGCTGCCTCCGTGGTCGAGTGGTTTAGGCGTTTGCATTGTGCCTTGTGACCTTGATTTCTACGGCAAGCATACTTTGTAAAGTTGTTTTCCAGTTTGGCTAGGACATTCCAGGCTTGAATCACCTGATTGTCTGATAAAAAGATGATTCCGTGCTTCGGAAGGCGGTGGTTCCGGCCGCCAAATGGCGGTCGTCCAATAAACCATGTCAGAGGCCCTTGAGGCGGTTTAGAAACTCTGACACTAGAGTGTGTGGGGTCGTTAGACCTTACTGCCCACACGATAAGTAGAAGAAGAATGAGAAGTTTCCAGTTTTTCAAAAAAAAATAATCCATAAGATATGTATGTTCCCTTGGAATCCTTTCTGACTTCCGCGAGAGTGAGGCCGCTGGCAGCATTTAGTAATATTATAAAAGTTAATATAACTTTGTCTGTAACGTTTTTGTTATTAATATTTATTAATGTTGACACAAAGGTATCATTATCATCAATCATTTTCTTGATATTATAACTTACAACACTACTGTTACGCCTGTGCCTCGAGTTTTGCGGGCAGCGGGCGGCGGCGTCGAAGCGGGAGCGAAGCGGGCAACGTAGACCCGTATTCGAAACTAGCAGGCAAATCGCGCAGCGCTATAGCGGCGTAGTCTTGTGTTCGTGGTTGTGTCGTCGAGATATTTGTTTTTATTCGAGAACGAAATGTCTGAACAAAGGCGACAACATTTTTTATAAAAAAATATTCTTAACGCTCTATTTATTGTGGGCAAAAGAAGAAAAATAAATTGCACAACACTGCACAATGCAGACGCTTGACCTCGTCACCGCTCGACTGGCGCTCACCGCTCGTGTCCCGCCCTCGCGCCGCTGTTTTCGAGGGTCGGTCCATTTCAATTTACACATTAGAAACTGCCGCTTCCGCGCTGCCGTCGCCGCCGCCCCGTTGCCCGTAAAACTCGAGGCAGAGGCCTTATTATAGCTTATATTCTTTATTTTAATATATTACAAACTAGCTGACCCGTGCCCACTTCGTTGGTACTTTTCGGGTTAATAATAAATAAATAATAAATTTTATTCAAATAAAAATGTTTACAAAAAAAGTTTACATTTAGCCAACTGTGATAAGATTTCCATACAGTTATAGTGCCTGAAAATAAACTAAAACTGATATATTATTATTATAGGTGCAAGTTATGGTGGTTCGGAATTGCAATGTTATGTAGCAACTAGCCCGATCTAGGTTAATTTAAACCTGTGTTTCAGGCCACCACTATTAGGGTAATTCAGGGTGATATGGCCAGTCCTTTAAGATGGCCAGTCAAAAAAATTCCAGCTTTTGACAATAGATGGCGCTATCTATCGGCAATACGCGCTCGACGTTCGTAAGAGTTAACAGGTGATTTAGTTTGTTGTGCCGAAAAAAATTAAAAAGGCAAGTATTTTATTGGTTTTATGTTAAAGCAAACTCAATTTTTTTTTGTATATGTTAGTTCCTACACTGTGAATGTGATTTTATAATCGATTTTGTATTAATGTTTACTTTTATCTTGTAGTTTGATGATTTGTTGTTATTGTAACCTAAAAATCGTAAAAAATATTTCACTGTGTCCGTGCTTTTGTTTGTATGGCCATCTTATTCTTAAGGTATGGTTGATATGACCATATTTACTAAGGCTTATATGGCCATACTATTTTTTTTTTGTGAAATCATATTTTTTTTTGTTTTCAGATGCCAAAATACATCCGAACATCATACCGTGGTATCTGGACACAAGAACAGTAATCAAATGTAATAAATGCTATAAAAAACGATAATATGTCAGTCTACAGAGCTGCAATAACTTTTGACATTCCAAGAAAAACTTTGGAACGGCGTTTGAAGAAAAACAATCCTTGTAAGGGACGTTTGGGGCCAGGTACTACATACAATAAAACTGAAAAAATTGAAGATTGGATTCAATGTATTTATTGTCTTGAATGGATGCATGAAAATTGTACTCCGTTTGAAAATACTCGTGATGCATGTGGAAAAAAGGCAAAAGAACAGATTACAGACAAAGAAAATCAAGGCAAGGGGAAAGGAAGAGGAAAAAGGACGAAGAAATAATATGGCCATCTTATACGCTTTTCTATGGCCATCTGACACGGACGGGTCGGATAAGATGGCCACTTACTTACTTTTTTTTTTTAATTATTTCTAAAATGTCTATTGATAAATCGTCACCAAAGTCTGTAAAACCAAAGTTGATTAATAAAAGATTAATACTAAAGTACAGATTTTCATTTCTTTTTGAAATAACTACATAAAATTCTACCTTAAAAAAAATACGGCCATATCACCCTATATATTAATTATATATATAGCCTACCTATGACACTCCCAAATAACGTGGCTTTCTATTAGTGAAATAATTTTCAAAATCGGTTTAGTAGATCCAGAGATTACAACCTCACAAACTTTACCTCTTTATAATAATATATTATATACTAGCGACCCGCCCCGGCTTCGCAAGGGTGCAAATTATATACTAAAACCTTCCTCGAGAATTACTCTATCTATTAAAAAATCCACATTAATCCGTTGCGTAGTTTTAAAGATTGAAGAATACATAAAAACAGACAGACAGCGGAATTCAGCTGATTAGTACTAGCTGTTGCCCGTGACTTCGTTCGCGTGTATGTTGATAGATCGATTAAGGGAAAATTTGAAGTCAACGTTTATTTTTTAAATCAAAAAATTATAGTTTTACGAGAAAATTTATAGTTGCTACTATAAAAAGAAGGAATAAAATATCACATGAGCGAATGAACATAATTTGACTTTGAATACCTGCCACTCATTTTCGTTTTTGTGATAAAACGTGATTCAAAATTAATAGATGTTAAAAGTACAGGAGCTGATTAAAATAGATAATACGCAATTAGACAGCAAGTGAAGAGATGAATCATAAAATTTCTATATTTATCAGTAAAACACGGAAACGCTATGGATATCGAAATCCGGTCATAAATATCAGGGCGTGGGCGAAACAAAATCACTTTTTATTTTTCTTGGGGAATTAGAAGGCTGAAGATATCTTGAGCTAGCTAACTCAACGGACGCCTACGGAGGCCTCGTCTTTAACAAACGATCCATGCATGGGTACGCGATCGACCCCAACAGAACACGCCTTCTGTTGGCGTCACCAACACTTCCCGCCATGATATATATATCCGACCTTATTCCAGCTATCGTTCCGCGCAGTCATCAGCCTCCGCGACCGCCGCCTGAACGAGATCAAGTCGCTGCTGGGAGTAGCGGAGTCTGACAGCGCGGGCAGTGAGCCCAGCGTCACGCGGCTCCTAGCGGCCGCCACCAGAGTGCTGCACACCACCGCACACAGCTTCCCGCTGGGAGAGGCTGAGCGGACTGTCATCAACCAGGTGAGAGCACAGTACTATTGAACGAGATCAAGTCGCTGCTGGGAGTGGCGGAGTCTGACAGCGCGGGCAGTGAGCCCAGCGTCACGCGGCTCCTAGCGGCCGCCACCAGGGTGCTGCACACCACCGCACACAGCTTCCCGCTGGGAGAGGCTGAGCGGACTGTCATCAACCAGGTGAGAGCACAATACTACTGAACGAGATCAAGTCGCTGCTGGGAGTGGCGGAGTCTGACAGCGCGGGCAGTGAGCCCAGCGTCACGCGGCTCCTAGCGGCCGCCACCAGGGTGCTGCACACCACCGCACACAGCTTCCCGCTGGGAGAGGCTGAGCGGACTGTCATCAACCAGGTGAGAGCACAATACTACTGAACGAGATCAAGTCGCTGCTGGGAGTGGCGGAGTCTGACAGCGCGGGCAGTGAGCCCAGCGTCACGCGGCTCCTAGCGGCCGCCACCAGGGTGCTGCACACCACCGCACACAGCTTCCCGCTGGGAGAGGCTGAGCGGACTGTCATCAACCAGGTGAGAGCACAATACTACTGAACGAGATCAAGTCGCTGCTGGGAGTGGCGGAGTCTGACAGCGCGGGCAGTGAGCCCAGCGTCACGCGGCTCCTAGCGGCCGCCACCAGGGTGCTGCACACCACCGCACAAAGCTTCCCGCTGGGAGAGGCTGAGTGGACTGTCATCAACCAGGTGAGAGCACAGTACTACTGAACGAGATCAAGTCACTGTTTTGAGTGGCAGAGTCTGACAGCGAGGGCAGTGAACCCAGCCCACGGTCGCCACCTCGAGTGAGATCGTATTCACAAAGCTCAAATTTGGGTTTAGTTCATTATACGAGTACATACAACATATACATACGTTTACATAAGACTTAACAACTCTTTACATATTGTAAAAAAAAATGGAGTAACTTGATTTTTCTAGCTTTTATTGAAATAATTGCGTTATTGTTTTTAGGGTTCTGAACTCTGTCAGAAACGAAACCCTTATCACTTGGGTGTCTGTCTGTCCGCCTCTCACGGCTAATTTTCTCCGAATTTACCGTTGAAATATTCTGTTGAAATTTGGTACACATACGAGTATGTACCTACAGCTATGGATGTTCATAATGATCCGAAATAAAAAAATTAAAGGGTTGCACTCCGGGAGTGCCTGCAGAAGTGAAAACTTGAATACGTGCTTCTCTCTTACGAATTTTCGATCAGGTCACGTGTCCTGACGTCTTACGAATCTGACTAAAAATAATATGTTACAAAAATGAAATTCATTCGGAACCCTTTGCACGCGAGTCCGATTCGCACTTGGCCAGTTTTTTTTTCAGAATGTTATGTTCGGCATACCCGGTCATGGAAAACGAATTTTTAATAAAATGTTATTATATGAGCAAAAAATAAATACACGATTAAAGAAAAAAAACCGAGTAAGGAATTTATTTAAGGTTTAAAGCTATTTTGACTGGCCTGGTAGCCCACCCTGTACAAATCACTTAATTCTGGTGTCATAGATGACGTGTTCTGAACTATGTTGTATGGGCACTGTAAAACAATGAAATGTTATTAGAAACATATTAATGTACACCCGTTCGTGGGTATAAAAAGCGGTTAGCGTGGATCATTCCATCCACTACATGTGCTATCACAGCGGCTGCTACCTCCTGCGTTTAGTCAACATAGAGAAGAACCTTGCATTGTGTTATAATATAACAGCAGTTAATGCTGTCGCACGAACGGAACAGTTTGATGATGATTATTCTTTGTGTGTTGCTGATCAACCTGCACACGGCCCGAGTGATTGCGCAGTCTCTCCTGACAACCAAGGTGGTTACATACACTATTATGATTAAACTAATTTGGATATCAGTCAAAGCGGAAAACCAAGTTCCAAATGCAATTAATTCGAGCAACCATCAGAATTTAAACGTACTGCCTAACAAGAATTATCCACAGTGTAACTCCACGGAGGGTTCAATGGAAAGCACGAATTCGAAACTGTTGAACAACTTGTGTATCATTGCAAATAGATGGAATAAAGAAATATTAGGAATGAATTTTAGTTCTGATAATGTGCCACAGACGAGAAGAGGCATATTTGATCCTCCAGTGATTGAAACCTTTGAAGACCGTCTATATCGCCCTGGAGAGGCATATAAGTGGAATGATTGTTTGTTGAAACAAAGAAACATCTTTAGACCGTACCCAGGTTACTGTTATTCCAAGGAGAGGAAGCTTAACGAAAATCAATTTAAAGGCTGGTGGGCTGAAGTGTCTGGTGATATAATGTACACATTTGACTTTGTTTTATACAATGAAGTTCACCGAGAGCGTAGACAAAATCAATTTTGGTATCTTATCTTGTATTTAAAGACATTAGCGACTATTTTAAAGAACCCGGCCAAAATAGCGAATATGGGGATAAGGCAAACTTTGGTAAATGGTAAAATGTCAAGTATCAAAATATACTATGCTATGTATTTAATTAAAACGCTTATAGCATATGCAGCCAAAATATTAGTAAGAGTCCTTAAACAAATAGCTTGCAAAACGCCAAAAGGGTAGGCTGGTTTATAACTACGCACGTGAGGTTCGGACATTCTAAAATAAAATAAAATAACTCAAGATCATCCGTTTAGCTTTTATTTTGCCCTATAAATAAAAAATAGATTACGATCTATTCTCAGACCTACCAAGTGTAATAAGGTAACACATAAAATTTCATCAAAATCGGTCAAACCTTTTCGAAGGAGTTCGATAACAAACACTGTGCCATTACATTTTTTACATAATTCTTATAAGCTAAACGCAACTGTTACCTTGTTAATACATTTTTTTTTAATTTGTGATGGGTTTACTCTTGACTCTAGTCTATGTCAGATATGACAGACACAAAGTCTACGATGGAGGGAGCTTCCCCAGAAGGAGCCTGTTCACTCTTGCTTTGAAGAGATTAGGGTTGTAAGCGTTTGGAAACAAGGACGGAGATTAAAAAAAAAAAAAACACACAATTTTGAAATCGATGTTATTCATAAAGAGTATTGATTGCTTTCACACCTGGAGCTCAGTTTTATATGAAAATGTTGCTTATCTAGTTTATATTAAGGCTGCTCGAAATAAGATTAAAACAGCTGCAGGTGAAGCAGTTTTTCGTCGGCACTACCAGAGACATTACAACTGAAAAAAATAGTAATCTACAAGATATGATTCGTAATTTGGTTTAGCCAAAATTTGCCTATTGGTTTCACATTATAAGAAAAAAAATCACCAAATCGTTGAGATGAAACCATTTTACTCGATCCTTTATCTTTTATCAATAGAGTCTAAAAAAATATTAACTGCTTTTAAATGCTGGCTTTAAATTTGTTATTTTTTAAAAACATGTATTATTTTTATTATAAAAAAATAAAAATGCGGGTAGCGGAGTGGGGTAGTTGGCTCCGTTTATATGCACAAGGTCATCGGTATGAATACAAGCCTTAATTCCTTGAAATGTCCTTAAAAGCAGACCTTTTATACGATTAAGTGAACAAAACAATTGCACGTATTACCGACTAATAAAAGGGACTATGAAGCTACGAGTATTAATAATTTTTTAAATTATTACCGAGTAAAAGGAACGAGAAAACTGTTGTTATTTTGCTCAACCAAGAACAATCAAGTGTTTTTTTTTAGGGTTCCGACAAAAAACAGAATCTTTATAGGATCACTCGGGTGTCGAGTCTTCCTATAAAGTCGTCGTCTTTCTGTCTGTCTGTCCGTCTGTCACAGTCAGTTTTCTCCGGATCCAGTTAACTGATTCTGTTGAAAGATGCACGTATGGACTTCTGTGCCCAAACACGGATCTTCTCGATCCTCAAGGTCCAGCTGGTCACCTTCATGTACTCCACGATCACGATGAGGTCGGGACACATGCACCAATAAAATAATATTACGCGGCGTTTCCCAATAAAATTACTGAAACTATGAAATATAATACAAAATAAAGAATTTGTACGTAAATGAAAACATTTACCAATCCTACTTAATATAATAAATGCGAGTGAGGATGGATGGATGGATGAATGAAATGATGCATGCTACTCTTTCACGTCAGAACGTCTGAAAAGATCTTCATTAAATTTGGCATACAGGTAAACTAAACTCAACTCAAAGCATATATCACTACATAGTATAAAACAAAGTCGCTTTTGTTGTCTGTCTGTCCATATGTATGCTAAGATCTTTAAAACGACGCAACGGATATCGATGAAGATAGAGTGATTCTCGAGGAAGGTTATAGTATAAAATTTACACCCGTGCAAAGCCGGGGCGGGTCGCTAGTTTCAAATAAACCATTAACAAGCACTTTTGAATTGTCAAGGACGGTCAGTCAAAAACATGAAGCAAATTGCACGTTCCAAAGCGTAGATCTCTATGGAGAAGAACGTGCAAGAAACTTCACAGACACTATTTGAAACCAGTAAATGTATTACAAAAATCTGAACTCAGATTGGTTTATTATTTTTTAATTGAAATAAAAGAGGCTGGACAGATTAATGTTTGAACTATTTTATTTTATTGACTGCCCTTTACACATCGTTCTTATGCCACCATCTCCGACTCCGCCTCCGCCTACGAATCTGACTCCTACTCCAATTCCAACTCCGAGAAGCCAAATTTTAAAATTCCGACTTCGGTTCGAGATCCTTTCAGGCGTTCTGACGTGAAAAAGTAACAAACATCCATCCAGGTGTGAGGCAAACTATCGCATCACTATCAGTATATATTATAAAACAAAGTCCTCTGCCAAGTGTGTCTGTCTGTTCGCGATAAACTTTTTCATGCTCTTTTCACCAATGGTTCTTGAGGAAAGTTTTAGTATAAATATAAAAATTAGGGATCCTTAAGAAAATTGCAGCGCGGACGAAGTCACGGGTGAAGTGCTAGTTTATAATAAGTACTCGTGTAAGTAGATAAGTAGTAGGTTATATTAAGATTAAGTAAGATTAGTAGGAAGTAGTATTGCAGATGCTTATGGGTGTAACTTTTAAGCAATGTTTATCATCACGCTATAAGCATCAATAATCAGCAATATTGTAATACTAGCTGACCCGGCAAACGTTGTTTTGCCATAGAAATTAACACAAAAATTTCATATAAATCGGTCAAGCCATTTCGGAGGAGTTCGATAACACTGTGATCCGAGACTTTTATACATTAGAAGATTAGAAAAAGATAACTGTTGCAAGTTTGATGTCGCTAGGTAAGATCGCTAAGATAAGATATCATCATATCAGCCGAAAGACCTCTACTGCTGGACATAGCGTCGCCATAGCCCCAAGCGTTGCCACTACAACCGGTTCTGCGCGTCTCGCATCCATCGGCTACCCGCGATCTTCATCAGTCCACCTTATGGGAGGCTTTTCAACGTTGCGTCTTCTGGTACGCAGTCGTCACTCCAGAATTTTTCGGCCCCATCGACCGTCTGTTCTGCGAGCAATATGCCTTGCCCACTGCCACTTTAGTTTGGCGATGCTTCGGGCTATGACGGTAACCTTGGTTCTCTACGAATATTATCATTCCTGATTCGATCACGCAAGGAAACTCCAAACATTGTCCTATCCATTGCCCTTTGAGTGACTTTAAGCCTTCTGATGAGGCCCATTGTGAGCGACCATCAACCATTGTGGCATAAGATACACGAACAGTCAACTTCTAGCATTACTTGACCCCCTTAGAATGCAAGGGAAATGCTGTATCACCTCTTCTATTCAAAACGCCGACCGACCTTAGTAATTTTTCGTAATGAGAAACGTTTTAATTTGAAAAAAGTTGCTGGGGTAGAGCTACATAAAGTTGAAATGGAAAACTCTATCCAGAAGGAAAGACTACCCTCGCAACGGAGAGAGTACAGTTGAGATTCCGTTATCCGCACTTACACTTCCATTCGCGCCATTGTGCTTAGGAGTCCTGGCAAGGTTAGCCAGCTAAGCTACGCATATAGGTTTCGCTGAGTGTCCTCATCTTTCCGAAGATTTTTGCACGTCGAGTAGCAAAGGCCTTATTTCCAGAATGAAGCGGGCTACTGATTTCTCGGTATCGAAGCAACCTCTGTACATTGGGCTGTCTACTGGCGACTATCATCATCATCATTATTTCAGCCAACTGCCGTCCACTGTTAAATGTAAGCTTCCCACAAAGCGCTAACCATCCCGGTCTTGTGCAGTCCACGTCCATCCAATGCCAGCCACCTTTTTTAAATCATCGATCCATCGTGCCGCAGTGCCTATGTTGAAAAGACATTTTTTTACGGGGAAATGACCCGTAATTATACCTATTATTATTCGGAGGGTATTTCTACTTGGGTTGAGAAGTCGCTTAGTTAGTCGCATGTATAGGCTGCACTGTAATTTGTAGACGGTGTCCATCTGTTGTCTTGAAGTTCAGTTAATCTCTGGCAAATTCATGTACGAATCAGTAAGAAAGGTAAGAGGAGAAGTGGGTACAGGACCAGTAGTAGGTCCAACAGTACCATCTCGGAAACTCTCTTCGCAAAGTTCGTCTCTGGCATCATTGCCTGGGGATCTACAGTTTCCCATGATCCACTGGAGGGTGAACTGTAGTACATCACTTTGCTCTATTGTCAATAGTTTCTACAGCGTACGCGATATAAGGATCTTGTTTGATATTTTTTTCACACCTTGGTTTACATTATCGAAGTTGTCATACAGATCCCTATTTTTTTTAAATATTCTATAGCCCATGTTCATCAGGGATACTGTAGGATTCCAAAGGTGATAGAATTTTTCAAATCGGTCTTGTAATTTCGGAGCCTATTCAATTCAAACAAACAAACAAATTTTTCCTCTTTATAATATTAGTGTAGATATTATGAAAATCACTTAGTAATAAACTAAACGTAGGGCCTCGTTCACTCGCAGATTTTTGTCAGTAAGAGTATTTTTGAAACCGTCGTAACTTTTAAACGAAAGGTTTGAACAAAAAGCGGTCATTGTGACTTAAATATAATAGTTAGAAACATACCCCTGCAGACTTTTATGTAGATATTAATGTCCTCTATAAAACTGTAGTACATCACTTTGCTCTATTGTCAATAGTTTCCACAGCGTACGCGATATAAGGATCTTTTTTGGTATTTTTTTCACACCTTGGGTTACATTATCAAAGTTTTCATACAGATCCCTAATTTTTTTTAAATATTCTATAGCCCATGTTCATCAGAGATACTGTAGGATTCCAATACTGAAAGAATTTTTCAAATCGGTCCAGTAGTTTCGGAGCCTATTTAATTCAAACAAACAAACAAACAAACAAATTATTATACATTTTACAAATTATAAACAAAATATTATATTATATAGTGTTTTGTAATATTATGTTGTGGCTTGGTGGTTGCTGCTTGGTCGGTGGATTCCCCGAAAACAGAAGAAATTTAATCATGCTGTGAAGCAACGGGACGAGACAGGCTATTTCTAAAATAAAATAACCAACCTCTTGATTGTGGCGTGTACTGTCAGCAGAATTCGCAAATTTATGCGGATTGGAGTGGCCTATGTTCTCTATATTCGCATATTTGAATTGGAAGCCGACCGCTGCTGACCCTAATGTAGTTTGGAACAGGCAGGCAAATAATTTGATTTTGATTGTACCGTTCAGGTGGTGAGCACGCTCCGCGAGTACCCGTGCCTGTCGTCGTGCGGCGCGCTGCACGCGCTGGTGGCGGCCGCGTGCCGCGCCGCGTGGGCCGTCAGCCTGCACTCGCCGCCGCTCAGGATCGACACCGACTTCACGCCTGGTGAGATGCCTAACAGATTGCAGTTCCTAGGGATTCAAAAGTCAGCGCTAACAAATCAAGTAAATGAGCTAACGAGTGGGAATCTTTTCAAGCTCGCCATCACCCTGTACCAGTTTTATCGTGATCACTTCGGTGAAGTGAGCGGTCAATAGCCGACATCGATTATAAGACAGCCGGTCGAATCTGAAAAATCCTCTAAAATATGAACACTTTGTTGAAGTGAACCATGAATCCAAGTGTTGCAAAGGAGTAGCAGCTCTGTTCATAGTCAGTTCACCTAAGTTATCATGGTCAGTTTTTGCTGGTTCGCGTAATTTCTAAAATCCGTCTCACGATAGAAGAGACTGAAATTTAAATTGACACATTCGTTATCTTTGTAGTGGTAATGAACCCCGAGAAGCACGTGCGCTTCACGACGGAGAGGGCGGACGCGCGCGCGCGGCGCTCGGACCTCATCAAGTCGTTCGTGTGGCCGGCGCTCATGGACGGCGGCCGCTGCGTGTTCCGCGCCGTCGTGCTCACCTGACGGAACAGGACCTTCGATTCTGAACTGCTTTCTTCTAATTTATTACAAGTCTTGGCGGACTCATCTCGTAGCTCTTAACAAACGTTACATAGTTTGCCTTTGACTCAGCGTCAGTCTTGTTCTTGCCACACAACTATCAAAAATGAGTGCAAGATAGAGACCGGAATATGTGTTAGCCGGCTACGTGTGAAGTGTATCAACTTCGGACGAGTCTATCCTACTTTAGCGTTGTTTGTTGTTGAGACTCTTCTAATGCATTATAGAGTATAATTTGTGAATCTATTAAATAATAATAATAATAATAATAATAATAATATTCCACACAACTATCACACAACGCCATCTAGTCCCAAGCTAAGCAGAGCTTGTGTTATGGGTACTAGACAACTGATAAACATACTTATATATTTCTAAATAGTACATACATATTAAAATCAATCAATGTGTTAGCAATATATTCAAAATGATTTAAAATAATTCTGAGACCTTGACAGTCACTTGGAAAGCTAATTGCAATCGTCATATACATAGATATTCAATGATAGGTAAAATTTTCAAATGGCCATAGGTTTTGTATGGTTGAATAACTATAACTCACGAAAATTCTCCAAAGACCACTTTCTTTATTATTCAAAATCTGTCGCACTAAACTTCAAAGCAGGAAAAACATCGATGATTCACTACAAAAAATATCTGAAATATGACGTCATTCTTTAGTATGTTCTGATATTGTTAGTGGACTGTACGAGTGTACGTGGCGGGCGTAACAATTAAAACATTCGTTAGTGACGCATACTAGTACATAGGCACACGTTGTGACACGTCATCCTGTTTACGATGAATTTCTACATTCACGGATATGTTATGCAGATTCTTTATTATCAGCGACATGAAATTACCTGTCGGTTATTTATATTTATCACGTTTGTCATAGTTATATTTATAGATTAACGTTGTACTTGTACAAAAATGTCTTCTAACTTTCTTAAGGGTCGTAAAACTAGGTATAGTAAATTATTATTATGTAAAATTAACACTGAACAATAAATTATAATTTAAGTGAAAGTTATTTTGTTTCATTTTGAGTAACGCACAACACATGAATCATCGAGATATCAGGGAGATAAGATACGAGGCACATGAGTGTCTGATATAAACCGTTCACTAGATCGAACGCTACATTATTGTTTGAAATTCAGTGCAATCATGAGTTGGAACGGACACTATGGACCACCACCACCGCCTGGAGGCTGGCCTCCCCCATACCAGCCCTCACAGCAGCCAATGTACCCGCCTCCTCCAGATTTCGGGTACCCGCCTTCCCAGTACCCACAACCCTACTACGTTCCTGGGACCATGATGATTCCTGTGGCAGTACCACCCGCGCAACCGCCACCACCACCTGAAGCAAACTCTACGTATATCACCAACTACATCTACCACGGAGAGACCGTCGTCTCAGACAACAATAATGAAGTAAGCATCGTGGAGACGTCTGGAGACTTCGATTGGGTGCCCACGACTGCTATGATGGCAAGCTCTTTAACTGGACGAGCAGTTGTTGGAGGACATGAAGGTTGGGATGGCAGTCCTCTCTGGGTGATCCGTGCCTGGCATAATGGAGATCTGATGCCAGGAAAGTTGTCTGTCAGACACAACTCCGCGTCAGTCGTCTACGAAGGCAAGGAGGTTTCAGTGCAGAACATCGAAGTTTTATGTGCTAAGCCTGATGATCTCCGCTGGGTTCCTGCTTCAAACGGAAATGTCCCTCCAGGGGCGATTCCTGGAGGCAGAACCTCGTCTGGGGAGACTTTGTATGTCGGCAGGGCAAGGTATCAGCTGTCGGTGACTCCTGGGAAGATTCATCCAAGCCACAACTCTTGCTACATCGGCTTTGCTGGACAAGAAGTGGCTCACAAGATGTACGACGTGTTGTGCAGGATCAGCTGATCTGTGTGACGTGGACTGTGTTTCTGAAAATGGTGAAAATGTGATTTTAGACTCTGTAGTCTAAAATTTGTGCTACCGTGGACTATCAGGGGCTTATTTTTTATCAAAGTGTTGCCAATCAGGCAGATTGATAAACCAAAGTGAAATCAAACATCGAGTCTTTAAATGGTTGGTTATTGAGGACAACAGAGTGATTGACAATTCCCCTTCTTATTTCCATTGATTTAATTTATTTAGGTATGTTCATTCTTGAAAATTGTATTTTTTTAAATATAATGTTGTATGTTCAGGTCTTCACCCTATTAATGTATATTCAAAATCAAAACGTAGATCTTTAAGACTGATATGTATGTATGTGTTTACATGTATGTAAATTTATAAAAACTGTATTATTTAAAAAGCAGGTATTGAAAATAAATGAGATACATTTCATACAATATCGTTGTTTTCTTTGTATTGTATCGTTGAAGTAGGTGGTCGATATCTTATCGCTTGGTATTAACAGATTAGAAGTCTATGACACGAATAACGCTGATAAAGGAGGATCAGCTACATGCCTGTTCACAGGTACCAGTGCGTTCAATTTATTTACTGCAGGTATTTAGAAAGCACATCATTTGCAGAATACGAGGAGATGGTCGTCGCGGTCGGTAGGTTCTGGAGGCCTACTCTCTTTTCTTTCTTTCTTCTTTCTTTTCTTTTATAAATAAAAACGTTGCCCCACACTAGGAATTTCTCCTGTATCGTGGGTGCGTTTACAAACATACAAACTCACGTGCACAAACAGCCAGACCCGGAACAACTATCTGTAGGCCATACAAATATTTGTTGCGGGAATCGAACCCGCGACATGCAGCGCAGCAGCCGATCGCTCAACCACTGCGCCAACCGTGTCGTCTAAGCCCGAAGTCCGTAGTTTCAGGCTTAGTTGCGGGAGAATTTTACTCCGTATCACCTACAGACTTACGATTAGTATGTACCAAACTCGAACTAAGAATGAATCTAGTGGTTAGGTGATACGGAGTAGAATACAACTAAGCTCGAGACTACGGACTTCGGGCTTAGAGAGTAGCCCCCCAGAAGTGGTGACCGCGTACCGGAAGACGAGATCTCCCACAAGGTGAAGGCCCCCAATAACCTGCTGAAGGCCGCGGGAGTGCGCTGAATGCTAGACGATGTGGCGAAATGTGCGGGGAGCTCCCTGACTAGAAATGATAAGGTATTTAGAACATCATAACCTGATGGTTGATACCCTTGGTACTGGCTGGTAAATACCACGGCACACGTCACCGACCGAAATCAACGAGGTTCCACATAATCGCAAATAAGATTTTTTTTTTAATTATTAAATGCACGCGTTATAGACATGTTCAGCAGCGCGGATCGACACCAAATAATTGAATACACTTTCATGTTTGCGACATTGAGCAACTGTTCGTCTATTGACTATACTCTTACTAGTTTTTTCATGTTACCGTGGAAATTTAGGGAAATCCTCTCTTAATGCTCTCCTGCGGAGTCATCATCATCATCATCTGCCTAGCCTTTTCCCTCTGGATAAAGGCATTTGGTACAAAAGCATTCAAGTTCAGCCATCTCGTTTTCCCTGGTTCGAGAACACTAAACTTGATAGAAATTATGTTAAATTGATATTAAGACTCCGTTCTGAGCACTATCCATCGGCAAAGTTTGCATTTCTTATGAAAAAGGCTGATTCTCCTAATTGCACAGTTTGCAACCAAATCGAGGACGTGCAACATTTGCTGATGGAGTGTACTCGAAACGGAGTAGAACGCGAGTTATTCATGAAGGATTTTAAAATAAATAATTTTGATGTAGGCATAATCCAATCCATCTTATCTGTACCATCTTCGGATATTATTAAAAAGTTGTTTCATTTAATTACGGTCCTCCATGAATAACTGTAATTCACTAGCCTTAAGTAATATTATAAACTAATACTGTGTGAGTAAGCCAATTAATGTAAAAGGGTACGATGGGGCTGACATATCTTTGATTAAAGCCTCTAAATAAAAAATAGATAAAAAAAAAAAAAAAACTACATTGGGGTCGGCTTCCAGTCAAACCGAATTCAGCTGAATGCCAATGTTTTACGTAGAGCGGCTGCCTACCAGACCTCCACAACCCATTAACTGGGTAACACGGTACATCTTGGCAAGACTGGAGTCAGATTTACTGGCTTCTGAAATCTGTAACGACTGCCAGAGATCTACAAATGACAGCGGGGACCAACGGCTTAACGTGCTTTCCGAGGCATGGAGGAAACTCGTTATGTTAAGACGGTCACCCATCCACAGACCAACCTTTGCAAGCGTTGCTAAACCTCCAAAATCGACCCGTGCGGCTGTTATTATTTAGCCACGAGCTCCTTATGTTATGGTAGTTATACATTAACCATTTATCCAACACAACACAATTTTTACCGATTTCTTCAAAAAGGAGGAGGTTCTATGTTCGGCTGTATGTATTTTTTTATTTTTGATCACCGGTTTCTCCGCCAATTCGGGACCGAGTTTTTTTTATTCGAAAGCCTGTACTCGTGAGGTGGTTTCACCAAGTTAGAATCTGATGATGGTTCGCGGGGCTCCGTCGACTGGGCCTCCCGTGACTGCAATGTTGAGCGGCTATAACACGTTTTGAGGATATGTTACATCCCATGAGAAAACGGAGTGCAGGGGAGTGTCATACCAAATTTCAGCTCTCTACGAGCAGCAGTTTCGGCTGTGCGTTGTCTGTCAGTCACTCAATCAGTGAGTGGGAAGAGTTTTATATATATTGATGATTGATTAGGATGTACTAATGTGTATAATTATTGCAATTATCATTGAAAAAAAAACCTTTTTACAAAAAAATACAACCGACTTAAAATAACTTTAATTTTGGAAGTCGGTGTTTTTAGCATTGTCTTCGTATTTTGACACCGATTACCGAAATTAAAGATATTTTTTACTTTTTTGTTTTTTTTTTTTATTTGGAAGTCGGTTGTATTTTATTGTAAAAAGTTTTTTATTTTTTACGTTTTAGTGGTATCCCACACCTAACAACACTACTGGAAAGTCGCAGAAAAAAAAAAACAATTTCGTTTACTTGGATGACAAACCATACGTCATCTAAGTAAACCAATTTCATTTATTTAGATTTAAATGCCAAACTACTAAATCAATTTTGATGAAATCTAAATAGGACTAATCAGTATGTACATCGTTTCACATATAACAAGATTTTTTCAAATCGGTTCATAAATAACGGAATTATGAAGATACTTAAAAAATAAAATAAAAATACAACCATTTTGAGAAACTCCTCCATTTTTTGAAGTCTGTTAAAAAAGGCCATTCATGAAACAATTACGACCAAAGTTTTACTGGAATTAAGCACTTTAGTATTCAGACCATCAGTTAATGATTATATTAATTATTCACAAAGCAATAGGATGATTACCAAGCTATCAAAATATTCATATTAATTTGTGTGCGTTCTACAAGGTATTTATAAAAGACGTCATAAAAAGGTTTACAGCTAAGTACCGTTGTAGACCCTGTTAGGGCACAGCAAAAGGTATTGTTCATTTAAAAATACAGATAAATAATATTAACAACGAGATCATTGTTTTCGGGTATCACAATTAGAGGTAGGTAATTACACACTCAGTATATAGTACCTATTCTATATTGTTAAATAATCTTCTTGATGAAAAAATAATTAAAGAAATAAAACCGTCGCAGACTGAAACAATCAAACATAATGACATCACTTCGTCAATTGACTCTCGTTCTTGACAACAACATTGCTTACACACGTCTACACCATACAATTAACAACCTTGCACCAACGCACGAAGATCTACTGCAACTGCACAATAGATGGTATTTCATCAGCAGGTGCACAACGTTAAAGAAACACTCGTGGCAGACGATAATGGGCTGTTTAATGTTGCGTTTAGGTGTAAAGTGGGTGTATGAATGTGTGGTATATGGCCAGGTATACATGTGGTGTGTAATGACTTTATTGACCTCGTCAAGTATGTGTGTGCCCCCAGTGACTGTGAGTCTGTGAAAGTTTACATAAGGTGCCACTGACGGCAGGAGACAGCTGGTATTGGGACCTGCACTAGTTAGCTGTTCTCGTTGAAGCGACTGTTCTATAAGAGTTCGACAGTGTTCATGTGACAAAGTTCCCGTGTCGAGCGAGAGTCTCCGCCAAAAGTTCGAGGCGCCTCGATCCAGGCCTTGCCTTTATTGATTGGTCCCCGTTGGACCACAACGTCAGCTGATGGAAAGCGATGATGTGGTTGACAATGGAGCCCACTTTCCTAGAAGTAACCTATTCGCTCTTGACTTGAAGATCCCCAGATTGGTGTTCCTTTTTAGGGTTCCGAACATCCATACAAAACAGATCACTCGGGTGTCTGTCTGTTGTTCTGTCCGTCTGTCCGTCGGTCTGTCTGTCTGTCTGTTGGTATGTCCGTCTGTCTGTCGGTCTGTCTATCTACCTTTCTGTCTGTCTGTCTATCCGTCTGTCACAGCCAGTTTTCTCCGTATCTCCTGGACCGATTTTGTTGAAATTTGGTATACTTATGGGCTATTGTGATCCGAATACGGACGTTTTACGTAAATAAATAAACTTTGAGTAAGGGGGTCACTTATGGGGGTCAAACTAGTAAATAAAAAAAAAAGATTATCAAACTCTATCGTGTGACATATCAAATGAAAGGGCTTATAGTGATAGCTTTATTATTATATTGAAATAGATAGTTTTGAAGTTATTCTAGAAATTAGATCAAAAATGACCATTTTACCTCAATAGTTTCGGAGTTATGGTGTGTTACATTACAAAAAAACTCTATTACTAACCAGTTGGTTCAAAAGAGTTTTTCAGTAGGTTTAACAGGCAAGAAATTTTGTAGTTCCGGTTGAAAATATCCGTTTCTATCAACCCATCTCTTACTCAGACTCCACCTTGCTGCTGATATTTATATGCGTCATATCCCTGCAGTATATTACAAGCAAAGTTAACGATTCTCAGGAATGTTCCAATTCATTAATATCATTCAGCACTTTAATATCTAATCTAACTTTATCAGTCCATTATTCATCAGTGATAATATACTAGTAAACAAAGAGGTTCAGCACAAGAAAACAGTATTTTATAAAATAAAAATAATGATGAAACATCAGAGGGCCAACTCCAGTGATTTTTAAACAACGCAAGGATTACATTCGTGTGTCAGTCGCAAAATGTCAAAAAAGCCACATAACGACTGAGATGCGAATGTGGACGTTCTCAGTTCGGTTGTAATTTTTTGTTATTACATCATTTCACCATTGATGAACTGTTTTCAAAAAACCGGCCAAGTGCGAGTCGGACTCGCACACGAAGGGTTCCGTACCATAAACCTTAATTTTTATTATTTGTTGTTATAGCGGCAATAGAAATACACAATCTGTGAAAATTTCAACTATCTACTTATTACGGTTCTTGAGATACCTACACTCTGCTCACTACATAAGAACGGACGGACGGACAGCGGAGGCTTAATAATAGGGTTCCGTTGGTTACCCTTTGGGTACGGAATCCTAAAAATATGTCATTCAGGTAAAGAAAATTGCGTATTTTGCTTTCCTGTAACTTTAGAGTGGTGTTAAGTCTTGAATACCTCTAAAAATTCAAATTAAAAAAAATATCACAAAAAAATACATTATATCTTTAATTTTGGAAGTCGATTGATTTTTTTAATTAAAGTTTTTAACTAAACACACCTATTGAAAACTCATAGGAACAAAAGTGACCAAATTGGAATCAAACACTGACATCCCGCGACTACCACACCTCGACCATGACAGATGAGCAATTAAGTTAATTGTGTCCAGTTCATTGTTAGCGACGACTCTGTCGCAAGAGGCTCGGCAGAGAGGTCGGGTGCGTCCGTTTAATAGCGATACACATACATTTACTAACGTTTTGTGAGTGTGAGAAAGAACGTGAACAGGGTTGTGAAGTTTATTGAAACAGATTATGTTGTGATTATAAAAACAGTGTTTCATTATTCTTTGTGAGTATTTATTGATTTTTATTTAGTTTCAATTGAAGTACTATTTTGACATTAAAAAACGTGAATGAATAGGTTACGGGTCTGATGAAGTTGTGCTTATCTACTTGCATGTGCACAGATGAATAAGTGAATAAGTTTGGCTACCTAAAAAGTCATCTGATGATGTTAATGTCATTGAAGGTACACATTCTACTTCAAAACTGCCAGGCATAAACAAATACCTTCATGCACAACACAACTATGACAGTACAGCTATTTCTTGTTGGCAGATAATGGACAAACATGAGAAGAAGAGTAAAAGACTGGAAGACTTAGATGAAGAAGGAGTAGTGACTCTTCTAGAACGATGGGACTTGGAGGAGTTTGTAGCGTTTTCTAGGGAGAGGCGCCTAGATGGGAGGAAATTATTGGTGAGTAAGAGAGCAATTATAGTTTATTTATTTATTATTTGGTACTTGTGTACCTGTGTAGTGCTGTTGGTGTACATGCGAGAAATAATTATGAAAATATTAGTTCTGGTGTGTATGCCTATTATAGATATAAACAACTTACACCATATGTACAACAAATTCTTGGTATCTAAAATGAAATTAAAGTAGTATCTAAAGTAAATAAATAATAGTTACAATTATAAAAAGAATTGCTTGCGAATTATCACTGATACTACAAGGAAACAAATAATATAATGGAAGAGGGAAATTCATATTGATTGTTGCAAGTAAATATTATTTCAAATGCAGATGACACAGACATACATATGGTAGTTGGTATACATTTACGAGGCAAGTCTGGCACCTTCATTTACCTTATCTCAAGATTATCTACAAAACTTGGCGCCCTTGGCGATTTTTCCCTTTGTATACACACAATTACCTAGCTAAATACCAAATTTAAACTTTTTCTGTCTTTCTTTTTTGGAAGTGGGTTAGGTTTTTATCTATTATCAATAAATGCCGGTTTTAAACATTCATATATCAAACTGTTTGAGCCACATTTATAAAATCAAATCGCGTTTCTGTTTTTTTTTTACAATTTGTACCTACTAGTATTATTCTTTGCATCACCCAAAGGTTGACTGGTAGAAAATGCCTCAGGCATTAAGTCCGCCTCTGTACACCTGTGTGCGTAAAGTATTAATTAAATAAATATATAAATAAAATTTTGGAGTCTAGACAAACTAAAAAGTTTTAATAAATGTGCCAAAGGCTAATGACCAAATCGTCCCAAGTATTGTAGCACTTTGAGTGATATATCATTAGGTAGATTTCATTTAGAGGAACCAATAATTCCATGACCACGAAGCTGAAAATTTAAAGAAGATTAACGTTCCTTTAAAAATCGTTTAAATTGGTTGTCGTTGAAATTCGTAGAGCATTTCCGACGTTTGGCTTTACGCGTGGGTCGTGCGGTCCATGGCCCTTTATGGAGCGCCGGTGAGGGGGCTTACTTTGAGGAGGCGTCCGTTCAGCCCGATACCTCAACGCGTCAAAGAGGGTAATGATCATCCGGCTGGCCCGGGTATACCGCAGAGTCTCCGGAGAGGCGGCAAGTCTCCTTGCTGGACTGCCGCCATGGGATTTGGAAGCGAGAGCCTTCGCGCTCGTTTTGGGTGGCGTTACTCTGGGCAAGACTCCTCTGTCGTGGCAAATCCCGGCACAGTGGGTGGATCTCATGGTATTGAGACAGTGACTGTAGCAACCCAGCGCTGGGCACGCCACAATTGCGGCAGCAAGTCCTCTCTTTGAGAAGTGGCTAGAGCGGTGCCATGCGTCTTCACCTTCCACTTGACGCAGGTATTTACTGGACACGAATGATTCGGAAATTACCTGTATCGGATATGGCGGGGCGATGCGATCGGCGGTGGCGACCTCTCGCGTCCGGCCCTGGTTCATCAGGAGGCATGGGAAGCGGTCACCTCCTTCTGCGAAAATGTATCGATAATGTGTCCAGTGTGGGGAACATCATAACCAGCGCTAGGAGCGATATGGCCTTTCGGACCGCGAAAGTGCGACTCAAATAAATAAAATTGATTATTTTGTGAAATAACTGCCACGGATATTTCATTGGAAGTGAAAATGCAATTTGTGTTATCTGGCCCCAGAAACAAATGTTCAAGTCCAGCCTTAATACCATTCAAATATCCGCTAAGCACGGATGATAAATGGTTCACTAAACCCACTACAGCGTCTACCCTAATGTCCACTGTAGATCTGAGAGACTGGTATTTTACTAATGAGCAGTGGCGAGACTTTTCAGTCTCTCTAACTCGTTGTGAGGGTTGCACAAGAGTTTTCGCGAGTCCAGATGACTGATAAATAAACCTTCCAATGACTTTACCCTGCTCAATGCCACGTAAACTTGGCCTTATGCAAAAATACGTTTGCCCATGTTTACAACAGCCTTGTTTAAGTGCAGATTTGCTGCTGAAAGTTTCCTCCCCGTTCATGAAGTCGAGTCAGTGCTGCTGTTATTGCTGTCTGTGTGTGCTGGTTAAGATTTTGCTGTGTACTTTGCCACACCTATCGCTGACACAACAGGTTGGATTTCAATATTAGCACAACACAGAAGTAATAATCTCACGTTATGATTAACCTGATAGTACTTGGACCGTGCCTACAGGACCTCTAAAATTGCAGTTTATTTTATTGTTTAAAATTGTTATCTCTTAACCACCCTGTATACGTATACATTCAGTCAAAAAAGTATCGGGAATGGATGATTTGTTTATGGTTCCAAATTCAAATTTTTGTTTTTTTGTGGTTGAAGATTGGCACAACTGTTTTCCATTTTGGCGCGGATTTTGAGTTGCATCTGTTATTTATATTAAATACAGTGCTGGTTTTAGTAATATCATATATAGTGTGTATTGCGAATTTCATAATGGACAAAAATATCGAACAAAGAGTTTGTCTTAAATTTTGCATCGCCAATGGAATTTCTTGTTCGGAGTCACTGAAAATGTTACAGAAGGCTTACGGAGAATCGACTTTATCAAAAACTCGTGCTTATGAGTGGTTCAAAGCGTTCAAAAGCGGTCGAGATGTGATGGAAGATTTGCCTCGCTCTGGTAGGCCGTCAACGTCTGCAACTGAAGTTAACATCGCAAAAGTGAAGGAAATAGTGACTGAAAATCCCCATTCAACTCTGAGAGAGATAGCTGCCGAACTTTCTGTATCTCACGAGTCGATCCGTACCATTTTAACTAATCATTTGGGTATGAAACATGTTGCTGCTCGGCTAGTCCCAAAAGATATGAATTTTCTCCAAAAACTCAATCGCATGAAAGTCGCTGAGGACATGCTAGAACGAGTCAGTTCGGACCCAACATTCATGAAACGCATTGTTACTGGTGACGAGACGTGGGTTTACGAGTGTGACGTGCAAAGTAGTCAACAAGCTTCGGAGTGGCGCCTTCCAACTGAACCGAAACCGAAAAAACCACGCCAAAGTCGATCAAAAGTCAAAGTCATGTTGACTGTTTTCTTTGACTATCGCGGTGTTGTGCACTCTGAATTCTTACCGGAAGGTCTAACGGTAAATAAAGAATAGTATTTGAGCGTTATGCGGCGTTTAAGAGAGCAAATTCGACGAAAAAGGCCAGATTTTGTGTGAAAGAAAATTCTTGGATTTTGCACCACGACAATGCGCCTTCGCACAAGGCTATCATTGTGAATGAATTTTTAACCAAACACTCAACAAATACCATCCAGCAACCACCATATTCACCAGATATGGCTCCTGCTGACTTTTTTCTTTTTCCTAAACTCAAATTACCACTTCGTGGCATCCGTTTTCAATCGATAGAAGACATAAAGGAGAATTCGCGGCGAGAACTGAACTCAATTCCGGAAGCAGCGTTTAAAAAAAGTTTTGATGAATGGATTATTCGTTGGCGCAAGTGTATCGTTTCTAAAGGAGCATACTTTGAAGGTGATAAAATAAATTTGGATGAATAACAGACATTTTGTGTATTATTGATCTTTTCCAAGTACTTTCTTGACAGAGTAGTATATTTGTAAATTTGTCTGCAAATGTTTTGTAAATAATGGAGATTTATCTATAAACTCTACATATCTTTCGTAATATGTCTTTTTGACACTACTGCGCGTGTGCGAGTCGGATTCGCACACGAAGGGTTCTGTACCATAAACCTTAATTTTTATTATTTGTTGTTGGCAATAGAAATACACAATCTGTGAAAATTTCAGCTCTCTATAGGTAGAGAGCTGAAATTTTCACAGATTGTGTACCGTAATAGGTTACGGTTCTTGAGATACAGCCCGCTGAAAGACAGACGGACGGACGGACGGACGCACGGACGGACAGCGGAGGCTTAGTAATAGGGTTCTGTTGGTTACCCTTCGGGTACGGAACCCTAAAAACCGTAATAGGTAGATAGCTGAATATTACACAGATTGTGTTTTTCTATTGCCGCTATAAACAAAAATACCCTTTGGGTACGGAACCCTAAACATTAAAGTTTATGTATGGTACGGTACCCTTCGTGTGCGGTTTTTTTTTTTAATTAATGTAAATAATATTATGTAAACATGAATGCACATATTAAGTGTGTGATGACAGCTGACCGACCATGACACATGTTGTAAACAATAAAATGTACGGCAATTAACCTTTTCAAATTAGGTAGGCTAATTAAATTAATGAAGACTAGACTTAGTATCTTAATCTAAATTAGTATAATCTACGTGTAGGTGTATGTGTGTGTGTAGGTTACATCACCCACCACCGCACTTCAATAAATGTTGCACGAAAATTCCTGTTTTTCCATATGTTTTTACTTAATTACACACTTATATTATTATAAAATTAAATAGTCTCGGTCAAAAATAAAAAAAAATATTAGTGGACACAAATTAGCAGTTTAATATATTTTCAGGACGTAACCGAAGGAATCGTTAAGTTATGGCGACCGAAAGCAAACGCTAAGAAATTCATGACATTCATCGAAGACATGAAACTGAATCCCAACAAATATTTAGAAAACAAAGACAATAACGCAACAATGGAAAAACTTGACGACAAAGAAAAAACAACAACAATCAACATTCAAACAGAGAGTACGATAACAGACCAAAATGATATTGAGTGTCAGTACCAAACTGTAACTCACAGGAGAAAGGAAGAACATGTATATACGACTACACATTCGATGAGCACAGTGGAAGAACTGATCAGAAGAATTGTACCAGCAAAGAGTTTTCTATACAGAAACCAACAAAAGGCTGAAAGAACACCATCGTACTTGCCTATGGATGCTGGCACTCCTAAAAAAAAGAAACTTTTCAGACTAAGCTCATACGACTACCCATTCTTTGATTTAAGAGCACGATTCTCAAGACAAGAAAGTTCCAACGATAGAGGATATTACGCTATGAAAAGAAACAGCAGATACTACATAGCTAGAACTTATAAAAAACCTGAATCTAGAAGTAAATATAAATCACTATCAACTCCTGAAGAGTTGAGTGAGAAATGTCCTGAAGATCATTTTTACGAAGACTTATGTTACAATGAAGTAGAAAAAGAAATAGAAAAGCCTGTGGAACCAAGAGTACCTAGTGTCAAGCCTTGTATTGTAAAGATTCAAGAACTATTTCAATCATTCAAAGTACCATTCTTCAAGAAGCATGACATGTTAGAAGATAAGAAGGCGGAGCCTGTAGAGAGTGAGAAGTCATCGAATATCTATGAGAACAGTGACAGTGTTGCTAACATGTATGATTCGGTGCATGTTAACAGACAATCTGTCGATGGCAACGAAGTTAAAGAACAAGTAAGTTTAACTAACTCATTGCATTTGCAGCTTGAACTTCGTTTGAACTATTCGACTTCTCTAACTACTCATCGTTAGCAAAATGTGTATTTATTTATTTAAATTTTATGTAGTAGTACAGTTAGTCTTTACTGCATCTCACCATTATCTATTTGTGTTAAACATATTGTGGTACTTACACATACTGTGGTAGGTGTAAATAGAAATGATATGAAAAACTTTAAAAATTAACTAGTGTACCAGTGTTATGTAAAATGTTGATTTACTAATGTTAGATAAGTGTTTTACTAAATATTTCAAATAAAATGATAAAGTATATTTTCCCTGCGGTATCAGAAACCTATATTTTCAAGATAAAATTTTGGCTCTCAGGGATAGTTTAGTTTTCTGTCAATAAAAGAGTTAATTAATCGAATAAGTACTTGTAGAGATAACCTCCTAATAGACAGGAAAAATAACTCTACAACAGTGTTTCTTAACCTCGGGTCCCAACCCGAAATTGTGGCGGTATTGGGGTGGGTTGCGGGTTTAAATAAAAATGGCTTGAATTGAAAGGTGAAGGAAACTAAAAGATAGATTTGCCAGAATGTGTCTCACGCAGGGCAGAATTATTTGGGAAGCCCATACTTAGCAATGAAGCTGCTACCATTTCCAACTATTTATTTGTGTGAAGCAGGATTTTCGTGTCTTGCTGGCTTTAAAACGTTATATGATTCAAATTTGGTAATGCTATCAATTTTAACAAACCACGGGCTTATATTCAATCCTATTATTTAATTATCACTGGAAGATACATTCAAAATTAGGGTCGCGGCCTTCAGATACATTTATACTTTGGGTCACTAGCCAAAAAGTTTAATAACCGCTGATTTATAATATCAGTTTAGTTTGAATGGTCAGTGATACTAAATCACTATCCTCTTCACAGCAGACCAAGTTACCAGTGGAGGAGTACCTGGAACCAGTACAGCTGAACAAGGATTACTGTGACGTCAACTATAGACGTGACAAGGAGGAGTCACTTTTGGGCTACATACTCAGTATATTCGAGAATAGATTTGGAATTCGAAGAGGTAAGTGCAACAGTTGGCTTCCAGTCTAACCAGATAGATGCAGCAACGTACCAGTACAGTTAGTACGTGGGGTGAACAACCCTGTAACTGGGCGATACCAAAAGGTTTCCCCGTGGTAAGGCTGGTGTCAGATTGTTTGAGTTCTAACTATGGTGGTAGGCGCCAGATAAGTGTGCAATAACAGTCGTTTTCCCCCGTATACATTTATTGACTTTATTAATATCAAAAACAGAAATAAAGCCATAAAACTATCCTGAATCGAATTCTATCGTGATCCTACCTATACGGTTTATAGTAATGAAAAACGGTTCGTAATTTATCTGGCGCCTACCATACCTTCAACGACTGTCAAAGAGGAACAAGCATTGCTGAACCTTGGAAATTGACTCTCGAGCTACATAAGTACACAATGTATTAAATAGTTTACTATACAGAGAAACATTACGTTGTTTGTTACGGATACCAAAAAGAATTTGGACAACCGAACACATACCACTGAACTGTTTATAAACCAGCAAAATAATAATGTTGATAAACATCTCGCATACCATAACGTTACGACTCGAGGTTGCCTGCCTAGTAGTTTTCCCAACTATATTGGGGTCAGCTTCCAGTCAAGCTGGATTCAGCTGCATACCAGTATTTTACGTGGAGCGGCTGCCTACTAGACCTACACAACCAGTTAACTTGGTTGTTGTTGTGTTTGGCAGTTGCCAAGAAGTATCTTGGCAACTGCCAAAGATCTACAAATAGCAGCCGGGACAAAAAGCTTAACGTGCTTTCCAAGGCATGGACGAGTCTCGGTATGTTAAGATGTTTACTCATCTACAGACCAACCTCGCCAAGCGTTGCATTACCTTTAAGAACGACCCGTACGGTTGCTACTATTAAGCCACGAGCATCGCTGCAGACGTAACCAGGTTAATTATTTATTTTTTGACAGTTAATGTAAGTACATACAATTAAAACAGATAGAATATATTGCACATCAAACATAGTCACAAAGGTAATTCTCTTACAAAACTTAATACCAATAGTTTTACGCAAATGGAGATAAAAGAGGAAATTAATTGTTTTTGGGTTTCCATATTTAGACATCTACACTAATATTATTAAGAGGCGACCTCAATATATTTGGGAAAAGGCCAGGCAGCCAGGTGAGTAATATTATTAAGAGGAAAAAGTAGACAAAGAACGAAGAGAAGACGGACGAAGTTGCGGGCGACGTGCTAGTTGAGTTAATAAACTTTGATATCCAGAAGGCACCCCAATCCAATGCTGGATCCAGAGTCAGTCCTGACAATTAGCTCAAGTTGACCAAGTCCTCTTACATCACCTTTTGATGCAGCGGTAATAATTTCATCCAGTCATGCCATCGATTGACCTTGTAAAGTGCTGCAGCTGCTCATTTGCCACATGCGACATTCATTGTACATTTTTTTTTTTTTTTTTTTTTTTGTTTTGTGTTGCTGCTGTTGTATGTATAACATACATGGTTCCCCTTTCATAAAGATGAAATTACAAAAAATCGTTTCTTGCCTGAAACTTATGTTACAATACAAACCTGAATTCCAAATTACAGCTTTCGATACTTAATAGTTTTATCAGTGCAAAGATTATTGGTATATGGTTAGAAAAAAGGTTTTTATAGTGGATGATAGTACAGATATTAACCTGTATATCTCAATGTTGGGCAAAGGCTCCCTCTCTGTGAAAAGGTGCGGGCGCTTCCACGCGGGCCCTCCACGCGGGCCCGGGGCAGGTTGTGGAATCGACAAGTCTTGGTATTTTAGGGTACCTCAGTCGGCAAAAACGGAACCCTTGTACATAGATTCACTTTGTTGTCCGTATGAAAAGACCCGTTTTCTCAGGAACGCGTAAAGGAATCCCGCTGAAATTAACATCAAATACTCAAGTTGGCTATCATTTGAAGCTATTAAAAAATTGAACTTCATTATGAGTTAACGCAATCTAAAGATAAAGCCTGTTTAATGAAGCATGTTTTGACGCTCGCAAGGGAATCAAAATTTATAGCGTACTGCGTCGCGTTGACCAAAAATCATGAAATTTGGCAAAAAGATCATTTAGAACAAATAAAAGAAAAAGTCAGAAAATTGGGAGTTAGTAGTATTATTTTATGCGATTACAAACTATATTTCCGTTTGAAGAATTGACCGTGACGTACATTGATGTATGGGAGAACATTTTTTTAACAACAAGGTTAAGTTTGTCCTAAATGTTACTTGCTTATCGATTATGTATTTATTGATGTAAATATATATAAATAGTACACTTTAGACTCTCCATAGTACTGTACTTCCTTTCTCTTTAAAATCCATCTAAAAGTTGTCTTGAAAAGATCGCTTTTAGCGATAAGGCCGCCCATTGTGTCACCCTATGTAACGTTATGTATCTCATCTATCTTTTCTGTAACTTAAATGACGGACATAATAAAGAGTCTAAAGTCCTATTTTATTATAATTAACATGCTATATTTTTGACAGAGTAATGAGAGTGCTTTCATATTTTATAAACTTCCATAGTGAATGTATACCTACTAGGAAAAAATGTCGACTCGACAGGAACCCTCGATGCGCGAGTCAGACTCGCACATTTTTAATCAAAAATCATTTATTTGCACAAATAAGGTACAGAAGGTTGGTAAAATGCATAAAAATGGTTTTCTTATTCTGCTTTTAATTTCGGCGTGCAAATATAAATACAGTTACATAATTATTTTATTTGAGTGAATTAATGATCAGTCATGTAGTCATCTAAACAGATAATCCCATTGAAATTGTATTATTAAATTAGGCAAATGTCAATATCATAATAAACCCCCCCTCCCCCCTACCCGTCACTGTCAAATTTTCCCAACCAACCTTGAACCTAATGCGTTAGCGGTAAAGACGAAGATGAAAGACAGATTGTTGTGGTTATTATGATCTTAATATGGTTCTGCCAAAATGGCCTTTTCAGACACGCAGACCTCCCTATATCTGTAACAGTATTTCTGTTAGTAGGTAGGCGATTAAAATATTAATGACAATTATACTGTTAGCTTGTACTTTCTCATCACTTTTTTGTTCTTTAGCTTCGTGAACATGTGTCGTGTGGGTGACATGTGTGTGAGGATGCGACGTAGTGGCGATGTGTCGATAATAAAGATTTTCAGTTTTTTTAAGGTATAAAATATAATGTATATGAATACCTATTTGAGTAGCTGCAATATTATGAACAGGTTCTGGAACCACTTGTGGGATTCTTCAGAACTCCTAAGTTAATACACATTCATAGTGCGTACAGCTAAGGAGTGGAATTTGGGAACACATTCATAGTGCGTACAGCTAAGGAGTGGAATTTGGGAAAACATTCATAGTGCTTACAGCTAAGGACTGCAATTTGGGAACACATTCATAGTGCGTACAGCTAAGGAGTGCAATTTGGGAACACATTCATAATGCGTACAGCTAAGGAGTGCAATTTGGGAACACATTCAAATGCGTACAGCTAAGGAGTGGAATTCCCTGCCGGAGTCTGTGTTTCCTGATAGCTACAACCTGGTAGTCTTTAAGTCAAGAGTGAATAGGTTACTTCTAGGCAAACGTGCTCCATCTTCGACCACATCATCGCTTACCATCAGGTGAGATAGTGGTCAAACGCGTGCCGATCAATAGTAAAAATAAAAAATACCTTGTAAATCGATAGTTTAACTCTATCAAGCGCAAGTTCAATCGTGTATGGAATACTGCTCTCATCTTTGGGACGTATCTGCCAGATACCAGCTTGATGCCCTTGAGTCAATTGAGAAACGAGCCAAGAGAATCATCGGCAATGATAGGCTCGTCGCGACGAAGCTCCAAAGTCTTGAGCATCGACGACGAGTTGCTAGCCTGTCGGTTTTCTACCGGTTGCATTTTGGGGAATGTCTGACGGAATTGCATAATTTAATTCCGCCAAGCCCGTTCCATCATCGGACCACAAGACGAAAGGCGATGCGCCACCGGTACATGGTGGACATCCCACCCACGCGCACAATACGTTTTGGGAACACATTCATAATGCGTACAGCTAAGGAGTGGAATTCTCTGCCGGAGTCTGTGTTTCCTGATAGCTACAACCTGGGAGTCTTTAAGTCAAGAGAGAATAGGTTACTTCTAGGCAAGCGTGCTCCATCTTCGACCACATCATCGCTTACCATCAGGTGAGATGGTTATCAAGCGCGTGCATATCAATAGTAAAAAAAAAGTATTTATTTTTAACAACAACAATCTCGCTTTGTGATATTCTAAAGACTTCTTACGAATGTTTTTATAATTTATTTAATTCCTGATATTCTTGATAAAGCTACATCGATAACAATGCGATCGAATCGTGCTCCTCTTTGTGCACTGTACGCATGTGTGGCTTGCATAATGTTTGAACAATACCACTCCAATCAAGTGTGTCTGTTTGTTTCAAACAATATCTCCAATTGAGTCGAAAACATTCATAAGGAAACACGAAGAAAAGCTTAAGAAAAAAGATCTCCATACAGATTTTGTAAGGATAATTGAACTGTTCAACTCATTTTTTTAGATAAAACTAGCCATCCACGCGACCAAAAGTAATCAGCACCCAGACCGTTTATTTTTTCGATACCTCTAACAAATATCATTCTATTTTAGCCAATGTATACGAAAACTTGACAAATTGTATATTAAAACCTTCCTCGAGAACCACTCTATACATAGGTAAAAACATGATGAAAATCTGTGCAGTATTTTTTTAATTTATCGCGAACAGACAGACAGATGCGGCGGAGGACTTTGTTTTATAATAATATATAGTGATAAGTTACAGTTGGCTTGTATCTTGCTTAGGGCCAGGCGATAGAAACCCACAGGAACCATATCCCACATTATAAAAGACAGATGTTCCATTCCCAAGCGCCACCGCGGATGCAAGCTAGTCTTCATAAAAATAATAAAAAGCAACGGTAGCGAGGAACAATATTATTTGTTTACTTATTAGTGCGGCGGGAGTGACACCGACCCCCATACGTGTTGGCTTGGATTACTTTCAGTCGGTTACGTTCTGAGATGAAGTTAATTAAAGTGAATGTTAGTTATCAAAAAACAGTGAATTTAGTGGAGTTTTTGAGTTTATTAACAAGAGTGTAGCTTTGGTGAATGAAGTTAAAAGTGTTTGAGTAAACTGTTACTTGATAGATAATAATTAAGTTAGCGACCTCTTTGAGGAAGACGCAGCGACAGAAAGCCTTCAACCTTATGAAGGCCGCGGGTTGCATCCGCTGGCTGCAAGACGCACAAGATCAGACGATGTGGAAACACTGAGGAGAGGCCTGTTTCCAGCAGTGAACGCCTTTCGACTGCATTTATGATGATGATGAATTCAGCGCCTTTTTCGTGCCTTTTAGAAAATTATAGTGAAATTTTCCATTTCGATTAACATATCCTGTCCTGTCCTAGCCAGTAAGGATGACTTGCCTCCATCGCAATCGTCATACCTATCAAGAAACTCATCAAAATACCAGACTCATAATTCATCCTTCTTATGGTCACAGCCTCGACTGTCTTTATTGCAGTTGCTTCCAATTGTATTATCTTTTACGACTTCCCATAGATCTCCGTGCTCTGATAACTTGATACTCTTAATTAAATAGTGACAAGTGGCTCTTAAACGTTGGAGGCAGTGACTCACATCTGATTCATGTATTAATATCTTTGTAATTGATTCTAATTGAATGTCACACGTTAGGTCATACACTCTTTTAGAAATTGTCTATGCTTGTCATTTTAGTATCTTTGACTCCCTAAATCTTCGTTTCCAAATAGCGATGTTGAGCAAATCAAATGGGCAACTTGTTTTTTAAGGATCATTCGAATCGCAGTCGCAAACTGTAAAAAAAACCTTCTAATTTTTACAAGTTTTTGATATTGATTGTCGTGAAATGGTTTTGCGACTTGAATTTGATCTCTTTTTAAGTACGAAAATTGGCCTTCAATAAAAATTCCCTTTTAGCGGCCTGGTTAAATTACTTCTTACATCTAATTGGTTTCTAGTTGAACCAAACAGAATTTTACGTTCCTAACGTCTTCGCTTACAGTACAGCGACCTATAATCGAGTAGCAAACATTCTTAAACGAGCTAAGTTGCAGAAGAGGTATCGTTTAAAAAGAGACGTTGTTGTACAAGACTTACTTTTGTTGATCGTGTATGACTTCTTTAACAAAATATTCTGTTCAAGCTTGAACATTATTGGTGTCATTGTCAATGCATAGGAAACACTAGATTGAAGAATTGTGTTAAGTATTAAAACTATAGACTGCGATCCAGAGCTGCCAGACCTCTCTTACTTTCTCACTAACGAAATATGTGGTACAGAGTAGTGTTAGTATGTACTTTTAACATATGCTTACCTGCTAGCGATTTCCTGATATTAGGTGCCAAGTCATTTAATCACTTTTTTTACTCAAATTGTGTTTTCTTTTACTGTATTGATGGATGTTCCTTAATAAAACTAAATTACCCAAATTATTAACACGGAGGCAAAATCAAAGCGATCATTTACACGAAAACCTTATTAGATGATAACAATGATAGCGACGAACTTTCCGGCGTGAAAGCCTCACAGACTGAAACTGATAGTGTTGTGAAAATGTGCTGGTGGCTGAAAGTGAGTGTACCGCTAATGTATAACCTTGGAGCGAGACTCGGGACTACGGTGGTCGATATGTTCTATCAAATAGTGCACTGTTTCACTGACGTGGTTGCAGGTATGGTACAATTTTAAATAACCACTATTGTAAATACATCTTTATTCATATAACTATGACTGCATCATAACAAAACGAACCTTCTACCACCCACCGGCCTAAAGTGTACTGTGCTGTTATAGCGCTCCACAATAATAAATAGTTTTGATACAGTTTTAATAAAGTTTCGGTTCAGTGTTGGTGACAAATTGGTTTTTGGCCATACATACTACTTGTGAGTTGAAGAATTTACACACAAACATTACGAATAAGACTTATTTAAGGCTTGTATATTTGCCAATGACCTTGTGCATACAAACGGAGCTAACTGCACCTCGGCGCGCCACTCCGCTACCCGTGTTTTTATTTTTTTATAATAAAACAAATACATATTTAAAAAAAGTAAGAAAACCAAGTTCTTTTCGTTTGTATTGCACAGCGGTAGATATTAATTTTTTAGTCTTTTGTTAAAAAATGAAGGAGTAAAATGGTTTCATCTCAACGATTTGGAGTTGATTTGGTGATTTTTTTTCTTATTATGTGATACCAATACATAAATTCTGGCTAAACCAAGTTACGTGCAATATCATGTAGATTACTACCTATTTTTTTGGGTGTAATTTCTCAGTAAATGCCGACGAAAAACTGCTTCATCTGCACGCTATTTTTAAGCCTTTTCGAGAGAGCACCCTTAAGAAACAATAAGTGAACTTTTTGTGATTATACCCAACCGCACATCGAACACGGAGCCCTTGACGCGAACGCGTAAGCGACGCCGTTTACCGTGCATTTACGACCTTTTGGTTGCGAACTTCGAGACACTCGTTGTGGGCATTTATTAGTGTGCGATTTCAACTAGCAAAATAATTTTTTGGTCGTGGGCCTTTATTCGTGTCCACTTTTTTGGGAGTCATTATATTTATTATTTGGTCTTCAAAATGACTACATTACCTCCGAAATGGGGCTGTTGTGCTCTTGAACACATTGATAAAAGCTTCATTCGATGTAAAGTATGCGAAAAGGCGTTTCATCGTGAGTGTTCATTGGTCGCGAACTTCGAGACACTCACTCGTTGTGGGCATTTATTAGTGTGCGCTTTCAACTAGCAAAATAATTTTTTGGTCGTGGGCCTTTATTCGTGTCCACTTTTTTGGGAGTCATTATATATTATTATTTATTATTTGGTCTTCAAAATAACTACATTACCTCCGAAATGGGGCTGTTGTGCTCTTGAACACATTGATAAAAGCTTCATTCTATGTAAAGTATGCGAAAAGGCGTTTCATCGTGAGTGCCTTAACTTGGAATCAACGTATGACCTAACATCGTGGATCTGTACTCTATGCACTATAAAGCCACCTGAGGCGGAAAACATCGATGTCACACCTGTACGGTTCAATCCCAACATAACTACGCGCACAAAGATGAGGCAAGCATTGCAATCCCCACCAAATGCGGCAACTACCCCCGTCACGGAAGAGGGTGTTCGTGCCATTGTTGAGAATGTGATGGATTCGAAGATGAATTCTCTTTTAGAAAAAAATACGTTGGCCATGAGCAACTTGCTGAACAAGGAGTTAACAGAAATACGTGAAGAAGTTGCTGGCCTTAGGGGCTCCGTAGAATTCCTTAGCAATCAATATGACGACATGTTGAAGGAAAGAAAGCAGAGTGAAGACAAAATAAAAGATCTGACAAAAAAAACGAGAAGTTATCATTCACAATTAAAGAAATGTCAAGCCGTTTGAACATCTTGGAACAACACGCTCCGTGCAAGTAATGTTGAGATTCAATGTGTCCCCCAGAAAAAAACTGAAAACCTTCTCAATATTGTAACTCAGTTGGGGAAAACCATTGGTTGCGACAACAAAGAGGATCAGTAATTGTACTCGTGTGATGAAGCTCAACAACAGCACAAATCGTCCTAAATCAATTGGTGTACAATTTGTCACTCCCAGATTACGAGACTCTTTCCTAGCAGCTTCTATAAATTTTAATAAAGGAAAGCCAGCCAGTGAAAAGTTAAACACCTCCCATCTCGAGCTCGATGGTGCGAAGTCTGCGATCTTCGTGACGGAACATCTGAGCCCGACTAACAAGGCACTGCACACGGCTACACGTCTCAAAGCTAAAGAAAAAGGGTACCGTTATGTTTGGATCAGGGGAGGACGTATCTATGTTAGAAAGTCAGACGCTTCCGATGCCAAGATTATGAAAGATATGGATTCGCTACACTCCATTGTATAATGATCAATTTTCAACCAAAAGCTGTTATTGAGGTTATTCTAAGTTAAATTCGCTACCTTTAACGTATACAACCAAAAAACTCGTGGATTACGATCTAAAACTCAAGAATTTTATTGTAACTTAGCATTTTCAAATTTTGACGCATTAGTATTAACAGAAACCTGGCTCAATAACTGTATTCATAACAGCGAACTTTTTGATAAAAGGTACATAGTTTTCAGACGTGACAGAGAAACTTCGGGTTTTCATGCTAAAAAAGAAGGCGGAGGTGTCTTGATCGCTATATCGAGAAAGTACGCTGCTAGCAGACAATGTTCTTGGGAGAGTGGGTGCGAAGACTTATGGGTCATTGTGAGTGTCGCAAAAGGCTTCAAAATAGCTATTTGTGCTCTTTACTTGCCCCCGCCTGTGCATTTTTCAATTTTGGAGCACTTCTTGGATAGTTATAATGCTATAGTTGAATGTAATGATTACTGTACAATTCTTATCGGTGAGCAATATAGATTGGAATTAAACTAGTAGCGGCGCTACTCACACTTGCCCCACTTTCTCAAGGACTAATTCTAAACTAAACCAGGCCTTTCTAGACTTTATCCACGTAAATAACCTCAAACAATACAACAATGTATTTAATGTTAAAAATAGAATCCTGAATTTGGTTCTTGTAGACCTTCTCGAATGTAAGGTGACTGAAGCCCTTAATACTCGAACCAAGATCGATCCGTATCACCCTCCTCTTGAAATTTTCCTAGCCTTAAAGTAAATAATAGTTTAAATCCGGAACGTAACATTAGACTAAACTTCAAAAAAGCCAACTACTCTGCTATTAAATCAAAGAAAGAAAGAAAGAAAAAGAAAGAAAACTAATTTATTTGGCACACACGGAATCACACAATGTTTGCAACAACAAAAGGAAAAGCAAAATTTATTACAAAAACAAAAACATCGTGTGCCCCGCGGCTGCGCCAAACAGGTCAGAACAGAAAAAAACAGAATCAGAGCTAGAAAATACCGACTGTTTTGCCTTACTCTCAGATACAGACGACCCCAGTATAATGTTGGAGCGGTTCTATACGGTACTTTATCAGATCATAGAGTTGTTTGTCCCATCGAACTTAGTGAAAAGTAATTCGCGACCACTATGGTACACAAATAATTTGGAGAGATTACTGCGTGAAAAAAATAACTTAAGAAGAAGGTATGGTACGTATAAAAATCCCATGGATAAGATATCCCTTCGTTGGTGTAGTAAGCGCTGTGACAAATTAGCAAGAGAATGCTATAACTCCTACATAGATAGCATAGAACAGAAGATTACAACGAATCCCAAGTTTTTCTGGTCAATCATTAAGTCTAAACGGGGTGTTACTAATACCTATCCAGCTTCAATATCAAATGGCGCCACCAAAACTTGTAATGGCAGTGAGATATGTAACATGTTCGGGACCTACTTTTCTTCAATGTACAGTCCAGCTAACCTTGCTTCCAACGTAGTTCAAACTTCACCTTTCTTTGAAAGCCTTCTTTTCTCAGTTCAGTTTTTCTTTGATCTAGATTCCAAAGGATGAAATTGCCAAGCATCTCAAAGCTTAGACATATCCAAAGGCTCCGGCAGCGATGAAATTCCTCCTTACTTTATCACAATTTGCGCTGATCTGGCAACCCTCCTATGCTTGATTTTTAACAAATCTCTCAGCGCTGGTATTTTCACAAAAAAATGGATGATGGCCAAAGTACTCCCGATTCATAAATCAGGCGCTGATGATGTAGTAGGAAACTATCGTCTTATTTCTATTCTTCCGACATTTGCTAAGGTTTTCGAAGCAATGGTTTGCCCTGACATACATAACTATTTTAGGATATATCTGTCTGAACACCAGCATGGCTTTACTGCTGCAAGATCCACCTGCAGTAATTTAGTAGCTTTCGTAGAGGATATGCAGCTTCACTTGACTTGAACCAGCAGGTTGATGCCGTATACACGGATTTCAGCAAGGCTTTTGACAAAGTTTTTTGTTATTTATTATCTTTGTCAACGACCTTCCTTATTGCTTCATTAACTCCACGCCATTCCTATTCGCCGATGATTTGAAAATAGTCCACGTTATAGATTCTCTAGCCGATTCAAAATTACTTCAGGATGACTTGAACAGACTTATGAACTGGTGTAAGGATAACAATAATTATGCAACATAACGTAGAAAAATGTTCCCAAATTACGTTTACGTGCAAGGCTCACTTCATTGATTTTAATTACAGTATCAACGGTGCGTACCTCAGTAAACTTGATATAGTCAGAGATTTGGGAGTCCTTCTTGACCGTAAATTAACATTCATTCCCCACATAGACAACATAATTAAAAAAGCTTCAAAGACACTCGGTTTTGTGTTACGTAATGCTAAATGTTTTCGCAAGCCCAAAACTGTCTCGTTCGTACTGTATTGGAATTCTGCGCGGTTGTGTGGCGTCCCCACTATGCAACACATAGTCTTAGGTTAGAGAGGATCCAGAAAAGATTTTTATGTCATCTTGTTTATTCTGCCAGACTAGACAAAAAAGTTACGAGCTACGCAAAACGTCTTGAAAAATTTAGCATGACGTCACTCGAAAAACGTAGAGATATGATAGACTTAATTTTTCTTTTTAAAATACTTCAGAGTAAAATAGACTGCCCCAAGTTGTTAAGTAAGTTCAATATAAACGTACCCTATAATTATCCGCATCACCCTATCAAACTATTACGTCCCCCGTTCCGCAAAACTGTATCCAGATCCAACTCCCCCATCCCCAGAATGTGCAGGCTTCTTAATAATTGCCATGAATCAATAGATATTTATTCAAATTCAAATTCAAATTCAAAGCATTTTATTTCAAATAAACCATTCACAGGCACTTTTGAAACGTCAAGGTCGGTCAGTCAAAAACATGGAAGCTATTTGCACGTTCCAAAGCGTAGATCTCTATGGAGAAGAACGTGCAAGAAACTCCACGGACACTCTTTTAAATTATGTTCTGGTTTTACAAAATTTCAAGTTACATATACTTGTTGCTTCTGCATGTGAGGACAATGCAAAGGAAAAAAAGGGCTTATTATAAGAATTTTAAATATAAAGATTAAAATAAGCCAATGGCAGTTAAGAGATGACCAGTCTCAACCGACGGCGCCTGTTCACGAACGTGACGCGTGTATCGGCACCCTTCAGCTCAACCATTTCGAAGGGAACCTAATGATTAAACCCACGCGCCGCCATCAGCGAGACATTTGAGTGAGCATGACATGCTCTCAACCACCATGCTCGTTCATGTCCAACAAGTAAAACTATAACTACTCACATAAAATGTAAATGGTTTCATGGTACTCACATTTACAAAATTTGAAAAATATGCTTCTACTTTACACAAAACTATGGTTGTAAATGACCAAATAATGAAAAATAAATTAATAAAGAGAACGATTAAGATCTTACATCAAAAAGAATAAATAAGTAATTAATATAATAATATAATTTGTATGTTTATAAGAATAAATAAACGAAATAATGTAAGAACCTCTAAAAGGAGCGAGCATCTCTTCCAAATATAAAAACATAGAAACCTAAAAAGTGGACCTAAGCAGCCGTGACTGTGGAGCAGGATCAGCATTTAGCCAAGCGTTTTTCTCGAGGATATAATCTTCCAGTTTATAATACGCTTGTCTACATAGTGTGCGTTTTATGCATGCTTTAAATTTTCTCTCATTCAGTTCGAGAATATCAACTGGTATTTTATTATAAAATTTAATACAGTACCCCATAAAAGAAGTGTGTACTTTGGCCAATCTGAATCGGGGTTGATCTAATTTGTTCCTATTTCTAGTATTAAAATTATGCCTGTCACTAATCTTGCTAAAGAGATGAAGATTTTTCCGAACATACATAATATTTTCGTAAATGTATTGACAAGGTACCGTCATGATGTTGATATCCTTAAACAGTTCTCTTAGGGAATCACGCCGACGGAGATTGTAAATGGCTCTGATGGCTCTTTTCTGCAGGATAAATATAGACTCGATGTCTGCAGCACGTCCCCATAATAAGATACCGTAAGACATGATACTATGAAAGTAACTAAAATAGACCAGCCTCGCGGTATCTATATCGGTAAATTGACGGATTCTTCTGACAGCGTATGCTGCTGAACTTATCCGTCCCGCAAGAGATGTTAAATGAGGATCCCATTGTAGCCTTGAGTCAAGCGTAATCCCCAGGAAAACCGTGTTTTCGACGATTCAAGTTTCTCCTTGTTTAATACTATGTCGCAATCATTTCTTTTAACGTTCGGTAAGGCAAATCTGATGCATTTAGTTTTTTTCCCATTTAATACTAAATTATTAGCAGTAAACCAATTTTGGACCTGCTGTAGTGCGTTATTTACGTCGTCAAGATTTATGGAACGTCTATCTATCTTAAAAATTAAGGACGTATCGTCAGCAAATAATACCATATGAGGTTGATTTTTTAAAAGATGGTGTAGATCATTAATATATACTAGAAAGAGGAAAGGACCCAAAATAGAGCCTTGTGGTACCCCCATTTTGACTTTTAAACCCCGTGAATTGACACCATTTATTTGAACTTGCTGCTGTCTATCATTTAAGTAAGATTTTATTAGACTGAGTGCAAGTTTACCTAGTCCGTAATGTCCTAGCTTTAGGAGCAAGGTTTCGTGATTTACACAATCAAATGCCTTGGAGAGGTCACAAAAGATTCCTATGGCATCTTGTGCCTCTTCCCACGCTGAGTATATGTGTTTTAACAACGTGGCACCAGCGTCAGTCGTACAACGACCCCTGGTAAAACCATACTGTTGATCGTGTAAAATTTTATTGATGTTAAAATGATTGAGCATCTGATTGAGCATTACTTTTTCAAACACTTTGCTAAAAACCGGCAAAACAGATACAGGTCTATAATTATTGGTGTCTTTGCTGTCGCCCGATTTAAATAGTGGTATAACCTTACTATATTTCATTATATCCAAAGACTCCTTGGTCCACACATAAATTAAATATTAAAGCCAAGTATGGTGCTATAGTTTCAATTATAGACGTGCACACTTTAATAGACATTCCCCATATGTCTTCGGTCAATTTGATTTTGATTTGCCGGAAAGCTTTTATGACTGTCACAGGGTTGATATGTTTGAACTGGAATTCAACCGTACAACCTGGAACGTTAGCTTTTAATAAATTATATGAGACCTCAGGTGAAGAATTTAAATATTCCGTAGTTTTAGTTGGTATATTGGTGAAAAAATTTACAAATTCTTGAGATACTTCTAACTACTACTTGAAGAAGTTGGTGTTACCCTAGTCGGTTCTGTAAACACATTAGACAAATTAAACGATTTAAAAAGGCTTATAAATCTGCTGCTATTTGAATTAATTTCTAAAATATTAATATTAAAATCCCCACAAATAATCGCGGGCTTGTTACCTGCTGCAAGTTTCGCAAGGATATCTTCCATTGTTGACTCAAATAAAGTAAAATTCTACATCACTTCAGAAATTCAAGCGCCAAATCCATCAAAACTAACCTCCGTATTGACTTCTTCTTTTTCTTTTTCATTTTTGTATCTGCTGCTGCAGCCATCCACTGGTTGTTGTTTGTGGGTGTTATTTATGTCAGCACTCTTATTGTAATTTTATTTGAGTTACAATTTTTTTGCATTATGTGTCTATCGCATCATATTGTGCACTATGCTTGTACTGTATTGCTTGTGTTATTAGAATAAAAAGTGTAACAATTGTAGATAGGCCAGTAGGAATAATTCAAGACATTTCAGGTAAGGTTCCAAAACTGCATCGCTTCAAATTCGTACCATGACAATACAATAAGTTAATACAGTAAGTATGTTTCGAATAATTTTTAGTCAAAGTAACATATTAATTAACCTTTTGCAATTTATTTTACGAAAAAACATATTTTTATTTCGACGTAATGAAACGGTAAGTTTAATATTTTTAGTTTTGGAACGTACCACAATAAAAAAGTTGTGTGAGTTGAGTCAGCGTCAGTTTGACTAGATCAGTGTTACCAACTATGTTTTTTAAAACTGATGGTTTTAACTTCCTATTTAGTGGCGAAGTTTTCTCTGTAAGTGGCTAGAGGGTATTTTAGCGGTTTATTAAAATTCTGTTTACACTTTAAATTACTCAGCCACTAAGCTACACGTCTCGAAATGTATTCTTTTATTTATTTACTAGTTGACCCGCGCAACTTCGTTTGCGTCACAATTTTCATTACTGCTCCGCTCCTATTGGTCTTAGCGTAATGATATATAGCCTATAGCATTCCTCGATAAATGGGCTATCTAACACTGAAAGAATTTTTCAAATCGGACGAATCGGTTCCTGAGATTAGCGCGTTCAAGTAAACAAACAAACAAACTCTTCAGCTTTATATATTAGTATAGATTTATACATTATAAAACGAATCGTTACTAAAGAATCATATCTATCTAGAATCAACGATGATGGTGCAAATAAAAAAAATATTCGTCTGAAGATGACGACCAAAGTTTAGACTAACTTTGTTACCTTGATTTATCTATTTATTCTACAACAAATGGTGTGTTCATTTATTGTTGTTTTTTTGTTACGTGCTAATAAAGGAATCTAAAAATATTAATTACTGAAAGATAAATAATCCAACCCGCACTGGGCCCGCGTGGTGGATTACGGCCCACTCCCTCTCACCGAGAGGAGGCCTGTGTCCCAGCAGTGGGAACATTGTGAGTGATTATGATGAAAGATAAATAAATAAAGAAAGTATATTTACATTGTTTTTCCTAAAAGTCTACTAAAGAACTATGTTTTCGTCATTAATTCACCAAACGTTTCAGTTATGTTAGAGAAAAAGTAACTTTTGTTGAATCGTTTATTTTGTCAGTTGAGCATTTCAGTTGAGCTGCTATAAAACGTCATGGTATCAAACAAGAACAAAATTGAATAAATGAAACCAAAACATGCGACCTCAGTCTGTGACAATCGCTGTCAGACTCAGAAGGCATGGCCTAAATTAAATCGTTAATCTGTCGTCATGGCACGAATTAGAAGAAAAGTTCAGTTTAGATCTTAAAATGGATCGCGTTATGAGCTCGTGGTAGACGTCCAGGCTACTGTTGAGGCTACCCCGCTACTGCAGCGCATCGGGGATGTTCGCGGACGCGTGTGTGGATAGTTTCTTTACCACAATACGTAAGCGCTGTGCGTCCCTGGTGGGTTGTGGGGCAGCAACAACAGTATCCTATCTCTGACTTCCAGCAGGCTGGACTGTCCGTGCATGAATTGCTGTTGCGCCATTTCCCATGGAATGGTGCAGCCGAGCCGGTACTCACGCTGTGTATGTTGTATGTTTATTGTTGTTGTGTGTGCTATGGAATTTTTTGTGGATAATGTTAGGTATCTTATTTACCAACTTAAAAATTTCTTCTCTATTGTGGGTGCATTTACATACATATAATCTCACATACACAAACAGCCAGACCCGCAACAACTATCTGTAGGCCATACAAATATTTGTTCCATGCGGGATTCAAACCCGCGCCCCGCAGCGCTGCAGTCAATCGCTCAACCACTGCGCCAGCCGTGCCGTCAGATAGTTACTCGATAAATAAATAAATTGAAATTGATGACCCCTTTTCCGCGTTTTGTATGTGCGAAAGTTTTGTTTACAACTCCACGTGTTTTCTGGATGTCTGTCGCTACTGTACCAAGGTTTCCGAAGCTAGAAATCAATCCTACTCGATCCTCCACCCTCAAACTTCTTATTTTTCCAGAAACCAATGACGATCTGCCATCCGAGGACTCGGAAGCAGACTCCCATAAGGCGGCGAGCACACCGGCCGATGAAACCGCTCGCAAGTGGCCGGAGGGTCGCAAGTCCGGCTGCACGAACATGGCGGACCGGCCACTGCCCGTGCCTGTTGAGAATGAGCCGTATTACATGAACGTCGACAGAGGAGAGGCGCAGAACCTACTGAGGGGGCAGCCGGATGGAACGTTTATATTGAGGCCGTCGAGTCAGGTGAGGGACACATTATTAATTACTTAACTTTATAAAAATAAAACGTTGTTCCATATTTACAAAGTGTTAACAATCTTTCAAACTCGGATAAACACGAATAGGCAAACTCGTAAAAACTATCTTTATAACGAATCGAACCCGCGACACGAAGTCAATCACTTAGCCACTTCGCCAACGTAGTGGGCTGTATTGTCATACTTGCTGTTTTAGGGACCACATTATATACTGGTTATTTGCATTCAGCCATCGATATACCATTCAGTTCCTGAATTATTTATTGATCAAATAGTGCTTTTGACTGTTTCATTGACTCTGAATTGGTTCATTTGGTTTAATTTTATGAGTAAAGACATTTTTAACAGTTCCATTAAGTTCAATATTTTTTGTCAATTACATGGAATTGAATAATTGACATCTCTATTATTATTTAGATCAACCACTTTCCATATAAAGTAGCGACATCTATACTGTTACATACAAACTAGAACAACGCAAGTTTTGAACATTGTAGCTCTACAACCGCCAAATAAAATCATCGGGTGATTGCCCACCAGACACAAGACCTGTCTGGTCGGAGGATCCTTCCTTTTCAATGGAGGTTTGCGGGACTTTCTACCCTATTCCGCTCCCCTGCATAATGTTTCATGGACCAGTTCCACTTTAATTAACCCTTTTTTTAACATTACAGCCCGACCACGCGTACACTTTAAGTGTGGCATGCTCCGGCGCAGTCCATAACGTCGGAGTACGTCGTCGGCCCGACGGTCGGCTCGCGCTCGGCTTCCCTCGGCGCGGCGAGCAGAGCTTCGTGAGCGTGACGTCACTGCTGCGTCACCACCGCAAGAGGCGGCTGCTGCTGGTCGCGGCGGGTGACGTCATTGGGGCCACCACGCTGAATGAGACGCCGCATTACTATCAGAGTCCTAGTAGCATTCCTGTGCCGGTTGCTATTTAGTTTAATCGATCATTTATGGTCTTCTTACTTACTCGATTGCCCCAGAAGTAGGGTCCCTCCTCTTCTTCTGAGTTGGTTGCTCTTGGCAGAGCAGTTGTGGTCACATTAAAATGAGCAAAGTCTCTTTCCATCTCTCTCTCACTAAAGCCCTGCTTTCGTTTAGCATAATAGGGTTCTTTTTATAAAAGTTTCTTGTATAAAACTATTATTTTTAAGTCTGTAAGGCCACCCGTACCCAGTCAATCTTGAACGCGATCCACGGATCTGATCCTTGATTTTAATCATAAATCGCGTTTGTAATTGACCGTGCACGGGTGGCCTTACCGAATTTTCCTCGGTAGGCGATCGGTAACTATATCGAGACTTCCCACCCAGGGTAATTTATTAACTCCGGATGAGTTGCAAACAAAAACATAAAATTATGCTCGATAACGTTGAGTTAAGTTTTTGATGCAAGAAATAAGCGTGTAGCATACTTAATTGGGACACAATTCACCCCAGAATCTTTAGGCGATGATCGGGATCTTGGGGCTCAGAAAATCGGCTATCTATGGAACGAAATGTTGACTGTGAGTAAATATTAATCGACCTCATCCTAATATATAATATTCTTCCGTTACTGAGTGACTGACAGACATCGCACAGCTGAAACTACTGGTTGTAGAAAGCTGCAATTTGGCATGTAAATTTCCTTGAGAAGTGTAGAGGAGCACTAAGGATTTCCCAAAATTCCAACGGAAACAACGGGATATGCACGTACAAAGTCGGCAAAAGCTAGTATTATATAAAATATCTGTCATGGAATAATTCTACTTCTTTTAAGTGAAAAGGTTAGGTCATTAGAAACTTTGTAGGAACTTTGTTGGACCTCACATATTCAAATAATTTGATCAAACAGGCTGGATCAAACTGTTTGATCAAATAGAAATTCGAAATTGCGTATTAGTTCATGCCATTTGACGACTCATTTTTGATCAAATTTCCCCACAGACATTCACGCCAGTTTGATAAAACTGTTCGAACCAGCCTGTTTGATCAAGTTACTTGAACGTGTATGGCCCGCAGGTACACTGAAGCACGTTTGCTCTATAACTCTAGGCTACACCTAAATGAATGCCTAAATACCAGCACGCTATTGGATTTACAACGATCGCCTTAGCTTCGTCGTTGAAAATACAGCAGGTCAAAAAATACAGCGGGTCTAAAAATACAGCGGGTCTAAAATACAACGGGTCTAAAAATACAGCGGGTCTAAAAAGGCCACTTTAGTAGAATTAATTTAAGTCAAGAGTGATTAGGTTACTTCCAGGCAGGCGTGCTTCATCTTCGACCACATCATCGCTTACCAACAGGTGAGATAGTGGTCAAACGTGTGTCTATCAAAGGTAATATCTATATATATAAAAATGAATCCCTATTTCCCTTGGTCATCGCATCACGCTTGAACGGCTGGACCGATTTCGATAATTCTTTTTTGTTGTGTGCATTCTGGTCACGAGAAGGTTTTAGGCTATATATTATCACGCTATGTGCTTAGGAGGAAGAGCAATATTAAAAAATGACAGTTTTAACGACAGGCACAAGGTTCGATCCCCAGCCAGCAACAGCTATTATTTTTGTATTTATTTTATCTTTTGAACTATATTTTTACACCAAAATATAGTCAAAAAAATAATAAAATGGGTTGTTTTGCGCTTAAAATAACATTTAAATTTTTATTTCACATTTTGCCAAACAGTTTAGTGGAGAATTGTTATAAAAACCACAACTTAATATGTATAACTTTGCAGATACTTTTGCGTCTAACCTTAGCAATGTTTACCATCACGCTATACTTTCAAGGAGCTGAGCAGCAAAAAAACATGACATAAATAAGATCGGCTATTTGAATCCATTGTTCACAGAAGTCAAAGACCATCGGTTTAAAGACTGCCTTACGATAAACATGTTGTGGCTTCGAATCCAAACGATCGCGAATGTTTTTGAATTATATTTTTTTTTTAAATATTTTCATACATTAAATTTTGTAATTTGCAATTTTGTATATTTTTTAGCATTCATGTGCCAAAATATAATGGCTAGGGTGTTAAAGGATAATACTGACAGGAACTATTTTCTTCTTTATTCTTTTTTGTTCGCATCAGCACAAAACTTATAGACATAAACCGGATAGAAATTATGGCAATATAGATGAAATCAACTTATACATAATGCAGATACCCGTATTGTCATCTATTGATCCAAATAGTACTAACGACAGCATGAGAATTACATCAAAACATATTTTAAGTCTTTAAATATTTTGACAGTTCATCTTCCACTTCAGATTTCATAGATGGCGTTATACATTTGACCTCATTTTTTAATGGCAGTGTTAAGATTAGAATATTCGTCAAAAGGCGTGCGCTTACATTTGCTTAGCTTAAATTGAGTTGCCCAATAACTAATTTTTACGGGCCTAAGGCCAGGGGTCATGCGGGTGCAAGCAGCTGGCGAAGTCCCATGATACCTAGAGGAGTCGCGAAAAGAGTTGAATTAGATTAATTAATCGGATGTCTAACTGTGTTCTACAAACGTTTTGATTTGAATTCCTGATTCAAAATAAATTTAAAATCAACTTGAATCATCAAGCAGTTTCTTAACTTTGTTGTTTTAAGAATAGGCGCAATATAATATCAACACACTAAAGTTCAAATATGCAAACATATTGTCTACTTGATGGTCAGACGCCATAAAGAAGGCTGTTAGAGGCATCATGCACAGAGCGGTCCACGCAGCAGAAGACCGCATGGATACGCGTCGTGTGTGGTCGCGATCCTCAGCATTGAAGGAACGACGGAGAAGAAGAAAAATGCGATCATAATATAAGAAGGCCATTCAAATGCGCATTATTTTATACGAATACTGTTAAAAATTGCCGATGGCATACACCACAGTCAAAGGATGGTTAGGTTATTTTAGAAGATAGCCTATGATATCCGTTGCTTCAGCATTAATTCATTACTTCTGTGAACGGAGAATCCACCGACCAAGCAGACTATTAATACGGATAATATTGACAAATGTTATTGGGTAAAATAAGGAAAATATTTCCATGAAAACGCAAAGGAAGAAAATGATATTACCATCCGATCAAATTTTATGATTTCTATTTAAATAATTAATTTATAAAAACTTTGCAAAGGCACTTGGCTGAAAGTCACACGTATCCAACAAACTGTCATAGTAGCTGAAATAAGATTTCGGTTGATTGCTCCGGCATGGCTTTACTGGGAATTGAACAGTTTTAACTGTTCAGTTCAGGGCCAAAAACTATCCGTTGCGGGTTTCACCCTCCAGTGGATCATAGGAAACTGTAGATCCCCAAGCAATGATACCAGAGATGAACTTTGCGAAGAGAATTTCCGAGACGGTAATGCTGGACCTGTACCCACTTCTCCTGTTACCTTTCTCACTGATTCGTACTTGAACTTGCCAGAGATCAACTGAACTTCAAGACAACAGATGGTCACCGTCTACAAATTACAGTGCAGCCTATACATGCGACTAACTAAGCGACTTCTCAACCCAAGTAGAAATACCCTCCGAATAATAATAGGTATAATTACGGGTCATTTCCCCGTAAAAAATATGGATCGATGATTTAAAAAAGGTGGCTGGCAGTGGATGAACGTGGACTGCACAAGACCGGGATGGTTGGTACAGCAGTGGACGGCAATTGGCTGAAATTTTGATGATGATGATAGTCACCATAGACAGCCCAATGTACAGAGGTTGCTTCGATACCGAGAAATCAGTAGCCCACTTCATTCTGGAAATGAGGCCTTTGCTACCCGACGTGTAAAAATCTTCGGAAAGATGAGGACACTGAGCGAAACCTATATGCGTAGCTTCGCTGGCTAACCTTGCCAGGACTCCTAAGTACAATGGCCCGAATGGGAGTCTAAGTGCGGATAACGGAATCTCAACTGTACTCTCTCCGTTGCGAGGGTAGTCTTTCCTTCTGGATAGAGTTTTTCATTTCAACTTTATGTACCCTAGCAACTTTTTTCAAATTAAAACGTTTCTCATTACGAAAAATTACTAAGATTGGTCGGCGTTTTGAATAGAAGAGGTGATACTGCATTTCCCTTGCATTCTAAGGGGCTCAAGCAATGCTAGATTTGACTGTTTGTATATCTTATGCCACAATAGTTGCTGGTCGCTCACAATGGGCCTCATCAGAAGGCTGAAAGTCACTCAAAGGGCAATGGAGAGGGCAATGCTTGGAGTTTCCTTACGTGATCGAATCAGGAATGATAATATTCGTAGAGAACCAAGGTTACCGACATAGCCAGAAGTATTGCCCAACTAAAGTGGCAGTGGACAAGGCATATTGCTCGCAGAACAGACGGTCGATGGGGCCGAAAAATTCTGGAGTGACGACCGCGTACCAGAAGACGCAACGTTGAAAAGCCTCCCACAAGGTGGACCGATGAAGATGGCGGGTAGCCGATGGATGCGAGACGCGCAGAACCGGTCGTTGTGGCAACGCTTCGGACTATGGCGACTCTATGTCCAGCAGTAGAGGTCTTTCGGCTGATGTGATGATATCTTATCTTAGCGATCTTACCTAGCGACATCAAACTATATGACATAGGTACACGCAATCAAAGTCGCGTGAAACAGCTATCTTTTTTCTAATCTTCTAATGTACAAAAATCTCGGATCACAGTGTTTGTCATCGAACTCCTCCGAAATGGCTTGCCCGATTTGTATTAAATTTTTGTGTTAATTTATATGGCAAAACAACGTTTGCCGGGTCAGCTAGTAAATATATAATTATGACGTGGAAGGGGTAGACGTGCTACCACACTGCTTGCTCCGGGTGTTCATCTTACGTGTCAGTATACAGTAAGTAGGCGAAGGAACACACACAAGTGATGCGAAATGTGTTATAATTAAATTAGAGTCACATGGAGTGATTGTAACGGGAGCGAGTTCGCGGGGTTGTTGGGGTCACACCGATACCTCAAAACAATATTCACAATCACAATCAGCAACCGACTCGCTTAGCTGTTCCCAATCATCTGCCCCTGCCACATCGGAGGTTTTAAACAAGGTACCTCCCCTCACCCCGCGTACAAGCTTGATACACAAAAATATATCTCCATTACAAACAATAAGTGCCATTTCTCCTAAATGGTCTACAAATCAATTGACAAATCTATCGTTTTCAAGAAAAGGCCATAAACATTCTAAATTTACGAGCACTGGCGGCACGACCCATGCTTGCGTTACATAATTTTTTACAATAATTAAGATTAGAACTAAAGACAGATTGTTGGGTTACAAAGTCAAGATTTACGATGTTATTTTTCCGAAACAACCAACACTTAACAAAACAAGTAATTCTTAAAACTAAGATTTCTTCATCTGTATAGGCTTCAGTGACCACGCTCCGACAAATATATAGTAAGTATGTATATTAGGATCATAATATTAATCGTACAAAAATCAATTTCATTTTCGTCTTTAATGCTAGAACTCTAGGTTCAAGATTGATTAGGAAAATTTGACAGTGACGGGTAACTTGTTTAGACCCGCAGAACAATATTTTGGCATTTGTTTAGGTACCGCTCAGTGTTGGCGTGTTGGTGAAAAGATGCATTAATCTCTTCCTTAAATAAGACCATTATAATTTAGCTTAAGAAGAATACTCGAATGGTTAGTATGTCGCCAAAGAATATTTTGCAAGTAAGTTAGCTAGTAAGGTTGTCTTTGCCAGTTGCACATAACTGTGCAACCGTTCCGTTATATATTTTAGTATTAATTGGATTGACGATCTATTCTAAATATTTGTTTTGGGAATTTAAAATATTGCAGTTCCTTTTTGGTACCATAGGGCTTAATACCTATAGTTATTTTAGTTCTTCCTTTATTTTCGTGCCATAGTTTTAGTTTTTGTTCCACAATCTTTAAAAATCAATCATTTTTATGATTATTACCTAATTATGTTACAAATATACAATTTTCCCACCTGTGCTATGTTTCATTATGCCTCAAACTCTAATAAGTAGAGTAACATACAACCGCAGTGAAGTGCTACCTACCGCCTACGATGCCGTGGAAGTGGCAATGATTTGGGCCAACCAAATTTAAACTACTGTCGTTCTAGCGACAAGAGGGCCTAGCACGAATACTTTTGACGTATAGTAACGTAAAATTTTACTATACTCTTTTCGCATATAATATTTATTTGAATAAGATAATATATTCATATTTTTGAATTATATAAATTGTGTATGCCTCATAAAATGAAACCAATAGACTGAGTCTGAGAGAGGGTTGTAGTTTTTCTCATTCAAAATTCACTTTCGTTAACGATACTTACGTCAAAATATTCGTGCTAGGCCCTAAGGAGACATTCGTCGGGAGGACACGCCCGGGTGTCAACACTGCGAGGATCGCCCGGAGGACACAGTGGAGCATACGGTGGAGGTCTGCCCTGCTTGGGTGGAGCACCGTCGTGTCCTCGTTGAGGCGATCGGCGGCGGCGACCTCTCGCGACCGGCCCTGGTTCAATTTATGGTCCGGAGCGAGCAGGCATGGGAAGCGGTGACCTCCTTCTACGAAGCAGTAATGCTAGCGAAGGAGGAGGCCGAACGTGTGAGAGAGAGGGAAACCTCTCGACCCAGCCGCCGCAACAGAAGAAGACGCCCTGGGCGTCGGGAGTCGCAGTGCGATTTCCGGCCAGCGTAGGCGAGGGCCTGCGGACGGCTCACATTGGGTGGCTCGCCGTCCGATCAGAACCAGGCCCGTGTCGACGACGCGCCGTGTTCCACGCGCGCCTCAAGGAGCTGTCAGCATGGGAGACGGGGCCCGCTAGGGGCAGTGCCTGCCGAAAACCGTTCGAAAGAGGCACCGTACCCTGGAACGCAAAGGGCATTAGGAGGAACACGGATGGGTTTTAGTCAGTAAGAGTCTGACACTCTCTTCCGCCCCGCCCAGAGCAGAAGGAGTCATTTGATGATTTAACATCCTTAAAAAAAAGGCCTAAGGAGACGAAGAAGAAGAAGAGTGGAGTATAAATTCTAAGCCCTGTTCGATTAGTCAGAAAAGGACTACTTTTAGCCTAGCTTTGGGCTTGACACCACTAGCATACATTGGCTGGAAATTCTGTATCCTTATTGCATGTAGCATCGATCCTTTGGGTTCATAACAGAGATTACCTAATAGTTTATGGGTTACATTTCTTGCCTGGGTTACGAAATGGTTCGAACAAGTTACCGCGGCCCTGGAACGCGGCGGGCATTTGAAGAAACACGGTGTGTTTTAGTCAGAAAGAGTCTGATGCCCGTTTTCACCAACATCCCCTATACTACCACCTAAGTATGGGGCCCTTTACTTAACAGTACCCCTAAACTAGCCCCTAAATGAAATTTCGTTTCACCATCGTTTTTATCACCTAACTAGGGGACACATAACTATGTGACGTTTTGTTTTCGATAATAGTGAATGATTCGTCTTTAAACTTATCGATACTTTGAAATAATATAGTTTTTTAACAAATTCTCTAAAGTATATACACAAATAGATACAGTTTATAATAAATTATGTTTTAATAGCAATAATCAATATTAATTCCTTCATATTTTTAATTAATTTCATATTTTCTTACATATTTACTCTGTGGATACAGTACGAAACTCACGTTTAATCTGTGGTCATATTTGAATTTGACACTTTGCATTCGTTTGTTTTCGTGGATAGTTTGTTGTGATCGCTTGCTTGCATCTTATTTTGTTTCGGTAACGTTACGTATTTAGTTACGGTATAATAAAATGGCGGAAAAAAGGAAGCGTTGCTGCAGACACTCTTTTTATTATTCGACTGCAAGTAGCCACACTGATCCCACCCATGTCTCCCACAACCAACAAATGATTACCAGTAGCATGAAACCTCAATGTTATTAATAACTGATTTATTGGAGATATAGAATTATTCCTGGAATAAAATAAAATTTATCATGCAAATCAAATAAACACAAGGAAACATTGTCGTATCGTCAACTAAAAAAAAATACCATGCGCATAGTTTTTGTTATTTTATTTTATGGGCTACATTACGTAGTATAAAAAATTGTGATTAGTTAATATGTACTCACCTATTACCAGGAAATTCTAAATCGTGTTCAATCTTTTCCAATAAATACAACACTGAAGATTTACGTAACCTATATCTCCGAAAAAAGTCAGTTTCATCAAAAAATTCAAAGTAATTTGGTCGTTTTCGATATATTTTGGTCTACGGCTGTTATTTGCGTCGAATATAGTAGAAACAGTTTCAATATATTCAAAAAAATCATATAAATCACTATCCATCTTCGTTGTTTAAACGATCACATACGTAGGTGCCGGTTTATGGGGCAAAATTTCGACCACCTAAATTTAGCAAACCTTTTAACGTTTAGTTGACCCCTAAACGTTGGTGAAACAGAAACCATCCTCTAACGGCCCCCTAAACATGTTTAGGGGATCCCGTAAACTTAGGGGATGTTGGTCAAAACGGGCATGACACTCCTTCCTGCTCCACCTTGCGGGAAAAGACTTTTGATGATATCCCACCCAAAAAAGGGGTAACAGTTTCACTAAAACAAATACTAGTATAATCAAACAAATAGATCATTTAATTTCGTTAAATATCTCTCGAGCATTTTACCCGAACTAGGCGTGTTACGACAATCTAGGAGACGCAAACTGTTCTATATTGCAGAAATATAGCAATAAATATCATTCTACAACCATAGCTGCACTGAGTTTATTTATTTAGCCTTCATTGAATTACTTGTCTATCTACGAGAGAGCCTAATGGCGCAATATTGATCACATCGGAAGCTGGCCGTAGGAATTAAGTAAGAACAAGTATAGTACTCTCGAGATATAAAAATATTTCGCATCTAGTTTTAGAAAGACTGGGTATGGGCTGTTATCCTTTACGCGAGGCAGATGTCTTCAAATTTTAGTGTTCCGTACATGTTAGGTGTACCATTTTTCGTGTGTCTGTCTTGTCCGAAACTGATTTCTTCCAAATCCTCTAGAGCAATTTATTTTAAATTGTAGTTTAAAACACGAACGCCTCACTTACATTCATAAAATAAAATTTTAACCTGGGGTTATTATGGGGGGAGAAATTAAAAAAAAAAAAAATATTTTTTATTAATTTTAGTGTTCCGTACATGTTAGGTGTACCATTTTTCGTGTGTCTGTCTTGTCCGAAACCGATTTCTTCCAAATCCTCTAGAGCAATTTATTTTAAATTGTAGTTTAAAACACGAACGCCTCACTTACATTCATAAAATAAAATTTTAACCTGGGGTTATTATGGGGGGAGAAATGAAAAAAAAAAAAATATTTTTCAATATTTTGAATTTAAATTTTTTGGTAACAAATTAAAGCACCGGGCTGGATTCGAACTCATGACCAACAACTTGCAAGTTGCGGCCTTGACTGCACTAGGCTGAGAATGTTTACTTAATTACCTAATCGAAGTGTATATTATTAGTAATGCCGGACAGACGGCCTATGGAGCAGACATGTGTTAGAGTAGAAACCGGGTACGCCCTGCGAAACAATGTATTGATGATTTCAAGAAGGTGGCTGGCAGCAGATGAATTCGGACTGCTCAAGACCGAGATGGTTGGGGCTCGTGGGGAGGCTTACCTTCAGCAGTGGCAATTGGCTGAAATGATGATGTTGTGTCACATAGCTAACTGTAGTATAAACTGATAATTTAATAGACTATTTAATGTTTAACACATCATATACTTGAACTACTTCAATAAATAGTCCTCATTGCATGAAAAACGATCAATCCTGTAATATTGAAAACGTACTATATACTAAGTGGATTGCGTCGTACACAAAACGAACGTCAGCTAAAATGTAGTGAAGACATAAGGATATTACAGCTTGTACCCGATAATATAGTAAGTACCAATCATACACAAACAATCAGTTGTTTACCAATTCGTGTAAACGTGAGCTATTGCTAAATGAGCCCATATTTCGTACTGCGCAGTGTACGTATCGATTTAGGGATTTCGCCATACGGTTTCGCAGGTTTCAAATTGTAAATAATAAATGATACATGATATTTATTTGGCTAATAGGTTACAAGTAATATTTTTATGAAGCCGGTGTTTCTTCTGAGGGTAGCTAGAAACTAACACGGGTTGAACTATCAGGTAATTCAATGGAGGATGAACCCTAATTCGTTGTCAACAGATACAGAAAATGAAGTGGGATACACCTTGTCCATTACAATCTAGTGTGGTCTTTGTACGGAATGTTTCACTGACCGGGTCGGATTTCACCCAATGGTCTTTACAATAGGGAACATGCAATATTTCCAGTTTTGCTTTAATTTTAAAAAACTCCATCTAGAATAGACCACCACATAAATAAGAAATGAAAACGCTTTAATTTATTGCCAAAATTGCGTTTTTAAACCGAGAGTTTTAAGGTCCGCGCGAAAACCGTCGATGACGTCACTCGTGTCTATCACTGGTCAAGAACTGTCCTAACTCAAAGACATAAGGTTGCCTTTTCGTTGGCATAACAGCAGATACGTCACTAAACGCTGATTGTTTTTTTTTAAATACGTTCCGTTTCACGTTACTTTAATTCACTATTTTTGTTAAAAATTGATATTAACCAAAATAAAAACGTTGCAATAACCTTTATTTTATACTTTTTATCATTTTACTGACAAAATTCTCATAAATTCTGTATTTGCATCTTCCCCATTCTGGCTGCTACTGATTTTTTAACCGACTTCTTCAAAAAAGAGGAGGTTCTATGTTCGGCTGTATGTATTTTTTGTTTTTTATGTATGTTCACCGATATCACCGCCAATTCTAGACCGATTTTAAAAATTATTTTTTTATTCGAAAGCTTATACTCCTCAATTGGTCCCATTGTCACTAAGTCAGAATCTGATGATGTATCCCATGAAAATCGAGGGAAACCCTCAAATTTTATAGGCACATACAATGTTCTTCATAAAATTTCTAACGCAATTCAGATATTTGTGCCTGATAATCATCATCTCATGTTGCTGAGCTGATGATAGAAGATATAAGTCAGGATCTGATGATGGGATCCCATGAAAAATGTTTGTTCAGCGATGTTTTTTTTGACAATTTTTAACTGATTTGGATGATCCTTTTTTGTTTGGAAGAGTATTTTCCCGGACTGGTCCCATTTTAATTTGGTGAAGATCTGATAAAGAACTTCGGAAGTAGGCAATGGAACTCTTCAATCAATGATAGGAAATAGATCGGGATTTCTGATATTGTTTGTCTGTTCATTGTTTACACCAGTTCATAACATAACTGTGTTTTTATAATAAACTATTTACAAAAAGGTTTGGATGAAAAAGCCCAATAATACTGAGCTTGATCAGGGAATAAAACAAGGAATCATATTCTCAGTAGACTTGTTTACGACCAATAACTGAAACGAAAACGCTGCTGCTTGTGAAGGCCATAGGAACTCGCTGGATGCGGAACGCACACGAACGGTTGAAGTGACGATATTTGGGAGAGGCCATGTCCAGCAGTGGACGTCTTTCGGCTAAAATGATGATGAGACCAATGATGAATGTCTATGGTAGGTATGTCGTGGCCATTTCGCAGAATTTGGTCATTTCATGATGTGGTCAGCCATATCTGTCGGACTGTTATCCTATCCGTGCCGAGGTGGCGTAAGTTCTTCCAAACCTCCTCTTATGATGAAAATCTAAAATCGGCTTCATGATGAAATTGCCAATTCTACGATCGAATATGGTCAGGACTTATACAACGAAATTAACCTGCATACTGAAATTAAGTATATTGGACAAACCCATGACGTGAGTCATGTCACAGCACGCTACATTACACGCCCTGAAACACAACAAACAAACACACATACTAAACTTGCAAACGGAAGTGTGAAACACCACACCACAATTAACTTTAGGATGCTGAAAAAATATTGGAGCAAATATATACGTGTCGCAAGTACAGTGAAGGCTGCGATAGGGTTGGCGAAAATTATCAACGACTACTGCCAGAGACTGCATGATAGCGTTTGCGAAATCCAAGACTGTTGAATCGCTTTCCGGGACGCGTCGCTTCATTGCTTCGGCGTTTTTGTGGCGGTCCCTATAATTGATTCTGGCTTTCAAGATCTGCACTGGTTGGGAATAGTGTGGTGGGCTTGCCAGACTGTATTTTCAGAACTTTCCATACAAACAAACCAAGCATGTCAATGAGTTGACACTCATTGACAAATGGTGACCCATTTACTCATAAATATTGGCGGCCCGTGACAATTGGGTATTTTAGATTCCACTGTCAAAAAAAGTATATGGATATATCATACTTATTTGGGAGACAGAGGTAGAAAGAAATCTTTGGAGGAGGCCCGTGTCGAAGGACAAGCTGTTGTTTAAAATAAAAAAAAACCGATTGTCAGCAACAAATGTAAATTTTAACTATTGCGAAACAGCAATAAAGGCGTATTTATTTTATTTGAAAGTTGTTACTAAAATAACACGATTTGTGAAGAAATAGAATAGAATAGAATATTCTTTATTTCGGAAAAAAGGAATAGAAATAGATAAGTAAGTTTTTTTTTTACTATTGATAGGCACGCGTTTGACCACTATCTGTTCATGTTCTTGAAGTTATTTTTCCATCTTTGTTACCCATAACGTCGTGTGTACTGGATGGCGCCAATTCACTCTGGCATGACTTACAAGTGACGCCATACACTATAATTGTCTCTATTTTTCATAGATTTTACGACGTTCACAACTCCGTCTTTTTTATTGTTTCGCATGTCTAGTTTCTGTCCATAACAACTGTCAATGATCTACAAATGTCAGTCGGGATTAGCGTCTTAACCGACCTCGGGAAGAACTGTTATTATTTTTCCAAAAGATTTTCAACTTTTAAAGAAATGTAAACTAGTCAAATATCCTGTTCTGGCCATGGATTTGGCAGTCAAAACTAGAGTTCAGTGCACATTGCGCCTGTAATAAAATTATAAGCAATGTTGTCTAGTCGGTGCCGGTACAGCGATTACGTACTCTGTGGTGAAAGTGGTAAGAATGTAAATGGCGTGTCAAGTATTCTAGTCAGTTCTAGATGTAACGGTCACTGCTGTTGTAAGTGCTATGGTCCAGTGACGTCTGTGTACTAAGGATTGTTGTTCGATGCGCTGTCGAAAATATATTATTTGAATAGTTTTAGTAGGTCTCGTTGTTCTGATGGCCGATTTTCGGGTTGGGTAAAATGTTAACGGGTTATTTCATCAGGATTTTCTCAGCAGCAGTCTGCAAGACTATCATTGTGCCCATTGATGGCAATAGACTCGCTCCCTATTATTCGGTACTTAAACGTAACTTATGAAAATTAATGTGAAATTTCCATTTTGATCAATTGGGATGATTTTTTTGTAACGTCTCTCAGTTCAACCTTTACAATTATATTATCTTGTCAATCCGGGGGCAGAAACTAATATCCGATAGTCATGAAACTTTCTGTGGTAGTTCCAATAATATGGCACATTTTTATTGCTATCGGAAGTAAAAAAATAACAAGGTTTTTTCCTTCATTCTAGAGTAGTCAGTATACCAGAGTGATCCACCCTTTGTCTGGCGTCAGTCATCTTCCACCTGGCGTTAATCCCGGCCATTGCCGGCCAATGTGGGTTTAAGTCTTTTCTTTTTTTGCATAGGAAATCATCAAATGACACCTTCCACTCTGGATGGAACGGAAGGGAGTGTCAGACTCTTACTGACCAAAACCTAACCTTGTTCCTCCAAAATGCCCTTTGCGCCACGGTGACTCCTTCGAACAATTTCATAACCCCGGCAGGAGCCTAGCTCTGCGGGGAATACATGGCGTGTTGTTGTGTTAAGTGGGTGATTCTGCGAATGAGGTGTGTGTCTAATTACCTCTTGACCTGACTTCTGTCCCTCGGAGCACGTTAAGCCGTTGGTCCCAACAGTAATTTGTAGATCTTTGGCAGTTGTTACATATTGTCAGAAGTCAGAAAATCTGACACCAGTCTTGAAACAGTTTCTGGCTTGTGGAAGTCAGATAGCTCTAAGTAAAATACTGGTATTCTGCCAAATCTGGTTTGACTGGAAACCAACCCCAATATAGTTGGAAAAAGACTAGACAGGTGATTTACAAACCACTAGCTGGAAAAAAAAATACGAATGAATAAACCAGGGTCGTAAAATATTGTACTAAGTATGTAATTTTCATTAGATCTCATTTGTACAGTAAATTCATTCTTACTTACGTTTTGAAGAAGGTTTATTCAAATACTAGTTGACCTGTGCAACTTCGTTAACGTCACAATTTTCATTACTGCTCCGCTCCTATTAATATTAACGTGATGATAAATGGGCTATCTAACACTGAAATCATTTTTCAAATCGGACCAGTAGTTCCTGAGATTAGCGCGTTCAAGTAAACAAACAAACAAACTCTTCAGCTTTATATATTAGTATATATATATTATGTTTTCCTCGATAAAGATCTTGATTGAGAATGAAACACGAAATAATACATGAGAAACTGGGCGTGGGACAATACGCACCGGGAAAAATTTTGTGACATGAAAAATTGTGGAGGTATTGTGTATTAAAAAATATTTTTATAGATATAATTGCCGTTGAAAAACAGCATAAATTAACAAAATACTGAAAGTTGAGCTATCGAAATATGTTAATCCAGTGGTTATAAAAATACTGTTGCCAAAAACTATAAGCCTGTAACGGCAAACTGTGACTCCTTACCTAACAATGGTTCAAAAAATTCTTTAATTAGGTACAATGTGGAGAATTTGCCATAGGCGGGGATAATACTGCCTAGTAATTTGTTTTCATTCATTTAAAAAGATGTATGACAAGGGAACACATATGCTATAAATCCTCGTTATATCTAGAAAAATATTGTTGGTTTCTCTTTTGACAACCCTGCAGTATTGCTTGCCCTTCGGATATATAGCAGGGCTTAGGCAATGGCTGTGCAGTCGTATAGTTCTAGTCGGTGAATTAGGGATAATTTAATTGGAAATTAATTAAAAGTGTCGAAACACAGGATCTGGAGGTAAGCTTCAGGGATCAGGAAGTTACAAGTGTTGCAAATATTAGCAAAAGTGGGGCAAAACAATTGAGTGATAGTTCTCGATTATTCATTTGTCTTTTCGTAAGAAGTTCGCTGGTGTGCTGTGAGAGTCATATCTTCATTTGTTTACGATAGGTACGTCTAATGTTAATTTGGACTGTAACATGTGAAAAGTGAATTGGTGATTATTTAGGGAATTTTAGTTGGTGCAGTGGTTGTACAGTTAATAGACCGTGTTTGACTATTACACTGCACGCCAAAACGAAGTTAGAGTGAGTGCTGAATAAGAAGAATGGTAGATGATAGTGTTAGATGGTTTGAAGGGCTGTGTTGGTCAATGATATTATTATGACTATTAAGATATTCACTTGATTTTTTGAAGCTTGAAAATTTAGATATAACGTAATTTAATATACTGAACTGGAAGTTACCATTTTGATTAATTGGGATGATTTTTTTGTAATGTCCCTCAGTTCAACCTTTACAATTATATTATCTTGTCAATCCGAGGGCAGAAACTAATATCCCATTGTCATGAAACTTTCTGTGCTAGTTCCAATAATAATAATATGGCACTTGTTTATTGCTATCAGAAGTAAAAAAATAACAAGGTTTGTCCTTCACACTAGAGTAGTCAGTGTACCGGAGTGACCCACCCTTTGTCTGGCGTCAGTAATAAGCATTAAAGCCTCCAACCAGTTGGGACGATTATTCCAAAATGTTATAAAGTATCTTTATAGACAAAGACGAAAGAGGTGATAGTTAATCGATGTCGAAAAAAAAAACCGTCGTCGTAATTAAAAATAAACTGGCCACGTGCCAGCCGGGGTTCCATGTAAATTTGACTTCTTCTGGTGGGTATCAGCAGACACAATCTACGATGGAGCGAGTTTACCCAGAAGGAGCCTTTTCACTATGATTTGTCTCCCAAAAGTGATACCATACTCAAAGTTTATTTATTTACGTAACGCTTCCGTGTTTGGGTCATAGATAGAAGTTCATGTGTATACCTAATATCAACAGAATCGGACCAGGGTGCTTACTCTGGAATATAATTCCGATAGATCGACATTGGTCAAACGTCAGTTGGTTGATTTAATGGTCAGGGATTGGCTGGACTCACTGAGTCTAGCCAATCCCTGACGTTTGACTGACAATTCCAATGTCGATCTATCGGAATTATATTCGAGAGTAAGTACCCAGATCGTTCGGACAAAATTGGCTGCGATAGATGGACAGACAGACAACAGAGTGATCCTATAAGACACACACTGACACACACGTATAGACGTCCGGAACCCTAATTAGAGATATGAAGTTCCTGTAAACTGGTTCCTTGGGGAAAAGTATCCCAGAAACTGACTTCGCAAGGACAAGGACACATGAAACAGTATTTCTAATGTAGCACAGTTATTAAACCGACGCTCAGAAAATTTTGTGCCGGTATTAGAGTGTGACGATAAGTTAGTTTCACGCAAGTTCAGCTGTTACTTGGTATTTATGTTCGGAATTGTAGTCTAAATAACTGTAGCTCAACAAATAATACTAACATATAAAATTCTTCCGTTACCAACTGATTGAGTCACTGACAGACAACGCACAGACATAACTACTGGTCGTAGGTAGCTAAAATTTGGCGTGTAGGTTCCTTGAAGAGTGTAGGGGACTAAGAGAGGACTTCCCAAAATTCCTACGGGAACGGTAAAACACGGGATATGCGCGTACGAAGTCGCGGGCAAAAGCTATTATGTATAAGTGTGTTACTGTCACCACTTGGTCTTCAAAACTCAATACTATATTGCATTCAATATGTATAACATATTATCAATTCTAGTATATAAAGCTGAAGAGTTTGTTTGATTGCTTGAACGCGCTAATCTCAGGAACTACTGGGCCGATTTGAAAAATTCTGTCAGCGTTAGATAGCCCATTTATCGAGGAAGGTCTATAGGTTATATATGGCTAACGCTAAGACTAATAGGAGCAGAGCAACCGAAGTTGCGCGGGTCAACTAGTATGAAATAAGAAAGGTAAAATATCAATATGGACCCTATCGGGCACAGCAAAAACTAGGAGAGAGTATATTCACTAATTTACCTTCTCCTCGGGAATACCATAAAATAACCAATCTGCCAGGTCACCAATAGCAGCCGCACGTGCTGATCTACGAGGTTACTATGCTTGCCGAGGTCGGCCCAGAGATCCACTACTTATCGAGATTCCTCCGGGCCCAGGAAGGCACTTCTTTTTGTCGTGCGGACAGTAAGCCCGCACGACAAAAAGCCTCTGACACGATTTATTTGACGACCGCCAGTTGGCGGCCGGGACCACTGGCTTATACGTGCCTTTTGAAGCACGGAATCATCTTTTTATCAGACAATCAGGTGATTTTTAAGCCTGCAATGTCTTAGCCAAACCGGAAACAACTTTACAAAGTATGTTTCCGGTGGAATTCGAACCCACACCACCGGGTCACAAGGCGCCTTAACCACTCGACCACGAAGGCACGATAGCGAGGCCTTTGTTTCGGGGGTTTAACTTCACTTTAAGTCCTTTCACAGTCGTTACGGATTGTCTGAAGTTAGAAAATTTTACATCCGTCTTGCCAGGGGACATTATATACCCAGTTTTTGCGTAGTTTAGGTCACATAGGCAGTCGCTCTATGTAAAATATTGGTATTCAGTTGCATCTGGTTGGAGTTGAAGTCGACTCCAAGATAGTTCGGAAAAGACAGGCAAATTGAGTGAATTTTGTCACCTTTTTTTCAGTATTAAAATAGCAGATCAACAATGTTTGCTATAGCGCTGTTCTGCATCGCGTGCGCAGCCTACTGGGCGTGGCGGCGGAAGAACACGAAGACTACCGAGCCACCGTACTTCCCAGGAGGATGGCCCATTGTGGGCCATGCACCCAACCTCATTGGGGATAGCTGCAGTACGTATTTTTACTTGTTTATCTTTAAACAATGAATTAAATCTTGTCAAAATACTTAAATAACTACTAAAGGGGGTCTTTTTGAATCAACTGATTCAAAGGATAACTTCTATTGACGTAGGCTGGTACGCGGCTAATAATATGGTACTGTAGCGGCAAAAGAAGACCTGAAGACACGAAAATTGCACTGTCGCACTATTAAAGTTCTCCGCGCAATTTGGACTTATAGAATAGCCCGTTAACTGCCATCAGGCAGTTTGTTGCTCACCAGACAGAACACCCGTCTGTTCGGAGGATCCTTCCTTTTCAATGGAGGTTTGCGGTGTTTTACACCCTGTATACCTCCACAATGCTTTTTGGTTCCGGCCGCATGACGGTCGTCAATTTATCTATGTCAGAGGCCCTTGAGGAAGTTTAGAAACTCTGACACTAGGGTGTGTGGTGTTGTTAGACCTTACTGCCCCACGATAAGAAGAAGAGACCTCTACTATATAAAGTGCTTCTAGAAAGAGTTTAGCTCTGCAGAGCGATGTCTATCAAATATTTATGAGAGTTGTGCGACATCAACCGCCCTTTTCATTTGTAGAACTATGGGATGTTATCAACGACCTGGCAAAACAGAGTTACGACATCGGAGGCGTCGTGTCGGCTAGCATTGGACCACGTACCGTATATAGTGAGTATCTTACTATATAAGTCAACCCTTAGCTAGAATAACTTCATTTATCAACGAGCTCCTGACAGATCACAGATACTCCAGTTTTTAACCAAATGTTATCTATAAATAACGATGGCTAGATATGAGTCATAACTACATTACTATGGGGCCAACCCTGAAATCGCGGGAAAAAAAAACAGCTGTTCAGTACATTTCGTCGAGTTATGCACGTGTTTTTTTCTTTGTCTCAGTAAAATATGATGTTAAAATATAATTATTTTCCAGTTGTGACGGACCCGGACGACAGCTTCACGGTAGCGAACACGTGCCTAGAAAAGGACGGTTTTTACGACTTCGCTAAACCATGGCTAGGCGAAGGCTTAGTCACTGGAAAATGTGAGTGGGACATTCTCTACCTCTTTCATACTTACTTCATAGCTAATTATCCGCTAACAACAAAATACCCGTGCTATTCCAGCGAACATCCTCCACACTTATCTACGGTATGTCTTCAAAAATATAATCATCAAGATTAAATATAAGGCCTTTGCACACGTCGTTTTACTAACGCGCTTCAGACGCAGACAGTACCTACTACTTTTTGTTGGTAATTTATAGCGCTGTAAGACCGGGTTCGTAAAACGTGCGTCATCGGCGCGTTAATTTATCGATTCCTTTCTAAAATTAAAACCAATAAACAATACAAAGTTAATTAAATCTAAATCATACAACAAAGCCAGGTTTCTAAGTCTTGAAGTTGAAATTAAAGTTGAACCATGAACCTTATGTAAAATCCTGCAGATTCTATCTGGAAGAATCATCGCAAGTTCTTGAACCCCTCATTCAGTCAAATTCTACTGGACACGTTCATGGGCGTCTTCAACAGCCAGTCCAGGAAGCTGGTGAAAGACCTCGAGAAAGAGGTTGGGAAAGGGCTCTTTGACCACTGGACGTACACACGACACAACGCTTTAGAAACTATTTGCTGTGAGTATACTAATGATAGACAGGACTGCAAAGAAGATTCTTTGTATAAATCGTAAATTAAAAGATTAAATTAACAAGAATTTGTAAATGGTGAGAGAATGTAACCACCAGGGAAATACTCAGAAACATAAACCTTATGGGAAGTATTAAGCATCGAAAAAGCAATCTGGCCCTTGATGTATAGCCCTGTTTTAATGACCAAAAATGTAGGGCCAAGCCCAGTTTAATAAAATAATCTCACATAACAATAACGTAAAATATATGACGCGTCATGTACCAACATCACAGCTCTAAATACTCGCAACAGCGCAAGCGCTATCGGTATTAATCGGTAGCAAGACAACAGCAACCCGCGCGGTCGGTAAAATTAATAGTGAAGGTTATCCAGTAAAACTTTTATCATTTTCTTCCAGTGACAGCATTAGGAGTAGACTTTACAGACTCGAACCTGAACAGAAAGTACGTGGAAGCCACAGAGCTGATACTGAACACGATAGTGGAAAGATTCATGAAGTTCTGGTGGCACAGCCCATACACCTTCGCGTGGAGCAAGCTCAAGAAGACACAGGATGCTTGTCTGAAGATACTGCATAATATGTCGAACACGGTAATTATATACAGAGGTTACTTTAACTCTTTTAGTCGCAATCTATATACTTATACTAATATATAAAGCTGAAGAGTTTGTTTATTTGCTTGAACGCGCTAATCTCAGGAACTGCTAATCCGATTTGAAAAATTCTTTCAAAACGGATAGTCTTCCTCGAAAAATGGGCTATCTAACAATAGCCCATTTATCGAGGAAGACTATAGGTTATATATTATCTTGCTAAGACTAATAAGAGCGGAGCAGTAATGAAAATTGTGACGCAGACGAAGTTGTCTGGGTCAACTAGTATTTTATAACGACTAAGTAGACATTAGGAAATTCTCTGTAAATACGTTAAATCATATACTCTAACGAAGACTGCATCGTACTGGGTATTGTTGTAAATCCCGCTTGCACACATCAGAACTTTCTTTTAATTCCTTGCTTCAAACACATAGGCCATTGTTAAAAAAAGTACATGGGAGAAATGTGTATGTGAAATTGATTGCAGGTCCTACAAAAAAGAAAATCTGAGTTTAATGGAAATGTTTGCGCTGAAAGGAGTATTATACCAGGTAAGGCTAGTCTTATCTGATTTTCTTATTTACTGTTTTATTAGTATTACACTAACTTCATCATCTTCTTGCGCTTATCGCATATTACTCGGAACCGGCCCAACATGTTTTCTTCTTCCATTCTGTCCTATCACCCGTTATTCTATTTCTGACTCCCTCCCTCCTCTTTCACGTCACTCCACATTCAATTCATTCATCTTTTCTTTGGCTTCCCTCTGCCTCTCCATCCATCTACATTCATTTTCTAAAATTATGCTTATTTAACAAACAAACTTTTCTTAGGAACAAAATTCAAAGCCTTCATGGACCTTTTGCTTGAGCTGTCGTTCGAGAAGGGAGTTTTCAACGACAGAGAGATCAGAGAGCACGTGGACACCATGATTGTTGGCGGCCATGACACCTCCGCGAATGTGCTCATGTTTACCATGATACTGTTGGGATCGCACCCTGAGGCTCAGGAGAAAGTGTTTGCTGAGTAAGTCAAAATTTCAAACAATAGCAAAAACATTGTAGAAAAGGTTTAAAAAATTATTTTACTATCAGTCGTTTCTTAGAGTGACGGAGAGACAAAACATGACAGGTGCAACTTAATGGAAAGACGAGCAGAATAAGAGATAAAAAATTACAATAATAAAATACATACTAAGTTAAATTGTTGGCTCGTTGTTCAAGTTTATGGAAGCTAATCTCAAGGATAAGAATCACAAAACATGAGATGTTTATATACAGTTTTTACATATGTAAATCTGCAAAGTGTTGTTGGGATAATATAGAGGTACATTATTATAATTTGCACTTTTATATTATACCGGCAACAAACTGCCGCCGTGGTCGAGTGGTTTAGGCGTTTGCCTTGAGACCCGGTGGTCGTGGGTTCGATTCCCATGGGAAGCATACTTTGCAAAGTTGTTTCCAGTTTGGCTAGGACATTGCTGGCTTGAATCACCTGATTGTCTGATAAAAAGATGATTCTGTGCTTCGGAAGGCACGTAAAAGCCGGTGGTCCCGGCCGCCAAATGGTGGTCGTCAAATAAACCATGTCAGAGGCCCTTGAGGCGGTTTAGAAACTCTGACACTAAGGTGTGTGGGGTCGTTAGACCTTTCTGCCCACACGAGAAGAAGAACCGGCAACTCATTATTAATTCTTTGAGAATTTGCAGGTACATATAATGCAAAGTTTTACTTTACTTGTTTAGAAAAGCTACTGTTATTGCTGTAAATTGACCTTGGCCTGATTTCAGACTTTAATTTAAAACCATTCGTTTTATTTATATAGACAGATTACACAAATTCATCAGTCTTTCATACACATTTTATTATTTCAGGATAAAAGAGGTCCTGGGAGGAGAAAGAGACGTGGAGAAGACGGATTTGTCGAAACTGGTGTACTTGGAGGCTGTTCTGAAGGAGAGCATGAGAGTCTTCACCATTGTACCGGTCCTAGCTAGGAAACTCGATAGAGATGTTAAGCTAAGTAAGTTTATTGTATTGAGCAAGATTGTTTCATAGTTCACATGTATGGTCAGTTTTGGACTTCTTCCTAATAACTGACAACCAGTGTAGCTTTTGTTATAAAGTCACGAGCAAGAATAGATTTCCTATCACCCAAAATTAATAATCGGTTCCATTTTTCCGAGCCCAATTATTTGTCATTTTTATGGGTTTAAGACGCATCAATATAACAGTCGGTTTCGGGGATCTTACAATTTGATCTAAGTTCCTCTTTCTTATCTTGAACTTAATGTATGTTCCAGAAAACTACACTCTATCCGCCGGTCGTACCTGCTTCTTGTTTGTGTTCGGGCTCCACAAGCACCCGATCTGGGGTCCAGATGTGCACGAGTTCAAGCCTGAACGCTGGCTGGAACCTGGCAGACTGCCTGACAATCTCAATGCGTTTGCTGCCTTCAGTGTGGGCAGACGACAGTGCATTGGTAAGGACTGATGACAAGTACAAGTACATAAAGGAGCACAAAAAACTATGAGAATCTTATCAAGACAAGATTGCTTTTGTTAACTAATGACACTTGTCATTAGTTAACAAAAAGCAATTTAAATATTTAAATCCAGAATTCCTTAATCCCTCATTATAATAATTTTATAACACATTTGCTCGTAAAGGGTCTCTTTTTTCACAAATTTCAATATCGTATTTCATTACGTAATTGTGCATTATTGTAATGTAAAACGCATGGTTTATCAAGATGTTCATCCAAAACGAACGGTACTTCGGTTTAAATCTTAGCAAAGAGTTTTTATGTCTGAAAATTGGTCAACATTTTATGAATAAAAACAAAACACTACAAGGTACAAAATAACTTCGGAAGAAAGAAAAAAACTTTAATTTCGGAAGTCGGTGTTTTTGGTTATTTTTTCGTTTTTTGACACCGACTTCCGAAATTAAAGTTTTTTTCTTTCTTCCGAAGTTATTTTGTACCTTGTAGTGTTTTGTTTTTGGAAGTCGGTTGTATTTTTTGTAAAAAAGTTTTTTATTTTTCACTTTTTAGTGGTACCTAGGTACCTGCGTACCCATTAACAGCGTACCGGCGCAATGTTATGTTAAGAACTGGTGTAAACACTAAATAAACATGCGATTTCAGCAATCCCGATCCCTTTGCTATCTTTTATTGAAGAGTTCCGTTGCCTGCCTCCGAAGTTCTTCGTCCGATCTTCACCAAATTGAAACGAGACCAGTCCAAGAAAATATTCTTTCAAACAAAAAAATAATCATCCAAATAGGCTGACAATTGGCTAAAGTATCGCTGAACAAACATTTTTCATGGGATCTCATCATCAGATCCTAATTTATACCTTTCATCATCAGCTCAGCAACATGAGATGATAATTACCATGCACAAATATCTGAATTGCGTTAGAAAGTTCATGAAAAACATTGTATGTGCCTATAAAATTTGAAGGTTGCCCTCGATTTTCGTGGGATCCCATCGTCAGATTCTGACATGGTGACAATGGGACCAATCAAGAAGATGAAATAAAAATTATCTAATGAAAAAAAATATAAAACATATAAAAAAAAACAAACGAATTGAGAACCTCCTCCTTTTTAACCGACTTCAAAAAAAGGAGGAGGTTCTCAATTCGATTGAATTTTTTTTTTTTTTTTATATTTGTTACCTCATAACTCCGTCATTTATGCACCGATTTGAAAAAAAATTGTTTCATCTGAAAGGGTATAGTAGGGTATTGTTTCTTCTCGATTGGTCCCATTGTCACCATGTCAGAATCTGATGATGGGATCCCATAAAAATCGAGGGCAACCCTCAATTTTTTTAGGCACATACAATGTTTCTCATAAACTTTCTAACGCAATTCAGATATTTGTGCCTGGTAATCATCATCTCATGTTGCTGAGCTGATGATGAAAGGTATAAATTAGGATCTGATGATGAGATCCCATGAAAAATGTTTGTTCAGCGATACTTTAGCCAATTGTCAGCCGATTTGGATGATTCTTTTATTGTTTGAAAGAGTTTGTTTCTGGACTGGTTCCGTTACAATTTGATGAACATCTGACGAAGAACTTCGGAGGTAGGCAACGGAACTCTTCAATAAATGATAGCAAAGGGATCGGGTTTGCTGAAATCGCATGTTTTTTTAGTGTTTACACCAGTTCTTAACATAACATTGCGCTGGTACGCTGTTAATACACATAATGTTAAACAACCGAATTGAGAACCTCCTCCTTTTTTTGAAGTCGGTTAAAAACGAATAAATAACCAAAAACACCGACTTCAGAAATTAAAGTTCTTTTCTTTCTTCCGAAGTTATTTTGTACCTTGTAGTGTTTTGTTTTTGGAAGTCGGTTGTATTTTTTGTGAAAAAGTTTTTTATTTTGAAGTCGGTTAAAAATTAACTTTGGGAGATAAAATATAATAAATAAAAAAATTATTTTCTAATTTAATTAATTTTGACCAGAAATTACAACCTGTAAAGGACCACAAACATATTAATTTACTTTATTAGTAATACTGGCTGTTTTTATGCCTTTGCCTTAATAAACAGCGATGATGCGCGCGCATCGTTAATTTGTAAACAATTAAAAATTATGCTGCGCGCTTTTTCTTTTCGCTGTATTGTTTTTATTTGAAAATGTCGTCAAGTAATTATGAATTTATTAATTTGACACCGCCAGAAGTCTCAGAGGCAGCAAACAAGACTACTCTAAGCATCTTGCCCGAAAAATCGACCGATAGATACAAGTAAATCAAAATTTCATCTTATGGAAAACAAGCAAAGATGCAAATTAATTTTCAGAAAGTGTATTTTTAGCGTATTTCATGGAACTTTCTCAAAAATATAAGTCAAGCTCATTGTAGTACTACTATTCAATGCTAAAAAGCACTGTGGAATCAAAACATGGTATTGATATCAAGTCATACTTCAACTTGCTGGTATTTCTAAAAAGACGCTCGAGTGGCCATGTGAGTAAAAAGTCGAAAGTATTTTCGGCTGACAATGTCAAGAAGTTCCTAAAAGAAGCTCCGGATTGCCGATATTTGGCAACAAAGGTCAGTTGAAACTAAATTATTGTTATTAACTTCTTTCACTTTCATATTTGTTTACAATGTAGGTGATTTGTACGCTGTTTTTATCTCTTTTTATCTCTTCTCTTTTCAGGTTGTATTAATATTCGGCATAAATGGTGCATGTAGACGTCAAGTGTTGGCGAACATCACAACTAATGATGTCGAGAACCATGGGCGGGTTCTTTTTGTTCAAGTTAAAAATATAAAAATAAAATTCTAAGATCGTTCACAATACACGGGCCTTTTCACGAAATATAGTACAGAAGAAATACGAAGCGCTTCGTTAAAAAAAAGCAATGTTTAACAGATTTTTTCAAAATTACCAAAATGGAAAATGCATAGCCAACTCATCGGCATAAATAAATTTGGAGCAATGCCGAAACAAATTGCCACTTTCTTAAATTTGTGATGATCCACATGAACACACAGGGCACAGTTTCAGAAGATCCGCGGCTACATTGCTCGCCGATTCAGGTGCCAACTTATTGACACTAAAACGCCACGGAGGCTGGCAGTGTAACCGAGGGCTACATAGATGACTCGATGAGAAATAAAGAAGAAATTAGCTCCCGCATTTCAAGTAATATAAATTTGAAGCCAAGTGTTAAATCTCGACCATCTACGAGCACACACGCGTACATTGCACCATGGTCGCTGTCGCCGCAGTCACCTCCATCGCCGCCACCGACTGCTGAACTCTGTGCTCTCGTTTCTCCTACTTTCACTCAACAGAGTGAGAGAGAGACTGGTGAAATTGTAACTAATAATAATAACCTGACAACATTAAAAATGCCAACTGGCAACGTAATAATCAATTTTACAAATTGTTCAAATTTTTCTAACTGCTTTAACAAGTGATTAAAGATTTATTCATTTAAGAAAGTCCGATTTTTATTTATTTCCTCGTAAATATGTTATAAAACGTCGTATGACATACGTGCGCTTTGACAATTACAGCCTCTGCTTTCTTGAAACAAGAAAGCAATATCGTCTCGGCTGTAATTTTCAACTTACCTCACTTATATCATAATGTAATATGACACGTGTGTCATCACGTCTGTTTACCCTGGAGGTTTAAGCAGAGTGTATCTACAGAAAGAAGAGGAGCTCGTGGCTAAATAATAACAGCCGCACGGGTCGATCTTTAAGGTTAAGCAACGCTTGCCAAGGTTGGTCTGTGGATGGGTGACCATCTTAAAATACCGAGTTTCCTCCGTGCCTCGGAAAGCACGTTAAGCCGTTGGTCCCGGCTGTCATTTGTAGATCTTTGGCAGTCGTTACGGATTGTCAGAAGCCAGTAAATCTGACTCCAGTCTTGCCAAGAAGTACCGTGTTACCCAGATAATGGGTTGTGGAGGTCTGGTAGGCAGCCGCTCCACATGAAATACTGGTATTCAGCTGAATCCGGTTTTTTTAGGTAAAGCCTACGCACTGATGTCGATGAAGACGACCCTGGCTCACTTGGTGAGAAGCTACAGGATCAAGGCAGACCACACCAAGGTGCGGCTGAAGATTGATGTCATGCTGAAGCCAGACGCGGGACACTGTGTCAGCATCGAGAAGAGGACGTAGACACGGAGGCAGTAGAAGCTTTGGAGAGATTACGTCTGATGAAAAGAATACAAACGTTTACGTAACTTTTTTATTTCGGGGAAGTTACAGTGTTCTGATGTATGGCGTCAATATTGGACAAAATTAAATGTGAAGTGTCTTGCTAATGTGAAGTGTCAAGCGATTTTGCACCTTATAAATATTACTTACCTGTTGGTTTGACTTGCTCCTGCACTAAAAGTGACATGCGATTAGGTTGTGAAATTAGATGTTTTAATGTCATCAGCGACCAATTTGATATTTTTTATGCACATCGACACAGACGTTCAAGGATTAGCAGATGTTTATCAAGTATTCATAATTATTATAATTGCTATACAATGGATTTTTTTTTGCCCTTCCATTATTCGTTTTCTGCGGGATTCGAGCGAGATGAATCTTTAATCGAGGAATCCTGTAGCTTTTGGCTTTCAAGAGTTTGCTGATTAGACATACTAAAGGGGACTTGTGACTTATTAAAAAACCATACAAATAAAAATCTACTACTATTTAGGGTTCAGAAGGAAAAAACGGAACCCTTATTGCATCACTTTGTTGTTCGTTCATCTATCTGTCAAGATCCTTTATCTCAGGAACGCGTGGAGGTATAAAGTTGGAGTCCAGGTCTACAGTCCCTTAAAGCTGTGAAAAAATCTTAGTTGTAAGTTGACATAAAAAAAGAAACGGCCGTTTATGCCGTGAAAAAACGAATAATTCGACATTCTCAAGGGAATCAAAATTCATATGGTATTTCCTGTTGACCTAAACTTATGAAATTTATATACCTACATATTTATTGATTTATTTATTTATACTGTACAATATTTTTTTTTTAAATTTATTTATCAGGAACAATAATATATATTGTGTTTGATACATTAGGTGAATTACATAACTAAATCATTAAATTAATATATTAAAAAAATCTAAAAGTAAAACATGCAGAAATTATAAAAAATAAAATAAGATTTAAAAAATTATAATTCAAATAGCATTTTTTAAAGGAGAAAATTAATATAAATTACAAACCCTCAATTGAATATAAATTCCAATAGAAATTATTTGAGCTTTGCCATAAAAGAGCTAGTGTATAACAATATTTTTAAATCTGCCGGCAGCCTATTAAATATTTGTACAGCTTGGTAATGAGGGCTATACTTCACTACCTTAAAATTAGGTACAATTTATTTTTAATTTCCTTTCTACGAGTTTTTTCCCTGGCTATTCGTTCTTCCCCAGTCTCGTATTCATGGATGTATTTTTTAAATTAATTAACAACACAAGTATGTACGTATAAGCTGGGCAATGTTAATATTTAAACGCTGAAAATGAGTTCAACACCTTTCTCTTTGTGAAATTCTGACAATTGCACGTATTGCTCTTTTTTGGAGAATAAAGGCTCGCTGAGAATTATAACCGTAGCTTTTCCACCATCTTTAACTGTTACGTATTTATTTCGTCTCTCAATTTCCTCAATGCATAACACGCAGAAGATATAACAGAGTCGATGTGGTCTAGTTCTTTTTTCCAGTTAATTAATTCATCTAAATGGATACTTAGAAATTTGACGTCTCTCACTAATTCTATCTTTTCATTTTTAAGGGTTATATCCATTTTAATTATCTTTATTGCCTGCAATGGTTCGAAACAACATGATGTTCGTTTTTTTAATATTTATTATTAATCTATTTGTCTTGAACCAAAGCTGAAATGCTGCCAACGTAGTATTGACCTGTTCTGTCAGTTCACTAAGACTTTTCGCCCCTACTACAGCGTTTGTGTCATCAGAAAAAACTAAATTTATATCTGGACAGTTTTTTAATATAATTTATCAAATCGTTTGTGAAAATAATAAACAAAATGGGACCCAATATGGAACCCTGCGGTACGCCAGTGGTAATATAAATCATGGATGATTGATATGTTTTCAGTTGTCCAGTCTGTTCTATAGTGCTGGTTTCTACATACATTTTCCTGTTCCTTAAATATGATGTAAATAATTTGAGGGCTCTGCCTCTGACACCGTAATAGTTTAGTTTGGCAATTAGTAGATTGTGATCAATCAAATGCAGAAGATAGGTCTAGAAAAATCCCTGTTACCTTTAACTTATGATTTATTTTGGTCATCACATCATCTAAAAGTTTATAAATAGCATCTCCAGTGCCTACTCCTTTCTGGTAACCGAACTGTCTAACATGTAGGACTTTATGTAAATGAAAATGTGTCAATGGCCGAGATTTCAATACTTTTTCAAAAAAAATTGTAAGCGTGGGTAGAAGCGAATTTGGAACCCTTATTATAAACTGGCACTACCTTTGCAATTTTTAACTGTTCCGGAAAAATACCCTGCTCAAGGCAGTTGTTAAAAAATAGTAGCCTAGCCATTATTTTTATGTGCTCTTTAAAAATAGTAATAGGGATTTCGTCATTTAATTTTTTACCTTTTCACAGCTTTGTTGAAGAAGCAATAGAGCTTCTTCTGTTTTAGTTTCAGCTGAATCACAATTTTGATTAAACTGTTTTGCTAATGTGTTAGCTACGGCAGTTGGCAAGTCTATGATTTGATCGTTAAGTTTTAGTAAAAGTGGTTCCATTTGGACTTTATTACCGGTTTGTGCGGTTATTAATTACATGGCAACCCCAATTTTTTTAGCTTTGGTCATGACTCTTCTATATATTCTAATATATTTATTTTTGTAATTGCGTACACTTTCATGAACATGATTACCATTATTTGTGCATAAAACTCTTTTAATTTTATAAGACGTTTTTATTCCTTTAGTTACCCACTTTAACTGTGATCCCCTTTTCAAATTAATTTTTATTTCTCGTTTTTTTAACTTTTCCGAAAGATAATTATTAAAATTTCTCAAAAATGAATTAATTCCTATTGAACACATCCCATCCAATTTTGACGTAATAGCCTATCCTTAAAGTATACTAGGAACTATTTTTATTATTAAAAATTCTTTTATTAATCACTATATATTGATTATTTTTATTTTCTAGCATATTTTCTAGTAAAAATTCACCCAATTGTGCTCCATGTCCGACTCCTATACCATTGTGGTCAATTTCACTTCTAAATACCTGCTCTTCTTGTAGGTTCGTTATTATATTGTCTGAGCAGGAATACGAGTTATTACGAATAAAGGTGGGGCTATCAAAAATACATCTAAAATGCCAGCAGACTAAAAACTCAGTACGTTTTTTGATTTCCAGAAGCAAGTTGATATTATAATCTCCGCAAATAATGCATTTCTAATTGAATAAAGACTCCAGTAATACTTCCATTTTCCTCATAAAAACACCAAAAATCTTATCATTAGGGTTACGATACACACAATATACATACACTCCAGTTGTGGTATCCTTTATGCGGCATACCTCAAAACTCTCTACGGCGACAATTTATCAATTGCTATTACATTATCAACTTTCCTAACTTCTTGAGCTAAGATTAAGCTTCCTCCTCTCTTTTTCTTATTTCTTGAGTTATGATCTAAGCCAAAAGAATTTACTGACACTGAAATACTCAGTCAAGCATAGGTAATCTACCATTTTCCCTAAAGTTAGTAAATAAGCTTCCAATTCGTTTACCTTGTTTGTGTACCATGTATGTATTCATTGGAATATTATTACTACATTATACAGTTACATAATTATTACTAAATCTGACTGTAAAGTTAAGTCGTTTGTTTTTATCGCCGTAGAATCAACAACATCAGTCTGAACCCTAGCTTTCTTTGTAGAGTGTTAACCACTCCGACTTATTTGATTTACAGTATAAGTTTGATAATTATATTTATAATTTATTTGTAGAATCTGTCTATGTAATAATCTACAAGCATGTAATTTATTTACGTAAGGCATGGAAACATCACTGTGTAACGATAGAAAGGTAGAATTTGCACAAATATTTCACACAAAATTTAGTAGCTTATGTACACTATTTACATTCAGATAGTTGTGCTTGTAAATTCGACCTACCAAAATATTAGTGGATTTTAATTGACATAATGTATAATATATTTCGGCTCGAGTGAAGCCTGACTGGATAATTGGTGAAGGAGACCGACTTCTTACGGGGTCCATGTTGTCTTGAGGGTTGTCATTCGCCATTGTTCAAAAGAAAATCAATAATAAATTCAAATTATTTAATAACAAACGTTAAGTACGTTTACTTTTAAAACGAATAACAAAAAATAATGTAAAAAATAACTAAATAACAAAAAAATAATTTATTTCTAAATTAATCAGATTAATTCAAAACCAAACGAAAATCGAATCAATTAATCGAAATTAATTTAATTATTTTAATCAATATTTAATTTTAAAAAGAACATTTACTTAAATTAATTATGAATTTTAAATAAATAATTACACAATAATAATGATAATAATAATAATGCGCGCCTTCAACGGTTGGGTCATGCCAGTATTGATGTACTCTTTCGGCGTACTCAAATGGACTCAAACGGAACTTGACGCCCTGGATAGGCGGGTCCGTACACTGCTTACTGCGTATCGAATGCATCACCCACGGTCGTCGGTAATGAGACTGTATATCCCGCGAAAGTGTGGAGGTCGAGGCTTTTTAAATGCTAAGACTCTCCACAATCGCGAGATATGCAGTCTCAGGGAATATTTCCTAGCTGCCGACGTGGGTATGCATCGAAATGTAGTGGCGGTGGACAAGGGACTCACCCCGCTCTCCTTGGCAAATAAGAACTGGCGCAAACCTGCAGTGCTTGACACTAACGATCGCAGGGCGGTATGGCAGAGTAAGGAGCTTCACGGACGCTTTTTCCGGGCCCTACATGGGCCTGACGTAGACCAACTAGCGTCCGTAGCCTGGCTGCGTTTCGGTGATCTTTTTGGAGAAACCGAAGGTTTTGTTTGTGCAATTATGGACGAAGTTATCATGACGAATAACTACCGGAGATTTATTGTGAAAGACGGCACGGTCGACATATGTCGGGCATGTCACCGTCCGGGAGAATCAATTCGCCACATTGTCTCTGGTTGTTCTCGTCTAGCTAACGGAGATTACTTGCATAGGCACAACCTTGTAGCCAGGATTATCCATCAGCAACTTGCTCTGAAATACTCTCTTGTGGAGTCGGAGGTGCCATACTATAGTTTTGACCCCGACCCAGTTCTCGATAATGGCAATATCACATTGTACTGGGATCGGTCCATCATCACTGACAGGACTATTGTTGCCAATAAGCCTGATATAGTGGTGGTGGACCGAATTGTGAGGCGTGCAATGATTGTAGACATAACCGTCCCGCATGACGAGAACCTCGTGAAAGCCGAGAAAGACAAACAAATCAAGTATATTGACTTGGCTCGCGAGGTTGTCGACATGTGGGAAGTGGACTCCGCAATCATTGTACCGATAGTCGTATCAGCCAATGGCTTAATAGCCACGAGCCTCGACCAACACCTTAGGAGGCTCTCGTTGGGCAGCTGGATCAAGGGCTTGATTCAGAAAGCGGTACTTCTGGACACGGCTCGCATTGTCAGGAGGTTCCTATCTCTGGAGCCCTGACCACCGGTAGCTTGGACCCTGTTCCCGATATCGGTGGGCTACTATTTTTATATTTTTTTTTTCTTATGTATATATTGTATAAAAATGTTTCAAAATATATAAATAAGTAAAGAAAATAAATAAAGGAAATAATAATAATAATAATGATAATAATAATCTGTGGCTCGACTGTCAACTAAAGTGAGGGAAAAAAAATTCTACGAATATTTTACGAAAAATTTATAGAAATAAAACAAAATGAAACGAAAACAAGATAAATTCAATAGCGACAAACAAATTTAAATAGTAAAGATATCAAAATACAAAAATATGCAATAAAATTATGACCATCTCCACCACAATAAGTCGAAAAGAAATATGTTGACAAGAGCCGCAGCTCGTCGAGCACGCCCACCATCTCCGGCCTCGTCGCTCAGCTCCGCCTCGCCGCCGCCGGAAACCAGCCCCACCGTGAGTGCTGTGACACCGGCCGTGGCAGTCGCGTCGAGCTCCAGCGACGAGTACTTCTCGCTGCTCACGACGCCACCACCTGCTCGTCGGCGAAGAGGACGCCGGCCGCCGGACGGCTTAGGACCTCGAGGCCCACCGGCCTCTGACAGGGTCCCAGCTCCCGGCGGAAGTGTGCAGCGTATGCGATGGACACGTTCCATAAAAATGAAAATGTGATACGCGCATACTTTGGGGCTACAGAGGGAGGAAACAACCTGACCGCGTACCGTGTTCGGATGCTCTCTTTGTTTCAGGTGCTTGAGCCAGCAGTCAACGTATCGGCCCAACGTCTATCCGATCAGGTGCGGGTCATCCTGCGTAACCATATGTTGGATGATGCTGCACTTGATCGCCTCCGAGCTGAACTGAGTAGCCGTGCCATTGCCCCCTCGTCGCAGACTGTGGTACTACCACAGTCTCACCAAATTCCCAGCCATGTTGACGAGGAGAGTAGTGACAGGGTTACAAATGTAAGTACCCAGTGCAGTGACGAATTGAGGAGTGCTTTGGAGTGTGCTATTCGGGAGTATCGTTACATGCTGCCTGAACTTAGGCCACGCTTACCTCGTTTGCCCATGCATAACAAGAATAGGGCGCTGGTGGCTGCTCTGGATTCGCAGTTGTCAAGCTATTTTGATAACTGTGATAGCCTCACCGATACACATTCGATCATGTACTGCGCGGCTGTGGCGGCTTGTCGTGTAGCTCACGTCAAATTTGCTGATCACAGAGCTACACGACCAAAAAAAGCCGTGCCGGCTTGGCAGTGCAGGATCGAGCGTCGTATTGGTGGGGCCAGAGCACTCATCGGCAAACTAGTTTGCTTCAGGGAGGGCAACACTCGCCCAAGAGTGATGCGCTTTGTGACACGGGCGTTTTCGGGGACTGATATTAGTCCCCGAGAGTATTTGTCCCGGGTCACAGAGCGCATCGACTTCCTGAAGCAGAAGGTGTATGCATGGGCAAACCGTATTCGGAGGTATAAGCGGCGCTTGGAGCGATACACCCAGAATCGCACATTCCAGAGTAATGAAAGGTGGGTATACAGAGCTTGGGAGCGACCGGACCAAGGTGTGACTGACACGCCCTTGCCGGATGATGATGCCATGTGTTCGTTCTGGCGCAGCATCTGGTCGGTGCCTGTCAGTCACACCGAAGGTGGTTGGACTAGAGAGGTCGAACGAGCGTGCGATTCAATACCAGAAATGGGGGCAATCACAATCAGCCCCCAAGATGTAGCTCGTGCAGTCCGTCCGTTGCCTAATTGGAAATCTCCAGGACCAGACGGACTGCACAATTTTTGGATTAAGTGGCTTCAAAAGTCGCACGTTCGGTTTTTCATTTCAGTACCAGACTGCCTTGGATACCGGCTCACTACCCGAGTTTCTTACAACAGGAGTTACCCACCTGCTTCACAAATCTGGCAGCACCGCGGAACCCAAAAAATTATAGACCGATCACGTGCCTACCGACGGTCTATAAGGTTCTTACATCCATTTTAAGAGCTAAAATTAACACTCATATAGACAGCAACTCGATTATGTCTGCCTCTCAGAATGGATGTAGGAATGGGTCCCGCGGTACTAAGGAGCTGCTCCTCATAGATATGGCCATTAGCCAACAGGTTCGGCGTTCCCGAAAGGATCTGTCGACATGCTGGATAGACTATAAGAAGGCCTATGACTCGGTGCCTCATACATGGCTCATGAGGGTGCTAGAATTGTATAAAATTGATACAACGCTACGCACCTTCCTGATGTCGTGTATGAGGCAATGGAGAACAGTCCTTCGCTATCCAGGATGTCGAAATATCCAGAGAACTAGCGAACCGATAAGGATTGAGCGGGGAATATTTCAGGGCGATAGTTTGAGTCCGCTTTGGTTTTGTCTAGCCTTGTATCTTCTAAGCACACTGCTGGAGAATTCAGGGCTAGGATATCGTTTGAAGAGAGGTGGTCAGGTTATATCTCACCTCTTTTACATGTATGATCTGAAACTCTTTGCCACCACTAATCTGCAACTGATGGAGCTACTGAAGGTAACTGAAACTTTCAGTAATGCCATCAGGATGGAGTTTGGTGTGGACAAATGTGCAGTCATGCATGTAAAACGTGGAGAGATTATGGAATCCGTGGGAACTCAACTCTCGGATTCTATAAACCTGAGATCCCTCTCTCCAACTGAAACTTACAAGTATTTGGGTATGTCGGAAGCGTTAGGTATCAATATTACTGACATGAAACAATCGTTGAAAGAGCGCTTCTTTGGCCGCCTGAAGAAGGTATTCAATAGCTTTCTATCGGGCGGGAACAAGGTGCGCGCCTTCAACGGTTGGGTCATGCCGGTATTGATGTACTCTTTCGGCGTACTCAAATGGACTCAAACGGAACTTGACGCCTTGGATAGACGGGTCCGTACACTGCTTACTGCGTATCGAATGCATCACCCACGGTCATCGGTAATGAGACTGTATATCCCGCGAAAGTGTGGAGGTCGAGGCTTTTTAAATGCTAAGACTCTCCACAATCGCGAGATATGCAGTCTCAGGGAATACTTCCTAGCTGTCGACGTGGGTATGCATCGAGATGTAATGGCGGTGGACAAGGGACTCACCCCGCTCTCCTTGGCAAATGAGAACTGGCGCAAACCTGCAGTACTTGACACCAACGATCGCAGGGCGGTATGGCAGAGCAAGGAGCTTCACGGACGCTTTTTCTGGGCCCTACATGGGCCTGACGTTGATCAACTAGGTGATCCGGTGATCTTTTTGGAGAAACCGAAGGTTTTGTCTGTGCAATTATGGACGAAGTTATCATGACAAGGAACTACCGGAAATTTATTGTGAAGGACGGCACGGTTGACATATGTCGGGCATGTCACTGTCCGGGAGAATCAATTCGCCACATTATTTCTGGTTGTTCTCGTCTAGCTAACGGAGAATACTTGCATAGGCACAACCTTGTAGCCAGGATTATCCATCAGCAACTTGCTCTGAAATACTCTCTTGTGGAGTCGGAGGTGCCGTACTACAGGTATGCGCCCGACCCAGTTCTCGATAATGGCAATATTACATTGTACTGGGATCGGTCCATCATCACTGACAGGACTATTGTTGCCAATAAGCCTGATATAGTGGTGTTTGACCGAATCGAGAGGCGTGCAATGATTGTAGACATAACCGTCCCACATGACGAGAACCTCGTGAAAGCCGAGAAAGATAAACAAATCAAGTATATTGACTTGGCTCGCGAGGTTGTCGACATGTGGGATGTGGATTCCGCAATCATTGTACCGATAGTCGTATCAGCCAATGGCTTAATAGCCACGAGCCTCGACCAATACCTCAAGAGGCTCTCGTTAGGCTGCTGGATCAAGGGCTTGATTCAGAAAGCGGTACTTCTGGACACGGCTCGTATTGTTAGGAGGTTCCTCTCTCTGGAGCCCTGACCGCCGGTAGCTTGGACCCTGTTCCCGATACCGGTGGGCTACTATTTATTATATTTTTAAATGTTTTTATAATTCTTTTTTTCAAATATTTAAAAATGTAATTTGCAGGTTAATTTGTTGAATAAAGGAAATAATAATAATTTGATTCAGGCGTGATCCGTATCACAATTAGAGGTGTGGACGGGGCGCTCGCTAGAATCGGAATGACCGCAATGGTAGATGTCGCTGCGCCCCCGCAAGGGGGCGCGGCAGGCGGTGTCAGGGCGAAGCCCCCTGACCGCAGTGGCCACACCTCGGCCCGCCAATACGGGCCGGTCACTTGATCGGCAACAAAAATGCCATAAAAATGTTGGCGTGCGCCTGCCACTATTTTCATAGCAACAGTCGCACGCCTGTGATTGGGTCGCTGAAGTGTTTTACTACAGACGCGTCGCGACTGTTTGTCGCTTCTTCACGGCACCTTCGACGGTCAGTCCCCGCCGAGTGAGACCCCCAGTGACCTGGCGGAGGCCCAGCGAGAACGACCAGCGACGAAGGTGTCGACTTTGGTGACGCACCTGCAGCAAGGAGTGAGTGGCTCTCGTCCGCACCGGTTCTCAGATCTAGCCGATTGCGGCCCGCACTGCAGAGCCGAGTGTGTGTGTGGGCAGCCGTGTATTGTGAGTACTGCCGCCCAGTGCGTATGCATCGAATAAGCCTATATTAACCTAGGAAACATATTCGGTGCGTGAGTTCTAGCGCTTGTCTAGTGGTGATTGTGTGAGTTTTGGAACGCAACCTGCCTATATTAACTTAGCACAGGTCGCGCACCGGGATGCGAGTTGTGTGTCGAGTGTCACTGTTTGATTAGGCCGCGTGTAGCGGGAAGCGGCTTACTCAGGCGTCAATCCGGTGAGGTGTGACGGGGCCTTCCACGTCCCTGACCAGGTCGCGGGGTAGGCGCTTCGCGTCAGGCGGGCGCGCGCGCCAGGCGCAATTTGCTTGACGTGGGCGGCACTCCCGCCCGGATGGGGCGGGGGGTGGACAGCGCGCCGTCGACCACCACTCGGAAACTCCTGTCAGAGAGGAAAGATTGGACCACTTTGACAATGTGACGGGGCGTGGGGGAGGTGGCTAGTTTGTAGACTAGCCCCTCATGCCAAACTCGGTCGAAGGCCTTCTCCATGTCGAGGAATACTGCTACCGCGTATTCCTTCTTGTTCATCGTCGACTACAGCAGGTGCAGTACCCTCGACAGTTGGAGCGTCGTACTGTGGTCTACCCGAAATCCGAATTGTTCGGCTCGTGGCTTGATGTGCTGCTGGAGATGTCGCAGCAGGAGTGATTCGAACACCTTGGAGATGGTGGGCAGCAGGGTGATGGGCCGATAGCTCGCCGGCTTCAGGATGTTCTTCCCGGCCTTGGACAGCATGATGACGCGCCCTTCCTTCCATTGTGTGGGGAAGGCCCCGGTGCGCAGTATCCCCGTAAACAAGCGCGCCAAGGCCACGACCATACGGTGCGGCAGGTGGCGCAGCGCTGTGTTGGTGATACCGTCGGCACCTGGGGCCTTTCGTGGCTTTGTGCGTTGTAGGGCGCGTCTAACTGCGCCCGGCGAGAAGAAGATGGCGTCCTCGTCGGGAGCTATCGGCGTGGCAAAGTAGTCCCCAAGGTGTTGCTCGACTGCCGCGACATGTGCGTGCTCGGCGGTCGGGTTCGGGCAGAAATGACGCTCCAGGTGGGCGGCGAAGACCTCCGCCCTTTCCTCCGCAACGTATTTGAGCGCCCCGTCGCTATCTTGTAGAGGGCGCACCGGAGCTGGGGTATGTGTAATCTGGCGGCACAGCTGGTGCACGTACGGCCAGTCGCCCACTGCGGCGTCAATGCGCTCCTCCCAGCTCGCGGCGGCCTCAGCTCGCAACTCAGCCTTTACCCTCTCCGCGAGACGGTTGAGTGACGTTTTTTGTGTGGGGCAGCGAGTTTGGCTAGTTAGCTAGCTTGTGCTAGTGCGGCAGTATTATGTGGATAATTAGCCATCTTAGGAGAGGGATTTATCTTTGCAGGCGTCGAAAAACAGCTCGTACTTATTAAATTTAATTGGCGTGAAGACTTTGGTGTCATGCTCTTTCTCTCCAATAAGTTTACTTTCTTATATGTTTCAATAAGTTTTTTCGTGCATTAATTAATTTACAAATACTTAACTAACTATATACACTAATTAACACGAAATGATGTACAAACGCGTATAAAAACAAAATTAATCATTGGGCATCAAAAAAATAATCCACATTGCTGTCAATGGCAAAGTTCCCAGAACACTGGCAGCATTGCCGCGTTGAATCGCAACGCTGATTCTTTGGCCGAAAAAAAGCCCAGCCCTCTGGTCACGTGAACAGTCGACAAGTTTTTTTTTAGTGTCCCGAAAGACTCGATGCGCACTCGGACCCCATGGGCCTAGTGTTTCAACGCCAAACGGCTCAAATAGTAACTTCCAATTAAGTTGTTATATTTATAAATTTTTGACACTGACCAGTATCCAATTTGAGACCGAAATTTCCACTATTTAAATGATCAATGTTATGGTGTGTGCTGTCTTGTTCTAAGGTTAATCTTTTGTCTTTTAAATCCAATGTAGTGTCGCTTTCATTTAACGATACGAAATAGTGGTACATAGGCGGACTTAATGCAACGAGGTATTTTCTATCAGTCAACCTTTGGTTTAAAAAGAAATACACTGTGGTAGGTAATATTTATTATATTTATTCGTGCATAAAGCATTTATCGTAAAAATATCTTGAAATAATTTGGTACCTACTTGCGAAGTACTGGCCGGTTCAACTTGGGGATCAGGCCTGTAGAGTTCCGTATCAAAGGTGCTGACGGGACCCTTCTATATTAAGCCTCTGCGATAGATTCTTAGTTCCGAAAGGTTCGAAAAAAACTGCGAGACTTGATTCCTGAACTATTTAGAATACGTACCAACAAAGTACGGAACGCTCGGTGCGCGAGTCAGACTCACACTTTACCGGTTTTTTATAATGTGTTGTTGTGTATGTGGCTGTTTGACAGCTGATCATATAGAAAAAAGTATCTTAGTACCTAGTCCTAGTGGGTAGTAGTAGCTAGGTCTGAAATGAGCTGTGAAACGTCGTTTAGGTATTGAATCATGCTCCTCAAGATCTGGCTTGGTCGCACACTTAGCAATTAATGACACTATTCATTAAACGTTTGTTTTCCAACGACCTGTTGACACCGTGTAACCGGCACAGAGCGAATTAGATTCGAGTACCAAGGTACCTCGACAGGGACACGTGTTTAGTACATTTTTTTCCGAGATTGCTGAAAAAAAATTAAATAAAAGAGCCCTTTCACTTCTTAGGCATGTTTTATGTTCTGTAATAAATATTTTTATATTATACTTTATTCATTTAACTATACTTATACAATACATTTTTAATTTTTTTTAATAGAAAAAGAAAACAAAATAATAACCCACCGGTATCGGGAACAGGGTCCAAGCTACCGGCGGTCAGCGCTCCAGGGAGAGGAACCCCCTAACAATGCGAGTCGTGTCCAGAAGTACCGCTTTCTGAATCAAGCCCTTGATCCAGCTGCCTTACGAGAGCCTCCTAAGGTGTTAATCGTGGCTTGTTGCGGTTAGATAAGCCATTGGCCGAAACGACTATCGGTATAATGATTGCGGAATCTATATTCTACATGTCGACAACCTTGCGAGCCGAGTCAAGATATTTGATTTGTTTATCTTTCTCGGCTTTCACGAGGTTTTCGTCATGCGGGACGGTTATGTCTACAATTATTGTACCACCACCACTATATCTTTTTTTTTATGAAATTCTTAATTCTATTTTTTATTATTATGAAAATTGTCTACCACAAAAGGAAGGCAATTTTTTAAAAAAACAGCGGCAGCAGGTATAATTCGAAGCTCGTTACCAGCGGTAACAAGCTTCACACAGGCAGATGAAGAAACCTTTATTCGTGTGGTGAAGAAGATGAAGCCGACTTCCCGCAATCAATGCGGTACCGCATTGTCCGAACCTGTGCTGCGTCCTGCTATACCGTCGACACAGCTGTACGCGTCGCGGTTTCATCACACCACGAAGGTAGAGGAGGTCGTGGAATACATAAGGATGAAGACCAAATTCACCCTGAGAGTCGAGAGGTTGGAATCACGCCACAAGATTAACTTTAAATCTTTTGTGTTGCGGGTTCCGACTCACCATCTAGCGACTTTCATGAAAGAGGAATTTTGGCCGACGGGTGTCGTGTATCGGCGTTTTCGCGGCCGGCTACATGACACCACGACTCAGCGCCATACGTTGCTGACCCAACGTATTTAGATTACTTAGTTTTTATGTTTTTTTTATATGTATTAGTTTTTTTTTTTTGAAAAAATATATTGTGTATTTTGTGTTTCTATGGGCCTTAGTTGCCTGCAATAAAACTTTGTTTTTAAAAAATAAAATATTAAAATACATTTAAAAATGTAAAAAATAGTAGTCCTTCTGTGGTTAGTGCTCCAGAGAAAGGAACCTCCTCACAATACGAGCCGTATCGAGGAGTACTGCCTTCTGTATCAGGCCCTTTATCCAACCACGTAACGCCAGCTTCGACAGGTCACATGGTCGTCGAAACTTTTGGCCATCAAGCCATTGGCCGTAACGACTATCGGCACAACCTCGTGTGCTAAGCTGAGATACTTGATTTGCTTCTCTTTCTCACACGAGGAACATCAATTATCATTGTGTGGTGAGCTAATCGGTCTATCACTACTATATCAGGGTTATTGGCAACAATAGTCCTATCAGTGATGATAGACCGATCCCAGTACAACGTGACATGGTCTATTTCGAGTGCTGGGTCGGGCACATACTTGTAATACGGTACCTCAAAATTCACAAGTTTGTATTTCAAAGCAAGTTGCTGATGGATAATCCTGGCTACTTGGTTGTGCCTGTGCAAGTACTCTCGTTAGCCAGACGAGAACAACCAGAGATAATTATGTCTGATGGACTCACCCGGGCGGTGGTATGCCCGACACACGTCCACCGTCCCGTCCTTCATAAAATGCCTCCGGTAGTTATTCGTCAAGATAACTTCGTCCATAATCGCACAGACAAAATCTTCAGTTTCCCCGAAGAGATCACTGAAACGTAGCTAGGCCGAGGATGCTGAAAAATCTACATCACACCCATGAAAAGCCCGATAGAAGCGCCCGTGAAGCTCCTTGCCTTTCCATCCTTGCGGTCATCCGTGGTAAGTATCACGGGTTTGCGCCAGTTCTCCTTAGCCATGGACAACGGGGTGAGACCCTTGTCCACTGCGACCACATCTCGGTGCATACTCACATCAGCTTTGAGGAAATAATCTCTGAGATTGCACATCTCGAGGTTGTGGAGAGTCTTGGCGTTTAAAATCCTCGACCTCCACACTTCCGCGGGATGTATAGTCTCATCACCGACGATCGTGGGTGTTGCATTCGGTTTGCGGTCAGCAGTGTACGGACCCTCCAATCCAGGGTGTCAAGCTCAGTTTGAGTCCATTTGAGTATGCCGAAAGAGTTCATTAATACCGGCATGACCCAACCGTTGAAGGCGCACACCTTATTTCCGCCCGACAAAAGCCTATTCAAAACCTATTCAGGCGGCCAAAGAAGCATTCCTTCAACGATTGCTTCATTTCAGTAACATTAACGCCCAACGCGTTTGACTTACCCAAATACTTATAGGCTTCGGTTGAACTGAAGGATCTAACCTGTATGGAATCCGAGAGTTGAATTCTCTCAAATTCCATAATCTCCCCTTTCTTTACATGCATGACTGCACATTTGTCCACACCAAATTCCATCCTGATGGCACTACTGAAGGTTTCAGTTACTTTCAGTAGCTCCACCAGTCGCGAAATTGTTGGGGGCAAAGAGTTTCAAGTCATCCATGTAAAGGAGGCGCGATATGACTTGACCACCTCTTCTAAACCGGTAGCCTTGGCCCGAACCCTCCAACAAATGTACTGAGAGGGTTGAGAGCCAGACAAAACCACAGTAAACTCAGACTGTCATCCTGAAATATGCCACGTCGATCCTTATCGGTTCGCTGTTTGCCTGAGTCTGTCGACATCCTGGATAGGGTAGGATCGTCCTCCACTACGTACTCCCAAACACGTGGTCAGGAGGGTGCGTAGAACTGCATCGACTTTGTACAGCTCCAGCACCCTCGTGAGCCGTGTATGTGGCACTGAGTCATAGGCCTCCTTATTATTATTATATTATTAACGGAAAAAACGATTAATTAGATAGTATCTTCATATTACTATTATTTTACCTGGAAATTACAACACAATTTTTTTAACTATCCAATAACAAAATAAATTAAATGAATACTGAAACAAATTAGATCTGTACCAAAATCGTTTAGACTGTATTTTTTTTTTAATATCATATATTTTTTATTTTTATTGGCGGCACCAGCAGATCTTCGAATCACAATACTATCTTACTACGTAAGACTTATCTGCCAACCTTACAAAGTAAGCGTTCCAAGTCTATACTTGCAAGATACAATCATAGATATAATTAATTTACTTATAATTATACCCATCTAGAATATACTTACCGGGTCTTAAAGTTTACGAGCAGTATTATAAATAGGACACACTATAAAACATAAAGTAGTGTTCGGTTGTTAGGTGACAAGCTGACAAGGACTACACATAATCATATGTATTATACCTATTGATTGAATTCCGGAGATCTTCTTTCTACTTTGCTACTGGTGAGTATTAGTATTTCTGTTTTTATTTTTATTTTCTATATGTCATTTGCCTTTAAAGTGCATTTGCTATGTTCTGTCTCTACACTGCTTTAGGCTGCGTTTCCAGCAGAGGTGTGCGAGGATGCCTAGCGAAGGATGTGTTTGTTAAGAACCAATAGATTGGACTAATTGAAAAATCAGTACTAATTAGAGGTAGGTAGTTTAAAAGTGGCGCCCACTGCCACTTTTCCGTCACTATAGAAAAGTTAAAACGGAATCGTCTTGGTATGGTCATGTGAAGAGGAGGGATGAAAATGAAACGCATGTAACTAGAACAGTTATGAATATAAATGTGAATGGATGGAGAGGGATTTATAAAACTCAACGAAAATTGGATTGGATTGGATGGATTGTTTGAGGAGCGATAAGACCCCAAGTAACATGGGACGCAGGAAGATGTCAAAGTCAAAGCGTTTATTCCAATTAGGCCATTAAACGGCACTTTGGACGTCATTCACATTTCAAATAATATAAAAATTCTAAAGTGACTCTACTGTCCATTCGGAAAAGTAGATTCTTATGGAGAAGAATGGACAAGAAACTCCATAGTTACTCTTCTCAAATTAATCTTTTACAATATTTGGTATACAAAATTGTTGTTATATGTGAGGACCATGCACCTAGGGTATGCAGAGGTAGACTTATTAATTTTCTAAATAAGTAGGTACATGATACTCAAAAATTTACAAATATTGTAATCACTAATTAACAGTGTGTAAGTTAGCAGAAAAATACAAACACAAAAAGAAATAGAACATCTCTAAAGTTAATACATAAAGCAACCAGTTTGATTTTGTCCACAACATTGACTGTCCTATGAGCAGGACCAGCTATGATGATGCGCTCAGCGAGGCTACAATGTTTTAAAAATATTATTGCTTCCCTTGATCATATTGAAAAATTGTATTGCTCATGACTAAATAAGAACAGCACGCGATCTTTGTCGCTTGCGATCTGCGTCTCGGAAAGGAACAAGAGTGCTGGTTTCTCAGTCTCCAGGTGGTGATGGATTGCGGCGAGATTTGAGTGCAGACCTCGAATATTGCTGAGGTGCACTTTGTGGGGGAGGATGTGCTGCCGCTGTACAGCTTTTCTTCTTTTGTTCCTTTTGGCCATAAGTTTGAGTGAAGGTAGGAGAGGAGAAGGAAGTGAAACGAGGTTCCATGCTGCTACCCTCAGGCACGCTCTGACAGGGCGACATCATTGGGGGAGTCTGGAGACTGCGGGGACGCCCGAACCCCCCCGGGAATGTCCATTGTGTCCTCCCCCCTCTGGTCGCCAGCCAGCACGATGGCGCACCCCGGGATTTTTCGACAGTTGGCGGGGCAGCCAGTCATGTGTGGCTAGCACACTACTTGGGCCCCCAACTACCTGCGGTCGGCCAGCGGCGCACCGTGCCTCGGATCCCGCTACCCTCCGTGACTAGTCTCCCGATACGCCCATATCAACGCGAGCCTGGTCGGCCTGCCTGCATTGGAACAACTATTTTGACCCAACTCCTCTGTATTGGCTACACTGGGTATCATACCGGAACACGGCTAGGCCGCTTGGCGGTACGTCTTTGCCCAGTGGGTGGTCACAAGCCATCGGCCGAAGCCTACCACCAGTAAAGTACTCGATTAAAAGATTGGACAAGAACGTTTTTTTCTTAATTAAATTATTTTACAGCGTAGTAGAGAAATGCGTAACTAACTTTCGTAAATTAAGTTAATTAAATTTTAGGATAATAATCGGTGGTGTTTATAATATTTTCTGGACATGCCATTTTCTATTTAATTTATTTTTGAACCGCAAAAAGCTTTTTTGTATAATAATAAATGGACGATTCGATAACTTTCCGATTCAGTCAATCACTAGCGTGTGAAGTGTCGTGGTAAATGAAAGACATTTGCACTCGGTAACATCTTGATTTATTTTGTCTTCACATAGACTGAGCGTACACGATCTTAACATAATGCTTACTTAGATAATTGCTATTCAAAACCGGTAGGCGGTTAGAAAAAAATGAATTCAAAATGCGAAGAAAAAAAAGAAAAAAAAAAAGCGGGTAGTTTGTCTTTCTACATTTCTACTGGTTTTATAACTAGATTAATAAGCACTTATTACTAGTTACTATATTAATGCGTGAACACTACTGTAATGGATGGAAGTGTATTTTATGTAAATAAAAATGCTAATGATAACACGGACAAAAATTAATGGTTCTACTAGAAAAGCAAGTTATTGACTATGTTTACGATGGGATATTATCTTCTGAGATGAATACTACTGTATGATTCACTGGTCTAATGCACTATCTAATTCTCTAGTGGTATGATAATGTTAGTATGAAATATGTAAATATGTTAGTAAGAAATGGAAAGATCTCACGAAATCCGTTGACTGCGAGTCCAAACTGAGTGTTTCCTTGCGTGAAGCTTTCAAGTTGGATGGCGATGTTCTCGGGCTCTGCTCGGGCTGCTACGCTGCGATGACCCAGCTGCGATGACCACTGAAGAACTTGATGTTCGCTCCGATGAAGTACGCTTCTTCGCAAAGGCGCCGAAGATGTTGACCGTAGACTCGAACCAGGCCCGCACGAAGGGTGAGAAGTCCTCTTGAAGTGCCGAGGTCGTAGTCCAGTTGTCCAACGGTCGATTTCAAATTTTGAATAACCGCTTGTCACTCCTGGTAACTGGTCAGTTACTCGTCGAAGGACCATAGAAAGGAGTGGGTTAAATCCTAAGGGTGGTATTAGGACAGCAGAGAAACTCCGGTAACAATAAAATAGTGGACTGTATTAATTGAATGAAGTGAACAAGCGATCAAACAATAATTCGAACTAAGGTTAAAAATAAGGAATGAGTGTGCGCTCAGTGAGGCGGACGATGGCGCAGTCGTGGGCCGCCGCCGCCGGCCGGTGCGAGCTTGCAGTTTGACCCCCTCCGCGACCGCAGGCGTCCCGCGCGGTCGCCCGGCGCGTAGTGATGTTCTCAACACATGTGCCAATACTATACCTATTGATGGTTGATGCTTGGCCGGTTGGTTCCCCGCACACATGGCAGAAGAAATGAATTCATGCTGTGAAGCAACAGGATCTTCTAAAATAATCAAACAATCTTCTTGAAACTACTTGATGAATCAAGTAGATATTTAATTTTTTCCGAACCAGGAACGCAAAACGAAACAAATTTATGTTTTTAAAACACAGAAACCCAATTTAAGCTGAGTTAATGCAATCCTTTAGACTCTTCTATCGTGGGACTTCGCCAACTGCTCGTGGGTGATATTACGTGACCCCTTCTCCAAGTCCGTATAGGCCCAGTATTGGGTAACTTTAGCAAATGTAAGCGCGCACCTGTTGAGCAACCCTTGCCAAGGTTGGTCTGTGGATGGGTGACCGTCTTAACATAACGAGTTTCCTCCGTGCCTCGGAAAACACGTTAAGCCGTTGGTCCCGGCTGTCATTTGTAGATCTTTGGGAGTCGTTACGGATTGTCAGAAGCCAGTAAATCTGACTCCAGTCTTGCCAAGATGTACCGTGTTACCCAGTTAATGGGTTGTGGAGGTCTGGTAGGCAGCCGCTCCACGTAAAACACTGGTATTCAGCTGAATCCGGTTTGACTGGAAGCCGACCCCAATGTAGTTGGGAAAAGGCTAGGCAGATGATGATGATGATGAAGCGCGCGCCTGTTGACCAATATTGTAATCATAATACCGCAATTTAAAAATGAGATCAAATACATAACGCCATCTTTGGAATATGTAGTTGAACAGTTAAAATACAAGCTCGGAGTTTTTTGGATTTTATTATGAATAAAAATATAATGTACATTCAGAACGATTTTTTTTAACGTAGTAAATAATTTCGTTTGTAAAACGTATTTTTAGTAAAATATTTTTAGTGTCATTCTTATGCTGTCGATAGTAATACGTCGGTCAATACATGGCACTGCATGTATTTGCATTACGTAGAATAATACGTTTATGTGAGGAGCTCGTGGCTAAATAATAACAGCCGCACGGGTCGATCTTCAAGGTTAAGCAACGCTTGCCAAGGTTGGTCTCTGGATGGGTGACCATCTTAACATACCGAGTTTACTCCGTGCCTCGGAAAGCACGTTAAGCCGTTGGTCCCGGCTGTCATTTGTAGATCATTGGCAGTCGTTATGGATAGTCAGAAGCCAGTTAATCTGACCCCAGTCTTGCCATGAAGTACCGTGTTACCCAGTTAATGGGTTGTGGAGGTCTGGTAGGCAGCCGCTCCTCGTAAAATACTGGTATTCAGCTAAACCTGGCTTGACTGGAAGCCGACCCCAATATAGTTGGGAAAAGGCTAGGCAGATGAGAATAATACGTTTATGTCTTCTAGAAAATTGCTATAATTCCTATCAGGTTTATGTGTAAAACTTATCTACATTGGTTTTGTATTTGTTTAACGTGATACAAACAAAACCGAATACAGATAAAGAGAAAAAAGGTTCTGTTAGTGATGCTTTAACAGTCTGGTATTATATTTGGCATACTTGGATAAATGCTAAAACATATACGAAATACAACAATAACATGTTACGAATATTTGGAAAAATAGGAATCATAAAAGTAAGGAAATGTATAAGTTAAATTAAATCCAAAAACAATTACGACTTTTGAGAACCCACACCAGCTCCTTCGGCAAGCAGTCTTTTAACCGACGGCCTATGACTACTGTCGACAACTGAATAAAATAGCCGATCTTATTTATGTCATGGTTTTTCACTGCTAGGTCCCGTCAAAGTATAGCGTGATGATGAACATTGCTAAGGTTAGACCCATAAGTATCTGCAATTTTGTTATTATGTACTGGCTTTTTATTACAATTCCTTGCCAAACTGTTGGGGAAAATGTGAAATATTAATTTAAAAGTTATTTTCAGTACGCGCAAACCCATTTTATTTTAATTTTAAATTATTATAGTGTAAAAATGCATTTCCAAAGAGAAAATAAACAAAAAAAAATATCTGTTGGTGAGGCACGAACCATGTGCACTTTCTCGTTCAAAACAGACATTTGTAGTATTGCTCATCCTTCATGGTACACAGCTTGATAATATATATATATATAGCCTATAACCTGACCGTACCTATAAGGGTTGTTTATACAAAATTTAAACAAAATCGGTTTGGTAGTTTTCTCGCCAATTGGAAACATACAGCTTAAGATTTACTATTTATTATATGTATAGATTTACTATGGAACAATTTAGTTCTGTCCTCGAGGAGTTCGTGGTTGAGGAGATCGTGGCTTGATAATAATAGCCGCACGGGTCGATCTTCAAGGTTAAGCAACGCTTGCCAAGGTTGGTCTGTGGATGGGTGACCATCTTAACATACCGAGTTTCCACCGTGCGGGCGGTCATTTGTAGATCTTTGGCAGTCGTTACGGATAGTTAGAAGCCAGTAAATCTGTCTCCAGTCTAGCCATGAAGCTGACCCCATTATAGTTGGGAAAAGGCTAGGCAGATGATGGTGAATTTAGTTCTGTCCTTCTGAATCGATTCGATTTTATTTTGTTTTAGAATTTTGACGTTAGGGCCCATATATATCCAAAAATAGTATCCAATTTCTTTGTTTGTTCACTTTTGATTAATACTAAATCGTTTTTATTATAGTAACTGGATTACATTTCTTTCTAACTTTTTATTTTCCTTACCTATTTCTAAATTATATTTAGCTTCTTTTGGCGCTACTTTTAGCCTATATCTTAAATCTAAAGAGCAGTCATTGTGATTATATAATGGTTCTATTCTATAACAATTCTTAATATTATTAGGAATATTACATGTCCTGCCGAAGGGTGTGTACTTCGACTCTGAGTGGACGGTATTATTATAACTGTAACACCAAAATGGTATCCAGTGTGACCAGTCATAACCGTTATCGCCTGAGTAAGTCCTTAGAAAAGCGCCTAAATGCTTATGAGCATTTTCGAAAGAACCGATTGATTGATGGTGGTATGTTGTGGACGTTTGTTTTCTATTTTTAATAATTTAAAAACTTCAACCATAGTGCTTGAAATAAACTCTGATCCTCTATCAGTAGCTATAACTTTAGGTATACCGAAACGTAAATAAAATTTTGTTTAAATGATCTTGCCACAGTCACGGCTTCTTTTTTTTATAGGATATGCTTCAATAAATTTAGTTGTTACAAGGTAACAATTTCCATCCTCGTCTTTATCTAAAGGACCTACCAAATCTAAAATGTGTTTTCAAAACCTGACGACGCAGTTGTTGTGATCGTCATCAGCTGTTTTGTGTTTCTACTATATTTAGTCTTCTGACATGTGGAACACTTTTTTTTACAAAATCAAGTACATCTTAGTCGATGCCCAGAAGTATCGTCTCTTGATGTTGTTAGTCATTCTGCGGACTCCAACATGTCCACTGGTAGGTAGTAGATTAAAGTCATTTAATATACACTGTTTTTCACTATCGTTATCTATTCTTTCTATTCCTCTTAGTTTGAATATTTTCGGACCGGTTCAATCTTTTAATGTTTGTATTTTGCTACACAATCTCTTTATTTTCATTATTTTTAACTATGCATACTTCTTTTACTTTTATTTTATAGCTAAACTTCTCTAACTTAGTCGAAAATTTGGCTCGCGAAAAATGTGCCGTAAAGTTGAGGTTTAGTCCTAACAACATTTTACTAGGGATGTAAGCGAGATATAGATTACTACTGTTTTTCTGTGTGTATAAATGAAATGAATAATTTGTCAAGGTTTTCTGTAAATTGGCTGATATATGAATATTATTACTGAAGTGGTCGAAAAACATATCTAAAAATTCTATAAGTCGCGAGCGCTGCAAAAACTATTGATGATAGTACAAAACGATATACTACAGTATCTACGAAAAAGTCCGGAAATGCATATCTTTTATGGTTGACTCACAATAAACATTTTTATTATATTCAAATTTGATATAAAATACTGCTTCATTTGCAGAGGTGTTTTTACCAATATTTATTGATATATTGATTTTGATCAGTTGATTATATGATTGTACAAACTCTTATCACAATAAACATGTTAGTTAAGTGTTTAATTTAGAGTAAAATTGTTGTTTACACCTCTTAATTTGGATGAATTTCTTAGGAGATATCTCAAAATTAAAGTATTTCACGCAAACAAATAATTATAACGGAGGTAGAAATGTCCCGAACTGGTGAGAGCGAACACCTGAGAGCAGACGTCATTGACGGTTGTCTATTGTATTGCATTTCCGTAAGTACTGCTGGACTTCACGTGGTTTCATATTCCTGCGTAAAACCGAAGGTGAACCACAAATTCGAATCGAAACCATAATAAATCTAAAACTTTTAGCAAAAAAATGACTATCTTGTTCCAACTACCTCAATGTCATTTCGTATAGTTTATTCCTTATGCACTATTTCTATTTTAAGTTTGATACTAATGACAATTGTTCTGTTTTTTCATTACATCTTAATAGTCTGGCTAGCCAATATTTAATAATTTGCTATTTATGTCCAAAGTTTGTTCTTGTAAAAGCTGTTTTTATCAGTATTTCACTGTGTTATGGGATGGTTCACTTTGTAATCAAAAGTAATTTATTTAATTTTTCATATAAAACAAAATTTGTCAATAATCACTACGCAACACAATTGCACTTAAATTCTCAAAACATTCACACCAAACATTACCACAAACCCCTTATTATAAATATACTGAACACGCTAAATTCTAAATGTTTCACTAAAGCACCAACATACTCTGCAGCACATACAGAAACTAGTCATTCACTTTTAAAATTATAAATTCGATAAGGACAAAGTTAATAAATTTATTGATTCTGTAGAATCATTTAATATCTCACAGTCGTATATGACTTTGCCAGAACAATGTTTGGAGCATATAAACACTACCCAGCCAACTTTGAACATACTGCATGTTAACCTAAATCGCAACTTTGATGGTCTCAATGTCTTAATTTATTCCATCAATGTTAAGTGTGATATAGTTATCTTGTCTGAGTGCTGGTTGAGTAAAGTGACAGATATTCCTGTATTAACTGGCTTTACCTCAGCTAGATCCTCATTTAACAACCAAAATGATGGGGTGGCAATTTATATAATTTCTGATGTGACTTATAAGCTAATTGAACTGGTTTTTCAGGACGCTAACTGTCTCATCTTGAGGCTAGGACTAGATACAGCTATTGTTGCAATGTACCGTTCACCTTCGGTGAGAAATATAGAAAATTTTCTTAATTCTTTAAACATTATTTTAGAATCCCTGGCGTCAATAACAACTGTAGTAGTGATTGGAGATTTAAACATAAATATTCGACCAGATAATAATGATCCAAACTCCGAAGAATATTGAAATACAATGGCTTTTCACACGCATTGAAAACTGCCTGGATCTATTTTAAAAAACGGATAGTCCCTCCACAACCTTGGTTCTAGACTCTTATTTTACTGATCATGCACCTATCTTATTTTGCACTGAACGAAAGCCTCTAAATACTTCAAAACCTAAAAGTACAGTACGGCATTTAAACCTTCCAGGAATTATTAGCAGCTTAGAAAACTCCGGTCTCTCAAGTGTTTTAACTAGCCCAGATCCTAATCAAAGTGCGGAATAACTCATCTCCATTATATCTGACACAATAAATCAAAACAGTACGCTAAAAAAAGTCTCTAACAGGAAGCATACTGTTAAACCATGGATGACCGCTGGCCTCCTGAGGTGTGTCCGAAATCGGGATCAACTCCATAAAAAAGCAAAGCAAAATCCTAAAGACCTTACTGCTAAACTAATATATTCTAGATACCGGAACTAATGTAACAATTTGATGAAAACTATAAAAAGCAATTTTGACGAGAAAGAACTCCTGAAGGCCAATGGTAACCCCAAAGCAACTTGGGACATCATAAAAACCATCAGCTACAAAAACACTTCACCCATAAGTAAGTCAGGAGAACTACTTAATATGTGCAGTGATCCACAGTCCTCTGTCAATTCAATAAATAATTATTTTGCAAACGTTGGAGCGGCTCTTGCCAGGCAGGTTGCGCAAGGTCAGAGTTTAACTCGCCCAAACTTTGAATTTGACAGCTTAGTTAATCCTCAAGGTTACTCATTTGTATTACTTGAAACGAATTTCTCAGAAATAGAAAACATAATTATAGGATTAAAACATAATTATGCAGTAGGCCACGATGGAATACCAGCCTCAGTTATCAAGTCTGCCAGACATGTACTTGTTCCAGCAATAACGCATATCTGTAATTTATGCATCACAAAAGGTATTTTCCCCGACACTTTTAAGAAGGCATTAGTCACACCAGTATTTAAGGGTGGGGATGGTGACCGTGTCGAGAACTATAGGCCTATATCTGTACTTACCACACTGTTCAAAATTATGGAGAAGGTCCTGAACAAAAGATTGCTTAGCTATCTTGAATGCAACAATATAATTGCGCCAAACCAATATGGTTTTAGGAGAGGCGTATCAACAGAAGATGCTGTTCTTGAACTGACTAGCCAGATAGTTAGGAATCTTGATTCTAGGACCAAAACTATAGGTATTTTTCTTGATTTAGCCAAAGCATTTGACACGGTCTGTACTCCCATCCTTTTTCATGGTTTAGAAAGCTTGGGAATAAGAGATATTGCTCTTAACCTCTTCCGTGACTATCTTACAAACCGTAACCAACGAGTTAAGGTAGAAAACTACTTCAGTGACGATGTGAACCTAACCTTTGGTGTACCACAGGGCAGCGTGCTAGGGCCCACCCTTTTTCTTCTGTTTGTAAACAGATTGTCTCTGCTGTCAATCCCACACTGCAAGATACTCGTATATGCAGACGATACTGCGCTTATCATAAGTGGAGATACATGGGAATCTGCTCACCAAGCAGCTGAAAAGGTTCTTGGCATAGTCATGGGTTGGCTTTCATTGAATTTGCTAACGCTAAATGTCTCTAAAACCCACTATGTCCCTTTCTCTGCGAACACCGCTACACAGCCTAGTATGCCAGACATTAAAGCCCATAGTTGTCACCTTACACTGATCCCTTGCAGTTGCCCTACTATACATAGAAGCGCTTGTGTTAAATACTTGGGTATGCACATTGATATCACATTGAGTTGGCAAAAGCATATCAGTGTGACAGTTACGCGAGTTCGTAAACTATTGTTTCCTATGAAAAAACTAAGAAAAGTGGTTGCCGACCGATTGTTAAAAACTATTTATTTTGCCCTAGCCCAGTCACTACTTTCCTATTGTATATCTGTCTGGGGTGGTACACTTAAAACGTATTTACTTCGCCTTGAGAGGGCACAAAGAGCTGTCTTGAAAGTCATGCTTTACAAACCTTACCGGTACCCGACAACCCAGCTTTATGAAGACATATCTGTACTCACTGTCCGACAGGTCTGTGCACTTAACATCACTTTACGTGTACACTCATCATCGACCTATGACCCAAAATTATTAGAGCAAAATAAACGACGTAAGGATCCTGTATGCCCACCTGTCACCACCAAAACTGCTCTGGCGAGGCGAAGCTACCCGTGTCTTAGCAGCCACCTTTATAAAACTATAAATGAAATCTGCAATGTATATTCTTTACCTAAATTTAAATGTAAAACTGTAGTTAGTAGTTTTCTTCACAATTTAACGTACGATGAGACTGAGCAACTCTTTACAAAAAAATATATTAAAACATCTAAAAGCAGATTTAAATTGGTCCTTTATCATTTGTTTTTATACGGTGATACATACGAACACACACACACACTCAAACAAACACCCACACCACCTACACCCATTCCTTGCTAAGTGTTAAGTACTTACATAATCGTAATTTTCAGCTTAGAATAATGCAGCAATTGTAAATGAACTGTAATGTAAGAGGAAGGCGCCTGTGTCTGTAACACAGTTTATACTAGCACAGACACAGCCGTTCACTCTGTCTCAAATAACACTTAGTTTCTTAATATGTATAATGGCGTTTTTTATGTTTTTCGTTGAGATGGACAAATTGTATTTGGCTTTTTGCACACTCAATAAATGGCCCCCCCGAAAAGGGTCGCTAGCATAAAGTGATGTAGCGCCAAGGAGGCAACATATCCTGAGGTGCTAGAGGAGTGGAGAGGTATACCACGGCTATCAGGACAATCCCGGAAGTACGGTCAAAATCCCTAACAGCACCTTACTGGATTATACATCCTTCTCCCGAGCACGTTTGCTCTTGCAAATCTCCAGCCAGACCGGCCGATTAAGGCAAGAAGAAGGTGGGAGCTCTGTTTCTCGTCAGTTTTCACCTCGGCCAGCCAATAAAGGCAAGCCGGAAATATATAATCCTATAGCCCATGTTCATCAAGGATACTGTAGGATTCTAATAATGAAAGAATTTTTCAAATTGGTCCAGTAGTTTTGGAGCCTATTCAATTTAAATAAACAAACAAATAAATATTTCCTTTTTATAATATAAGTGTTGATTTAAGTAGATAAGGATTAACATCATGATATTCAAATCACCACTATTCCATTCCACCCGGGTTTTGATTTAATAATTTGAACAAAAAGCGGTCATTGTGACTTAAAAATAATAGTTAGAAATATACCCTTGCGGCCTTTTTTGTAGATATTAATGTCCTATATAAAACTGTGGTACATCACTTTGCTCTATTGTCAATAGTTTCCATAGCGTACGCGATATAAGGATCTTTTTTGGTATTTTTTTTCACACCTTGGGTTACATTACCGAAGCTTTCATACGAATCTCTGACTTATTTTAAATATCCTATAGCCCATGTTCATCAAGGATACTGTAGGATTCTAATAATGAAAGAATTTTTCAAATCGGTCCAGTAGTTTCGGAGCCTATTCAATTCAAACAAACAAACAAACAAATTAATAATTCCTTTTTATTTATTTATTTTGTTTTACAGAAAGCTTACAGAATAATAACCTAATTGAAATAACATAAATCTATCTATCTATATATATAAAAATGAATCCCTATTTCCCTTGGTCATCGCATCACGCTTGAACGGCTGGACCGATTTTGATAATTCTTTTTTTGTTGTGTGCGTTCTGGTCACGAGAAGGTTTAAGGCTATATATTATTACGCTATGTGCTTTGGAGGATGAGCAATATTCAGAAATGTCTGTTTTAAAGACAGGCACAAGGTTCGATCCCCGGCCAGCAACAGTTATTATTTTTGTATTTATTTTATCTTTTAAACTTTATTTTTACACCAAAGTATTGTTAAAAAAAGTAATAAAATGTTTTTTTTTGCACTTAAAATAACATTTAAATTTATATTTCACATTTTGCTAAACAGTTTAGTGGGGAATTGTTATAAAAACCACAACTTAATACAAATTTCCAGATACTTATGCGTCTAACCTTAGCAATGTTTATCATCACGCTATACTTTCAAGGAGCTGAGCAGCGAAAAACCATGACATTAATAAGATTGGCTATTTCAATTCTTTCTCAACGGTACTCATAGACTATCGGTTTAAAGACTGCTTTCCAAAAGACTTGGTGTGGGTTCGAATCCAACCAAACATGGCTCTTTTTTTAATTTTGTACATATTTTTAATTATTCATTTCCTTTCTTTTTTTATTTTCACCAATATTTTTAAATATTGATAACATGTTATTATTGTATTTTTTTGCATGCATCTATGCCAAAATATAATGACCAGGATATTAAAGGATAATTAACAGAACGCATTACGTTAAAAAGTACAAAACCAATGTAGATAACTAACTTTTACACATAAACTGGATAGGAATTGTGGCAATATACTTGAAACCAACAGTACGTAATGCAGATACCCGTAGTGCCATCTATTGACCCAAAAAGTACTCAACACAGCATGTGAATTACATCAAAACATATTTTTTAGTTGTTAGTGGTACTTATAAAACGTCTTATAAAAAGTGTTTCTTTTAATACCTTTAAAATATCGTTCAGAAAGAATTCCTATTAATATTCGTAAAAATCAAACAAACTCCGAATGAATATTTAGACAGAACAACTTCAGATTCCATAGATAGCGTTATGCATTTGATCTCATTTTTCGAATTGGCAACTGCGCTTACATTTGATAAGATTAACTTGAGTTGCTCAAAAATGAATCTTTACGGGCTAGCGGTCACGTCATACCCTCCGCGAGCAGCTGGCAAAGTCTCATCATCGAGGAGTAGCGAAAAGAGTTGAATTATATTGGTTGGTGGGTTAATCGGATACCTAACTGTGTTCTAAAAACTTAAATCGTTTCGACTTGCATTCCTGATTTGAAATAAATTGAGAATTAACTTGATTCATCAAGTAGTTTGCTAACTTGGTAGTTTGAAGAATAGCACCATTCACATAGCGACAAATAATATCAGCATACAAAGATAATAATGCAAACATATGGCCTTTTTATGGCCCGACGCCATAAACAGCCTTCCTGCGAGCATGATATATTCTTATATCACCACTCAAATGCGCATTATTTTACTAATATTGCTAAAAATTGACGATAATTAATTGGCATACATCACAATCAAGAGATGTTTAGGTTATTATAGAAGATAGCTTATGTTGTCCCGTTGCTTCAGCATTAATTCATTACTTCTGTGAACGGGGAGCCCACCGACTAAGCAGACCATCAATACGGATAATATTAACAAAATAATGTTTTTTGAGAAAAATAAGGAAATTATTTCCATGAAAACGCAAAGGAAGAAAATGAGATATCATCCGATTAAATTTTATGATTACTATTTAAATAGGTAATTTCTAAAAAACTTTGCAAATGAACTCAGTTGAAAGTCACACGTATCAACAAACTGTCATAGTAGCTGAAATAAAATTTCGGCTGATTACTCCGGCTTGGCTAAAAACTGTTTAATTCTCAATGAAGGCAATGACGCCAGAGACGAACTCACGAAGAAAGTTTCCGAAACGGTACTGCTGGACCTGTACCGACTTCTCCTCTTACCTTTCTCACTGATTCGTACATGAATTTGCCAGATATGAACTGAACTTCAAGACAACAAATGATCACGGGTTACAAACTACAGGCAGTTAAAAACGGCAATGTTAATATGCCATTATGTTATACATGCGACTAACTAAGTGACTTCTCAACCCAAGTTCTCTCAACCCTCCGAATAATAATAGGTATAAAAAAATATCTTATCGATATTGGCACTGCGACACAATGATTTAAAAAAATGGCTGGCAGCGGATGTTCGCGGACTGCACAATATCGCGATAGATGGCGCTTTGTGGGAGGCTTACATTTAACAGTGGACGGCAATTGGCTGAAATAATGATGATGATGATAGTCGCCATAGACAGCCCAATGTACAAAGGTTGCTTCGATACCGAGAAATCAGTCGCCGACTTCATTCTGGAAATGAGGCCTTTGCTACCCAACGTGCAAAAATCTTCGGAAAGATGAGGACACTTAGCAAAACCTATATACGTAACTTCGCTGGCTAACCTTGCCAGGACTCCTAAGCACAATGGCGCGAATGGGAGTCTAAGTGCGGATAACGGAATATCAACTATACTCTCTCCGTTGCGAGGGTAGTCTTTCCTTCTGGATAGAGTTTTCCATTTCAACTTTATGTTACCTTAGCAACTTTTTTTTTCAAATTAAAACGTTACTCATTACGAAAAATTACTAAGGTTGGTCGGTGTTTTCAATAGAAGAGGTGATACAGCCAATGCCTTGCATTCTAAGGGGGCCAAGCAATGCTAGAAGTTGACTGTTCGTATATTTTATGCCAAAATAGTTGCTGGTCGCTCACAATGGGCCTCATCAGAAGGCTTAAAGTCACTCAAAAGGCAATGGAGAGGGCAATGCTTGGGCATAGGGCAATTCTTTGCGTGATCGAATCAGGAATGATGATATTTGTAGAGAACCAAGGTTACCGACATAACCCGAAGCATCGTCAAAATAAAGTGGCAGTGGGAAAGGCATATTGCTTGCAGAACAGACGGTCGTTGGGGCCGAAACATTTTGGAGTAACGACCGAAACGTTGAAAATACTCCCACAAAGTGAGTCGTTGTGGCGACGCTTGGGGTTATAGCGACGCTATGTCCAGCAGTAGAGGTCTTTCGGGTGATATGATGATATCTTAACTTAATCTCGATCTTACCTAGCTATATGCCATACACGTAAACGAAGTCGCGTGCTACAGCTATCTATTATTTTCTAATCTTCTACTGTATAAAAATCTCGGATCACAATGTTTGTTATCGAACTCCTCCGAAATGGCTTGACCAATATATATGACATTTTTGTATTTATTTATATGGCAAAACAACGTTTGCCGGGTCAGCTAGTATTGTATACAAATACCTACTTATCTGAATTATGTATGGAATTGGACCAATGTAAAATTAATTTAGTTTTGGATACGTTTCATCGAAGAACGCTATAAGTTCTAAAAGATCTCGCCACGACTAATAGGAGCGGAGCATTAAGGAAAAGTGTGACGCAGACGAAGTAGCGCGGCTCAGTTAGTAAGTAAATATACTAAGAAAAAGTTTATAAATTTCACTGGTCAACAATATTTTGTCACAAGGAATGTGCTTACTAATTTTGAATTACCCTACCCTTATCACAAAACCATATTTATTTTGCTTTGATTAGGTCTAGTTTTTGTGTGACATTGACATCATTTTCCTTTAGCTTGTAAATTCCGATTTTTTTGTTTTTCAGTAAAGTAGCTGTTTTTTTTAAGTTTACTGAATTATTTTATTCTTTTAAAACGTGGAAGAAGCGTCCAAAAGATTCTGACAAGTTTCTTTTTTTTTTAATATTGACGTTATTTATAAAAGCAAAATAAATACACTTAAAATAAGAAATCGTAACTAAAATAAGGCGTCAAAAATTTGTGCGCATCGCTGTGCACTGGAAGTGAGCCCAAAAAACTGGCGGCATTGCCACGTTGTATGGTAATGCTTATCCTCTGTCTGAGATAAAAGCCAGCTCTTGAGTCACGCGAAGTGTCAACTAAGCATTTAGAAATATCTGAATAAAGCAAGAGCACACGGACCCCACGGTCCAAGAGTTTCAACCCCAAAGGGCGCAATACAATAATTGCCAACAAGGTTGTTATATTTTCGCCACTTGAGGTTCTCAGCAGCCCTAGCAGCAGTACCAGCACAGCACGACGAGCTTGGAAGACGGGATGGCTCAAGAGAATCGACACAAGTAGCGTCCCACACTAAAAGCTTACCCATCTTCCATGAAAACAAAGACATACCGTCCGGTCGCTTCCCATCGTCGCGTGCCAGGCCATTGGGTTCTAGTACGGCTGGAACGCTGACGGCGACAAGAGCGCGTCGGATAATGTCGTTGATGTTTGCGTGCCGTGCAAAGCAACCCACACTTCGACTGCATGAGAGGCCATGGTGCCCGAGGCTGTTGACAGCTTCGCCACAGTGACAGCGATGAGGAGAACCACACGAGGCGCCTAAGCGAAAGGAAACAGCGAGGCGGAAAGTAGTATCGTAGTTTCTTTACATTAAATGTATGGTGATATTATTTGATTATTTTTAGAACTCAAAAAAGATAATCTGCACGATGAATAAAAATAAATGTGAGCTTTATTTTGAGATTTTTTAATGTAAAAGGATAGTTGAATATTCTGACGATCGACAATCAATCCTTTAACTTGATAATGTGCCTGTTTCGATTGAAACCACCTGAACACTTCAGTTTTCGCCTCAAAGCTCCATTTCAATATCATATTACAGGAAAACTGTGTGTCTCAATAATTCTAAATTCAGTTCTATGATATTAAAACATGTTCTTAACATAATTAGTTAAAAACATTCTTGTGGCAAATAAAACGTGTTTTTTTGTTGACCATTTTTTTGACCCACAGACGGACCCAAAATGATGAAATTACAACTTGTTTTTTAATCTGAGTGGAGTCATTTATCAGTCTACTGAAGGCCAAATGATTAAAATACATCCATATGTTTCTAGCTCAACAATGCTCTCTGTGGCGCTAATCTGCATCGCGTGCGCTGCGTACTGGTGGTGGTGCCACGACAGTGGTAACACAAACGAGCCGCCATACTTCCCGGGGGCGTGGCCTATCCTGGGACATGCGCCGATGTTTATTGGAGATGGCTGCAGTGAGTTGTTTTGAGTTGCGTCAACCCGACGAAGGTTGTGGTTTTAAACACAAACACATATTAAACAAATATAAACTACTGCTTAAACTGATGGTTCAATTGATTTAGTGATCATTATTGTTGTTTTTACATTAGTTTTTAGTTGAATTTCATTATTTTATGGAATAGAAAATAAATTATGAGTTGCAACAAATACCAGTGAACATTAGTTGTAGGTATTAAAACTAAATAAATCTATCTAACCGGTGGTCTATGAAACCCCATTTCGCCAAGTTATGTTTGCAGCGGCCTACCTGGGTACGCAAACGGTTCAAAAAGCTCCGCACCAAGCCCACCGCATTTCTCTACCTAAAAGCAACTGCTTTTTGGGTTTCATAAAATCGTGATTCGGTGGATACGTCTTGTCCTCCCACAGTTTGCCTTTCTCATTCGATGACCTATTCTGGATTGCATCTGTGTGTCGAAGGAAGCTTTTGTGACTCTTTGGTCTACCTGAGGTTGACGTGATGAATTAATGCTGAAGCGACGGAACAACAAAGGCTATCTTCTAAAATAACCTAACCATCTTCTTAATAATTGTGAATTATGCCGTCAGCTATTTTTAATAGTATCAGAACCAACAGCTATCAGCATCAGTATCAGTCTCAGTATCTATTATGTTCGCATTTTCTTCTTCTCCGTCGTTCCTTTACTGCAGAGGATCGCGACCGCATACGACGCGTATCCATGTATTTTTCTGCTGCGTGGACCGCTCTGTTCATGTTGCTTCTAGCAGCCTTTTCTACTGCGTCGGACCATAAAGTAGACCATGTTTGCATATTTGAACTTTAATTTGTTGAAATTATATTGCGTTATGAATGGTGCTATTCTTCTAACTACAATGTTGAGAAACTACTTTATGAATCAAGTTGATTCTTAATAATTTATCGAATCAGGAACGCAAATCGAAAGGTGTTTGGAACTCAGTTAGACATCCCATTAAAAAAATAACATTAATCGAATTCAACTCTTTTCGCGACTTATCATGGGACTTCGCCAGCTGCTCACGGATATGACGTATGGCGTGACCCTTGGCCCTAAGCCCGTAAAGATTCTTTATAACAACTCAAGTTAAGCTTAGCAATTGTAATCACATACATACCATTAAAAAAATGATATCAAATGCATAACGCCATCTATGGTATCTGAAGTTGAACTGTCAAAATATTAGTTCGCAGTTCGTTTAATTTTATTAATAGGAATATTACGTTCATTCAAAATGACATTTTTAAGGTATTAAAAGGCTCACTTTTTTAAGACGGTTTAAAAATACCACTAATAACTAAAAAAAATATTTTGATGTAGTTCTCATGCCGTTGTTAGTTCTATTTGGGTCAAAAGATGGCATTACGGGTATCCGCATTACGTTATAAGTTGATTTCATCTGCATCGCCATAATTCCTATCCGGTTTATATGTAAAAGTTAACTACATTGGTTTTGTACTTTTTAACGTAATGGAACAAAAAAAATACAGCTGAAAATAGTTTCTGTTAATTAACCTTTAACACCCTGGCCATATATTTTGGCACAGATCAATGCAAAAAAAAAATATAGTAAATACAACAATAACATAATTATTATTAAATTATGAAAAAATGATTAAGAATCAAAAAAGAAAGGAAATTAATAATTTAAAAACTTTGAAACTCAAAACAATCGTGCGGATTTGAACCCACATCAGGTGTTTTGAAAGGCAGACTTTATTCCGATGGTCTATGACCACCGTTGACAACGGAAATTGCCAATCTTACATATGTCATGTTTTTGTGCTGCTCAGCTTCTTGAGAGTATAGCGTGATGATAAACATTGCTAAGGTTAGACGCATAAGTATCTGCAAAGTTGTGTATTTTTAAAACAATTCCACACTAAACTGTTTGAAAAAAATGTGGATTTAAACTTAAATGTTATTTTAAGTGCGCAAAAACCCATTTTATTATGTTTTTTACAAAATTATGGTGTAAAAATACAGTTCATGAGATAAAATAAATACAAAAATAAAAGCTGTGCTGGCCGGGGACCGAACCATGTGCCATTAATTTAAAATGACATTTTTGAATATTGCTCATCCTCCAAAGCACACAGCGTGATACTATATAGCCTAAAACCTTTTCCTGACCAGAACGAACACAACAAAAAAAGGTTTATCGAAATCGGTCCAGCCTTTCAAGCGTGATGCGGTGTCCAAGGGAAATAAATAGGGATTCAGGGGTAGGTAGGGTAGGTAGGGTAGGTAGGGTAGGTAGGGTAGGTAGGGTAGGTAGGGTAGGTAGGGTAGGTAGGGTAGGTAGGGTAGGTAGGGTAGGTAGGGTAGGTAGGGTAGGTAGGGTAGGTAGGGTAGGTAGGGTAGGTAGGGTAGGTAGGGTAGGTAGGGTAGGTAGGGTAGGTAGGGTAGGTAGGGTAGGTAGGGTAGGTAGGGTAGGTAGGGTAGGTAGGGTAGGTAGGGTAGGTAGGGTAGGTAGGGTAGGTAGGGTAGGTAGGGTAGGTAGGGTAGGTAGGGTAGGTAGGGTAGGTAGGGTAGGTAGGTATAGTACCCAGTTGACGGGAGCGAAGCCGCGTGGGTCAGCTAGTTAAGACATAAATTTTGTATAAAAATATACCTATCTTGTAAAATTTCCCTTCACATTATGTCAAAGGACAATATATTAAACAAGGACCGGACGCGAGAAGTGCTCTGCCCAATCAGGGCAGATCGCCACAGTATACTCTACCGTGTCCTCCGAGCGACCCACACATTGTTGACCCACACAGTGTCCTCCCGCCGAATCAGAAACAGGTAGCTCCCGAAACAACCGTGTCCGGTAAGTACCTTTGTCAGGTGGAAAGTGAGGGAGCCGTGGCACCTCTCTAGCCACTCCTCAAAGAGGTTGACTTATCACCACAATAGTGGCGTGACCAGCTCATGACGCCATAACGATTGACTGTGAGGGGGGATATCGGGGACTACATTTTATCGCGACATCTCATCGTATCGCTGCAATAGAAAAGGATCATCTAACTTCAACGGATCATTTCTTATACCTTTCCCCGACCTGTTTCTGGTTGATGTGCATCAGCAGGGTTTTGTCAATCTATCTCCTGTAAACCTTCATTCTCAAATTTAAAAATACCGTTTTCGTCTTAGGTATTTTAGTTCCTCCATAAATGTTATCCAACTTCCTCTGATATCGTATCTTTGTACTAAACTATTTTTCACTTTATTATAAACAGCTTTATTTACTACTTCCGTGAATTCCTTGTGATGTTCTTTTAAAAGATGATTTACGAATAACTTCTCAAACGGGTTTCCTTGAATAATTACTTGCAGATTTTTGGGATCAACTCAACCGCGTAGCAAATTACAGTTACGATTTGGGCGGAGTCATAGCAGGAAGACTTGGTCCACGCACTGTATATTGTAAGTATGATTATTATGGTTTAAATTCAATTGTGGAGGAAACCTTCTAGACTATTTGACAGAAATCTAATACAACTGATAATTATTTGCCAGTTGTCTCTGATCCGGACGACTGTTTCACGGTAGCAACTACGTGCTTTGAGAAACACCCGTTTTACGACTTTGCTGAACCATGGTTAGGCAACGGATTACTTACTGCAAGATGTGAGTTGCATACATTTACTATGTTAATTTAATTTACTTACTTAACACCAAAAATACGTAGTTCCGCTTCTTGCTATTTCAGAAAATTGCAAATATAAAGATATAGATCCCTACATTAAACTAAATGGAATCCATAGAACTCAAGTAACATAGTTCCAATAATAAAAAAAAATGTGATCTTCAGATGCTATTTGGAAGGATCACCGCAAGCTCTTGAACCCAGCTTTCAATCAGATACTCCTTGACTCGTTTATGGGCGTCTTCAACAGTCAGTCCAGGAAACTGTTGAAAGACCTCGAGAAACATGTTGGAAATGAACTGTTTGATCACTGGACTTACATACGACACAACAGTTTGGAAACTATTTGCTGTAAGTGCTTTCACTTCGTTTTTGTAATTCCAATATTCGTAATGACGCGACAACAATGCCTTTCGATAGAAAAAAATCATTGTTTCCAGTAACATCGCTTGGAGTAGACTTCACAGACTCGAATCTCAATAGCGAATACATGGATGCAGCGGAGCAGATCTTGAATACTTTTTTGGAACGGTTTACAAAATTCTGGTGGCACAGTCCTTACACATTCGCATGGAGCAAGCTCAAGAAGGAGCAGGATTCTTATGTGAAGATCCTGCACAACATGGTGAACACGGTAAGGAGACAGTGTATTTCTCTTGCTTCAGCCGAAGGCCCTACCGATTGGATCTCTGCCATGTGGCAGATAATCGGTAGGGCCTTCAGCCTAAGAATGTGAAACACAGGAAAGCGAAAAACAATTTTCTAGATTGTAGGTAGGTATTTATTGTATAAATTACAATCGAACAGAGTTTCGACTTAGGCTAGGTTCTAGATCAGAATAATGTTATAAATGCGCTGCGCGACCTATTTTATAAGTTTACCCCCACTCTAAATCGAGGAGGGGATCGCCGCTCGGTAACGCCCATCGCGTTAGGTTGACAAGCGCACGTGACGTGCTAGTCAATCGACTTCCTCTTTGTTGTGGCTGCCGTGGCGTACTTGGTCGTCATGGCTTTGGCTGAGGCTGTGGCTTTGGCTGCACCAAGACGACACGGCATGGCATGGCTTTGGCATGGCTGGCAATCGGGCCACTCGGGGGCCGGGGGGGGGGTCGGGGGACTGTCAGATACAGGAGCTACACTTTGATAGGGTCGCAAGGATTCAGCAGATACTAAACCTATGAAGTTCTTATATCCTCTCAAACCTTTTATACTCCTGATCCTGTATCTGTCCTTACCAACAACTTTTATGACAATATACGGCCCTGAATAGAGATCATCTAGTTTAGTACTGACTTTAGCCGCGCTACTTGTAGGAGCCTGTTTCCAAAGTACTAAATCACCTTTCTTATATGTGTGACATGGCTTACGACGCTTATCAAAATGGTGTTTCATTTTAGCGCTAGCTTTTTCAATGCGCTGCTTAGCCTTGGTGCGTTTCACGTGGGTCGATTCGACTACCCGCCCCGGAATAGAAACATCACATGCTGGCCTACTACTCCGTGAAAACATCAAGTCGTAAGGTTTATATCCGGTTGTGTCGTTTAAAGTGTTGTTAATACCCCAGATTACGTCAGGTAAATTATTAGACCAATTGTTCGCGGCTTCACTAGGGTCAGTAGCTCGTAACGCGTTCAAAATGGTTCTGTTGGTACGTTCAACTTGGCCGTTAGCTCGAGGACAAGCTATAGCAGTTAAAGTATGCTTAAACTGTTTGTCTGTAGCAAAGTTCTTAAAATATCTACTAGTAAAGGCTTTTCCGTGATCCGACACTACTCTATCCGGGTATCCAAACAAAGCGAAAATTCGTTTTAATAACCTGACCGTCTCGATTGAGTTTACTGTCCGAGTTGGTTCCGCAATTACAAACTTTGTAAATGAATCGGTTATCACTAGCATGTACACATAGCCTTTCTTCGTCCTACAGAACGGTCCTAAGTGATCTACATGTACTGTTCTGAACGGTTCAGTTGGTTTGGGAATAGGATGCAACATACCCTCCTTTTTCCCATGCTCTCCTTTTCCGTAAGCGCAATGTAAACACGCCGCAACATATTTCTGAATAAACCGCGTCATTCTCGGAAACCAGTAGTCATTTTTAATAAGCTCGATGCAGCGCTTGAACCCTACATGGCCTATTTCATCATGGTGCATTTGAACAATTTTCCACCTAGCTGGTCCCGGCACTACAAGACGATTACCGCACAGAGTTTTTTCGGTATAACCTATCATCTATCAGTACGAAATCCTTTGTTAAGTCGCGCTCTGCTGAACCAGTTTTTAATCGATCAATTATGTTTTTGACTTTGTCATCTTGATACTGAACTGTAAAGAACCAATCAGATACTTCTAGGCGGTTAACATTAAGCGCGTCAACAGGATTTCGACTAACTGCATCGACATGTCTCATGCGCTCACCCGGCCGATATTCTACACTTATATCGTAATCTTGAATCATCAACCACCATCTGGCTATCCGCGGAATAATGTCACGTTTTGTCAAAGTGGAACGCACCGCGGTACAATCCGTAACAATTTTTACATGTTTCCCAATTACATAAACGCGGAATTTTTTCAAAGATTCTACAACCGCTAGTGTTTCGAGTTCGTAGCTGTGATATACGCTTTCTTGTTTAGAAGTTACACGACTGAAATACATTACCGGTCTTAGGGTACCATCAATTTGTTTTTGAAATAGTATACCCGCTATGCCTAACTTACAAGCGTCCGTATGTATTTCTATTTCTAGCTCGGGATCGTATATCGCTAACACCGGTTTGGAGCACAAACACTTTTTTAATTCGTTAAAACTCTCTGATTGTTCACTACCCCAATCCCATGCAACGTTTTTCTTTGTTAAATTGGTTAAGGCACGAGCAATTTGAGCAAATTTATGAATAAACTTACGGAAATAGCTACATAACCCGATAAACTGTCGAACTTCGTGTACATTTTTGGGCACCGGAAACTGTGACACGGCGGTTAATTTTGACTCTGCCGGTTGCACACCACTTTCGGAAATTTCATGTCCTAAATACGTTACTCGAGTTTCTAAAAACGTACACTTTTTCATATTTAATTTCAGATTCTCGGTTTCGAATTTATTTAACACAACCTCTAACATGTCAAGACCAGATTTAACGTCGCGTCGACTGAGGGTACCAATATGTCATCTAGAAAAGCTAAAACCTCGCATGAGTCGCTACTACCGCCATTTTGGGAAAAATGAATGGAGTTTACTATTTTGTTAATTAAACGCATGAAAACTGACGGAGAATTAGCTAAACCGAATGGAACACGGACATATTCAAATTGACCGGCCTGACAAATAAATGCACTTTTATGAGTATCTTCGGGTTTTAGCGCCAATTGATGGTAACCTTGAGACATATCTAAGCACGTAAAATATTTTTTACCGGCTAACTTGGAAATATGATCTTCAATATTAGGTAACGGATATCTGTCTTTAACGGTTATGGCGTTAAGTGCGCGATAATCTATGCACAGTCTGCTATCCCCGTTCTTTTTTTTTTACCAATATCACTGGAGAAGCATAGTTGGACTCTGATTCTTTAATAATACCGGCTTCTAATAATTCAGAGACTTTAGATTTTACTATTTCTTGTTCACAGTGCGATAGTCTATATGGTTGTCGATAAACGGGCTTATCGGTAGTCAAAGTAATTGGCATTTGAATTAAATTTGTGCAGCCGAGATCTTTAGTGCTGACTGCGAAACTTTGTTTAAATCTAATTAGCAATTTGATTAAATCTTTACGTTCCGTTACACTCAAACTGCCTATTTTTATGTCGTCTAACAAAACTCCACCTATGCTCAGATTTGAATCTTTATCCACAGGCAAAACAAAAGGCATATTTTCCGACACAGTTAATTTAGGCAAATCACATGAAATAGGCAAATCAGAAGGCTTTAAAGGCAAATATGGCTTGGCTTGGCTAACCTGACTTATGGTGGGTGATGTGTCGCAGCTCTCGGCGCGTGTGAGGACCTGGCCAGCCTCCCACACGATGTCTTCAGTACCGGTGTTGATGACCTTGATGTGTCCGCTGTCGCTTCGAAGGAGAGTGGCGGGCAGGGAGTAGGAAACTCCTTGAAGCTCGTAGTGGCGTGCAGTGGTACAGATATCGTTGTTCTGGCGGTTGCCCACTATCAGGACCTTGATGATGGAAGCTCCTGGTGGCAACGTTTCTCGCATAACCGTAACAATCTTGAACTTGTGGAGCTCTTCAACCACATCTTCCTTTGGCATGGAGTCAGATTCGCGCATCAGTTTGGCTGTTCCGTTGGTTACGACGAGTGCAATGTCGCTCGCATTAATGACGGGTTGACCGATGAGTAAATGAATGTCACCCATCTCGATGTCTGTCAGATACGCATCGCAAGTAACTTGAATACCGTCTATTTCCAGATTAAATTTTACTTTTCCACGGGAAGTAATTAACCCGCCGGCAAAGCCTTTTAGGATCGTACTCGTAGGTATGACGTCGAGAGATAATAATTTGGAGATCCGACTGGTCATGACGTTCACCTGGCTTCCGGTATCGATGTAGGTCTTCACGTGGACTCCGTTGATCTTGGCTATTTTCTTGTAGGTGTCATTGTAATTTTGGATTATCTTAATGTCTCTGACGCTGTTGTTCACATCAAACGTAGATTTTTGAAGGGTAGTTGCAGATGAATTATTGCAGCGGGTAGCGATGTGGCCTTGCTTACCACATTTAAAGCATACACGTTGATCGGGAAGCGTACAATTTCGCAACATGTGACAAGTCTTCTTGCAGCGTGGGCAAGGATCATTCTCCGTAAAAATCTTCTTTTCGGCAGGCATTGGGCGAGGATCCTTACTCGGTAGGCGAATTTCTGATGCGGGGCCGCGGTAGTCGTCGAGGGCACAGAGGAATGCTTCATATAGTTCATCAGGGCGTTCACATTGGAAAGCACGTGCATTTGGTTGCAAAGATGAGGGTAGGCCTCGAATGATGCACGAGACACTGGCGCTGTCTGATAGCTTACAACGGAAGCACATGAATACTTTATCTTGATAATATTTGGTCATTGTTTCATTAGTCATCTTCCGTCTTTGCATCATCTCTTCTAACAATGCACTGTAGTCCCGATGTTTTGGAAAGGCACGCAGCAGCATCTGTTTCCACTCGTCCCACGAGTAATTATACTCGTCGAGTCGGTTGTACCATTTGCGAGCTTGTCCTCGTAGTTTGTCTTGCAGATGGAATGCCTTTATCTCATCGCTCCAACGATGTATGTCGCCGAGTTGATCGATTTTTCTTAACCATACTGATACTGTGCAATCTTCGCCATCCGGGTCGAATTCAGGAATGAGGGACGCAGCACGATGATTTTTGGATATACCGATGTCTGAATCCAGTTCGCGGACGGCTTTGTCGACCTCATTTTGCAGGAGATTTTTCAGAATTTTTCTAGCGGGCGGTGGTGTAGAATCGCCGTCTTCATCTTGCTCGGTGTCGCTCGAGGGGTCCCATCCGGGTGGACGCACCCCACGTCCATGAAGTTCACGGCGATTTCGCTTCATCTCACTTCTGAGTGAAACACAGGAAAGCGAAAAACAATTTTCTCGATTGTAGGTAGGTATTTATTGTATAAATTACAATCGAACAGAGTTTCGACTTAGGCTAGGTTCTAGATCAGAATAATGTTATAAATGCGCTGCGCGACCTATTTTATAAGTTTACCCCCACTCTAAATCGAGGAGGGGATCGCCGCTCGGTAACGCCCATCGCGTTAGGTTGACAAGCGCACGTGACGTGCTAGTCAATCGACTTCCTCTTTGTTGTGGCTGCCGTGGCGTACTTGGTCGTCATGGCTATGGCTTTGGCTGAGGCTGTGGCTGTGGCTTTGGCTGCACCAAGACGACACGGCATGGCATGGCTTTGGCATGGCTGGCAATCGGGTGACCGTTACAAATGACACCTAAAAGAACTCGGATAATGTTATCCAATTGGTGGTGTGGTTGTGTGTTCTTGCCGAATGAACTCTAAAATATCAAACAACATTTAATTAATCCATACATTCATTTTCATTTTAATTTTATTTTGTGATTTTAAATTAGGTTAGGTTTGATTTTGACATTCTAAATTTTATTTATTATTTATATTATTTGATTAATTTATTATTTTTATAAAATTATAATTACTGTGGTTCAAAATCTTGATTATGATCTGAATAGATTGAAATAAATGATTATTTAATTTAATTTATACGATTTTTAATAGAGAGAACTTAACGTTGAGTCCTGGTCGTTTTTACTTGTGATAATTTAGTACCTAACAAATTTAAAAATGATTGCAGGTCCTTAAAAAAACAAAAAGCGAGTTTCGTGGAGATGCATGCGCTGTAAGAAGTATAATTCCAGGTAGAGTTTCTAAACACTTCCTTTTTAAACGAGATTTTCAGCAAGTAAAAGTGATATTATTTTAAGATTTATAGATACCAAAAATCTTCTGACCTGTGTGATACTATTCTGTCAGTCTATCTGTCTGTCCGTCTTGTCCGTCTTTCAGTCTGTTAGTCTGACAGTCGGCCAGTTCATCAGTCCGCCAGTCATTCAGTCCGTCAGTCTATCAGTGTGTTAGTCTATCAGTCTGCCAGTCCGCCAGTCGTTCAGTCTGTCAGTCTGTCAGTCTGGTAGTCCATCTGTTTGTAAGTCTGTCCGTCTGTTTCTCAGGAACGCGCGGAAGAATCAAGCTGAAATTAATATTAAATACTCAAGCCTGTTGCCCCTTGTTCAGACGTTGTGTTCAACGACAAAGTTAAGCTTGTCCTTCTATCTTATCTTCTATATTTTGCTTTTATAGTTCACTAGATATTGCCAGCAACTTCGTTCGCGTGAATGACTGAAAGTAAAATGATCAGGTCAGATCGCTAAGATAAGATACTGAACGAACAGTCAATATCTAGCATTGCTTGACCACTCTTAGAATTAGGAATTTGGAAGAGTTTTATAACGCAACACACTGACTCTATCACCTATTCTGTTCAAAATGCCGACCAGACGTAGTACTTTTTTGTTATGAGAAACGTAGTAATAATAATAATAAATAAATAATAAATAAATAAATAAATAATAAATAAATTTATTCAAATAAAAATGTTTACAAAAAGTTTACATTTAGCCAACAGTGATAAGATTTCCATACATTTATAATGCCTGAAAATAAACTAAAACTAATATATTATTATTATTATAGGTGCAAGTTATGGTGGTTCGGAATTGCAATGTTATGTAGCAACCAGCCCGATCTAGGTTAATTTAAACCTGTGTTTCAGGCCACCACTAGTAAGATAGTTGCTAGGGAGCAACTATCTTCAATGTCTTGTAAAAAGAAGTGTTATCATTAAACGTTTCTCATAACAAAAACATACTATGGCTTATTTTGTTTTTGTAACATTGATAGGCACGCGTTTGACCACTATCTCACTGATGGTAAGCGATGATGTGGTCGAAGATGGAGCACGCTTGCCAAGAAGTAACCTATTCACTCTTGACTTAAAGACTCCCAGGTTGTAGCAGTACGCATTATGAATGTGTTCCCAAAACGTTGGGAACACATCACACCCTTTTCGCGTGTTAACATGCAAAAAGGCTACATCAATTTGGGAATGGGAAATCGAACAAAAGGAGAAGTCTACCCCTGCAAAAGATAGAGTAGAGACTCTGTTATTTGCACTTAGACTCCCATTCGGTCCGTTGCGCGTTGGTGCAAAATGCACTGAAGCTTCCTGGGTGCTTCACAGGTTTGGCGGAGCAACCTCACAGGAGTGAATCCGTTCCGAGGATTTGTTCATTACCAAAATGACGTGGGCGACCGATTCGTGGCGTTCAAGCAACTTCTGAAAATTGGGGTGTCTGTGGGGCCTATGCAAAAGTGTGTTTTTTTAGAAGGAAATGAACCGTCATTATTATTATAATTTTAGAGGTATGCGGAACTGAGAGTTAAGTCCTGCAAACCCTCATTGAAAAGGGAGGATTCTCCACCCAGGTGGTTGTTGTACCTGGCGGGCTACTGCCTGATGGTTGATATTCGGGCTAATGTATATATTCAAATCGCACGGTAAAGTCTGCTTGCGCGATCCAGGATTTCTACATAGTAGTCCACTGCTAGTTGAATAGATAGATTTGCTTCGCTGGTTTTTTCTTGTGGCGGCATTGATGCTACGCTATTATAATACGCTACATAATTATTCGAAGACTAGTTGACCCACGCAACTTCATCTGCTCCGCTCTTGTCGGTCTTAGCGTGATGATATATATATATATATGCTATTGGCTATAGGGATATCGATAAATGGGCTATCTAACACTGAACATTTTTTTCAAATCGAAACTGTAGTTCCTGAGATTAGCACGTTCAAGCAAACAAACAAATAAACAAACAAACCAACTCTTCTACTTTATATATTAGTATAGATATAGATATAAGCCAAACACACGCACGGATTTAACCGGCGGGCACTATTCGGATCCGATCCGTTACTTCACCACACACGTCACACGCATCAGTTATAATCGTGACTTTATTATGAACAGTCGTTATGTCTGATCAGCTGAATATTGCTGTAATTTGTGGTGGTTTAATTTGTCTTGAAGAACGGAAGGGTAGAAGAGTATGGGTGAAGCAATGGCTAAATAAACGACAGCGATATAGTCACATAAATCTACTGAGGGTTTTGTGACAATTCATGAACCTGTCGATTTGTTCAATTTTCTGAGGATGGACAAATGTGATTTTGAATATCTACGTAAAACAGTTAAACCTTTAATCCAGGAAGAAAACAGAGTTATGAAATATGCTGTTAGTCCACGAGAACGCCTTACAATAACTTTACGTTACTTGGCAACTGGAAATACGTATGAAGATTTAAAGTTCTTAAACGCCATTTCACCTCAACTGCATGGGAAAATCATACCGGCTATTTTCAATAAAATGAAACTACAATATCTTAAAGTAAGTGTTATTTATTAAAATACAAATTAAAGTCAATAGTTAATTAAATGTAAGCAAAGTTCGTCTTCAACTTCAGTGTCTGTGACCAAATTCTGATTAATAAAGTTTCGTGGATGTATTGTTATTTGCGACGCTGTGCGATTGATAATTTCAGGATTTTGAAGTATACTTTGAGATGTAGGTGTAGACTGTAATACATGTGTTTGTGATGCAGGTTGAAATTGAATTGAGTCTCCTGGGTAATGAAGCATATTTTGAGATGGTACTTCTGGTTGAAATATTGTACTCGTAGGGAAAGAAATGGAACAGTTTTCGCTTAGTCTGCCTAATTTATCATAATACAAAACGTCACTTATTATTTTCTGCGCTATGATGCTTTGCATATTAGTCATACTGTTTAAATCTTTAGCAACTGTTTCCCCAAATCCTTCAAATCCAGTCCTTTCGTCCGTTTTGCTGATATTGCTGTAATGGCAACTTCCAGAAATTTCCAGAAATATAGAATCATACCTTAACAACAGACAACAATTTAAAGAAGTAAGGATGTTAAATTACGCTGGGTTTGCTCTTGACTCTAGTCTATGTCACAGATGACAGAGACAAAGTCTACGATAGAGCGAACCTACCCAGAAGGAGCCTGTTCACTCTAACTTTGAAGAGATTAGGTTTGTAAGCTTTTGGAAACACAGACGCATGTCATTTATTCTTCTTTGTCTATATGACATGCTTTCAATAACAAATCAGGACATTATACTATTTTACCCCGGTCACCTGGGAGAGTGGAACCGGCGAGAGATATCGTGCGGTGTTCCACAAGGTTCCTTTCTGGGGCCGCCTCTGTGGGACATCGGCTACGACTGGGTGCTGCACGCCGACCTCCCTAGTGGCGTCAGCGTGGTCTGCTACGCTGACGACACGCTGGTACCGGCGTAAGGAAGATCGCACCAGGCGGCGGCTATGACACGCGGGGTTGCGATAGTCATTGAGAGGATCCGGCAGCTGGGTCTCGAGGTGGGCCTACACAAGTCCGAAGCTATGTGCTTTCATGGTTCCCGGAACAGGCTGCCATCGGGATCCCAAATAACGGTAGGAGGGTTTCACATCAGCGTCAGCACGACAATGACGTACCTGGGTCTCGTCCTTGACAGCCGGTGGAACTTCGTCGAGCATTTCCGACGTCTGGCTCCCAGACTGGGCCGAGCCGGGGCTGCCTTCAAGCGGCTTCTGCCCAATCTACGGGGTCCAAACGCCTCCTACCGGAGGCTTTACGCGGGGGTCGTGCGGTCCATGGCCCTTTATGGGGCGCCGGTGTGGGCGCCTACTTTGAGGAAGCAACCTACCCATTACCTCAACGCGTTCCAGAGGGTCATGGCCATCCGGCTGGCTCGGGGATACCACATGGTCTCTGGCGAAGCGGCGAGCCTCCTTGCCAGACTGCCGCCATGGAATCTAGAGGCGAGAGCCCTCGTGCTTATTTACGAATGGCGCGTGGAGGCGCTACGCCGGGGTGAAACTCCTCTGCCGCGGCAAATTGCAGCACGGCGGACGGAGCTCCGGCAGGATCTCATGGCAGTATGGAGACAACGACTGTCGCAACCTAGTGCTGGGCACGCCACAATTACGGCGATAAGTCTCCTCTTTGAGGAGTGGCTAGAGCGGCGCCACGGCGTCCTTACCTTCCGCTTGATGCAGGTACTCACCGGACACGGTTGTTTCGGGAGGTACCTGTTTCGAATACGGCGGGAGGATACACCCAGGTGTCAACACTCTGAGGATCACCTGGAGGACACGGTGGAGCATACGGTGGAGGTCTGCCCTGTTTGGGCGGAGCACCGCCGCGTTCTCGTCGAGGCAATCGGCGGCACGGATCTCTCGCGTCCGGCCTTGGTTCAAGCCATGGTTTGGAGCGAGGAGACATGGGAAGCGGTCACCTTCTTCTGCAAATTAGTAATGCTAGCAAAGGAGAGAGGGAAACCTCACGCCCCAGCCGCAACAGAACAAGACGGCCCGGGCGTCGGGAGTCGCAGGACAATTCGCGGCCACCGTAGGCGCAGATCTGCGGACGGCGAGCATTGGGTGGCTCGCTGTCTGATCAGAACCAGGTCTGAGTCGGCGGCGCCTCAAGGAGATGTCAGCACTTCCGGGACCGGGACGGGGCCCATTAGGGCCAGTGCACTAGGTGGAACACGGATGGGTTTTAGTCAGTAAGAGTCTGACTAAAACCTGCTGTACCTAGAGCGGGAGGAGTAATTTGATGATTTGCCATCCTAAAAAAAAAAGGACATTATACTATTTGCTTAAACAGTGCTTTTACTAATGATACTCGTATTACAATTGATTTAGAATTTGACATTAAGTAAACAATATTATTAATTATAGACTGGCTTAAAATTAATAATTAAATTATTAAAATTGATAAAAATAAAATAATGAATTTTAAAATAAGAAATCGACGTACGGGTACTTTAAAAATCCATTACCAAATAGCGACATTGATTCTAGGATTGTATTTTGAAAATAAACTTAATCGGAAATAACGTATTGACGACCATATATGCAGAAAGCTGAGACAAAAGGGTATTTTACTAAAAAATCTAATTAGTCTGTCTGATAGATTTTTAAAAAATATTCGACACGTAATTTTTCTTTTTAAAGACAGGAAGAGAAGACAGGCATGACGTCATTTCGCTTGGTAAATTTGGTACATTTTTACCAAGCGAAATGACGTCACGCGTGTCTTCAACTCGCTGTATCTCCTTTATTTTTAGTTTACGTGAAAAAAGAAAAAATACGTATCGAATATTTTTTTTAAATCTATCAGACGGACTAATTAGATTTTTTTAGTAAAATACCCCATTTTCATATGCACTTCACAAATTGGGGAAAATAGCGAACCAAACTACTTTACTAACAGCTTAGCGCGGTTACATTAGCTCTATCCTCAGATACGGTGTGATATTCGCATTGTGTTCGCATGCTTTAGTCGGTCCGATTGTTTTTCTATGCAACTTAAGTCTAATTACAGGTAAAGACTGCCAATACATAAAGATTGCCAATATTTGCCCCATATTTAAAAGTGGAGATCCAAAAATCCCATCGAACTATCACCCAATTTCCCTGCTGACAGCTCTCTCAAAAATCCTTGAGAGGGTGGTAAACAAACGTTTACTCGCATACCTAGAACAAAATAGATTATTGTCGGATAATCAATACGGTTTTCGGGTTAGTAAGTCCACGGAGGATGCAATTACCAACTTAGCCGTTTTTATAACCGTCAAACTAGATCAAGGACAGGCATCTACTGGCATCTTCCTGGATTTCGCCAAGGCATTTGATACAATTTCGAGGAAAATCTTGCTTAAAAAAATGTCGCTTCTAGGAAATCGTGGTACTGCCCTGGACTGGTTTACCTCATATCTCAAGGATAGAACGCAAAAAGTGATACTAGGGGACTATTCTAGGTATCCAAACACAGTGAAATTTGGTGTGCCCCAGGGAAGAGTGCTAGGACCTACTACTCTATTTATCATATATATAAATGGACTATGCGCCATGAAAATCCCTCAAGCTAAAATTTTCACATATGCTGACGACACAACAGTCGTTTTTTATGCGAAAACTTGGGATGACGTTAAGTTCTCGGTTGTAAACGGAATTAAAGTGGTTGCGAACTGGCTGCAACATAATCTTTTGACGCTAAATGTCGACAAAACGAAGGCAATTAACTTTGCCATCTCGAAACGTTCCACCCCTAACTCTGTAAATTGTATACAGCTGCACTCCTGTTCTGGTCCAGATAAGTGTACATGCCCATACATTGAACAAACAGATTCGATTAAATACCTGGGAGTCTTTGTAGATAACCGTTAGTCATGGTCCACACATCTGAGTGCTTTAAGGGGTAGGGTTCGATGCTCGATGCTCCGAATTCTTAAACAACTGGGTAAAATCGCAGATGACTCAGTTCTAAAGATGATATACTTCTCTCTGTGTCAATCTGTCCTTAACTATTGTATAATAGCATGGGGTGCGGCCGGTAAAGCCTCGTTAATAAAGGTTGAAAGAGCTCAACGAACTCTGCTCAAAGTTGCTTATAGAAGACCATTCCGTTACCCTACTAACAAACTCTACACCGAGGTGGGAGTTCTAAGAGTAAGACAACTTTACATTCACATAAGACAACTTTCAGTCACTATCAGATTTCACAAAACCTCTATGTGCACTTGTATCTTGTCAAGTAGAAGGGTACAATGGGAGAAGGTTCGATGCCGTAAATCAATAGGGAGAAGGTCGTACGGTTTTATGAGACCGCACATTTACTCCAAACTTAATAACCGACACAAAATTCTACAACTTACTCAAACGAAATGCAAATGTATGGTTACAAAATGGCTACTTACTGGACTATGATATGACAGAAAATGAAAAAAAAACTAAACAAAAAAAAATGCGCTTTTATAGGTACCTACTGATATACCTATACCTTTATTGATATATTGATTTTTATAGATCACAAACTTCTACATAATTATATACATCCTCAGGGACACTTTTCAGACACTCTCAACACCAACACATCTATCTTAATTCATACACCCATGCATACACTAACACACACAGCATACATGCATACCATATACTTACTTATCTACTGTTTCTTTGTGCATTAGTATCAGTTTTTTTTTTCCTTGTGTATTTGTTTTTATTGTATACTCCTTTACTAGTAGATTAAGATAAGATTATATACAATTAAGAGGTTTACTGTGACATATAGTACCTATTACATGTATTGCAAGTGTAAACGGAGCGAAGGAGCCTGGATCTCACGACACAGGGAATCCTAGTGTGAGTTCCAGGAATCAAAACATTCGATTGTAATTTCTTAAGTAATAAACTATTCTTATTCTTATATTCTGGGGCAACAGTAGGTACAGACTAGGAGCGTGCTTTCATTGCCCAAAAACGTTGCTTCAGGGCTATATTCAAATTATTTGAAACTGACTCCTGTAAGCCATTTTTTTAAAAGATGAACGTATTAATATTGCCTTGTCTCTATATATTTGAGGCCGTAGTATTTGTTAAACATAATATTGACATGTATAATTACTACATCCGTATACGGTGGAAGGACAAATTGCGCACAATAGCTAGCAAGACTCATCTAATGCATGAAAGTATATTTTGTACAGCTTCACGAATCTTTAATAATATTTAGGGAATATGCATGTTTTGTTTTTTTTACATAATATACAGTGTATCTAAAAATATACAAAAATATAATACTAACAGTGAAAATAGAATCAAAATTGTTCAAAAAACAAACGAGATATAATTATTTTAAACAAATATATCTGTTTCTCTCACGAAAACGTTATTTTTAATTGCAATCTTTGAAGCTTTATAACTTCATCGCTGATCTTCATCGCTATCTACTAAGATCTAAGATTTCTCTTCTGGTTGGTTCGCGTGTTAAAAACCTTAGCAACTTTCTTAACATCTTTTATAAAAAAGCGTTATCACTAAAAAGGTTTCTCTTCACAAAAAAATACTTGAGCTGGTCGGCATTTTGAATAGAAGAGGTGATACAGCAATTTGGGATAAGTCCGGGACCCAATATATGAAACAGTGTCGCTATGGCAAACTATTATAATATAATACAATACAAGCGAGCGCGTTATCCTGACTCACATAGTCAGTCACCTTTAGCGAATGTGTGTGTCCTACAGGGCCAATGCTTTGCATAACAGTCTTCCAAATTTACAATTCTAAGAGGGGTCAAGCGATGCTAGATTTTGACTGTTCATATATCTTATCTTAGCGATCTAACCTAGCAACATTATTTTACTACCCGACTTACACGCGAACGAAGTCACGGACAACAGATAGTAATTTATATAATGAAAATGTAAACGGATGGGATTCTGGTGTCCTAAAATACATGGCTGGAGCCTAGCTTAGGCGTCAGTCTCCCACGTTACAGGCTATATAACATTACGCTACGACCAACAAGAGCGGAGCATTAAGGCAAAATGATACGCAGTCGAAGATGCGCGGATCATATAGTAATAAAAAAAACGACTGTTTAGATTCCAACTCACGCCAAGTCTTTCGAAAAGCTGTTTTTTAACCGAAGGCCTATGACTACTGTTGACAATTGAATAAAATAGCCGATCTTATTTATGTCATTTTTTTGCCACTGTGCTCCTCGAAAGTACTTGATGGTAATCATTGCTAAGGTTCTTATAACAATTCTTCGCTGAACTGTTTGGAAAATTGTGGAGTTTAAATTTCAATATTATTTTAAGTACGCAAAAACCCATTTTATCATTATTTTGACAATACTATTATGGTGTAAAAATACAGTCCAAAGATAAAATAAATACAAAAATAATAACTGTTAGTACTTAGTACGGATCAAACCGTGTGCCAATTATCATGCAAAACAGACACGTTTGAATAATGCTCATCCTCCAAAGCAAATAGCGTGATAATATATATATTATAATCTGACCGTACCTCTAAGAATTATTTGTGAAATATTTTAACAAAATCTATTCAGTACTTTTTTCACCAGTTGGAAACATACACCCTTAATTTTACTTTTTTATTATATGTATAGAAAACTTTCGGTAACCTTCTTTGGTAGGGTTTACTGGGAAATTCCACATCGTATAAATTGCTGAAATATGAGGCTTGAAGCTCCAAAGTTACTCTTAATTTTATCAGGAACCAAATTCAAGCCTTTCATAGACGTCCTCCTTGAGCAATCAAATGAGAATGGAGTGTTTAGCGACAAAGAGATCAGAGATCACGTGGACACTATGCTTGTCACCGGACATGAAACTACGGCAAATGTTCTCATGTTTACTCTGGTACTGCTGGGGTCTTATCCTGAAGCTCAGGAGAAAGTATTTACTGAGTAAGTTGATACTCAACTAATTTATATCTAACTTTACTGACATAATTATCTTGCTTGGTTACATGTGTATGAGTCGCGCAGTTTTTAATAACATCTATTATCATCATAGAAGTCAATTATCCCATTGCAATCGTGCTAATTTTTATTTCCACAATAATTTTAGGATACAAGAGTTATTGGGGGGAGATAGAGACGTGGAGAAGACGGACTTGTCGAAGTTGGTGTACTTAGAAGCAGTTCTGAAGGAGAGTATGAGACTCTTCACCATAGCTCCATTCATCGGTAGAAAACTTGATAAAGATGTTAAACTAAGTAAGTCGGTCATCGTCATCTGCCTAGCTTTTTCCCAACTATATTAGGGTCGACTTTCAGTCAAGCCAGAATAAGCTGAATACCAGTATTTGACGAGGAGCGGCTGCCTAGCAGACCTCTACAACCCATTGCAAAAAAACGTAAGAAAATTTGAATTTCGCGGGCTGCCCTGGCGCATCCTTAAGATGGTCACCCATCCACAGACAAACCTTGGCAAGCGTTGCTTAACCTTGAAGATCGACCCATACGGCTGTTATTATCTAACCACGAGCTCCTCTAAACTAAGTAAGTCAATACATAAGCAAATGTATTTGAAGTGTCAAAACCAATTGTTAAAGTTAATTTGCATCTTCCAGATCAAGCCATCTTTAGACACGAAAACCAAATCGACGGAACATTCAAAAGACTTCTCAATTTCCATCAAAGTAAAACCTTCTTCTTTAATTCATATTTTTATAAGTTTCGTTTATGTTGTAGAAAATTACACTCTCCTGGCTGGTCGGCATTGTGTCTTATTTTTAGCCGGTATCCACAAGCATCCGATGTGGGGTCCAGATAGGCACGAGTTCAAGCCTGAACGGTGGCTGGAACCCGGCAAGCTGCCTGATAATCCCAACGCGTTTGCTCCCTTTGGTTTGGGAAGACGAAATTGTATAGGTAAGGGTGAAGCATATGTTTATTCTTGTGGTAGACATGCGTTAGTTATCTATACTAATATAATTATAAAGCTGAAGAGTTTGTTTGTTTGTTGGTATGTTTACTTGAACGCGCTAATCTCAGGAACTACTGGTCTGATTTGAAAAGTTATTTCAATGTTGGATAGCCCATTTATCGAGGAAGGCTATAGGCTATCATCACGCTAAGACCAATAGGAGCGGAGCAGTAATGAAGATTGTGACGGAAACGAAGTTGCGTGGGTCAACTATATTTTATAAATAGGTATATCTTAAATTAAGTAACATCAAAATGGTTACGTCAACGGTATAAGGGACAAGGTTAAAGAGTAAAAGATTTGTAACATAAGGTTTATAAACTCGGCAGGTAAAGTCTACGCCATGATGTCGATGAAGACGACCCTCGCTCACGTGGTGCGGAGCTACAGGATCCAGGCTGATCACACCAAGATACGGCTCAAGGCTGGTGCCTTACTGAAGCCTGATAACGAAGGATATTATATTAGCATTGAGAGGAGAACCTAGATTAACGTTACGTTCAAAATATTTGAGATAAGTCGCGTGTTTTGTTGGGTAGCGCATCTGTTAATTTGGACTTTTTGAAAATGTTGTTATTAACACTGGTGGACGGACACTTTTTCTAAGCTTTTTGGATGCATTCTATTTCTTTATAATAAATTAAATTTGTATTTTATTTATATTTAAATTGTGTTACATTTCTGCATTTATATGGCTCTTACGCATGATTGAATCATGTAATTTGGATTCAAGTAAAATTCCTTATTTTTGATGATAAACTTAGTCATTTCTAGCATTACATCTGTACATATAATAAAACAGTAGAGACCGTGATTTCTGTACATAGAACAAAAATACCAAAAATCGAGTAAGGGGTTATCAAAAAAAATCTATAGAACACAAAATGAGCATTTTTTTGTCTGTCTGTCTGTTCACGCTAATCTCCGAAAATACTGAGCAGATTTTGTTGGCGTTTTCAAAGTTACATTAAACTTATTTCTTAGCAACATTAGGTCTTTGTTTCATTCAAATTGGTAAGCGGAAAAAAAGTTGTGGACATTTAAAGGTTTTAAAGTTACGTAACAACGTTTTTCGATTAGTTTTGTACAACTTTTAATTATTCGTTCAGTTTAGCCTTTAAAAACATATTCTTAGAAATTTTAATCATCACGCTATTGTGTTTGGGAAGTTGAGCAGTCAAAAACCATAACTAATTATAATATCGTGTATTTGAGTCACACGTGAACTGAATTCATGAACCCGGTACGATGACTGCCTTCCGAATTATTCAGTGTAAGTTCAAACCCCACTTTTCACAAATCTTTTTTTATTTAAAGGAAATTATTATTGATATAATAATAACATTTTTTACGTTTTTATATCCCTGCTCTCTAATAATTTGCTAGCCGCGACTTCGTTTGTCTGTATGTTTAAAAATGTGTGGAACAGGATGCGCCAAAGTACTGAAATTCCCGATACCTGCAATCTATTGACCCAAATAGTACTTTCGATAGCTTGAAATAGATAGAATAGATGAGATAGATAGAAACATATTTTTTAGTTTTTAATGGTACCTTTAAAACGTCTTAAAAACAGTGATTCTTTTAAAACCTGAAAAATATCATTTCAATGAACGTAATATTCGTAAAGGAGTCGTTTTGACCAAGCTCCTACTTTTCGGGGTGCATCTGTTCCTGTGACTGATCGGCTCGAGCTCCTAGGCATGGAGTTGACATTCAGTCTCAACTTCGGCGCCACCATCGAGTACAAAGCCCAAACTGCGGCCAAAAAGCTGGGCATCCTAAATAGGGTGAAGCGATACTTTAGGCCTGGACAGCTTTTGACACTACAAAGCACAAGTCCGATCCTGCATGGAGTATTGTAGCCACCTTTGGGATGGCTCAGCTAAGTATCAGCTTGCCACGCTTGACTCGGTGGAACGCAGAGCTAAGAGGCTCATAGGCGACGTAAAACTGGTGGATGCCAAGCTACATAGCTTGACTCATCGCCGTAAGGTTGCCAGCTTGTCGGTCTTCTACAGATTGTACTTCGGTGAGTGTGCCCAAGAACTCCACGACCTCATCCCACCGGCCCCCTTCTACCATCGGACATCCAGACGCACTGCATCTTACCATCCCTACCTTGTGGCTATTCCACCAATTCGCACTAAGCGTTTTCAAAGGTCTTTTATAATGCGCACAGCAAAGGAGTGGAATCTTAGTGGCTGCCTGCGTCTGTGTTTCCGAAAGCTTACAACCCTAATCTCTTCAAAATTATAGTGAACAGGCTCCTTCTGGGTAGGCTCGCTCCATCGTAGACTTTGTCTCTATCATCTCTGACATAGACTAGAGTCAAGAGCAAACCCATTACAAAAAAAAAAATTAAAAAAAAAAATACACTACACTCACCTTGTACTACTTTATGCAATATTAAGCGAAAATGTTCAAGAACTTTTGAGCAACATTGACAAAATAGAGAATATATTGGCTTTTAATAAAAATAAATCAGTTCATCATTCCGTACTTTCTATTGAAGATTTAAGAAACATCATAAGCCAATTAAAACGCACTTATAGATCTGATCAAATTATTGACATAGACATCAGAGATTATTACGAAATTCTTAGCCTAGCTTCATACTTTACAGAGTCAACAGTTACAATAGTCCTAAAGTTCCCATTACGTCTAGCACAGACTATCAGTTATATGAATTGTGTCCCGTTCCAAATAAGAATAGCCAAATTATAGTACCAACTGCAATCGTCCAATTCTCAGGAACATGTTTATATGGAGGCTAAATGCCCGAAGCTCAGTTCCTGGCACATACGCAAGCAGAAGATTGTCCACTGAAATCCGGTGGTCAAGTTAAGACTATATTCAAAATCTTATACAATTTTAGGAGATAGATGGAACGTGCAAACCCACGCCTATCTCTCTGACTAAGGAGGTCCTGATTGAGTTAGATAGCTATTATTACATAATTACTTTCCCCAATAGTACGAAGGTTCAACTATCTTGCGGTAATGAGCGATTTGTAATGTTACAAGGCAGTTTTTTGGTGAGCGTCCCTCAAGGCTGCAAGATTAAATCACCCGAACTTAGTATAATAAACCTGGACAATAAATTAGTCGGAAAACCATTAGAACTCATGGCTCTTCCACACTGTGAAACACCAGTAAAGACACGGAGCTTCACCCTGAAGACTACGGATTTAACCAGCCTTCGGAAAATACAGAACCAAATCACTTCACAAGATGAAATTAAAGACGAAACGCTGGACACTATCGGAATCTACCATACGACAATTCCATTCTACATACTTATAATATTTGGTACGAGTACATGTGCACTAAGCATCATCTATGTCATTCGGCGCCATCGAGCTGGGAGAATTAACATTACCACACAAACTAACACCGAATTAACGGAAGATGAAAGAAGAGCCGCAACTTTTGGCGTCAAGGTCACCAAATAGTTACCCATCAGGCAGGGGAGGTGTCACGATGCCAAGATGCTGTCTTAGCACACTTGCAATCAAGCGTGAAGCATCAAATTCCACGAGTAGCGCTTCCCACGGTAATTACGAGTCCCTGGACTTTTTCTAACCTAACATCGGCGGGAACAGACACTCGCGCTCATCGCGTATAGTTTTACCTTCTTTTATTTTACTTATAATTTTGATATTTTTTAAGAACTTTTGTGAACATTTATTAAACCTATTTTATCATATGAAACGGACTTTATTCTAAAACTTTCCCGACACACCACGTTGGTTTTTGACAATCGGTAGAAGATACCGAAATCACTATCCATGTCGAGACAGCCGGCCCAGCAGAGATTTTTGATATTTAAAATGAAGAACAGCTTTTTTTATAAATTTTGTTTAGGAAAACATCCGTGACTGGCGTGGATATGTTGACATGTCTAAAAAACGGCAGCTGTCAGGACGGCCATTTTAATGTTTTGACTTCTTCTGGTAAATCGAAAAATTACTTAATCGTATGTGTTTTACGTATTTAGAAGGTTATTTTAAACCACCTATTAAATGATGACAGTGAATACACGAAATTGCCCATTGTTTAGAAAATAATAGACATGTCAAATCGTTCATCAACTTATTCACCGAGTTGTCAATAAATTCACAAACAGTTATCAACTAGTTCACTTACTGAGTGTATAATTAGTAGGTAAAAAAGTTATTTTAATGACAAACTTGTCATTTTTATAGACTGAAAATAGATTACGAACATAAATAAATGTTAATTTGCTGAATAATTACTTAACCTTTGCTGTACTAACTGGAGAAATTATAAATTGAAATAGTGCAACTCTATAAACGTATATAAAATAAAGGTGTTCGCGACCAAGCGTTTATATATAACTCGCGTACATAAAAGCCCATGTATAGTATAAGCTTATATATTTGATAGTTATGAGCTTACGTACTTTCATAGTTATAGTTTCATGGCTATGTAATTTATTAAAAACATATTGTTCGCGACGAAGGGTTTAGTATTGTATAACTTGCGTACATAAAAGCCCATGTATAGTAATAAGCTTACGTATTTGATAGTTAAGACGAGGTGGGCCCTAGTTTTTTAAAACAATCTGAGACAAAAACTACAGTGTTTTAAAATAAATAAAAAAATATATGTTTTAGTTAAGGATCTTATCTAGTCAAAATCGCATTCAGTTGCAAGACCTGATGAACTTCACTCGATAGAAAAAAGTTACCCCTTTTTAAAACGTTTTTTCAATATTATGACTTTATTACTGATTTTTTACATTTAATTTTTTTACTATAATAAAGAAACTAATTAGTTACAGAAAAATTCGCAGAGTTTGAATTGATAAAATGATTTTCTTAATTACTATGTTTTAATAAGAATTAAAAGCGGTCGCGGCGGCTCAGACAGGTCCGTTCAGTAGCGTGCTGGCGCTTGTCGACGACGGACCTGTGTCAGTTTCTTCAGCGACAACTACGCGCACCAAATCATCTCTTTTCGAGAATTTGTTGCTTTTCAGTTATAAATTATAATGGGCAATAAACAACGCAGGCGAAAAAAGTCGCGTAAAGTGATAAAAGACACAAACAGAAAGAATGCACTCCAAAGATATGTGAAGAAGTAAGTACCTACGTAAATATTTTATTTGTATTGCAATGTAATTTGGTCACAAAATTAAATTTTATTTTATCCAGTCTCTGATTGGTAAATGTAAAACTTACGATTATTGTACTATAGTTTATGAATATTAGTACCGAGGATCGCTACGATTTTGGATAATTAATTCATATTTTGTCTTTTCGTTCGGTGTCCTGCCTGGCGAATGGCGAGCCACTGTACAAAAATATCAGAACTACTACAGAACGATAAGATTTTTGATAAAATTATAGCACATGTTGTCTATTTCGATATCTCAACCTGGCGTTTGCTAACGAACAGTAATTACTATATCTAGGTACCTATCAATTTCATCTGTGAAATAGGTACTCCATTTCATTTTTGTTGGCAGTTGGGCAGCCTGAAGAAACTAATATGAACACTGCCACACACACTATATTATTCGAAATTGGAGGAAGAAGTGTTTGAAAAATGGTATAAGACGGCAAGCTGCAGCTCAAATGGAGAAAGAGATCGCTATCGCAGAAGGTCGAATTAAGAACGGCTACCCTATGATTGATGTTTGCGTTGACGGCTCATGGTGTGCTAGATCTTACGGCATTAATTATAAAGCGTCATCAGGCACAGCAGTCATAATCGGCAGAAAAACAGGTCAAGTTCTTTATATTGGAATAAAAAATAAATATTGCTTGGTATGCGCTCGAGCTAAGCACAAAAATATCTCACCAAAGCAACACAAATGTTTTAAAAATTATGAAGGTTCTTCAAGCTCCATGGAGACGGAAATAATTGTAGAAGGTTTCAAATCGTCGATCACAATGTATGGCATCATATATGAGCGAATGATAGGCGATGGAGATGCATCTACTTATGCTGCAGTCCTCAAAGCCAGACCATATGAGACCGAAAATGTGACCGTCGAAAAAATTGAATGTCGGAACCACGTACTAAGAAACTTCTGTAAAAAACTACGTAATCTGATTACAGACACAAAATATCGGTGTTTAGTGCACCGTAAAATGCTCAATAATGTCAAAATTTTGACTATGCTGAAATCGATAGTACAATGTATTAGACATCACAAAACCTCTGAAGGTCCTCGCAATGTAGCAATATCAAATCTGCATAGGGATATTATTAACTGTGTAGCACATGCTTTCGGCGACCATAAAATGTGCCAAGAATATTATTGCAATAAAGACAGGAATGACAACGAAGAGCTCAAAAAGATCCAGAATTCCACATTCATTTTCCGAATAAACGCGATTGTTTCAAGCGTTGCTGCAAAATCACGCAGCTTAATCGTAGACGTTGACACAAACACTGTTGAGTGTTTTAATAGTGTCATCGCTAAATTCATTGGTGGAAAATGAATCAATTTTTCATTAAAAGGAGGTTATCAAGGGAGGTGCTCAGCAGCTGTTCTTTCGTTTAACAGCCAATCGGGACTTTCAGCCGTCCAAAAAGCTTTTTTAAACCAAAGTCCTAAAGGCAGGGTCAAAATTATTGAAAGACGGAGAGCTCAAAAACGAAAGCTAAACTTCGAGCATCCCGTAAAAAAAGTACGGAAATTAAAAGACGGCAATCAGAAGCAACATGACTATGGTCCAGCGAGCACAGCACCAGATATGTCTCCACATGAATTAAAGAAAGCTGAAGAAGAGTTCTTAAATAATTTAAGAATGCTTACTTCTGATAGGCAGGCTATCGAAAGGGCTACAGTTTTGCAACGAGATAGCAGTGAATGGTTGGAAATACGGAAAAACCTAACCACCGCATCAAATTTTGGGCAAATTTGTAAATGAAAAATTAGTATAAATACTGCTCCTTTGGTGAAAAACATATTATACCAAAAAAATTTGACATGTGTAACTGCTGTTACACACGGAATAGAGCACGAAAGGCAAGCACTTCAACAGCTTGAAAAGCAAGAAAATGTAAGTATTATGCCTTGCGGTTTGTTTATTGATAGGACTTATCCATTTATTGGAGCCACTCCTGACGGATTAGTAGGCGATGATATGCTAATTGAAATCAAGTGTCCTTTAACTGCTGTAAAAAAAGGTCTAACCAGTGCAGTACAGCAAAACAAGATACAAATTTTAAAATACGACAAAAAGACTTGCACCAGCACAATAAATAAAAAATCGAACTGGTTTTATCAAATACAAGGACAGCTTCACGTTACTGAAAGACGATTCTGTCTGCTCGGCATCTGGGGTGGAGAAAATGAACCCTTGCTTACAGAACGTATCGAAAGGGACGATAATTTCTGGAAGACACAAATGGAGTCAAAGCTGGTCAAATTTTACATTAAGTGTTTATTACCGGAAATTGTGGACAGTAGACATGCACGTGGAATGCCAATAAGGATGTTAACCTTACAAGATGACAAGGAAAATGAAAATTTTAATTATGTGGACTCTCCAACGATGCCATCACCTGCGCAACAAATCGGAAATTCTGTACAGTCCATAGCCCTGTCATCTTCTGAGACACAATCAGAATTGCAACCGGCCACCAGTTCAAGAGAAATAAATGTTGAAGAATTTTAAGATGATTAATGTAGTACATGAATAATAATTTTGACACATTTGATGATTACCATTATGCTTGAGATACAAAATTGATAATATTAGCGTTGTTGTATTAAAAAATATACGAATTTTGAATGAGGTCTCCATTTAAATATCGAGTTCAATTTTTTTTTTATATTTCGTATTTCTTCTTTTAGCCGCAACAGAGATACACATTCGCTATTACCTACTACTAATTATAATAAAACGAGTTTTAAATGAATCAAATCTCTTATTTTATTTTTGGCGACTAACTCTGAGTTTAAAGGATAACTCGGGTTTGTGCAAGTGGGCGTCAGAGAAGTTGACCTACTGCCTGCTTATTTGTAATGTGACACTCCCCGCGACGTTAGCGCACGGCTCGCTTTGCGGTAATCGCGGGCAACTCTTGGTAGCGTTTAATACCTATTTCACTTGGCCTACACGCCCTTAAGAGCGTATATACTTTCATAGTTATAGTTTCATGGCTATGTAACTTATTAAAAACATATATTTTGTCGTTTTTTCCCGGACACATAAGATGTTCCTGGGGAACTTATTTTCTTTAACACATTTCCCCTACACATCCCTGGTAACCTCTAAAAGGTATGGTTTTGATGGTTGGTAAAAGTCAAAGGGTATTGAACATTTCACACATATCTACACAGGACAGTTACTCAAAGGTAATGGGGTGGATAGCAAAAAACCACCATTTACAGACACCTTCATTTACTAGACATACAGAAAATCTAGGTATACAGGCTTCAAATAATAGGCACTGGAAGCCTGGCACTGAGTCCTATCCAGATATATACACATCTTTATGGTCAGGCAAGGCATAAAGCCGCAAATTAGGAAAATATAGAAACACAGATTTTTTCCCCTTCCGGGTTCCTGACCTTATAGTACTTCCACCCTTAGAGGGGTGGCTTCAAAAGTTGTGTATCTGAATAGAAGGATAATGCACCTACCCTATTACAGATAGTTTTGTAGCCCATGGGGCACAGTTTTTCGGGAAGTCAAGCCTTAATAGTAGACAAGTTCACACTTGTAGACAGTTTCGACAGTCAAATGCAACAAACCCACTAGTGGGCAGGGTTAAAGGGTTGATTTTCACTCTGTTCGACGGGGAATTTCGGGGGATTTACAGAGAGGTGCATCAACCCTGATCCAGACCTAGAATAGAGCTAGATATAGCCAGGAATGTAATAGAACCGTAGTTAAAATCCTAGTTAAAATTAAACTAAAACAGTTAGTGATTTTTGGGCCTCGTTACAGTAAAGTAACATAGTACGAGTACGTTAGTAAATAGACAAAGAATAGTAATTTGTAGTCACCGGCAGAAGAAATATAGAATTTGTAACTAGAATCAAAGTACTCGCGAATTGTCCCTTAAATCATTAGCTGCAGTGTTGTCAAATTCCTGCATGTTATTTAACCCTGGTAAGCATTCATCCCTTACCCCAATCTACCCCGAAGACAGCAAGTAAATAGCAAGATAGGAACGTTGCACGCGTGGTACGGGGAACCTCAGTACCCCCGGTACAGGAAGTCAGCGCGGCTGGACGCAGTCGGGTGGTCACAGTTCACATCGAAGGATTATTAGAAGGATAGACCTACTCTATCACACCCCCGTCCCAGTCGATCACGCCCGTCCGGTACAAAAGGGATAAATAATTAAAAGTGCATATTAATAAAGAAAAATTTTGTGTATCACACACATCACAGGTGACGAAATAAGATTGAGTGAAAATTAAAAATATGAAAACGCTGCAAGTAATTTATATTTTATTAGAACCCAGGATCTTCATACAAATCCGGATCACCACATTTAGACATATTGCCGCCAATTTTTTAGATATCTCACTTTGACAAAGGTTCGTGTAGTGGTGGCGCCAACTGAGATCAGCTTTCACCGCGTACATAGAAGGCGAAAAAATGCAGGCGCAGATTTCTTATCGCGTATTTAAACCGTTACTCCGTGACTCAACGAGTTTCAGCCACCGGAGCAGGCCTGGTTTCGAGGAGGATACAGCACCATAGGCCACATCCACACAGTGCGTCAAATCATACAGAAGTCCGAAGAATACGATCGGCCTCTATGTCTTGCCTTTGTGGACTATGAGAAAGCTTTTGACTCTATCGAGACCGGGTCTGTTTTGGAATCTCTGCAGCGATGCCAAGTCGACTGGCGATATATCCAAGTGCTGAGCTGACTTAAAGCAAAAAGCGACAATGGTTTTTTTTAATCTTTATTTATTAGGGAAAGTTTGTTCACATAGCGAACATGTCACCCTCATAGGAACACAATACATGCAAAACTTACAACCTACGCTTAATTCCTTCATTAACTAACTTATAAATTCTTCTAGCAGTTTTAAATGCTGGAAAGGCTAGAATCATATTGCATGCTCCTAATTCCTGCATATTTATATTAAATTGGTCTTGAATCAACTTTCTTTTAACCTCATTCCGGACACACTCCACTATGATATGGGTAACGTCTTCGACCTTATCGCATTCTGTACAGTTTGGAGACGTAACTTTGCCCATCAATGCAGCAAATCTATTCAATGGGAAGTGTCCGGAGCGAAGTCCCAAGCTCGTCACGATTTCTTGCCTACTCATATCGGCATTATCAAACCAAGGATAGTTATGAATAGTCGGTTGCATCGTGCGATACCAAATACCTTTGGTCAATGACTTCTCGTCGAAATATTATTTCCAAATATCGTTACATTTCAATTTAACTTCACCTAAAATCTCAGTCTAGTAAGGTTTATATGCTACCAGCACCCTCTCAAAGCACGCTTCTTTGGCTAAATTATCAACTTTATCGTATTCTTCAATGCCGATATGGGAAGGCAACCATTGTAAAACAACATTTTTACCTTTATCTCTTAGTCTACCAATGTGATCTATTATTTTGTATGCCACCGGATAACCACTAGGATGTCTTATACACTTCATCAAATGTTGGAGTCCACTTTTACAGTCAGAATATATTATGGAGTTTTGAAAATTCACCGAATTAAGGTATGATATAGCTTCAGCGATAGCGATTAACTCGGAATGCATGACGGAAATTTTTGTATTTAATTTAAACTTACAGGCAGTATTACTTTGGGGGTCGTAAAACGCGGCTCCAACATTAGTTCGTACTTTTGATCCATCCGTATAAATCCTGTAGTAACCAGAATAGTTCCTGCTAAAATTCTTACTACAAATAGTTCGGAGTTGAGTATTATTGTACGATTTCTTAGCTTCGACAATCTCTTTAATTTGTGGTTATAAAACCTCCAATGATGCTCAAACATTGATTTTGAATTTTGCTTAGTTTATTTAGATGGGTATTAGTTATAAGTTTTTTGTACGATAATAGTTATATTATCGTACAAAAAAACTGGCATAATCGATCGTCGTTTATACAATGGCAATGTATGAACGACGTAAATGGGTAGGGTGTATGGGCCAGTTAGTATTTTAAACACATTCAGGAATTTTGATGATTTTTCTTTTAACTCATTTATGTCTTTCGACCACCTTAGAGAACGATCTAACCATAATCCCAGATATTTATAGTTCTCAACTGCTTGGAGGGGTCTATTATTTATTTTAATGTCTAAAGTGTCTTTCCTAAAACCATTTTTAAATATACAAATTTTGCTTTTGCTGGATGAAATATTTAAACCAATATCTTGAATTAATTTGCTAAACAAGTTCAAAGCCGTTTGTAGTTTGTGAGTTGCCTCTAAAATATTGTTGGTAGTATAATATAAAACAAAGTCATCTGCAAACTGCGAAATACAAACGTTATTTATATTTTTACAAATATTGATAGTAGCTATGTTAAATAACAATGGTGACAAAGAGTCACCCTGGCTAAGCCACGTGAAGTAGTTCTACATAGTGAATCAGTACCAAGTTGAATTTTTATATTTCTTGCCCGTAAAAAGTTCCAAAGATAACTGCACATTTTTTTGTCCCACACCTAAACCGTCCATTACACGTAATAAGCTATGTAAATCCACATTGTTGTATGCATTGTCCAGATCAATAAAACAGCTTACAGTAATTTGTTTTTCAGAAAATCCTGTTTGAATTCTCGAAACTAAGCTAGTGAGATTATTTAAAGTTGATCGGCACTTTCTGAAACCTGTGGTATTCTGGTCTAAAATATGTTTCTTTTCTATAAACCACTCTAGTCTATTAAGTAGAATGTTATGAAAAGTTTTACATATACTCGAGATCATAGATATCGGGCAAAGAGAAGAGGCTAAAGAAGGGTCACGTCCAGGTTTAGGGATCGGCACTACCACTATATCGCGCCATTGTTTAGGATAAGTTGAGTAGAATTTGTTTTCCGTTCTCAGGTAAGTATGCTATCATAGAATACGAGATCTTGTCACCACCAGGGGCCGTATCTTTACTTTTTAGGCATTTAGTAAGCTCTTGGATTGTGATTGGTATTTCAAGTTTTGGATTGTCCGATGTAAATAAAGGGTTGTCGCATGGCACGAAATCTGGGGCATAATAGTTCGCTGACTTTAATATTATCAATATGGGATTTTGATGCGTTACATCCCTTGATCCATCCCATTTTACGCCACAACTCGCTATGTGTTGAAGTTTGATCAAGAGTAGAACAAAAACCCTGAAATGACCTATTTCTAGCGCATCGTATGTTTTGTTGAGCCTCACTGATTTTACTTTGCAGGATTTTAAGGTTATCTGGTGACGGATTGCGAGGAAACTTGGAAAGTGCTAAACGGCGTTCTGCTACAGCCTTAGAAAGGTTGGGACACCAATAAGGTTTAGGGTTAAAATTTCTTTCTGGGTTCATATTAATTTTACTATATGGTATAAATGGTTGACATCTTCTTCACTCTTCAACCTGTACGTGAACGGGCTGATTGTTGAGCTGATCGATACCGGAGTAGGATGCTCGATCTATGGTCACTGTATCAACGGTATCAGTTATGCAGATGATATGGTGTTGCTCAGCCCATAAATGGCCGCGCTCAGAAAGCTGATAGGCGTGTGTGAGGAGTATGCGAGGGTACACGGTCTCCTGTACAATGTTCAGAAAAGCGAGCTCTTGGTATTTCAAGCCAGGGGACGTAAACTGGGGGATGTGGCACCTGTGCTGCTTAACGCTGTCGCTCTTCGAAGAGTGAGAGAGTTTAAATACCTCGGCCATGTGGTTACCGAGGATTTAAAAGACGATGGAGACATGGAAAGGGAGAGGAGAGCGATGGCGGTCCGCTGTAACATGTTGGCACGCAGATTTACGAGGTGTAGTTTTGAGGTAAAAATTACTCTTTTTAAAGCATTTTGCCAAACTCTCTACACCTGCAATCTGTGGGTCAGCTACACTCAGAGGGCCATCAACTCTCTCCGAATACAATATAATAACGCGTTCAGGGTGCTGGTGGGGCTACCACGCTATTGTAGTGAGTCTGCGATGTTTGCGCACGCGCACACAGACGGGTTTCACACTGTGTTGCGGCGCCGTATCGCTTCGCCGATGTTCCGCACGCGTGGGAGCGCCAACACTATCCTGAACGTGCTCATCAGCGTGTTGCTGAGGTCTGGTAGGCAGCCGCTTCACGTAAAATACTGGTATTCAGCTGAATCCGGTTTGACTGGAAGCCGACCCCAATATAGTTGGTAAAAGGCTAGGCAGATGATTGTACTCGTAAACGTCGCATCAGTGACAGCGAGCAGGTAGCCGGCTGGCCGGCCACGCGCCGCACCTTTTTAAGCTCGTAAGTATGTACTTGCTTATCAGTGATCAGGTTACTTACTCGACGTAAACGTAAATAACTGTTACACGACCCGCTCGCACGAGTGCCGCAACGAAACTGAAGGGGACGTTATTTCCCCAAAATTGTTCTCAAACGCAATAAAGGATGTGTTTAAGACACTGGTCTGGGAAGGACGCGCATTAACATCAAGACTCTATAAGTACTCTAATATACAAAGCTGAAGAGTTTTTTTGTTTGCTTGAATGCGCTTGTCTCAGAAACTACTGATCCGTTTTGAAAAAATATTTCAGTGTTAGATAGCCCATTAATTGAGGAAGGCTATGGGCTATTCTATCATTACGCTAAAAACAATAGGAGTAGAGCAGACAAAGTTTCGCGGGTCAACATTTTTTTTTAATCGTTATTTAAAGGGACTTTTGAACTCAGTTCATGTCAGCCCAATCATAAACTGAACTTATTTTGAAATACTAACAAAAAGCAACGAAAACTAAGCTAAACAAAAATCATGAATAATAATTAATATTAACTAATGAATTGGGTGAACATTTTAGCCTCACGGGACAGAGCAGGCATGTTTTATAATTTTTATCTCGAATAAAAATTATAAAACATGCCTAGTCTCTCTTATTTTTAATTAACTCCTTAATAACATTGTTTCTCTCGGATTCGTTCCTGACGTACTCCATCAAAAGAGGTTGTACATCTTCTCTTTTACCGCAAACCTCGCCATTGGGTAAACTTATTTTTGCATGAGAAATGCAAAAGCTCTTAATGGCATATGTCCGGAAAGAACCCCGATAAGCAGTTACAACCGTACCTCGGCTAATGGTATTGCCCTCACAAATAACTTAGATATTGAAAGGGAACACAGGGCATTGTCAGTCAGGTCAACAGGTCAGGTTAAAGGTCAACTAAATAAAAATAAATAATCTTTTAACAACTATGAGAAAAAGCCTAATAAGTACCTACCTTAATATCTAAAAACTAAGCCTCCTATGTAATTATACAAAAGTAAACAATTACGAGGAAAACAAATATCATCATGCCAAGATTTCTAGAAGTTGTTCTGTGTCTGTGTAATGTAGAGTCTCTAAATATTCACACAATATTTTACTACATTTTTTATACCTTACACTATAGAAACTTAGAACCTTGTTGAGCCTGTTATATAGAAAAGGTCCCAAGAACAGATAAAAACGATTAGCAAACGCATGTCTAGTTTGAGACTTAATGCAAACCAAGTCCTTTCTTCTTTTGTCAGAAGGCACAGGATCAAAAGGAAGTGCAGTGTGTGTCATTGTAGGGAGAATGGATGTGGATTGTTACTTCATGGAGCATTGGACGAAGTTACATATACGGGTAGTGCGGACCTAATCCAATGTTTCCATTGTTGTGTTTGTTTCGCTTGTTTTGTTTGGTCTCTTGGTATTTTATTGAAATTGAATTTATAGATATTTATAAGTGTAATTATTATGATTCTAATTTATCTGAAATAAATAAATTGAATTGAATTAAATTGCTGTCAAACCATGGAATACGAGGAGGCTCGTTTTGTATGATCTTGTACCATACACCTTTTAGAATAGATTGCTCATAAAAGTGATCTTTCCATTTATTAACACACAATGATTTTTAAATTTACGCACTCCAAAAAAGTGGCCTGTCTATTCTGCCGTAGTTCTGTCTGGTGCGGCTAGTGGGGCAAGATCTTTATCTTGCACCAGTAACACAGCCTGATCCAATATATTTAGCATCTTTTGCTAAATATATTGGATCAGGCTGTGTTACTGGTTTTGTCTATCAATAGAAAATGTCAAGGCTAACTGTTAGGCAGTTAACACGATATAAAAAACCGGTCAAGAGCAAGTTGGGCTCGTGCACCGAAGGTTCCGTACGATTCCTACCTATATTCGCCAGTAAATTATTCAAATACAAATTGCAGTGTTACACTGCAATGTTGTTGTGTTTAAGGCACAAAAAAGTGATTAAGAGCAGTGTGCCAAGTTAAAGCTACACCAGTTGTAGACCACATTTCATTTATCTAAAAATAATGACTTTTCCATGTCTGTATGCATTTGAAGTAGCAATGTTCGTTAAAAAACACTTCAACTTATTTGTAACCCTGTCTAGTAAACGGCACCGGGACATACTCGTAATTCACGTGATGCCTCCAAAAAGCGTTGTGGGAATGGCCCCTAAAATTTATAATAAGATACACATGACCTTAAGAGCTGAGAAGGATATTAACAAATTTAAAACAATGCTAAGAGATTTTATGGTCGAAAAGGCATACTAACTATTCCATTGGTGAATTTTTATTAGTCAATTTAAATTAATTATTATAATTGAGGTTTTCTTTCTGCGAGTCAAATGTCCGATTTATTTAAGGACTGAATCCGAATTAATGTTTTAATTTGAGTAATAATTTAATAATTTAATGTATCCAAAATGTGTACGCCTATTAAATTAAACATAGCGATCCCAACATTAGAATAAGATCTTATTATTAAACCAGACATGGAAAAGTCATTATTTTTAGATAAATGAAATGTGGTCTACAACTGGTGTAGCTTTACCTTGGCACACTGCTCTTAATTACTTTTTTGTGCCTTAAACACAACAACACTGCAGTGTAACACTGCAATTTGTATTTGAATATTTTTTTGGCGAATATAGGTAGGAATCGTACAGAAACCTCGGTGGACGAGTCCGACTCACTCTTAACCGGTTTTTATATAGTGTTAACTCCATCTGCCTAGCCTTTTCCCAACTATAGTGAGATCGGCTTCCAGTCAAACCGGATTTAGCTGAATACCAGTATTTTACGAGGAGCGGCTGCCTACCAGACCTTCACAACCCATTAACTGGGTAACACGGTACTTCATGGTAAGACTGGAGTCAGATTTACTGACTTCTGACTATCCATAACGACTGCCAAAGATCTACAAATGACAGCCAGGACCAACGGCTTAGCGTGCTTTCCGAGGCATGGAGGAAACTCGGTATGTTATGTCATCCACAGACCAACCTAGGCAAGCGTTGGTTAACCTTAAAGATCGACCCGTGCGGCTGTTATTTTTTAGCCACGAGCTCCTCTTTATATCGTGTTAACTGCCTATCAGTTAACCTTGACATTTTCTATTGATAGACAAAACCAGTAACACAGCCTGATCCAATATATTTAGCATCTTTATCTTGCCTGACTAGCCGCACCAGACAAATCTACAGCAGAATAGACAAACCACTTTTTTGGAGTGCGTAAATTTAAAAATTATGCCAAGGGGATTGCTGGTTGTAGTTTTTCAAGCATAACTAAGGAACTAAGTATCTATAAGTTAAATTACTATAGCTGTAAAAAGACAATTGTGCAATATTTATTAAGCATCTCGTACGTAGAGACAAAAGACCTTGGTAGGCAGCCGCTCCACGTAAAACACTGGTATTCAGCTGAATTCGGTTTGACTGGAAGCTGGCCCCAATTTAATTGGGAAAAGGCTAGGCAGATGATGAGTACGTGTAGTTCTGTGATGTGTTTTGAATGAACTGTTTTGCATTTATCTAACCCAAATTGCATGTTTATGTCTTTACTAAATTTTGTCGTGGTATCTATTAACTTTTTCATCTCTTTTTCGGACTTTGCGTAAAGTTTTATGTCGACCATATAAATTAAATGTGAGATAACAGTTTCTTCTGTGGTATGTTTAAGGGGATATCCGACCTGGCAACGATGTAGTCGGTGGGACAGGGGGTTTAAAGCGAGACAGAACCATAAAGAACTCATAGAATATCCCTGATAAATTCCTTTCTTTATAAATATTTGTCGAGTTGTGATAGTGTTGTGACGATAGTTTAACTGAAGTGTAGTTTTCCAATAATTATAGGATATGATACTCTTTAAGAAGTCTATTAATTTTGAGTTTATTTTATAGATATGTAATATTTGAATGAGCCAGGAGTGTGGAATACTATCGAATGCTTTTTAATAGTCTATGTATGTGCAGAGTAGGTTCTATTTTTTGTGGCTTCATTGGAATCTTGTGCTGAATATTGGCTTTTCGATAACATGTACGTTATTCCTGTGGCAATAAATTCAGGAATGTTTTGTTTCCCTAGGATATTTTGTGTAAAATTTTTATCTATAACTTTGTGTAGTGACTCTAATTTTTTATACCAATAGTTATGTATTTTATCAAATCCAGGGAATTCTCGCGGTTATTATAGTTATATCGGACTCAGTTAGTTCGGCAAATTACATTTTTTCTATTGAATTCCATTTAGTTAGTTTGTCTGCTACCCAGTCAGCTCTGTCATTATGTGGCACTTGTTCTTCCCATATCCCAGACCAAAATGTTTCTAGTTGTTCTCCAGTTGGTAGTTTATTGATTTCAGTTGTTAGTGTGTCTAAACTAGTTGGTGGTTTCTGTAAATTTCTGTAAAAGTTCTTTTCATTCTTAGCAAATAGGGAGTTGTCATTTTTACGATCTTTAGCTTTTTTGTACCTTTTCAATCTGTGAACTTTTAAAGCTAATTTCTGTTTACGTGTATCTAAGAACTCTTACGGATTTCTATTTTCAGTTTCGTTTCTAGTGTGGGTAGCCATATTTTGAAATATGACTTCCACTCTTTTAACTAGCTTGTTAGATATATACTGGGTTATTGTTATAAATATAGTGAATATCTTGGATATGCATATCTATCAGTTGACTTGGAATATTGTCGGTCAGGTCTCAATTTCATTTTCTAAAATTATGGTTATAGTTTCGGTTTGCGTGGAAATGTGCGTGGATTGGGAATCTGCTTGTGATTGATATAATGATTAAGATTGTGTGATAGGTTGTGGTTGTTCCTGTTGAGTGTGCGTTGTATATTGAGTTAACGCGATAGTGGTGATGCTTTCAATATTTTCTGATTCTATTTGTAGTTGCAAGCGAACTTCTTCTTAACTGATCTGTCTCTACTTGGGACAGGAGTTTATTTAACAATAGTAAGCTATTGTTCTTCATTGATCTGAAATCCTTTGCTCAGATACTGTAACCTCAGGGTATTGTCGAGTAAAACGTTCATGCTGTTGCTGTCTGTAGGTGGTTATGTCTGTCTCTAATTTAGTGATGTAAAGGTAAGTTCGCATGATAAACAGGTTTACTTCTTTACTCCATCTCATGCGAACTCTTATTTGTCCAACCTTGGTGGACGCGGGCAAGAAGGAACTAATCTCCCGCGCAACATTCAAGGTCGGCGTGGGTGGGACTGTATTTAAACTAAAAATGGGAGGTGACGATTGTATGGATGGTGATGATCGCTTAGAAGGTGTGTATGATACTATGCTTGGACTGTACGGTTCCTCAGGGGTGTTTTTCCTGTCTGTAAGTCTGTCTCTATCGTCAATTATTACGGCTGTAGTATCTTTGTCGGTGGGAGCCCGCCTGTTTAACTCCTCACCGCTGACGTTTCGCATGCTGAGACACCCAGCGTCAGCTCCAGGTGCGAGCCGGCGATCGCCCCCTGGTAGCGGTACTAAACGTTTTCTTTTTGAACGTGACTTCATGTTGAATGGGTTTCCAGGGCTACGCCAGTAATCTCTCATTCGTGTGTCCGCCCCCCACTTGATTAGATGGTCAATCAGGACGTGTGGTTGTTGGTTGGGGCTTATTTTTATTGTAATTCCCTTTATTTATTTTATTCACTTATTTACATGTTTTTAAATATTTTTATACAATATATATATATATAAAACAAAAAACTATTTAAAAATATAAAAATACCCACCGATATCAGGAACAGGGTCCAAGCTACCAGTGGTCAGAGCTCCAGAGAAAGGAACCTCCTAACAATGCGAGCCGGTCCAGAAGTACCGCTTTCTGAATCAAGCCCTTGATCCAGCTGCTCAACGAGAGCCTCCTAAAGTATTGGTCGAGGCTCGTGGCTATTAAGCCATTGGCCGACACGACTATCGGTATAATGATTGCGGATTCCACTTCCCACATGTTAACAACTTCGCGAGTCAAGTCAATATACTTGATTTGTTTGTCTTTCTCAGCTTTCATGAGGACCTCGTCATGCGGGACGGTTATGTCTACAATCATTGCATGCCTCACAATTCGGTCCACCACCACTATATCAGGCTTATTGGCAACAATAGTCCTGTCAGTGATGATGGATCGATCCCAGTACAATGTGGTATTGCCATTATTGAGAACTAGGTCGGGCGCATACCTATAGTATGGCACCTCCGACTCCACAAGAGAGTATTTTAGAGCAAGTTGCTGGACAATCCTGGCTACAAGGTTGTGCCTATGCAAGTATTCTCCGTTAGCTAGACGAGAACAACCAGAGACAATTTGGCAAATTGCTTATCTCAGACGGTGACATGCCCAACATACGGTGACATGCCCAACATATGTCGACCGTGCCGTCTTTCACAATACATCTTCGGTAGTTATTCGTCATGATAACTTCGTCCATAATTGCACAAACAAAACCTTCGGTTTTCCAAAAAGATCACCGAAATGCAGCCAGGCTACGGACGCTAGTTGGTCTACGTTGGACCCATTCCAGGGCCCGGGAAAAGCGTCCGTGAAGCTCCTTACTCTGCCATACCAAGCACCGCAGGTTTGCGCCGTCTTCATTTGCCAAGGAGAGCGGGTGAATCCCTTGGCCACCGCCACTACATCTTGATGCATACCCACGTCGACATTTAGGAAATATTTCCTGAGACTGCATATCTCGCGATTGTGGAGAGTCTTAGCATTTAAAAAGCCTCAACCTCCACACTTGCGCGGGATATACAGTCTCATTACCGACAATCGTGGGTGATGCATTCGATTCGATATGCAGTAAGCAGTGTGCGGACCCACCTATTCAGGGCGTCAATTTCCGTTTGAGTACGCCGAAAGAGTACATCAATACCGGTATGACCCAACCGTTGAAGGCGCGCGCCTTGTTTCCGCCCTATAGAAGGCTATTAAATACCTTCTTCAGGCGGCCAAAGAAGCGCTCCTTCAACGATTGCTTCATGTCAGTAACATTGATACCTAACGCTTCCGACATACCCAAATACTTGTAAGTTTCAGTTAGAGAAAGGGATCTCAGGTTTATGGAATCCGAGAGTTGAGTTCCCACGGATTCCATAATCTCTCCACGCTTTACATTCATGACCGCAAATTCCAAACCAATTTCCATGCTGATGGCGTTACTGAAAGTTTCAGTTACTTTTAGTAGCTCCATCAGTTGCAGATTAGTGAGGCAAAGAGTTTCAGATTATCCATGTAAAGGAGGTGAGTTATAACCTGACCACCTTCCTTTAACCGATAGCCTAGCCCTGAATTCTCCGGCAGTGTGCTAAGAGGATCTAAGGCTAGACAAAACCAAAGCGGACTCAAACTATCGCCCTGAAATATACCCCGCTCGATCCTTACCGGTTCGCTATTCCTCTGGATATTTCGACATCCTGTATAGCAAAGGACTGTTCTCCATTGCCCCATACATGACACCAGAAAGGTGCGTAGCGTTGCATCAACTTTATACAATTCTAGCACCCTCATGAGCCATGTAGGAGGCACCGAGTCATAGGCCTTCTTATAGTCTATCCAGCATGTTGGCTAATGGCCATATCAATAAGGAGTAAGTCCTTAGTACCGCGGGACCCATTCCTGCATCTATTTTGAGAGGCAGACATGATGTTGTTGTTGTTAATATGACTGTTAATCTTTGCCCTCAAAATGGATATACGAACTTTATAGAGCGTCGGTAAACACGTGATCGGTCTATAAGTTTTAGCAACCCAGACTCTAAGGCAGACTGGAATTGAGACGCCAAGCAAGCGTGCAATCTCGTGAACCATTTAATCCAGAAATTGTGCAGCCCATCCAGCCCTGAATATTTCCAGTTAGGCAGCGGACGGACTGCACAAACTACATCTTGGAGGCTGATGGAAAATTCCCCCAATTCTGGTATCGGATCGCACACACGCTCGACCTCCCGAGTCCAGTCACCCTCAGTATGACTGACAGGAACCGACCAGATGCTGCGGCAGAATTAATACATAGCATCATCATCCGGCAACACGTATCAGTCACACCTTGGTCCGGTCGCTCCCGAACTCTGTATACCCACCTTTCATTACTCTGGAATGTGCGATTCTGGGTGTATCGCTCCACTCGCCGCCTGTATCTACGAATACGGCTTGCCCATGCAAACACCTTCTGATTCAGGAAGTCGATGCGCTCTGTGACACGAAATATATAATCAATCAGTCCCCGAAAACGCCCGTTTCACAAAGCGCATCACTCTAGGGCGTGTGTTGCCCTCCCTCAAGCAGATCAGTTTGCCGTTTATTGCTCTGGCCTCACCAATACGACGCTCGATCCTGTACTGCCAGGCTAGTACGGCTGGTTTTGGTCGTGTAACTCTGCCCATTGGTTATTTTGACATGAACTACAGGACATGCCACGACAGTCGCGCAGTACATGATCGAATGTGTATCAGTGAGGTTATCACAGTTATCAAAATAGCTTGAGAACTGCGAATCCAGAGCAGCCACCAGCGCACTATTCTTGTTATGCATAGGCAAACGAGATAAGCGTGGTCTAAGTTTAGGCAGCATGTAGCGGTATTCCCGAATAGCACACTCCAAAGCACTCCTCAATTTGTCATTGCACCGGGTACTTACGTTTGTAACGCTGTCATTACTCTCCTCGTCAGCGTGGCTGGGCAATTGGGTTGACTGTGGTGGTGCCACAATATGCGACGGAGGAGCAATGACATTTCATGCATTTCAGTGCGAAGGCGATCAAGCACACTATCATCCAACATACGGTTACGCTGGATGACGCGCACCTGATCCGACAGTCGTTAGGCCGATACGCTGACAGCTGGTTCAAGTACCTGAAACAGAGAGAGCATCCGACCACGGTACGCAGTCAGGTTAGTTCCCCCCTCTGTAGCCCCAAAGCATGAGCGTATGACATTCTCATTTATGGCTTGAGTCCATTTCATACGCTGCACACTTCCACCGATAGCGGGGACCCTGTCAATGAACGGTGGGCCTCGAGGTCCCAAGTTGGCCGGTGGTCGGCCTCGTCCGCGCCGACGCGCAGGTCGTGGTGTCGTCGGCGGCGAGAAGTATTCGTCGCTCGAGCTCAACGCAACTGCAGCTACCGGAGTCTCTGGACTCGCGGCTGGCCCAGGTCCCGGCGGCTGCGAGGCGGAGCTGAGCGACAAACCCGAAGATGTAGTTTGTGCGGCTAGTACTTGTGCCCGGCTTTTTGTCAGCATTATTTTCTTCGATTATTTCGATGGTATTTCCATTTCAAAAAGACTGCTGGTTTATTTTTTATTTTTTTGATGTGTCCAGGTTTTTTAACATTTTTGTAGCTTGATATTTATTTAAACTTATATATGAAAATTCGGGATGAAAATTTTTGCTGTCAGCCAACTTGACAGCCGGACCACAGGTTATTATTATTATTAACTGCCTAAATACTATGTGTCGGTCAACTGTGCAAAAAGGAAGAGGTTTTTCTCAGCCAAACGCGGCTGGAGGCAACAATGACGCCACGTTGAAAGAAATCGGAGGCCACGTGGAACGTCTCAGCATTGTGACTTACATTGTCCTGGCATTATTGGAATCGTAGCAGTTTATGTTGGCCTTCGGATATACAGGAGCTGCCACCGCACATGGATCCAGCAGGAAATTGGAGTGAGTACCATGCAGAAAATTAGATCTTCCATCAGACGGCGCACAAAAACTACGGAGAATCAGTAATAAGTAATCCTGTGAATAGTGAAAGTGTTGTGTATTTCTTTTTCTTTTTCATCTAATCGTAAAATTGTCAGTGAGTGAGCTAGTTACGCGGTACCATATTTCATAACGCAAAAACTTAAAAGTGCTAAAATCATGCGCGGACATTCAGCCGTAAGACACCAAACGGAAACAAAATGCAACGTCGGACTTTATGTATGGCCAATGAACGTAAGAGTCAATACCTGGATTAGTTTTGAGAACCCTTGGCATAATACGAACTATAAGGTGCCTCGCATGATCATCAGCAGACATTTCGTGCCTAAGTAGCGACAAAATAAAACTAAGAACATTGATATGTTGTATCAAAATGTCCGTGGTCTCGAAACCAAACTTTCGACGTGGAAAACGAACTTGTCACAGTTGGAACTGGAACATAACTTGGTCGCTGTAACAGAGAGCTTTCTAGATGCCTCTATCGGAGATGGAGAACTTGTGACCGCCGATTGGAATATTATGCGAACAGACCGAGGTACACCGTGCGGTGGAGTGATGCTCGCTGCGCGCGCACCCATTACGCTGAGCCGCCGCCGAGATTTCGAAACGGACCGTGGTGAGGACTTGTGGGCTGATTTCACATGGTGCGGCCGGATTGTTCACGTATGTGTGGTATACAGCAAACCGAGTGCAAGTGATGATGTGTACATGGAATGGTATTGTAAAGTGGAAGAGTGTATTCATAAATTAAAAGGAATTGTTGTAATTTTAGGCGACTTAAATTTAAATAGTGTATCGTTAAATATTAGGAATTATTACTGTTATTTTGTAAGTTTTTGCGGTCTGCATGAGATGAACGTTGTGAAGAATTGTGAATGAAGGTATGTTAGATGTTGTTTTAGTCCAAGAGAACATAAGTGTAATAGAAACATTCGTCACCGCCACCGAAGGGACAGTTCCGCTGGATGCATATCACCCGGCGCTTTATATAGAGGTAAGTGTTGATGTAGGTCATTACTCAGAATCAATGGAGCCCAGCAATATAGACAGTACTAAGGATTGGAACTTCCAAAAATGCAACTTTGAACAGCTATATTCATTACTCTCTAATAAGAGTATTTGGGAGGAGGTCTTAGAATCTACAGATGTAACAATAGCTACTCGGAAGATTTATAATATTATTTATCATTTCTTTGACACTTGCATACCTAAAAACGCAGAAGTAAATTCGCGAATAAGCGATACCCAGTATGGTTCACTAGTGATATAATCCACGACCTAAGGCTCAAGCTAAAGCTCCATAAAAAATGGAAGCGAACTTAGTGCGATAGCGCCTCTTTGTTATTTTCGGATCTCAGGTCAAGTTTAAAGGCCCGTATTGCAGATGCGTATTCCTCATACTTGAGAAATATAGAAAACACAATTAAAATCAATCCTCGCCAATCATGGTCACACATTTCTAGTCTGCGATCCAAAGGTGGGTTTGAACCATACATTACATACAAGGGTGTAACCTTTTTGGGATCTAAGGCGGTAGGGGCATTTGCCGAATTTTTCTCTGAGGTTTTTCTTCCTAATGTATCGCGGCTCAATGCTGATCATGTTTGTGTCGCTGATCATACCAGCAACAGCAAATTACATAGATATACTCCCCTTGAGCCCTGTAGACATTGTAAAAGGCATAAATAAACTTAAACCTAACAGCTCTATCGGTCCCGATAATATTCCCCCTTTTATCGTTAAGGATTTAAGAAGTATCCTCAGTGAACCTCTTTACCATATTTTTAATTTAACCTTGCAAGCTGGTTGTCACACCCATTCCTAAATCTCAAAACAAGAAATCTGCTGAAGATTACCGCCCTATCGCAATTCTATCATCCCCGGCGAAGGTCTTTGAGAACATCCTTCACAATGCTATCTTCAAACAAATAAAAAAGTACTTATGTAACGAGCAGCACGGCTTCAGAAGCAAGAGGTCAGTTGATACTAATCTCCTGACACTGGTTGATTATATCTCCTCCAGCTTGGACCGCGGGCGTCAGGTAGACGTACTTTACTTCGACTTCCGGAAGGCGTTTGATAGGGTTAACAATGACATGCTGCTGATGAAGCTTAGCAAACTCGGATTCTCCCCGTCACTTCTCCGTTTCTTCGCAGACTACCTACGTGATCGTCAGCAGTTTGTTAGGCTCGGCATATACGAATCTAGTACTTATCACACACGTTCTGGCGTGAGTCAAGGCTCAATTTTGGGGCCTTTATTATTTTTAATTATGGTCAATGATCTTCCTCAAGTTCTTCGACATGCAAGATGTCTACTGTATGCCGACGACTTGAAACTGTATCTTGAAGTAAGCTCCGAATGTGACTGTTTGGCACTGCAGCAAGACATAGACGCGATATACAAGTGGAGCGTTGACAATAAGATGGAATTCAACTCTTCTAAGTGCTTCGCTATGACCTTCGGTCGAGTGCGACACCCACTGGGTGTCAAACTAATTTCGAACACAATTTAAATAATGACACTATCACAAAATCAACAGCCATGAAAGATCTGGGAGTCACATTCGACCGAAAGCTCACCTTCCATGACCACATGTCTACGGTAGCCAAACAATCCTACCAAAGGTTAGGTTTTGTCCTTCGTAATTGTCGTGATTTTCGCTCCGCACACGCCATCAAAATAATAAATATAACGCGCTTGTGCGTAGCAAGTTAGAGTCAGGCTCTTGTGTATGGAATCCACACGAAAAAACTTACGTGCTTCTTTTAGAAAAAGTTTAGAAAGCGTTCCTTAGGTTTTTGTACAAGCGGATACATGGCTATTACCCTTACCTTTATCCAACCAAATTTTTACTGGGTTGCCTCGGATGTAACTCATTAGACGTAAGGCGAGCACGTGATCAGCTCACAATGGCCTGTAAGACGCTCCGTGAAACCACTGACGCGCCGGATCTGCTTACAATGCCGGCTCGCTTCTTTGTGCCGGACAATTACTGCAGGGGTAAAAGGCACAGATTGTTCGCTGTGCCTCCGTGTCGCACCGTTGCGCGTGCTAAGTCTCCAATTCCTCGAACTCTGGTTGCACTTAATGATCTCTTGGATTTTAATCAGACAAGCGATCTGTTTGCGGATGAATGGACGAAGATTTTATTGGCATGTCAGAAGTACTGTGAGAGGGATTCATGACAGAGTTTGTAACCCATTTAATTTTTTAAAACTGATCTTTGTTTGTGTTTAGTAGTTTTTGTGCTTTAGGTACTGTAATTGGTTATAAACCGTTGTAATTAAATAAATAAATAAATAAAAATAAAATAAATTTATTGTTTGTGACGTCGAGAATGAAGACGAAAAGAAGACTCTTAACAAACCTATTAACAACTGGCCTGATCAACCAAGAGTTGTGGATATATTAAGAAAACCGTGTGAATCAGTAGAAATGTGTTTGATTGATGGCAGAAAATTAAAAAGATTTAGAGATAATGACATGATAATTGAAGAATTTGAATGTTTGGCGTTCGCAGAGAAAAAGACAATATACATTAATCTTAATTTCAAGGCGCATTTTTTTAAAATTGCTTAATTTCTGCACAAATTCGGCTCCTCGCGAGCCGAATTTGTGCAGAAATTAAGCAATTTTCGTGTAAAGATACGTATCAATGAAGTTTGTATAATTTAAAATAATGACAATATAGAATTTATTAAAAGTGTTTAAGAAGAGATTACAACACTAATTAATTGGTCCGGACCACGAATATGTTTATTACGAGGCATAAAAAGAATAATTGATGACAGTGAAAAGACTATTATAATGAATGATTTCTATTTATTGCGATCCAGTGGTCATGCTGGAGTCCGTAGAATGGTAAATACTATCAAAAGACGATAATATTGGCCAAGTATCGACAAATGTTCAAAAATATGTGAAAAAATGTACAAAATGTCAAAAATCTAAATATTTTAGTTACATTAAAGAACCGATAGAAATTACCACAACGACTTCCTCAGCATTTGAAAAAAATTCCTTAGATGTTTTGGGTCCTTTAGATAGAGACAAAATGTGGTAATTATTGTTACATATTGACGATGCAGTGTGAGTTAACAAAATTTGTTCAAGCTATTCCATTGCCAATTAAAGAAACGGTGTCCATTGCAGATGCATTTGTTAGACAGTTCATATTAAGATTTGGCATTCCGGAAACAATAGCTACGGATCGAGGAACATAATTTATTTCTGCAACAATGGGACAGGTTTATAAAATTTTTAAAATAGAAAAAATATCTTCTACAGCTTATCAGCATCAGTCCATTGGAGCTCTTGGATGTTCTAAAGCGAGCCATTTGGGACCGTCAGCCACGTCCCCAGACAGTGCCAGAGCTCAGGGAAGCCGCTATTCAAAAATGGGACAGGTTACCCCAAGAAATGCTGGATAACTTGATCTTCAGCATGCCCAGGAGGATCTCCGCATATGTTCGAGCCAGGGGAGGAGTTATATTATATTTAATATAAACCATTTATTAATCAATTGAAGTTTAAGTTTGGTTAAACAGTCTTTTTCTTTCTATCAAATTCCTGTTACAATTACATTCTACACAACTACAGCCTTGTAATTAATGACGTTGTAATCAATTCTGACTCCCAGGTTGCCGCGGCTTTTGAAAAATTTTTTTCAGAGATTCCCATTGTGACAACAAAATCTCTGAACTCATCACCCACTGCCGCAGAGTCTTTGCTTAAAGAAAACGTTAAAGTTTGCGATTCCCAATTTAGTTTCCAACATGTCACTGGTACAGATATTATAATTAAAACATTTAACAGTTTCAATGTGAAAAAGACTGCAGACTTGTGGGATCATTCAGTGGATATTGCAAAGTCCATTATTTCCATTGTGGCTCCTACTTTAGCACAATTTTTTAATAATTGTATTGATTGTGGTGAGTTTCTTGACCTAATGAAGCATAATAAAATAATACCATTGTTTAAAGCGGGTAGTATATCTGATCCCACTAATTATAGACCTATTTCAGTGCTACCTACCTTTAGTAAGATATTTAAAAGCTTGTTTTAGAGCAGTTGCAAAGTTCCTATAACAAACACAAACTACTACATACTAAACAATTCGGTTTTACAAGGGGTCGTTCAACAACTGATGACAGTGTTGAACTTTTAGGACATATTTATAGTGCATGGGAAGACAAATGCGATGCCCTGGGATTTTTTTGTGACCTGTCCAAGGCGTTTGACTGTGTTTTTCATGAAACATTGATCAGGAAGCTACACCACTACGGGATTCGGAACTCCTCACTGGATCTTATTATTTCTTACTTGAGTGATAGGATCCAGAGAGTTGACGTGAATGGAAAAAATCTCCTGGATCTACCGTAACAATGGGTGTCCCCCAGAGTTCAATTCTTGGGGCCCATTTTTGTTTCTTGTTTATATTAATGACTTGCCTTATCTCATAAAGGATAGTCAAGAAATAGTGTTATTTGCAGATGACACTTCACTTTTATTTAAACTTAATATAAATAACGTTATTTTAAAAATAGTACACTGTGTAGCGAAATAAAAGATGTTATCGCATAAAACACGTATCATATAATTTTGCTTTTTTGAAAATTTAAATCAAATGTAAGTATAAAAAAATATAAAAACAGTCAAATACAAAAATGCACTAAAACATATTTCGTACTGGTGAATAAAATTTTTAATTTTGAAGCAAAAAAATGCGAAAGAAATCGGTCACAGTTTTAAATTTGTTAGCAAAACCTACCTTTAAGTAAGCGAACTTCTACACCTTCAGATAGTGATTGCAATCAATACTGAGATTTAGAAGCACCTCAAGATACAAATAGGAGTTGACTTTGCAACTCCTAGACAATATGCAAATAGGAAATAACCAGGAAAAACAAATTAATATTAGTAAGAAATGCAAACTAATAACATCAACAAAATTTAAATATCTATTTTTAATAAATAAATAAAGTGCGTGGATATCCCGGAGATCGATGGATCGATGTTCAACTGGATCACGTTTTCTAATAGAACTCTGAACTATGTTGTATTGCTCACGGTTACTAGGAAATAATCTCCTTTATTACGGGAGGTAGACCGTGGACCGTGGATTGTAGACCTTGGACCGTAGATCGTAGACTGAAGACCGATACCGTCGGCTGCGATCGGTATCTATAGCAAATAACGAAATATGAGCGACGTAATTCTCGAACAGAAATTCTAATAAAGAAAGGAAATATTTACGTACCGGTCTTGTGTTTAAATAAATAAACCTTCCGATGTTTTTGATGTTTTTGAACTCACTTCTGGGACAAGAGACAAATTTTATTAAATACTGAAAAATCATCAAATCCAAAAAAGAAAGAACCAAAAGCGAGAAATACATACCTTGAAGAAATTTTATATAAAAAACTTAGTACATCGAAACTGGGTAGGTACTTTATGATCAATTTACAATAAGTATTCAATTCACTTGATTCAAGATAAAATTGTCATTTAAAATTCAATCCTAACGTTCACCAGATACTGAAAATATTGTTTGACCAATATTCCTTTGACATTTCTGAAAGAATTGGAATTTAAATTCCTTTTGTTCAGAAGAAAAATACTGTCCACAACAAAAGAGGTTAAATCAAGAACAAAGAGTTTAAAACAGATAAAACTATTATGCAGTAACACAATGCTGCAACTGGTTTAATGTGAATAACTTAAATCTTAATGAAAAAAAAAACAAAATGTGTTAAGTTTACGATGCCTCAGGTTAGGCGAGTGGATACTAAAGGTGCTAATATAGGGAAAAGAGAAAGAATTGAGTCCTGAATAAACTACTGTGTTCTTAGCTATAACTTTAGATGCTAAGCTTCAGTGGGGCCCACATATAGACAAATTATCGAAAAAACTTAGCACTACTGTATACGCTATCAGAAAAAATAGAAATTCAACTGATTTAGGAACAGCTCGTTTAGTTTACTTTAGTTATTTCCACAGTGTCATGTCGTATGGTATTCTATTATGGGGAATGCCGCCGATATTCAGACTATTCTCGTTTTGCAGAAAAGAGCTATTCGTTAAATTTATAAATTAAGTCCCAGATACTCCTTCAGAGAAAAAATTAAAGATCTAAATATAATGACTGTCCCTTGTCAGTTTATTTATGAAAATATTTTGTATGCCCATAAAAATATAAAAATACTTGAAAAGCACAGTGATATACATAATGTTAATACTAGGAATAAAAAAAAAATGTTGTTCCTGTAACCAGGCATAAAAAATTGGGGGTCTTTTAGATGCCAATGTATACGCTTTTATATTATAATAAACTTCCAAGTCACATTCAAGACTTAAGCATCAATAAATTCAGAGCATTTGTAAAGCGTAAACTTTGCCAGAAGGCTTTTCACACCATAAAAGATTACCTTGAAGACAAAAAGGCTTGGGACTAAGGTGCTCCAATAAAATATATGAATATGAACTTACACATTTTTATTGTTATTATTATTGTTTTGGTAGAAACATTGTAATTTTTATGAATACCTAAGTTTTACATTTTGACATTTTTTTTTAATATACTACTTGAAATTTTTATTTTTTCATATACAATTTGACATTTTTATTTTTTATATACAATTTGACATTTTTCTTTTTTTATATACAATTTAAAAAAAAATTGTATATACAATTTGACATTTTTTTTTTACTATACATAGGCACGCGTTTGACCACTATCTCACCTGATAGTAAGTGATGATGTGGTCGAAGATGGAGCACGCTTGCCTAGAAATAACCTATTCACTCTTGACTTAAAGACTCAATAGATCTCTTGACTTAAAGACATAATTAATTATTATAATTATTTTTATTATGAATGGAGACTATGAGGATTATTTTTATTTCGAATAATTTTAATGTTTGTCTGGCAGTTTGAGTGCTTTGTAAGTAGCTTACACAAATGTCCTTTCTTTGGTATTGTTCGTCGAGTTGTTGAGCTCCTAAGTGGATCTGAGTTGAGCTACCCGACTAGTGACAAATGTTTGCACTGACTGGACAGGTTTCACTCAAATCTGTGTGGTTCTTTCTTCTAAAGGCCATTTCAGAATACTGCATGGTTCTTAAAAAATGATGTATTGTACTTACAATACATCATTTGTGAGGATTATGTAGGTCCATATTTTTAAGGATAATTTTCATAACAGTCTGGCAGTTTGAGTATACTATGCGGCCTACCCAAATGTCCTTACTTTGGTATTGTTCGTCGACTCGTTGAGCTCCTCAAAGTTCTGAGTTGAGCTGCACAATAACTGACAAATGCTTGCACTGTCTGGACAGGCCCACTCAAACCTGCGTGGTGCTTTCCTCAAAAGGCCACCTCAGACGTTAACCTATATGGTTTTCATATATTATTGGCGATTGTATGGATTTCTAAAGAGACTACGACCTCTAAGTTTGTTTCGATGTTTCTTCTCAAGGTGTAAAAAAAAAAATGACGTGTAAAAGAGTTACTTGTAACCTATTTGCAAAATAAATATCATTTATCATTCAGATTTATTACTCAATTTTTCTTAATAAAAATAAAAATATTTTTATTTTTTAATTTCAAACAGGGTTATCATCTTTTTAAAGAAAATACACAACAAAGTATTTTTCTTCATAAAGTTAAATTTAAAAATATATAACGGCTTATGCTAGTGACTGCAAACTTTTTGTGTTGAGTGTACATATTCAGGTTAAAAACTAACTGAGTAAAAAATTCACCGAAATCCGATCAACCATTTTTTGCGTCATAATAATATAGTCTTTATACTAATATACAATGCTGAAGTGTTTTCTTTTTTGTTGCTTGAACGCGCTAATCTCAGAAACTACTGGTCCGATTTGAAAAATTATTTCAGTGTAGCCCATTTATCGAGGAAGGCTATGGGCTATATTATCATCACGCTAAGAACAATAGGAGTGGAGTAGACAAAGTTGCGCGGGTTAACAATTTTTTTTTAATCTTTATTTAAAGGCACTTTTAAACTCAGTTCATGTCAGCCCCATCATAAAACTAAACTTATCTTGAAATACTAATAAAAAGCAACAAAAACTAAGCTAAACAAAAATCTTAAATAATAATCAATATTAACTAATGAATAAATCATTTTAGCCTCACGGGACAGAGGTCGAGATAAAAATTATAAAACATGCCTAGTCTCATCTATTTATTCTTAACTCCATAATAACTTTGTTTCTCTCGGATTCGTTCCTCACGTACTCCATCAAAAGATGTTGTACATCTTCTCTTTTACCGCAAGCCTCGCAATTAGGTTGTAATGTTGGGGTTCCTACGAGGTGGTTTCAAGGAAACAACCACATTTGTTAAGTACTATTTAATGACTAAAAAATGGATACTATAACGTGCGCATAAGAGATATAGTGCAACTCAGCACAATTATAAAGCAGTGTACTTACTAACTAAAGTAAAGGAGCATACATATTATATTATTACACTTCACCTCCCGGAGAAAGTGAAAAAAATATATGATTTACATATATATATATATATTTTTACATTCTACTTATTTCATGTAAGTTTACTTATTTCAAAATTTTATCATTCAAGTTATTTAGGTAGGTAAAGTCGTTAGTTTATAACAGATATATACACTCGCGAGCAACCAAATCGATTCAAATGGCATATTGCTGTCATGAATACCACGTGTAGATTTTATAAAATTGATGCATGTGTGCGCAATACAAGCTTGAGTTGATTTGGTTGCTCGCGAGTGTAGTTACTTATTACTCTTATACATGGTTTACCTATTTATTTTTATCATTATACATTGCAATGATATCTAAAATTAAATCTTACATTACATCAAATATATTGACAAAAAGACCTAGTCCTATTCTTATGTACTAAGTTAATTTAATTATTTTTAATTATTTTCATATTACAACCTAAATCTTCCTCAACTGTATAGGGACCTTCAAATAACGCATTTTATAATACTACGTGTTTTATTTTTTAATAAAACCAAATCATCTTTCTCATATATTGTAGAATTGACAGCTCTATCATGTATTTCCTTACGTTTATGTTTATTTAACAATAATTTATTCTTTGCATCGGCATGAACTAAATGTAACCTGCAATTTAAATGTAAAGGATAATTATCTATATTGTACAATGGATCTACGGTATCGGAAATGCTACTAGGTATTCGACAAAGTTTTCCAAAAACTAGTTCATAAGGCGTATAATTTGTTTCTGAATGGACTGTTTTGTTGAAACTAAAGCACCAAAATGGTAAGCAATAGCTCTATTTATCCGTATGATTGAAGCACTGGATTCTTAAAAATGCACCCAAAGTTTTGTAAGCAGTCCAAACTGCTGCCCAAAACCGCTATGTTAGATTGCTGGCAGCCCGTGACCCAACATTCAACGCTACTAAAATAAAAGCAGAGGTTCGGGCCGCCTCTGGGCTTGAAGTTAGCACTCAGACCATTTTTCCTGTAATTTTTACATAAACTTCTATCACGTAGAATAATTTCAGAGTTTTCCCTTCCCTATGTTAACTTCGGAGATAAGGAAATGGTCAAAATTTTTACATTTTGCATCAAAAGTCGAAAACAATGTGGCCTTAAATATAAAATAAGAAATGTTTGAGAATGTGCCAATTGTGTTCTTTCATATGAACCCACATGCTCTAGTACTATTACATGTACACTTTGAATTTTTAAGAAGCCCTTTCAGTCGCTGTTGCGAAAAATATATTTACTTTTTTACTTCTTTTTTACATGCAAAATAGTTAAACAAACGTCATGTAACAAGTTGATAGCTTAAGTAGTTCTTGAGATATTCAGCTGTGACAGATGGACAGACTTATATCATAAGGGTTCCTTTTGACCATTTTGGAACGGAACTCTAGTAAAGTAATTGCATTTTAGTTACGTTTTATGTTAAATAGTTATGTAAAGCCTTTTTAGGGTTTCGTGCAAAAATCATAAAAACCCGCCAAGTGCGAGTCGGACTAAAGGGTTCCGTAACATAAACCTTAATTGTCATTATTTGTTGTTATAGCGCCAATAGAAATACACAATCTGTGAAAATTTCAACTGTCTACCTATTACGGTTCATGAGATACAGCCCGCAAACAGACAGACGGACGGACGGACAGCGGAGGCTTAGTAATAGGGTTCCGTTGATTACCCTTTGGGTACGGAACCCTAAAAATGGGTAAGCTTATTTCAATCGACAGTTTATACTATTTGTATACTTTGAAGTTAATTTTTAAATGAACTTACTTTCTAAGTATCAATTATATTAACGAATTAGCTTTTGCCCGCGACTTTTTTTCCCGTCCCGAGATTTCGGGAAGTCCTCTCTTATTGCTACCCTACAATCCCCAAGGAACCTACATAACGTAACCTACGCAACCTAATATATTTCTACGACCAGTAACTTGGGCTGCGCAGTAACAGAAGAATTTTATATATAATACGAGTATTATATAATATATATTGATTGATGGCTAAAGAAATTTATTTCTACTAAAACGCACACCACCAAAAACGTCTTCTTGCTGTGATCCTGGTGCGTAAACAAAGGACTCACAAACAGCTGCACTCGCTAAAAACGTACCTGCTGCTGGTGGTTGTCGGAAGCGTAAACACGATGACGATTGCGCAAATTTCATGGAGGAGATTCGTGAATTAATAAAGTCCAACACAACACAGACTGATAGCAAGCTGAAATCCATTCAAAAGGCAACGATTGAAATCAAAGCGCAAAACGCTGAAATCAAAGATTCGGTTGACCATATATCAAAGCAATACGACGACATGGTGCTATAAATGCAGGATTTGGAAGCTGAAAGAAAAGCTGATCGTTCCTATATAAATCAGCTCGAGGAGAGACTAGAAAATTTGGAACGAATGATGAACTCATCTAAAATTGAGTTTAAAAACATCCCAAAAAAGCAAGGCGAAACCAAAGAAGATGCAGCGCCAAGACATTAAAGACGTCTACCGAGTCAACAAAAAGGAAGGTGTTTCGACCATAATGGTTGACTTCACTTCAACTGCGCCGAAGGCAGCCATCCTGAAGAACCTACGCCAATTCAATAAAAAAAACACCCAAAACAAGCTGAATACGAGCCATATTAAGAAAGAGGAAACCAATATTTATTACTGAAATCCTGACCTTGAAAGCCCAACGTCTATATTATCTTGCTAGGAACTACGCGAAGGACTACAGCTACAAGTTCTGCTGGACAACTTTTGGGAAAGTTTTTCTGAAAAAAACTGAGGGCGGTAAGCAAATATGGATAAGGAGTGAATCTGACATCAACAACCTTCGACTGAACAACTACTTGTAGCTGAATCATGTCTCCTTGTTTGTACCACTTACGTATTTTCTTTTTATTTAACATACTTCGTCTTAACGTCAGCAATCGATTGTAATGAGATATATACAAAGTTCAAGCACATTATCCAAAGTCAATTCAAACTTATTTATACACTTCACACACATGTACAAAACTGCGTTTACCAATTGATGAGATATACAAAATCCACTTTTGCAAGAGCATTCCAGGTTCATCCATTTTTCCTTTATGAAACAACTACAACTGGTGACATCTTTTTATTCGTTTTTTTCAATGGCTAATAATCTCAATCCAATTATATCAGATTAAGATAATATCCCTGTGGCAAATAGTTATTTTTGTGACCCTGACACCTGTAATTCGGTTTTACGGAGCTCAACAGTGAAATCTCTGAAAATCATAACACAGAATATCCGTAGTATCTATAAGAATCTTGATCATTTCCAGGCACAACTAGCCAGATTCTCTTTCGACATTGACATTATAATACTCACTGAATGCTGGCTAAATGAACATAAACCTGTCCCCATTCTTGAGAACTATGAAGCTTTCTGCTCTAAAACCAGGCTTAATCAAAATGGTGGCATCGTAATTTATGCTAGGAAAAATTTAAAATGTTCTGTTGAAGAACCACAGTCAGACGACGCTAGTTTTCTATTGCTACAGGTTCACTCTGATTCTACCATCCTAGCTGTGTATAGATCTCCATCAACACATTGTACTAGTAGTTTTCTCGACTCACTAGATGTGATCATACGGCCAATAAAAACCAAACACATAATTATTGCTGGGGACATGAACATCGATATTAAACCTGGCAATAGTGACAGAAACAGTGCATCCTACCTGAATTTGATTGCAGAACTAGGGCTACTCCCGGCACACGTTTATCCAACAAGGCTTGAGAACTGTCTTGATCATAATCATGATTAATACACCCGAATCTGCTTCGGCCTTTGTTTTAGACTCAACCGTGACTGACCACGCCTCTGTTCTATTAAACCTTTGTTGTTCAAAATCTAATAATAACAGAAACAACGCGTACAATAAAATTAATTTCGAAGCTGCCCTTGCTCAATTACAAACCATCGATTTTTCCTTTGTCAACAGTAATGCGGATGCAAATGTAGCTGCCACTCGTTTTGTTAAGCATATCTCAAATGCCCTAAAACAACACACTACATTAATTTTGCAACTCTGCAGGAAAAGACTGCTTAAGCCCTGGATCACCCCTGGATTACTGAGATGCATACGCCATAGAGATAAGTTACACAAACTTGTCTTAAATAATTCACAAAATGAGTCGGCTAATTTGACATACAAAAGATACAAAAACCATTGTAACGCTCTTCTGAAGAAGTTGAAAGACAATTATGAAAAATCTCTACTAAAAAATGCAAATTGCAATAAGGCTAAATGGAATGCTGTCAAATCTATTATTAGCACTTCAAAACAAAAAAGCAATGGGGACCACCTTTTGGTCCCACAAAAAAGTTCCTCGAGTACTCTAAATGACATTAATACCTACTTTTCCATCATTCCTTTTCGCTCATTAAAAAGTTAAAAAGAAAATATAATAGGGAACAAATTACTAACGCTATCAAAAACAACAGACTCCTTTGGAAAAATGTAAAAAATATCACTTACACTAATAAATCAAGAACAGAGAACTTAGAATTGTTGCACGTTAAATCATCTCCCACAGAATCCGCAAACTTTATAAATAAATATTTTGCAAGTATAGGCAGAGATCTGGCCCAAAACATAGCATCTGGTATTAACTTAGTTAGTAAACTCATAAACGAATTTCCATCACACATAAGCTCAATGGTATTTCTGGAAACTGATCAACCCGAAGTTTGTACTACGCTTATGAATTTACGATCTGACAGTGCTCCCGGGTGGGACAATATACCCACTTGCTTCTTGAAACTTGCTAAAAACGAAGTTGTACCAATAATCACGTACCTTGCCAATCTTTGTTTTCAGAAAGGTGTTTTTCCAGCCCCATTAAAAAAATCTATTTTTACACCTATGTATAAGGGTGGTGATAGAGACGATGTTAATAATTATCGACCTATTTCCGTTTTAACTGCAATATCAAAAATTATAGAAAAATTGATAAATACTCGCCTCTTGCAGTATCTAAATAGATATAACATTCTGTCACCTTCTCAATTTGGATTTAGGCAAAAAAAAATCAACTGAAGATGCTGTTATAGCACTAAGTTCTCTTGTAACTGAACAACTCAGAATCAGAATCAGAATTATTTATTTGTAAAACATAGGTGAAGAACATATGTACATTAATCATACATGTCAAGGTCTTAAATAGATAGGTATTGCACTATGCTTTGTCATTGTTGACATACAAATATTAAAGTCAGGTTCATCAAAGTTAACAAAATTTTCTATCAATTTTATACAAATACATTAAAATAATCAATTTAATAATGTCCACTACAAGAAAGAAAAACAAAAAACACACACAAGAAGATCATAACAAAAGAACATGCGAGAAATTATTCGTCCGTTACATTAATAATATGAATTAATAAAATTACAGAATTTAATCAAATAGTCTTCCAATATTAAAATAGTCATCCAAGTCAACATTAATAATATAGATTTATAAGATTACATAATCTCATAATTCATCATATCATAATTTAATCAAATAGTATTATCATTAAAATAGTCATCCAAGGTATAATAACATTTCTCAACTAATAACTTGTGAAGACACTTTTTGAATTTAATGGCATACATTTTATAGCATCAGGTATTTTATTAAAAATCTTTGGTGCAACACCAAAGAAGCTCTTTTTCATTAACGCAGTATTACATTTCAACGTACATAGTTGATTTTCATATTGACTCGATAAAGGAAAAAAAATTATGGCAGCTTTTCTTGATCTTAAAAAAGCCTTTGACACCGTCTCTACCCCCATTCTTTTGCGCAAGCTAGAAGCTATTGGAGTTCGTGGAATACCACTGGCACTTTTCAAGGATTATCTTTCTGGAAGAACACAAAAAGTGAAACTTGTGCAAATTGTTGGCGAGGACGCAGATATATCATACGGCGTACCACAAGGTAGTGTACTTGGACCTACACTTTTTTTGATTTACATTAATGACCTCTGTAACATGAGAATTAATAATGCTAAAGTATTCTCATACGCCGATGATACAGCAAAACCAACTTCATTTGTTTTAATATTTGTAATCAGGCTCAATCAGACAAAGAATTTAATTTAAGAATCCACACGTGCGACACAACTACAGACAAAACTTGCTGCAATTGCCCTACTATCCAACAAGTTGTCATCACACTACACCATGCTTACTCACAATCAAAATGATGGTATAATAATCTATGCTGCGGATAACTTAGACTGCAAAATATCAGAGCCAGAGTTTAAGGATGCTAATTGCCTTGTCTGCAGCGTAGACAATAAACTGGCACTTGTTGCCATTTATCGTTCGCCTTCCTACAGAAATAGACAAAATTTTGACAACTTCATAAATAGCCTAAACAATGTCTATAACACATTAACTCAGTATAACAGTATTGCACTCATGGGAGACATAAACATAGACATAAAAGCAAACACAACGGACGATCGATGCAATGATTACCTCATTTTGAATGCATCACACGGATTAATACCAGCCCATACTTCTCCTACTAGACTCAATAACTGCCTAGACCACATCCTACTTAAGTCTACACTACCAGCTACTAGTATAGTCCTTGAAACATATATCACTGATCATGTACCAGTTATGTTATCTTTACAAAATGCAAGCGCAAGTCCTAATCCTAATAACGTAGTAACTCGGCTCGATTACCAAGCGATTAAAAAAGAATTAGAAGAGATGAACTTTACAGAAGTGTTAAGGATTGAAGACGCAAATGAAGCAAAGACGATGTTTCTTGCCCTGGAGAGAGCCCAAAGAGCTGTTCTTAAGGTCATCTTAAAAAAGCCATATCGGTACCCTACTAGGCAATTGTACATTGACTGCAGGGTGCTTACTGTTCGTAAGCTTTTTGTGCTCCAATCCATTTTAAGAAGGCATCGGACTGTTGTTCCGCCCGATGCTGGCAGACGGAAAAAATTCCCAGTATGTCCCAGTGTTTCACACAGTACAACTTTTGCAAAAAGACAATACTTTGTTTTAAGTTCTTACCTATACAATAAAATTAACAAAAAAACCAACTTAGTTAAACTAAGCACTTATGATGCAAAAGTTGTGGTAAGGAGGTGGTTATTGGATTTAGATTACTTGGAAATTGAGGATCTCATTACCTTTATTTCATAACCTCAACTATCATCACCACTTACCTACACAAACTTCATACTCACTTACACACCACACTCTTCAAATACACTTCACACCACATGGCACTTTTTCATCCACCACATCCTCAGATTTTCTCACACTTTCACTACCGTATCATCTAAATAGTAGTGGCACTCGTTAAATATTGTATAATAATTAATGGCTGAACACTACCCCCTGAGATACAGGTTACCACCTAGTTCAGGGGATAGGGTCTAATCTTCTTGGCAACTATCACAGCCACCAAATGATATTGAATATTCATGTAAAGTAATTTTAGGTATTAAGTATTTCGGAATAAGTTGCTCAAAATTGTAATATTACTGCTTAGTGGTGAGAAATAAATAAAATCTTAAATCTTAAAACAAAATATCTGGGAGTGATTATTGACCAGCGTCTTTCATGGCATCCTCAACTGGAACAAGTCATGAGTAGGATACGAAAACTCATATGGATTTTTAAAGAGCTGAGATATATTGTACCAGGGAAAATGATTGTAAGTAAAAATAATAATGACAAGGAATGAAATCTGCTAAATGAAATTTATGTAGCTTTAGCCCAGTCTGTAATAGTGTATTGTATAACTGCATGGGGTGGAGCAACGAAATCTAGTTTTCTAGAGTTAGAACGCGCTCAAAGAGCGATACTTAAAGTGGTGTTCTTCAAAAAAAGAATATTTTCCACGGAGAAGCTTTATAAATTAAGTAATCTGCTGTCAGTGAGAAAACTGTACATCTTTCACATCATCCTCAAAATGCACAAAGAGATACCATATGACCCTAAAATTCTAGCAAAAAGAAATAAACACCACATAGTAAACGTTCCCACCACTAAAACAGAATTTGCCAGCAGACAATATAAAAAACGCTCAGCATTTTTATATAATAAAATCATTAAAATAATATACATTTACGATAAAAAAAAATATGAATGCAAAAAACAGTTAAAAATATGGTTACTAAATTTAAATTATGTTGATACAGAATTGCTTTTGCAACGTGTGACTTAATAATGAATGTAGAGTGAGGTTTTTCGCTTATTTAGACATACCTACATGTGAAAATGTACACTCAGCAAAAGTCTCACACACACACACCACACATACACACACCACACACACATACACTAAACTACAATTGATCGTGTTTTTTTTTTATGTTCTGTTTTCTTCCTTTTGTTTTTTTTTTCTATTTATTTATTATGTTTCTTTTGTTATAAAACTATAAGTTTATAATGTGAGGGAAGAGCGGAGCTTTCAACTACAGGCATCTTCTATGCCTAAATGGAGACTCCTCGACATGTAATGTCAGCTAAAATGATTTGAAATAAACTTATTATTATTTGTGTTTTTGACATTCTCGGGTCCCTAGAGACCCGGTCATTTGGTAGGCGTACGAGGGGCCGATGCCAACTCGCAGAGGCCTCTTTAGACATTTCAAATGGAATGGGACACCAACCGACGATTATCCCTGTATGCACTGTGAAAGTATACCCAAGGACAATCCCCGGTTGGAGCAAAACTATTGCAAAATTATGGATTTGCTGGTTTAGTGGACTAATAACTACTACTATGGAAGAACTATTGGCCCCTGCCTGACCATTGACAATTAAAACGGCTTTAAAATAGCAGGGGGTGACTTGCACACTCAATAAATGGGCCCACCAAAACGGGTCGCTAGCACAAAATGACGTAGCGCCAAGGGGGCAACATATCCTGAGGTGCTAGAGGAGTGGAGAGATATACCACGGCTATCAGGACAATCCCGGAAGTACGGTCAAGATCCCTACCAGCACCTTACTGGATTAGACGTCCTTCTCCCGAGCACATTTGCTCTTGCGAATCTCCACTCAGATCGGCCGATTAAGGCTAGAAAGAGGTGGGAGCTCTGTTCCTCGTCAGTGTTCACTCCGGCAAGAATTCTCCCTAGAGATCAGGTCCGTGGGGTCGCTAGTGCCCAACAGTTCGCCACAAAACTGCCTTGCGGATTTATTATTATTATTTTTTATTATTATTATTTCCAACATCGGTAAACTTCTTGCAGACCAAATACCGCCACCACAAAATAGTTACAAATTTGAGACAACCCTGGTTCCCAATTCAATCGTCCTACTTCCACCAGATGAAGCCAAAATTGATACTTTGTTAATGAATCTCAGGAATGACTGTGCTTCTGGCTGGGACTCTATTCCTGCCAAGTTTCTCAAAATTGCTAGGCACATTATCGTACCCCATCTGACCAGATTGATAGAAATCTGTTTTTCTCAAGGTGTTTTTCCAAGTGTCTTTAAAAAGTCTCATATTACTCCTGTGCACAAGGGGGGGAAGAAAGACGAAGTGGGAAACTACAGGCCCATTTCAGTTCTTACGACAATGTCAAAAATATTAGAAAAAGTATTAAATAAAAGGCTTACAAACTTTTTGCAACGTCACAAGATCCAGGCTGATGCCCAATTTGGCTTTAGGTCGGGAAAGAGCACAGAAGACGCTGTAAGTCAATTAGCTGATCACGTCACACTTAAGCTAGATCAAAAACAGAAATGTGTTGGCATATTTCTTGACTTGGCAAAAGCTTTCGACACCGTCATGATTCCCCTCCTTGTGGACAAGTTGGAAAGGATCGGTATACGCGGTATTGCCCTCCAAATTTTTAGGGACTTTCTTACCGACCGGACACAAAGAGTAAAAATCAAAGATTATGTTAGGTCTGATGCATGGGTTACCTATGGCGTCCCACAAGGTAGTATTCTCGGCCCGAGTCTCTTCTTAATATACATAAATGACCTGTGTCAGCTTCCACTTACAAGCGGGAAAATATTTACTTACGCCGATGACACGGCATTAGTATTTCATGGGGGCACCTGGGACGAAGTTCAGCAGTCTACTGAGCTGGGACTGCATAAAATATGCCATTGGCTAAGATCTAACCATCTCACCTTAAACCTTTCTAAATCAACATAATATCTTCAATTCTCTTTCTCCAAAATTAAACCTATAAATTTGAATATCAGACTTCATGACTGCAACTTATCTTCTTCTGTGGAATGCTCGTACATAGCCATAACAAAGTCAACACACGTCAAATATCTTGGTGTGATAGTAGATGAAAAGCTCAGCTGGCGACAGCACATTGATATGACAACAACGCGTATAAGAAAACTTAACTGGGCTTTCAAAAAACTGAGACACGTGGCAGACTTTGAACTCCTTCGCACTGTGTACTGCGCGCTCGCGCAGTCGGTTTTGAGTTATTGCATTACTGTTTGGGGTGGTGGATGCAAGACTTTTATGATACAACTCGAAAGGGCCCAAAGATCCCTACTTAAAGTCATGACTTTTAGACCCTTCAGATTTCCCACCAAAGTCCTATATGAGAAGTGTGAAGTGCTGACCGTGAGACAAAATTTTATTTTGCAGGTTGTTCTCAAGCAGCATGGTATTACACGGCCACATATTTCCCAAAAAAATAAAAAGCGCACTATAGCCAACGTCTGCTTACCTGTGCGTTGCCACACGGTGTCTGCTAGGCGACAACAGGCGTTTTTTGCCGTCTATATCTACAATGAGCTAAACAAAATCCTAAGCATAAATTCCCTAACGACACGCGAAACAAAAAACAAAATAAAGATGGCTACTGACACAGGACTTCTACGCGACTGAAAGTCTAGTGCAATCTCATTAATTATGAACACAGAAATTTTTTTACTACCTACTCCCCACACACATTCACACACACCAGCTTGACTTTGTATTGCTTTATTTTTATTCTTATTTTAATTTTAATTTACATTCATTATTTATTATTTGATTCTGATTTGGTTTTTGACTAATTTATTCCTGACATTTTACTAATTTAATTTTAGGAATTTCAATTGTGGTTAATTTATTTTGTTTTGACATCGTAATTTTTCTAATTAAATTCGTATTTTTCTCCTCTTAATCTTCAATGTATTCTTGGTATTTATATTTTAAATGGTCAAATCATAGGTAGAGAATACAATGTGCTTTATTGCAACTAGTGAAGAAGAAGTCACTGGCTCCTGAAATACAGGTACTCTACCTACGAGTAGCTCAGGAGTAAGGGTTTCATTGTTCTGTAAACTGTTTTGCACTAATAAAGAATTATTATTATTATTATTTCGTTTATTCATTCTATACACATATAATTTTAATTTTTTAAATATTTCATAAAAAAAATAGGTTTAAAAAACATTTAAAAAAATAAAAAATAGCTTGGACCCTGTTCCCGATACCAGTGGGCTACCACCGGTATCGAGAACAGGGTCCAACCTACCGGTGGTCAGGGCTCCTGAGAGAGGAACCTCCACACTATACGCGCCGTGTCCAGGAGTACAGCTTTGTGGATCAATCCCTTGATCCAGCTGCCCAACGAGAGCCTCTTGAGATGTTGGTCGAGGATCTTGGCAATAATGCCATTGTCCGTCACGAATATCGGGACAATGACTGCTGTGTTCACATCCCACATGTCGACAACCTCGCGAGCCAAGTCAAGATACTTCATTTGTTTATCTTCCTCGGCTTTCACGAGGGTCTCGTCATGCGGGACGGTTATGTCTAAAATAATTGCACGCCTCACAATTCGGTCCACCACCACTATATCAGGCTTATTGGCAACAATAGTCCTGTCAGTGATGATAGACCGATCCCAGTACAATGTAATATTGCCAATATCGAGAACTGGGTCGGGCGCATACCTATAGTGGCACCTCCGACTCCACAAGAGAGTATTTCAGAGCAAGTTGCTGATGGATAATCCTGGCTACAAGGTTGTGCCTATGCCAGTATTCTCCGTTAGCTAGACGAGAACAACCAGAGACAATGTGGCGAATTGATTCTCCCAGGCGGTGACATGCCCGACATACTCGTATGTCGACCGTGCCGTCTTTCACAATAAATCTCCGGTAGTTATTCGTCATGATAACTTCGTCCATATTATTGCACAAACAAAACCTTCGGTTTCTCCAAAAAGATCCCCGAAACGCAGCCAGGCTACGGACGCTAGTTGGTCTACGTCGGGCCCATGTAGGGCCCGGAAAAAGCGTCCGTGAAGCTCCTTACTCTGCCATACCGCCCTGCAATCGTTAGTGTCAAGCACCGCAGGTTTGCGCCAGTTCTCATTTGCCAAGGAGAGCGGGGTGAGTCCCTTGTCCACCGCCACTACATCTCGATGTATACCCACGTCGACAGCTAGGAAATATTCCCTAAGACTGCATATCTCGCGATTGTGGAGAGTCTTAGCATTTAAAAAGCCTCGACCTCCACACTTTCGCGGGATGCATTCGATACGCAGTGAGCAGTGTACGGACCCGCCTATCCAGGGCGTCAAGTTCCGTTTGAGTCCATTTGAGTACGCCGAAAGAGTACATCAATACCGGCATGACCCAACCGCCTTGTTTCCGCCCGATAGAAAGCTATTGAATACCTTCTTCAGGCGGCCAAAGAAGCGCTCCTTCAACGATTGCTTCATGTCAGTAACATTGATACCTAACGCTTCCGACATACTCAAATACTTGTAAGTTTCAGTTGGAGAGAGGGATCTCAGGTTTATGGAATCCGAGAGTTGAGTTCCCACGGATTCCATAATCTCTCCACGCTTTACATGCATGACCGCACATTTATCCACACCAAACTCCATCCTGATGGCGTTACTGAATGTTTCAGTTACCTTCAGTAGCTCCATCAGTTGCAGATTAGTGGGGGCAAAGAGTTTCAGATCATCCATGTAAAGGAGGTGAGATATAACCTGACCATCTCTCTTCAACCGATAGCCTAGCCCTGAATTCTCCAGCAGTGTGCTAAGAGGATTCAAGGCTAGACAAAACCAAAGTGGACTCAAACTATCGCCCTGAAATATACCCCGCTCGATCCTTACCGGTTCGCTGTTCCTCTGGATATTTCGACATCCTGGATAGCGAAGGACTGTCCTCCATTGTCCCATACACGACATCAGGAAGGTGCGTAGCGTTGCATCAACTTTATACAATTCTAGCACCCTCATGAGCTATGTATGAGGCACCGACTCATAGGCCTTCTTATAGTCTATCCAGCATGTCGACAGATCCTTTCGGGAACGCAGAACCGGTTGGCTAATGGCCATATCAATAACGAGTAGCTCCTTAGTACCGCGGGACCCATTCCTGCATCCATTTTAAGAGGCAGACATGATGTTGTTGTTAATATGACTATTAATCTTTGCCCTCAAAATGGATGTAAGAACTTTATAGACCGTCGGTAAACACGTGATCGGTCTATAATTTTTAGGTTCCGCAGTACTACCTGATTTATGGAGCAGGTGGATTATTCCTGTAGTTAAGAACTGGGGTAGCGTCCCAGACTCTAAGGCAGACTGGAATTGAGACGCCAAGCAAGCGTGCGATCTCGTGAACCATTTAATCCAGAAATTGTGCAGCCCGTCCGGCCGGGATTTCCAGTTAGGCAACGGGCGGACTGCACAAGCTACATCTTGAAGGCTGATGGAAATTGCCCCCATTTCTGGTATCGGATCGCACACACGCTCGACCTCCCGAGTCCAATCACTCTCAGTATGACTGAATGAACACATAGCATCATCATCCGGCAAGCGCGTGTCAGTCACACCTTGGTCCGGTCGCTCCCAATCCCTATATACCCACCTTTCGTTACTTCGGAATGTGCGATTCTGGGTGTATCGCTCCACTCGCCGCCTGTGCCTACGAATACGGCTTGCCCATGCATACACCTTCTGCTTCAGGAAGTCGATGGCTCTGTGACACGAGATATATAATCTCGGGGATTGACATCAGTTCCCGAAAGCGCCCGTCTCACAAAGCGCATCACTCGAGGGCTTGTGTTGCCCTCCCTGAAGCAGATCAGTTTGCCGGTTAGCGCTCTGGCCTCACCAATACGACGCTCGATCCTGCACTGCCAAGCTGGTACGGCTGGTTTTGGTCGTGTTACTCTGTCATTGGTTATTTTTATCTTGACATGAGCTACACGACATGCCGCTACAGCCGCGCAGTACATGATCGAAAGTGTATCGGTGAGGTTATCACAGTTATCAAAATGGCTTGACAACTGCGAATCCAGAGCAGCCACCAGCGCCCTGTTCTTGTTATGCATGGGCAAACGAGGTAAGCGTGGTCTAAGTTCAGGCGGCATGTAGCGGTATTCCCGAATAGCACACTCCAAAGCACTCCTCAATTCGTCATTGCACTGGGTACTTACGTTTGTAACCCTGTCATTACTCTCCTCGTCAGCAAGGCTGGGCAATTGGGTTGACTGTGCTGGTGCCACTGTGATGACGCGCACCTGATCCGACAGTCGTTGGGCCGATCGCACTGACTGCTGGTTCAAGTATCTGAAAACAGAGACATTTGACATTTTGGAGCTTGGTATTTAATAAAATTAATATTAAGAACTCGGGATGAAAATTTATGCGGTGTGTTATTCCATTTATTCATTTATATACATATTCAATACATTTTTAAATATTTCTATAAAAATACAAAAAACATTTAAAAATATAAAAAATAGTAGCCCACCGGTATCGGGAACAGGGTCCAAGCTCCCGGTGGTCAGGGCTCCTGAGAGAGGAACCTCCTAACGATGCGCGCCGTGTCCAGGAGTACTGCTTTCTGGATCAAGCCCTTGATCCAGCTGCCCAACGAGAGCCTCTTGAGATGTTGGTCGAGGCTCTTGGCAATAATGCCATTGGCCGTCACGACTATCGGCACAATGACTGCTGTGTTCACATCCCACATGTCGACAACCTCGCGAGCCAAGTCAAGATACTTCGTTTGTTTATCTTTTTCTGACTTCACGAGGTTCTCGTCATGAGGGACTGCTATATCAACAACCATCGCGCGACGCTCTAGTCGGTCTATCACCACTATATCAGGCTTATTGGCAACAATAGTCCTGTCAGTGATGATAGACCGATCCTAATACAATGTGCAACTACCACTTTCGAGAACTGGGTCGGGCACATACCTATGGCACGGTACTTCCGATTCCACAAGATTGTATTTAAGAGCGAGTTGCTGGTGGATAATCGTGGCTACAAGGTTGTGCCTGTGCAAATAGTCTCCGTTAGCCAGACTAGAACAACCGGAAATAATGTGGCGGATAGATTCCCCGGGCCGGTGACATGCCCGACATATGTCAACCGTGCATTCCTTCACAATGTATTTCCGGTAGTTATTAGTCATCATAACTTCGTCCATAATTGCACAGACAAAACCTTCGGTTTCCCCGAAGAGGTCACCAAAACGACGCCAGGCTACGGACGCTAAGAAGTCCACATCGGGCCCATGTAGGACCCGATAAAAGCGTCCGTGAAGCTCCTTGCTCTGCCATACCTCCCTGCGGTCGTTAGTATCTAATACCACAGGTTTGCGCAAGTTCTCGTTAGCCAAGGAGAGCGCGGTAAGGCCTTTGTCCACCGCTACCACATCTCGATGCATACCCACGTCGGCCTCTAGGAAGTATTCCCTAAGGCTGCATACCTCGCGGTTGTGCAGGGTCTTAGCATTTAAGAAGCCACGACTCCCGCACTTCCGCGGGATATACAGCCTCATCACCGATGACCGTGGGTGATGCATCCGATTTGCGGTAAGCAGTGAACGTACCCTCCTATCCAGAGCGTCAAGTTCCGTCTGAGTCCATTTGAGTATGCCGAAAGAATACATCAAAACCGGCATGACCCAACCGTTGAAGGCGCGCACCTTGTTTCCGCCTGTTAAGTACTTTGTTCAGGTGGCCAAAGAAGCGCTCCTTCAACGATTGTTTCATGTCAGTAGCACTGATGCCTAACGCTTCCGACATACCCAAATACTTGTAAGTTTCGGTTGAGGAGAGGGACCTAAGGTCTATGGCATCCGAGAGTTGTGTTCCCTCGGATTCCATAATCTCCCCTCGCTTTACATGCATGACCGCACATTTGTCCAAACCAAATTCCATCCTGATGGCGCCACTGAAGGTTTCTGTTACCTTCAGTAGCTTCATCAGTTGCAAGTTGATAGGAGCAAACAGTTTTAAGTCATCCATGTAAAGGAGGTGCGATATGACCTGACCACCTCTTCTCAACCGGTAGCCTTGGCCCGAACCTTCCAACAATGTACTGAGAGGGTTGAGGGCCAGACAAAACCACAGTGGACTCAGACTGTCACCCTGAAATATGCCACGCTCGATCCTTATCGGTTCGCTGTTCGCCTGGGTCTGTCGACACTATGGATAGTGAAGAACCGTCCTCCACTGCCTCATACACGACATCAGGAAGGTGCGTAAAACTGCATCAACTTTGTACAGCTCCAGCACCCTCATGAGCCATGTATGTGGCACCGAGTCATAGGCCTTCTTATAATCTATACAGCATGTCGACAGATCTCTTCGGGAACGTCGAACCTGTTGGCTAATGGCTATGTCGATGAGGAGCAGCTCCTTAGTACCGCGGGACCCGTTCCTACATCCATTCTGAGAAGAAGACATTATTGAATTACTATCAATATGATGGTTAATCTTTCCTCTCAAAATGGATGTAAGAACTTTATAGACCGTCGGTAAACACGTGATCGGTCTATAATTTTTAGGCTCCGCGGTACTACCTGATTTATGGAGCAGGTGGGTTATTCCTGTAGTCAGGAACTGGAGCAGCGACCCTGACTCTAACGCAGACTGGAATTGAGATGCCAAGCGAGCGTGCGATCTTTTGAACCATTTAATCCAAAAGTTGTGCAGCCCGTCCGGTCCCGGAGATTTCCAGTTAGGCAACGGACGGACTGCACGAGCTACGTCTTGGGGGCTATGTTAATTGCCCCCATTTCTGGTATCGGATCGCACGCGTGCTCGACCTCCCGAGTCCAATCGCCCTCGGTATGACTGACAGGCACCGACCAGATGCTGCGCCAGAATGAACACATGGCATCATCATCCGGTAGGCGCGTATCAGTCACACCTTGGTCTGGTCGCTCCCAAGCCCTATAAACCCACCTCTCATTGCTTTGGAATGTGCGATTCTGAGTGTATCGCTCCACTCGCCGCTTGTACCGACGTATACGGCTTGCCCATGCATAGACTTTCTGCTTCAGGAAGTCGATACGCTTTGTGACGCGGGTCAGATAATCCCGAGGACTAATATCAGTCCCCGAGAACGCCCGCCTCACAAAGCGCATCACTCTGCGGCGAGTGTTGCCCTCCCTGAAGCAGATTAGTTTGCCGATGAGTGCTCTAGCCTCACCGATACGACGCTCGATCCTGCACTGCCAAGCTGGTACAGCTGGTCGTGTAACTCTGTCACTACTAGGAAATTTGACATGAGCTACACGACATGCTGCTGCAGCATGATACAAGATCGAGTGGGTATCGGCAAGGTCTTCGCTGCTGTCAAAATAACTTGTTAGCTGCGAATCTAGAGCACACATCAGCGCCCTATTTTTATTATGCATGGGCAAACGAGGCAGACGAGGTCTAAACCCAGGCGGTGTAGAGCGATACTCTCGGAAGGCATCCTCCAAAGCGCTCCTCAATCGCTCATTGCATTGGGTACTCACGGATGTGGCCCCGTCATCATCATCTTCACCGACGTAGTTAGGTCGCGGTGAAACACTTGCACTGGGTTGTAATTGCACCGCGGCCGGTGGCGAAGTAGGTGAGACGCGGCTGCTCCGTGATTCCAGACGCAGTCTATCAAGTACGGCGTCATCCAACATACGGTTACGCTGGATAACCCGCACCTGATCCGATAATCGTTGGGCTGAAACGTTGACAGCTGGCTCAAGTACCTGAAACAGAGAGAGCATCCGACCACGGTACGCAGTCAGGTTAGTTCCCCCCTCTGTAGCCCCAAAGTATGAGCGTATCACATTCTCGTTTATCGATTGCGACCATTTAATACGCTGCACACTTCCACCGGTAGCGGGGACCCTGTCAGAGGCCGGTGGTTCTCGAAGTCCTAAGCTGGCCGGTGGTCGGCCTCGTCCGCGCCGACGCGCAGGTGGTGGTGTCGTCGGCGGCGAGAAGTATTCGTCGCTCGAACTCGACGCAACTGCAGCTACCAGAATCCCTGGACTCGCGGCTGGCGCAGGTCCCGGCGGCTGCGAGGCGGAGCTGAGCGACGAACCCGAAGATGTTGGTCGTGCGTTTTGTTTTTGAGCTCGGCTTCTTGTCAGCATTTCACATTTTGTTATCGGTCCAAAACGCGGTAATTGTTGTTGTCTTTGATTTTATTGTTTTTTCCTAGTTTTTTTTTTGTTGTACTGGGTATATTTGCCATTTTAATGGTAATAACCACAATCTACACTCCACTCCACTACACTACAATATCGCATTAGGTGGTAAACCTGTAAAGATAATTGTATGGTGGAAATAAATAAATAAATAAATAATAAATAAATAATAAATTATATTGAAAATTGCGGATTCAGAAAAAAAATATGACGTTCGAGTTGACAGCCGAGCCACAGATTAAATTATTATTATTATTATTTCTCAAAAAAGAATTACATTCACTTTTATGAGAAAAATCTTATTTCCAATTAGATAATATTAGGCGACGCGACAGTTACACAAACATAGGGCTTAGTCACAAAATGTCTTTTTCGCAAAATGTCGCTTTCGCAGAATGTCTCTTCCGTAAAATGTCGCGTTAGTAACTTAGAATGTAATTTTAGGGTTAAAATAAAGAAGTGTTCTACTTTGTAAACTAAAAATCGGTCAAAAGCGAGTCGAACTCGCGCACCGAGGGTACCGTACCATTATATAAAACGTGAAATGTTTTTAAATTTTCATCAGCTAGGCCTATATTCGTCAGACAACGCTGCGGTGTATATTGCACTTTTAAATCAGCGCCATTTCTTGAGCTTTTGTTTGAACGATTTCTGAAAAAGTATGCTATTTATTATCTTTACATAAACTTCTATCACATACAATAATTTCAGATTTTTCTCTATGCAAACATCGGAGATAAGAGGGGGGAATGGTAATTTATTTTTATATTTTCCGTCAAAAGTCGAAAAACAAGCGGGTTTAAAAAAAGAAAAATATTTGAGAATGTGCTGTAGCAACCCCAGCGATGCAATTTGCTGAATTGCATTTTTGATATGGTAAAGGAATACAGAGAGTGAGCACGCTAGTCGCTTACATACCAACGTTCAGCCGCGTCCTATTCGGTATCGTATTCAGAACAAACCTAAAGTGCATATAATTTATTCTGGGAAGTTACAGCTAATTCGGGGAAGTTACTGATGATAAACGCAATATTGGACATTTGTTGTCAAGCGATTTTGCACTTTATAAATTTTCTCCGTTGGTTTGACTTGCTCCTGCACTAAAAGTGACATGCGATTGTGAAATTAGATGTTTTTATGTATATCAGAGACCACAGACGTTCAAGGATTAGCAGATGTTTATCAAGTGTTCATAATTTATTATAATTGTTTAATTTTTTTTGCCCTTCCATTATTCGTTTTTAGCGGGATTCGAACGAGATGAATCTTTTTTGTGGACTCCTGTTGATTTTGGCTAAGAGTTTGCTGATTAGACATACTAAAGAGGACTTTTGTCTTATTGAAAAAAAAAAACATACATTTTAAAATCTACTACTTTTTTCTCTCGCATGTAAATAGTTATCATAAAAAAATACTAACATAAATTATTGCCATTTCTTTTTTAGTTTTGGATGTGGCCATCCACCCACAGCCTGTGTTATAATAGTTTTCTACATTCAAATCCCCCATAATTCATCCGATCCAATTTCAGTTACGGCAGCCAATTTCAGGTGAGATATCAAATTAATTTCTTTACTGATGGTTTCGAGACACGCGACTGTCACAAGAGCAGCCTCTGGGCTGGCAGCTGCTACGACATGTATGGAAAACCCAAAACACTTTTTGCCTGACTTGGGAGTCCCTTTTTAGCATTAACTGAAGTATTAACTGGAGTACTTTAAGCATTTATAAAATCTCTGATAATCTAGTAATTAGCCCAAAATAACTTACATTCAGTCTTTCGTCTTTGCATAATTACATAACCAGTCTCTCGTCTCTCTCGTCTAGGTATATATTCCTCTCAGCATCTAGCTCTCGCTTAGACCAAGAACTGCAGTCGTACAATGTTGAGCTTAGCACTACTAGGTTGTGTGTTGTGTGCTGTGTTAGTGTGGCTCAAATATGGGCGAGATAAGTCGAGCATTCCATTACCACCAGCTTTGCCGGGAAAATTGCCGATTATTGGACATGCGCACAAGGTGTTTATGCAATTCACAGGTTTGTATTTTTTTTGTATTATTTGATCCTAAAGTCAAAACCAAAACTTTTATTTCAATTACTCCATGAAAAGGCAGTTGTGAACGTCAAAAAAAACTATTTCAACATACATCTATTTACTAATAAATAAAGCTGAATAGTTTGTTTGTTTGCTTGAACGCGCTAGTCTCGGGAACTTCGGGTCCGATTCGAAAAATTATTTCAGTGTTAGATAGCCCATTTATTGAGGAAGGTTTTAGGCTATATCATTACGCTAAGACCAATAGGAGTGGAACAGATGAAGTTGCGCGGGTCAACTACTATCAAATAATTGGACTTGCTTAAAATAAATAGTTTTGAAGTTATTTAAGAATAGACCAAAAAAGACATTTCGTTTTCCCAGTATCTCTGAAACTACTGAGCCCAAAATTGCAGCAAAAAAATGCAGATTATAGTTCTATACCCAAAGATATGAAATACCTTTAAGAAAAAAAAAGACAAGAATACCTATAAGAAGTCTGTAGTGTTAAAATAACATGTTAAAAAATGAAATTGTTTCGGAACCCTTTGCACGCGAGTCCGACTCGCACTTGGCCAGTTTATTTTTTTAATGTTGTCGATAAAGTAAGAATTGGCAACAAACCGATAATATTGTAACATTACTTTAATACGAGTATTGGCAGAATATTGACAAAATGCTTATCTTAATTATTATCTTCTAAAATACAAGACGAAATAGGTATATCTGTTTTTAGGGTTGCGAACATCCGTCAAAAACGGAACCCATATTATAGCATCACTCGGGTGTCTGTCTGTCTGTCCGTCTATCTGTCTATCTGTCCGTCTGTCACAGCCAGTTTTCTCCGGATCTACTATCCCATCATCATCATCTTCCTGCCCTTATCCCATGTTATTTGGGGTCGGCGCAACACGTTTTTTTCTTCCATTCTGTTCTATCAGTCGCCACTCTATCCCTGACTCCCTTTTATTTCATATCTCTCCTCACACAATCCATCCATCCACATTTATGTTCATTACTCTTCTAGTTACATGCGTTTCATCCCTCCTCTTCACATGACCATACCAAGACAAGCGATTCCCTTTTAACCTTTCCGGATCTATTAGACCGATTCTGTTATTTAGTACAAAAATGGACTGACTTCTGTGAATCAAACACGGATGTTTTACGTAAATAAATAAATTATTAGTGTGGGAGTCACTTTGGGGGGTCAAACTAGAAAATTAATAAAGTTTTTAAAACTGTATCGTGTGACATATCAAATAAAAGGGCTTAATGTGAGGGTTTTAAATATATATTTTTCATTGTATTTAAATAACAAGTTTAGAAATTATTCAAGGAATTAGACCAAAACTACCATTCCCATCTTATCTCCGAAACTAATGTGCCTAAAGTTTTGAAAAAATGCAGATATTGTTCCATACCTAAAGATTACAGGAAAACATATTATAAGAAGTCTGTAGTGTTAAAAATGTAACATGTTAAAAAAATTAAATTGGTTCGGCACCGCGTCCGACTCGCACTTGGCCAGTATTTGTATTTTTAATACAATCTGACTGCCAAAAGCTTACATTAAAAATATAATTATGAAAATTTACTTCGATGCCATTAATTCAAACAGACACTTAGCTACTTTAGGATTGGTTTGACTAAGAATTACATTGAATGTGCCAACATCCAGTCTGTTTAAATCAAAGGCATTTGCTAGAAATGTTCTCTCAGACTCAAATCGAACACATTCCAGCAATAAATGATATAGATCCTCACAGACACCACAATCTTCACAGTTTGGTGAGTCAGTCTTCCTCATCATAAAATTAATTTTATTGCATGGCTGTGACAATCAGTTTTCTATTTAAATTAGTGATTGCGCACCAGGGGATATGAAAGGGCTGACACTGGATCGTTTTGTACCAGATTCTTTTATGCGAAGAGCGTTTGTTGAAATACTCTTTCCAACTCTCAAAACATATTTGTCTGTATTTAGGAAGAAGCTCTGAATAGTCTAGTACTATATTCATTTGTTTACCAGAGGTAGCTGCAAATTTAGCTAATGTGTCAGCCTCTTCATTTCTTCATAAACCAGTATAAGATGGAACCCATTGCAATCTCAGAAGTACACCTCGTTCTGTAAGTTCATTTATCTTACATAGGATAACATAAGCTATTGATGCACCTCTGCAACCAGAGGCGCATCAAGCTATGTGCTGTAGTGAGCTTTTGCTGTCTGTCAAAATAACCAACTTCCTGTTGCTTCCAATATCGCAACAAGCTCCAAGGTCGTAATACAAACCTTTTCATCAATTTTAAAACAGTTATCCTGAATAGACATTGGCGTATTCGGTACATAAAAAGCTGCTCCTTAAACATTCACATTCTTAGAACCATCCGGAAATATAGGAAACCAGTCCTTATATTTAAAATGTAACTCATCAATAATTGATTGAATTTAATTTTAACTTATTAAGTTGCTTAATTATAATAATTAAACTTAATTATAATAACACATTAATTTCGTTAATATTTAGTATATAGTTAGGAAGGTTATTGTAAATTTGTGGCGCCATTCCTGGAAGGTTCTTATCGATACCGCTTATTTTGTGTTGTCTACCGCTTATCTTATTTTTATGTCGCACGCTGTGTAGTTTTTCAAATAAGTGCAAGTTTGTTTTTACGAAAAGAGCCACTTCATATATGTACAGGCAGGGTACTGTTAATATACGAAGATGGAAAAGAATGGTTTGCAGCTTTCCATGCTTTGAATGCCGCATATCGCCCTAACACACCTTTTTTGCGCTCTAAACACTGTCTCCATGTTCGTGGAGTTACCCCAATATATAATCTCATAGAGTAACGTAGACGTAACATAAGCATGATACGCTGTAAATTAACTTGTTGGTGTACATCTTTAGCGATATTGCGTAAAGCATATGAATGCTTGCTCAGGCGATTGCATTCACTGTCAGTGTGAGTTTTCCACGACATGTCTCTATCCAGTTCCAGTCCCACGAATTTTGTAGTTGCCGTTTCTGAAATTGTACTGTCTCGAAATTTTCTATACTGCTCCGCTCCTATTGGTCTTAGTGTGATGATATATAACCTATAGCCTTCCTCGATAAATGGGCTATCTAACACTGAAATAACTTTTTAAATCGGACCAGTAGTTCCTGAGATTAGCGCGTTCAAGCAAACAAACAAACTCATCAGCTTTATATATTAGTATATAGATAAAGATCCTAAAATCCCACCTTGGGGCATACCATAGTTATTTGCTTTCTGACTCGATACATACGTACGCTCACTTTTTGAAGTAATGCAGACTTTCTCTATTTTCGTAACTTGTTTTCTGTTGGAAAAGTACGATTTCAAAAGATCCAAAGACCCTTACTCCATATCTTTCCAGCTTCTTTAAAAGTATTGTTCTATCCACAAAATTAAATGCTTTGCTCATATCCATGAATAGAGCGACCACCGGACTTCTGTTATCAATGCCAGTTATAATTTTATCAAAGAGATTCAAAATTGCCATAATTATGTTCTTTTTCCTTCTAAAACCATACTGTTCATCAACAAAAAGATTGTTACGTTCAAAAAATGAGTATAAACTATAGTATATAACTTTTCCCAGAATTTTAGAGAATATGGGTAGTAAGGCAATAGGCCGATAGTTGGATGGATCACGTTTGCTACCTTTCTTATGTATTGGTTTTATAACGGCTACTACCTATCCGGAAACACACCCGATTCTAAGCACATATTTATTATGTAACTAAGTACTGGTGTGTTATCATAACCAGAGCTATTTGTGTTGTTCAATGAATTCATTTCTTTTATAATGTCAGGGGGAACAGTCGGTATTAAAAATAAAGAGTCAAGATGCATGTCAAATTTTAAATTTTGATTTCTAATATTGATGTCAAATACTAATTCAATTTCGTAAACAAAGTAGACATTAAAAGTTTGGGAGACAATTTTTGGATCAGTTATGTTTTCGTCATTTATTCTCAGTCGTGGTATCCCTTCAACCGGTTTATTACTCTTGCTTTTATTTATTATTTGCCACATAGCTTTGCTCTTATTATTCGCATTATTAATGTAATTGTTACTTTGGAATTTCAATAGTCAGACAAATTATGGTTTTTAAGCATTTTTTGTATGTGTTGAAAAGTTGTTTAGTATTGGAGTTGGGTTCTCTTCGAAATTGCCACAACATTTTGCGCTTGCGTTTGCAGCATAACCTTTACTAATCCACTTAGATTTTACTGCGTATCGTTTAAGTCTCTTAAGCGGAAAGCACATGTCATAAAATAATTTAAATGTATCGTGAAACTTATTAATCGCGTCATTGGGATATTTAGAGGAATAAATATAATTAAATGTCAAATTTTGTAAACAACTTTGAAACTTTTCCATATTATCTTTACAGTTATTACGTCCAAATATGTACCAATACAGGACTAAGTTTTTTTTAACAGAACATCGCAAAGATTAATATGATCGTCCTTTTTCTTGTACTGAGACGATAGTTTGACACGGACTCCCAAAAAGGGTTACCATGCAGACCTTGCTCATTACCATCCGATCACCATTACCTCCATCCTATGCAAGGTTATGGAAAGGGTATAGAACAGTAAGTTGCTGACCTACCTTGAAGACAATGATCTTTTCAGTAACCGTCAATATGGCTCTCGCCGGGGACGGTCAAGTGGCGATTTTCTTGTGTATATCACGCACTGAACAATAAAATTTATGTTGATTTTTGTTTTTTTTTTTTACTGTATCAGATCTTCAGGGATTGATTCATTATGCCGCTGAAGATTGCGCAAAGCAAGGAGGAGTGACCCACTGCAATTTCGGAAGCGAGCTTTATTACTGTAAGTAAATTAATTATATCATAACCAGATTTTTTCCGCGACTTTGTACGCGCATAACCCATTTTTTACTACCGTAGGCTGTCTAGAATACTATCGGAAATGCCTACGGTAGACATATTGGATAATATTCTCGACAAGGAAACACGCTCGCCTAAAATCTGTCCTGTAAATAGGGGCCGTTCAAGTATTATTTAAGCACCAACGGGAGGTGGGAGTCTCTACTATGCTTATTTTTGATGACGTGAGGGACGGGGGGGGGGGGGGTTTAAGTAGTGATTACGTCAGCAATATTTACTTTCTTTTTTGTTTGCAAATCTCAGTAGATTTTAATTTGCTATAATTTTGGCTAGTTAGTTATTTTTACTCTCACGAAAAGAAAGAAATAACACAAGTGGGGGAATAGGTCTCGCGCGAGTAAAAACTATACCTATGCTTATGTAAGCATAAAAAGGAGGGGTCAGAGCTTTGATTACTATCGCTGACAAGGGAAATTAAAATGACTAAAATCCTGCTTACGTAATATTTGAACGGCCCCATATCAGTTAAACAGTCTCATCATCATCATCTGCCTAGCCTTTTCCCAACTATATTGGGGTCGGCTTCCAGTCAAACCGGATTAAGCTGAATACTAGTATTTTAAGCGTAGCGGCAGCCTACTAGACCTACACAAACCATTAACTGGGTAACACGGTACTTTGTGGCAAGACTGGAGTCAGATTAACTGGCTTCAGACTATCCGTAACGACTGCCAAAGATCTACAAATGACAGCCAGGTCCAACGGCTTAACGTGCTTTCCGAGGCAAGAAGGAAATTCGGTATGTTAAGATGATCACCCATCCACAGACCAACCTTAGCAAGCGTTGCTTAACCTTGAAGGTTGACCCGTGCGTCTGTTATTATCTAGCTACGAGCTGCTCATATCAGGAAACAGCCTTTGGCAGGGAATTTCACTGTTTATTTGCTGCTGACAGCAGCTGTTCTCCCAACAAAAGTGTTCTTAAAACGTTTTGTGCGTATGGGTGGGATTGTCACCATGTACCGGCGGCGGCGCATCGCCGTGCGTCGTGACTTCCGATATTGTACCGAGTTTTTATTAGAACTTGTATTCTTTCAGTGATATTCGATCCACAGGATGCGCTCACAGCGGCAAGTGAATGTTTGAAAAAACATTATGGTTTTGATTTAGGCAAGGATTGGATGGGAAATGGACTATTAATTTCACCAGGTCAGTAAATAAAATAGAATAGCATAGAATGTCTCTTCTTATTATCATGTGGGCAATAAGGCTTAACGACCCCACACACCCTTGTGTGAGAATTTATTTTTAATCGAGTGCTCATGACTCAAAAATGATAGTAAATCTGACGACTATGTTAATAAGCACTTAACGTTACAAAATAAAAATAAACCGGTCAAGAGCGTCATATAAAACGTGGAATGATTTTAAATTTTCATCGGTGAGCGATGTATATTGCAGTTTTAGATAGAATATAATTTAAATCCTTTTTATGTACATTAAAGAGATCAACTTGACTGATAGTGGAACTAATGTAATTTGCGTTGATCATCATCATCTGCCTAGCCTTTTCCCAACTAAATTGGGTTTGGCTTCCAGTCAAGCCGGATTTAACTAAATACCAGTATTTTACATGGAGCGGCTGCCTACCAGAACTCCACAACCCGTTAACTGGGTAACACGGTAATTCATGGCAAGACTGGAGTCAGATTTACTGGCTTCTGACTATCCGTAACGACTGCCAAAGATCTCTACAAATGACAGCCAGGACCAACGGCTTTCTGAGGCACGGAGGAAACTCGGTATGTTAAGATGGTCACCCATCCACAAACCAACCTTGGCAAGCGTTGCTTAACCTTAAAGATCGACCTGTGTGGCTGTTACTATCTAGCCACAAGCTCCGCAAATGTAATTTGCGTTGATGATTTCTGAAAAAGTGTACTATTTAGAGACTTTGTTTTATATTTTCTGTTATCTTTAGATACATAAAAAAGTATAAAATAAAAAATTTAAATATATTAAAAAACCGAATTTATCCCATCCAGTGGCTACAGAAGATGAACTTATCATGGACTGGACTGGATGACAACTGGTTCTGCGATAAAAAAAAATGGTTTTTTGGTTTTTTCGTTTTTGAACACCGACTTCCGAAATTAAAGTTTTTTTTTTTACTTTGTAGTGCTTTATTTTTGGAAGTTGGTTTTGTTTTTTTGTTAAAAAGTTTTTTTGTTTTCACTTTTTAGTGGAACACAGGTACCAATAAAAAGTGAAACCACAAACAGCGTGCCGGCGTGATTTTACTATATGTTCTGAACTGGTGTAAACAATCCACAGACATGCGATTTCAGAAATCCCTATCCATTTGCTATCATTTATTGAAGAGTTCCGTGCCTACTTCCGAAGTTCTTCATCAGATCTTCACAAAATATAAAAGGCACTAGTCCAAAAAAATACTCTTCCAAACAAAAAAAGAATCATCCAAATCGGTTAACAATTGACGAAAATATCGCTGAAGAAACATTTTTCATGGGATCCCATCATCAGCTCAGCAACATGAGATGATGATTACCAGGCACAAATATCTAAATTGCTTCAAAAAATTTATGAAAAACAGTGTATGTGCTTATAAAATTTTAGGGTTTCCCTCGATTAACCGATTTGGATGATTCTTTTTTCGTTTGGAAGAGTATTATCTCGGATTGGTTCCATTTAAATTTGGTGATTTGCTTACCTCCGAAGAATTTCGGAGGTAGGCAACGGAATTCGGATTGGGGTTTCTGAAATCGCATGTCTGTGATTGTTTACACCAGTTCATAACATAACATTAAGCCGGCACGCTGTTGTTGTAAAAAATAAAAATAATAAACTTTTTTACAACATAAAACCGACTTCCAAAAACCAAACACTATAAAGTAAAAAAATATTTTAATTTCGGAAGTTGGTGTTCAAAAACGAAATAACCAAAAAAAAACGACTTTCGAAATTAAAGTTATTTTTTACTTTGTATTGTTTCTTTTTTATTAAAACAGTTTTATTTTGTGAAGTTCTTAATAAAGTTTAATTCAACTACCTTCTAACTAACTTATTTTACTTTCTTTCAATAAATGATAAAATCATGCTGGGAACTTGTAGTTGAATTTATAATCTTTATCCATATAAGCACATAATTATCTAAGTCTCTTTTAATGATAGTCATGATTGTCACATGGTAACTTTTCGCAGTAGCAGGCATCATGGGTGTGCAACCATGACGCCTGCTACAGATAAATCTTACAGGTGTCTTTTGGGAGGCCTTTGTTTTGTCTTTGATTGTCCAGTTGTTCCGGAATTTCTTAAAAAACTCAGGTTTGTTTTGACAAAAGCATTTATTTCACAGTAGATGTTTGGAAGCATCATCGCAAGTTGCTGACACCAGCATTCACTCTGCCAGTGATTCACGGGTTCCTAGATGTGTTCAACAGTCAGTCCAAGAAGTTGGCAACCGCTATGGAAGCTCATGTTGGAAAAGGAATTTTTGATCATTTTCCATATTTAAAATATAGTGCATTTGAAACGCTTTGTGGTAACTATAATTTTTTTGGCATTGTTTCTCTTTGTTCATTGTCACATTACTTTTTTCCTTTACTCAAAACAGTCGGTCATTGTACTAATCAATATGATTTTGTTTTGCTCCGACAACTTGTTGAGTGGTGGAAAAATAGAAAAATTAATACCTAATATAAAATGATTAATTTTTTATGTTTTAAGTTGGTACGTTTGGGATAGACGCTATTGATGACAAAGAGTTTACGAAAAAATACATGAAATCGGTAGATGAAATGATTAACATTGGGATTACCAGAGTAGTCAATTTTTGGCTGCAGAATGACTTTATATACACGCTGTCTAGTCTGAAAAAGAAGGAAAAAGAAGTTATTGAAAATCTACATGCAATGGCTAATACAGTAAGTGTGATAATTAAAACGAATAGCAAACAAAAAGTATCTGAAGAAGTCTACACAGTAGTAAGAAATTAATAAACTGGATAGTATAAAACAAATCAATATACTTTTGCAGGTTTTACAAAAGAAAAGAGCTGCCATGAAGCACGAAGCTTTGATCACTGAATCTGAAACTACAGGTTTGTATTTTCTTATCTTAAATGATAACGAGGAATCGCAGAACCGACTACATGCAAATTGGCAACGGAGGATGTCATCAGGCTGTATGGGAAATTGATCTACGTAGGATAGCTGGATAAACAAATTAAACAGTCTGCCAACGTAAAATAAAACCTTTTGTCATACCTATTGGCTAGTAGTAGACTACTCAAATAATTATGATAAGAGTGATGCCAAAAATTTATTTTCTTTTGTAATAACTCTATTTTATTTACCTGACTGCGCCAGAAGGAGGGTTATGTTTTTCGAGAGTATGTATGTATGTATAAACTAGATGTCCCGCGCAACTTCGTTTGCGTCACAATTTTCATTACTGCTTCGCTCCTATCGGTCTTAGCATGATGATATATTGTCTATAGCCTTCCTCGATAAATGGGCTATCTAATACTGAAATAATTTTTCAAATCGGACCAGTGGTTCCTGAGATGAGCGCGTTCAAGTAAACAAACAATCAAACAAACAAACTCTTTTGCTTTATATATTAGTATAGATAAATAAATAAATAATAGTTTGGCACGCTCTGCGGCCTAAACGGCTCGATGGATTATAGCTTGAGAGGTGTAGTTAAATTTGTATTTACTGTGAGAGTTATACTGGGTATATCAAAATAAAAAAAAAAACAAATGGCGGATTTTTGGCGCCAATTTCGTATGATAGGCTCGCTCGTAGCCTAAACGGCTGTATGGATTTTCGCTTGAAAGGTGTCGTTAGATTTGTATTAATTGTGAAAAGGAGGGAAAGGATTACTTGGAATGATTTGGGGGAGGCTTTTGCCCAGCAGTGGGACAGTACAGGCTAAATAAAAAAAAAACTTTAGTTTTAAGTACCTATGTCATTATGAAACCCTCAGATTAATAAAACTTTTTAACCGTATACATATAATTTTTCAGGAATCAAATATAAACCTTTTCTAGATCTACTATTAGAATTATCGAAAAACGGTGCCCTGACAGATAACGAGATCAGAGAAGAAATGGACACAATCATAGCAGCTGGATTTGAAACAACATCAAACCAGCTAACATATACTTTGCTGCAATTAGGAGCCCACCCTGAAGTTCAAGACAAATTGTATAAAGAGTAAGTTGAACAGTCATTGTAGATAATTATATTTCTTCAATTCAATTTATCCTTTAACAATTTACATTGTGTCTGAAATCATTCTTAAAAATACATACATAGTAAAAATAACATAACAACTTCCATTTAAACATACTTTTCCGATGTCAACTCAATTAAATAATACAAAATATTATGCATTAGTCAAATGGTAATTTAAAAATAGTAATAAAATATTCATTCAAAACAACACAAAACATAAAATAATAAATTCAATGTCAACTCAGGCAATGTCAACAAAATTATAATACGGCTGGTTGACCCACGCAACTTCGTCTGCACCACAATTTTCATTACTGCTCCGCTCCAATTTGTTTTAGCGTGATATCCTCGAAAAATAGGCTATCTAACACTGAAAAGATTTTTTAAATCGGACCAGTAGTTCCTGAGATTAGCGAAATATGTACGTCGCTGTCGGAGGACCCAAAAAAAAAACCAAAATGACCTTAAACTATCTTTAATTAAAGTAAAATTACAATATTAATTATAACTAATTAGATAACCTAATCCGATCGATGTTAGATACAGAATGAATGTCCTTGGTTCACACAATTATCTATCTATCTATTGTATGACGAGCGTCACACGCGGCGTCAGCGTTTTGCAGCCACACGTGTAAGGCAGTTTCCATGCGCTGTATCTCGGTTAATGCAATCTTGCAGTATAGGATTGGCACATACTATAACACCTCTACCGTCAGATCAGCAGTTATTTTTCAAGTTTGAACTGAGAAAATATTGCTAAATGTGTCTTCGATGCTCCGGATGCTCCAGGCTCGACGTAAATCTTGTCTCTGCAGATTGTTTCTCGACCTCAGATTTTGGTTTCTTGCAGCATCTTAGAATGATGAATGTACTAAGAGCAATTGTACAGGATAACACTATGTAGAACGGGATCGTTGTATGTTATAGGTATTCCACTGGTAACGGTTGCTCCCGCAGAAGAGGCTGTGACATTATCCTGTATTGAGCATTGTGTAGTTTTGTGAGATCAATCGAGTTGAGGTTGAGTTGTACTGGTTCTGGATGGGTTTCTGTATTGAAGCTTAGTTTCGTAATAAATTCTGACTGGTTGTCCTTCCACATGATTGTTGAGATTAGTGATGGTAAACTCTGGGATGTACAGGAAACAATTCACAGGTATCGTAGACAAATAACTGCCATTCAACAGGGTGTATTCTTCTCGTCCGCATGAGGTATGTATTTGCGTTGTATTGGGAAATTATATGACGTAATGCTTCTCATCTAACTCTTCTATGGCTATTTTTGATAATGATATAGTTACAATTTTGCAGCTTCCATCGAGGGACTGGTCCATGATAAGATTCTGCATACAATCCGGATCTTGCCACAGCTGATGATTCATCTTTTCTTCGCAAAATACCAATTACTGTACTTCGGGCATTCAGCCTCTATGTACACATAACCTTTTCCATAAGGAGGGATAAGGGATTGTCTAAACTTATTGGGGGCTACTGACAATTTATATAGATTATATATCTATTTAGCAAATATTGGGAATTTAAATATGATGACTATTTGGTACCTGAATAGTAATATCCTGGTTTAATAATTATTATCATAATATTCTCGGAGTTCTAAATCTATAACCTTACCTCTATCGTAGATTTTAACTAATCTATCAACCATATGACGTAAAACTTCTATGCTAATCATGGAATGGTGTGCACTTGAACTATGGACAAATGCTAGCATGTTCTCAATTCTTACTAACTCGTTTAGAACTTCGTCCAGGTTTTCGGCTAGTATAGTTAAGCACTATCCGAATTTTGCAAATCTTATAAGGCTGTAATCCTTGTAGGCATTTCTATCTAATAATAGTTTTAGGGTGTTATTAATTTTAGCTTGGTTTGCTACTAATTGCTCGATAACTTCGGAATGCTGAATCATCCATTCCTTACTGAGACTGATGTGGTTGTTCAGTTCTTCAGTAGTTTTGTAGTCTTTTTCCTGAAGGATTTTGAAAGTATTATCGTATCTGACCGCGTCGGAGTAATCCAAATTTTCTGTTATGCTTTTTATTACGGAGCCTAATCCATCTATGAGACCTCGCTTTACTCGACCTGGTTTTATCGTTTGTAGTTGGCGGTCGACGCTCTGCAATTTATTCGAATGATATTCTAATTGAATTTCATACAGCGTGTGCGTATCCGTATTGTTATCTAATTTTTGTTTAATATTATCCAGCTGACCTTGTAACGTCCTAATATTTAAATCAATGTCTTTAATTTGAATGTATTGTAGGAAGGTATGGTAGTGTGTAATGAGTTTGGTTGCACCAAGTCGAAATGGAAGTATTCCTGGACCATCGTCCAAGCTTTCAAGTGTTAGCTTCTGATCTGTTTCCTGGGCTGCTATCAAGGGAGCAGTCAGGACCAGTAGCGCCCTGCAACAATAGAGCGCTTTTCTTTTGAACCGGCTCTTAGTTGTATATTATGTATAGATGCGTATAGGAAGGTCGGCTAATACAATATCATGGGTATATCTGGGGGCTAATTTTTAAGGAGCTCGTGGCTAGATAATACCAGCCGCACAAGTCGATCTTCAAGGTTAAGCAACGCTTGCCAAGGTTGGTCTGTGGATGGGTGACCATCTAAACATAGCGAGTTTCCTTCGTGCCTCGAAAAGCACGTTAAGCCGTTGGTCCCGGTTGTCATTTTTAGATCTTTGGCCGTCGTTACGGATAGTCAGAAGCTAGTTAATATGACTCCAGTCTTGCCATGTAGTACCGTGTAACCCAGTTACTGGGTTGTGGAGGTCTGGTAGGCAGTCGCTCCGCGTAAAATACTGGTATTCAGCTAAATTCGGTTTGACTGGAAGCCGACCCCAATATAGTTGGGAAAAGGCTAAGCAGATGATCTGGAGGCTAATTTTTGACGACTTGCTGAAGGGATGCTAACAAAGACGCGTTGCTGGGGCTGATATTCGATTTCTGGCTCGCGACTTTTGTTTTGGTTTTCTATTATTCTAGTACGGTTTGCGAGAGAGGACTCATTTATTAAATTATAGACTAAATTGGTATTTTCTTTATGGTTCCGTGCATATTGTTGTAGGAGATGTTTACTTAAATCTACATCAAAGGGATCTCGTGGATCGAAGTGTCCGGTTATAATTTCAAATGGTCGGCATTGGGTAAAGCTATGTATGATGCTATTGTATGCTAAAATTGCATAAGAGACGAGGTTGATTACATCGTCGTCCTTATGAGTTAATTTTAAATACGTATGTTCTAATAAGGGTGAGTGAAAACGTTCTACAATCCTATTGTCGTTTGGGGTATGCGGCAAAGTTTTATGATGAATTATTTTATGCAAGTTAATGAATTTATTGAATACTGGTTGTTAAACTCTGTACCGTTATCCGAAACAATGGTTAAGGTAAGCCGTGGTGCGTGCAAAATTTCAGTAATGCTTGTAGCACACTAACAGCTGTACCATCTCTTATATAGTAAGCGTGTGCATATTTAGAGAATACGTATACAACCGTTAAGTACTTTTCATTATGAATGGTTAAAAGATCCATGTGAACGGTCTCAAATGGTTTGGTTGCCGGGGGTACTACGTTAAAACGTTGTTTTATAGGATGACGATCATACTTCGTTTGGCCACAGACAGTACAATCGTTGATGAACTTTGTTATTTCATCTTTCATTTTTGGCCAATAGTAACGTTCAGAGAGGGCTAGATAACATTCATTTATTCCCCGATGGTTTTTTTTACCATCGTGGTACTGTTTAATAATTTCCTGCTGCTTTAAATATTCCTTAACGTTTTCGACCTCTATTTTGGCTAAAACAAGGTTCATTGCCGAGCTTTTAAATGTATCTTGATTGATGAGTATTATTTTGTATAATGCCTGAGGGGGATTTATAAGCAACGCAGTTTTCACCTTAGGGTGGTCATATTCTTTGATTATGTTAATAATATCTGATTCTAAACTAGATTCGAATACCTGGACAGCCGTTCTTGTCTGTGTATCAAAAGGTTTGGATACTGTAGGGCGTTTTTTTATATCACCTACTACTGTTATGCAAATTTGCCTATGGAACTTATTTAACGGTTGATCGAAAATTGGAATTTCGAGGATGGGGCTTTCCTGACTAGTATGGACTGATAATGTAGACGAGTTATTTATTGAAGCTGGAAGTTCGGAAGTACTTACAGCCAATGAATAGGTTTCTTCGTTATGTATTTGGATACGGGAGAGGGCGTCCACGTTTGTACTGCTTGAACACTTTTTGTAAAATCGTACTCGGATAGTTTAAGCTTCCATCTGGTTAATCTATGGTTAGGCTCCTTCAGACTCAAACCCCATTGCAGTGGTTTATGGTCCGTAACGATCTTGAATTTCCTCCCAAACAAGTACGGTCTAAAGTACTTCGTAGCCCAAACTATTGCAAGGAGTTCCTTTTCAATTATACTGTTATTTAGTTCACTCTCATAGAGAGTGCGGGACGCGTAGCAAAACAGGTTTATTAGAGCCAACCGTTCCCTGTGATAGAACAACACCTAACGCAACGTTAGAGGCGTCTATAGTTACTATAAATTCTTTATGGAAATCGGGGTATTGCAGAATCAGATCATTAGTTATTAAGGCTTTACATTTTTCGAAACTTGCGGTGTATTTGGAATTGATTATTACTTTTCTTCCCTTCTTCAAACATTGTGTTAATGGTTTTGTTACGCGAGCAAAGTTCGGGATGAATTTTCTATAGTATCCAACTAGCCCAAGGAATTGTTTTATTTCTTTAGAGGTACTCGTAGTTGGAATGGGGTAATTTTGGATAGCGATAATTTTATCTGGATTTCTTGGATGCCTTCTCTTGTTATAACATGACCTAAATACGATGTCTCTAATTTAAGGAATTCTGACTTATCTAGCTGTATTTTAAAGTTCGAGTCCCGTAATTTTTTGAATACTTTTTCAAGGTTGATATGTTCTTGTAATGATGTGATAAAGACTACGATATCATCCAAATATACCAGGCAGGCCGTGTTCTGGAGGTCTTTAAGGATATTGTCCATAACACACTGGAATGTTGATGGAGAATTTTTCAATCCCATTGGCATTCGAAAAAATTTGTAATGACCATTTTCCACATTAAATGCGGTCTTGGGGATGTCATCGGGGTCCATTTCGACCTGGTAAAATCCGCTCGCGATGCAAAGGGTTGTGAAGTATTGACAGTTTCCAAGTTTATCTAAAACATCATTAATGTTTGGAATGGGGTATTTGTCATCGTAAGTCTTTTCATTTAGTTTCCTAAAATCGACTACCAAACGCCACTTAAGTTTGCCTGAAGCGTCGGCGTTTTTTGGCACGGCCCAGATAGGCGAGCTCCAGGCAGACTCTGATGGTCTTATAATGCCCTGATCTAACATTCTACCTATTTGTTCCCTGACCTCATCCCTATGTATATACGGATATCATTAGCTTTTGGTGTGAATCGAAACTTCATCGGTTGTTCGAATGCGATGTTTTATTTTATTAGTAAATGTTAAAGCTTCTCCGTCTATGTAAAATATATCCGCGTATTTTCCGCATAAAGTTTTCTAAGTTAATACGTTCTTCATGATTGAGGTGGTCCGTCCGCAAACGCGATATTACATCTTTCGCTCTAGCTAACATTTGAGGAGCTCGTGGCTAAAGAATAACAGCCGCACAGGTCGATCTTCAAGGTTAAGCAACGCTTGCCAAGGTTGGTCTGTGGATGGGTGACCATCTTAACATACCGAGTTTCCTCCGTGTCTCGGAAAGCACGTTAAGCCGTTGGTCCCGGCTGTCATTTGTGGAACTTTGGCAGTCGTTACGGATTGTCAGAAGCCAGTAAATCTGACTCCAGTCTTGCCAAGAAATACCGTGTTACCCAATTTAATGGGTTGTGGAGGTCTGGTAGGCAGCCGCTTCACGTAAAATACTGGTATTCAGCTAAATCCGGTTTGACTGGAAGCCGACCCCAATATAGTTGGGAAAAAGGCTAGGCAGATGATGCTCTAGCTAACATTTGTTCGAGGTTCGCGTGCTGAATATCATAGGACTGTTGTTCGGTACGCGTGCACTGAATATTATAGGTTTCCACTTGTACAGCACGGTCCATTGAAAATATTAAGTCGTGTGAAGTGGTGTTGATGACTCCCAAAAATCCGCGGTTATTTACTACAGTGGTCATACAATATCTAATACTACAATTAGCTATAATTTGCTCAGAAATCAACGCCTCTCCATCATGTAAATTGATCGGTACCTTGAGTATTTTTGATGAGTGGCTGGTATGACAGCTTCGTTTTTACATTACGCGAATTGTACATGTTTATTGTATTAGTAGAATTACGAGTTATTAACAATATATGCTTAAGATCAATTTGAGTTTCCCATTTTTCTAGTAAATCTAAACCTATAAGCCCGTCAAAGAAATCATGCAATTGGTAAATGAATAATTTAATGTCATCATGCTCCTGAAATTCGCTAAAAGTGGGAATGTTTATAGAGTAGTTATTTTGCATTGTAGCATGTACATTCGTGACCTCGAAGGGATCAAAATTTAAAGGGAAATTACCGAAAAATGTTTGTACGGCTTCTGGGCTAATGAAAGATTGATTAGCGCCCGTATCGATTAGCAATCTATTGAGATTGCAACCACCATTGGGTAGTTGCAAGATCTGAATGAAAGGAAGTTGTCTTTGTGTCTGTAAATTTAATTCTATTTTGACCTGTCTGACTTCTCCCGCTTCTGAAAATCCTGCTCACTAGCGGACTTGGACGTAGACGGTTCAGGTTCGTTAGTTGTATTAGTGGCCGGGTAATATACAGCGATATGATCGTAATTTAAATTTGCGCTTGCGCAATATGCTGGTAGCAGTTAAAATATTCTGGGTTTTCCAGATATCAATTATAATCGGGTTCAATTACATATTCCGGGTAAAGATAGAACTGGCCATCATCATCTACGCATACGTTCACGTTCATTTCCCTAGTTTTAAAATAATTAGATGGCGGCGGGTTATCGCTCCTACGCCAGTCATGACTTGCTGGTCGACCAAACGATGGCTTTTCCTTAGTAACGTAATGGCTAACGCCACTCATAGGCTTAGGGCCAGAATTTTGAGGGACATTTCGTAGTTGCATTTGGAAATTATTGTTGAAGCGGTTATAATTCGGCGGAACTGCGCGGAAAATCTGCTGCGTATTTGATATCGTCGCGCATTTGTTGCGAATCCAAAGGCATTTCGGAAACGTTCCCAAAGGGGATAGCTTGATTAACTGGAAAATTTGGTCTCCATGTCTGTAGCGGCTGAAAGTTTACACTAGGCCCAGCTCGTGCATTAAAATTGCACGCTTTAGACAAAGGGTTGGCAATATGGGTCGATGGAGTCATCGGCAAAGTTTTATTTAAAGATGTATTCGGGTTTTTATCATTTATTGGTTCATGTCTATTTTGGAAATAGAGAACGTTCAATTCCTTGCACAAACTCGAGCGCTTTTGCTACACGATCAGGAAGCGTGCATCGTACACGTGAACCCAATGGTTCTTTTAAGCCACGAACAAACGCCTGCATGGTTAATTTCCGATATAGAGTGCGTTTGGCTTCTACGGTTGTTTTAATATTTTCGTGTAAGGTGACATACGTCATAATGGTGCTGAATAAGTTAAGGCAACGATCATAGAACTCTTGAGGTGAATTGTTTCCTTGAGTTGCTAACATAAGGTCATTGTAAAGGGCGGTCTCATCTCCTTGATCCGAATAATTATTTATAAGGCACGTTTGGAGACGTGGTGGCAAAGACTGGAGAGTGTTGGCCTGAAATTGAGCAGAACCAAAACAGAGTACCTGTTCTGCGATTTCGGCGGTCTCTCCAGTCCGATACCTATAGCTCTCACCGGAACGCCTATACCGATTTGCTCCGACTTTCGGTATCTCGGGTCGCTTGTCTAGGGAGATGGCGATATAGACCGAGACGTAACGCACCGGATCAACTCAGAATGGATGAAATGGCGACAGGTCACTGGAACAACTTGTGACCCTCGGATGCCCCTCAAATTAAAAAAATATATAAAATCAAAGGGAAAATATATAAGTCCGTGATAAGACCTGTCGTAATGTATAGATCAGAATGTTGGGCTGCGAAAAAGACGGATGAAAATAGATTGCATGTAGCGGAGATGAGAATGTTGAGATGGATGTGTGGAGTAACGAGAGTGGATAAAGTGAGAAATGAGTACATTAGAGGCACTTTAAAAGTGGCGCCAGTGACGGAAAAGTTAAAAGGGAATCGCTTGTCTTGGTATGGTCATGTGAAGAGGAGGGATGAAACGCATATAACTAGAAGAGTTATGAACATAAATGTGGATGGATGGAGAGGGAGAGGAAGGCCAAAGAAAAGATGGATGGATTGTGTGAGGAGCGAAATGAAAGAAAAGGGAGTTAGTGATAGAGTGACGACTGATAGAACAGAATGGAAGAATAAAACGTGTTGCGCCGACCCCAAGTAACATGGGATAAGGACAGGAAGATGATGTTTTAATACTATCCCATTCCTCAGATATTCCATTTGAATTTATTATACGCGCAGCTGGTCCAGTTATTTTATTTAAAATACCGTTAATTAAACATAGCTTAGCCAGAGCATTTTCAGGGTTGGCTCCCAGGTACTCTGAAGAAATTTGATCACAAAGAATCTTGGTTAGACGTGTGGATTACCATCAAAATTCGGTACCAAACGTAGAGTCTTAAAAATTAAATCAGGGTCAGACATTGTGACAGGTTCGTGACTGTCCAAGACTAAGGAATTATCTAGGCTATTAGCTGCACTATCTAAACCTAAGTTGATATCTCTATTTATATCTATATCTATCTTACGTGCTACTCTAGAGCGTCCAGGCCCAGGTTTTTGATCCGGATACTCGGCGAACGCGATCGCTTAACACGGCGGTAGCGAATTAGCAAAACGGTAGGTAATCGATATTAGAAAAACCCTATCCAGCTAACTCGAGACGCCTTGAATATCCTACCGACTGCGCCAAATATGTACGTCACTGTCGGAGGACCCAAAAAAAAAAAACCAAAATGACCTTTAACTATCTTTAATTAAAGTAAAATTTTAATATTAATTATAACTAAATAGATAACCTAATCCGTTCGATGTTAGATACAGAATAAATGTCCTTGGTTCACACAATTAATTATTTCTAGAAAACACTTGGATTCTGTAAACAGGGGCATCGTATGACGAGCGTCACACGCGGCGTCAGCGTTTTGCAGCTACACGTGTAAGGCTGTTTCCATGCGCTGTATCTAGGTGGATGCAATCTTGCAGTATAGGATTGGCACGCTCAAGTAAACAATTAAACAAACTCTTCAGCTTTATATATTAGTATAAGAGTAGTATAAGATAATGTCAAGATTAAATCTGGTGGTGCTAATCAGGTGACACTAACTGGTGGTAGGCTTCGGCCGATGGCTTGTGACCACCCGCTGGGCAAAGACTTACCGCCAAGCGGCTTAGCTGTGTTCCGGTACGATGCTCAGTGTAGCCAATTCAGAGGAGTTGGGTCGAAATAGTTGTTCCAAAGCAGGCAGACCAGCCAGGCTAGCCCTGGCATGGGCGTATCGGGAGACTAGTCTTGGAGGGTAGCGGGATCCAAGGCACGGTGCGCCGCTGGCCAACCGCAGATAGTTGGGGGCCCAAGTAGTGAGCTAGCTAGGCTGCCCCGCCATCTGACGAAAAATCCCGGAATGCACCATGGTGCTGGTTGGCGACCAGATGAAAGAGCCCGATGGACATTCCCGGGGGGCTCGGGCGTCCCCGCAGTCTCCAGACTAGTCCCCCAAAGATGTCGTCCTGTCAGGGCGTGCCTGAAGGTTAGCAGCTTGGAACCTCATTTCACTTCCTTCTCCTCAACCTCCATCACTTTTATGAACAGGAATAAAAAGAGTAAAGCTGTACAGCGGCAGCACGTCCATTCGCATAAAGTGCACCTCTCTAATATACGAGGTCTGCACTCAAATCTCGCCGCAGTCCATCACCACCTTGAGACCGAGAAACCAGCGCTCTTGTTCCTGTCGGAGACGCAGATCGGATGTCCGTCGGACGTGTCATACCTGTCTTACCCAGGGTTTACCCTGGAGCACCGCTTCAGACCCCGTGCGGGCGTATGCATGTACGCCCGGGACGACATCTGCTATCGGCGTCTCCGCTACCTTGAAGACTCTAGGTTCTCAACGCTGTGGGCTATAGTGGACACAGGTCTAGACAAAAATTGTCTACGCATGCGTCTACCGTTCGCACAGCGGTGATTTGGAGACAACTGGGCTTACACAGCACCTGAGTGAGGCGGCGGATGCGGCTCAGCAGCGGTACCCTTCTGCCCAATTGGTGTTACTGGGGGACTTCAATGCCCACCATCAGGAGTGGCTCTTCCCATACCAGTGCACAGACCATGCTGGACGAGAGACGCGAAAGCTAGCGCTTGCGTTAAATCTTACCCAGCTGGTCCAGGGGGCAACGAGGGTGCCGGATGTTGATTCGCACACTGCCAATTGTTTGGACCTTTTGCTGACAACAGATCCAGACCGCTATTCGGTGTCGATCCTAGCCCAAGAGGCACCCGGCGGGTATGGCGATACAAGTCAGCAGATTGGGATGGCATGCGATCTTTCTTGGCAGCCTACTTGCTTTTCTTCCACTGATGCTACGTCGTGCGCGGACGCCGTGACGGATGTGTTGCGGAGGGGAATGGAGTACTACATTACGTTCTCTAACATAGCAATATCTGGCGAAGCTCGTCCTTGGTTTGGTGCCGAGTGCAATCGCGCTGATGCGCTTAAGCACGCGGCTTACCTAGCATGGGTCGACGCTCGTACGCGCAAAGCAAATGACGTGAGTCAGAAGAAGAGAGCCTTCAACAGGGCTGCTAAGTCCTGCAAGAAGGTGTTGCGTAGGGCTCGGTTTGACCACATTAGCCGAATAGGGAACAAACTTGCTTCATACCCAGCAGGTAGTAAGGCTTTTTGGTCCCTGGCTAAGTCGGTCGAATCGAACTTCTGCCGCCCCTCACTACCACCACTGCTGAGACCCGACGGGACGCTGGCCCACTCCGCTGAGGAGAAAGCGAACTTATTTACTTCTTTGTTTGCGGAATCTTCACGTCTGGATCCTGGTGGCGCGACGACCTCCGCCTCTCCTGGTGAATGCGAGTCGAGTATGTCGAACATTCGCATTCATCAGAAGGACGTCCGTAGGGTACTGCGTAACCTAGACGTGAACAAGGCTAGTGGTCCCGACGGGATACCGGCAATTGTTCTGAAGACTTGTGCGCCTGAGCTGTCTCCGATCTTGACACGCCTATTTCGCCTTTCGTTCGAGACTGGAAAAGTGCCGAAGGCTTGGAAGCAAGCTAACGTGCAGCCCGTGCCCAAGAAGGGTAGTCGAGCTGACCCGTCGAATTATAGACCCATCTCGGTAACGTCCATACTCTGTAAGACTATGGAACGCGTACTGAATCATAAGCTTCTGGCGTACCTAGAAGCGAATGATATCCTTAGTGACCGGCAATACGGGTTTCGCCGAAATCGGTCAACTGGGGATCTTCTAGCGTATGCCATTCACATCTGGAGTGAGGCCATAGAGAAGCACGGGGAGGCACTGGCGGTCTCCCTTGACATCTCGAAGGCCTTCGACAGGGTCTGGCACGATAGCCTTATTAGTAAGCTTCCTTCCTTCGGTCTGCCCGCCGGTTTGTGTGATTGGATCGCAGATTTCCTGAGGGATCGGTCTATCCGAGTGGTCATAGATGGCTGCTCGTCTGGAGTGCTGGATATTAATGCCGGGGTTCCTCAGGGGTCGGTGCTTAAACCCGGTACCTTTGGGTATGCAGACGACAGCACTGTTGCTGAGAGATACGTGCCCGACGCACGAGCTGGTGGGTCGCAGATCCGGTCTCTCCGGGAGGCAATGGTTGAGCGCTTGAACGTATCCTTACAGGCTGTCTCTGAATGGGGCGATGCCAATCTGGTCAAGTTCAATGCTGCTAAGACCCAAGCGTGTCTTTTTTCCGCCAAAAGGAGCCAATTCCGCCCAGCTCCATCTTTCCGCGGTGAAACCGTGCCGATAACCGACCATCTTGAGCTTCTTGGGGTTACATTAACATCTACTCTCAATGTTGGCCCTTAAATAGAGGCAAAAGCTCAAGTGGCAAAGAAGTTGGGGATTCTGGCTAAGGTGAGACGGTACTTCACGCCGGAACAGCTGCTCAAACTCTATCAAGCGCAAGTTCGATCGTGTGTGGAATACTGCTCTCATCTTTGGGACGAATCTGCCAGATACCAGCTTGATGCCCTTGAGTCAATTGAGAAACGAGCCAAGAGGATCATCGGTAATGAGAGGCTCGTCGCGTCGAAGCTCCAAAGTCTTAACATCGACGACGAGTTGCTAGCCTGTCGGTTTTTTACCGGTTGCATTTTGGGGAATGTGCGACGGAATTGCATAATTTAATTCCGCCAAGCCCGTTCCATCATCGGACCACAAGACGAACGGCGATGCGCCACCGGTACATGTTGGACATCCCACCCATACGCACAAAACGTTTTGGGAACACATTCATAGTGCGTACAGCTAAGGAGTGGAATTTCCTGCCGGAGTCTGTGTTTCCTGATAGCTACAACCTGGGAGTCTTTAAATTAAGAGTGAATAGGTTATTTCTAGGCAAGCGTGCTCCATCTTCGACCACATCCTCGCTTACCATCAGGTGAGATAGTGGTCAAACGCGTGCCTACCAATAGTAAAAAAAAAAAAAAAGTCAAAACAGTGTAGCAGAAATTGTGAAATAAAATATATATTACATATCGTCAATTGAGTAGACATTTATCTTATAGGAACGGTTGAAGCTTTGCTTTAAACGAGGATGTGTAGATCAAGCTTTTTAAGTCTACAGATTACTTGCTAAATATCTGCACAGCTTGATATTGTGAACTGTGCTTCACAATATTAAATAGAGGACTTATTTTATTCTTCATATCTTTTCGACGTGTTTTCTCTCTAACCAGTCTTTCTTCATGTGTTTCATATTCATGTAGATACTTTTTTTGATTAATCAGGAGCACTAAAATGTAGAGACTGTAAGGATTTTTAAGTCTATGAAATGTGGACGACAACTCTCTTTGCGAAATACGGACAATAGGATATTTTACTAAAAAAATCTAATTAGTCCGTCTGATAGATTTTCAAAAAATATTGGACACGTATTTTTTCTTTTTCCACGTAAACAAAAACTGAAGGAGATACAGCGAGTTGAAGACACGCGTGACGTCATCTGGCTTGGTGAATTTGGTACATTTTTTAACAAGCCATATGACGTCACGCGTGTCTTCAACTCGCTGTATCCTCTTTATTATTTGTTTACGTGAAAAAAGAAAAAATACGTGTCCAATATTTTTTGAAAATCTATCAGACGGACTAATTTAATGTAGTACTAATCTTTTTACAAGCTTTGATATTATATTTACATAACTTACTAATTAACAAGAAATTATGTACAAATGCGTATAAAAACGGACGGACTAATTAGATTTTTTTTATTAAAATACCCTATTTTACGTATGGCTCTTTTCTGAAGGACAAAAGTTCTTCGGCAGTTATAATTGTAACTATTTCCCCAATATTGCATGTTATATCTTAATTTAGACTCTACAAGCTCATATGCCATTTTTAATTGTTTTATGTCAATTTCGTCTCTGAGGGTTCTTAACGCATAGCACGCAGATGATATAGCTGCATCTATGGCAGTTAGGTCTTTTTTCCAATTAAGAGATTGATCTATGTGTAAGCTTTTGGAAACACAGACGCAGGCAGAAAGTTCTACTCCTTTGCTGTGCGCATTATAAAAGACGTTTGCAAACGCTTAGTCCAAATTGGTGAAATAGCTACAAGGTAGGGATGGTAAGATGCAGTGCGTCTGGATGTCCGATGGTAGAAGGGAGCCGATGGGATGAGGTCGTGGAGTTCTTTGGCACACTCACCGAAGTACAATCTGTAGAAGACCGACAAGCAGGCAAACTTACGGCGATGAGCCAAGCTTGGCATTCACCAGTTTTACGTCACCGATGAGCCTCTTAGCTCTGCGTTCCACCGAGTCAAGACAAGCTGATACTTAGCTGAGCCATTCCAAAAGTGGCAACAATACTCCATGCAGGATCGTACCTGCGCTTTGTATAGGGTTAAAAGCTGTCCAGGCCTGAAGTATCGCTTCACCCTATTAAGGATGCCCAGCTTTTTAACCGCAGTTTGGGTTTTGACCTCGATGGTGGCGCCAAAGTTGAGACTGGATGTCAACTCCATGCCTAGGAGCTCAAGTTGATCAGTCACAGGAACAGATGCACCCCGAAAAGTAGGAGTTTGGTCAAAACGACTCCTTTTTGCGGTAAAAAGACACGCCTGTGTTTTGGTGGCGTTAAAAGTGACCAGATTGTTTTCACCCTACTGAGAGAAATCAAATCGAATCAAATTTGTGTCCGCTCTACCATGGTCTCTCTCAAGGAACAAACTTCAACCCTACTGGTTGTTGTGCTGGACAAGTACGTTTACGGTTCGCGATGATTCTGGAAAACAGCTTGTAGACATGGCTTAAAAGTGAGCTGGGTCTGTAATTCTTAAGCATGGTATTGTCGTCCTTCAATAAATATTTTAAATAGCTTCTGCTCCATGACTGTGGCGTTTTGCCCTCGTGTATTATGGAAGGGCCTTAAGAACCGGTTTTCCACCCGCCTTCAGGAGTCCGGCTGTAACTCTGTTCTCACCAGACACCTTGTTGTTTTTTAAGCTGAGGCTGACGTCCGGCATGTCCTCGGTATAGTGCCGGGTGATGAAAATCCAATCCAAAAGCAAATTGCGATAAAATAGCGAAGCTATGAAACACTGTAGTCGATAAAACAATTGATAAAAAATGGGTAAACATACAGATCACTAAGATACCTTTTTTATATTATCATATCATGCAAACAGTCGTTTTGACTATGAGCAGATGTGTTGAGCGACTATTATTCATAAGGAGATATTCCCCAATAGCAATATCCTCCATATTAATATATTAGCTTAGTCCGCACCGCCGACATCCAGGGCTCTGCGCCGTTTCAGGCGATTTAGACAGTCAAGCAATGTGAGCTGGACAGCGAGCTGGTTAGGATGGTTGTCCAGTCTTGTTTTGTATTTGCCTGCGAATGACTTAATTTTATCCTTCACTGTTGGCATACTCAGGTATTCAAGTACTTCACTGTTTCTAATGAATCAGGGTGTGTTGCCAATTTACTTCAGGATGTGGTTTTGAGATCTTTGGATTATATTTATGTTGGAATCACAGCAGGCTACCCATAGCTGAATGCCATAGGTCCAAACTGGTTCGGTCCACCAACCGATACTCGTGATCTGCGCCGGATTTGATCCACGTGTCTTTTAATTAATTGACCGTTATCCCTTGCTATTATATGCCGACGATTACTATCTACGTTTGCAATCGAACCCTTGTCCCATTTGTTTGAGGAATTGTATTCCCTCATCCATACGGGATCCCCTTCGTTGAATGATCGCAACACCCCGCCAGATGAATCGATTTGTCACTGCTGCGCATCCTGCACTCATGTACCTACTGATCGTTCCGTCCGTAACAAATCCAACTTAGAACGGAGTGTCTGTTTCTGCAACAACATAGCGGGTGTCTCACCGGTAGTGCTGTGCGCTGTGTTTCTATATGCTAGTAGAAATGTTTGCAAAGCTATGTCTACATCGACGCGATCCGTAATCGCCTTTTTTATGGTACGTTTGCAAATGTTAATTGCATTTTCTGCCGCTCCGTTTGAGGATGGATGATAAGCCGGTGAAAAACACTGCCTCACACCATTTTTTATTAGATTGCATACTACATGACTAAACCTATAAATTTAATGCTCTAAACTCGGTAATATTCGTAGGCGCCGCCGGCGTCTCTATCACGGCCTTAACTTTCTCTGGGCACGTGTGCACGCCCTCTTTACTAATAATGTGATCCAAATATGAGACTGACCTTGCAAACACCACGCTTTTTTCCTTCTTCACTCTAAGTCCGTAGTCTTGTAAACGCTGAAAAACCTTATGTAAATTATTTACATGTTCGACCTTTGTACTACCCGTCACGATTATATCATCTAGGAAGACACCTACACGCGGCATGTCGGCAAATAATTGTTCTATTCGCCTTTGGAAAATACCCGGGCTAGACGCTAAACCATTCACTAACTTGTTGTACATATATAAACCTTTATGTGTATTTATCACAGTATATTTTTTTGTGTCATCGAGTTTAAATTGCGCGTACGCTTGAGACAAATCGATTTTACTCTAGTACTCACCCCCACGGAGACGAAATAACAAATCTTCTACCCTAGGCAGCGGATATCGCTCAATTTCTATAAACTTGTTTAATGTCAGTTTGAAATTGGCACAGATACGAATGCTACCATCCTTCTTTACCACTGGGATTATCGGCGTAGCCCAGTCAGAACGCTCCACCGGGGTGAGAACTCCGTCGCGCACGAACTGGTCCAGCGCGCGCACCACCGGCTCGCGCAGCGCATACGCCAGCGGCCGCGCGCGCATGAACACTGGCCGCGCGCCCTCCCGCACATGTATGCTCACTGTGCCACCCGTGAACCTCCCGAGACCCTCCGAGAACACGTTACAGTATTTAGTACTGAAAAAAGTTACATCATAATCATTACTTTCCTTCAGCTTAATAAGCTGAAGAAAAGTAATGATTATGATGTAACTTTTTATGCACATCATAAGTTAATTCGGGTAATTGTATCTTTAATGCTGCTATCCAATGTCGCCCTAGAAGTACAGTTTTTCCTTTTTCGATAACAAGCAATTCTAAAATTTCACTTTTATCCTTATACCGTACTAGCGGTGTTATCATACCTAGCGGTTTTACAGTCTCACCGGTGTAATATCTCAAGGTTACTTTACAGGGTTGTGGGGTCAGATTGCTAAACAGCCTATTATAACACTCGCGACTAATACAAGACACCGCGCTACCGGTGTCACATACAATGTCTTTGTTATGCACGTTCAGTGATATATAAATAGGTTTACAACTTGATATCGACAACCGACAGACATCAACATAAATTACCTCGTCACTGTCCGCATCTTTGTCACTATCATCAGTTTGCGCGTCTACCTGATGCTGTTCCACCGTATTGGGACACATCCGTCGCAGGTGCCCTCGCCGGTTGCAAACCCTGCACACGTAATTTGCGAACTTGCACGTCGATTCGTTGTGGTTCGCTCCACACACCCGACACGGTCGCTGTGGCCGAGCTCGTTCCCCCGGCCGAGCCCGCTCACCCTGCGCCGACGCCGTTGACTCATCGCCCACGAGCCGCTCCCGGAAATCTCGCCGCCTGCGCACATCGCGGCGTGCGCCGTCGCCCGGCTGCCCGCTGCGCTCCGCCCCGCCCGCTACATGCCGTCTCGTCGTCATCGCTTGACACGTCACCGTCGTTGTGTCCGTTCCCGCTGACAAATCTACTATAGCAGCGTCCTTTTCTGCTGATTCAATGCTGGCGGCAAGTTTATACGCCTCAGCGAAATCCAGATTTGACTCGGCAAATAACCGTTGCCTAATGTTCTCGCTCGCTATTCCGCACACCAGTTGGTCTCTCAATCTTTCCTCGAGACAACTTCCGAATTCACATGTCTTAGACATTTTCTTAAGCACCGCCACGTAATCGGATATGGTCTCTCCCTCTTTCTGCTTCCTATTCCTGAATTTATACCTCTCGGCGAGTTCACTGGGTTTTGGTTGTAAATGTTAACACATTATTTCCGATAGCTGGTCAAATGTCTTCGTTTTTAGCTTATTCGGTGTACACAAATTGACAAGCAACTCGTAGCTCTCCACTCCCATAACGGTTATCAGCGTCGGTACATGTAAATTCTCCGGTCGTTCACAACGAAGTATTATTCTAAATGTTCGATGTATAGTTTCCAACCGTCTTTGTTTATGTTAAACTCGCCTATTTTTCCGATAGTCATTGTACACGCACGTAACACTTAAATTTTCACGCGAAATGTTCAATTCTCGTCGCCACTGAAGAATAAGTGAGAAGCAGGTAGGTAGCTTGTCAGTAGGATGCGGAATAAAACGATGCAACGTCAGGATAGCACGGTGTATATTTCTCAACTGGCGCGGCGGGGCCGGCGGTGCTAACATAAACAAATTGTAACCAAATACCCACTTACTCTAAATATCAACATACATCACAGTTTTGTTTCAACGTGTTTCCGCCATGTCAGCCTGCGGTCCAAGTGTAGTCCAAGGTATTAAGCTATATCACTCTGTGTCAACTCCCTTCTACTAAGGTTAACAGGGGGACAAGTTTCTCTTCGCAGTGAAAAGGTGACCTGCACTGATTTATTAACACTCACTTTTTTACGCCATTTGTCAAACCAGTTGCTTATTTCATCAAAGCTTTTTGAAGTTTCGCAGTGGCATCTAATATAGCCGTATCATCTGCATAAGTAGCAATAGTACACTCCAGGTGTTAGTGGCAGATCTGATGTAAATATGGTGTACAAAACCGGGCCGAGAACGGAGCCTTGTGGCACACCAGCAAGTATTTCGTGAAAACATGATGAGCAGTCATCTTCCCTGACTTGGAATAATTATTCTATTGCTGAGATATGATTCTAGTATTTGATAGAAACTGTGAGGCAGCAGTAACTTAATTTTATAGAGTAATCCCTTATGCCATACCCGGTCAAAGGCCTGTTCAACATCAAGGAAGGCCGACGAGTAATATTCTTTCTTTTCAAGGCTGTCACTGATACATCTGCACACTCTGTGCATTTGTTCGATAGTGCTGTATTCAGGTCTGAACCCAAATTGGTGGTCTAGAGTTACGGAGTTTTCGTTCATAGCACATAAGAGTCGTCGGAGTAGTATCTTTTCTAGAACCTTGAATATTATAGGCAATAGACTAATTGGCCTGTAGGATGATAATTCATGTGCTGGCTTTCCAGGTTTATGGACCATGATTACTTGTGAGACCTTCCATAGTGCAGGAAAATAAGATGCTCTGATAATACAATTGAATAACGTAGGTAGTCAGATATACTATTCCTTTTCGTGGAAACTCTGACAGGATCTTTTTGTCTATTAGGTCAAATCCTGGGGCTTTTTTGTTGTCTAGTTGCTGGATGGTTCTTGTCACTTCACCTGGTGTCACTATTTTTAGAGGCAAATCAAGTTCGGAAGTCTTGTTGGAGAACCAGCTTCATCGTAGCCAGGACCGGCTTTGTTAGGAACAAATACTTTAGCAAGGTGATCAGCGAAAGCATTACACTTTTCCTGTTTCGTTCTAACCCACTTGTTTATTTCCAATCGTAGAAGTGGCTTCAGGTTTATTGGCTGTTTCGTACTTTTACATGCCTTCCAGAGGGAGTAGTCAGTGTTTGCAGTAGTAGTAAGCGATAATAGGTTTGCTTCAACTGTAGCATTTTCTGATTCTTTTATTGTTTGTTTCAGAATTTTACTGTAACTGTTTGAATTGTTCCTCTGTTATTCTGTGCTTTGGGGGGCAATATGCTGATGAGATATTGAAGTAGCAATTTCTATCTCGGATATTTATCGTGGTAGCTTGGATCTGGTCTGTTTAGAACTGTACAAGCTCATGGTGTTCAATTGAGGATCTAATTAAGATATCTGCTCCTCCATGCGCAGTTCCATAAGGATGGTTCGTTGTGTAAATGTTATAATTTCTTATCTTTATTTGACTATTGTTAGTGAAATGGGTTTCAGTTATAAGTAGAATGTCTAGGTTATGCGTTTTTAACAACATTTTAACCTCAATTTAGTTGGGAGTTAAACCATTTGCGTTCCAAGTAGCTATTTTTAGTTTGTTTAGCTTGAGGACAGTTTGTTGACCAGTGTTGTCAAGAGCTCAATTGTTGCTCATTTGTTTTAAGATAATATCTATTTTTTGAGATTGTTTGATAAAAATTTCGTCTATTCTTGTGTATGATAATTGTTGAAAAGTTTCTTGCTCATTTTGAGAGTTGGGAGATTGGTCTGGCTGTTTGTTTTTGAGGGCTTCGGAAAATCATATCTACTTATGTCAATTTCTGTTGTAAAAAAACACTAAATTCGCATCCACAAGTATTTTGGCTAATAGCACGTCTGTATACTCTTTTCAGATTATTAGAAGTTCTGGGGCCAGACGCCGACGTTGAAAAGGGCGATGTGAACAAACTAGTTTACACAAACGCAGTAATAATGGAGTCTCTTCGGACGTTTACTTCAGTTCCTCTTTTGGTTAGAGCCGTCGATAAGGATGTTAGACTCAGTAAGTTTCTTTTTTGTCTCATTAATCATCATTATTAATCACTGCCGCTATTCCAATTACTTTTTCGCTCCATTTGTATGCCTAAATCGCTGATGTTTGATGACTTTTGGTACAGATAGATGGGACTCTGGAGACGGTTACTGGCCATGTTTTTATGAAAGCCTATAGTAACTCGAGTAAACCTACGGGCAAATCCCATTTCATCAATTATCTACATATGCTTACGTAACCAACTTTCTTTGTGAAGATCCGCGCACATTGCGGGCACGTAATTACACCATCTGCTCAAATTGCTGCAGATGGTCGGGCTTTCAACTGGTCACGCCTGGCATCAAGCTCAAGACGCCGCCGTAATTCATAATTATGAACTGTGGTTTTAACCAAAGTCTTCCACTCAAGTCTTTGAGCGGCTTGCTGCTCCCACCGGGACAGCTCCAGGTTGCACCTGGTAAAGTGACAATTTAGCATATCTTTATACCTGAGGAGTTGTCCGCAAAAGATGCGCTTCGCCAATCGCTGGTCCGTCATCCGTGACTCATGTCCGCACTACCGAAGTTGACGCCGCATGAGATAAGAGTCAATGCCACCAACATTAGCCCTGCGTAGCACTTCGGTGATCCGCATGCGATCAGACCATCGGATCTTCAGAATTCTCCTAAGGCAACGAAGGTGGAATCGGTCCAGCATGCGGATGTGCCGGCGGTACACTGTCCAGGATTAAGCAGAACATGAAATGTTAGGCAGCACAGCCGCCATGTAAACCTTGTGACCTTGTTAGCTAATTTTAAGTCATGTGACCTGAAAATCTTGTCATTCAGCTTACCAAACATTAACACCAGCCATTAACATTGCTTTGCTAACTCGCCGAGTCCGCCAGTTTTCGGTCCTTATCAAAATGTACTGCCTTCACCGCCGAGCTAGACTTTGTGCAGAATGCGGGAGGTATCCACACAAAAAATCTGACTGCCGAAGCTTTCAGGTTTGCTGCTGACCTACAGCAGCAGTCCATTCTGATAAGGACCGAAAGCTGGCGGACTCGGCCAATTAGCAAAGCAATGTTAATGGCTTAGGTTGGCGGTTGAGCTCAAAAGTGACTGCCGGTCAGATACTGTATCCAAACCTCCCGCCAGTTGTAGCGGTTTCCATTCCATTGGGTTACGGAGGGTAAGGACGAGAGAGGACACCTGCGGTTGCACGCCCGCTTGCGCACTAAAAATATTCCTACGCAGATGATTGTTTCCAAATATTAGACTCCGAGTGACGTAAAGTCCCATGGCGATGGGTTGAGGTAGAGAGGTCTGGCTTCATGCAAATCAGGCTTTGTCTGAGGCCTACACATGGGCGGCTCTAGGGGTGTTTTGTGCACCCTATCCTCCTCAGAACCACCCAGAGGGCTTCTCAAGGCACGCTGTCAAAAGCCTCAAAGTCGACAACACAAAGATACATTGAACGACCCTGATCTCTGCTCTTCTCTTGTAAATGCCATACAGAGAAAATAGCCTCACAAGTACCTCGGTCAGGTCGGAAACCAAACTGGGTCTGGCAGCAACTTTTCAGAAAGTTTCATTAGGTGGTTCAGAAATATCCTAGCAAAAACTTTTCCAGGGACTGACAGCAGTGAAATACCACTATGTTCCGCCTAACGTTCCAGCAAATCTTCCTTACTTTTAAGAAGGCCTTCGCCACTCACCAACTTAAGCGACACTTGTACAAGAGAAAAACTGCCTATTAGTTTCTGAACCTAAGCGTTTTCTCCCAGCTGGTTGGTGTCAGTAAGCCATTGTATTTGCCGAGCTTTCTCCTGCCACCACTTGTCCTTCGTTTCCCGGGATAGTCTCCGCTGACTTAGGTCACTTTGCCTGATCTCCGCGATATCAGTACGTCTTACTCCCATGTGCTGGAGACGTCGGTGTTTATCAATTGCCTCTCTTAGGACTCCATCATTGTCATCAAACCAATCTTTACTTGAACTCACTTTTAGACCCAAAGTAACTGTAGCAGTGTCTAAAACGTGACCAGATAGAGCGTTCCAATCAGCGCCAACATCACCGGTCCCCGTACTAAATCGATTAGGACACGACGGTGCTCCGCTCAAGCAGGGCAGACCTCAACCGTATGCTCCACCGTGTCCTCCAGGCGTGTATGGAATACTGCTCTCATCTTCGGGATGGATCTGCCAGATACCAGCTTGATGCCCTTGAGTCAATTGAGAAACGAGCCAAGAGGATCATCGGCAATGAGAGGCTCGTCGCAACGAAGCTCCAAAACCTTGAACATCGACGACGAGTTGCTAGCCTGTCGGTTTTTACCGGTTGCATTTTGGGGAATGTGCGACGGAATTGCATAATAAAATTCCGCTAAGCCCGTTCCATCATCGGACCACAAGACGTACAGTGATGCGCCACCGCCATGGTGGACATCCCACCCATACGCACAAAACACTTTGACAACTCATTCATAATACGTACAGTTAAGGAGTGGAATTCCCTGTGCTGGAGTCTGTGTTTCCTGATAGCTACAATCTGGGAGTCTTTAAGTCAAGAGTGAATAGGTTACTTCTAGGCAAGCATGCTCCATCTTCGACCACATCATCGCTTACCATCAGGTGAAATAGCGGTCAAACGCGTGTCTATCAATAGTAAAAAATAAATAAAAAACTATCATGATGATAACTTCATCATCATCTTCCTGCCGTTATCCCATGTTACTTGAGGTCGGCGCAACACGTTTTATTCTTCCATTCTGTTCTATCAGTCGTCACTCTATCACTAACTCCCTTCTCTTTCATATCGCTCCTCACACAATCCATCCATCTTTTTTTTGGCCTTCCTCTCCCTCTCCATCCATCCACATTTATGTTCATAACTCTTTTAGTTATATGCGTTTCATCCCTCTTCTTCACATGACCATACCAAGTCATGCGATTCCCTTTTAACTTTTCCGTCACTGGCGCCACTTTTAAAGTGCCTCTAATGTACTCATTGCTCACTTTATCCACTCTCGTTACTCCACACATCCAACTCAACAGTCTCATCTCCGCTACATGCAATCTATTTTCATCCGTCTTTTTCGCAGCCCAACATTCTGATCCATACATTACAACAGGTCTTATCACGGACTTATATATTTTCCCTTTTAATTTGAGGGGGTAACCTGTCGCCATTTCATCCATCCTGAGTTGATGATAACTTGTGGTTCTAATTTAAGTTATTTAAAAGATTTTCCCATTAAAAATTATTATCATATATTTTTCGTCGTGGTGGAAATCGATTCAGAAGCTGATTCTGAACTAGCTACTTTCAGGAATTGCGTTTATTCTGTTGTGTAACTTTAAAATTCCTACTAGGGTAAACACCAACTTCTTCAACCTGTATCGATAATGTATTCTGCGAATGTGAATATTTAGAAAAAGCCATAGTTAATTACCTTCCCTCTGATCATAGTAGTCAATTGGTAACATTTAAATTTAAAGCAGCCTTGGAAAAAATTCTTATACAATATAGGCCAATTACAACTGGAAAACTAGCTAAATTTGATGGTACCTTACAAAATATGTTAAATTTTCTAGGCCATAACATTGAAGACGCAAACAAATTTTTTGATAATTTCATTTCAGTGGTTTTACAGGAATTCAATGCAACTTTTGAAAAGAAGTCTAAGGATACTTTCCCTAAGTATGTATTTAGTGATTGGGCGACTAAAGGCATTAGGATAAGTAGGGAAAGACTATATGAGCTATATGGCCTTAAGCTTGTCATAAACACTGATTCTTTTAATAAGTTTGTAAATATTAGCAACAAGATCAAATTAAAAAAAAAAAAAAGAAAAACAACAACAAGAGAAAATAAAATAAAGACAGTTTGACAAGTTATTAATAAGGAAACTAATAGAAATAAAGAACAAAACACTGATTATTTACTGAAGACATGGTGCCAAAAGCTCTAATTTAGAAGTAGCTCAAGATATTGTAATTTTTTTCACCAATATACCAACTAAAACTACGGAATCTTTAAATTCTTCATCTAAAGTCTCATTATAATTTATTAAAAGCTAACGTTCCAGGTTGTACGGTTGAATTCCAGTTCAAAGATATCAACCCTGTGACAGTCATAAAAGTTTTCCGGCAAAACAAAATGAAATTGACCGAAGACATATGGTCTATTATAGTGAGCACGTCCATAATTGAAACTATAGCACCATACTTGGCTTTAATATTTGATCTATGTGTGGACCAAGGAGTATTTCCGGATATAATGAAATATAGTAAGGTTATACCATTATTTAAATCGGGCGACAGCAAAGACACAATAATTATAGACCTGTATCTGTATTGCCGGTTTTTAGCAAAGTGTATGAAAAAGTAATGCTCAATCAGATGCTCAATCATTTGAACATCAATAAAATCTTACATGATCAACAGTATGGTTTTACCAGGGGTCGTTGTACGACTGACTCTGGTGCCACGTTATTAAAACACATATATTCAGCGTGGGAAGAGGCGCAAGATGTCATAGGGATCTTTTGTGACCTCTCCAAGGCATTTGATTGCGTAAATCACGAAACCTTGCTCCTAAAGCTAGGACATTACGGACTAGGTAAACTTGCACTCAGTCTAGTAAAATCTTACTTAAATGATAGACAGCAGCAAGTTCAAGAAAATGGTGTCAATTCACGGGGTTTAAAAGTCAAAATGGGGATACCACAAGGCTCTATTTTGGGTCCTTTCCTCTTTCTGGTATATATTAATGATCTACCCCATCTTTTAAAAATCAACCTCATATGATTTATTTGCTGACGATACGTCTTTAATTTTTAAGATAGATAGACGTTCCATAAATCTTGATGACGTAAATAACGCCCTACAGCAGGTCCAAAATTGGTTTACTGCTAATAATTTAGTATTAAATGGGAAAAAACGAAATGCATCAGATTTGCCTTACCGAACGTTAAAAGAAATGATTGCGACATACTTAGTATTGAACAAGGAGAAACTTGAATTCGTCGAAAACACGGTTTTGTTCTAATGTTCAATGGGGTCCTCATTTAACATCTCTTGCGGGATGGCTAAGTTCAGCAGCATACGCTGTCAGAAAAATCCGTAAATTTACTGATATAGATACCGCGAGGCTGGTCTATTTTAGTTACTTTCATAGTATCATGTCTTACGGTATCTTATTATGGGGACGTGATGCAGACATCGAAACTATATTTATCCTGCAGAAAAGAGCCATCAGAGCCATTTACAATCTCCGTCGGCGTGATTCCCTTAGAGAACTGTTTAAGGATATCACCATCATGACGGTACCTTGTCAATACATTTACGTAAATATTATGTATGTTCGGAAAAATCTTCATCTTTTTAGCAAGATTAGTGACAGGCATAATGTTAAAACTAGAAATAGGAACAAATAAGATCAACCCCGATTCAGATTGACCAAACTAGTTGATATTCTCAAACTGAATTAGAGAAAATTTAAAGCATGCATGAAACGCACACTATGTAGACAAGCGTATTATAAACTGGAAGATTATATCCTCGATAAAAACGCTTGGCTAAATGCGGGTCCTGCTCCACAGTCACAGGTGCTTGGGTCTACTTGTTAGGTTTTTATATTTGGAAGAGATGCTCATTCTCTTTTTTTATCGGTACTTACATAATTATTATAATAACTTTTTTATTCTTTTTGATGTAAGAACTTAATCGTTGTTTTTATTCATTTATATTTCATTATTTGGTCATTGACAAACATAGTTTTGTGTAAAGTAGAAGCAAATTTTTCAAATTTTGTAAGTGTGAGTACCATGAAGCCATTTACATTTTATGTGATTAATTATAGTTTTACTTGTTGGACATGAACGAGCATGGTGGTTGAGAGCATGTCATGCTCACGCAATATCGGTTGGATCATTTGGTTCCCTTCGAAATGGTTGAGCTGAAAGGTGCCGATACACGCGTCATGTTCGTGAACGGGCGCCGTCGGTTGAGACAGGTCATCTCTTAACTGCCATTGGCTCATTTTAATCTTTATATTTTAAATTCTTATAATAAGCTTTGTTTTTTCCTTTGTATTGTCCTCTCACGCAGAAGCAACATGTATATCTTCGTCTTAAAGTGAAAACCTCGGGAATGCATATTTCCTCTAATTTATTTTATTGCAATTCTAGAAAGAAAACCTCACGCACATCCTAATCAGACTAATTTGTTCATTCGATACTCGTAGTGCCATCTATAACAGTAAATAAGATCCTCTTAAATACTTGCATCTGTCAGTTTGGCGTGAATATACCTTGCAACGAACGTGTTTTGAGTCTATTCTACTGTAACTGTATAATTTAGTGTTAAATTTGCGGATTAAACCATATTAATTTTAAAAAAGGCATAAAAGTCAACATACAAAAGTATTACAGCACACAGTGTTTTCTTCCTCCTGAAAAGTAACTTCTTTTACTCTTACGAGGTTTTCAATCTAAGACGTCGATATGTAACTTAGAATTTTGTAAAACAGAACATGATTTAAAAGAGTGTCCGTGGAGTTTCTTGCACGTTCTTATCCATAGAGATCTACGCTTTGGAACGTGCAAATAGCTTTCATGTTTTTGACTGACTGACCTTGACGTTACAAAAGTGCCTGTGAATGGTTTATTTGAAATAAAATGCTTTGAATTGAATTCATTTGTTGCAGAAAAATATACAATGCGTGCTGGTAGTTATTGTATAATCTTCCCACTGGCTTATCACGATCCATCTTGGGGAGTGGAAAGCGATAAGTTCATACCAGAAAGATGGCTGGATGGTGATTTCAGAAACAACAAAGAATTCGCAGCTTTTGGATTGGGAAAGAGATCTTGTATAGGTATTTTTACACATTTTCGACTCCAATAAAATAGTAGATAATGTAAACAGTAAATCTGATAGCATTATTTACTATTATATCTAGCGTAGTCTGGATTGTATACAAACAATAGTTACTCTTTTCACAATTTAAATAACTATTTATGTGTACTTACAGTGACAATTGTAGATAACGATAGTTGTTGACAACGATATTAACGGACCACTTAGATGGGCTTAAAGTAAAATTATTTAATCTAAATTGTACTGCTATTTAATTAATAAAAGCTAAAGTTATTTTAATTTAAATGAAGATGATTATGATTATTATTATTATGAGGCCTACGTCCAGCTGTGGATGTCTTTTGGCTGGTATGATGATGATGATTATTATGATGGACCTGCAATATAAAATTGTTCATCTTACAGGTAGAACGTACGCCATGATATCAATGAAAGTGACTCTGGCGCATCTATTAAGAAAGTATAGAGTGAAAGCAGACATGAGCAAGTTGAAGAGAAAATTTGAGTTCATGGTGAGACCAGTTTCAGGACACGAGATTAGTATAGAACGAAGGACGTAATAATTATCTCCTGCTAGAGAGAAGTCACACTAATTCATGAACACGGTGTCAATCGTCATACAACGGCAGCCCACTTCATCTTTATCTATTATGGCACGCTAATCTAAAGAAAACATACAATTACAAAGTAATTGATAATAATATTACAATCTTTGTGGCTCGGCTGTCAAGGCAAGTGACGTAAGAAATTTTTCATCCCGTATTTTATCGATTTTAATTTAAAAAACCATTGAAAAAAATCATGTTATACCGAATACACCAAGAAAAAAAAATTGAACCACACGAAAATAAAAAAACTAATTAAATGGAAAAAAAATGGACAGTATGGAAATAAAACCACCTACACCACACCACACCTACGCCGCACCTACACCATCTTTAGGTTCGTCGCTGAGCTCCGCCTCGCAGCCGTCGGGACCTACGCTAGCCTAGTCCAGAGATTCCGGTAGCTGCAGTTGCGTCGAGCTCGAGTGACGAATACTTCTCGCCGCCGACGACACCACCACGTGCGCGTCGGCGCGGACGAGGCCGATCCGGCCAGCTTAGGACCTCGAGGCCCACCGGTTTCTGACAGGGTCCCTGCTATCGGTGGAAGTGTGCAGCGTATAAAATGGAAACAAACCATAAATGAGAATCTAATACGCTCATACTTTGGGGCCACAGAGGGGGAACTAACCTGACTGCGTACCGTGGTCGGATGCTCTCTCTGTTTCAGGTACTTGAAGCAGCTGTCAGCGTATTGGCCCAACGACTGTCGGATCAGGTGCGCGTCATCCAGCGTAACCGTATGTTGGATGATAGTGTGCTTAATTGCCTCCGCACTGAAATTTGTAGCCATGTCATTGCTCCTCCGTCGCAGACTGTGGCACCAGCATCGTCAACCCAATTGCCCAGCCACGCTGACGAGGAGAGTAATGACAGGGTTACAAACGTAAGTACTCAGTGCAATGACGAATTGAGGAGTGCTTTGGAGTGTGCTATTCGGGAATACCGCTACATGCCGCCTGAACTTAGACCACGCTTACCTCGTTTGCCCATGCATAACAAGAACAGTGCGCTGGTGGCTGCTCTGGATTCGCAGTTGTCAAGCTATTTTGATAATTGTGATAACCTCACCGATGCACATTCGATCATGTACTGCGCGGCTGTAGCGGCATGTCGTGTAGCTCATGTCAAAATAAAAATAACCAATGACAGAGTTACACGACCAAAACCAGCCCTACCAGCTTGGCAGTGCAGGACCGAGCGTCGTATTGGTGAGGCCAGAGCGCTAATCGGCAAACTGATCTGCTTCAGGGAGGGCAACACACGCCCTAGAGTGATGCGCTTTGTGAGACGGGCGTTTTCGGGGACTGATGTTAATCCCCGAGATTATATATCTCGTGTCACAGAGCGCATCGACTTCCTGAAGCAGAAGGTTTATGCATGGGCAAGCCGTATTCGTAGGTACAGGCAGTGAGTGGAGCGATACACCCAGAATCGCAGATTCCGAAGTAATTATATAAGGTGGGTATATAGGGATTGGGAGCGACCGGACCAAGGTGTGACTGTCACGCGCTTGCCGGATGATGATGCTATGTTTTCATTCTGGCGCAGCATCTGGTCGGTTCCTGTCAGTCATAATGAGGGTGACTGGACACGGGAGGTCAAGCGTGTGTGCGATCTGATACCAGAAATGGGGGCAATTACCATCAGCCCCCAAGATGTAGCTTGTGCAGTCCGTCCGTTGCCTAACTGGAAATCTCCCGGACCGGACGGGCTGCACAATTTCTGGATTAAATGGTTTACGAGATCGCACGCTTGCTTGGCGTCTCAATTCCAGTCTGCCTTAGAGTCTGGGTCGCTACCCCAGTTCTTAACTACAGGAATAACCCTCCTGCTCCATAAATCAGGTAGTACTGCGGAACCCAAAAATTATAGACAGATCAGGTTTTTACCGACGGTCTTTAAAGTTCTTACATCCATTTTAAGAGTAAAGATTAATAGTCACATTAACAACATCAACATCATGTCTGCCTCTCAAAATGGATGTAGGAATGGTTCCCGCGGTACTAAGGAGCTACTCCTTATTGATATGGCTATTAGCCAACAGGTTCGGCATTCCTGAAAGGATCTACCGACATGCTGGATAGACTATAAGAAGGCCTATGACTCGGTGCCTCATACATGGCTCATGAGAGTGCTAGAATTGTATAAAGTTGATGCAACGCTACGCACCTTCCTGATGTCTTGTATGGGGCAATGGAGGACCGTCCTTCGCTATCCAGGATGTCCAAATATCCAGAGAAATAGCGAACCGGTAAGGATCGAGCGGGGTATATTTCAGGGCGAGAGTTTGAGTCCATTTTGGTTTTGTCTAGCCTTGAATCCTCTTAGAACACTGCTGGAGAATTCAGGGCTACTTTTCATGGATGATCTGAAACTCTTTGCCCCCACTAATCTGCAACTGATGGAGCTACTGAAGGTAACTGAAACATTTAGTAACGCCATCAGGATGGAGTTTGGTGTGAACAAATGTGCGGTCATGCATGGAAAGCGTGGAGAGATTGTGGAATCCGTTTGAACTCAACTCTTGGATTCCATAAACCTGAGATCCCTCTCTCCTACTGAAACTTACAAGTTTTTGGGTATGTCGTAAGAAATGTTACTGACAGGAAGCAATCGTTGAAGGAGCGCTTCTTTGGCCGCCTGATGAAGGTATTTAATAGCCTTCTATCTGGTGGAAATAAGGTACGCGCCTTCAACGTACTCAAATGGACTCAAACGGAACTTGACGCCCTGGATAGGCGGGTCCACACACTGCTTACTGCATATCGAATGCATCACCCACGATCGTCGGTAATGAGACTGTATATCCCGCGAAAGTGTGGAGGTCGAGGCTTTTTAAATGCTAAGACCCTCCACAATCGCGAGATACCGCCCTCCTTGGCAAATGAGAACTGGCGCAAACCTGCGGTGCTTGACGCTAACGATCGCAGGGCGGTATGGCAGAGTAAGGAGCTTCACGGACGGTTTTTTCGGACCCTACATAGGCCCGACGTAGACCAACTAGCGTCCGTAGCCTGGCTGCGTTTCGGTGATCTCTTTGGAGAAACCGAAAGTTTTGTTTCTGCAATTATGGACGAAGTTATCATGACGAATAACTACCGGAGATTTATTGTGAAAGACGGCACGGTCGACATATGTCGGGCATGTCACCGTCCGGGAGAATCAATTCTCCACATTATCTCTGGTTGTTCTCGTCTAGCTAACGGAGAATACTTGCATAGGCACAACCTTATAGCCAGGATTATCCATCAGCAACTTGCTTTGAAATACTCTCTTGTGGAGTCGGAGGTGCCATACTATAGGTTTGCCCCCGACCCAGTTCTCGATAATGGCAATATCACATTGTACTGGGATCGGTCCATCATCACTGACAGGACTATTGTTGCCAATAAGCCTGATATTGTGGTGGTTGTAGACATAACCGTCCCGCATGACGAGAACCTCGTGAAAGCCGAGAAAGTCAAACAAATCAAGTAAATTAACTTGGCTCGCGAGGTTGTCGACATGTGGGAAGTGGACCACGCAATTATTGTACTGATAGTCGTGTCGGTCAATGGCTTTATAGCCACGAGCCTCGACCAACACCTTAGGAGGCTTTCGTTAGGCTGCTGGATCAAGGGCTTGATTCAGAAAGCGGTACTTCTGGACACGGCTCGTATTGTCAGGAGGTTCCTCTCTCTGGAGCCCTGACCACCGGTAGCTTGGACCCTGTTCCCGATATCGGTGGGCTACTTTTTTATATTTTTTTAATGTTTTTTTTTTATATATTGTATAAAAATATTCTAAAATGTATACTAAGTAAAGAAAATAAATGAACGAAATACAATAATAATATTTTTTCCTTCCTTGAAAAATGGAGATTCTTGGCTTTGGACTGATTGCGAAAAAGTCTTTGCAGACCATCTTGCATCTGTCTTTAAGCTTAACTAAGGTATGAGTGACGACAGTGAAATTGACGAAGTTCTGAATCGTGACTTTCAAATGTGCGTTTCATTAAGGCCAAAAAACAATTACCAAACAAATTCATTGTGTTCCTGGCAAATCTATTCAACACCATACTAAAAACTTCTCATTTCCTAACTCTTTGGAAGATTTCTGAAATAATTATGATCCACAAGACTGGCAAACTAAAACATCAGGTCTCGTCTTATATGCCAATAAGCCTCATTCCAATCCCCTCTAAGCTATGGGAAAGGCTGTTTTTCACTAGGCTCAAGGATAATATCGATCGTCAGTCGCATTCCACAATTGAATAAAATCACCGTGTCTACCAACACATAAGAAAAACCTTTTAGGGAAAGGAATACTGTTCTGCTGCGTTTTTTAACATTCAACAGGCCTTTGATCGCGTATGGCATAAGTTCTACTGTGCAAAATCCCACCACATCACATTCCCACTTAAGAAAGGCGATTGTCCTCCTATCAAACTTGGCGACCATGCTCTCCCACATTTTGAATGTGTTAAATACTTGCCATTCGATATTGACAGAAGACTTACCTATAGTGAACACATCAAACAGAAAAAATATTCCCTAAACCTAAAATAAAAAAAATGACATGGCTGATGGGAAGAAACTCCGTCCTTTCAGTTTACAACAAACTTTTTTTTTTACTATTAATATCACGCGTTTCACCACTATCTCACCTGTTGGATATATATTAAAATAGCTAATTGGACAACTACCGCAATTCTAGACCCTAGAGGTGAATAGAGAACTAAAACAGTGTGACTATGATCATCCATATCATAGACAAAAGGTGGTGAAAAGTTAAACTAAAAAATAAGTTCTCTTTTATGATTAGTAAGTCTACATCATGAACTTTCAGAGTACTACACTAGTGCAGTAAACAGTTAAAATCAAATTGAAAATATAGAACTACATAAGTGACGGTGTTGGTGAATTATAAATCAAGTAATATCCCATATAAATTAGTTTCAAGTAAAAAAAAGCAAACCAAGTATGTATTTCTTAGAAAATATCACGTTTAGACGTAAAAGGTAATAATTGTGTGTATATACAGGATGACTTTGAATAAATGCGACAAAAAGAAATGGGAGCTTCAGTTACAGTAACATAGTAATTATAAACTGTTTTTTCTACAATCTAAATCCTTAACAAAAATTACGGGGTTATCGTTTTAAAATGGTCCATTGATGGTATTATCTTTATTTAAGTTCGAATTATCGGTATTCCAGCAAAATAATTAATATGCAAAATAAATAAGAAAAATTAAAGTATCAAAAAATCTCGTCCGACTAATCGCAGTGCACAATATCCAGTGTCATCGTGGAGTACTCATGTTATTAAACGTTGCCGTTCATAGCGGTCATTTACCTAATTTTACCTATTTTCTAGTGTAAGTAGCGCGCGACGTTGCCAAACCTTGCATGAGCGCCAGCGCTGACATCCCTTCCCGGCGACCGCCCCGCCACCCACCACCCTTCCTTCGTTCACTAGTCGCCCTAAAACATTTGTAGGTCACGGTCGCGCGCGCATTCCGCAAATCCTACTTACGTATTGCGAATAATTTGTATTGTTGTTTTGTGTTTGTGTCATAACAATGCCTAGGACGAGACGAAATAGTCGTGAACCGTTAACAAAAGTACAGCATCTCGATATTGTCGTGTGGTACAACACCGTAAGAAATCTACGTGAAACGCAGCGAAGATTTCGGCTAAAATATCCCAATGTCATTCCACCTTCATTGGGAAGAATTCTAAGAATCACTCAGAACATGCTGGACTTCGGAAGTGTATACGTGCCGGCACATGCCCGGGGTGGTGGAAGACCGCCGGTACACCCAAGGCGCATGTACCGCATGGTACAGCGATTTTTTCAAGAAAATCCTCAGGCCAGCACCCGACAGGCAGCCAGGCGGTTCAATGTGAGCCAGTACTTCATATGGAAGTTATTAAACTCGTCTGGGATGTATCCCTACCATTTTCAGCGCGTGCAAGATATCGTGCTCGCCGACTATCGTCCGCGGAGACAATTTTGTGAATGGTTGTTGGAAAATCTTCATCACAACATTTTATGGAGTGACGAAGCCACTTTCACAAGAATTGGACTGTTTAATATTCACAATGAACATTGGTGGAGTGCTCGCGGTCGCAACCCACACGTAACACGGAGGGACGCTTTCTAAGTGCGATTTAGTGCGAATGTATGGGCTGGGATAATTAATGACAAAGTTATTGGGCCGATCTTCATTAATGATAGGTTGACCGGTCCACGTTATTTAGAACTTTTAAGAAATGCAGTGCCTGAACTATTAGAAGATGTGCCCGTGTCTTATCTTGCTGGTATGTACTTCCAACAGGACGGAGCTCCGGCTCATTATTTCAGTGAAGCGCGGGCTTACCTCCGAAGTGAATACGGTGATAGGTGGATAGGTCGCGGCGGACCCGTAGCATGGCCGGCACGGTCACCTGACCTAACACCGTTAGACTTTTATTTGTGGGGAGAAATAAAAAGACTCGTTTACGAACGCGAGTCCGAAACTTTAGACGAGCTAAAAGACAAAATCAGGAGTGCATTCGAAACTGTTAAATCACAAACTTTAGTATTAAGAAAACTTAAGGACAATTTGCGGCGCCGTGCTCAATTGTGTTTACAAAACGGAGGTGGACATTTTGAACAATTATTAAAATACACGTAAGTGTACCGATTTGATTTTTTGTAAATACTTTATAATTATTGTAAATACTTTGATTCCAACTTTTTAAATACGCCAAAAATACAATAATTGATTAATTGTTGTTGTAACAAACATAATTCAGGTTATACTTCATACTAAAACATTGTGTTACTATTTACTTTTATTGTATTTTCGATCGTCCTAAGCCGACAAAAGTATGAAGGGAAATTTGGTTTCACAATTTTTTTATTAAATCGTGCGCGCGGGAAAGAGATGCGCGGGCGGCCGCGCCGGGCGGGGGCGGAGCGATTCATTCATACTCGTAGCGAGAATGTACCTAAATGGTGCCTACTACACGAAAACGGTAGTACGCGAAATTCTTTGATACTTTAATTATTTTAACGTTTTCCGTAACACTGATAAATTATTTTTTTATTTTACATTTGATATGTTCTAAATTTTCTTGACAACACGTATTATTGTATATTTAAAATTTTCGCATCTATTCAATTTCATCCTGTATAGAGTTCCGAATTTAAGTAATCTAAATTATTGTTTCGATAAACTTATAATCTTGCGTGAAATTTTACGTTCATGCTGTAAAAATATTGTTATCTGCGGAGTTTTTAACATTGACAAGTACTCAAGAAAAATAGTGCAACTAATGACTTTGAATGTATTTCAATGAGTTACAATCTGAAACTGGCTTTCAAACAACCAACTCGCATGGCCAGTTTATCGTGCATTGACAACTTTGCGCATAACTTGTAAGACTGAAATATTAGAAAGGGCATTATTGGATCATACAGCACAGCTGCTTCAGTGTCCAGTACAAAAAATTTGTTCTATTAAGTTTTGGTACGCAACTAGAAGGGACTGTAATACGGAAAATATACAAAAATTTAAAAACCATCTCATGAATCTTACCTTTTCGGAACTTTATGACACGGATGACCCAAATGTTGTATACCGGACGGGCGCGATCGACTGGAACGGGGGTGTGATGGGGTAGGTCTATCCTTCTTCTATTCCTCCGATGTGAACTGTGACCACCCGACTGCGTCCAGCCGCGCTGACGTCCTGTACCGGGATCTGAGGTTCCTCGTACCACACGTACAACGTTTTTCTATTTTGCCAATTACTTGCTGTCTTCGGGGTAGATTGGGGTGAGGGATGAATGCTTACCAGGGTTAAATAATATGCAGGAATTTGACAACACTGCAGCTAATGGTTTAAGGGAAAGTTCGCGAGTACTGTGATTCTATTTATAAATTCTATATTTCTTCTGCCGGTGACTACGAATTGCCATTTTTCGTCTATCTACTAAGGCACGAGCTTACTTTACTATAACGAGGCCCAAAAACCACTAACTTTATTTATTTATTTTATTTGTTCGGGAAAATAAACAGTTATACACTAAAAATCTTATACTAAGTTGTAAATATATCAGAATAACAAATGTATAACCTACGACATTTTCCACAACATATTAAAAGTTATATATAATGGTGCGCTATTGTAAGCTCTTAAAACAAAAAAGTACCCAGTTAGTAGTGAGTTATTAAACAACAGGCAAGCAAACACAGAGAAATAAGGAGGGAGAGAAAATAAGGTAAACATTAAACTAACTATTGTAATATGAAATAATTTTATAGACAAGACTTCTAAACTCTGGAGCAGAGACAGAAAAGAAGTCAATGTCTTCAAAGATTGTGTTGTATCGATTGGTAAGGCGGCGTAGAGGTGCTCGCAAACCTGCGTTTGTACGACAGGAACTTACTGCAAATAAAGGTCTTGCGCGCACCCCACGGCAAATCGTTGTTCTGGGTACCACAAAACCAATTCTGTTGCGAATTTCAATACAATCATAAGTATTACACAGATCAAACAGAAACATCGTTTCCAACATAATTCGCCTAGACTTCAAACTTTGTAGTTTATACTTTTTCAATAGGTCATTGTAGGATGCGTAAGTACGATAGCAACGAAAATGCATAGCCTTTAAAAATTTTCTTTGCACTTTTTCGATCATATCGGAATATTTAACATAGGGATTCCATACCGAAACTGCATACTCTAGCTGAGAGCGAACCAACGATTTGTAAAGGTACAAATAGGTAGAAGATCGGGTAAATACTGTGGCCGTTCTCATAATAAAACCGAACATACGGAAGGCGTTTTTAACAATTTTGTTAATGTGAGAATCTAAATGGAGTTTGTCATTCAGCAGAATTCCAAGATCGCGGACTAGGGTTTCTCTTTTTAGATTTTTGTTTTCTAAGGTGTAGGAATAAAGTATGTTGTTTTTATTTTTAGTAAAACTAATGACATAACACTTGGTCACGCTAAGTTGAAGCTTATTGCGTGTACAATATGACGAGAAAGTATCTAAATCTTCCTGTAAGAGAATGCAGTCACGGTTACTTTTAATGGATCTGAATATTTTAATGTCATCAGCGTATAACAGTATCTTTGAATTTTTAAAACATGTATTGACGTCATTGATGAATAAAATAAAAAGTAAAGGACCTAAAATGGAACCCTGTGGCACTCCGGAGGTGACATCAACAGTGGCAGAGCAAAAACCGTTTATTACAACTCTCTGTGTTCTATTGCAAACATATGAATAAAACCATCTTAAAAGGTCCCCACGTATCCCATTAAACGCAATTTTCTGTAAAAGCAGTTTATGGTCAACCTTGTCAAAGGCCTTCTTAAAATCAGTATATATTGTATCAGTTTGAACACGGGCATCCAAGTTATTAAACAAATAATCTGCAAAAGTCACCAGGTTCGTCGCAGTTGATCTCTTTTTGACAAAACCATGTTGTTGTGGTAATATAACGTTGTGAAGTAGAGGGTACACTTTATCGTGTACCAATCTCTCGAAGACCTTTGACAAAGTTGACAATATCGATATTGGTCTGTAGTTCTCGACGTCATGCCTTGATCCCGTCTTATAGACTGGGGTTATGTTTGCAAGTTTCCAAGCTTGTGGAAATATCCCCTGCGAAATAGACGAGTTAAATATGGTATGCAATGGAGTACAGAGATTAGTGGCAGTCCTCTTAATAAAGATTGCCGGCAAACCATCAGGTCCAGGTCCCTTAGAAGAGTCCAATGATTTGAGCCCACACAATACATCACCTACTGAAAATTGGATGTCACTGATTAGCGAACAGTTAGGGGAGCAATCGGTTCGCAAGGACGGTACACCTTTCAAGGTGGATGGTTCATAACACAGGTACTCGAAGCTTCACTAAGTTCTCTTAATAGTATACAATCTCAGAACCAAATAAGAGAACACATTCTTGCTGCAAATGAGTTAGTCATGTGTCAGTGTACTTGCCAGACAGTATCAAATCTTGATGCTGTCCAGCCTGAGGTATCGGACGCCCCGTCCCAGGCGGAGAATTTATCCCAAGGCTGTGTCATCAACCAAGTTGTAATTGATTGTGAACAGGATTTATCTCAAATTGAACAGCCCAAGATTAATAGTTTCTTATCTGTGAAAAGTGGTTATCATTCAGTTATGTTCTCAGACAGCATAGGAAGAGGTTTAGGTAAATTATTAAGTAACAACCTGAGTTATCCTATACAAAATTACTGTATGCCAAGTTCATCATACAAGCATATTATGGCGTCATTAAGAAACAATAATTTTAGTTCTAATACAAATATTACAGTGTTTATAGGGAATAGTTTAAATGTAAAAAAAGCAGATATCACGGACAATCTAACTGAGATGTTAAAGTTAAATTGTAATAAAATAATATTGTGTGCATTTCCTTATTTTGAACAATTGTCAAGTAGACAAAATAATTATATTCATAGTTTAAATAAACACATGCACTTTTTAGTAAGTCACTATAGTGACAAGTTTATGTTTTTTGACACAAACATTTTTGTAGAAAATTTAAAATCGACTAGGGATACAGTGTATTTGCCAATTAGTTTTAGACACACAATAGCAAAGCTATTAGCTTATTTTATTAACTCAGACATAAGTAGTATGTCGCAGTCTTGTATAATTAAATCCACAATGTTTAGTAATTTTACTAAGAATCAGGTGGAGAGCCTTAGTAACGGTAGCTCTAGTGCTACAAATACTTATAAAAATTGTACGGAGTTTCCATGTATCTCTATGGATACTCATTTAAACTAGTACATAAGACAACAGAGGATACCAGCGACAGAATAGTTATGCCTACCATTAACAAGGTATCTTCTTGCTCTTTAGTAAATAGTTGTCAAAAAGGGAGTCAGCAGCATGCCTTGAAATTATTTCATCAAAATATTCAAGGTGTCTCTTCCAAATTATTAGAAATTGAAATGTTTTTAGAAAAAACAATGTTTGACATTGTATGTTTTAGTGAGCACTGGTTGAAGGATTACCAGATGCTAATTAGTTATGAAAATTATAATGTGGGCAGTTGTTTTAACCGCAAATCTATGTTACGTGGTGGTTCCCTCATCTTATTAAAAAAAAACTTAAAATTTAAGCAACGTAATGACATCGTTAACTTATCAGTGGAACACTGCATCGAACTGTCCTGTGTTGAGCTAGATAAGCATATCATAGTGTGCGTGTACAGACCCCCAAACCCTCAAAACTTTACTTTATTTGAGTCAACAATGGAAGATATCCTTGCGAAACTTGCAGCAAGTAACAAGCCCGCGATTATTTGTGGGGATTTTAATATTAATATTTTAGAAACTAATTCAAATAGCAGCAGATTTATAAGCCTTTTTAAATCGTTTAATTTGTCTAATGTGTTTACTGAACCGACTAGGGTAACACCAACTTCTTCAACCTGTATCGATAATGTATTCTGCGATTGTGAATATTTAGATAAAGCCATAGTTAATTACCTTCCCTCTGATCATAGTGGTCAATTGGTAACATTTCAGTTTAAAGCAGCCTTGGAAAAAATTCATATACAATATAGGCCAATTACAACTGGCAAACTAGCTAAATTCAATGGTACCTTACAAAATAAGTTAAATTTTCTAGGCCATAACATTGAAGATGCTAATAAATTTTATGATAATTTCTTTTCAGTGGTTCTAAAGGAATTCAATGCAACTTTTGAAAAGAAGTCTAAGGATACTTTCCCTAAGTATGTATTTAGTGACTGGGCGACTAAAGGCATTAGGATAAGTAGGGAAAGACTATATGAGCTATATGGCCTTAAGCCTGTCATAAACACTGATTCTTTTAATAAGTTTGTAAACAAATATTCTAAAGTGTTCAGAAATACTTGCAAGGTAGCTAAAGCCCTATATATTAGCAACAAGATCAAATCGTCAGAAAATAAAATAAAGACAGTTTGGAAAGTTATTAATAATGAAACTAATAGAAATAAAGAACGAAACACTGATTATTTACTGGAGACTACACATGGTGCCAAAAGCTCTAATTTAGAAGTAGCTCAAGAATTTGTAAATTTTTTTCACCAATATACCAACTAAAACTACGGAATATTTAAATTCTTCACCTGAGGTCTCATATAATTTATTAAAAGCTAACGTTCCAGGTTGTACGGTTGAATTCCAGTTCAAACATATCAACCCTGTGACAGTCATAAAAGCTTTCCGGCAAATCAAAATCAAATTGACCGAAGACATATGGGGAATGTCTATTAAAGTGTGCACGTCCATAATTGAAACTATAGCACCATACTTGGCTTTAATATTTAATTTATGTGTGGACCAAGGAGTCTTTCCGGATATAATGAAATATAGTAAGGTTATACCACTATTTAAATCGGGCGACAGCAAAGACACCAATAATTATAGACCTGTATCTGTTTTGCCGGTTTTTAGCAAAGTGTTTGAAAAAGTAATGCTCAATCAGATGCTCAATCATTTTAACATCAATAAAATTTTACACGATCAACAGTATGGTTTTACTAGGGGTCGTTGTACGACTGATGCTGGTGCCACGTTGTTAAAACACATATACTCAGCGTGGAAAGAGGCACAAGAGGCCATAGGAATCTTTTGTGACCTCTCCAAGGCATTTGATTGTGTAAATCACGAAACCTTGCTCCTAAAGCTAGGACATTACGGACTAGGTAAACTTGCACTCAGTCTAATAAAATCTTACTTAAATGATAGACAGCAGCAAGTTCAAATAAATGGTGTCAATTCACGGGGTTTAAAAGTCAAAATGGGGGTACCACAAGGCTCTATTTTGGGTCCTTTCCTCTTTCTAGTATATATTAACGATCTACCCCATCTTTTAAAAAATCAACCTCATATGGTATTATTTGCTGACGATACGTCCTTAATTTTTAAGATAGATAGACGTTCCATAAATCTTGACGACGTAAATAACGCCCTACAGCAGGTCCAAAATTGGTTTACTGCTAATAATTTAGTATTAAATGGAAAAAAAACTAAATGCATCAGATTTGCTTTACCGAACGTTAAAAGAAATGATTGCGACATAGTATTGAACAAGGAGAAACTTGAATTCGTCGAAAACACGGTTTTCCTGGGGATTACGCTTGACTCAAGGCTACAATGGGGTCCTCATTTAACATCTCTTGCGGGACGGCTAAGTTCAGCAGCATACGCTGTCAGAAAAATCCGTCAATTTACCGATATAGATACCGCGAGGCTGGTCTATTTTAGTTACTTTCATAGTATCATGTCTTACGGTATCTTATTATGGGGACGTGCTGCAGACATCGAGTCTATATTTATCCTGCAGAAAAGAGCCATCAGAGCCATTTACAATCTCCGTCGGCGTGATTCCCTAAGAGAACTGTTTAAGGATATCAACATCATGACGGTACCTTGTCAATACATTTACGAAAATATTATGTATGTTCGGAAAAATCTTCATCTCTTTAGCAAGATTAGTGACAGGCATAATTTTAACACTAGAAATAGGAACAAATTAGATCAACCCCGATTCAGATTGGCCAAAGTACACACTTCTTTTATGGGGTACTGTATTAAATTTTAAAATAAAATACCAGTTGATATTCTCGAACTGAATGAGAGAAAATTAGCATGCATAAAACGCACACTATGTAGACAAGCGTATTATAAACTGGAAGATTATATCCTCGATAAAAACGCTTGGCTAAATGCTGGTCCTGCTCCACAGTCACAGCTGCATAGGTCCACTTTTTAGGTTTTTATGTTTTTATATTTGGAAGAGATGCTCGCTCCTTTTAGAGGTTCTTACATTATTTCGTTTATTTATTCTTATATACATACAAATTATATTATTATATTAATTACTTATTTATTCTTTTTGATGTAAGAACTTAATCGTTCTCTTTATTAATTTATTTTTCATTATTTGGTCATTGACAACCATAGTTTTGTGTAAAGTAGAAGCATATTTTTCAAATTTTGTAAATGTGAGTACCATGAAACCATTTACATTTTATGTGAGTAGTTATAGTTTTACTTGTTGGACATGAACGAGCATGGTGGTTGAGAGCATGTCATGCTCACTCAAATGTCTCGCTGATGGCGGCGCGTGGGTTTGATCATTCGGTTCCCTTCGAAATGGTTGAGCTGAAGGGTGCCGATACACGCGTCATGTTCGTGAACAGGCGCCGTCGGTTGAGACTGGTCATCTCTTAACTGCCATTGGCTTATTTTAATCTTTATATTTAAAATTCTTATAATAAGCCCTTTTTTTTTTCCTTTGCATTGTCCTCACATGCAGAAGCAACAAGTATATGTAACTTGAAATTTTGTAAAACCAGAACATGATTTAAAAGAGTGTCCGTGTAGTTTCTTGCACGTTCTTCTCCATAGAGATCTACGCTTTGGAACGTGCAAATAGCTTCCATGTTTTTGACTGACCGACCTTGACGTTTCAAAAGTGCCTGTGAATGGTTTATTTGAAATAAAATGCTTTGAATTTGAATTTGAATTTGAATAAACAGAATTAAAGAAGTCGGAAAAAATATTGCAAATGTCTTCTGGGGTATTAGATGGCTGATTTTTATATTGCATAGTGGAAGGAATTCCTGAAGTGAATTTATGCTTAGAAATGAACGTCCAGAAATGCTTAATGTTGTCTCGAATACCATCCTCTACAGAATTAATATATCTTCTATAAGATTCTTTGCACTCAGACTGAAACCTCGTGCGGAATAGTGAAAACTGCTCGTAGTCAGATAAATTCTTATACATTTTCCATCTAACCCACGATTTGGCTTTATTTTTGTATATGTGTATGAGGGATTTAGAGAACCACACAGGAAACCTTAAAGACCTACTACCAACCAAAGGTACATGTTTTCTTATTATGCCAAAAATAATGTTATAAAATGTGTCCAAGTACTCGTCAGGTGTTTGATCATTTAAAAACGCATTTTCCCAATTAATTTCTTTTAAGTCTTGATTTATGTTGTCGTAATTTGCTTTAAAATAATTATATTTCTTGATTGTCTTACGAACCATTGAATTATTGGGTAATGAAACAGATATCAAGACACAAAATGGAGGATGATGGTTATCCAACTGAAGTAAATAATCCGAAGGCGAGTATGTGGTGCAGTCGTCATTACTAATGACCAAGATCCAATATTTTTCCATTCAGGTTCCTTACATTATTAAATTGATGAGCGTTGAGAAAAGACATGAATTGACCTAAATTAATACACATAGAAGAATTACCTCTACAAGTCTGAGCAGTTTGAGAGGTACCCGCAGGTCACGTGACCCAGTCCATTTCGGGTAGATTAAAGTCACCTAAAATATAAAAATGTTCAGGAGTATTATGCCCAAGTAGGGATTGTAATAAATCGAGATATTCAATATATAAACTTTCAGGCGTTTTGGGTGGTATATAAACTGCAGCAATAATTAAATTTCCACCTCGACCTGAGCATGGCAACTGTATTAGTATGTGCTCAATATGCGTATATACAGAGGAACAAGGAAGTAATCTTAATGAGCGCAGTCCTTTTAACACAGCGATGAGAACGCCACCTCCGTCTTTCTTTTTGGTGGCAGCGCGATCTCTGTCACATCGGTACACAGTATAACGTTCGTCGATGAACTTGCTGTCAGCTATATCAGGTATTAGCCACGTTTCGGTCAAGATTATTACGTCATAAGAATTAGCAAGTATATTCATATATAGTATATGCAGTTTCGTTCGGACTCCCCTACAATTTTGGTAGTAGATTATCTGCCATTGTAACTTTGAGCTTTCCAGAATAAGATAGTACCAGCATTAACCATTGTAAAACTTAAAATGAATAATAGTGTTGTTGTCATAAGAAAATCATTCAAAAACGATAAAAAATAATATAACTTCCTATGAAACATGAATAAGACAGGGCACAATATAAGTTTGCAGTTCAAAAACAATAGTACAAAGTCCAGACAAATATTTTCTGATATGCAACCAACGCCTGACAAAAAACACAGAGCAGTAACATCAAACAGATTTTTTAGAACAAAATTAATTAATCCACTTTTAAAAGTTAATTTATTTAAAACGCATCCAAAGTAATATAGGGATAACTGTACGCAGAACCTGAAAAACACAAGAAGAAATGCCAGTTTGTAGAACAAGAACAGTGAGGATCTTATTTCACAGTCCAGGCAAATATTGTGTGATATGCCACCAAAGCCTAGCAAAAAGCGCATAGCAAGCACATCAATATGATTGTTTGCTGTGATTATTATACAGGCAGAACAAAATATTAAGATTAGGGCCATAAACTCAAGATTACACAAGAATATGAAAAAAGTCTCTCCCTCCAAGACTAGAACTGTTACTTTAAAAGAATCCAAGACAGAAATGCATGCAATAATTAAATACAGTGCAACAAAATCTAGAACACAAAAGCATTTCCTATGCGAGGCATAATTATTATAGCGAAGTTTTTTACATTTCAGCAGAGCGAGGCTTGATTTTAGCGATGTCATGTGGGGTCCGAATTGCAATAGCTTTAGTATCTTCTTTTTCACGGACAAGTATAGTTCCGTGCTTAACCCAGATAAACTTATAATCATGCTTTTTGGCAGCGTCCCGGCATTCTCGAAACAATTGTTTGTTTTTCAAGGTTAGGTGTTCGTGCATGTATATAGGCAGTGAGGTACCCGATACTCCCAGCTGCTCCGTCATAAGCCCTTTGCAAAGTCGATGAGCGCTCAGGATGTTGTCGCGTAATATTCTCGAAACAAACTTTACTATAATATTTTTAGGCTTATTATTATGTTGTTGCGCGGGTGAGACTCGATGAATAGATATTATATCGTTTTGTTGTATATTGCACTTAACAGCAGAGCCAATATTCAGCATTAAATTAATAAGATTTTCGTTACGCCGTTCCGGTATATTGCAAATTTCTATATTGCAATTTCGAGCGCCCTGTTCTAGGCTATCTATCTTAGACACCAAATCCGAGATTCGCATATTCAAACCAGTGGACTCTTGAATCTGTTTACAGCAGTGGTCAATCTTCTTGCTGAGATCGGTGTGATCGTTAGTTACAAACTGGACTGAGTCCACAAGAGAATCGATTTGACTCGTCAGACTTTCATGTTTCACATCAAGTTCAGATACTCGCTGACGTAAAAGAAGCTGATCCGAACGAAGGGAATTAATATCGTTCTTAATCTCAGACGTAACTAGAGCAAGGGAAGCCAGGTCGCCTTTTATTGATACTACGTTATCAGATATTTTGGTGATACTAGCTTCCATATCAACCCTCCACTCATTAAGCTTACTCTTGAACTCCATAGTTAGATCTTTTATGGCCTGGGTCCACTCACAATCCGGTTGTTTACGCTTACGTATTAACACATTATGCTCGCCGGTCATTGCTGTGCCAGGTGCCTTATTTAAGTCGGTATCGGAAAGAAACTTTTTATTCTCTGAGAACTGAGACATTTTGTTACGGTAGGTAGAACTTCTTAACTTATTCAAATAATAGTTATAATAAATGGAAAAAGTTGTGCGTGTAGTGGGATCCGAACCGGCGACACTTCGCGTGGGCTCGCTGAGACAAAAAGCTTCAGCAATACCACTCGACCACGACGACTTTACTATACTCGTCGAAGTTTAGCACTACTAGTTAAGGCACAACATTAACGAGCACCAATGAGCTCGTGGCTGTTGGTTTCTTTGTTCTCAAGAGTTTAAAGGTCACTCCGAACACCGACGAATAGTTAAACAGTTTTTTCAAATAACTGAGATTACACTGAGTTTATTAAAAAGTTAATTCGATAATTCGTTAACACAGTAGTCACTGCATGCCACAATTGAAGTTTAACAAAGTATTGCACCACTTATTCGATATTATTGTCCGAGTTGACTATAGTACGTGGTACTCCGGTGATAGCGCACGGTAGACGAACTGTTTTAGTTTATTTTAACTGTTAATTTTAACTACGGTTCTATTACATTCCTGGTCACATCCAGGTCTATTCCAGGTCTGGATAGGGGTTGATGCACCTCTCTGTAAATCCCCCGAAATTCCCCGTCGAATGGGGTGGAAACCAACCCTTCAACCCTGCCCACTCGTGGGCTTGTTGTATTTAACTGTCGAAACTGTTTACAAGTGTTAACTTGCCTACTATTAAGGGTTGATTTCCCGAAAAACTGTGCTCTATGGGCTATCAAACTATTCGTATTAGGGTAGGTACATCATCCCTCTATCCAGATACACAACTTTGGAGGCCACCCCTCTAAGGGTGGAGGTACTATAGGTCAGGAACCCGGAAGGGGATAAAAATCTGTGATTTTACATTTTCCTATTTTGCGGCTTTATGCCTTGCCTGACCATAAAGATGTGTACATATCTGGATAGGGCTCAGTGCCAGGTTTCCAGTGCCTATTATTTAAAGCCTATATACCTAGATTTTCTGTATATTTAGTAACTGAAGGTGTCTGTAAATGGTGTTTTTTGCTATCCACCCTATTACCTTTGAGTAACTGTCCTGTGTAGGTATGTGTGAAATGTTCATTTCCTGTGTACCTTTGTTACCGTTGATTTTTATCAACCATCAAAACCATACCTTTTGGGGGTTACCAGGAATGTGTAGGGGAAATGTGTAGCCCTACCTATCTATTTAGTTTAGCGAAAATAAGTTTTCCCCAGAACATCTTTTATGTGTCCGGGGAAAAACGACAAAAATATATGTTTTTAATTAATTACATAGCCTCTAAACTATGACTTTGAGAATACATAAGCTCACAAGTATTAAGTAAATAAGCTTATTACTATACATGGGCTTTATCTGTGCGAGTTATACATTACTAAATGCTTCGTCACGAACATGTTGCTTATAACTATTTCATTGATATTTTCAAGCTGTTGTACGATCTGTGTTTTCCATTGAAAGTGGTTAAAATAAATACAACAAGAAAAACTAAGTGGTGGTTAAAAGGGATCAAATTGTGCAGCAAGAAAAAAGAAATCTCCTATGAGAGTATACAGCGTTAATTTTTAATCGTTTTAATCCCTTGGAGGGGTGGTTTTACTCACAAAATACTATTCATTAAAAGTTTGCCTAGCATGGTATCTCTTAAAATAAAAAAAAAAAACAGGAAGTGATCACGTTATATTCGCAAAATGCATGAAACCAGTAGTAGCGCCTCGAGTTAGTTACCTACGCGTTGTCGTCGGTGCGTACCTAACTACCTACACTCCGCCCGATCAACTAAGGCTATTGACTCTGCTAGTCAGCTAATGTTCACGTATTAAATAATTCCAAATTCAAGGTTTAGGACCGTCATAATTGCTCTGTGCCTAGGTTTCGGGACATACCATACAATAAAATTAAATGATTTGTGCTAAACGCTGTAAAATGAAAAAATAAGCCCCAACAGGCCTGCTAGTTATGGCGTATTTAAAATTGATTTAAAAAGACAAAAAGTGCTCATTACACGATATTTTAAAAATGATTTGAAAAGACAAAAAGTACTCATTACACGATTTAAAAAAAGTTATGTTACTTACCTAAATCAACTCCGATTTATTTGACACTTTCGGACACTCGGCGATACGTGATAATTGTTCATAAAATATGGAATCAAAATTATTTACGATTGAAAAAAGAGTTTTGTAACAAACCTAATAATTTGTAACCTCTGAATTACCTATCACTTAGGGCTACACTTCACGATAGCGTAATTTTCGATACATAATCTTACACGTTTAATTAAATTGTCTTTTAATTTTAGTAATGTGTCTCTGTCACTTCTTAAAACATCACACGCATCCACTTTCGCACTTTTCATTTGTTCACGAGGTTGATGCTCATTTTTGTACACAAATCGCTTCACCTCACTCCACAAATAAAAATCCAGCGGTGTCAGGTGTCCCCACAGAATATTAGCTTCGCGATTGTTTAATAGCCACTGACAAAACGCGACTCTAGCCGTTCCGTCGTTCTAGGCGTGTAGTAACGCCTGGGATTTCGTTCAAAGTACTCCAGGATTTGTTCGTCTAGTTCAGGTGTGTACACTGACGAGACTTGGGGGTTGGGAATACCATGCAGACGCAAAGATTGCCAATGGTTTGGTTCACTGTAGAGACGACGAGCCGTTTGCGCATCAAAACCCGCGATCGCGTACAATTGCACCATGGCAACGAACTCCAGATTGGAGTACACGTAATTACGAGACGCCATTACATTCGCGCAACAAGGACACTCGTAACAACAACACAGCGACGACGTCTTAGGAGAACTGAATTGTTTACATGACTTGGTCAAGGTCATGCGCTGCACTGAGCGGGAAAAAGCAAAATGATATATAATAAACTGCCTAAAAGTTGGAGAGAACTGCCCATGTCGCGTTTTAGAAATATGCTGACAATTTTTTTAGTTAATAAAGCGTTTTATAATGTTTTAGATTTTTTGAACGAAAAGGACTTTTTATTCCGACTTCTATTAAATATAGTTAAAAGTAACGATTTAATAATGTGTTTTTTTATTTTTTCTTAATGATATTATTTGACTGCATGATAAAGAATATATATGTACTGGACATAATATAATTTTGTGTGGACGGTTATATCTTGACATTTGTTTCTTGTGTAAATTAAAAATGACTATATTGTTATACCTACAAAATTTGTACGTCACTATTGGCAAAATGTGGACGCTCACCACTGTTAATACCTTGCATGTCTGATTCGACAGTTTATGTAAACGCATATTTGACAAATAAAATATCTTCCTTTCTTTCTTTCTTGGAAAGCGATTATGTGGTCGAAATGTAGCACGCCTGCCTAGACGTAACGTATTTACTCTTGACTTAAAGACTCCCAGGTTGTAGCTATCAAGAAACACAGACTTCGGCAGGGAATTCCACTCCTTAGCCTGCTGTACGCACTATGAATGTATTCCCGAAACGTTTTGTACGCGTGGGTGGGATGTCCACTATGTACCGGTGGCGCATCGCCGTTTATGTTGTGGTCCGATGATGGAACGTGCTTGGCGGAATTAAATTATGCAACCGGTAGAAAACCGACAAGCTAGCTACTCTTCGACGACGCTCAAGAGTTTGGATCCTCGTCGCGACGAGCCTATCATTGCCAATGATTCTCTTGGCTCGTTTCTCAATTGACTCAAGGGCATCAAGCTGGTATCTGGCAGATCCGTCCCAAAGATGAGAGCAGTACTCCATACTCGATCAAACTTTGCACAGTTTGAGTAGCTGTTTTGGCGTGAAGTACCGTCTCATCTTTGCTAGGATCCCCAATTTCTTTGCAGCCACTTGAACTTTTGCCTCTATGTACGGGCCAAAATTGAGGGTAGATGGTAATGTAACCCCAAGAAGCTCAAGTTGGTCGTTTATCGGCACGGTGCAACCAACCAACTCCCGGAAAGATGGAGTTGAGTTAAATTTGACTCCTTTTAGCGTAAAACAGACACGCTTGGGTCTTGTAGCATTAAACTTGACCAGATTGGCATCGCACCATTTAGATACAGCCTTTAAGGATACGTTCAAGGGCTCAACTATAGTCTCCCGAAGAGACCGGATCTGCGACCCACCAGCTCGTGCGTCGGACACGTATCTCTCAGCAACAGTGCTGTCGTCTGCATACCCAAAAGTACCGGGTTTAAGCAGATCACTAATATGCAGCAAGAACAGTGTTTCCGAAAGCACCGACCCCTGAGGAACCCCGGCATTAATATCCAGCAGTCCAGACGAGCAGCCCTCTATGACCAGTCGGATAGACCGATTCCTCAGGAAATCTGCAATCCAATCACACAAACTGGCGGGCAGACAGAAGGATGGAAGCTTACTAATAAGGCTATCGTGCCAAACCCTATCGAAGACCTTCGAGATGTCAAGGGAGACTGCTAGTGCCTCCCCGTTCTTCTGTATGGCCTCACTCCAGATGTGAAGGGCATACGCAAGAAGATCCCCAGTTGACCGATTTACCACTTAAGATATCATTCGCTTCTAAGTATGCCAGGAGCTTATGATTCAGCTCACGTTCCATATTCTTACAAAGTATGGATCGTTACCGAAATGGGTCTATAATTGTACGGGTCAGCTCGACTACCCTTTTTAGGCACGGGCTTCACGTCAGCTTGCTTCTAAGCCTTCGGCACTTCCGGTCTCAAACGAAAAGCGAAATAGGCGTGTCAAGATTGGAGACAACTCAGGGACACAAGTCATCAGAATAATTCACCACACCAGCCAGCGCGTCAGCCTTGTTCACGTCTAGGTTACGCAGTACCCTACGGACGTCCTTCTGACGATGCAAATGTTCGACATTCTCGACTCGCATCCACCAGTAGAAGCAGGGGGCCTCACGCCACCAGTATCCAGACGCAAAGATTCCGCAAACAAGGTAGCAAACAAGTTTGGATTCTCCTCAGTGGAGTGGGCCAGCGCCCCGTCGGGTCTCAGCAGTGGTGGTAGTGAGAGGCGGCAGAATTTCGATTCGACCGACTTAGCTAGGGACCAAAAAGCCTTACTTCTTGCTGGGTATGAAGCAAGTTTGTTCCCTATTCCGCTAATGTGGTCAAACCGTGCCCTCCGCAACACCTTCTTGCAGGACTTGGCAGCCCTGTTGAGGATTTGTTTGTTTTTGGAAGTCGGTTTTATTTTTTATATTTATGATCATACGGAAAAACAGTAAAAGTTAACAGTAACTGCTTATTTCTTACGAACTTCATTAATTGCCTCATTTAAGTGTATTGATTAATTATAATATTTGTGTACTATAAGTACAATAAAAAACTGAATATGTAAAATGTATTTGTTCACTATTAGGTGTGAAATAAAAGGTTTTTTAATTTTAATTTTATTTATTATGGCTAATATCCAGACGCACGTGTTCACAACAAGAAGGTACTGTAAAATATCCACTTTGTAAAGTGCAACCTCAATGTCATAAGTCTTGAAAGATTTAAGAAGAATTAGAAGCGCTGGTCGGTTAGCACGGCACGCCAGCATTAATGACATTATCCGTCGGGCCCTTGTCACCGCCGGGGTGCCAGCTGTTTTAGAACCCAACGGCTTGGCACGCGACGATGGGAAAAGGCCAGATGGGATGACCATAATGCCTTGGAAGGTGGGTAGGCCTTTGGTGTGGGATGCAACATGTGTGGACACCCTTGCGCCATCCCATCTTCTTAGCACGGCGGGCTGTGCTGGGGCGGCTGCTGCAGGTGCAGAAAACCTCAAACGGCGCAAATATAACAACTTAATTGGAAGTTACATATTTGAGCCGTTTGGCGTTGAAACACTAGGCCCATGGGGTCCGAGTGCGCATCGAGTCTTTCGGGACATTAGCAAACAACTTGTCGACAGTTCACGTGACCAGAGGGCTGGGCTTTTTTTCGGCCAAAGAATCAGCATTGCGATTCAACGCGGCAATGCTGCCAGTGTTCTGGGAACTTTTGCCATTGACAGCGATGTGGATTATTTTTTTGATGCCCAATGATTTATTTTGTTAATATACGCGTTTGTACATAATTTCGTGTTAATTAGTGTATGATAATTAAGTATTTGTTAATTTATTTAGATTATGTTCCCTTCTAATAATAAACTCAGAAGAATTAGATTAGGTTTGAATTCAAATATAATGACATAAGAATGTGTAATTTCTTTCGAAGAGATTCTGTAAAACAATTTCCTTGAGAGAAGACATAATATAGTAATCCTTAAAAGTTCCATCAGTTTTTAATTTATGTAATTGGGCATTTTTATTAAAGTTTGTATATGGCGATTTGGCGTTGTCCCACTTGGTATTTTTTTTCTCACGTTTAATTGTAACATTTTAGCTGATTAAACTTTATTTTAATAGGAAATTAGAATGTTGGGCAATTAATTAAAACCCTCTTTTTAGACTTTTACCAATAATTTAAAACAAAAATAAATAATTAAAATTTCAAAATACAGTTTTTCCGTTGTCCCACCCTGTTTATGGCATATGTTTCGCCGCGTTATTTAAATTTGGATCGCAATATTCATATAATACTGAAGTCATTATAAAGAACGCAATGTCTACTTTTCATTTTAAGAATTAATATTTAATACATATTTGTATAATATAACAAAATATTATTTGAATAAATTGTTAAAAAATTGGGCCTGCAGGTGGAATTTCCTACTGACTTAAAACCATTTTTTTATATTATGGCAACTCTACGATTTCGTTAAGCAACGTCGCCATGTTGGTTTTTCGTTCAGTTTGACTTATAACATCATCGGAATTGGTAAGCCCGTGATAGTGCTGTTTGGAAATTCCACTGATTTACGGTGATAACGTTGTAAGTACGCTTGCTTTACTAATTCAAAGTGTATTTATAAGTAGAATAATCTATCATTTGTTAGTTAAACAAGCATTTGATTGAATTAGACCTGTTATTTCACGAAAATTTTATAGAAAATTGACCTAACCCCTCAATCCGTTACGTCAGCTGAGAAACAATTTTCTCAGTGGATGGGTTTTCGTAACTCAGTGGAACATAAAGCATCGTGTACATGGTTATTTTAACCAACTTAAAAAGCAGGAGATTCTCAATTAGGATCATATTTATTTTATTACGTAAAACGTAATTTTACTCTGCATCTTTTTGTAGGGTTTTACTTGACTTGCAAAATTATTTTAATTTCAAATCATAGAAGTATTTCTTTGATTGATTGAAAAAAATGTATTTTAATTAAATTTTAGAGATTTAGTTAATTTGGATTGTTTGATTTTGTTTTTAGTTTGGGAAGTGGTTGCCTTGAAATGTTGTCAATTGCATGAATATAAGTTTAACGACATTCTGCTAGCAGCTTTGCCACGTGAAAGTAGTTTCTCCATACAATCTTTGGAACCCTGTTTCACCCGTTTAGGGAGTGAATTTTGGATAATCCTTTCTTATTCTTTTTATACCTACATCACATAAGGCACCAAATTCCAGCGTTCTAAGTCCAAGGGTTTGGAGTGGTCGTTGATGAGTCAGTGAGTAATCTCGAGTATTCCCTGTATTAGGTATTACATATTTTTTATATTGTTTTCATTAGGTGTCAAAATGGCGCTTACCGCTGCAGAACGCATGAAAAAATATAGACAGAAGTTGAAGCAAAATCCACAAAAATACGAAGAGGTGAAGAAAAACATGCAGAAAGAGTAAAAAAAAAGGAAGAAAATATCTGAGCTAACCGAATATGAGAAAGAAAAAAAGCGAAAGAAATGGAGAGAACAGAAACGGAAACCGAAGGAAAATAAAAATACAAAGAATGAAGATAAGAATTTGAAACCTAAATGGGACAGAACGTCGAAAAGAATTACATTGGTACGACGATATAATGCCGCTATGAAAAGGATTAAGAATTTAAAAACAGCGCTTAAGTATCTATTAAATTTATTTTTTATTGTTTAAAGTAGTTGATGTAAACTAAGCCTTACATTTTCCATACCGTTCCACTGAGTGACGGTCCACCTGTTGTGGTGATTAATATTGGTTATTATTTTTGTTGTTAAATGAGGAAGATCTCAATATTTTGTTTAGATTAAAAGTGTACTTTTAATCTAATCTGATGCTATTATTACATAAGTAGTAAAAGTTTTCAATTTGATCTCTTATTTGCCAAATATACGGAAAGTTATTGTGTTCAATTTATCTTATTGTAACTAAGAGGATACAAAGTGTTGATTTTGTTACGTTATTTAATTCTAACACACATTTTCAGATTTTTTTTTCGAAACTGTTAAATTTTAATAATAAAAAAAATCTATTTTTCATATTTTCTATCTTTTAATTGGCCTGTAGATAAAAATAAGTATTGTGTAACGCAGTGGAAGATGATTATACGTAACCAGATATTTAACAGTAATTTTCTCGGTATTTAACCCAGTTTTCACTCGTTCTTTGTTATTTCCACATAATTTAGATATTCTAAAATCGATTTAAATGAAATGAAACCCAATATAATGATTAATTTTTTTTTTCTCATTTTTGCGCAACTGACAAACTTTAATAAAATTGCCCAAGTAGCTTCCGCTACCGTCCTTGGTACTTTACATTTAGTGGAGGCGCCGGGTATTATACTACGCGTGGCGGACGTGCCGGGAGTATAAAATACTAAAATAAAGATTATAATATTGGAAGATAAATTTCGCGTGTACAGGGCGAGTACACTGTACGAAGATAATTTCCACGTGGGTGCACTGCGCAAGATAAAAAGTGCATGAAGACGCCCATTGTTATTTCAGCTGCATCGCGGAGAGACTGTAAAATTTTGATGGTTAGGCGATACCCCGACGTCTGAATAATTATAAAGATAAGTGGTTAATATTAATTATACGGAATATTAAGATGGCGAAAGTAGTATCCTTCACGGGCATGGGTTCCTCTTGCTCGTTTGACGATTTTCTTACTCATTTTCGCCAAATCGCTGCCATAAATAGATGGCCGGAGACTGATTTAGCCCTCATTATGGATGCGTATCTAGACGGACCAGCCTTGGCATATTTCAAATTTATTTATAAAGAAATTTTGTCTTTTAAAGTCATGTGTGACAGCTTACAGGCGGAATTCCCATCAGGAATAGATTTTGTGGAAAAATTCTATAATGCGCGTCAAAACAGTAAAGAAGATAATATAGTCGCATTTTATTATAGATTTACTGATTACGGGTTACAGTCCGGGATTACTGATGAAAAAATATTAATTAAATATTCCTGAAGAAACAGATTGAGAACTCTTCTTACCTCATATAGAGATAACTTCGCATTTAAGGCATCAGAATTAGGTCAATTGGGTAGTTGCAGCATAGAAAACATCACTATTAGAACTGTAGATAATATACCAGTTCATCACCCACCATATAAAGTTTCTCCCAAACAGCGAGACATAATAAATACACAGGTTAAAGAAATGTTAACTAATGACGTCATACGGGAGTCTCGAAGTGCATACGCATCGCCAGTAGTATTGGTACAAAAACCAGACCAATCATGGAAATTTTGTGTAGATTATAGGAAGCTAAATAAAAAAGCTCGTGGCTAAATAATAACAGCCGCACGGGTCGATCTTTAAATAATCTTTCTGCGAGATGAGTTTTGCAGATGTTGGTTTGATTAGCTGGCAGCTAGTAGGGTAAGTACACTCAAGGGTTTTAGTGTCGTAGATGGTGTATTATGTAAGCAAGCAAAACTTAATAGGGTTTGGGACTTAGTTGTTATCCCAAGATGTTTGCTGGAGGAGATATTTAAGGAGCTGCATGATGATCCATGGTCAGGTGGACACTTAGGATTAGCTAAGACGTTAGGTAAATTTAAAGAAAGATATTATATAAAAGATGCTGAGAAGGAGATAGATAGATATGTAAGGAGTTATTGGTTGTGTCAGGAACGAAAAACTTGTTAGCAGGTGGCACAATTACAACAACCCGTCGCGGTGAACCATTTGATAGAGAAAGTAGGGACCGACGTTTTAGAACCTTTTAGAAAATCGTTGAAAGGTAATCGGTATATTATAGTTAGTGTGGAATATGCCACGAAATATGCAGTCTGCAAGGCGGTTCACAGAATAACGGCACAAAGTATTAGCGAGTTCCGGATCGATGAGATCTTCTGTAGATATTGTGGTGTCAAAGAGATAGTGTCGGATAGGATGTCAGTCTTTACGTCTCGTCTCATCTAGTGAGGGATACAGTTAGTTATTTCGAGGCGAAGTCACGTTTCACTACAGCATTCCAACCTGCCTCGAACGGTCTAGTAGAATGGTTTTAACCGGACATTGACCCAGATGTTATCCATGTATGTTGCTGCAGATCCAAGAAATTGGTGCAGTTATGTTCTTCTTGTGTGTTTCGCGTACAATACCAGTAAACAGTCCTTCACCAGAATGTCATCTTACATATTATTATATTCTAGAGAACCATCGTTTCTAACAGATTTAACGGTCAACATTGGGGAACAGATTCAAACGTTAGATTTCGTAGGATGACATAATCTGAAAGCCCAACTGTCACGAAGTGCTATATACTCGTATAACATAAGAAAGGCGCAGGTTAGACAAAAGGCTATCTATAATAGGAAAGCGAAAGTTAGAAATTTTGTAGCGAACCAACTAGTGATGGTTTATACTCCTAGGCGGCAAACAGGTAGAAGCACAAATCTTTGTAGGTTGTATAAGGGACCGTACAAAATAGTTAGGCCTTGATAAGTAAACCCGTTAATGGGAGATTTATAGATATTATCCATGTAAATAGGTTGAAGCCATTTTCTGTTAGGGTATGAAAGAACTTGGAGCCTTGGTAGGAAAAGTACGCTCTCAGAATAGATGTCAATAATGTTTTCATGTAAATAAAACATTATTTTAATTTGGTAGGTTGAATAAGTTATTGATCAAGGTTTATTTTTCATGTAATATTCGAAGAAGGACATGTACGTTGATCGACGACTTCGAGGGTGCTCCCAGTCTGCGAAGAGCGCGCTAATAAAAATTATTAGCAAGGCTGAACTCATTCCAGTGGTGTTAGAGTCAGAGTTTTCGCAGAATTTTACGCCATTGAAGGACTCCATGGGCGGTAATACTGACTTTGCATACGAGGCATAGCCTAAGCAAAGGATGACTAGTTGTCACCATTGGTTTAACTGTTTATGGAGGCTATTAATTTCAGTTCTTATGAATTACGATTACTGGAGTAAGTTCAAAGATAAAATTTAAAATATTTGACAGAGTAGACCTACGATGATCGTCCGACGGGCAACCACATATATTAGTTAGGTTAGCTTGTAAACCACATCGACTCTGGTAAAAGATCGCAGTACGGTGCGACTTTTACTCTGGTTTTATCGCACTGGGGCTCATGTCCGAGCCCCAGCCTACGTTGCTTAAGAAAAGCAAAAGCACTCAATAACTTTGCAAAGATACTTTTCTACGCAAGGCATGATTCTAGCTGCATCTAAAGATGTACCTGCACTTGTCTGTGGTGTCCGCAGATAGGTAGGGACTTCTGGTTAGGAGTAGGTAGTTGCTTAACTCTTCCAAGGCTGAGAATGTATGATTACAAGAAATCATTCTTAGTATCCTCCATTCTTCGGGGGTAGCTCATGTAGAATATCCTCTTTGGAAAGTGCAACCTCAATATTATAAGCTTTGAAAGATTTAAGAAGAATTAATAGATTAGGTTTGAATTCAAATATAAAGACATAAGAATGTGTTAGATTTATTTATTATTTGTTTGTAATGGGTTTGCTCTTGACTCTAGTTTATGTCAGAGATGACAGAGACAAATTCTACGATGGAGCGAGCCTACCCAGAAGGAGCCTGTACACTCTAACTTTGAAGATATTAGGGTGTAAGCTTTTGGAAACACAGACGCAGGCAGAGAGAGATTGCAGAGATTCTGTCTGCAATCTCTCTCTGCCCGACCATACTTACCAGAGAAATTCAGAAGTATAGCCTTCGAAAATGTACATAATGTAAGTCACCCCGGTATTAGGGTAACAAAGTCGTTAATTATGCAACAGTATTTTTGGCCAGGTATGAATTCATAGATAGGCAAATAGGCGAAAACATGTATGGCACCAGATTTTACTTAGGCTCCGAATGCGGGAAGTTTGAACATATCCATATTGATTAATTGGCCCGTTAATGGTCACAGCAGAAGGGTATCGATATTATGCCGTATTTTGACTAATTTCGATAAGGTGGAATATCCGATTGTCGCACCATTATTTCTGCGACTTAATATTGTTCCAATTACACTTGAAACGAAATAAAACTGAAAATGTTGACTTCAGCGCCATCTTGCGGGAAAATGGCAATGAGCTACCCGTAACATTCACCTTAAGTCAAGAGTGAATAGGTTATTTCTAGGCAAGCGTGCTCCATCTTTGACCACATCATCACTTACCATCAGGTGAGATAGTGGTCAAACGCGGGCCTATCTATAGAAAAAAAAAAAAAAAAAGATCAGACATTTTAGTAAAATAATGCCCCAGAAGGACAGAGTGACTCAGTACATGATCTTCAGTTACATAAATATCTATAACCTTCCTAACACCTTGAATTTCAACATCAACAGTTACTACACCTAATAGAATGGTCAGGTTTGCATTTGTACCTCTCATAATAGGAAGATTAGCGATACTTAATATTCATAGTAAGTCTTTGCTTTTTGTTAAGACTGTTTATTGGCTTCTTAAATATATGTGACATTATATATCTTTTTAGGGTTCCGTGCCCAAAAGGTAACCAACGAAACCCTATTACTAAGTCTTCACTATCCATCCGTTCGTCCGTCTGTCTGTCAGCGGATTGTAGAACCGTAATAGGTAGTTGAACTTTTCACAGATTGTGTATTTCTATTGCCGCTATAACAACAAATAATAAAAATGGTATGAACCCTTCTTGTGCGAGTCCGACTCGCACTTGACCGGTTTTTAATAAATTTTAATCGAAAATATATTTATCCATAGATCTATGAGTGCAATTTGGAAACCTGTTTTTAATATCTTTTTTCTCTTTTAATTCGGTTTAATTTTTATTAAAATCAGTTTTAGGCTAATTCTTATAAGAACTAGAAGCTTGATGACCTAATCTGTCACATAATGAACATTTAATAGGGGGTTTATCGCACATAAAATGTTAGCATTTACCGTATCAGTTTTCGGATTCTGGGTTCGAGACAAGTTGGTAGAGGCTTTGCGATCATTCCTATTTCAGATATTAGCTTCATACGCTTCCTTGCTTTGCCCTATCTTCTCCATTCGAAAATATTTTATCATTTGTTCTGGTTCACTAAATTTAGCTTTTTGAGCACCTACTCTAATGGCGCGATCATCCACGCCGTATAATACACAGTCAACTGCTTATTTACCATAAATTTTGCATCGATTTTATAAATTAAGTTTCGCGTAATAATAGTTTTTCAATGATTCACTATATTTATTTACTATTTAACATGCTTAGCTAACATTTCCATTAAGAGTTATAGAATGACTCAATAAGTTTCTTTTTCTATACGTTCCAAGTATACAAAAGAGAGGGTAAGCCTCAGCACCAAGTTTTCGGTACTCCTGAAAGTTTAGGAAGAGTGTAGTGAATTATTTCCTTGCAGACCAACCATATATTTGGCACACTCTTCTATTTTAGTGATCCATACTAACATAGTCTGTTCTTTACTTAGGGAATCAAAGTAAGACATTAAGTTAAATGAAAGCCCATGCTTTTGACGTTATTTAAAATCGACAAAAACTTATCTAATAAAACATTTGTTTCAGATTCTCTATTCCTTTTCCGACTAGTTTTATAAACTTGAGTAGACTCATAGTTATCTGAACTCGCGCAGCTGCGCGTCTCTCCTGCCCTCCAACCTGGGCTCACTACTGCCCTCGAAACTCGGCTCACCTCCACCCTCAAACCTGACCTCACCTCCGCCTTCAAACCTAATAATAATGTTAAGTACGAGGACAGACGAGTGAAACCAATGCTTGCTAGTAACGCACTGACGTTTATTCGCACACATACTTATCGGTGCGTAGGCACACGCATACATACGTAACATTCCTCCCCTTAGCTTAGAAATACATTTCTCAACAACTAAGCTACGAAAACATGCTATAGCTTAACATACTTGCTAATAATACAATTTGTAGTTGACTTTAGGCCGATTGCGTTTAGACCGTGGTGTTGGCACAGGCTCCTTTGTCTGTTGTGGTGGTGCTTCGACAGAGTATTCAGACCTGGGCGAGCCGGCTGAAGTCTCCTGGTACTCTTCCTCGTCCCCGGAATTGTATGGTGTTATAGACTGTGAAACAACAAGTACGGGTGTACCTGGGGGTGTGGCTGCTGTTGCCTGGTTTGAACCGTCTGAAACAACAAGTACGGGTGTACCTGGGGGTGTGGCTGCTGTTGCCTGGTTTGAACCGTCTGAAACAACAAGTACGGGTGTACCTGGGGGTGTGGCTGCTGTTGCCTGGTTTGAACCGTCTGAAACCATTAACGTGTCTTCATTTCCTTTTCCTGTATCCGAGGCCGACGACAGTTCAGAAGTTGTTGAGCCAGACATCGGGCCACCACTCAGCTTCTCTTGGTCGACATCCACGTCTTTATCGTCATAGCAATCGTCGCCTTTATACATTATTAACTGGTTTTTATGCTTTCTCAAAGTCTTTAAAGTGGCTTCATCTTTAATTAAATACAACACTTTTCCGATTTTTTTAATGACTGTCCCTTTACACCATGTGTATTTGCCATTAATTGCATGATTTTTATAATACACTTTGTCCCCGGTTGCAAATACTTGAGTGTTGTGTTTGCCCGTCTTATTTTGCAAACACTGCTTATGCTTTACCATATTAGCAAGAGCCGTGGACGAAAGCGATGGCGGTTCGGGCTTCAATAAATCAAGACGCGTTCTAAGCTTCCGATCATAGACCAGCTCAGCCGGAGAGGATCCGGTTGTTGTGTGAACGGAATTTCTGTTGTCAAACAGGAATTTTAAAAGTTTGTTATTTAAATTTCGCGGCCCATTACCACTAAGCAAGCTTGTCTTAATACCTTTCTTAACTATCTTTACAAAACTTTCCGCCTGCCCGTTACTGGCTGCGTGGTATGTTGGTGACGTCACGTGTGAAATTCCGTTTGCCCCACAAAAAGCTTCAAACTCGTGTGATGTAAATGATGTACCATTGTCGCTTACCAAAGTGTGTGGTATACCAAATCTTGACATGTAATCATACAACCTGTCAATTGTTGCTGAAGTAGAAGTACTGCACTTCATATTATAAACCTCAACCCACTTGGTATATGCATCCACTACCACCAAAAAAGTGTTACCGTTAATGGGCCCCAGAAAATCAATATGTACTCGGTAAAATGGCGTTGGAGGAAATTCCCAGTGAGCGATCGGCGCTCGCGCGGGTGATGGTCGTAGTTGCATGCACACGCCACACGATCCTATTAAACGCTCTAAAGCAGCATCTATTCCCGGAAACCAAAAACGCGCGCGCGCCTCTGCCTTTGTCTTTACAATTCCTAAATGCGATTGATGTAATTCTCTTAGAATTATTGCTCGTAATTTCTCTGGGATTACAACTTTGTGACCTCGCATAACACAACCATTTTCATAAGACAGTTGGGTCCTACACGCATGATACGACTTTACATCATCACTAGGCATTTTCCTAGGCCACCCATTCATCACAAACTGCACCACCTTACGTAAGGTCACATCTGACATTGTAGCCTCGCGTAACATTTTTAGAGTTACTGGTAGACTACCTTCCACCACGAAATTAATGTACGATGCGCGGTCGAGATCGGGCATCGCCGCGTCGGCGCTCCGCACGCCCCTGTCCGCACTCGCCCCCTCAGGCAGGCAAGCGCGAGATAAGAAATCTGCACTGTTATTAGCGCTACGCACATATTCGATTTGATAATTATAACCACTCAAAAACAGTGCGTATCTCTGCAGTCTGTTTGCTGATACTTCTGGAATACCCCGATGTGGTCCGAATATCGACAAAAGTGGCTTATGATCGGTCCGAAGAATAAACGGAACCGACCTGCCATATAAATACTGATGGAAACGCCTGACCCCAAATATAATCGCGGTCGCTTCCTTTTGGATCTGCGAGTAACGTTTCTCGGCAGCATTAAGCGTCCTCGAAGCAAAAGAGATCGGTCTCTCGGACCTATCGGGTTCTGCTTGCGACAGTATAGCAGACAGACCTTCTGGCGAAGCATCTACTGTTAAAATTATAGTCGCGTCTGGGTTAAAGTGTGCCAATACTTGATCTGACGCTAGACAAGACTTAATGGCGGTGAACGCTTCGTCGTGTTCCCGCGTCCAACACCACCTGCTTCCCTTCTTTAACAAATCATACAGCGGACATAAAATCGACGACGCGTTAGGAACAAAATTTCTGCAATAATTAACCAACCCCAAAAACGACTGTAATTGATTAATATTAGTGGGAACCGGTGCTTCTATCATGGCTTTTATTTTCTGTGGTGATTTATGTAGTCCATCTTTATTTATCACGTATCCTAGATAATTGACTTCGTCCTTGAAAAACACACACTTTTCTTTTTGCAGCGTAAGTCCTGCGTCTTGTAACTTTTGCAGCACTTGGTGTAATCTATCCAGGTGGTCTGATCTAGTTTTCCCAGTTATCAAAATATCGTCGAGCATGCAGAGTGTGCCGGGCACGCCAGCCAGCACGCCCTCCATTGCGCGCTGGAACACGGCCGGCGCGCTTGCAATACCAAAACATAAGCGCGTTTGTTTGAAAATTCCCCTATGCGTATTTATACAAGTTAATTCTTGTGACTCGTCATCCAGCACATAAATTGGTTGTAAGCATTTGACAGGTCTAATTTAGTAAACTGCTGTTCCCCATACAATTTTGCAAAAAGTTCAGTTACAGTTGGCAAAGGATACTGGTCTATAACTAACTGTTTGTTTACTCCGGTTGAAAAATCGGCGCATATACGTATAGATCCATTTTGCTTTAACACTGGCACGATTGGTGACGCATACCGCGCGTGATCAACCGGTTTCAATACACCTAACGCCACCAAACGATCTATCTCTTTATCTTCTTTATTTTTCAAAGCGAATGCTATCGGTCGAGCCCTAACAAAAACTGGTTTCGCATCTCCCTTTAACTGTAATTTTACTTTGAATTTATTAAATAAACCTAGTTTATCTGAGAAGACCGATGGATAACGGCTTTGTAATGAAACAAACAAATCGTTTTTATCCAATTGGTCACAATATTGTATTGGCAGCAATTCTAACCCAAATTTTGAAATAAAATCGCGACCGAGAATCGGCGGTCCACCGTCCCGCACGACATAAACACACAGTACATGCGATGTGTTCGCATAACTTACATGTAACTGCGCGATACCCTCACAAACTATTTTATCACCCGTATACGAACACAAACGTTTATTAGTCTTCGACAATGGTACATTGCTAAAGTATGTTTTGTAAGTTTCCTCGGAAATTGCTGTGACAGCCGAACCACTATCTATCTCGAATTTTAATTCGATTCCCGAGACCGACACCTTTTCTATCATCGGTTCCCCTTTTACTGATCGAATATTAAAACACTCACCGTCATCATCGCTTTCGTCCACCGCTCTCGATTCGACATAATTTAACTTTTTGCACATCCTACGCAGATGCCCCGTAGCACTGCATTTCCTACATTTCGCCTTTGCGAACCGACACTGGGTTGTCTCGTGATTATGATAGCCGCACACTTGACACTGCACTGTAGCTCTCGCACTAGATGCTGCCTCTCGATGTGATGGTGTCGCAGCGGCCGCCGGCTCCGTCGCCCGCGCAATCTTGAACAGCTGATCGTGCGGTGCAGCCTGCGCCCCGGCGCCCGCTGCCGCACGTGCACTTCGCGCGTTCTCCGCCAACTCCAATGCCATCGTTAGTGTCAGGCCCGCGAGATCTTTTGAGAATAATTTCTCTCTGTCAGATCCCGGCAACATTCCCATGACAAATTTGTCCCGAAGAGCTTCTTCCACGTTTGAGAACCCGCAGTGCGCTGTCAGACCCCGTAACCTCGCAGCCCACTGTGCATACGTCTCCCCCTCCTGTTGCGTTGCTGCATAAAATTTATACCGTTCGCCGAAACCGCATCGCTTAGGGGTGAAATGCTCGTCCAAAAGCTGAAGTATGTCGTCATACGGTACGTCCTGCAGCTGCTTTGGCAACGCGAGATCCGTCGCCAACTGGTGTGTGCTATCCGCGAGTGCGCTCAGCAAGATAGCTCGTCTCTTTGTTCCCGTAGGATCGCTCGTCCCGGTGATGTCGTTAGCCACATAGGTCTCCCAAGACTGCACATTGTGATCAAACACAGTTAAAAGTCCAAAAACTGTTCCGGACATTTTTATTTTATTTAACGCAGGTAGGTACTCGTCGCCAATGTTAAGTACGAGGACAGACGAGTGAAACCAATGCTTGCTAGTAACGCACTGACGTTTATTCGCACACATACTTATCGGTGCGTAGGCACACGCATACATACGTAACAAATAATAATAATTTTTATTTGGAACACAACCATAAATTACAGTGTCTTAATAGCTAGAACAAAGAACAGTTAACTTAACAGAAGTAAATAGCCTGCTGTCTCCCAAACTAGGCAAAAACCTGTATCTTGGGAGGCAGTATATTAAAAAGTATACGTTCTTTGATTCATAGTCTGTGTAAGACGGCGTGAACTTAAAAGAAAAAATAAGTATAAAATTTAATGATTAAAAGTAAACAAAAACAGAAAAAGGTGCAAAGCAAACTAAAATTAAAAATAAGTTTAAAAAGATATGAAATGCCATTCATCAACTTGGATGATTTGTGTGTGTGTGTCAGTGCGTGAGATGGTGTGTTAGTGTGTGTGTGGGTGCGTGTGTACAGATGTAAAATATTATATTAGAAGTGACTCTGTATCAGTATAGTCCAAAGTGAATAACCAAACTTTCAACTTACTTTTACATTCCTGTCCGTTTAATGTATGGATGTTAAGAATTTTATTTATTTTATTGTATAGTCTGGTGCTGACAAAAGGATATTGTTTACGCGCAAAGGCGGTGCTGTGAGGTTCTGAGCGAAATACTATGTCAGCCCGTCGTTTTGTGGTGGCAACAAGAGGACTACGATGTTTCCTTAGTATAGCAAGAAGCACAAATAGTTTCCGGACAGTTAATACTTCACTATCAAAATACAGTTGAGTTGTTGGGTGCCTATACGGTTTATGAAGCATAACTTTAAGAACCGCTCTTTGTGCTCTTTCAAGCTTTAAAAGTGAAGTTTTATCAGCACCCCCCCCAACATACTATACAGTAAGAAAGTAAAGACTGGCACAGAGCGTAGTATACTAGCTTAAGAGTGGCTACATCGGCAGATTGCCTCAAATTTTTAAAAATATAGATAAGCACCCTTAATCGTTTGACTAAATAATCAATTTGCATATGCCAGTTTAGAAAATGATCAATGTAGACACCCAGGTAACGGATGCAGGTGGATACACAGAGAGGTGGACAGGAACAATGGGAAGAAGGGTTTAAGCAAGAGTGAATGACATTAATAGGGTCTTTAGGTTGAGAAGATTGGGAAACTGAGAAGGGTATAATTTTGGATTTCTCTGCATTCAATGTTAGTAGGTTTTTTGAGAACCAATCACTAACTATATTGAGATCCGTCTCTGCTAATTGTGTAACTTCATTCCAGGTATCTCCATGAATCAGTAAAACTGTGTCATCAGCATATGCAAAGACAGAGCAATTTTTAAGGGAAAGGAGGCAGAGGTCATTTATATAAATGAGAAATAATGTTGGGCCGATAATGCTTCCCTGGGGCACCCCGTATTCTATTTTAGCCTCTTTGCTATTGATATTGTCTATCTTTACATGCTGAGAACGATCTTGAAGATAGCTCTCAAAAAGTTTCAAAGCATGCCCACGAATCCCGATATTACAGATCTTCGCCAAAAGTATAGGAACAGAGACCGTATCAAATGTCTTGCTCAAATCCAGGAATATACCAAGGCATTTCTTTTTACTATTGAGATGCTTAGTCACAGCATCGGATAGAGCAGACACGGCATCCTCAGTGGAAAAACCTGAGCGGAAACCATATTGATTATGCGCTAAGATGTTATTCGCATTCAAGAATTTCACCAGGCGACTATTCAAAAGTTTCTCTAATATCTTAGAGATTGCCGGAAGTACAGAAATAGGCCGGTAGTTATTTACGCAGTCTCTGTCTCCACTCTTATAGATAGGGTGGACTACTGCTTTTTTAAGAGCATCGGGAAAAACTCCGGTATTAAGAGAAATATTGCAAATATGTACAATAAGCGGGGCCAAAACATGGCGGGACACCTTGAGTACTCTACTCGATACAGAGTCTATTCCAACCGAACAATCATTTCGCAGATTAAGAATAACTGATTCAATTTCTTGAATATCCGTATCAAATAGGGCAATAGAATTGAGATAGTTCTTTGGAGTTAAAAATTGCATGCAATCTACCGATGAGGATTTTTTAATTTTTGTCGCTAATTTTTTTCCCACATTCACGAAAAAATCATTTATGGAGTCAATGGATTGTGATGAAATTAAATCACGTGCGGGTAGGGATGGGCGTTTAGTGTAAGTTACAGTATTGATGACTTCCCAAGTAGCTTTAATATTATTTTTGGCTCTGGCAAATTGTTCTTTTTCATAATTGCGTTTAAGTTTTCGTAGGAGAGCATTGCAAAAGTTCCGGTATCTGTGATAGGTAAGTTTCAAAATGTGATTATCAGGCTGAGATTTAAGATTTTTATGCATGCAGTCTCTGTTTCTTATGCATTTGATTAGACCGCGAGAGATCCAGGGCTTTATATTCCGGTACTTTTTAGATACTTTAGTTTTACGGGTGTGCTTACATATAATTTCTGATAGTGTTGAGACAAGAATGTTTGTTGCTTCGTTAGCATTAGTGGAAAATAAAACATTAGAGAAATCTGCCTGCTCAATGTCATGTATAATCGAGGTATAGTCAACCACCGTTCTTGTTATGCACGGCTTCAAGTTGGGCCTATCTGTAACGACACTTAGCAAGACTGGTTCGTGATCAGTTATGTGTGATTCTATGACAAGAGTGGTGGCTACCTTATTTGTTTTTAACAGGACATGATCTAAGCAGTTATTGATACGGGTAGGATACAGATGAGCTGGAAGTAAGCCTTGTGATGCCGTAAAATTCAAATACTCTTGAGTGTGTCGGTGTTATTTTTAATGTCTATATTTATGTCACCGATTAGAAATATTTGACCGCATTTTTTCAGGAACGAAATGACGTCACCTAAGCTATTCAGAAAACTGTTTATAAAATGGTAGGATGGAGATCTATATAGGGCAATGACAGCTGTATCGTCATTTATTATGCAAACCAGGCAGTTGGATTCATTAAATTCCGGTTCTATAATTTTACAATTTAAATTATGTTTTGTGTAAATAACGATGCCATCATTTTGATTTCTAAAGTTCATTGTTTGGTGAGATTGATATCCCTGTAAAGTGGGGATTATTGACGTCTTACTTAGCCAACATTCAGTTAATATAATTATATCACAATCGAAATGAAGTTGTTTAAGCAAAACTGTAAATTCATCGAAGTTTTTGTTGATACTGCGGATATTGAGGTGCAGTATGTTCAAATTTTTATTAATGTTTTTAATTAGTTTATGGCAGTCAACTATTGGTACTTTGAAAGACTTAGAAACTTGATAATTATCGAGATCAGAAATAATATTCAGTGTATCAACCATTTTTATATAAAGGATGTATTTGTAGGGCATAAGTAGCTAGACATAATGTTTTCACATGGACTAGTAAAGGGGATTTGACACTTAATTTAATTTGTAATTTAGCTGACAGCAAAACAAAGCGTGAAAAGTATGTAGAAAAGGTAATGAGTTTGTGTGGTAGTAAACCATGTAAAAGTGTTTGTGAGTAGAGTATGTGAGTAGAATGGAGTATGGCAAAACTACTATTAGGATATGTTTGAGTTATTTCACATTCAAAAGTCATTAAACAACTTAAAACAATTTCGAAAACAAAAGTAAACATTCTTAGCGTTTTTATAACAAGGTACAATCTAAATGTATGACATAAAAAGGGGTAAACATAATTCATATTTGTATTTATGCCGCTCCGCAGTCAATCCGCTCTCTGTTTCAATTTATTTAGGTCCGAATCTGCTTTAATAAGTATAGCAGAATCACCTTCCTTTTTCCGCATTAAGATTCTACCGTTAGCAATCCAGCAAAACGCATACCCGTGGGACTTCGCGTGCATTCGTGCCTGATAAAATAATTGCCTCTTTTTGGCAGTTAATGCTTCCGAAATATAAATCGGTTTACCTTGGCCAAGTAGCTGGATATCAGAAGTTGACAGCTTGTTTCCGCCCTTGCTATGATTTTTGTATGCATGTAGTAGAGATTCCTTCGCTATAACCGTCGTTAAATCTACGACGATAGTGCCAGAGTCGGGTGATTTTTTGGATTTTACTCGGAAAATGTCTCGAATTTCGGTCACTTTTAGCTCATTCTGTAGAAATGCGCTAGCTTTTATGACTGTATCACAAAGAGTAGTTTTATTTTCGTTCTGGTTTACAGGTATATTCCAAAATTCTATGCAGGATGATTAGATCGAACTTTCCAAATTTTAAATTTTTTCCTCAAGAACTTGTATGTAGGCCATTTTCTCTCTATTAGCACTGTCCAAGCTTTTCAATTTATCCATTATTTCATCGTAAGATGTCGATACAAAGTTCACGGACTTACGCAACTCGGAACATTCGGCTTTAATTTCATTTACCGTGCTTAAAAAAGCAGCGTACTTTTTTTCTTGCCTTTCAGTAAATTCCATGAGAATGCTTTTAATTTCTGCCGTGAACTGGCTAACATCTTCACCATGCTGAAATTTCCGTTTAAACCTCTGTGTTATGTTCGAGGCAAGTTGCTGCGGGGATGTTGATTTGGGTGCATCAGGCTCTGAGTCATAGAGTAAACCTGGGCTCACCTCCGCCCTCAAATCTGACCTCATCTCCGCCCTCAAACCTGGGCTCACCTCCACCCTCAAACCTGTTCTCACCCTTGCACTCAAACCTGGCCTCACATCCGCAAAACTAAGGTATGAGGTGTAGGTATATGTACATGCATAGATGACTAGCTCTGGTTTTCCCATAATAAAAATAAGCTTAAAGGGGGTACTTCTTTCAGGCTAATCACTGAACACTTGAAATAATTCATTGCATATTGCGGTAACCACCTGTCATTAGATCACTTCGAGTGAGATAAATCGTCGAAGTTGAGCAATATTGTTAGATTAATACGTTCACGAGTATTTACTCGTAGTAAAATTCTAAGCATCAGTTCAGGGATAAGCGGGTTCGCAATTAAAAACCAGTCACATAGTTAAAATATAAAACTATTTAACTCCTTTTCCACTAAATTTGAAAACACACAACTAAATAATAAATCACATCACATAATAGGTCCTGCACTTTTTGTAGATGTGTTCGCTGCTCGGCGTCTCGATCAAGAGGTATATAAATAATATAAAATGTATTACTTTGGGGTTACCAGCTAACATTATTAATTATTTTTTAACGAGTATTTCGAAGAATAGCAGGACACAGTCACGGATAATCGTATAAATAGGGGGCCGAGTCACCCGCGTCCGTAGGAGAATACCCAATGTAAGACCCTACACGTGGTCCCCGGGTGGTGCTAATCAGGTGACACTAACTGGTGGTAGGCTTCGGCCGATGGCTTGTGACCACCCACTGGGCAAAGACGTACCGCCAAGCGGCTTAGCTGTGTTCCGGTACGATGCTCAGTGTAGCCAATTCAGAGGAGTTGGGTCGAAATAGTTGTTCCAATGCAGGCAGACCAGCCAGGCTAGCCCTGGCATGGGCGTATCGGGAGACTAGTCTTGGAGGGTAGCGGGATCCGAGGCACGGTGCACCGCTGGCCGACCGCAGATAGTTGGGGGCCCAAGTAGTGTGCTAGCCACACATGAAAGGCTGCCCCGCCATCTGACGAAAAATCCCGGAATGCACCATCGTGCTGGTTGGCGACCAGATGAAAGGGCCCGATGGACATTCCCGGGGGGGCTCGGGCGTCCCCGCAGTCTCCAGACTAGTCCCCCAAAGATGTCGTCCTGTCAGGGCGTGCCTGAAGGTTAGCAGCTTGGAACCTCATTTCACTTCCTTCTCCTCAACCTCCATCACTCAAGTTAGTTAATGAACAGGATTAAAAAGAGAAAAGCTGTACAGCGGCAGCACGTCCTTTCGCATAAAGTGCACCTCTCTAATATACGAGGTCTGCACTCAAATCTCGCCGCAGTCCATCACCATCTTGAGACCGAGAAACCAGCGCTCTTGTTCCTGTCGGAGACGCAGATCGGATGTCCGTCGGACGTGTCATACCTGTCTTACCCTGGGTTTACCCTGGAGCACCACTTTAGACCCCGCGCGGGCGTATGCATGTACGCCCGGGACGACATCTGCTATCGGCGTCTCCGCTACCTTGAAGACTCCAGGTTCTCAACGCTGTGGGCTATGGTGGACACAGGTCTAGACAAAATTGTCTACGCATGCGTCTACCGTTCGCACAGCGGTGATTTGGAGACAACTGGGCTTACACAGCACCTGAGTGAGGCGGCGGATGCGGCTCAGCAGCGGTACCCTTCTGCCCAATTGGTGTTACTGGGGGACTTCAATGCCCACCATCAGGAGTGGCTCTTCCCATACCAGTGCACAGACCATGCTGGACGAGAGACGCGAAAGCTAGCGCTTGCGTTAAATCTTACCCAGCTGGTCCAGGGGGCAACGAGGGTGCCGGATGTTGATTCGCACACTGCCAATTGCTTGGACCTTCTGCTGACAACAGATCCAGACCGCTATTCGGTGTCGATTTCATCACCACTGGGTAGTTCCGACCACTGTCACTACCTTCACTACCCTCCGCGGCCAAAACGCGTTAACACGTAAAATCACTGTGGTCGCACATATTAATTCGCTGCCAGTAATAAAGTAATTATTTAAGCGCAAAATAAACATTGTTGTGAAGCTAAGACTACGGGCTTCCCAGTTTACGAATTAGTTTTTGATTCTTTGAAGTGATCACTAAGTAAACACAGTTTTTAATAATACGGGCTGTGAAATTGAACTTATTATCATTGCGTCAACGCCGAGGTCAAAGTCCGTCCTTCGTGCACACACATCGTAGACTATTCGTCGCTGCAAGGACGACGCCTGCTGTCGATCGGCTACCGTCGGGCTGTTGTTCGGGAAACGAAGATTCACGAAGGCGCGCCGCACCAACATAGGACTGAGTGCGCGATACTCGTGCGCAGCTGACCAAGACTACATGATCGTGTGAGTAAGGCGCTCCATTAGTAAAGTAAACAGTGCACACTGCATGCTATTATCCGATCTCTGATAATTTTTGAGCTTTTACGCGTAACAAAAATGCTCCGTTCACCTCCTAAAACTTCATCATCGCCTCTACACAACTCTGAGCCTGATTTAAGTACGAGTTCCAATAATGAAACGAATGTGCATATTACTCAGAGGAAAAGAAAAAGAGGCGAAGACGCCGAGTTGCAACGCCTAGAAACTATGATGTTAGATTTGAAGAGCATGTTTACTAATTTTGTCTCTGATCAAAAACAAAACAACAATAAAATTGACTCCCTGCGCTCAGCCCTTGAGGACATAAAGTCTCAAAACAGCCTAATACGTAGCCAAAACACAAAAATTCAAACTCAGATCGATGAAATCCGAACCCAAAATGTTGAAATCCAAAACTCGGTACAATTTTTGTCCGATAAATATGATGAGGCTATACTAAAGATAAATAACTTGCAGGCGGAGTGTAATGACCGCCAAAAAATTATAAAAACGCTTGAGCTTAAGGTAGATTATCTGGAGAGAAACTTAAAAGCTGCAACAATTGAAATAAAAAATATTCCAACCTCAAACCCTGAAACCAAAACAACACTAACAGGATTAGTTCAAAAACTTGGCAGTATTATTAATCAACCTGTTCCACCAGCTAATATCAAAAATATTTTCCGTTTGAGAGGCAAAAAAGAGACAGTAGGGACTGTCATTGTAGAATTTTCATCCACTCCAATAAAGGAAGAATTCATGCAATCCACCAAAGATTACAATAAGCAAAATGTAGGAAATCGTCTTAACACCACTCACCTTCAAGCTGTAGGACCTCTAAAACCTATATACATATCGGAAGCGCTTACTTCCGCTGCAAAACGTCTCCACTATCTCACCAGAGAGTTCATAAAAAGCAGCGAGTATGAACAGTGCTGGACCGCAAACGGCAAAGTATACGTACGCGAAAGAGAAGGGATGCCCAGCCGGCTTATAAAATCTGAGGAAGATCTGGCTAAGCTACGTAAAGAAAAAAATAAATGACTAGTGCTCATGCTTAGGCGGTTTATCACATTGTTAAAAAAATATATTTTTTGTATGTTAAAACCTAATACTAACCTACTTTTTTACATACACTTACTTGTTTTTCTTAAACTTTTTATATTCACAACACAACCCAAAATGTTTATTTGCACAGTATTTATTATATTATTAACACTTAACAAACACGCAGTGAGAATTTATGCTATTAAAAATACAACAAAATTACTATTCACAATTGACACTTACACACAGCACAAATACGTAACAGGAGCTTGCACTTATTTTGACCCCTTATCACTTTTTCTCCACTCCATAACCCGTCATTGCGGTCACTTAACTTGGCAGAACATTAATTTCACTCACCCAAAACTTAGTAGCATACAAAAAAAGCACATAATGATAACTATAAATTATAATTCGATATCACACAAAATAATATAATTAACATAGATGCTGTCTCTGTGTCGGACTCATCCACCTGTGACTTAGATAATTGTACACCACCTAACTTTAATTCTAATCAGTCGCTAAAAATTCTTAACCAAAATATTAGAAGTATAACAAAAAACATGTCAGGTTTACATACCATTCTTGCTAGGACTAGGGTTGAGTGGGATCTTATCACGTTGACTGAATGTTGGCTTCCCAATACTCACTTCATCCCGGACATCCAGGGCTATAATTATTTCAAAACCGATAACAATCTGACACAAAATGAGGGTGTGGTTGTTTATGTCCATAAAAATCTCAAAGTATCCGTGGAAGAACCTTCAATCATGGATGCAAACTGTCTACTAATAAAAATTGACATGAACACTATACTATTAGCTATATATCGCCCACCAGGCTATAGAGATATTAATAATTTTCTTAATTCACTAAACATAATTCTGCTGAGCATTACACACTATAAAAATATAATTATCACCGGCGACATCAACATAAACATCCATGATCGATGTGTCGACTCAACAAAACATAGTTACTTAAATCTATTAGCCACACATGGTCTACTTCCTGCACATACATTGCCCACCCGACTTCAAACCTGCCTTGATCACTTCATTTTAAAAACCAACCTGCCGGCGTCAACTTTTGTAGCCCACTCTGCATTAACTGACCATGAAACTGTCTTATTGTTCCTAGTCAAAAAAATGCCAAAAGTAGCTGCAAAAAAAACCGCTGTCCGCATCAATTATGATCATTTAGATGCTCAATTAAAACAACTTGACTTCAGTCAAGTTTACCGCACACAAAACCCTCATATAGCTGCAGAGGAAATGATCAGGCTTATTGCACAGGTGATTGAATCCAATTCGAAAACTGTTAAGGTACCTAATCGGAAAAAAATAATGAAACCATGGCTCACCCCGGGCCTTCTTCGATGTGTCCGGCATAGAGATAATTTACACAAAAACCTGAAAAAAACACCCAAAGATGAAATTCTAAGAGCATCCTTTGTTAGGTACAGGAACTACTGCAATAAACTACTTAAAAAAACTAAAATAGAATTTGAAAAACAAGAATTAAGTGATGCCGGTAATAATACCAAACAAATCTGGACAGTTATAAACACTATAACAAACCGAACTAAAAAACGGGACGATACATCACATCTACTAAATATGACAGCCACTCCGATACAATCTGCTAACCTCGTCAACAAATACTTTGCGGAAATTGGTAAAAAACTCGCGGAAAACATTGTCAGTGGGTCAGCTTCCGATGAATCCCACACTGTCAATTGTGGACACTTGCAATCTATGGCACTGTTACCGACGGACGAAAATGAAGTTGCTAAACTGATAATGTCTTTACGTAACGACTGTGCTGCGGGATGGGACCGAATTACAAGTGGCCTCTTAAAAAAGCACTTGGACATGGTTGTTCCACCTCTTACATACATTTGCAACCTCTCTATTACTACTGGCCAGTTTCCCAAAGCCTTTAAAAAATCTATCATACATCCTATCTTTAAGGGTGGAGACAGAGGCCGTGTCAACAACTATAGACCTATTGCAGTTCTTCCTGCCCTATCCAAAGTACTGGAGCGGATCATGAACAACAGACTCGTGGACTACCTAGAACAATTTAATATACTGTCGCCCTCTCAATATGGTTTTCGGGCTGGAAAGTCCACGTCCGATGCGGTTCATGATCTGACAAACTATGTTGTCGAAAACTTGGATGGTGGGCAAAAGGTCTTGGGCATCTTTTTAGACCTTGCCAAAGCTTTTGACACGGTTTCTGTACCCATTCTAATTCAGAAGATGGAAAGATTGGGAATAAGGGGTGTACAATTGAAACTTTTTGAGGACTATCTTAGTGAGCGTACCCAGTGCGTTAAGATCAATGACGTCGTCAGTGAGGAACGCTCTGTTTCCTATGGCGTGCCACAAGGTAGCGTACTTGGCCCGACCCTCTTTCTTATATACATTAACGAGCTGGGTTTGCTGACTCTCTCTAATGGTAAAATTATAACTTTTGCTGATGACACTGCCCTTCTTTTCAGAGCTGGCACATGGCATGAAGTATACGAGCATGCTCAAGCAGGCTTTAACGTTGTAACGGAGTGGCTACATAGTAACGTTCTAACACTAAACGCCGACAAAACAAAATACATTGCCTTTTCCCTAAAAAAATACACGCGACCAACTCCTACGGTACCATTGTATTCTGTTATAGCCCACACCTGTTCCAACCAAACTGGCAACACGTGTACCTGCACACGCTTACAAAAAGAAAACAGCGTAAAATACTTGGGTATTATAATAGACTGCAACTTAAGATTTCAGGAACACATCAACACCCTTAGCAATAGATTGCGTAAATTAATATATGTCTTCAAGACCCTGAGACAAGTTGCAGACGAAAAGCTGAGGAAATCAATCTACTTTGCCCTCGTCCAATCGCTATTAACCTACTGCATAACATCTTGGGGTGGTGCAGCTAAATTCACAATCCTAGAACTGGAGAGGACGCAGAGAGCTATTTTGAAAGTGTCTTCCTTCCTACCATACCGATATCCCACAGCACTGCTATACAAAGAATCTAATGTTCTAACTGTACGTCAGCTTTTTATATTACAAACGGTCCTAAAACAGCATGGACTCGTTACTTTCAACCCCCTACTACCATATGGTAAAAGACGATTTGATCCCATAGACCGTAATCAAAATCGGCTCAATACTGCTTTCTCTAAACGCTTCTTTTGCTACCTGGGTCGCTTTCTATATAATAACATAAATAGGACGCTCTCTATTTATAGTCTTACCAGTAAAAAGTGCAAAATAAAAGTAAGAAATTGGCTCCAGGACTTAAACTATGACGACACGGAAAAACTTCTTGCTGCCCCGGTGTAACTTGTTAACGTTTTAAAGCAATGTACCAATTTAAATACTTAAATTATTTTTATTATATATTCTAAGCCAATTTTGATACCTCACGATCATTTAACCCATTATAGGCACACTCATAACTTTCTTAATCTCAGTCATACTCCCTCAAACATACACACACACACACACACACACAGCATAACATAACACTATTCACTAAATTACTAACACTCCAACGAAATATTGTATAAAATACTTGCTATAAAACCTTATCGCATTTGATAACTGTGTGAATACATAACCTACAAAATGTGACAATATCCGAATGGGGGGAGTCCTGGTGTCCTGAAATACAGGCATTACGTCTAGTTTAGGCACCAGTCTCCCACAATATAATTATTAAGCTGTAGCTGTTATGTATTGTTCTTGATACGATGTTAAATGTACCTTATATTGTGGTGAGAAATAAATCTTTATTATTATTATTATTATTATTATTACTGTCTGGTGAAGTCTGTGTCTGTCTACTCTCCGCCCGATCCTAGCCCAAGAGGCACCCGGCGGGTATGGCGATACAAGTCAGCAGATTGGGATGGCATGCGATCTTTCTTCGCATGTTACCCTTGGCAGCCTACTTGCTTTTCTTCCACTGATGCTACGTCGTGCGCGGACGCCGTGACGGATGTGTTGCGGAGCGGAATGGAGTACTACATTCCGTTCTCTAACATAGCAATATCTGGCGAAGCTCGTCCTTGGTTTGGTGCCGAGTGCAATCGCGCCGATGCGCTTAAGCACGCGGCGTACCTAGCATGGGTCGACGCTCGTACGCGCAAAGCAAATGACGTGAGTCAGAAGAAGAGAGCCTTTAATAGGGCTGCTAAGTCCTGCAAGAAGGTGTTGCGGAGGGCTCGGTTTGACCACATTAGCCGAATAGGGAACAAACTTGCTTCATACCCATCAGGTAGTAAGGCTTTTTGGTCCCTAGCTAAGTCGGTCGAATCGAACTTCTGCCGCCCCTCACTACCACCACTGCTGAGACCCGACGGGACGCTAGCCCACTCCGCTGAGGAGAAAGCGAACTTGTTTGCTTCTTTGTTTGCGGAATCTTCACGTCTGGATCCTGGTGGCGCGACGCCCTCCGCCTCTCCTGATGAATGCGAGTCGAGTATGTCGAACATTCGCATTCATCAGAAGGACGTCCGTAGGGTACTGCGTAACCTAGACGTGAACAAGGCTAGTGGCCCCGACGGGATTCCGGCAATTGTTCTGAAGACTTGTGCGCCTGAGTTGTCTCCGATCTTGACACGCCTATTTCGCCTTTCGTTTGAGACTGGAAAAGTGCCGAAGGCTTGGAAGCAAGCTAACGTGCAGCCCGTGCCCAAGAAGGGTAGTCGAGCTGACCCGTCGAATTATAGACCCATTTCGGTAACGTCCATACTCTGTAAGACTATGGAACGCGTGCTGAATCATAAGCTCCTGGCGTACCTAGAAGCGAATGATATCCTTAGTGACCGGCAGTACGGGTTTCGACGAAATCGGTCTACTGGGGATCTTCTAGCGTATGCCATTCACATCTGGAGTGAGGCCATAGAGAAGCACGGGGAAGCACTGGCGGTCTCCCTTGACATCTCGAAGGCCTTCGACAGGGTCTGGCACGATGGCCTTATTAGTAAGCTTCCTTCCTTCGGTCTGCCCGCCGGTTTGTGTGATTGGATCGCAGATTTCCTGAGGGATCGGTCTATCCGAGTGGTCATAGATGGCTGCTCGTCTGGACTGCTGGATATTAATGCCGGGGTTCCTCAGGGGTCGGTGCTTTCGGCAACACTGTTCTTGCTGCATATTAATGATCTGCTTAAACCCGGTACCTTTGGGTATGCAGACGACAGCACTGTTGCTGAGAGATACGTGTCCGACGCACGAGCTGGTGGGTCGCAGATCCGGTCTCTCCGGGAGGCAATGGTTGAGCGCTTGAACGTGTCCCTACAGGCGGTCTCTGATTGGGGCGATGCCAATCTGGTCAAGTTCAATGCTGCTAAGACCCAAGCGTGTCTATTTTCCGCCAAAAGGAGCCAATTCCGCCCAGCTCCATCTTTCCGCGGTGAAACCGTGCCGATAACCGACCATCTTGAGCTTCTTGGGGTTACATTAACATCTACTCTCAATTTTGGCCCTTACATAGAGGCAAAAGCTCAAGTGGCTGCAAAGAAGTTGGGGATTCTGGCTAAGGTGAGACGGTACTTCACGCCGAAACAGCTGCTCAAACTCTATCAAGCGCAAGTTCGATCGTGTATGGAATACTGCTCTCATCTTTGGGATGGATCTGCCAGATACCAGCTTGATGCCCTTGAGTCAATTGAGAAACGAGCCAAGAGGATCATCGGCAATGAGAAGCTCGTCGCGTCGAAGCTCCAAAGTCTTGAACATCGACGACGAGTTGCTAGCCTGTCGGTTTTTTACCGGTTGCATTTTGGGGAATGTGCGACGGAATTGCATAATTTAATTCCGCCAAGCCCGTTCCATCATCGGACCACAAGACGAACGGCGATGCGCCACCGGTACATGGTGGACATCCCACCCATACGCACAAAACGTTTTGGGAACACATTCATAGTGCGTACAGCTAAGGAGTGGAATTCCCTGCCGGAGTCTGTGTTTCCTGATAGCTACAACCTGGGAGTCTTTAAATCAAGAGTGAATAGGTTATTTCTAGGCAAGCGTGCTCCATCTTCGACCACATCCTCGCTTACCATCAGGTGAGATAGTGGTCAAACGCGTGCCTATCAATAGTAAAAAAAAAAAAAAAAAAAAAATAAAAAAAAAATCACCACTCCTATTCAACACCAAGTATGATATTAAGTTGTTTATAAACATCAATAAATCTTCATCCTTTGTTTGGAAAAGTAAGTGCCCACTCCAAAAACTCGCGGTGCACTGTAGCCACCCAGCCGCGCCCACCACCATGTTTTCACTCTCTACTATAGTCCACTCTGGACAAAAAGTAGTGACAACTCAACGAACGAGAATACCTAAAAGCGCAGACATAGTTTTATACCGAAAGCTTTTGATACCGTCTCCAGAAGCATCCTTTTAAGAAAACTTGAAGGCATAGGCGTGCGTGGTACTGCTCTTGACTGGTTCCAGTCGTACCTTAGCAATCGTACACAGAGATTAGTCTTAGGTAATAACTACAGTTCTTACGCCAATCTTGACTACGGTGTGCCACAGGGAACCGTATTGGGGCCTACCCTTTTCATTATTTATGTCAACAGTCTTTGCTCTTTGACACTTTGTAAAGCAAAAATCTTTGCCTACGCTGATGACACCGCTATAATATTCTATGGTAGGACGTGGGAATCTGTTTATGAGGCGGCAGAGTCAGGTGTAATGCAGGTTGCTCAGTGGCTAAATTACAATTTGCTGACACTAAATGTGACCAAAACGAAGGTAATTAATTTTAGTGTCAGCGCAAAAAATTGTTGCCCAAGTCACTTAGCAATTAAATTGCATACCTGCCATAGTGACCCAGACTCTGCATGTTTATGTCCATGCTTTGAACAGGTAGCATACATAAAATACCTTGGAGTTTACATTGACAAAAACCTCATTGGGACAAAGCAAATAGAGCATGTGACTGGACGTGTTAGGAAACTGCTGCATGTGTTTAAGAGAATGGGTCAGATTGCAAACACTATGATCCTAAAGATGATTTATCACACTCTGTGTGAATCTGTTCTTAATTATTGTATAGCGGCATGGGGGGTTGCACTAAAGACACACCTGATAAAGGCAGAACGTGCGCAGCGGGCCGTTCTCAAGGTGGCTTATAAGAAAACGAGACAATATCCCACTAACACTCTGTGCCAGGAATCAGGTGTAATGCGCGTGCGACAGATGTATATTATGGCCGTAGCTCTAAGATTCCATAAGGAGGCTTTGGTCAAAGTGGAGTCCAAAGAGCATCCCCGAAGGAAGCCTACCTGGCATAGACCTAAGTGTAAACTAGACTTTGGTAAAAGGTGTCTACACTATATGGGGCCATTACTCTATCAAAAACTTAACGACAAAATTAGTCAATTACCAACGACAAAATGAAAATGTAAAACTAGCATCAAAACATTCTAAAAAGTCTGGATTATGGCGAAACAGAGAAACTTTTAAATACCTGTCGTTATTAAACCTCTCATTACCATCTATTATGACACTCACACACTCACACACACACATACACACACACACACACATACATTCACATCACACTCACATTACATCACATCATTACATTACATTACATCACTATCACATGTTTGGAGACATGACATGCGCACAAACATATATTCATGCGCCAACACCACACTACTCACGCTTTCGTACAGTTTTGCTTCAAGACGCCATATATTTATAATTATAATTATTGCTTTTGTTTGTTTAAGTTTTTATTTAGTATTTAATGGATACTTGAACCACGATGAAAGAGACTGGCCTCCACGATACAGGGAATCCTAGTGTGGAGACCAGTGATGTATCTGTTTGGATTTGTATATATTTCTGAACAATAAAGATTATTATTATTATTATAAAGATAGCGCTGAATCTGCGTTCTGGTCTGCGTCCGTTGTAAAAAAAGTAACCTACGGAACCTTGGATGCGCGAGTTCGTCTCGAAGTTGCCCATTAGTTTTCATATAAGAAACAATCTAATCGTGTGACGCATGTTAGTCCGACCGACAGTTCGTTAAAGGTAAGTAAATTATTGTGCAAATTAAATCTGTGATAATAGTGAATAGTAAGTTAGCCACAATGGTTGGTCTTCACTTCCAAAATACCACTGAGTACTACTGAGTTATTCCGGTCGGATCCCCTGAAATGATCCCCTGCTGGTTATTATTATTTTTTATTCCTGTCTGATCCACTATCAACTTTTTCATTCGGGTCTGATCGCAGTGTTCCCTTACGGAGTGCAGGGAAGCTACATGTCAATTATAATTATACAAATAGATACAAATTTGAAATTATAAAATATTTTTGGCAGTCAAAACATCCCAAGCCCTAACCGTTATTTATGAAATGTTAAAAAATCATAAATTATTAAATCAAGAAATTACAGCTTTCATAGCGGTTCTCGAGATAAATTGAGTTGTAAGCTTTGTTTAAATTTAAATTCGCAGTGATTTTTTGGGTAGGTATATTAAATAAAATATACTAAACGAAATCCCAATTTTTTTTAAATCATATTCCAGAAGAAGACGGTTGATGTCAGGTTGACGGAGCCCCGCTGCGGGGCTCTTATTTATATCTGCAGGGTTTAAAGGAACCTAACTAAACTGAACCTCAGGGTGCCCTGAAGTCACCGCGTTGCCCGAATATTAACCGCCAGAGTCATTATTTTTAACACCTCACCAATTATTTTTTGTAACCAAGTAGTCATCTAATAAGTAGTTATTCGTCTCAAAAATAATTAGTTAAATTTTCAATAAATAAAAATAACATCCATTTTTATGATAAACTAGTTACGCGCAACTTCGTCTGCTCTGCTCCTATTGCTCTTAGCTTGATGATATATAATAGCCTTCCTCGATAAATGGGCTTTCTAACTCTGAAATAATTTTTCAAATCGGACCAGCAGTTCCTGAGATTAGCGCGTTCTAGCAAGCAAACAAACTCTTCAGCTTTATATATTAGTATAAGATATGATTGGTATAGATACGAAGACTCGAAGCCAGAGTATTAGAAAGACAGCTCAATCTCAAGACAAATCAAGTTTCTGCCTAAGTCCAATTTAACGCAATGTAACACGATTACATGCATACAGCTAAGGTCTTGTTAACTCAAACTAACTAACTCGAAATACTTATCTTAGTTAATTAATTATCGCTACGATAATAATTGTGTAGGTAAATAAAAAAAAAACAAACACATTCTTATGTCACTACATTCGAATTCTAACTTAATCTCTGTCTTCTTAAATCTTTCAAGGCTTTCGACTTTGAGGTTGCACCTTCCAAAGAGGATCTCTGCATGAGCTACCCCCCGAAGAATGGAGGATAGTAAGAATGACTTTCTTGCAATCATACATTCTCAGCCTTGGAAGAGTTAAGCACCTACCTACTCCTAACCCGAAGTCCCTACCTATCTCCGGATACCGTAGACAAATGCAAGTACATCTTTAGATGCAGCTAGAATCATGCCTTGCGTAGACAAGTATCTTTGTAAAGTTATTGAATGCTTTTGCTTTGCTTAATTAAACACGCAGGCATGTCCGAGCCCCAGTGCGATAAAACCGGAGTAAAAGTCGCACTGTACTGTGAACTTTTACCACAGTTTATATGGTTTACAAGCTAACCTAACTAATCTAGGTGGTTGCTCGTCGGACGATCATCGTAGGTCCACTCTGTTAAAGATTTTAAATTTTAACTTTGAACTTACTCCAGTGATTATAATACATTAGAATTGAAATCAATTGTCTCCATAATCAGTTCAACCAATGGTGACAACTAGCCACCCCTCGCGAAGGCTACGCCCCGTACGTCCTTTAATGGCGTAAAATTAAACGCGAAAACTCTACCTCTAACACCACTGGATTGAGTTCACCCTAGCTAATAGTTTTTATATTACGCGCTCTTCTCAAAACTGGGAGCGCCCTCGAAGTCGTCGATCACCATACTAGTCCTTCTTCGAATATTACATGTAAAAGAAATCTCGTTTAATAACTTATTCAACCTACTCGTGCCAAACCAAAATAATGTTTGTTTACATTAAATATAATTGACACCTGCTATCTGTTTTGACATCCTACTTTTTCTGCTATCATAAATGTTTTTTTTAAATAAAATGGTTTCGACCTATTTACATGAATATTAACTAGAACCTTATTCAATTTAATCTTTACAGGTTCTACATAAAAGAAAAATCGTTTTGTTTCGTTTGACACAATATGAAAAATTGTTTTTTATGTTGTTATGTCATCCTATGACAGAAATAATACAAGTCAATCCTTTGGCTTTCGCTGCTATTAAAAATAAAATTATATGTTAAGAGATTAGCAGAAAACTTGAAAATAACTAACATTATATAAATCTAGCGAGTATAATAAAGTGGAATTTCGAACAACTATAAAATCTTCAAAATAAAACGTTTCCTGACCTTATAATTTGTGTTTAATAGTTTCATATTTCTTTCTAAAATATTTTCATATACAAAATAAAGGTTGCTGTACTATCAAATCAGTAGCATAATATTTTAGATGATTTGATGTGTACGATTTTCTTTTATACAGCGTGTATCTGACATCGACGCACAAACGATTTCCAGGGGTCCAGGACATGATTCTGGACACCTCTGCTTTGGAATTTTTCGTCGGCTTTTTCCTAAATTTTTCATTTTTTTCAGGAGTTTTTTTTACTTTAGACTGCTCATAATCGTAATTCTGACCTAACCCAATATGATTTTTAATTAAAAAGTCATTAATTCACTATTTTCACAAAAAAAAAGCAATTTAAATAAAACTTCAAATTAGGTAGCTATCAGCTGTGCAAAGTTCAAACGAAAGGTCAACGCATGCCAAGTAGGTACCTGCGAGTGAGCATGTCAAAGGCACCGCTCAAAAATACCGTCTAAAGACTGCCGCCATTAGAAAATAATACGTATCACAACAAAATAAAGTAAGCGATTTCCAACATTAAAATAATTGCTTAAAGACGCAAATCGGTTATTTTGTTGTGTGTCGCCAAATCGTATTTTCTTATAGCGGCAATACGTAGCGCGCTCTTTGACATGCCGACAATCGAGCCGATCTAGGTATTCTGTTGAACAGAGTGTAAGGGGCGGTTCAGTGTCTCGCTTAGTGGTGATGGTGACACCTGACCGAGATTTTTTTTTTTAAGTGAATGCTTCTTTAGCGACGTTGTGCACTTTTTTTGTGATGGGTAAAAAAATGTTAAGCTCGCGTCAAGACACGTGACCCTGGTGAAAATGCGTGAGATGGTGACCTGATCGAAAATTCGTAAGACGGAGGGACAGAAGCACGTATTCAAGTTTTCACTTCTGCCGGCACTCCCGGAGTTTTTACTATTAATAGGCACACGTTTCACAAATCATAATAAGGCTTAAATTAAAATAAGTAATGTTACGCTTATCTCAATTGGTTCGGTTTCTTGCAGCTTCTCATAGATCTTAATCTTTTTTTAAGGCGATCAAGTAACTACATGGTTAAGTATTTCAACAAAAAAAAAATCATTTAATAAATAAATAGCCACCCATGATAGTTCCGCCACTGTACTGCACGTAGGTATGTCGGCGAAATCAAAAGAGAGTTCGAAAAGAACATTTCGTGATGGATTTTTGCCAGTTTCTTGTTGACGTTGATCGCGAACGAGTGTGCTTTTTGTGAAAGTCTGTTTTCGGAACGTTAGAGAAGATAAGTTTTAGTTTGATCCCAAAACTAATTTTCTCTCTGTGTTTGTGTGTCTGATTTAAAAATGTCATCTGGACTTGTGGAATCGGTGGATCGGTAGATTCGGCCCGGAGCCATTGCCAGCTCACTCACCAGACTCGACCCCAAACGATTATTTCTTTGGGGTTACGTCAAGGACAAAGTGTTAGTGTCCGAGTGCGCTTCCGCAGCCGAGATGAGGAATCGCGTCGTGCATGTGTTTGCGACGTTGCGTGAGGAGTGTGCTCAGGACCCAAAGTTTCTGCTCCGTGTCCACGTTGAAACTCTGGGTCGTGCTCAGATATGCGAGCGTGCTGGCGGCGGCCACTTCGAACCCAGGGGTGAGCGACCTTAAGGTGAGTTAGTAGTAGGTACTTACATTATCGGATCTCAATGTAGGTAGGCCGAAGCGTAACCAACGAAACCCTATCACTAAGCCTCCGCTGTCCGTCCGTCCATAGGACTAGGTAATTTACGGGGGCTCGCATACAAGAAGCGTGTTTTTTGAGTTAAGGTACTTACAGAACCCTTTGTTTGAGAGTCCGACTCGAACATGGCCGGCTTTGTTATCAATTCTTATCAGAATCGCGTTCGTGATTTTAAGAGAGCATGTTCCACAAGGATGTATTCCAGCGACCCATCCAAGGTGACCTTGTTTGGGTGAATTCATAGGTACAAAATTCGCGGATGGAAACCAAGCTCCAACCAAGGTCACCTTGGATTGGACATTGGATTCGGTAAGTACATCATTGTGGAACATGCTTAAGCTTATGACTCCTTAACTTCTGCGTAAACATGTTAGTTGTTGTCGGCTACGGATGTTATTCGTCGGTACTTTCTAAGTGAGTGAGGCGGTTCGGTAGTTACCTACGATACCGGATCTCAATATAGGTACTTCAAGCTTATTTTTTATAATCAATCCTTATCTGAATCATTATTTTAAGAGATTAATCTTATGGCTCCCTTCTCTTATTTCTTCAAAAACAAGTTCTTACCATCAGCAGGTTAGTATTTCTGAGTGATAAAAATGATTCATTTTATGAGATAGGTATTATTGTTGTCGGCGAAAGGCGATATTGGTAGGTACAATCAAAGTGACTTAGATAGTTCATTAGTTTATACCTACGTGAACGGATCTCAATGTAGGTACCTACTTACAAGTTTTCTTTTTTATTATCTTATCAATCCTTATCGGAATCGTGATTTTATGAGACTAAAGACATAGCTTGTCGATGCTTTTCTTCCCTTGAATTCTGCATAAACATGTTCCTACCATCATTAGATACCGTAGGTATTTCTGAGTGATTAAAAATGATTTGTTTGATGTGATATTGTGGTCGGCGATAGGTAGGCGATATTCTTAGGTAAGTACATTTAACGACAGAAGCTCGCGCGGCGTCGCAGCTTTGAGTGTGTTCAAGAAGTGTAGGTACGTACTCCGTACAACGCTCTCGCGCGTTTGGATCGCGTTGTTCACAATACATTGCGCGCTCGAAAATGACAATTTCTGTAACCGATCATTAGCGAGATTAATGACTTCCACAATTTGATTAGTCGCATCAGGTGTAGCCTTTTCGCGAAGTTTGCGTTACGATGTCCCGGACACCCTGTATATACATTCAGTCAAAAAAGTATCGGGAATGGATGATTTGTTTATGGTTCCAAATTCAAATTTTTGTTTTTTTTTAGTTTTTAGATTGGCACAACTGTTTTCCATTTTGGCGCGGAGTTTGAGTTGCATCTGTTATTTATATTAAATACAGTGCTGGTTTTAGTAATATCATATATAGTGTGTATTGCGAATTTCATAATGGACAAAAATATCGAACAAAGAGTTTGTCTTAAATTTTGCATCGCTAATGGAATTTCGTGTTCGGAGTCACTGAAAATGTTACAGAAGGCTTACGGTGAATCGACTTTATCAAAAACTCGTGCTTATGAGTAGTTCAAAGCGTTCAAAAGCGGTCGAGATGTGATGGAAGATTTGCCTCGCTCTGGTAGGCCGTCAACGTCTGCAACTGAAGTTAACATCGCAAAAGTGAAGGAAATAGTGACTGAAAATCCCCATTCAACTCTGAGAGAGATAGCCGCCGAACTTTCTGTATCTCACGAGTCGATCCGTACCATTTTAACTAATCATTTGGGTATGAAACATGTTGCTGCTCGGATAGTCCCAAAAGATCTGAATTTTCTCCAAAAACTCAATCGCACGAAAGTCGCTGAACATATGCTAGAACGAGTCAGTTCGGACCCAACATTCATGAAACGCATTGTTACTGGTGACGAGACGTGGGTTTACGAGTTTGACATGCAAACTAGTCAACAAGCTTCGGAGTGGCGCCTTCCAACTGAACCAAAACCGAAAAAACCACGCCAAAGTCGATCAAAAGTCAAAGTCATGTTGACTGTTTTACACGACAATGCGCCTTCGCACAAGGCTATCATTGTGAACGAATTTTTAACCAAACACTCAACAAATACCATCCAGCAACCACCATATTCACCAGATATGGCTCCTGCTGACTTTTTTCTTTTTCCTAAACTTAAATTACCACTTCGTGGCACCCGTTTTCAATCGATAGAAGACATAAAGGAGAATTCGCGGCGAGAACTGAACTCAATTCCGGAAGCAGCGTTTAAAAAATGTTTTGATGAATGGATTATTCGTTGGCGCAAGTGTATCGTTTCTAAAGGAGCATACTTTGAAGGTCATAAAATAAATTTGGATGAATAACAGACATTTTGAGTATTATTGATCTTTTCCCGGTACTTTCTTGACAGAGTAGTATAAATGTGTTTATAAATTTTATTTGTTTTTCTTCCAACCCTTGTTTTCTTTTCAGTTTGGGGACAAAGAGAAATTTTGTAAGCACCTTTTCATGGACTTACTAATAGCCTGCGTTAGTTGCGTCTGTGTATTTGCGCATAAAATTTTCCTACCAAATGAAACTGATAAATTATTATTAGAAAGATTATCGAATGATATGGGAAGTTGCGGTTCCTTATGGAACATCCCCTTCAGTTCGTCTTCCTGCGTGGTAGCCTCCTGAACTTGGGCATCATCCAACATGTGATCTAATACGCCACTACTGACGACTGATTCGTCATGGAGATCACATACAGGTTCAGACAACAAAGTCGCCTGACATTCTGGAATAAAATCGGGAATAAATAATGGAATGGTCACACCGGGTTCTTTCTCTTCATCCGTCATGTCCCCTTCCATCTCGTCCTCGAATAGGCTGCTCTCTCCACAGCTCTGCTTTGCTTCGTCATCATTGTCATCAACGTCATCATGGTTTTGGATTTGTGGGTCGTCAATTTTCATACTAGAATATAATGGTGTTTCATTATTCATATTTACATATTCCAGCAGTCCGCATTCGTCAGACACTTCAGCGATTGTATCTTTGACATCAATAAAGCATTTCAATGACCGTCGTTTACACGAAATACATTTACACGGGAATTCCTTTCTTATTTTGTCGCATAGCAACAAAAAATCTATACCGCCATGGTATATCGTGTTATAAAAATATCTTGCAGCGCTCTGCAAAAATGCGCCCAAAATTAAAGAATAGGCTTCTCACCACTCGCTCTCGATAGCGACGAGCCCGAATTCGGCTACGAAATCTTCGAAGCATACTTGGTCTATACCGGTATATAACATAGACATTTTGCATACATATAAAATCTTTCTTTTAACTATAAAAACCACTTAGCTTTCGTTTCCAGGCGTCCATCCATCTAGCGCCTGAACATTGTTAGCATCTCGTCCTTTTCGAGATGAATTTATAAAATTTTCGTACAGTGTACTCGCCCTGTACACGCGAAATAATTATTTTCTCACTTTAAATTATAACAATACCCGGCGCCTCCACCACTTGTAAGGGATCGAATTTGTTGGGGTGCGAGAGGTATTTAAAATAAAAAGATTTAAAGAACTTTTGAGAATAATTATATATTGCGTGTTTTCATTGTCAAGGCAAAAAATAGAATCTTCATGAAAAAACAAACACATTCTAATGTCACTACATTCGAATTCTAACTTAATCTCTGTCTTCTTAAATCTTTCAAGGCTTATGACTTTGAGGTTGCACCTTCCAAAGAGGATCTCTGCACTACCTACCCAAGCTACCTACTATTTTTTAAATATTTTAATGCTTATTATGCTGTTCCGGACAAAGACTAATTCATAACCACGAAAACATTTTACAAAAAAAATAAAACCGGTTTGGGACCTCTTGGCGGTCCACCCCGGGCAACGGCACCACAGGCTTGCCTGTGGTACGGCAGAACGATCCCACTTACCGCGACTACCATCCCGTCGAAGTCCGGTGCCAAACAGCTTGCTGTGTTCCGTCGGTGTGCGAAAGTGCCAGTGCCTTTGGGAGAGAAGGAGATTGTCAGTCACTCTGCTTAGAACGGCTACCCGTTCTGCCGGTTACCCGGAAAACCCAGCCCAGAGGCTGGGCTTTCCGGGTAACTAATTTTGGAGGTTAGCGGGATCCGAAGCACGGTGCCAGCCTTTGGCCGACCGCAGTTAGTAAGGGGCCCAAGTAGCACGCCAGCCACGTGTGAAAGGCTGCCCCGCCAAATAGCGAAAAGTCAGCCGGCGACTGGACGGGAGGACCCGGTGGCCATATCCGGGGGGGTTCGGGCGTCCCCGCAGTCTCCAAATGAGTTCCCCATAGGTTAGTTTACCTCTAGTGTTCCACTTGGTTCACTGAGTAGCGCCTCGACAATTCGACTTTTCTCCCCGACTACTCAAAAAGAAAAATGACGAAAGCAAAAAGGTTTCCTTTTTGCTTTCGTCATTTTAAGGTTAAACAATGGCTGCACTTCCTCCCACTCAAAGTGCACCTCACCAACATCAGAGGGTTACACTCCAATCTCGATCCGGTCCATCACCACCTTGAGACCGAGAAGCCGCACCTGTTTTTCCTAACGGAGACGAAGATAACAACCCCGACGGACGTGGCGAACCTCAACTACCCGGGTTACTCTCTGGAACATAAGTTCAAGAAGCAGGCTGGGGTCTGTGTGTGCGTCCGCGATGACATTTGTTGTCGTCGTCTCCGTTGCTTTGAGAAATCGGGTTTTTCTGCCATATGGCTACTTGTGGACACTGGCGTGGAAAAATTTATCTACATCGGCGTATACCGATCGCACAGCGGTGACCAGGAGACAACAGCGCTGTTTAATTTCCTCGTGGAGTCGACCGACGTTGCCCAGCAACTGTTCCCAACAGCGAAGCAATTTTCTGGGGGACTTTAACGCCCACCATAAAGAATGACTAACCCAGCTGGTGAATGTGGCAACGCGGGTACCGGAAGTTGACGCCCATACACCCAATTGCTTGGACTTTCTGCTGACAACTGATCAGGGCAGTCAATCAGTATCAGTCTCACTGCCTGGTGAAATCCATGTTGGCCTGCTCTCCTCCTGATAAGAGTCCTAGAGGCACGAGACGAGTATGGCGATATGAGTCAGCAGATTGGGATGAGATGCGACACTTTTTTGCGTCTTATCCTTGGCGGCAACTGTGCTTCTCCTCGGGTGACCCTTCGTGCTGCGCTGATGTGGTTGCGGACGTGATTTGGCAGGGGATGAAGTATTTTATTCCTTCTCAGACATCCCGCTCGGTCACAAATCCCGGCCTTGGTATAATGCAGAATGCGCCCACGCTGAGGCACGTAAAGAGTCTGCTTACCAAGCCTGGATCAAGGCCCGCGACCGAAAGGCTAAAGCGCGTAGGGTTCGCGTGAGGAAAAAAGCCTTTAATTCTGCCGCGAAGTTCTGCAAGCGGGCACGTTTTGACCATGTCGGACTTATTTATTGTTTTGAGGCAATGTGCACCTGAATTGTCCTGTGTTGACACGCTTGTACCGCCTCTCTCTTGTAAAAAGAACGGTGCCGAGATCAAGGAAGCTTGCGAATGTGCAACCGGTGCCCAAAAAGGGAGACCGTGCTAACCCTGCGCATTACCGTCCGATCGCCATTACCTCCATCCTATGCAAGGTTATGGAATGGGTTCTGAATAGTAAGCTGCTGACCTACCTTGAAGACAACAATCTCCTCAGTGACCGCCAATATGGCTTTCGCCGGGGACGGTCAACTGGCGATCTTCTTGTGTATGTCACGCACTGCTGGGGCGAAGCCAATGAGAGACACGGCGAAGCACTTGCCGTGTCGCTTGATATCTCGAAGGCTTTTGACAGGGTCTGGCACGCAGGTCTACTCAGCAAGCTTCCTGCTTTTGGCATCCCAGCTGGTCTTTGTAGCTGGATATCAGACTTCCTGAGTGAACGGTTGATCCAAGTGGTCGTTGACGGCTGCTCTTCTGACCTCATGGCTATTGATGCCGGAGTTCCTCAAGGGTCTGTTCTCTCTGCAACTGTTTTCCTGCTGCACATCAATGAGCTACTTCAGCCTGGTCTTGTTGGGTACGCAGATGCCAGTACGGTTTCAGAGAGATACATGTCCAGCGCAACAACCAGTGGGGTTGAGGTTTGTTCCTTGAGAGAGGCCATGGTAGAGCGGACCAATTTGACTTTAAGCGTAGTCTCCCAGTGGGGTGATGACAATCACTTTTAACGCCACCAAAACACAGGCGTGTCTTTTTACCGCAAAAAGGACTCGTTTTGACCAAGCTCCTACTTTTCAGGGTGCATCTGTTCCTGTGACTGATCGGCTCGAGCTCCTAGGCATGGAGTTGACATCCAGTCTCAATTGCGGCGCCACCATCGAGTACAAAGCCCAAACTGCGGCCAAAAAGCTGGGCATCCTAAATAGGGTGAAGCGATACTTTAGGCCTGGACAGCTATGAACCCTTTACAAAGCACATGTCCAATCCTGCATGGAGTATTTTAGCCACCTTTGGGATGGCTCAGCTAAGTATCAGCTTGCCGCGCTTGACTCGATGGAACGCAGAGCTAAGAGGCTCATCGGCGACGTAAAACTGGTGGATGCCAAGTTTCATAGCTTTGCTCATCGCCGTAAAGTTGCCTGCTTGTCGGTCTTCTACAGATTGTACTTCGGTGAGTGTGCCCAAGAACTCCACGACCTCATCCCACCGGCCCCCTTCTACCATCGGACATCCAGACGTACTGCATCTTACTATCTCTACCTTGTGGCTATTCCACCAATTCGCACTAAGCGTTTTCAAAGGTCTTTTATAATGCGCACAGCAAAGGAGTGGAGCTCTCTGCCTGCGTCTGTGTTTCCAAAAGCTTACAACCCTAATCTCTTCAAAGTTAGAGTGAACAGGCTCCTTCTGGGTAGGCTCGCTCTATCGTAGACTTTGTCTCTGTCAACTCTGACATAGACTAGAGTCAAGAGCAAACCCACTACAAATAAAAAAAAAACTTCCAAAAATAAAACACTACAAAGTAAAAAATAACTTTAATTTCGGAAGTTATTATTTTTGTTTTTTTTGTTGTGTTTTGTTTTTGGAAGTCGGTTTTATTTCAGTAGTGGACAGCGGTTACATATTAATAAACGGGGTTCTATTAGCAACCTTGGTACGGAACCCTAAAAATCGATTTGGTTCGAATGATTCGCACGTTCGCACGAATCAAAATCGTACGCGAAGGCTTAGTAATAGGGTTCCGTAAGCACCATTGGTACGGAACCCTATAATTCGCCTTGGCTCGCAAGTCGAACCGTCTGATACTTTGCACGAATCATAATCGATCGCAGAGGCTTAGTAATACCTAGGGTCCCGTCACCGTCACCACCTTTGGTACAGTACCCTATTATTATTGTTTCGCAAATCAAACCGTTCGTTTCTTCGCTCTAAACGGAATCAATCGCCGAGGCTTAGCAGTAGGGTCCCGTCAGCACTTTTGGTACGGTACCCTACAGGCCTGATCCGCAATTGAAACCGTTTAAAACTTCGCAAGACTTGAACCAAACCAATTCAAGACTCTGCGATAAACGCACAATCACCGAAACCAATTATAGACAACTCAGATATTTTAGCGAATTTAGAAATTTGGACCCTAACAAAGACTTTCAAGACCTTTTAGAGACCGAACCTAAACCTTTAACGAACTCGTTTGTGGTTAAAAATCGTGTGAGGGTCGTCGAAAATCTTAACACCACAATTCAGAAAAACGCATCATCAGTAAAACGCCATCTGTCGACCAAGTCGTAAACTGTCAAAATTTGCCACGTATTAAAAGTTGCATACATACTACTCTGTCAAGAAAGTACCGGGAAAAGATCAATAATACACAAAATGTCTGTTATTCATCCAAATTTATTTTATCACCTTCAAAGTATGCTCCTTTAGAAACGATACACTTGCGCCAACGAAGAATCCATTCATCAAAACATTTTTTAAACGCTGCTTCCGGAATTGAGTTCAGTTCTCGCCGCGAATTCTCCTTTATGTCTTCTATCGATTGAAAACGGGTGCCACAAAGTGGTAATTTGAGTTTAGGAAAAAGAAAAAAGTCAGCAGGAGCCATATCTGGTGAATATGGTGGTTGCTGGATGGTATTTGTTCAGTGTTTGGTTAAAAATTCGTTCACAATGATAGCCTTGTGCGAAGGCGCATTGTCGTGGTGCAAAATCCAAGAATTTTCTTTCCACAAATCTGGCCTTTTTCGTCGAATTTGCTCTCTTAAACGCCGCATAACGCTCAAATAATATTCTTTATTTACCGTTAGACCTTCCGGTAAGAATTCAGAGTGCACAACACCGCGATAGTCAAAGAAAACAGTCAACATGACTTTGACTTTTGATCGACTTTGGCGTGGTTTTTTCGGTTTCGGTTCAGTTGGAAGGCGCCACTCCGAAGCTTGTTGACTAGTTCGCATGTCAAACTCGTAAACCCACGTCTCGTCACCAGTAACAATGCGTTTCATGAATGTTGGGTCCGAACTGACTCGTTCTAGCATGTCCTCAGCGACTTTCATGCGATTGAGTTTTTGGAGAAAATTCAGATCTTTTGGGACTAGCCGAGCAGCAACATGTTTCATACCCAAATGATTAGTTAAAATGGTACGGATCAACTCGTGAGATACAGAAAGTTCGGCGGCTATCTCTCTCAGAGTTCAATGGGGATTTTCAGTCACTATTTCCTTCACTTTTGCGATGTTAACTTCAGTTGCAGACGTTGACGGCCTACCAGAGCGAGGCAAATCTTCCATCACATCTCGACCGCTTTTGAACGCTTTGAACCACTCATAAGCACGAGTTTTTGATAAAGTCGATTCACCGTAAGCCTTCTGTAACATTTTCAGTGACTCCGAACACGAAATTCCATTGGCGATGCAAAATTTAAGACAAACTCTTTGTTCGATATTTTTGTCCATAATGAAATTCGCAATACACACTATATATGATATTACTAAAACCAGCACTGTATTTAATATAAATAACAGATGCAACTCAAACTCCGCGCCAAAATGGAAAACAGTTGTGCCAATCTAACAACTACAAAAAAACAAAAATTTGAATTTGGAACCATAAACAAATCATCCATTCCCGATACCTTTTTGACTGAATGTAAGTCAACAATTTGTTTTGGTGTTTTATTCATACTTTCGTGCATTTTATTTTTGTCAATAGAAGGCGCTATGACTAATCAAATACATTAGGAAGTTTCTTGAACTTAAAAATTTAATATATTTTGATTTTGCGGGTAGATTGTTACGATAAATACCGATAAGGTATAAAAATGTTCACTTTATCATTACAATTTAAGAACCTTCGGGCATCTGGATTTTTATGACTTAAAATGTTTTGTTGTTGGTGTTTTACAAATAACACTGTATACCAATATTATTCAATTAGGTTTTTACAATTACGTTCCACACTTATTTACTAACACTAAAATTAGATATTTTTACTGTTATAAATATCTGAATTAAGTGCACAGCCATTTCAAGGTCATAGTAGGTCAGTTAGGTTGTTTGATTATACTTACATGCATCACTATCACTACATAGTATAAAACAAAGTCACTTCCGCTCTGTCTGTCTGTCCCTATGTATGCTTAGATCTTGCAACGGATTTTGATGCGGGTTTTTAAGTAGATGGAGTGGTTTTCGAGAAAGGTTTTAGTATATAATTTGCACCCATGCGAAGCCGGGGCGGGTCGCTAGTAATAAATAACAGGATTATAGATTTTGATTGAGGATAAACGTTTAAACCTAATTGATTGCGTTTTGTTGTATTTTGATTAACCAATTTTGCGTTCGACTGAATCCTCTAGTAGCTTTCAATTAAAGGTCTTTTCTAAGTTTGAATGTGGGTGGGTCCAGTAAACAAATAAAAATACAAAGTTCAGTAGAGAGCGGGTCCGATGACTCTTAAGAATTCCAAGTCTATGAAGATCGATTTTCAGCCCACAAAGCGACATGACTTTATTTTGTATCTGCGAGAATGATTGGTCTTTAGACGGCCAATATTTCTAGTAAGTTTAAAATACTCACATTTGTTACGATTTTATTTTAAGCTCAACAATGCTGGCTTTAGCGCTACTCTGCATCGCATGCGCTGCGTACTGGTGGTGGCGCCGCAACAGTGCTAAGACATCTGAGCCGCCATACTTGCCGGGGGCGTGGCCTATTGTAGGACACTTAACATGGTTTATTGGAGATGGTTGCAGTAAGTTATTTTCCTTGACTTCCTTGTAGCCTGCTTTTAAAAGACAAATTACCAGTAAATTATTAAGAAGAAACATGGGCGGAGAGACTTTGTGTGTAAAAAGCCATAATTCGTGGTTTGGCTTTCAACTGTTTTCTCCTCCAATATTGGACCAATATAAGAAATATTTCACTAACTGAATAAGAAGGATGTATACTATGTTGCTATGTTTTCCCTGATTAGTAGTTGAATAATTTTTTGAATAGTGCTCTGTAGACAACGATTTATCGGTTAATTTTAAGCATTTTGTGAGAGTTCTAGTGCTTTTACGGTTAGAAATTCATCAAAAAGGAAAACATAGGCACACAGTATATATCTTTCGAGTCGAGAGCCAAGCCTCAAGTTATGACTTTTACATACAAAGTCTCGCAGCCAGTATTTCTTCTTAAGAGAACACCTTCACCATGAATAATTACCTACTTGCAGATTTTTGGAATCAACTCAACCGCATAGCGAATTACAGTTACGATTTTGACGGAGTTATAGCAGGAAGACTTGGACCACGCACTGTATATTGTTAGTACCTATGTTTATTATGGAATAAACTTGATTGGGCAGGAAACGTCCTGTACAGATTTAAGACATCAGTATTTGTTGGAAAAGAGATTAATCTTTTACAGGCCCGCTGTACAGAGCGGCTGTTGTTCATATTATAACAAAAAAGGAGAAAAGTATTTTATAATTTTATAAACAGGGTGCACGAAATGTTAACGGGCTCTTATTCGAATTTTGGCTGTTTTTGAATTTATTCATTTATTTATTGACACCAACGACTTATTCACTAAATCATTAAAATTAATATATTCTATTAACAGTTTAGCGGTAAATTTGTCACATATAGGTGTGCACAGCACTTGTATAATCAATAACGAAAACTAAAATAGAATGAAATGATAATAAGATATTGAAATTTAAAAAAACCCATTGAATTTTCAAGCAGTTAAATTTAAATATAGTGTAATTTAAAAATTCAAAATAAAATGAAATCATTGAAAATAACAAATTATAAATTAAAACTATAAATATAACAAATAAATTAAGACACGTTAGATTAAGCTCTGCTTAGCTTGGGACTAGATGGCGTTGTGTGATAGTTGTGTGGAATATTATTATATTATTATTATTATTATTAATTAAAATTAAAAGAATAGAATAGACTAAAGTTTGAGTTCAAAAATTAAATTAAATTGTATGGTACAATATTAAATGTATTTTAGCTTGGGGTGGATCGGCGAAAACTAAATTCTTACAGTTGGAACGTGCGCAAAGAGCAGTACTAAAGGTTATGTTGCAAAAGCTTTACACAGAGCTTAAACTTTTAACTGTGAGACAGCTATTCTTATTAAGAACCACGCTCTGGAAACATAACCAAGTATCACCCCCAGACTCAAATAAACGCGGTCAAAGAATAGTTTGCCCCACCCCTAGCCACAGAACTGCCTTTGCTGGAAGACAGCTGTATGTGTTAAGCTCTTTAGTATATAAAAATATTAATAGGACCAACCACACAAATAGCAAGGTTAAGCAAATACGAGGTAAAGGCTAAGCTGAAGAATATGTTGTTCCACCTAGACTACGCCAAAACAGAAGAACTACTAACCAGCCTGAAATAATCCCACAACATTCTACTCAAAACACGTAAGTAATATAGTCACCGACATCTTTAATATAGCAGAACTAACTCATACAAATATAAACACTCAACGCAGCAGAAACACAAACACGATTCCCAGTCTTGATATGCAGAATCAATACCCAGTCATTTTACTTATTAATGTACCCTTTCCAATTTTACTTTTTAATTCTTTTGATTTTAGTTTTCAAGTTTAATTTTACTTATATTTTGTTATATATTTCTTTTTTGTTTGATATCGGCTTACCAGCTCTTAATTTCTATAAAGGTTTATAGTGTCCAAGTATCAGTAGAACACTGACTCCTAAGTCACAGGTATTCCTAGTTTAGGAGTCAGGGTTTCAACTTATGTGCGCCTTTAATTTTATAGAGAACTGTAAATAGATGTTAAGCAATTGTAAGGTTTTGTATCAATAAAGTATTATTATTAATTATTATTAATACACAAATTAACATTTTGTAACAGATATAAATAAAACAAATCGATCAAGAACTGAGGACATATCGTCTAAATTCAATCAGACTGATCGAAAATATGTCCAATTTGTTAGTACGCGTGCTCAGCTTATTGTAGCAAGACAAAAACTGGTATAAAAGAGCAGAAGGACCGAGATTAGTTCTATTTTTAGGCATTTGAAATATTTCTGTTGTAAAACTGGATCTGTAGGAGGTAAGGCGGGGTACATTTACACTGATCTCAAAAACCAACTCCGGTACATTCGACAAATTATGAAGGGTCTTATAGAGAAAAATTAAATCTGAGCAACCTCTTCGTTGCTCCAAGGAGCTCATATTGATTTGTTTTGGCGACAATAGTGTCAAAGTGATTTTTAAAGGATAGTTGACAATCAAGTTGGACTCCCAAATCATGTATGGTATTGACTTTCTGAAGAGTTATGCCGTTTAAGTTATATACTGAAGGTTGAATCAACTTTTTCCGTGTAAATGTTATATGATAACACTTTACGGCATTGAAAGTCATCGTGTTACTATGACACCACTCATGAATTGCGTCCAAGTCCTTCTGAAGCAAAGCAATGTTAGTACTTGATTCAATTTCCTTGTGTAATAATCATCCGCAAACATAGAGCATTTTGAGTTTTTAATGAAGAGTATGATGTCGTTCACAAATACCAGGAAAAGAATAGGACCAAGATGCGATCCCTGTGGCACCCCAGAGGTTGAATATAAGGTGGCGACTGATAACCCTTTACTCTCTGTTGTCGTCCCGAAAGATATGATTCAAACCAGCGCAGCAAATGACCATGCATACCATAGTTTTCAAGTTTTTGATGTAGAAGCTCATGATTTACTTTGTTGAACGCGCTACTGAAGTCAGTTTAAATTGAGTCCACTTACACACATATGCTGATTTCATTAATGTAGTGAACTAAGTTGGTGGTAGTGGATTTATTGGTACAGAAACCGTGCTGCTGTTCATCTAATTGAGTTTTAATGAGTAAAGTTAATACAGAACAAACCAATGATTCGAACAGTTTCAAGAAAATTTAAAGAAGAGATATAGGTCGATATTTTTAACATCATTAGGCTCCCCTTTTTTAAATATTAGAACTACGTGTTCGATTTTCCACTGCGTGGGAACTTAGAAGACATAAGGGACTTATTAAAAATAAGTTTAAGTGGTGATGATAAATATTTGGAACATTGCCTTATGAAATGCGGATATAGGCCTTCAGGCCCTGGACCTTTGCAGATATTTAGTTTTTTTAATTCTTTGAGTATCTCTCGCTCTGTGAAATAATGACTTCCTAGCGCAAGCTGAGGGTACTCTTTTGATTTTGTTTGTACCGCAAGTGTGCCAGCCGGAGATGCAAAGGTAGCAGAAAAGTGTGAAGCAAATAGTTTAATCACTTCTTCTCCAGAAGTTGCCACTTTCGCTCCAATACAACTTAGATGGAATGTCATTAGACTTGGCTTTTTTAGCCTTAACGAATGACCAAAATGCCTTCGGATTTAGTGTGATTTTATCTTCAGTGTTATTGACGTATGTGCTGTAGCACTTTTTGATCATGTTTATGGAACGTTCCTCCAATATACGATATTCATATTTGTCCCTGTGATTTTTGTATTTCTTAAAACGATTTCGTTGAGGAGTCTGATCAAACATTTTTAAAACCATATAGGAAATTTGTTATTGCGTGTGCTACATCTAGGAACACATTCATCCACTATTTGATTCAATTGTGCATAAATTGTGTCTACCATTAAGTCCACATCCGCCAGATCCTCTTCCACTCCTCATTTACGAGTGCATAGTTGACTTTCCAGAAGTTATATTTTTGAGAACTCTTACCTTTTAAAACTGTGGATGAAATATTTATGGTGAATAAGTGATGTCAAGAGGAGGGTGATGAACATCGACCAGCAACATCGGAGTTAATCAATAAGAAATGGTCAAATAAGTGAATTTTAGCCCGGACAAAAATATATATGAGGGATACGTCCTTGTTCTAGGGTCAAGTGAAAGTGAAAACAAAAAATAATATAATTTTCTCGATCAAAAACAAAATTTGAGTTTTCTAATATTTTTTTAATAAACATCAATTAAGTAGAGAATAGCTTTGCCTTTGAATCCCGCAGAGTCCCATAGACTAGTATAGTATATTGTATTTGTTATAAATTATATAGTAAAAGTGTTATGCAAAGTATTATCAGTAGGTAAAAGAGAAATATTCCAATAGGTAATTTACATTTACGCGAGGTCTGTAAATTGTTATGAACTAACAATAATAAAAAACAAGGATTTTCAATAAACATAACAATTATGAACATTTATGTTCATGCTTCATAGATATTGATAAATCTATTCATCTTTTAAAATATATGAATAGCAACGTGATAGTCGTTTAGGCCGTGGACACGATCTCAGCGGCGCAGCGGCGGCGGCGGCAGCGGCGGCGGTAGCGCGACCAGCGGCGCGTTCAAATGCACAGATTTATATAGATCTGTTCACGAAGGCAGCGGTGCGGGAGCGGCGCGGCGGCGACGTACGTGCAGCGCGCGCCAATCGAGCGGTGCTCTCGCGTCTGCAGTGACGTAGTCATAGATAGGAAACTTCTCATACATACACGCGCATCGCGTTATCTGCCCACTGGCTTCATAAACGGGTTTGCGTCGCCGCGCCGCTACCGCCGCGCCGCTCGGGCTCGTGTCCGCGGCCTCAGGATGACCATAATCGACTGGACGAGTAAAAAAAATACAATATGGTAATAAATTGATTGATTGAGTAATAGGTCCCTATCTGTTATTGACGGAAAGGTGTCAAGTTAAGTCATCAAAATAATGACAGCTCTTTGCTTGAATTGCATGACATTGTTAGTTATTTCGTTTTTCTGTGTATATTTAATGGGTTAAATACGACATTGAAATATGTCTAAATCAGCCGACGAAGTATTGGGTATATTACAAGATACGGCCGAGTTACTGAAGAAAACACAAACAAACTTACTAAAATGCCCTAAACAACGTTTGACTAAAGGTTACATTCAATCTCGAATTCAGTGCCTCGAAGACTATTGGAAAAAAAATAACAGTGCGCATCAAGACTTAGCAAAGTTAACACCGAGAGATAAGCGAAATTTAATGCCGTATTTTGCTAATGAAGAGTATTTTATTCACAAAAATCTTTATTTATGTTTGTTGTAAATCCTTCAAGTAACAACGGAGTGCGTTTTTAATTCCCAAACACATACAATTAAAATACATAGAAAACACAATACACAATATTAAATAAATACAAAAAGGTCTGTCTACTTACCCCACCATGCAGTAGTCAGAAACGATAAAGAACACGAGTACGAAGACTTGCGTCGTTTTTGACGCCTCCTGCAAGGGTTACAATGGAGTTTCCCTTAACGACGAGTTACTTGCAGGTCCTGTTCTGCAAGATGACTTACGAAGCCTAATTATAAGATGGCGAACACACGCAGTGTGTTTTGTTTCTGACATACAGAAAATGTATCGAATGATTTTGGTAGCCCAAGAATACACCGATTACCAAAAAATACTGTGGCGAAGCGATTCATCTGAAACCATTCAAGATTTAAGACTCTGACTGTTACTTTCTGTACAGCGTCAGCACCGTATTTAGCGATAAAAACACTTATGCAACTTGCCAACGATAAAGGTGCTAAGTATCCTGAAGCAGTTTGGTTATCACAATAAAATTTGTACATTGAAAATTTGTCATGTTAAGATGTGACAATTGGAGCAAGCCATTGAAATAAGCAAAAACTTGAAGAATTTATTACTAGGCGGTTTCCAACTAAAAAAGTGCTCGTCAAACGATATATTTTTTTAAATCCATACATCAAGAGGACAGATCTATTAACGCACATTTGGATTTAAATATAGATGGCACCATAAAGGCTTTGTTTAGGTGTACAATGAAACTTAGGCAGCGATCAATTTGAATGCCAACTGAACCTAATTCCCCTTCCTGTGATTGTTACGATGCAAAGTATACTGTTAGTTGTCCAAAAGCTCTTTGACCCTCTCGGTTGGATAGCGCCATGCATCGTACAAGCAAACATTTTGATTCAGAAACTCTGACAAACTAAAGTTAATTGGGATCAAAAAATCACTCCAGCTCTAAAAGATGAGTGGAAAACCATACTCGAAGATATGGCCAATGTTAATGGAATAAAAATAGACCGAAGGATGGGCACATACATTTCAAACAAGAACAGCATACAATTGCATGGCTTTAGTGATTCCTCTATGAGAGCATACTCAGGAGTGATGTACTGTAGCGTACATTACTTGGATGTTACAGTCAAAACCTCATTGATTGTAGCTCGGACGCGAGTTGCCCCGTTGAAGACCGTATCGCTACCACGAATTGAGTTGTGTGGAACTGTTTTGGTGTCGAGACTATTAAAACAAATTTCAACAGCTGTGAAAAAATCCCATCATCTAATGTTTTTGCTTGGACTGATTCCTCAATAGTAATTGCTTTTCTACAAACAGAGCCTTTATAAGACACAAAGAGTTAAAAGAAGACATAGATAGTTCTTTGACAAAAGTAGAATTAGAAGATGCACTAAACATATGCATAAAAACGGTACAAGGTGAAGAATATGCAGAAGAAATTGAGTATCTAAGGAAAGGTAAACAAGTTAAAAGAACTAACACACTAAAATCTTTAGATCCCAATTTAGACGAATATTATATAGATATGTTATTTAGATGCTTCGGGTTGGCAGACGCCTTAGACACGCTAACATAGTGGATCCAAGTAAGCATCCAATCATACTCATCTAATCATTGCTGATGCACACTCAAGAACCCTACACGGTGGAATCCAATTAATGTTGAGCTATTTGAGATCGAAGTATTGGATAACGCGAGCTAAAGCACAAGTCAAAATATACATCCACCGATGCTTAGTTTGTGCTAAAAACAATGCGACTGCTAGAACTCAAGTAATGGGTGACTTGCCAAAGGTTTGTATGGCACCAGCTCGGCCATTTCTACATTCCGGCGTCGACTTTGCTGGACCATTACAAGTTCTATGGAGCAAAGGACGAGGAGTCAAAACACATAAGGCATACGTCTCAATTTATGTTTGCATGGAATTTTTTGGAGACATGACGTCCGAGGCATTCATCGGCGCATATAAAAGATTCTGTGCACGAAGAGGCCAGTGTGCACATTTATGGAGTGACCAGGGGAGAAATTTCGTCGATGGGAATAAAGAATTGGTAGCGATGTGGAAAGAAGCAAGTTTGGAGTTCTCTGGAGCAATCGCAGACACGCTTGCATCTGATGGTACACGCATGCATTTTATTTTTGCGTACAGCCCAAACTTTGGTGGCCTTTGGGAGGTAGGAGTAAAATCCACGAAACACCATTTGAAACGGATACTCACTAGCAATTTAACTTACGAGGAGATGTCGACAGTGCTGTGTGAGCTAGAAGCGTGCTTGAACTCTAAACCTTTGTGCCCCCAAGATGATTTGGATACTAAAAATATTGAGCCATTAACGCCTGGGCACTTATAATTAGAGAGGCCCCCATATTCATACCAAGTCCAAACTTACAAAATTTGAAAGTGCACACGTTATCACGATGGCAATACGTCTAAAAGTTGTAGCATGATTTTTGGTTTAGATGGCAACAAGAATATTTATGCAGTACCCATATACATCATTTACGAGAGGCGCGTGGTGGCGCAACGCCGGGGCGAGACTCCTCCGCCGCGACAAAACGCGGCAAGGTGGACGGAGCTCCGGCAAGATGTCATGGCGGTATGGAGACAGTGACTGTCGTAATCCGCCGCAACAGAAGAAGACGTCCCGGGCGTCGGGGGTCGCAGGGCGATTTCCGGCCACCGTAGGCGCGGGCCTGCGGACGGCGAGCTTTGGGTGGCTCGCCGTCCGATCAGAACCAGGCCCGGGTTGGCGGCACACTGTGTTCCACGCGCGCCTCTAGGAGCTGTCAGCAAGGGAGACGGGGCCCGCTAGGGCCAGTGTCTGCCGAGGTGCAGAATCTGTCGAAAGAGACGCCGCGGTCCTGGAATGCAAAGGGCACTGGGAGGAACACGGATGGGTTTTAGTCAGTAAGAATCTGACACTCCCTTCGGCCCCGCCCAGAGTGGAAGGAGTCAAAAAAGTACCTATATACCACAGTCCACATTGATTTTAAAATAAGTAGCTAGCCGACGACCGTATTAAACACGATGTATACATGATTTAAGTTTAGTTGCACAATAAACACCATCAAAGACAGACGCTTGTTGATGCTTGTAACTGTGACACCTACTCGCCAAAGAAAATCAAACCTTAACGTATACAACACTTTGAAAGTTTATAAATATTACCGCTATTGAAATCTTGATACCATAAGAAACAAATCAATATGTGTTTAATTACTAAACAGGCAATACGCGAGGGATACTGATCTCGGAAGTAATTGAATCAACTTCTTTGATACTGTTAATTTTTAATTTGACAGTTATCTCCGATCCGGACGACTGCTCCACGGTAGCAACTACGTGCTTGGAGAAAGACCCGTTTTACGAGTTTGCTGAACCATGGGTAGGCGATGGATTAATCACTGCGAGATGTGAGTATCATAAATCGAATACAATTATTAGCCACTTTATTCTAAAAATACTTAGTTTCACAGCTCATTTTTCAAATATGTTTTTAACGTTACTAAACTAGTAAGACCCATTCATCACAAGTGGCACAGGTGTGATTTTATTAAATATTAAGAATAATTTAATCCTCAGATGCTATTTGGAAGAATCACCGCAAGCTCCTGAACCCAGCGTTCAACCAGATATTGCTTGACTCGTTCATAGCCGTCTTCAACTGCCAGTCCAGGAAGCTGGTGAAAGACTTCGAAAAACATGTTGAAAAAGGACTTTTTGATCACTGGACTTACATACGACACAAACATTTGGAGACTATTTGCTGTAAATGCTTTCATTACATTCTTGTTATTCAAATATTCATAGTAACACGACAACGACGCCTATTTAACGGTAAAAAAAATAATTGTTTTCAGTGACTTCGCTTGGAGTAGACTTCACAGACTTGAATCTGAATAGCGAGTACATGAATGCGGCGGCGCGTGTCTTGAATACTTTTTTGGAACGGCTAACAAAATTCTGGTGGCACAGTCCTTACACATTCGCATGGAGTAAGCTCAAAAAGGAGCAAGACTCTTATGTGAAGATCCTGCACAATATGTCGAACACGGTAAGCGCTTTTAACTCTTGCTTCAGCTGAAGGGAAATACCCTACCGATTGAATCACCACCATATTTTCAAGGTTCTTTTAGGTGTCCTTATTAGCCATTATTATCTCTCTATGTTGCCGAATGAACGCTAAAATGACAAACAACATTTACGTAATCTACACGATTTGACATAAAGAGAACCTTTTGAACGTAAAGTCATGGATATTTTGTTCTTGTAATGATTAAGTTAAAAATGTAAAATGTTTGCAGGTTCTTCAAAAAAGAAAAGACGACTTTCATGGAAACAGCTGCCCTGAAAGAAGTATAATTCCAGGTAAGGGAACACCCATTTACTTCGAAACACTTTTTTCCGAATTTGTGATGTTCCGATTCTCAAAAGTCCAAATTTCATAATACCTAAGAAATAAAGAAAGAAATTGTTTATTTGGGACTCGCACAAAACAGACAAGAAGATGCTCGATGGGTTCTCGGTCTGAAAAACAACATTCCGATTTTCAAGATTCCGAGGTTCCCTCTATCTGGCAGAATCTAGATGCATGCTTGCTTGCATGCTCCATGCTTTCTTCATGCTAGCTGCATACTTGTTGCATTCTTGCTGCATGCTCGGTGGCATACTTGCATGTTGCATGTTTCCTGCCTGGTGTATACTTGTTCGCATAGTTTTCTGTTTTAATGGCAAAACGCTACTATCATTAGTTTTTTAATTCTACCTCATACTTAACATAATTACTCGTATGTGTGTATTAATAGTCTTTATATGTCTTTAAATAAAGACTATTGTAGTTTTCAAACTGAATAGCATGACAAATAAAGACTCAGTTTCACAAGATGTTTTTATTTCGGAATTCTAATTAATCGGTACTTTAGTCATCGGAATTCGTTATTTTTGATATTTTGAATTATCATTAAGAGCCCTATCACATAATTGCATTTTCACTGACAAAACTGCTGACTCATCGCATTATTTAGAAATTAGGCAGTTGCAATTACGTTTATTTTAGGGTTTATTATTCTCAACTAACCAATAAGCCAAAGTTGTCTAAATATTTCAATTTCTAAGAATATGAAAGCCAAATTTCCTGCCAAAGGTCATATATTACGCAAGAAACACAGTGAAATTGTAATAGGCCTCTCAAGTTAGAATTTTTGTTATACGATCTATTGAAACTCGGTATTTTGAGAACAGTACATAAACGTTATGTATATTGAAATTTCGGAATTATTAAAATAGGATGAATGATAAACCGGGGTTGTTATATTAGAACTTTTGAACCTTTCGGAATTATGAAAATCGATATTTTGAAATTCGTATTTGTGACTGACGGAATAGAGTTTTTCGTATTTATGTATTGTTCTAGGTAGAGATTCTGATAACCTGGACCCGCACACCACAAAGGCTGGCTCGAGGTGACGCAGGAAAAGACTATCAGGAAGGATATGGGAGAGGCCTTTGCCCAGCAGTGGGACACTATAGGCTTACAAAAAAACCTTGTAATGTTTCGAAACTGTCAAATAAATCTTCATTAAACAAAAATAAATTAATGTAAAAAAGTTTATTTAGTCACAAATAACTTACTTTGTAAGCTATCTGAAGCTGCCAAAATCAGACTAATTGCAAGAGATTTGTAATTCCTATGTCACTATTTTTAGGATTCTGTACCTCGATGAACTCTTTAGTCCAACATGCAAATATAACAAGTGCAGATACATTCCAGGCCAATTACTAACGGCAAACTAAATAAATTTAACAGCAATTCTACCAGTAACTGAAGTAATAAGGACTTTTCTCGTACAATGAATATTGGTTATATTTTGTTTAAAAAATATTTTCACTTGAACAAACCGAGTTCAAAGTCACTTTTAAACAACACAATAAAACTAGGTATCTGTCTTTATTTTGTATTTAATGACTGGGCAACTAAAGGAGTCAGAAAAAGTATACAAAGACTTTACGAGCTCTATGGCCTATAGACTTTTATTAAACGTTTTTGACTTTTGATTGCCATAAGGGAGATATTGAGTTTTGCGGATGAGAAAAAGACTGAAATGGTAAGGCCCATTTCTTACTTTCACAACTATGGACAAAAAATAGAATTCCTCAAAAACATGACAATGCTGCAAAAATCCGGTACTTTTTATATTAAAAAAGACTTTCCCCAGGAAGTTTTTGAAGCGAGAAAGAACCTAAGTACGCAGTACAACAAAAACAAGAAAAAGGAAAAATCGCATATAAAACCGTAAAAGTAAACGCTCAACATGAACGTCAAAAGAGAAATTTTTCGCAGTCTCCGAAAGCAGTGACAGTTGTTGAGATAGAACAGAAAAATACTTCTGAAAATCGAAGCAAAAAAATAAAATGGATCTATATTTAGTATGTAGTTAAAAATAAACCCGTAAATACAGATATTAAGTCCCCATCGCAACAGCCATTATCCAAGAAATGACATAAAAAAGCGACCTTTGTGTGTGTCCCACCACGGAAAATTAAACTTCAGGATAAAAAGTTATTAACAAATAACTAGATCACTCAATCTACACGCCTCACGAAAATGCCATGACACATTTTTCTAAATTCTCAGCCTTCCCGGTCTTCATTTTAATTTCAAATGTTAGTAAAGAATTTGTAAAAGTTTTTGACCAATTTCCAATAAATTTGAAAGCCATTTCAGAAAATTATAATGATTTATTTCGATCACTTAATCCACACATGTGTGGATTGAGTGATCTTTGAATGAACCACAGACGGATACTTAATACTAAGAATGAATTTGTAAAACAAAAATTGCAACGGTTAACGTACTGGTTAAAGATTGAAGACTGGTTATTTTGGTCTGTATTTTCTAAATGCAACATCGCCGAAAATTGGGGCTTGCACTGGAAATAGTTATTTTTTCTAAAATTTGACATATCACTTGATTTTCTAAGTGCTTTACTTTAAGATATAATTAAGATTATTAATATTTTATTATCTAACTATACCTTTTATATATAATAACTAACAAATACACTAAACTAAAAACAAACTAAAATATAGCATCAAAAAATTCATCCTCAATGCTGTCAGCTGGTAATGTGCCCAAGAGACTGGCGGCATTGCCACGTTGAATGGCAATGCTTAATCTTTGCCCAAAGTAAAAGCCAGCTCTGGGGTCACGGGAAATGTCAACCAGCCGTTTCGAAATTTCTTTGAAAAGGCTGTGAGCACAAGGGCCCCACGGCCCGACGGTTTCAACCCCAAACGGCTCGAAAATATAATTACCAATAAGGTTACTATATTTCCGCCGCTTGAGGTTTTCTGCAGCCACAGCGGCAGTGCCAGCACAACACGATGAACTAGAAAGATGGGATGGCGCCAGAGTATCGACACAGGTTGCGTCCCACACTAAAGGCCTACCCATCTTCCAAGGAAACAAAGACATGCCGTCCGGTCTTTTGCCATCTTCTCGTGCCAAACCATTGGGTTCTAAAACGGCTGGAACGCCGACAATAACGAGAGCTTGTCAGATTATGTCGTTTAAATTAGCGTGTCGTGCAAAATGGCCTGCACTGCGGCTACAAGAAAGGCCGTGGTGCCCAAGGCTGTTGACAACTTCACCACAGTGACAGCGATGAGGAGAAAAACAAGGGGCTCCTAAACGCAAAGAAGCAGCGAGGCGAAAAGTGGTGTCGTCGAACAAAGTGCTTAGGTTCGACGACGGTAGTGCATGAAGCCAAAGACCCGACTCCCATTTTCCCATAACCAGCAGGCGCGCACGCTCAGCAGTATTTGTATTCTGACAAGCGAGTTTCCAGGCATCGATAGCATCGGTGAAGCACGGCACATCAAAATCAACCAGTGTCCAAGCCAGGATATTCCTGATTAATTCTTCAGTGCCGTGAACCGAAGATATAAAAGCCGGTAAACTTATACTAGAACTTTTGCAGACGCCGAGTCCTCCCATACGGATGGGAAGGGAAGCTTGTGCCCAAGCTCGGTCGTCCAAGGCCAGATTCAAAATTAATGACAAAGTGCGTCGAATAATTTGATCCATTTGGTCTAAAAGAGGAGTGTGCTTGCAGAAATGGAAAGCACGAAGAAAATATGTCAATTTAGGGCCGAAACAGCAGAAACAAACACTGTATGCACTGTGAAAGTATACGCAAGGACAATCCCCGGTTGGAGCAGGACTATTGCAGAATATGGAAACAAAAGATGAAACGCTATGGGTTTGGCTGGTTTAGTGGACTAATAATCGTTTACTATGGAAGAGCTATTGGCCCCTGCCTGACCATTGACAATTAAAACGGCTTTAAAATGGCAGGGGGTGACTTGCACACTCAATAAATGGGCCCCCCGAAAAGGGTCGCTAGCACAATGTAACGTAGCGCCAAGGGGGCAACATATCCTGAGGTGCTAGAGGAGTTGAGAGGTATACCACGGCTTTTAGGACAATCCCGGAAGTACGGTCAAGATCCCTACCAGCACCTTACTGGATTATACATCCTTCTCCCGAGCACGTTTGCTCTTGCGAATCTCCACTCAGACCGGCCGATTAAGGCAAGAAAGAGGAGGAAGCTCTGTTCCTCGTCAGTTTTCACCCCGGCCAGCCAATAAAGGCAAGCCGGAAATGAGGAACAAGAATTCTCCCTGGAGATCAGGTCCGTGGGGTCGCCAGTGCCCAACAGTTCGCCACAAAACTGCCTTGCGGATACTATATTATTATTATTATAATTACTTATTTATTATTTTTGATGTAAGAACTTAATCGTTGTCTTTATTAATTTATTTTTCATTATTTGGTCATTGACAACCATAGTTTTGTGTAAAGTAGAAGCATATTTTTCAAATTTTGTAAATGTGAGTACCATGAAGCCATTAACATTTTTATGTGATTAGTTATAGTTTTAGTTGTTGGACATGAACGAGCATGGTCTCTCGCTGATGGCGGCGCGTGGGTTGGATCATTCGGTTCCCTTCGAAATGGTTGAGCTGAATGGTGCCGATACACGCGTCATGTTCATGAACGGGCGCCGTCGGTTGAGACTGGTCATGTCTTAACTGCCATTGGCTCAATTTAATCTTTATATTTTAAATTCTTAGCTTCCATGTTTTTGACTGACCGACCTTGACGTTTCAAAAGTGCCTGTAAATGGTTTATTTGAAATAAAATGCTTTGAATTGAATTGAATTGAATTGAATTGAGTTGTGCCTCCGGTATGTTTGCGGAAGTCAGGGTAGACGGCTTCCACGCCATCGTACGCAAGCGGCTCGCTTTGTTGTTAAGCAGAATCCGTGGTAGCACTAACAGCATCCTGATGGTTATTGCGGATACACAGGACTCAAGTATCCTGAAAACATTTATTCGTGCTCACATTTTAGAACTCGATTTGTTTACGGACATGGTCTGAATAAATCTTATAAATTCATCAAACATGAAGCGTGAAGCTCCAAAGTTACTTTTATTTTTTCAGGAACCAAATTCAAAGCGTTCATAGACATCCTCCTTGAGCAGTCAATTGAGCATGGAGTGTTTAACGACAAAGAGATCAGAGATCACGTAGACACTATGCTTGCCGTCGGCAATGAAAGTTCGGCAAATGTTCTTATGTTTACTCTGGTACTGCTGGGGTCTTATCCTGAAGCTCAGGAGAAAGTATTTACTGAGTAAGTTAATACTCAACTAATTTATATCTAACTTTACTTACATAATATCTCGCTTGGTTACATGCAAATGATTCGTGGATGGGTAAGTAATATATGATCTATACTTGATATATAAAGCTGAAGAGTTTGTTTGTTTGTTTGCTTGAACGCGCTAATCTCAAAAACTACTGGTCTGATTTGAAAAATGCTTTCAGTGTTAAAATATCTCCTTGCTTACTTGTAAATTAAAAAAATCATTATTAAATTTTCTATACATTATGTAATTTACATTCAACTGTAAGATCAATACTTTAGGAGATAGTGGGTTTCTAAAATTGATGAAATACAATTTTTCATGAATCATTTAAAAATGAATGGCATTTTCTGACCCAGAAGCCGACAGAGTTGAGACTTATCGTATTTTTTTTATCATAAATGTGGAGCAAGAATTTCATTTTATTTTAGAATTCGATGGCTTACGCATATATACATGACCTTGAATATGTCTTCAGTAGACGAAATCTCTCAAAGTTATTTTACATTCATTCTTACAAGTATGCCGGTCGTGTTTGGGCTCATATAAATTGTACAGATGTACTCGTAGATATTGATACAGGTGTTCCACGTTTCTGCTCTTCATCATCAAACCCTTGTTATCAACTATGCATAATACTTATCGGGACGATTCTGATGAGCTCAAACACAACCGGTATACTTGTAAGAATGAATGTAAAATGACTTTGAGAGATTACGTCAGCTGAAAACATATTATAGGTCATATATTTATGCGTTAGCCATCGAAATCGAAAAAAGGCTCACCTCCCACCCTCGGGAATTTTCAATATGTTCAGTATGGACACCTCAAAGAACAACAGCACCAATTTTCACAATTACACGAATTATTCGCCCTTATTTGCCTAGCCTTTTCCCAGCTATATTGGGGTCGGCTTCCAGTCAAGCCGGATTTAGCTGAATACCAGTATATTACAAAGAGCGGCTGCCTACCAGACCTCCACAACCCATTAACTGGGTAACATGGTACTTCATGGCAAGACTGGAGTCAGATTTACTGGCTTCTGACTATCCGTAACGACTGCCAAAGATGCGACGGCTTAACGTGCTTTCCGAGACACGGAGGAAACTCGGTATGTTAAGATGGTCACCCATCCACACTTCTACTTCAAGGTTAAGCAACTCTTGCCTAGGTAGGTCGCCTAGGCAAGCGTTGCTTAACCTTGAAGATCGGCCCGTGCGGCTGTTATTATCGAGCCACGAGCTCCTCGACGAATTATTCGCCCTGATCAACGTTAATTGAGCTAATTTTCCTACACTATAGGGTATTGATTATTTTACTGTTTTCAAAACCTAGAAAGCAGAAAAGACGCAAATAAAAGTATTGCTAAAAAACCTATAAAATTAGCGGTTTTAAAATCTATGATAAACAGAGATAGCACTAATTGCGTATAACTCTCTATTTTCCATCAATTTTATTTATTTTTGCACCAATTGTTACTCTTTTAATAATATCTATCAAATATATATTATTTTCATTTATGTTTATTTGTCATAGTTGTCAAATGCCCTTTTGCAATCACGCCAATTTTTATTTCCAAAATAATTTCAGGATACAAGAGTTATTGGGGGAAGATAAAGAGGTGGAGAAGACGGACTTATCGAAGCTGGTGTACTTAGAAGCAGTTTTGAAGGAGAGTATGAGACTCTTCACCGTAGTGCCAGTCATCGTTAGAAAACTTGATAGAGATGTTACACTTAGTAAGTCGAAACAATAAGCCGAAGTATTGGAGTGTCAGCACCGATCGTAAAGTTAATTTGTTTCCTCCGGATCAAGTCATCTTGAGACACGAAAAATAAATCAACGGAACATTTAAAAGACGCCTCAATGTTCATCAAAGTAAAATCTTTTTCTTTAATTTATCTTTTTTGATTTGCAATCATGTTGCAGAAAACTACACTCTCCTAGCTGGTCGGACTTGTATCTTACTTTTGTCCGGTCTCCACAAGCACCCGATGTGGGGTCCAGATAGGCACGAGTTCAAGCCTGAACGGTGGCTGGAACCTGGCAAGCTGCCTGGTAAACCAAACGCGTTTGCTCCCTTTGGTTTGGGAAGACGAGATTGGATAGGTAAGGGTGAAGCACATTTTTTTTCTTGTGTTAGACATGCGTTAGTCATATTTTATAAATATGTACATCTTAAATTAAGTACCTAACATCAAATATCAAAATGGTTACGTCAACGGTATAAGGGACAAGATTGAAGAGTTATAGATTTGTAACATAAGATTTATAAACTCGGCAGGTAAAGTCTACACCATGATGTCGATGAAGATAACCCTCGCTCACGTGGTGCGGGACTACAGGATCCAGGCTGATCACACCAAGATGCGGCTCAAAGCTGGTGCCGTACTGAAGCCTGATAACGCAGGATATTATATTAGCATTGAGAAGAGAACCTAGAATAACGTGGGCTTACGTTCAAAATATTTGAGATTAGCCGCGTGACTTTTCGGGTGGCGCATCTGTACATTAAGGACTTTTTGAAAATTATGTTATCCAGACTGGTGGACGGACACTTTTTCTTAGCTTTTTGATGCATTCTATTTCCTTATAATAAATTAAAACTGTATTTAATATTTAAATTGCGTTACGTTTCTGTATTTATTTGTCTCTTACGCATGATTGAATCATGTAATATAGTCATTTGGATTCAAGTAAAGTTCCTTATCCACTCAACCGTCCACGGGGAGTGTACTCACCACAAAAAATCTTTCCTATACCGACCACGGTGACTACAATCACCCAACGACATCATTCAATTTAAACGTGTACAGCGCTAAAGTTAGCTCTTAATAATACTGCAGAAAATTTTCAAATGGCGCTATATAAAATTTGTCATCCATGAGAATGAATTTTATGCTATATGAAATATGTATCTTTACGACAATTCCTAAAAGTTTTTATATATTAATTGAGTTGCAAAAGTAATAAAGTTGTATGATCCCTACGTCATCATCGCCTGATGATTAAACGTTGTTTAAAATGTATTTTTATCGATTGTTTTTGTTATATAAATGCTAAATATAAGAGAACACTTCAATATTATTTAGTTAATAGCCATTTACAAACAAAACATGTTCAAATATGTCTAGAAATGTTTAAAACGCAACTCATGATCCATCATTTTAGTGTTTTATTCTTTTTACAGAATACTTACTATTTATATTAAAATATCAGTATAATGTTCCCGGTAACTATTAAACTTTTCTTGTTAAAGTCGAAATAAAAAAAAAAACGATATTTTTTCATATTCTCAACATGAAGCTTTATTTTCATCCTATATTTTTAATTTTAACAAAATAAATTTTGGATAATTTTAGCTTTCTGTGAGTATTTTTTATTTGAATGTAGTTAAAGTATTTTTTCAGTTGTAATCGTTTTTGTTGAAAGAGATTCGCGCGGTCGTAAATAAAAAAGTAGCATTTAATGCGCGGACAGGTGGGGCGAGAGTCGCTCGCGCGGCTGGACGCTTGAGTGATTATTCACCTAGCCTTCTCCCAACTATATTGGGGTCGGCTACCATTCAAATCCAGCTGAATACCAGTATTTCACGTGGAGCGGCTGCCTACCAGACCTCTAAATCCTAATGACTGGGTAATATGGTACTCCTTGGCCAAACGGGTGTCCGATTTACTGGAGCCGTTTTATAAATAATAATAATAAAAGTGCCCTTATCTATCTATACATACAGGGTGGCCAGAACATTGACGTCCAAAAATAAAATTTAGATCCTTCAAATCCTGGGGTATCCGAATCACCCACATGTATGTTCCGTGACTTTTCATAGTTTTCGAGCTATGAATCTTTTTCTGAATTTTTGAGTATTATCTACCTGACCAACTTGAAAAAATTCTTAAAATAAAAGTAGACAATTTTGTTGAGATTTCTTTGTTGCAGTTGTATCTTTATGAGTTGCACTTTTATGTTTAAATTTATCAGCTTCGTAACTGTGTTGAAAATTGTGAAAATATTGGTCTAAAGTGAAAAATAAATTAGCTTTTAAGAGTATTGAAAAATATTTTTTCAGGACGCTTGGCTTAATTCCGTGGCGATCATAAGGTAATATTGACAACGTACTCGTAAATGTTATAATTTTTGAATCCTCTTCTTGAGGCTTCGGATCGATTCATTCGTCAAATACCGGAGCTGTCAAGTGATGACCACCATAATGAAGTCCTCAGTACCTCGTTCATTTTATAGTTCAGTTTTTGTTGTTGTCAAACATAAAGCAAAACAGTAGTTTGATTTTTGCTACGGGTGAAAGAATGTTTATAACATTCTGCGGTACTGTGTTACTTTTGTCGCCACTGAAATGTCGAATTAATATAGGAAATAACATATCGATGGCGGCAAGTCTGGCGAGAAAAATACTGACCTAGTAGTGATGGTCAGGTATCAGGTATTATAAGATTATGACATAAAATCATAATGTTGGTGCGCTTGCTGAATCTAATATGTGCATTTCTATGATATTTTCTTGTAACTAATATCATTAAAAATCAAGTATATCAACAGTATATTTTATCATTTTCACTTGTATCTCTGTCCATACGGCATTTTAAAATTATGAATTAGTCAATTAATCATGGTGTACGAGTATAACAGATTATTGTCTCCCTTGTCAACTTGATAAAAACACATCAGATGTGGCAAGCGCACCGACCATAAAATGGTTTTTTGAAAAATACTAACAACGAACACGAACATTAACCCACGACTTTGGTCGTGGCTTATTAGTATTACAAAAAGTGTTAAAATATGAATCTCCATGCAGGCGCTTCGCCCGCGACTTCGTCCGTGCTGCAATTTTCTTAAGGATACTTAATTTTTCTAGTAATACATATACTCGTACATAGCCAATTGTTCTCAAGGATAATGTACCATTCTAATAGTGAAAGTGTTTTGAAATCGGTCCAGTTGTATTTGAGTTTACTAGATACAAACATACAAATATTTCCTCTTTATAATTTTTGAGTGGTTTTTTTTTTTAATCGTTACTCGTTTATATTTTAAACTTCCATCATTATTTCTAAAAAATATTGACAACCATCTATAAATAAACTAAAGAAAGAAATCGAATATTAACTGAATGGTAAACAAAGACAATTTTTTTTTTTTTCTTTCAACCCATTCGATTATTTTATTGATTCACTTGGAGTTAAATCCCATCTCTATGAAAAAAGTCAGTTGTTAAATTGTTGTTGTTGAGTTTTTTTTTTTTTGTTGTTTTTTTTTTTGTTGTTTTTTTTTGTTTTTTTTTTTTTGTTGTTGTTGTTGTGTTTGTTGTTTGTGTGTTGTGTGGAAGTTGGGGATTTATTGATTGGCAAGATGAGGAAAAAATGTAGGGATTTTAAATATCGGTAGTCTGGGCCAAGTCATAACACATTTTTAAGAAATATTAATACGCGTTTTAACATTTTTGCTAAGTCACATGGATATCGAATGACTCCCGTTTTTTAATGATCTTCTTTGCATATTTAATTTTCGGATTTATTGTGGCATCTTCGTTTACTAAAGGTACGATAGTTTAGTGTATCAGTGTGTGTTCTGCATTTATTTACTTTTTTTCAAAGTTACTCCAAAGAATACATTAGAAATGCTTAGATATTAATTTTAATATTATTAGATTTTTTTGTTATATATATATATATAGTATTTAAATACATAATTATACTATAGTACTTTTCAATGTCAAGTCTACTCCATCAAGCAAACGCTTGTAAGTCCTGTAACGTAAAGTGTGAAAAAAAAAACAAAAAGAAATTGTATAACATACATCAGTTGAAACTTATTTAATTTCTTTCAAAAAAATTTAAAGAACTTTATGGAGAATCAGTAGATTTTTTGTCCCCGAATTGGTGAATTAGACTTGCATTTCGGGAAATTTGATAAATTGGTTTTGGCAACGCTGTTGATTACCTACTACCTTAAACATTGACATTGACCTACTTTAAAAACGATTTTATTTTCAGGATTGTAAAGAGATGTACGGATCCTGAAACTGTTTATATATGAAATACTAATAATCAGCAATTCATATTGCTATGTTTATACGTTGCTGGGGCAGTCGTCCATTTCCAAACAATTTTATAAATCGCTCGCATTCTGCACTGTGTCGTAGGCCTAAGTAAACACGCAACAACTATTGAATTTCTTTTTTGTGGTGCGGTTTATTATGTGTAACCTATCTTATTTTGTTTATTCTAAAAATTTTAGTTTTAAGATATACAAGTATAATATTATTTGCTTTTGTTTCTATCTACGCTTACTGGCAGATAACATTGTTAACCACCAACCAACCTATTTATTTGTTTTTATAAGCGATTTTGTAATTCTTATGAGAAATAAATACGAGTATCTTTAACGGTACCAACGGAACCCTATTACTAAGACCCCGCTGTCCGTCCGTCCGTCCATCCGTCCGTTCATCCATCCATCCATCCGTCCGTCCGTCCGTCCGTCTGTCAGCGGGCTGTATGTCAAGAAACGTAATAGGTAGACAGATTTTCACAGTGTATTTCTATTGCCGCTATAAAAACAAATAATAAAACTAACTTAAATAAAAAATTAAAGAGAGCTCTCATACAAGAAACGTGCTTTTTGATTTATGGAATGGACTCTTCGTTTGAGAGTCCGACTCGCACTTGGCCGCTGTTGTTCCCAATTTACATATTTTTTTGGACGGTGCCACTCGCAGTTCACCTCTCTTAGGGTGGTTGCTGCTTAACCGGGCTAGATTCCAATTTACAAGTTGTTCATCATAATGATTACAATTTTATTACATCTTTTAAGTTATTGCATTGATTCTGTTATACGTTGTAAAATAATAAATTATCATGGTAAAAAACAAAACTTCTGTATATCATAGGTATAGTTGCTACATTGCATTATTAGGTATAAATGAAAAATGTCAAGGTGAGCTTTTAGGTTGTCAACAGGATAAATGCTATCTTGCTGCCAATATTTGTGAATATATGTACAATGACCGGTTCCAAAGTTATTTTTTGTTTTAGTTGTTATTTTAGGGTTTCGTGCGAAAATGATAAAAGATGATAACCTAACTGGACTAATTTGGTTAGAATTTATCCATTTTGGCAAGCAAAAATAATTATTTTGGAGAGAATTTAAATATTTACTTCTTATAATTTTTTTTTGCTTCCCAAAATAGATTAATGGTCACCAACAGTTGCACCTACCACTATTTCTCTCTACGTCACCTAAAGGTTGACCGGTAGAGAATGCTTATGGCATTAAGTACACCTCTGTACATTTGTGTGCTTATAGTGTTTCATTAATAAATATTGTTTTACTTAAGCAGTCACATTAATACCGAAAATTACAGTTCCTAATGCCTTTAGTGTAATCAAATTATTCTACCAGAATCCAAAAAAATATATTATTGTGGCACCCCACGAACACATTAGATTCGAATGGTATGACGGGAGCTAGAGTGAGCGAGCGAAGCGAGAGAATTTAGCTCGCGTCATGCCTTTCAGTAAAGGTTCCTTCAAACCCTGCTGATAGAAATAGGAGCTCCGTTTTTGAGTCTCTTATATACCTAATAATTAAATGCTGATACATATTATTAATTTGGTGAGCATCAATCCATTCTGGCAGGTAGTTCAAATTTATTGGTAGTAAAATAACAATAGCAATAGCTGGGTGGCAATAGTGCCACTTAGCGGCATCCGCTACCGCGCTTTCACTCTGGAAAAATATCGGTGACACCACAATGAACGCTACCTAAAAGGGCAATCATTATTTTATAGATGGCGCCGAATCCGAATACGGAACCTTGGATGTGCGAGTTCGTTTCGGAGTTATCCCATTAGTATCATATTATAAAGCAGAACAGCGGTGTGATGCATGTTAGTCCAACTGGGAGTTCCTAAAAGGTTGGTCAGTGATTGTGCTAATTGAATCTGTGATAATAGTGACTGATAAGTTAACCACTGTGAAAACAATCAACAGAGAAACCAAGGCAAGAATAGGTAAGCAAGTTAAGGGATTTTGAATATTTAAAAATATAAATCTATATCCATTATGGACCAACATCCCAGAGCCCCAGAGCCCCAGAACCCCCAGCCCTTACTTATTTTTAACCGGCTTCAAAAAAGGAGAAGGTTTTCAATTCGGGTGTATTTATTCTCAGTAACTAGCGTGTGGGACAGAGTGTACTTTTAACATACGCATATCTGCTAGCTTAAGCCGATGCACTGTGTCTCGAAAATCGACAACCCAGTAACTGGGTAACACTGTACTTCATGGCAAGACTGGGGTCAGATTAACTGGCTTCTGACTATCCATAACGACTGCTAAAGATCTACAAATTACAGCCGGGACCAACGGCTTAACGTGCTTTCCGAGACTCGCTATATTAAGATGGTCACCCATCCACAGACCAACCTTGGAAAGCGATGCTTAACCTTGAAGATCGACCCGTGCGGCTGTTATTGTCTAGCCACGAGCTCCTCAAATAACGTAGCTTTCTATAGGTAAACTAATTTGCTAAATAGGTTCATTAGTTCCAGAGATTACTCCCTACAACCTCTCAAACTCACAAACATTACCTCTTTATATATTATATAGTAAACATTAAATAACTACGTTGTAGCAGCATTTAGTAGAGACATAGAGGAGGGACTTGTATAATCGCTAGAAAGGGTATTATTTTAAAGAGCTTCCCCACATTTAAAAGTACTCAGCCCCATAAGCATATGAAGCCTGTGGCGTTGAAGTTCCATTGCACAAATTGCTAATCGTGTGTCTTTATACCTAAGTCTGATTATAACATATTTTTGGATAAACTTAATCAATAAATGAATGTGCGAAACGGTTAAAAATATAGGTCAAGTACAAAATTAGTTCTGATAGTGATTTCAACTGAAATATTAAAAAAAGAACCGGTCAAGAGCTAGTGATCATCATATAAAACGTGAAATGTTTTTAATTTTTTATCGGCGAGATCTATATTCGTCTTTAGATCAGCGCCATCTCTTGACCACTAGTGTTCATGTTGTCTGAATAAGTGTTCTATCTAGAATATCGTTTTATGTTTCCGGTAATCTTTACATAAACTTCTATCTCATAGAGTTATTTCAGATTTTATTTTATGCAAACTTCTGAGATAAGGGGGGAACGGTCAATTTTTTTTACAGTTTTCGTTAAAATTCGAAAACCAGGCGACCTATTAAAAAAGGAAAAATGTTTGAGAATGTGCAAATAGCGTTCCTTCATATGATACCCAATAACAACATAGTACGAAGCATGCCTTTTAAGTTTTGTCGTTTGAAGAAAAAAACACAACTAAAACTACTTTAGTACTTTTTATTGCTTTTCAAAGTATTCACCACGTAGCTTAATACACTTTTCCATTCGCTCAAACCAGTTGTTATAACATTTATTCCACTCTAAAGTGGGGGTGTTCAAAATGGCTGACTTGAAAGCATCGCCTGCTTCTTAACCGGACTGGAACCTTTGACTACGAAGAGTTTTCTTAAATTTAGGATATGTAAAGAAATTGTTAGGGCTTAGGTCAGGACTGATCAGGTCAAGAATTTCGATCTTCGAGAATTAGTTGTCTCACAGCAATGACGTTATCTTCAGTGAAGGCGGATTTTGGGCGTCCTTCGTTGTCACTAACATCTAGTATGTCCACGATGGAATTCTAAATACCAGCGTTCGACAGTCCGCAGACATAGGGCTTCATCACTGAACACAGATGTTAGCTCTTCAAAACACTGAAGCCGTGTCAGGCCTCTTCTAAAGTTGTAGAACATTATTGCACGAATCTATTCCTTTGAAAGATTCATTTTCGTACGTAACTTGGCAGATTCCAATCGACGCTGTGACCAAACAATAGCATTAATTCTAATACTTTCAATTGTTTTGAGATTCACACATCACATTCGAATATAGAACAGTTCCAAATTCAAAATTTCCGGGAATCATGGAAATGATAGAACTTAAAAAGCATGCCTAGTCCTAGTAGCCCCACTTCGATTTTTTTAAAACCCTTTTCAATTGCTGTTGCAAAAAAAAATACATTTCTGTTTCTTTCTTATTTACAAAATAGTTGAGCAAACGTCATCCAAAACTATTCCAAATTTCAAGTTGATAGCAATAGTAGTAGTTCTTGAGATATCCAGCTATGACAGACGGACAGACTTATTCACACCATAAGGGTCCCTTTTTACCATTTTGGAACGGAACCCTAAAAAGGAAAAGTCACTAACTACTTAAAGAATCTACGTTATAACCATAACTTGATGCACGTTAGAACTCAAACGTGCATCTGCAATGCAAGTTAGAGTTCCCACACGTAAAGACTCTTAAATAGATCACATCCCAAGTAATACCAAAAAATATTGAGGTTAAATCAGAATCGATTTAAATAAAACATTCATTAAATTTTACGAGTTTTTATGTGTATGGTATAATTTATGCTTTCCAAAGATTAAGATTAAAATAAACAGCTGTAATGCAAATAAACAAAAAAAAGTTTTTACCCAAAAAATACAACCACTTCCAAATAAAAAAAAAAACAATTAAAAAATAACTTTAATTTCGGAGGTCGGTGTTTTTGATAGTTTCTTCGTATTTTGTCACCGACTTCCGAAATTCAAATAAGTTTTTACTTTGTTGTATTGTTTTTTAATTTGGAAGTCGATTGTATTTTTTTGTAAAAAGTTTTTTATTTTTCACTTTTTTGTAGTAACCCACACCTAACAATACCACTGGAAAATCGCAGAAAAACGAAATGCACGATTTCGTTTACGTTGGATAACAAAAAACCGTCATCCAAGTAAACTATTTTTTATTTATTTAGATTCAAGAGCAAACCTCTCTTGACTCTAATCTTGGTCAGCAATGACAGAGACAAAGTCTACGATGGAGCGAGCTTACAGAGAAGGAGCATATTCATTCTAACTTTGAACTCCAGCTATTTTGATTTATAAACAAATTTTCCAAACCAATTTTGAAAAAAAATCTATGAGGTCAATCGGAAGTATATCCTTTTAGATTAAATAAGAACTTTTCCAATCGGTCCATAAATTATGGAGTTATGGAGTTATGAGAATTGAGAACCTCCTCCTTTTTTAAGTCGGTTAAAAATGGATAGGCAAGTCTCAAAAATAGTGCCAAAACTAAACGGTGTTTACGGTACCTATAGTTTATTAAACAATATACAATACAACACAATATCACAATCAGAGGAACAGACTTAACCCGAAAAATAGGAGTTTTTGTGGCGTTAAAAGAGACTAGATTGTCATTGTCCCACTGGGAAACATGCCATAAGCAGGAAGCTTGCTGAGTAGACTTGCGTGCCAGACCCCGTCAAAGGCCTTCGAGATATCGAGCGACATGGCAAGTGCTTTGCCGTGGCTCTCGATGGCTTCACCCCAACAGTGTGTGAAATATACTATACAACAAGATCGGCTGTTGATCGTCCCCGGCGAAAACCAAATTGACGGTCAATGTTTTCAAGATAGGTCAGCAACTTACTGTTCAGTACCCTTTCCATAACTTTGCACAGAATGGAGGTAATGGCGATCGGACGGTAATGAGCAGGGTCTGCACGGTCGCCCTTTTTGGGCACAAGCTGCACATTTGCAACCTTCCAGGATTTTGGTAGCATTATTTTTTAAGAGAAAAGCGGAACAAGCGTTTCAATATAGGAGACAGTTTAGGCGCACACTGCCTCAACACTCTTGCTGGAATGCGGTCAAGCCTACTGGCCCAATTCACGTCTAGACTGCAAAATCTTCGGACCTCTTTAATATTAACTGCTAACCTTGCCATCGAAGAGTCACAATGAGGTATAGTTTTCATTGCTTGGAGCCAGCGTCTAGACGTGAACTGCTTGCAAGATGAAAATATTTTTGCTTTCTCATTTGCAGAGTGAGCCAGCGATTCATCAGGTTTCTGCATTGGTGGTAAAGTGGAACAATAGACATTCGTTTTGACCACTTTCAACAGGGACCAGAACTGTCTACTACCCGGAGGGTGCGATACTAGTTTGGCCCCAATACGTACGACATGGTCAAAAGTGCCTTACGTAGAACCAGCCCGGTGAAAGACGGACGGACGGACTGCGGCTTAGTAATGGGGTTCCATTGGCACCCTTTGGACACAGAACCCTAAAGATACTGTTCTAAATTAAGAATTTCAAGATCATATGAAGATCGATTTTTAACAAACAGTGCGACGTCCCAATGTTGAAATCGGAACTTATTTTTATCTGCTATAATGATTAGTCTTTAGGTGGCCAATAACTCGTTATACTCGTAAGTTTAAAATACATTAATACTTGTTGCGATGTTTACTTTAAGCTCAACAATGCTCACTGTGGCGCTACTCTGCATCGCGTGCGCTGCGTACTGGTGGTGGCGACGCAACAGTGCTAAGACAACCGAGCCGCCATACTTACCTGAGGCGTGGCCTATTGTAGGACATGCGCCGTTGTTTTTTGGAGATGCCTGCAGTAAGTTACTTAGTGCTAGTTTGCTTTTCTTTCACTTTCTTTTGCGACCAGTGGGAAGGTGGAGTCTATTTATTTTTCACAAATTTTTCATCGATTTTTTTATTTTTTTATTATTATTTTTTTGTAATGGGTTTGCTCAAAGTCTACGACGGACTGAGCTTACCCAGAAGGAGCCTGTTCACTTTCACGAGATTAGGGTTGTAAGCTTTTGGAAATACAGACGCAGGCAGAGAGTTCCACTCCTTTGCTGTGCGCATTGTAAAAGACGTTTGAAAACGCTTAGTGCGAATTGGTAGAATAGCCACAAGGTAGGGATGGTAAGATGCAGTGCGTCTGGATGTCCGATGGTAGAAGGGGGCCGGTGGAATGAGGTCGTGGAGTTCTTGGGCACACTCACCGAAGTACAATCTGTAGAAGACCGACAAGCAGGCAACCCCACGGCGATTTATTTTTATCATCAGTCAGAAATTTCTATGCTACTACTTAAGGGGGCACCGAGGAAATTATTCATAACTAGCTTTTGTCCACGATTTTGTACGCGCATATCCCGTTTTTTCCCGTTCCCGTAGGAATATCGGGAAATCCTCTTAGAGCTGCCCTACGGAGTGCAGGGAAGCTACATGCCAAATTCCAGATTACTACGACCAGCAGTTTTGGCTGTGCGTTGTCTGTTCGTCACTCACTCACTCAGTATTGGAAGAATTTTATATATTAGTATTGGCGTTCGTTTGATTCATTGCTGCATCGCTATTACTTAACATTAACTTCTATAATTTATGTGTAATATATTTAAGAATTCACTCTCAAACACACAGGGTGACTTCTTACGTTACGACGACTGGAGCGTAAGTTTTGCCTCTCCCTCACGTAGCCCGCCTCTTCTTTCGCGCATTACTGTATCGCAGAAGGAGGTGACTGCTTCCCAGGCCCCCTCGCTTCTGACTATGGATTGCACCAGGGCCAGGCGTGAGAAGTCGCCACCGCCGATCGTCTCGACGAGGATACGGTGTCTACCGTGTCCACCGGGCAATCAAAACAGTGGTGACACCCGGGCTTGTGCTCTACCTAACCACTCCTCAAAGACGGAACACAATAGTGGAATGCCCAGCTCATGACGCCATAAAGATTGACTGTGTTGAGGGGATAACATTTTATCAAGACAATAACATCTAGTTATTGTCTTGATAAATAACATTTTCGTTGCAATAGAAAAGGTTCATCTAACTTCAACGGGTCATCTCATATATCTTTCTCCTACCTGTTTTTAATTGATGTGCAGTAGCAGGGTTTTGTTAATCTATCTCTTATAGACCGTGATTCTGAAATCGTAAATTAAAGAATACCTAACATAATTAATGTTAGGTATTCTAATTCCTATATCAATATTATTCAACTTCCTCTGATCTCGTATCTTTGTACTAAACTATTTTTCACTTTATTTTAAGCAGCTGTTCCGTAAATTCATTGTGATCTTATTTTAAAGAACGATTTACGAATAACTACTCAAACGGGTTTCCTCGAATAATTACTTGCAGATCTTTGGAATCAACTCAACCGCGTAGCGAATTACAGTAACGATTTGGGCGGAGTCATAGCAGGAAGACTAGGACCACGCACTGTATATTGTAAGTATGTTTATTATGGAATAAACTCAATTGAGTAGCAAACAACCTGTACAGATTTATGACAGCACTATTTATCAGAATTCTGATATTACTACATATAAAAGTCCCTAAATGTCATCAGGACGTCGTTGGTACCCCCCTTTACACTGCTCATTACTGACGCGGTGCTGTTGTGCATAATGGCAAAGAAATCGTCAATTTGCGTACAAGCAAACATTTCAGACGCGCTACAGTATCTAAGGAGACCCACAGCACCCTGGAGGCATTATTATACTGAATACGTGTACAGTATAATAATGCCTTCAGGGTGCTGTTGGGTCTGCTCAACCCGGGAGGGTTTTAGGTCCGTATTTCACCAACAGGCTACAAGTGTTAAAAGATTGACAGTACGCCCGCCTTGAAAAGCGTAGTATTTACACCATCCGTACAGCATGCAAACCTGCGGGCTACCATATTACATTAAACCGGCAACGCCCTACGCTCCCTCTCCATGTCTGCATCGTCCGAGAGATCCTTCGTCACCACATGACCCAAGTATGTGAATTTTGTTGCTCGTTTAAAGGGGATTCCATTCAGCTTGATTAAAGGATTTTCGGACGACACTCGGTTTCTCCCCTTGAAAATAAGGAACTCACATTTTAAAAGTTTTTATGTCACTTGCAATGTATGTATGTATGTTTGTTCGGGTGGAATCTTGCTACTCAATTTTGAAGCAGATATCTTCAATCGATTAAGCTGAAATTTTGTATAATACACGTTTAGTTTGGATGACAATACACGATAAGCAATGTGATGTCATTTAATGAGAATGTCATGTCATGTGAGTGATTGAGCGCTCATTCGTAGCATACAGACGTAGTAGTTAGCAATATTTAATTAACAAAACAATAATAGTGACCTAGTTTAGTGAAATAAATAATTGTGACGCAATTTTATTTTTCAGTTTTTTTTTGTTTAGAGTTTAGTTTTAGTAAATGTAATGGAAACATAGAAATAGTGAACTTTTTACAAAATATAATGGATACCAGCCCGGGTAATCCATGCGGTCGACTCCATTCCTCCGCCTCGCCGGGGACGAGGACAACGCAAAATCAAGCCCAGTCAGTTGAAGTTGCATCCACGACCGAGATACAAAAATGGTTGTCATCCATTGAACAGCACCTAAATGAGGTTTGCTCTATTGCCACGGAGGGAAAACTGAACTCTGACCAGAAGAAAATATCGAACTTATGCCGCAAAATAGGATCTGGCACCTCACAGATGGTGGACCTATATCAATCTCTGAAGCAGAAAACCGTCCAAGCATACAACATGGTGGATGACCTACAAGAAAAAAGGAACTTGACGGAACACATTGCGGAGCTCAAGCAGACGATTAAGGACTCTCGCTCTTCTGAAAATGTTTCTTTTGCCGACATGGTGAAGAAGGGTACAAGTGATTTTGTTCGACCAAATAATTTAAGCTCTGTGGCCATTTATCCCAACGATAAATTAAAAACTAGCAATGAAACAAATGACCTCGTGCAAAAAATCATCCGCCCGGAGCAAATGAAGCTGCAGGTTCGTAGTGTCCGCAAAACAAAAAATGGAGGCGTAATTATTAGTACCGAGACCAAAAACGACGCAGATAAATTAAAGCAAGCAGTCCAGCTCTCTTCATCTGGACTTACCGCCGATGAACCCAACAAGCGTAAACCCAGGATTGTAATCGTAGGAGTGCCGACTTCCATGTCTGAAAATGAGGTCTTCAAGTGCATTTTCGAACAAAACGTAGCCGATAAGTTTTCTGGCATGTCTTTGGAATCCTTCCTGACCATTGTAAAACTAAGCCATAAATCTGGGAATAGAGATGCGTCGGCCTGTAACTACGTCGTTGAAGTACCGGCTAATTACGTAAAGCCCTAATTGCTCAATCAAGGCTTTTTTATAAATTGGACTTCCTGTCCTGTTAGAGACTTCACATTGGTAACACGGTGCTACAAATGCCATCAATATGGTCATGCAGCAAAATCGTGCAGAGAGGTCAATTGTATGTGTGGTCATTGTGGTGAAGCGGGACACACGATGTGTGTGTGTAAAAAAATCTGAAATGCCGAAATGTGATACAGGACTCTCCTAGTACAGGCATCTAACATTGTTCTACCTATATTATTATTTAAGATTTATAATTCTATTGTACCAATTCGAATTTTGAATATAGATTTATTTATTTTATTTTAAATCTGCTATGGTGGACCGTCCAAGATTGCAGAATAGTTTTTTTAATGCATTTCTACAATATGGGTATCAAATGAAAGGGCTTGTCGAGAGTAACTCGAAAAATAATGTGACGTAATTCTAAATCCAGTATGGCGGAACATCCAAGATGGCGGAATGGTTATTTTTTATGCATTTCTACCATAATGCCTTCGAAGGTTGGTAGGAATTTGGTGTAGGATGCAACATGTGTCAACACCCTTGCGCCATCCCCTCTTCTTAGTACGGCGGGCTGTGCCGGGGCGGCTGCTGCAGGTGCAGAAAACCTGAAACGGCGTAAATATAACCACCTAATGGGGAGCTATATATTTGAGCCTTTTGGCGTTGAAACACTGGGCCCATGGGGTCTGAGTGCGCATCGAGTCTTTAAGAACATCAGCAAACAACTTGTCGACTGTTCACGTGACCAGAGGGCTGGGCGTTTCTTCGGCCAAAGAATCAGCATTGCCATTCTAAGCGGCAATGCTGCCAGTATTCTAGGCACTTTTGTCATTGACAGCAATGTGAATTATTTTTTGATGCCCAATGATTTATTTTGTTTTTATACGCGTTTGCACATAATGTAATTTGTATTAATAAGTTAGGTTCATATTTCATTAAAATTACTGCACTTCTACAATATGAAATGAAAGTGCTTATTGAGAGTAACTCGAAAAATAGTGTGACGTCAATCTAAATCCAATATGGCGGAACATCCAAGATGGCGGAATAGTTATTTTTTATGCACTTCTACAATATGGGTATCAAATGAAAGGGCTTGTTGAGAGCAACTCGAAATAACCAAAAAAAAAGTTTTTATTTAAATGCTCTAAAAAGACGAAAATAATGTCGCGAGGTTTGCGTAAGTAACTATAAGTTTTTAATTAATCAAACCTTGCGACAAGCTTTTATGATCAATTTCAAAGGAAAATTTTATTTTCTTCTTTTTAGAGCATTTAAATAAAAACTTTTTTTTTATTTTTTTTTTCCTTTAATTTTTCGATGTTATAAGTGAGCCCGTGAGTGGCCGCGTACACTTCACAAAGTTTAATTATGTGCAGCCTTCGTATTCGTAAAGTTAAAAACTAGATCAGTTGGCGTTCCATTCACATGTCTGTGAGGTTCAGGGGAGCTAGACTGCTCCCTCTTGCCTGCCCAGCTGCCGAACGTCGGGTGGAAACGAAGCTTCCATTCAGATCTCTTGATGCACGAACAATACGCTCAAATGTTTACATTACGCGTGCATTTATCATTTGCCAGTTGTTTCTGATCCGGACGACTGCTACACGGTAGCAACTACGTGCTTGGAGAAAGACCCGTTTAACGACTTTCTTATACCATGGCTGGGCGATGGATTAATCACTGCGAGATGTGAGTTGCATACATTTACTACAAAATTAATTTACCTACTTTACCAAATATGCTGCTTTCAGTCGAAATTTGAATAAAACGACCTGTTTATGTGATATAGCCACAATTTTATTTATTTAAAAGAACATTTGATGACATTGTATAGAATAAAAGGACGCCGCAACTACGCTGAAAGTCCTGGTGGAGCAATTTTGGACGACGATTTTGCATAAATAGGGCTCAATCTCACGAAGAACGTGAGTTATATTGGCGTTCAGGGCAGAAATTATTGTCCGTGGTTTGTCAGCATAGACTTCAGATTTCACTTAGCCCGATCTCGGTGGCCAGTTGATGTTACCACCACGTGAGATGACGAACTTCTCACCCAATAAATTAATTGTATGATAATAAATTTTAACAATGTCTACGCTTTTTTAATGTCACGAAAACGTAATGTGTTCCCACCAAATTTGACAGCTATCTCTGTTCAAAGATAGCCACTGAAACTGATAAAATTCGAACGTCCCTATTGAAACCCTCTTAAGTACACCTTTCTAAATTGTATTTAGTTTAATATCCAGTGACAGTTCTAATTAAAAAAATAAATCCCCCAGACGCTACTTGGAAGAATCATCGCAAGCTCCTGAACCCAGCGTTCAATCAGATACTCCTTGACTCGTTCATGGGCGTCTTCAACAGCCAGTCCAGGAAACTGGCAAAAGATCTAGAGAAACATGTTGGAATAGGACCTTTTAATCACTGGACTTACATAAAACAAAACAGTTTGGAGAATACTTGCTGTAAGCATTTTAAATTCTAAGTTGATTCGAATATTCTTATTATCTCAAGACAACAACCGTGTGATTGACTGTTCATTGTTTACAGTAACCTCGCTTGGAGTAGACTTCAAAGACTCGAATCTCAATAGAGAATACATGGATGCTACGGTGCAGGTCTGGAATACTATGGTGGAAAGGTTCACGAAATTCTGGTGGCACAGTCCTTACATATTCGCATGGAGCAAGCTCAAGAAGAAGCAGGATTCATATCTGAAAATTCTGCACAATATATCGAATATGGTAAGGAGAAAGAGCCATAATCTCTTGCCTCAGTAGAAGGGAAAGACCCTCTCACTGATTGAATCGCCGTCATCTTCTCATCATTATCATCTTCCTTATCCCATGTTATTTGGGGTCGTTTTATTCTTCCATTCTGTTCTATCAGTCGTCACTCTATCACTAACTGCCTTTTCTTTCATATCGCTCCTCACACAACCCATTCATCTTTTCTTTGGCCTTTCCCTCCCTCTCCATCCATCCACATTTATGTTCTATCTAGCTTCTAAAAAAATATTGAAGGTGTCATTTAATATTATTATTTTAATATTTCCGATTGGCGATACTAAGGGCTCCTACGTGTTAGCCGTTTGCCGCGGGGACGGCTAACCGCGAGGCTAGCCGCTTTTCCACTACAGAATTTGAACCGCGGCGGTTGAAGGGAGAGCCGGGGCCAGCTTCGCGACTTGCCGGAATCTTGTTTATATGCACTGGCAATTTGGTAAGATATAAGATAGCGGCTAGCCGCGAAGAGTGCGGTGCGTAGGAGCGCATAACTTAAGCATAGGATTTTTAAATAAGAGAACCTAACCTCGAGTCATAGATATTTTTCGTTGTAATGACTAAGTAGTCAAATATTTAAAATGGTTGCAGATCCTTCAACAAAGAAAAGAACAGTTGAATGGAGATACATGCGCTGAAAGAAATATAATACCAGGTATGATAAACGTCAAATAAATGTGCAAAAACGGTCATTGACCCACATGCATTTATTGACATTCCTTGTATCAAAAACAGAAATAAAGATGTGAAGGTATACTGAATCGAGAGAGGTAATATTAGAAAGAAGAGATATTATGGAAATGTACTTAATGCAAGTTTACTTGGCACCTACTCTAATTTTTCAACAATTAAAAAAAAAAGAAAAACAAAGGGATAGCCTTTATTTTTCTTTTTTTCCCTTTCTTATTTGAATTGAGAGACGCCCATTGTTTTTTCAGAACCAATGAGTTTAGAACGTTTACCTAAAATTCAACCTGCTGTCCATTAAGTATGATTTAATTAAATCAAGGGCTCTATTCCTAATACCATAGTGCTCAAGTTTCTAAAAGTGTGCGAAAGCGTCTCATGGTTAACGTAACAGAACGCATTCGCAGAACAATGTTGTTCACGAAAGAGGGAAGATTTACTAAAGTGATGTAACGTCTAACTAGACATTAACTTTCCAAACACCTGACTGAGACCTTTTTTGACCATAACCCGATTTTAACAACAAATTGACTTTACATTGTACCATGACTTGACTTACATGACTTAAGATCCTATGGCCCCTGGCTTCCATTTCTCTGTCAGCTCTACGTTAGAGATGACCTTGGGCCAGTAAATTCCGAGTTTGCGACGAAGACAACGGTTGACAAAGACCTGGATTTGGCGTGAGATTTCCTTTGTCAACTTTCACTTTTCACACCCGTAGACAAGCAAGGATTTGAGACAAGTCTTTGAGCTTAACCCTTCGGTTCAGTTTTCGTGATTGCCAAACATGTCTTAGCTGCGCGAAGGTAGCTCGGGTTTAGGCCATCCTTGAAGTGATATCTTCTTCAGTCCCTCCAGTCTCCGACACGACGCTTCCGAGATAAGTGAATTTGTGGACGCGTTCCACTGCCTCTGTTCCAATTAGCAGAGATGTTGAGTTCTTCACTCCTGTACGCATCTCCTGGGTCTTCCGGGTGTTGATTTTAAGTCCAGTTTTTGCCACTTCCTGGCACAAGGCGTTCAGTTTTGCTTGCATGTGGGCGGGAGTCATACGCACGCCGTGTATGACTCAGCAGGTATAAGTCATCGGCATAGTCCAGGTCTTCTAAGACGTTGGATAGTCCCCACTCTATCCCGCGGCGCTTTTTGTCATATTGTTCCATGAGATCCGTAAATACCCCGTGGTCTACACTGTTGCTGGTTGTACGTTGTTTTATAGAAGATAGTTTCATAGAATTTCATTTCACATAAAATTTTTCGCGTATTATCATTTCATAGAATAATCAATACGCAGAATACTTACTTTGAATAAATTTAAATCATAGATTTGTGTTACAAGTAAACTTTGTTTCGATATTTAATTTTATGATATCATAGAATTACAAATCAAATATTCTTTATCCGCATAATGAGTAGTTAGTTAATATAAAACTTGTTACCAAGAAAAACTTTTCCATCAACTGACAGTTTCTAAATGTTTGACAAAATGCATACCCTCCTATAAAATTACAACATCGCAGTCACAAAAAAAAATGCGGGTAAATTCTACTCAAGTAAAACTTTTCATTCGGGCCCGCTCGAAGGCACCCCGCGAAGCGGCAATGGTGGCAAATGGCGATGGGAATAAAAGACAAAACTATCAAGCATAACCATTAATGCAGCAAGCATACAGCTAGCATGCAGGAAGCATACAGCAAGCATGCAGCAAGCAAACGACATGCAGCATGTAAGTAAGCAAGCATACAGCACATAAACGAGCATGCAACATGCATAATGCAAGCAAGCATGCAGTATGCAATCGACCATGCAATATGCAGAATGCAAGCAAGCATGCAGTATGCAGGCGAGCATGCAATATGAATGCAGCAAGCATGCAGCAATCATGCGGCATGCAACATGCAGCATGCAACAAGCATGCGGCATGCAACATGCAGCAAGCATGCGGCTTGCAACATGCAGCATGCAAGCAAGCAAGCATGCAGCACGCAAACGAGCAGGCAACATGCCGAATGCAAGCAAGCAACACAGTATGCAAGCAAGCATGCAACATGCAGCAGGCATGGTTTCTGTCACGGCTCCGGCGCTGCGGGGCTCCGGCGATCCCACGCGACCTTATCGTCGCAGATGGTTATAACGCTCACCACCGCAGCTTCGGCTCAGCCGCGGTGGCGGGCGTTATAACACCTGCTCCTCAGCTCGCGGGCCGCCTCACCCCTCCACGCCTACGCGGGCTTAAATTACACTCTAGAGGTAGGGCAGACAAGACTACGTGGGGTCGGTTTTACAGCGATTCATTTCTGTCAAAAATTTTTTTGCACCTATGTTGATTTTTTAAGATAGTATTCTATTTTGATTAAATGCTATTTTATAAAAATGGCAATATGTGAAGTTAAATTATTCCGAATAAAATTCTACTATCTTAAAAGTATGCCATGGACAAATTATAAAACAATAATATTTAATTATAATTACATTTCACCGAAGTATAAAATACTGTGGAAAAAAACACCGGACAAACAATATTCGTAAAACATAATTCCACTGTTTGATAAGTTTCTAAAATAAAAAAATGTGATCATGAAATTCATTGAATTGAGTTTCTGTGAAATAGGTTTTTATTCAAGTAAATAGTCTTTGAAATAATAATATTTGACATAAAATTACAACAACCAAATATTATGTGAAACATTTTCGGCGAAACGATATTCTATGAAATTTCTATTTGCGAAACAAGGGTACACCACTGTTGCTACATATGACACCTAAGTAATGGGCAAAAGTTTATATAAAAGATTAACCTTTATTATAGATATTCTCCAAGTGTTTTGTAAAACCTAAGTCCTTATTTTCATCTACTGTTGTATCGCCGTCTCCACGACGCATAAATGGGCATCACACACCAAAGTTGATTTTACCTTTTTCAGGAACCAAATTCAAACCCTTTATGGATATCCTTCTTGAGCAGTCCATAAAGAATGGAGTGTTTAACGACAAAGAGATCAGAGATCACGTGGACACTATGCTTGCCGCCGGCCATGAAACTTTGGCAACTGTTCTGATGTTTACCATGGTACTGCTGGGGTCCTATCCTGAAGTTCAAGAGAAAATATTTACTGAGTATGTGAATATAACCAATTTATGTCCAACTGAACTGATATATCTCGCTTAACAAGTACGCAGTATGGCTTTGCATGGAGCCTTTTATAAAATCACTAGCACTTCTCCCGTGGCTTCATTCGTGCGGGTTTTGTAGGTACTCAACAAACTTCATCTTCTATGTCTCCTTCTTTATAGGGTAACGAGTAAATTACTTATTATTAGACTTAACGTGGGGCAGTTCGCTCTAAACTCAACATTTTTCTTACTTAGAGCATTTTATACTCGTCCTTACTTTAAAATAAAGGTTAGATTTGAATAATCTAAAGTGTAATTTACATGTACATAATCAACCTTAATTATCAAACCATTGGAATAGATAGGGATTAATGTCATTATATCAAAATCACCACTATTCCATTCTGCCCGGGTTTTAATTCAATATTATTTAAACAAAAAAAGTTCATTGTGACTGAACCATAATAGTTAGAAATATACCGTCCGAGATTTTTTTATAGGTACTTCAATTATGTAGTACATCATTTTTATGTATCATCATTATTTTTCTCAGCGCACGCCCAATTATTAAATTTATAAGCAAAATGTTGCTACTTTGGGTTATATTATTGCAATTTTCTTAATGACATTTTTTTTTTTAGATAATATAGTATCGCTTATGTTCATCAGGAATAATGTGGATTTCCAACGGTGAAAGATTTTTTCAAATGTATTTATAAGTTTCGGAGCCTATTCATTTCAAACAAACAAACAAATATTTTTTCCTCTTAATAGTATTAGTGTAGATTATGATATTAGTGTAGACAAAATTAGTAAAAATTTCAATAATGATTATTTTTATTTAATACTCAATATCTTTATTGCATTCCACATGTATTTTTAGTTGGTGAAAACAAAATTAGTTCATGTAGACCTTGTCCGGGCACAGCAAGATAAGTAGGAGAGAGGAAGCATTATTTAATTATGTAAAGCTAGTTGACCCGCGCCTGCATCACAAATTCATTACTGCTCTGCTCCTATTGGTCTTAGAGTGATTATATATAGCCTATAGCCTTTCTCGATAAATGGGCTATCCAACAATGAAATATTTTTTCAAATCGGAACAGTAAGTTCCTGAGATTAGCGCGTTCAAGTAAACAAACAAACAAACAAACTCTTCAGCTTTATTATTAGTAATAGAGTAATAATAATAATAAAGCCGTTTTAATTGTCAATGGACAGGCAGGGCCAATAGTTCTTCCATAGTCAACGATTATTAGTCCACTAAACCAGTCAAACCCATAGTGTTTCATCTTTTGTTTCCATGTTCTACAATAGTCCTGCTCGAACCGGGGATTTTCCTTGGCTATACTTTCACAGTGCATACAGGGATAATCGTCGGTTGGTGTCCCATTCCATTTCAAATATCTAAAGAGGCCTCTGCGAGTTGGCTTCGGCCCCTCATACGCCTACCAAAGGACCGGGTCTCTAGGAAGAGGGACCCGAGAAAGTAAAAAACATAATAATAATAGATATTATTACTTAGCAAACTTAATTAACATCTATTGAGAGATGTGTCTTGTGTGTTAATTGTGTTTGTTTAATCAATACTTTCAGGGTACAAGAGGTCTTGGGAGAAAACAGAGCAGTGAAGAAAACGGACTTGTTGAAGTTGGTGTACATGGATGCAGTTCTGAAGGAGAGCATGAGGATCTTCACCGTTGTGCCATGCATGATTAGAAAACTTGATAAAGATGTCAATCTAAGTAAGAAGATACAATGAGCCATAATATTGGAGTGTCAATGCTACAGTTAGAAACCATTTTTTTTTACAACGCAATGCGCAATCTCCCGAATATGACAGTCCCGAAAATGGTTCCTAGTGCCTGGCAGCCTGTCTATCCTTGACTCCAGTAGTGGTCAAGGTCACGGCGAGGCAAGGGGTGCCAAGAATCCTTAGAGTGGATCCGGCTACCCCTTTTTCATGGATGGGAAATAATCAAATGACTCCTCTCGCTCTGGGTGCAGCAGAAGGAATTGTCAGACTCTTACTGACTAAAACCCATCCGTGTTCTTCCTAATGCCCTTTGCGTTCCAGGGCCGTGGTGGCTCTTTCAAACAAATTCCGCCACCCCAGCATCCGGCTACCTCTACAAACACCAACGACTGGACCATTACTTAGCAGTGATCACCGAACTCGAGGAGGAATTGCAAGTTGCAATAGAGTGTTGTGGGATTGTCTGAAGTCCGAAGAGAAGGGGAAGACACGATCATTCTCAAATCCGGCAATCTGTGTTCTCTTTCCGGGAGGGTGATCAAAAGTTCCAGGGTGGAGTTGGGTTTATCGTTCACGGGTCCCTTGTGTCCAATGTGGTGAAGATCGAGAGTTTGTCGACCAGGGTGGCGTACCCCAGAATTTCGTCAAGATATTCGTTGACGGTCCTACAGGTTTACGCGCAAACCTCGACACGTCCAAATTTTTTGGGAATATTTCAAGTAAACAATACCCAAATTACGCAATCCCCAACATCATCATCATCATCTGCCTAGCCTTTTCAGGCTTCCAGTCAAACTGGATTTAGCTGAATACCAGTGTTGTACATGGAGCGGCTGCCTACCAGACCTCCACAATCCAATACCAGGATATCACTGTACTTCTTGGCAAGACTGGCGTCAGTCGTCGTCGGAACGGCGAAACTCGGTATGTTAAGATGGTCACCCATCCACAGACCAACCTTGGCAAGCGTTGCTTAACCTTGAAGATCTACCTGTGCGGCTGTTATTATTTAGCCACGTGGTCCTCGCAATCCCCAACAAGTTTTTTAAATACTATTTTTAACGAAGGTCCAAAGTTAGAACTAGTTTTAACCGAAATTTAAATTGTAAGTTCTAGTTAACTATTCTATTTCCTATAACTAGGAAATTCCAATTAAAACAAAGGCATTGTGTGAAAACTAGTTTTAACTAGAAAAAACGCGTTATAACTGAGAACGGGTTTTAACTGTAGCATCAACACCGATTGTACAAGTGTCCTAGGAAAGCCAGGAAAGCCGGAATATTTTAAAAATACCTTTTTCATTAGTCAAGGAATTCCCACTTTAGTATAAACTTTTCGCTAAATGCATGTATCTTTCTTTTACTTCCGTTAATTTTGCAGAAAACTACACTCTCTTGGCTGGTCGGACTTGTATCTTATTTTGGTTCGGTGTCCACAAGCATCCGATGTGGGGTCCAGATAGGCACGAGTTCAACCCTGAACGGTGGCTGGAACCTGGCAAGCTGCCTGATAACCCCAATGCATTTGCTCCCTTTGGTTTGGGAAGACGAAATTGTATAGGTAAGGGTGAACGAAAAATATGTTTGTTCTTACGGAAGAATCTATACTAATATTAAAAAGCTGAAGAGTTTGTTCGATTAAACGCACGAATCTCTGGAACTAATAGTTGTAGTCTACATCAAGCAATGACCAATAGAAGCGGAGCATTAATGAAAAATGTGACGCACACGAAGGTGCACGAGTCAGCTAGTTAAGTGTTTTATAATGTCTAAAATATTATAAACCCCAATAATGTCACTAAACCCAGTAATTTAGTGCAATTTGAACGTCAAGTCGGTGTCAAACAGGTATGAGGAACAAAGCGTAAGGTTTTTCATGTTCCATTGAAAAGGTAGGACCCTCCGACCTGATTTGTGAATTGTAATTTTGTTACAAACCTACACTTCTATTACTCTACCAGGTAAAGTCTTCGCCATGATGTCGATGAAGACGACACTTGCTCACGTGGTGCGGAGCTACAGGATCCAGGCTGATCACACCAAGATACGGCTCAAGTCTGATGTTGTACTGAAGCCTGATAATGAAGGATATTACATTAGCATTGAGAGAAGGAATTAGAAGAACATGGCTTACGAAACTTTTAGACTCATCACAAAATATCCTATCAGCAATGTAATACGGGTAGTCAAAAATTCAAAATATTCGGCATCGGCTACTTGTCATTTCGGTGGGAAGCGTACCTATCCATACATTTTGGACTTTGTTACAGTGGTCAACTGATAGACCGACACTGTGTATTTGCTTTTTGGATGCATTATTTTTGTCTATGTTAATATTCCACTACATGAAAATCTAAAATTGACAAATATGGAAAATAATTCGTGTAGATCGAATTTTGGCGTAGTTTTAGGGAATGGTGTTTTAACAAAATACTAAAAGTACTGATGGGTGAAGCTTACGGAGGGGTGGGGGGAGTGAAATAGGTTTTCAAACTGTACCGTGTGACGTATCAAATGAGAGTTTTAAATATATATTTTTTCATCAATTTAAAAGAGGGTTAAGGAGGGTTATTCAAGAAATTTGTCGAAAAATGACCAGATGCCCCCTATCTCCGAAGCTACTGAGTCTATAAAATAACATCTAACAACATGTATTAATGTCTCATAATTTATGTATTTATTGTTAATGTAAGTTACAATTTTCCAAATTAGGAATTTTATTTTTTGGATGAGAACCATATAGCACGTATAGGCATTATTAAAGGAAGGTTGTTTTCGTTACTGTCCATCTTCTTGCCTCCATGTCTCATTAAAAAATTGATCCTATCAAAAAACTACACAGAATATTTATTGTAGAATTTTTTATGTAAATCACAAATATTACGAATATTTTTTGCTATGGGCCACCGTTTACGAGTTATTTTACGAAAAACTAAAAAGGGACCTTTACACCCCCCTACCCTTTAGCTTCACTCCATGCATCAGTACTTTTAATATGTTGTTTATGGCATTTTTTCCTACAACTATATTAAAATTCGCTTATACACGAATAATTAACCTATTTTTTCTTCGTTGGATGGATTACGAATATAAATTAAAATTATAGATTTTTTATTTCTAACGTTTCTATATTTATATGGCTCTGACACATGATTAAAATAGTAAGAAATTAACTGTTTTTTTTTTATATTCGATGATGTACACACATGTAACAATTAGTTAATTATAAGTATTACATCTTTTAAATAAGGTAGCCGTCATTCAACAAATAATAATACTTTTATCTAAAATAAAGAACACACTAAGACGCTGTTTTTCTCCTTTTGATTTTTTTAGGTTTCCGTATCAAAATGGTAAAAAGGAACCCTTATGTTGTGACTAAGTCTGTATTTATTTACTATTTCGGAAATAAGAAAAAAATAAAAATGTTCCTACATATTTTTTTTTGCAACTGAATTTTTAAGAAATCCTTTCGATTTCTTAAAAATTCAAAGCAGTACTAGTGCATGTGCGGTATCAGACAGTGCGCTATTTACACATTCTCAAACATTGTTTTTTAAGACCGAGATGATCACGGTTTTCAACTTTTGACGAAATTTAAAAAAAAATTGACCATTCCCCCATATCTCCGAAGTTTTCATAGAGAAAAATATGAAATTATACTATGTGATATAAAAAAGCTTATGTAAAAATCATGTTAAAAATGAAACGATGTTTCTAAAAAGCACACTTTTTCAGAAATCATCAACAAAAATTACATTAGTTCCACTAGCGTTCGAGAGACGGCGCTGATCTAAAACTGCAATATACATCACAGTGTTAAAATTCTCTGAAAAATACAGGCCTCGTCAATGACAAAAAACATTTCACTTTTACATGTTGCTACGAACCCTCGGTGCGCGAGTCCTACTCACTCTTGACCGGTTTTTTAATATTTTTTTTTTAATATTGATAGGCACGCGTTTGACCACTATCTCACCTGATGGTAAGCGAGGATGTGGTCGAAGATGGAACACGCTTGCCTAGAAATAACCTATTCACTCTTGATTTAAAGACTCCCAGGTTGTAGCTATCAGGAAACACAGACTCCGGCAGGGAATTCCACTCCTTAGCTATACGCACTATGAATGTGTTCCCAAAACGTTTTGTGCTTGTGGGTGGTATGTCCACCATGTACCGGTGGCGCATCGCCGTTCGTCTTGTGGTCCGATGATGGAACGGGCTTGGCGGAATTAAATTATGCAATTCCGTCGCACATTCCCCAAAATGCAACCGGTAAAAAACCGACAGGCTAGCAACTCGTCGTCGATGTTCAAGACTTTGGAGCTTCGACGCGACGAGCCTCTCATTGCCGATGATCCTCTTGGCTCGTTTCTCAATTGACTCAAGGGCATCAAGCTGGTATCTGGCAGATCCATCCCAAAGATGAGAGCAGTATTCCATACACGATCGAACTTGCGCTTGATAGAGTTTGAGCAGCTGTTCCGGCGTGAAGTACCGTCTCACCTTAGCCAGAATCCCCAACTTCTTTGCAGCCACTTGAGCTTTTGCCTCTATGTAAGGGCCAAAATTGAGAGTAGATGTTAATGTAACCCCAAGAAGCTCAAGATGGTCGGTTATCGGCACGGTTTCACCGCGGAAAGATGGAGCTGGGCGGAATTGGCTCCTTTTGGCGGAAAATAGACACGCTTGGGTCTTAGCAGCATTGAACTTGACCAGATTGGCATCGCCCCAATCAGAGACCGCCTGTAGGGACACGTTCAAGCGCTCAACCATTGCCTCCCGGAGAGACTGGATCTGCGACCCACCAGCTCATGCGTCGGACACGTATCTCTCAGCAACAGATCATTAATATGCAGCAAGAACAGTGTTGCCGAAAGCACCGACCCCTGAGGAACCCCGGCATTAATATCCAGCAGTCCAGACGAGCAGCCATCTATGACCACTCGGATAGACCGATCCCTCAGGAAATATGCGATCCAATCACACAAACCGGCGGGCAGACCGAAGGAAGGAAGCTTACTAATAAGGCCATCGTGCCAGACCCTGCCGAAGGCCTTCGAGATGTCAAGGGAGACCGCCAGTGCCTCCCCGTGCTTCTCTATGGCCTTACTCCAGATGTGAATGGCATACGCTAGAAGATCCCCAGTTGACCGATTTCGGCGAAACCCATATTGCCGGTCACTAAGGATATCATTCGCTTCTAGGTACGCCAGGAGCTTATGATTCAGCACGCGTTCCATAGTCTTACAGAGTATGGACGTTACCGAGATGGGTCTATAATTCGACGGGTCAGCTCGACTACCCTTCTTGGGCACGGGCTGCACGTTAGCTTGCTTCCAAGCCTTCGGCATTTTCCAGTCTCAAACGAAAGGCGAAATAGGCGTGCCAAGATCGGAGACAACTCAGGCGCACAAGTTTTCAGAACAATTGCCGGTATCCCGTCGGGACCACTAGCCTTGTTCACGTCTAGGTTACGCAGTACCCTACGGACGTCCTTCTGATGAATGCGAATGTTCGACATACTCGACTCGCATTCACCAGGAGAGGCGGAGGGCGTCGCGCCACCAGGATCCAGATGTGAAGATTCCGCAAACAAAGAAGCAAACAAGTTCGCTTTCTCCTCAGCGGAGTGGGCCAGCGTCCCGTCGGGTCTCAGCAGTGGTGGTAGTGAGGGGCGGCAGAAGTTCGGTTCGACCGACTTAGCCAGGGACCAAAAAGCCTTACTACCTGCTGGGTATGAAGCAAGTTTGTTCCCTATTCGGCTAATGTGGTCAAACCGAGCCCTCCGCAACACCTTCTTGCAGGACTTAGCAGCCCTGTTGAAGGCTCTCTTCTTCTGACTCACGTCATTTGCTTTGCGCGTACGAGCGTCGACCCATGCTAGGTACGCCGCGTGCTTAAGCGCATCGGCGCGATTGCACTCGGCACCAAACCAAGGACGAGCTTCGCCAGATATTGCTTTGTTAGAGAACGGAATGTAGTACTCCATTCCCCTCCGCAACACATCCGTCACGGCGTCCGCGCACGACGTAGCATCAGTGGAAGAAAAGCAAGTAGGCTGCCAAGGGTAACATGCGAAGAAAGATCGCATGCCATCCCAATCTGCTGACTTGTATCGCCATACCCGCCGGGTGCCTCTTGGGCTAGGATCGGGCGGAGAGTAGACAGACACAGACTTCACCAGACAGTGGTCGGAACTACCCAGTGGTGATGAAATCGACACCGAATAGCGGTCTGGATCTGTTGTCAGCAGAAGGTCCAAGCTATTGGCAGTGTGCGAATCAACATCCGGCACCCTCGTTGCCCCCTGGACCAGCTGGGTAAGATTTAACGCAAGCGCTAGCTTTCGCGTCTCTCGTCCAGCATGGTCTGTGCACTGGTATGGGAAGAGCCACTCCTGATGTTGGGCATTGAAGTCCCCCAGTAACACCAATTGGGCAGAAGGGTACCGCTGCTGAGCCGCATCCGCCGCCTCACTCAGGTGCTGTGTAAGCCCAGTTGTCTGCAAATCACCGCTGTGCGAACGGTAGACGCATGCGTAGACAATTTTGTTTAGACCTGTGTCCACCATAGCCCACAGCGTTGAGAACCTGGAGTCTTCAAGGTAGGGGAGACGCCGATAGCAGATGTCGTCCCGGGCGTACATGCATACGCCCGCGCGGGGTCTAAAGTGGTGCTCCAGGGTAAACCCAGGGTAAGACAGGTATGACACGTCCGACGGACATCCGATCTGCGTCTCCGACAGGAACAAGAGCGCTGGTTTCTCGGTCTCAATATGGTGATGGACTGCGGCGAGATTTGAGTGCAGACCTCGTATATTAGAGAGGTGCACTTTATGCGAAAGGACGTGCTGCCGCTGTACAGCTTTTCTCTTTTATTCCTGTTCATTTAAGTGATGGAGGTTGAGGAGAAGGAAGTGAAATGAGGTTCCAAGCTGCTAACCTTCAGGCACGCCCTGACAGGACGACATCTTTGGGGGACTAGTCTGGAGACTGCGGGGACGCCCGAGCCCCTCCCGGGAATGTCCATCGGGCCCTTTCATCTGGTCGCCAACCAGCACGATGGTGCATTCCGGGATTTTTCGTCAGATGGCGGGGCAGCCTTTCATGTGTGGCTAGCACACTACTTGGGCCCCCAACTATCTGCGGTCGGCCAGCGGTGCACCGTGCCTCGGATCCCGCTACCCTCCAAGACTAGTCTTCCGATACGCCCATGCCAGGGCTAGCCTGGCTGGTCTGCCTGCATTGGAACAACTATTTCGACCCAACTCCTCTGAATTGGCTACACTGAGCATCGTACCGGAACACAGCTAAGCCGCTTGGCGGTACGTCTTTGCCCAGTGGGTGGTCACAAGCCATCGGCCGAAGCCTACCTACCTACCTAATATTCATGTTCACCGATTACTCGAAGACTGCTGGACCGATTTAGAAAATTATTTTTTTGTTTGAAGGCTAGGCTTTCCAAATGTTCCCATTGTCAGGTCACGATCTGATGATGGGATCGTATTCAATAAAGTGTGGATACAACTCCAACAACTACAAAAAATAAACGTGCGATAAAAATTGATACAAATTTTATTTTTATATTTTTTTTATTATTTAGGAATGGGCTCTTGACCACAATCACGCCTGATGGAAAGCGATAGATGAGGTCTATGATGGAGCGAGCGTGCCCAGAAGATGCCTGTTCACTCTTGATTGCAGACGGGTTATATGTAGACGGGAAGACAGAGGCCGGCAGAGAGTTCCACACCTTAGCTGTGCGTATAATAAATGTGGAAGAGAAGCGCTGGGTACGACTAGTAGAGATATCGACCAAGTACGGTAAAAATCTTTAAATGACCACAACTTTTTTTCTGGTCACCAATTTAGAAGACACAAAGACTAGATATTGCTCAGAAATAAGCTTAATCTAACTTTGGAATCACCAACAAAATCTGTTCAGTATTTTCGGCGATTAGCGTGAACACACAGACAGACAGACAAAAAAAAATGAAAATGCTTTTTTGTGTTCTATAGCTTTTTTATGATCGCCCTACTCGATTTTTGGTGTTTTTTTGAATGTACAGAAATTACGGTTTCCACTGTTTTATTATAGGTACGTATATAGAATAGATGCGAGTATAATATGAGATAAACTAGGTTAAGAAATCAAATTTTATTTTATTTTTATACGCGTACACAAAATTAATAAAAATAATAAAAAAATGTTATGAAATACAATGTTTTGACTGACTGAGCTTGACATTTCAAAAGTGCCTATAAATGGTTTATTTGAAATGAATGTTTTGAATCTTGAATCCCGCACATGTTACTGAGTAAATAAGTAAAGATTTATAAAAATGAAATTGTAAGAAAATAATTAAAAATCTTTTAGGTGCTTACCTACCTTGGTTACTCTGATGGTTTTGGAAATGTATTTCAATCACAGTGGTTAACTTACCATTTGCTATTATTATCACAGATTAAATCTGCACAATTGCTGACCTATCTTTTACGAACTGTCGGTTGGACTATAATGCATCAAATCACAAGATTGTTTTTATATGAAAACTTCCAAGGTTCCGTAGGATTATACGACGAACGCAGACCTAAATATTATTAAATTCGGCGCCGGAATTTTAAATACCGTTAAATTTCTTAGTAAATTATAAACCGCCTGCAACCATTAATGCGGGTAACTTAGGCCTTCAGTTCATTAGTTGTTTAACAGAATGTCTAGTAAAAGATAGTAAAGTTTACTTTGCTTATAGTTAACTCTCTCGAAAAAAACTTATAAAGAGCATGCAGATGAAGCAGCTTTTCGTCGGCACTTACATACAGGGAATTACATCTGCAAAAAAATAGTTAGTAATCTAATACAGACTTTGCTTAAAGCATAATCGATAGGCAGATAAAACCGCGACTGGTCGATTGGTGTTCGCATGAGATATTCCTAGATATGATACGTAATTTGGTTTAGCCAGAATTTATATATCGGAATCATATAAAAAACTACCAAATTACCTCTAAATCATTGAAATGAAACCATTTTACACCTTATTTTTTTTTCAAAAGAATAAAAAAAATATATTTACTGCTTTGCAATACAAAAGAAAATGGTTTGGTTTTGTTACTTTTTAAAAACATGTATTATTTTTAATTAAAAATGTGGGTATTCGAGTGGCGCGTAGAGGCGTAGTTAGCCCCGCTTGTATGCACAAGCTCATTGGCATGAATACGAGCCTTTATTTTGAATTTTGTTCTCAATCTTATTTCTATTTTTTTTTAATAAAAAAATACTTCAATGCGCTAAAGTTTAGCGCATTACAACTTTTAACAGTTGACTTTTTAGCAGTCGTGATTTTTATGTTATTCAAAAGAGCAGTCGGAGCTATATCTACGTCGCTACAATTCTTTTAGGGAACCTGTATTATAATAATGATCTTATTAAAATAATCGTTTTGCCTTTTGACCTTGAATTGGATCACATCAATCCGAAAGCAAAAATGTAAATATTCCTAATTTAACCACATTTTAATAAAGTATTAATTCAATAAATTTTAATGAATCATTGACATTCAAAGCAACTACGCCTTGTTTTATGGATCAAGTATCTCTGAATTTAGATAATCCTACTATAGGTACTGGCCAAATTGCTAGGCTGTTGAATTAGTGATGAGAAGTGAGCTAGATACTAAAAACGACTTGATCAAGTCCGCCCGATAGTGACAGAGAACATTAACCGCTGTGGAAAATATATGTTAAATCTTAATTTGCTAATAAAATAACAGCTAAAACAAAGTTTTCAGTAAGCAATCGTGTTTTTAGAAAACGAAGATCGTATTCAGACTTTACTACTAATGACGATCTTCAGATGGAAATTTAAATGTATCTAAAGTTTTCGAGTTCTGAACTATTATGAACATGCTCATAGAAAGGTAAAGAAAAAGAAATGCCGGTCATGTACCACTTAAAGTAGATGGGAAAAGTTAGAGATAGTCACGCCGAGCAAGCACGTGAGTAGGATCCACGTGTGTGTGAATGCACGTTTTTCGAGAGCAATGGTATGATTGCGCCTCGGGGTCTAAGGTGACCATAGTGGGTGAAATCCCCACAAGGATCCACAGACATGGAGGAGGTACAAATTCGAGAGCAATGTGATTGCTGTTCGTGGTCAGTAGTAACGGTGGATCGGCTGTGGGGGGACACAACTCTTAATGAAGTTTCCCAAGTCTTAGTTGCGATAGTGATTGTTGTTGTAGATTACGATGGTACTCATGGCTCCGGGTGATGATTACAATGTTTTATAAGATTTTAAAGTGTTAGTGACGTGTCGTGTTAACCGGAAAATTGTGTTTTGTACATAACACATGAGGACGTGTGCCAGGCCCTGGTAACTTAGAACATTTTTTTTTCATTGTGAAAAGTGCCACCTATTCTAAACGCCAGGGAACTTTTTATTGCAGTGTTACCACTTTATTTTGCTTGTAAAATTTGGTAATTTGAAGGAATAATTTATTCGATATTTTTGTTTAATTAATCTATTTACATAAAGAGTTATGATTCAATAACCCTGTATTTAAATATTCTATTGAAATTTTGTATTTTTAGTGATATTTTTACAATGATAGAATCTTAGTAGTAGTTAGTTGATACCAAACGTTAGCAACCGTGTCATAAACGTCAATTCTTCACAAGAAATTTTCCACCGGTGTGATTCAAATGCTTGTGCGAATTTTCTTGTAATTTTGGTGGTTTTTGTGCAATTACGTTGAGTTGAGCTTAGTTCCTCCGTATATTCCAGAAATACCGAAGTTTCAGTAAAGTAGACTGCTTTGTGAAAGTGTTTGTGACATACTTGTAGATAGGCCCTCCGCAAGGAGTTTGGACCATATATCTCAGTGTAGTGTTATTTTACATTTTTCACAATGCCTAGAAGGGTCTGCTGTGTTCCTGACTGCCCAGTAGTAGCGGAAAATGGTGAGTAGTGTGGTTTCTAATATGAACTTTGATAACTTCTATGATGCTAGCGATAAGTCTGATTATCGAAAATAGTTATGTTTATCTGCAAAATCCATTTTGTCAACTTTCAAAGCAGTATTAAAGTTAAAAAAATGTTTTTCGGTTCCGAACATCTGTAAGAAACGGAAACCTTATAATAATAGGACAACTTCTGTCTATCTGTCAGAAAGTTTTCTTTAGATCTACTGGACCGATTCTATTGAAATTTGGTACACATATCGAGGGGTGAAAGGTTTAAGTTTTATAAAATGTGATAAACACAAAGAAGAGTTGAATAATTATTTGCTCCACAAAAGTGTTGTGTTCTTCATAATGAATTGGTGCAAAGAAGTCAGCAATGTCCTTGCTGGCAAAAGTTACTTAAATTTTTGTAATGTGAATAATGAAACTGACACCATCTTCCTACGGGCTCGAGAACATTATGAAAAATCAAAGGGTGCGAAACGAGAGAGAAAAACTGGTGTATCTATTAATCTTTAATTAATAAATTTATTTAACAATATATTTTGTACTTATTTTACTTATCTCAATCCCTTTACGCCACTACCCAAGATATTTAAACTTTTGTGTCATATAATTATGCTGATATCAAAAGATATCAGCATAATTATATGACACATAGTTTAGTAAACGAATTTTAAATAAAACAGCGAGATTATAGATGCATAGCTATACGTATGGACTTACTTTTGGTTCCTGGCTTGGCGTTCAGGGGGCGCTGATCGCTAAGTAAATTCGAAAACGTCAGTTGCCAGTCTATACCAGTTATATATATATTAGTCTATGACGTGTGCTAGCAAGATGACCGTGTTGGAAATATGTCATTCGATTGAATAATTGGAACACCAACGCCATCTAGTGACGTTCGGTGGAGTCTACTTCGATACTGAGTTTGCAGAGTCAATTTTGGTCTAATTTCTTGAATAACTTTTAATCTGATTGTTTTAAACTATGAATAAAAAAACTACAAACTCCACAATAAGTTCTTTCATTTGATATAACGCACGATACAGTTTTAAAAAGTTTTTTTTGAAATTTTCGAGTTTGATCCCCAAAAGTCTGTATTTTTTTTTTGTACCGTATTTCACCAGAATTGATCCAGTAGATACGGACAAAAATGGTTGTGACAGACGGACAAGCAGACAGACAGACACTCAAGTGGTCATATAAGGGTCCTATATCCATTGCGCCGGACAACTAGAGTTACTTTATTATTATACTGATTATTGTCCCAACGAACTTCGTACCGCCTCAGAATTGGACGATATTTTCGCCAATTGTCAACTGATTTCGATTATTATTTTATTATGTTTGAAAGAGTAATTTCCCGGACTAAATAAAAATGATTATTAAAACCTACCGACACGCCTCGGCTTGAGACGGGTGCTGTTAATAAAACCGTCATTCGGCATAAACCTTCCTTGATTGGAGTGAAAAACCGTATCATAACCCGTGTCGTGGTTTAGGAGAAGTAAGCGTAAAAATCGAAACGGACAGACAGCGTCTTTGTTTGTTCTACATCAAAACACTAGATGCCCCCCCCAACTTTATCTGCGTCACAATTTTTATTACTGCTACGCTCCTATTGTTCTTAGCGTGATGATATATAGCCTATAGCCTTCCTCGATAAATGGGCTATCTAACACTGAAATAATTTTTCAAATCGGTCCAGTAGTCCTAGTAGCGCGTTTAAGTAAACAAAAAACAAAAGCAAACAAAAAACAAACATACTCTTCGGCTTTACATATTAGTATAGATATGGATAAAGGTACTTTTATTACTAACTGACCCGTGCCCACTTTGTTGGGCAGTATTTTCGGGTTAGTATGACCCTCACAAATAACGTGACTTTCTATTGGTAAAAGAACTCAAAATCGGTACCGTAGATCCAGAAATTTCCCCCTACAACCTCACAAACTTTACTTCTATATAATATTATTAGTATAATTATAGATTTATGTTAAATGGCGGCTACAATATTTAATAAAAGGTCTGGCGCGCGGCGCATTTTAGCTGCATGGATTCATTTGTTTGAGAATGTGGGTCTCCGTTTTCACCGGAGTAGGTGCACACAACACTCGACCCCGGTCCACAAGGCGTATCTCACTGTGCTCCGACACCGCTTCGACATAGTCGCGGGTTAAGATTCGTGTATCGTTTACCGCATGCCCAGCGTGCATGGTGTTAACAGCGTTGAGTTACGTGAGAACCATATTCGAGCAAGCCACGCGTGTATAAAGGAAGTCAATCGATGCGTAGTGTGCCCATTGGTTGCAGTGGACAGAATCACAAACATTTTCTTGCAAAGCAAAGCCGTAGCCTCTAGAACGACACTTAGTTTCAAATTACTATATAATACGATTTAAACATGCATTAGAACCAAATAAATAATGATTAAACAAACGTCAAAAAATAAATCATTAATTTTAATTTATATTTAATACAAAGAAAAATAATGCAAACAAATAAATCGTTAATTTTAATTTATATTTAATACAAAGAAAAAGAATGCAAACAAATAAAACAAAGATACATTGTCGGTTTACCAGTTGACAAAATTGTCATTTCGGTGTAGCACATTCATGCATTTTGGACTTTGTGAAAAAATTATCACTAAGTCAAAAATGTGACCCGTGGCCGATGCCGGATATCTTGAACTTTTGACTACTCGCATTGCCTTGCTGATAGAATATTTTGTGATAAACCTATGATTCCGTAAACCCATGTTCTTCTAAGTCCTTCTCTCAATGCTAATGTAATGCCCTTCATTATCAGGCTTCAGTACAATATCAGCCTTGAGCCGCATCTTGGTGTGATCAGCTTGGATCCTGTAGCTCCACACCAGGTGAGCAAGCGTCGTCTTCATCGACATCATGGCGAAGACTTTACCTGGTAGAGTTATAGAAGCTTATTAAAAAAATTACAATTCACAAGTCAGGTCGAAGAGTATTTGCTTTTTAATGGAAGATGAAAAACCATACGCCTTGTTCCTCATAGCTGTTCGAAAACGACTTGACTGGCCACAAAAAAAAACACTAACTAAAAGCACTGGCTGACCCCCGCAACGTCGACTGCGTCACATTTTTCATTAATGCTCTGCTCCTATTGATCATAGAGTGATGTTATACATGCAGTTTACTACTAGTAGTTTCAGAGATTAGCGCTTTCAGCCAAACAAACTACATGAATTCGATCGTAAGAAAAAATATCGTTTTCGTTGACCCATACCTACACAATTTCGTCTTCCCAAACCAAAGGCAGCAAACGCGTTGGGGTTATCAGGAACCTTGCCAGATTCTAGCCACCGTTCAGGCTTGAACTCGTGCCTATCTGGACCCCACATCGGGTGCTTGTGGAGACCGGACAAAAATAAGCCACAAGTCCGACCAGCCAAGAGAGTATAGTTTTCTGCAACATAAACGAAAGTAAAAGAACGTTACATGCATTCACCGAAAAGGTTTTACTTTAGTGGGAATTCCTTGACTAATGAAAGAGATCTTTTAAATGTTCCGAAGTGCTGGCTTTCGTAGGAAAGAGAATAACTTGCATAATCGGTGTTGACACTCCAATACTATGGCTTATTGTATCTTCTTACTTAGATTAACATCTCTATCAAGTTTTCTAATGATTAATGGCACAATGGTGAAGACTCTCAAGCTCTCCTTCAGAACTGCCTCCATGTACACCAGCTTCGACAAGTCCGTCTTCACGTCTCTGTATCCTCCCAAGACCTCTTGTACCCTGAAAGTATTTTATACATTTAAATAATCTTCATTGCCATTCCTGACTAGTTTTGTGATTTTATAAAAGGCTATTTGCGAAACAATGCTGTGTACTCATATAGTTAAGTTATATATATAATATATTAGATCAGTTGGATATATATTGGTTGAGTATTCACTTACTCAGTATATACTTTCTGCTGAACTTCAGGATAAGAGCCCAGCAGTACAAGGGCAAACATGAGAGCATTTGCTGTAGTGTCATGGCCGGCGGCAAGCATAGTGTCCACATGATCTCTGATCTCTTTGTCGTTAAACACTCCATTCTCAATGGACTGCTCAAGAAGAATATCTATAAAGGCTTTGAATTTGGTTCCTGAAAAAAGTAAAATCAACTTTGGAGATGAAAGAGATTAAACGACGTAGAGACGATTTGACGTTTTGACGTTCATACCGGTGGGATCTGTGTCCGACTTGATAAGCGCAAAAAATAAAAACACGACGATTAAGTGATTAAAGTCTTTAATAAAGTGTGTAGTGACATGATACATAACATATAGTGTGGTGGAATTACGCTATTGCTCCTAATGTTTGTAAATCTGGTGTAAATAAATAACAAATCGTCACCGAACATATTCTCATACCCACAACTTTCTAAATTAATTTGAATCGACAACTGTCAGCGACTACGTTTCCATAACTGTCAACGTCTACTTTGACAGCGTTAATTAAGTTCATTGAACTCGAATCTACATCGAACTCAGCCAAAACAATGCCTGCTAAGTGTGGAGGATGCGGCAAATTTGTGTCGGCAACAGACACGACGAGGTGCACGAAATGTGGCGGCATCTATCACCGTACGTGTGTCGGCCTCCCTGCGAAAGGTCCCACAGCCACCATTGGGCAGTGCCCCGAATGCAAGAAAAACGTCCGCAGGGATAATAAGGCTGAGACACCTGTTCGTGGGTTGGTAGCTGAGCTGCAAGGTGAGGAGCCGGCGGATGTGCCTTTGTCGACGCCGCCGCTGATGACGACGTCGGAGCTAGTAACACCTGCGGGTGCAACTCAACTGCTGGTACATCAGGTGTCGCCTCAGTCAGCGGCTGCGTCACTACCTGAGTTCCCGCGGGACGTGGGCGCTGCGTTGAGGTTGGTGGTGGAGGAATTGCGCACCTTACGGTTGGAGGTGTTGGAGCTCCGGAAAGACGTGGCCGATTTGAAGGCGTCCAACGACTCGTGTAGGAATCGTATGGACGGGATTGAATCCAGGTTGGAGGTGCTCGAGAAGCATCGATGTGAGGGTTGCACTCTATCAGCGGATTCGGGAGCTGTGGAGAGCGTAGTGGAGCAACTGAAGCGAGACCTGAATGACAGGGATCAGGAGCTGATGGCAAACGATCTAGTCATTGCAAACGTGCCTGAGGCTCAAGGAGAAAACACCACACATCTCTTCCAGCTAATTGCCACGAAGCTGGGGGTGTCTCTAGATGACCGTGACATTGTGAGCGTGGAGCGAGCAGGAGGTAGACACATCAAAGCAACTAGCCCTACCGCATCGACAGATCCTCGCCCTCGTCCTATCATGGTGCGCCTTGCTCGACGTGACCAGCGTGACGCCCTGTTAAATGGCGCTCGGGTGCGGCGTGGCGCTACGACGGACAATCTTGGTCTCGCGGGGAGGCCAGTACGCTTCTTTGTCAACGAGAGGCTGACTAAGCTGAACCAGCAGTTGTTTCGCCGAACAAGGGCTGCTGCGGGGGTGCACGGCTGGCGCTTTGTTTGGTCGAAGCGTGGTCGCATCTTGGTTCGAAACAAACCCGGAGACCCCACTCACAGGATTACATCTGAGGACGACATTAGGAATTTTATTGGACTTTACTCAGAAACAAATAAATAATCCATTGTTTGGTGCTCTTTATTTTAGTTTTGTAATTAGTTATAGCTTTATTAGTGCAGGTGTTCAGTTTATAAAAGTTGTGCGTCGTATTCGTAATGGTAAGGGGAGATGGGGTTATAAAAGTGAGTATATTGCGGAAATAACACAAAACATATTTTATTTACATACACTACAAATACATGAAACATATTTAAATAAATTTAAAACACATATATATCAACTTCATCAACACAGTTCTATTCCTAAATTATATATTATAATATGCATGGAATTAGTTATTTTTATTTTATTTTTTTACATAACTTCAGATGGCTAAGTCTAAATTATTGAGGTTTGATTTGTTTAATGCTGGCTCACTGGCAACTAATCAGGATGAGTTCCTGATTGCTATGTCACAAAACACAGTGGATATTATGGCAATTACTGAGACATGGCTGAGACCTGGGGAGGAAGGCCGAGCGCCTAAGGTTCCAGGTTATAGGTTGAAGCACGTGCCACGCCCAGCGACTATGCGCGGGGGGCGAGGTGGGGGCGTAGCTTTTTATATTAAGACGGGAGTAAGGGCGCGTGTACGACCACATTCAGAACACTCTGGTGTGGAACAGATGTGGTTAAACCTAACAATTAATGGTAAAAGGTTATTGATAGGCACTGCATATAGACCACCCTGGTTTGAACTGTCGAAATTTTTGGATGGGTTGACTGACAGTATTAGCGCATTGGCACCATATGATCATTTGGTGGTGATGGGGGATTTCAATGTTAATTTATTGGACACAAGTGGTGCAAAAACCAAGGATTTAGTGGAATTCCTAAATTACACTGGTCTAACTCAGGTAGTTCAGTCACCAACCCATTTTCTAGGAAATAGTAGTACCTTGATAGACGTCATCTGTACTGATATAGGGGTACGTAATGTACAGGTTAATCATATCAGTGAACTTGGTCATCACTCATTTATAGTGTGTGATACTGTGGTTAAGAAAGTCAAGAGCAAACCTAGGCTGGTTGAATATCGACCATTAAGGGATATTTTGGAGGACTATTTTGCAGCAGATCTGGAGTCAATGCCTTGGATGCAAATAGGCTCACTGCCTGATGTGAATAGTATGGTAGATTGTTTCAACTCCCTTACTACCCAATTATTTGACTTGCATGCCCCCATAAAGAGAAGGATAGTTAGGGACCGTCCCACACCTTGGATAACAGACAATATAAAATTAATGTTTAAGTTAAGAGACAAGGCAAAGAAAAACTATGATAAGAGCAAACAAGACACTAAAAAAAAATATTATTTAGACTTAAAAAAACATGCTTCTGCTGCTCTGTTGCGAGAAAAGAAGGCATACTTTGATGGGCACATTAATAATCAGTTGAAAAACCCCAAAAAACTATGGAAAAATCTCAAGTCCGATGTTCTTTCAGAACATAGTGATGGCACGCTCCCCGGACAATTTAATGACCCAGATGAGATTAACAGGGCTTTTCTTAATGTGCCCGGTCAGTGCACTTTGTCCCCATCACAGCTGTTATATTTTGACACTAACCGATATGGGGATGCACATTTCAAACTGCGACTCGTTAATGAGAATGATGTTGGAAAAATTCTTAAGAGCTTGGGGTCGAATGCTAAGGGAACGGATGGCCTGAGTCTCGATATGATTATGCTCACCTTACCCACCACCCTCCAGGCCATCACCACTATAGTAAATAAGTCAATCGAAACAAACACTTTCCCTGACTTATGGAAATGTGCTATAGTGCGTCCATTGCCAAAAATCAGCAACCCAAGCTCTTTTAAAGACCTGCGCCCTGTAAGTATTTTGCCTTGTTTGTCTAAGGTTTTAAAGAGGGTAGTTTACAATCAAATGCTAGAGTACCTGGAAGTTAACAACATGCTCCCAGACCTTCAGTCCGGTTTTAGGAAGGGTCGTGGGACGGCCACAGCTCTTTCTGATGTAGTGGGAAATATCCTGGAAGCACGGGATAGGGGGGAGGGAACAATCCTTGCACTTCTTGATTTTTCACGGGCCTTCGATGCGATCAACACCACTCTATTACTTTCCAAATTAGCCTATTATGGTTTTACTACGGAAACAGTAGAGTGGTTCGCTAGCTACATACAAAAAAGGTCACAGCTCGTGGAAGTACAGAGGGATGATGGATCAACTATGTTATCCTCTCCTCGTCAGGTGTCACGTGGTGTGCCCCAGGGATCGATTTTGGGACCCCTTTTGTATATTATTTATAGTGCAGATATTGTTGAATCCTTCCATCATTGCAGATACCATATGTATGCAGATGACATTCAATTATACATTTCATTTAAGCCAGCGGATATAAAACAGGCAGTGGAAAAAATTAATGCAGATCTAGAAAGAGTAGTAGAATGGTCAGATGATAACTCACTAGTTTTGAACCCGCTGAAGTCTAAATTCATGGTCTTGGGAAGTAGGAAAATGATCAGTGCTATGCTGTCGGCCAATCCAGAAGTTTTTATCAGAGGGGATAAAATAGATAAGGTAGAGGAGGCATGCAATCTGGGTCTGACTATGGACCCCGAGCTGAGGTTTTAGAAGCACATCAGTAATGCCATGAGAAATTGTTTCTATAGGTTAAAACTTCTGTATACAATAAGAGCCCATCTGAGTGTTGATCTGCGTAAACAACTAGTAGACAGCTTAGTTTTATCAAGACTAAATTATTGTGACACGGTGTATGGACCATGCCTGTTAGCAAGAACTGAAAAGCTAATACAACGCATACAAAATGCATGTGCACGGTTCTGTGTGAATATACCACGTAGGAGTCATGTCACTCCTTATATCAATGACCATAACATCTTGAAAATGGCAGCAAGGAGGGAGTTGCATTTGGCTAGCTTACTGTTTGGAGTTGTCACAACACAGAAACCACACTATTTATTTGAGAAACTAAGTTGGAGACACAGCAAGTATGAATCACGTTTCTCCACATACCCTCTTTGCACACCACATCACGGGACCGCAGCGTTCAGGGGGAGTTTCAAATATGCCGCCACACACTGTTGGAATGACCTTCCTCCACCAATCAGAGTCCTGAAATCAAAAAAACATTTTACAAACATTTTAAAAAAATATTTCCTGCAAATTCAAAAATCCACATAACTTGTAGTGTAAATCAGCTCACATTCAGCACTTTTGCTTACCTCATGGGTCATGGCCTACAGGCAATGGAAGTTCAGCAGTGGTGGTGGTCTTTGGTTGACTCCGCCCTGTTCAGAATCAGTATTCTAACCCTCAAGGTTGATCCTATATTCGTGGGGCATGGTGGCTGTGTGTATGTGAAACTTTGAAGGGGTTGGGCATTGCGTTTGTCTCCACATGTCTCTTTCGAAGTGTCGATGGCTGTTCCAATCGACCTGCGATTCATTATTCGGTTCATTCGGCCACCAACCAACACCATGTCAGTACAGTTTCTGCGCCTCATCTCTTGTTGTGTACAGGGAATATGACAATTTCACCACTTAGATAAGCAAATATGCAAATGGCCGCCATCATACTGTGTTGGAAATGATGGGATATGTATAATAATAATAATAATAAATCTGTGGCTCGGCTGTCAAGCCAACTGACGTAAGGAATTTTTCATCCCGTATTTTTATCGATTTCAATTTAAAAAAACCATAGAAACAATGCATTTTATACCGAACACATCAAGAAAAAAAAAATAGAACCACACGAAATTAAAAACAACTCACTAAATGAAAAAAAAAATGACAATATGGAAATAAAATGTTGACACGACGCCGAGCACGACTACAAGCCGCACCAACACCATCTTCGGGTTCGTCGCCGAGCTCCGCCTCGCAGCCGCCGGGACCTGCGCCAGCCGCGAGTCCAGAGATTCCGGTAGCTGCAGTTGCGTCGAGCTCGAGCGACGAATACTTCTCGCCGCCGACGACACCACCACCTGCGCGTCGGCGCGGACGAGGCCGACCACCGGCCAGCTTAGGACCTCGAGGCCCACCGGTCTCTGATAGGGTCCCCGCTATCGGTGGAAGTGTGCAGCGTATGAAATGGACTCAAGCCATAAATGAGAACGTAATACGCTCATACTTTGGGGCTACAGAGGGGGGAACTAACCTGACTGCGTACCGTGGTCGGATGCTCTCTCTGTTTCAGGTACTTGAACCAGCTGTCAGCGTATCGGCCCAACGACTGTCGGATCAGGTGCGCGTCATCCAGCGTAACCGTATGTTGGATGATAGTGTGCTTGATCGCCTCCGAACTGAAATGTGTAGCCATGTCATTGCTCCTCCGTCGCAGACTGTGGCACCAGCATCGTCAACCCAATTGCCCAGCCACGCTGACGAGGAGAGTAATGACAGGGTTACAAACGTAAGTACCCAGTGCAATAACGAATTGAGGAGTGCTTTGGAGTGTGCTATTCGGGAATACCGCTACATGCCGCCTGAACTTAGACCACGCTTACCTCGTTTGCCCATGCATAACAAGAACAGGGCGCTGGTGGCTGCTCTGGATTCGCAGTTGTCAAGCTATTTTGATAACTGTGATAACCTCACCGATGCACATTCGATTATGTACTGCGCGGCTGTAGCGGCATGTCGTGTAGCTCATGTCAAAATAAAAATAACCAATGACAGAGCTACACGACCAAAACCAGCCGTACCAGCTTGGCAGTGCAGGATCGAGCGTCGTATTGGTGAGGCCAGAGCGCTAATCGGCAAACTGATCTGCTTCAGGGAGGGCAACACACGCCCTAGAGTGATGCGCTTTGTGAGACGGGCGTTTTCGGGGACTGATGTCAATCCCCGAGATTATATATCTCGTGTCACAGAGCGCATCGACTTCCTGAAGCAGAAGGTGTATGCATGGGCAAGCCGTATTCGTAGGTACAGGCGGCGAGTGGAACGATACACCCAGAATCGCACATTCCGAAGTAACGAAAGGTGGGTATATAGGGATTGGGAGCGACCGCACCAAGGTGTGACTGACACGCGCTTGCCGGATGATGATGCTATGTGTTCATTCTGGCGCAGCATCTGGTCGGTTCCTGTCAGTCATACTGAGGGTGACTGGACTCGGGAGGTCGAGCGTGTGTGCGATCCGATACCAGAAATGGGGGCAATTTCCATCAGCCCCCAAGATGTAGCTTGTGCAGTCCGTCCGTTGCCTAACTGGAAATCTCCAGGGCCGGACGGGCTGCACAATTTCTGGATTAAATGGTTTACGAGATCGCACGCTTGCTTGGCGTCTCAATTCCAGTCTGCCTTAGAGTCTGGGTCGCTACCCCAGTTCCTAACTACAGGAATAACCCACCTGCTCCATAAATCAGGTAGTACTGCGGAACCTAAAAATTATAGACCGATCACGTGTTTGCGGACGGTCTATAAAGTTCTTACATCCATTTTGAGGGCAAAGATTAATAGTCATATTAACAACAACAACATCATGTCTGCCTCTCAGAATGGATGTAGGAATGGGTCCCGCGGTACTAAGGAGCTACTCCTTATTGATATGGCCATTAGCCAACAGGTTCGGCGTTCCCGAAAGGATCTGTCGACATGCTGGATAGACTATAAGAAGGCCTATGACTCGGTGCCTCATACATGGCTCATGAGGGTGCTAGAATTGTATAAAGTTGATGCAACGCTACGCACCTTCCTGATGTCGTGTATGGGGCAATGGAGGACAGTCCTTCGCTATCCAGGATGTCGAAATATCCAGAGGAATATCGAATCGGTAAGGATCGAGCGGGGTATATTTCAGGGCGATAGTTTGAGTCCACTTTGGTTTTGTCTAGCCTTGAATCCTCTTAGCACACTGCTAGAGAATTCAGGGCTAGGCTATCGGTTGAAGAGAGGTGGTCAGGTTATATCTCACCTCCTTTACATGGATGATCTGAAACTCTTTGCCCCCACTAATCTGCAACTGATGGAGCTACTGAAAGTAACTGAAACATTCAGTAACGCCATCAGGATGGAATTTGGTGTGGACAAATGTGCGGTCATGCATGTAAAGCGTGGAGAGATTATGGAATCCGTGGGAACTCAACTCTCGGATTCCATAAACCTGAGATCCCTCTCTCCAACTGAAACTTACAAGTATTTGGGTATGTCGGAAGCGTTAGGTATCAATGTTACTGACATGAAGCAATCGTTGAAGGAGCGCTTCTTTGGCCGCCTGAAGAAGGTATTTAATAGTCTTCTATCGGGCGGAAACAAGGTGCGCGCCTTCAACGGTTGGGTCATGCCAGTATTGATGTACTCTTTCGGCGTACTCAAATGGACTCAAACGGAACTTGACGCCCTGGATAGGCGGGTCCGTACACTGCTTACTGCGTATCGAATGCATCACCCACGATCGTCGGTAATGAGACTGTATATCCCGCGAAAGTGTGGAGGTCGAGGATTTTTAAATGCTAAGACTCTCCACAATCGCGAGATATGCAGTCTTAGGGAATATTTCCTAGCTGTCGACGTGGGTATGCATCGAAATGTAGTGGCGGTGGACAAGGGACTCACTCCGCTCTCCTTGGCAAATGAGAACTGGCGCAAACCTGCAGTGCTTGACACTAACGATCGCAGGGCGGTATGGCAGAGTAAGGAGCTTCACGGACGCTTTTTCCGGGCCCTACATGGGCCTGACGTAGACCAACTAGCGTCCGTAGCCTGGCTGCGTTTCGGTGATCTTTTTGGAGAAACCGAAGGTTTTGTTTGTGCAATTATGGACGAAGTTATCATGACGAATAACTACCGGAGATTTATTGTGAAAGACGGCACGGTCGACATATGTCGGGCATGTCACCGTCCGGGAGAATCAATTCGCCACATTGTCTCTGGTTGTTCTCGTCTAGCTAACGGAGAATACTTGCATAGGCACAACCTTGTAGCCAGGATTATCCATCAGCAACTTGCTCTGAAATACTCTCTTGTGGAGTCGGAGGTGCCATACTATAGGTATGCGCCCGACCCAGTTCTCGATAATGGCAATATCACATTGTACTGGGATCGGTCCATCATCACTGACAGGACTATTGTTGCCAATAAGCCTGATATAGTGGTGGTGGACCGAATTGTGAGGCGTGCAATGATTGTAGACATAACCGTCCCGCATGACGAGAACCTCGTGAAAGCCGAGAAAGACAAACAAATCAAGTATATTGACTTGGCTCGCGAGGTTGTCGACATGTGGGAAGTGGACTCCGCAATCATTGTACCGATAGTCGTATCGGCCAATGGCTTAATAGCCACGAGCCTCGACCAACACCTTAGGAGGCTCTCGTTGGGCAGCTGGATCAAGGGCTTGATTCAGAAAGCGGTACTTCTGGACACGGCTCGCATTGTCAGGAGGTTCCTATCTCTGGAGCCCTGACCACCGGTAGCTTGGACCCTGTTCCCGATATCGGTGGGCTACTATTTTTATATTTTTAAATGTTTTTATTTTTCTAATGTATATATTGTTTAAAAATGTTTAAAAATATCTAAATATGTAAAGAAAATAAATAAAGGAAATAATAATAATAATAATAAGTTAAATACTAGTGATGAAGCTATTCGACCAAAACCTGCTGTACCAGCCTGGCAGTGCAGGATCGAGCGGCGGATCGATGAGGCTAGGGCACTCATCGGCAAACTATACTGCTTCAGGGAGGGTAACACACGACCACGCGTGATGCGCTTTGTGAGACGGGCGTTTTCGGGGACTGGTATCAGCCCTCGAGATTACACGTCCCGTGTCACGGAGCGCATTGACTTCCTGAAGCAGAAAGTTTATGCATGGGCGAACCGTATTCGGCGGTATAAGCGGCGGGTTGATCGATACTCACAGAATCGCATGTTCCAAAGCGATGAGAGGTGGGTATATAGAGCTTGGGAGCGACCTGAACAAAGTGTGACGGATGTGTGCCGCCCGGATGATATCGCCACGAATACATTCTGGCGAAGCATCTGGTCGGTGCCCGTCTGTCATACCGAGGATGGCTGGATGCGCGATGTCGAGCGCGTGTGTGATGCTATGCCACAAATGGAAAAAATTATCATCTCCACATTAGATGTAGCCAAAGCAGTCCGTCCGTTACCGAACTGGAAATCTCCAGGACCGGACGGACTGCATAACTTCTGGCTCAAATGGTATAGCAGCTCACACGCGCTCCTGGCAACTCAATTCCAGTCATCCTTAGAGTCTGGGTCGCTACCACAGTTTCTAACAACTGGCGTTACCCACCTGCTCCATAAGACCGGTAGTCCCGCGGAACCCAAGAACTATAGACCAATTACTTGTTTGTCGACGGTCTATAAACTTCTTACATCCATTCTGAGAGTGAAGATCAATGAACACATTGAGACTAATTCAATTATGTCCACCTCTCAGAATGGATGTAGGAAGGGGTCCCGCGGCACTAAGGAGCTTCTCCTCATAGACATGGCTATAAGCCAACAGGTCCGTCGATCCCGCAAGGATCTGTCGACATGTTGGATAGACTACAAGAAGGCCTACGACTCTGTGCCACATACATGGCTCATGAGAGTGTTGGAGTTGTACAAAATAGATGCAACTCTACGCACCTTTCTTGAGTCATGTATGAGGCAATGGAAAACAGTCCTTCGCTATCCAGGATGTCGACCAATTCAGGGGGACAATGAGCCTGTGTGGATTAAACGGGGAATATTTCAGGGTGACAGTTTGAGTCCGCTTTGGTTTTGCTTAGCTCTGAATCCTCTAAGCACATTGCTGGAGGGTTCAGGTCTAGGCTATCGGTTGAGAAGAGGTGGTCAGGCCATATCTCACCTTCTTTACATGGATGATCTGAAACTCTTTGCCCCCAACAATTCGCGACTGATGGAGCTACTGAAGTTGACTGAAACCTTCAGTAGTGCCATCAGGATGGAATTTGGTGTGGACAAATGTGCAGTCATGCATGTAAAGAAAGGGGAGATTATGGAATCTGAGAGAATTCAACTCTCGGATTCCATACAGGTTAGATCACTCAGCTCGACCGAAACCTATAAGTATTTGGGTATATCGGAAGCGTTGGGCATTAATGTTACTGACATGAAGCAATCGTTGAAGGAACGCTTCTTTGGCCGCCTAAAAAAGGTTTTGAATAGCCTTTTGTCGGGCGGAAATAAGGTGCGCGCCTTCAACGGTTGGGTCATGCCGGTATTAATGTACTCTTTCGGCATACTCAAATGGACTCAAACTGAGCTTGACGCCCTGGATAGGAGAGTACGTACACTGCTGACCGCAAACCGGATGCATCACCCACGATCGTCGGTGATGAGACTGTACATTCCGCGGAAGTGTGGAGGTCGAGGCTTTTTAAACGCCAAGACTCTCCACAACCGCGAGATGTGCAGTCTCAGAGAATATTTCCTCACAGCTGATGTGGGTATGCACCGAGATGTGGTCGCAGTGGACAAGGGTCTCACCCCGTTGTCCATGGCTAAGGAGAACTGGCGCAAACCTGTGATACTTACCACGGATGACCGCAAGGAGGTATGGAAAGGCAAGGAGCTTCACGGGCGCTTCTATCGGGCTCTTCATGGGTCTGATGTAGATTTTTCAGCGTCCGTGGCCTGGCTACGTTTCAGTGATCTCTTCGGGGAAACTGAAGGTTTTGTCTGTGCGATTATGGATGAAGTTATCTTGACGAATAACTACCGGAGGCATATTATGAAGGATGGAACGGTGGACGTGTGTCGGGCATGCCACCGTCCGGGTGAGTCCATCAGACATATTATCTCTGGTTGTTCTCGGCTGGCTAACGGCGAGTACTTGCACAGGCACAACCAAGTGGCCAGGATTATCCATCAGCAACTTGCTTTGAAATATAAACTTGTGGATTCTGAGGTACCGTATTACAAGTATGTGCCCGACCCAGTTCTCGAAAATGACCATGTCACGTTGTACTGGGATCGGTCTATCATCACTGATAGGACTATTGTTGCCAATAAGCCTGACATAGTGGTGATAGACCGATTAGCGCGCCGCACAATGATAATTGATGTTACCATCCCGCATGACGAGAACCTCGTGAAGGCCGAGAAAGAGAAACAAATCAAGTATCTCGACTTAGCGCACGAGGTTGTCGACATGTGGAATGTGGACTCAGCTATCATTGTGCCGATAGTCATTACGGCCAATGGCCTGATGGCCAAAAGCTTCGACGAACATCTGTCGAAGCTGGCGTTACGCGGTTGGGTAAAGGGCCTGATACAGAAGGCAGTACTCCTCGATACGGCTCGTATTGTTAGGAGGTTCCTTTCTCTGGAGCCCTAACCACCGGTAGCTTGGACCCTGCTCCCGACACCGGCGGACTACTACTTTTATATTTTTAAATGTATTTTTTATGGTTTTTTAGAGATATATTTAAAAATATACTTTGTATGTAAATAAGAATAAATAAACGAAATAATAATAATATTCCACACAACTATCACACAACGCCATCTAGTCCCAAGCTAAGCAGAGCTTGTGTTATGGGTACTAGACAACTGATAAACATACTTATATATTTCTAAATACATACATATTATAGATAAACTACACCCAGACACAGAACAAATGATCATGCTCATCACACAAACATTTGTCCTGGGTGGGAATCGAACCCACAACCTCTGGCATAGCAGTCAGGGTCACTAACCACTAGACCAACAGGCCAGTCAACGTAACGTGTATGGTGTATTGTCGAACATCTATGCATTATGTTTCCTGCAAAGAAGAAAAATTTTATTTATTAGTATTACAAATTTAATTTGACTCATTTAGTTATTTAAAGTGTTTACCTGCATTGTATTGTTTATTTATAAGTACTCGCGGAGGGACGCCAGGATGCCACTCAACCGGTGGTTGCTGAAAACCAGCGCTGTGATTTCTGGGCTTGTCCAGAGTCGCGGCATACGCTGAGCAACGACCGTTTTTTGCTCGGATGCGGCGCACAACTTACTTGTTAATTTATGTTTTCGATTTTATTTTTGTACCTATTGTAAATTACTGTTTATTTTGTTTTTGTGTTTAAGGTGGATGCTCCAGGGTGGCCCGCGAAATTCAAATATTTTTATGTTTTTTGCAATTTGCTGGTCAGTGTGAAGCTGTATGTGGACCAAATGCGATCTGCGACCGTAACGCGTATTTATCTAAAGAATGATTATTTCTGAAATATTAATTCTTTCGAACTACATGAACTTAGAGGGCTATATTGATGATTAAAATGGTTATAATTCTTTAGATAAATACGCGTTACGGTCGCAGATCGCATTTGGTCCACATACAGCTTCACACTGACCGGCAAATTGCAAAAAACATAAAAATATTTGAATTTCGCGGGCCACCCTGGAGCATCCACCTTAATGTCAACTTGTCAATGACGGGCAGCACCGGACGCCGCGGTCGCACCATAGACAATCTGTCGAACTTTTGATGATGGAACTGTGTTCTGTTTGTCTATGGTGTGAACAAAGACTTGTGCCCGGTCCTGACATAGTCCTAGTGACAATAAGTTATTTAGTTTAGTTTTTAGTTAAGTTTTTATTTATTCCCTTATTATTTTGTGTTTTGTGCGTCGCTTTTGGGGAAATAAACGTCTTTTCTTTCTTTCTTTTCTTTCTTTCAGACGACGATACATCAGTAAATGAACACATGGGCTTTACAAATTACTTGAGGAATCTTCTAATGTAGTATAAAAATCTCGTGTCACTGTGTTGTTACCAAACTCCTCCGAAACGGCTTGACCTATTTTCATAAGATGTTTTGCGCATATTTGGTAATGGTAAATCTGAGAATAGGTCGTAGGCTATATTTTTAACGACATTTTTTATTTTATTTGTTATGGCAAAACAACGTTTGCCGAGTCAGCTAGTATCTGTGTAAAAACTTATCTGTTATTGAAATTTTGCACTTAATAAATTTTTACTACAACAAGCATCGTAACCCTTTTATAGCAAAGCTAAGAGAGAACATCTTGTTCCGAGACAATACAGCCGACCGAAGTTCAAATAAAATAGATGTCACTAAACAAGCGTGGCGTGCCCAAATTATTTGGCACCTATCATACCTGGTATAATACTTCTTTCATCACATGTATTTCCATTCAACTCTTCTTTTCTTTGTTGAAGGACCTGCAACCATTTTTTAGATTTGATTAAACATCACAACGAAAAATATCCGTGACTCGAGGATAGGTATTAAATAAAAAATTGTAAGCTTATGTTTAATGTTGTTTACTAATTTAGTTTCGACAATTTGGTAATCTTCTTTTTAGGAAATAGAGAAGATGACGCCATTCAATCGGTACAGGGTGGATTAGATGAGATAGTGGTCAAACGCGTGCCTGTCAATAGTAAAAAAAAGGTCTTACCCTTCTATTGAGGCAAGCGTTTAAAGCACTGTCTCCTTACCGTGTTCGACATATTGTGCACGATCTTCAGATAAGAATCCTGCTTCTTTTTGAGCTTGCTCCATGCGAATGTGTAAGGACTGTGCCACCAGAATTTTGCGAACCGTTCCACAAAAGTATTGAAGATTTGCTCCGAAGCATCCATATACTCGCGATAGAGATTCGAGTCTATGAAGTCTACTCCAAGCGATGTTGCTGAAAACAATGAACATTTTCAACACGGAGTTGCCGTTTTCATAGTAGGGATAGAGGTTGAAAGAATGTTTATTTCTTATATGAACATGAAACAGTTCACTTATATGAGAATGAAATTTCAACAATAATTTATCGTCGTCTAACTACAGAATAAGTAAAATTACAATAACACGTATGAGATAATAGTAAACAAAGCAAAAGTGTCGGTAGTTAATTAGACACCAAGGATAGTACTGGAAATAAGTACTGATTATTCAATTTGTGAGGATCACTAACAACGAAGTGAATTACTGACTGTGTGAATGTGTTTATATGCTAGCATAGAGCGAGCGCATGTACATGCGTTTGCGTGTGTATACCTATCGCCGGTCATGAATTAGATTTTTTTTTTTATTTCTTATGTATTCTGGTGGTACGTGTTCTTAATTTATAGTATTTTAATGTATCGTATTCATACTGATTTAGATTCCTAACGTTCATTATTGGCACACTCATATCTTTCCTAATCTCAGTAGTCATACTCCCTCATACACACACAACAACATAAGGCCTCTGCCTCGAGTTTTGCGGGCAGTAGGGCGGAGGCGGTGCGGGAGCGGCAGGATCTAATGTGTAAAATCAAATGGACCGATCCTCGAAAACAGCGGCGCGGCAGTGGCGCATTGGCGGTCAACGAGCAGTGCGCGCAAGTCGAGAGGTGACCACCCGCGCGTCTTTATTGCACTGTTGTGCAATTTATTTTCTTCTTTTGCCCACAATAAGTAGGGCGTTAAGAATAAATTTGAATCAAAAAAATGATGTCACTGTTGTACAGACATTTCGTTCGCGAATAAAAACAAATATCTCGACGACACAACCACGAACACAACACTACGCCGCTATAGTTTCGAAAACGGGTCTACGTAGTCCACCCCACTCCCTCGCTGCCACCGCTGCCGCCCCACTGCCCGTAAAATTCGAGGCACAGGCCTTAGACATAATTTACTAAACTACCAACAACGCGATTAATCATTGTTAACATACTTTGATATAAAATACTTGTTACAACAACTTGTTAATACAAATAAATAAACATCTACAAAATGGAACTATCTCCGAATGGGAGAAGACCTGTTGTCCTAAAATAGAGGCCTCCGGCTAGCTTAGGCACAAGTCTGCCACAACATAATCATTAGCTGTTATTACTGTGTTGTTCTTGATACTATGTTAAATGCACCTTACATTGTGGTGAGAAATAAATTTTTATCTAATCTTATGTTTTTTTTTTGTTACGGTTGTATTCTAGTTTTATTTGTTCCAGTATTTAAGTGTAGCGTACTAATATTGATTATAGTTATTGCAAATACATACTAGGAATGCCTTTTAAGTTCTGTCGTTTCCATATTTCCCGGCAATTTTGAATTTGGAACTGTTCTATATTCAAATGTGTTTAAATTTTGAATCACAAAACAGTTAAAAATATTAGGATGAATGCTACTGTTTAGTCACAGCGTCGATTGGAATCTGTCAGGTTACGTACGAAAATGCATCTTTCTAAGGAAAATGTTCGTGCAATATTTTTTGTACAACTTTAGAAGAGGCCTGACACGGCTTCAGTGTTTTGAAGGGCTAATATCTGTGTTCAGTGATGAAGCCCCATGTCTGTGGACTGTTGAACGCTGGTTTTTAGAATTCCAGCGCGGACACACTAGTGTTAGTGACAAATCTTGCGAAGGACGCCCAAAATCCGCCTTCACTGAAGATAACATCATTGCTGTGAGACAAATAATTCTCAAAGATCGTCATGTGACGTATCAAAAAATAGAGGCTCTATTAGGCATTTCAGGGACAACCATTCAGAAGATCTTGCTTGAAGCGCTTGGTGTAAGAAAGCTAGTTTGCCGTTGGATACCGCATCTGCTTCCCGACGATCACAAGGCGGCCCGCGTCGGATAGTGTAAGAAAACTCTGCAAAGGTTCAACCGAGGAGAGTCAAATCACGTCTACGACATCATCAGTGGTGACGAATCATGGATCTATGTCTACGATGCTAATTCCAAACAACAATCTACAATCTGGGTCTGTCAAGACGAGCCAAAGCCGACTTAAGTTATTCGTTCTCGAAGCACTTCAAAGAAGATGGTGGCCACGTTCGTTGGGAAAACCACCCATTTTGCGACTTTTACACTTGAAGATCGTAGAACGGTTAACGCAGAGTGGTATACCACATTTTGTTTACCACAAATCATCGCCGAACTTCGAAAATCTAACTCAAAGCGACGCATCATCCTGCACAATGACAACGCAAGCTCACACAGCGCTCGTCAAACGATTGAGTATTTGAAGCAAGAAAAAGCAGATTTTCTTGACCATCCTCCATGCAGTCCTGACCTAAGCCCTAACAATTTCTGTACATTTCCTAAAATTAAGAAAAGTCTTCGTGGTCAAAGGTTCCAGTCCAGTGAAGAAGCAGTCGACGCTATCAAGTCAGCCATTTTGAACACCCCCAATTTAGAGTGGAATAATTGTTATAAATTAAATTAAATTAAATAAAACTTCATTTCAGACTATACAGTCCATACATTTAGTTAGTATTGGTGTTAGTAACAATGAAGCTTACTTAAGTAGGTTAGTATAGTTAGTTTATAACATTTATTTGTGTAAGTAAACCTATGACTGTCCTCACCCAGTGGCCCTGAAACGGACAGTCCGGACTGGCAGTTAAAATAACTGGTTTGAGCGTATGGAAAAGTGTATTAAGCTACGTGGTGAATACTTTGAAAAACAATAAAAAGTACTATAAGATTCTAGATGTGTTTTTTTCTTCAAAAGACAAAACTTAAAAGGCATGTCTCGGACATGCCTATTGAATTTAACAATTTCAGTTAGTGCTATGTTATATAAACCTGTATGATTTTATATGAATATAATATTATGTACTCAAACGTTTACATTTATAGTAAGTTAAGACTTCTATCGCTCTTCTTTTTTTTCTATATTTGTACATGTAGAGTCCTTAGAGCAGCTATTCCCGGAAATTCAATCAGAAAAATCGAACCACCTTGCAATTTTATGTTTTGCAAGAATTATAATGAAGAAAAATGTTTAGTAGTGAGTAATATGAGGTTTTCAAATTTTAATGTTAATGTTCTAAATTCAAATTAAATTTTTATAGGTTTCTTATTTTGTCTACCATTTTTACCAGTCATTTTTACCCTGGATGGAGTATAAAGAAAATTAATAAAACAACAAACGTAAATGAAAAAAAAAAAAAAACTAAGAAACGTTTATTTAATAACTTGTGTTCCCTCCCTGAGCTCTTGTTACTTCTTCTATACGGTTCTTCATCGATCGGATGAGAGGCACGATCAAATGTTGTGGCATTCCATTCCATTCCTCGTGGATTGCATTTTGCAGCTGGTTAAGTGTTTCTGGGGCAGGATATTTTACACAAATTGGTCTCTTTAAATTCATCCCATAGATGTTCAATAATTTCATGTCCGGGCTTCTTGTTGGCCATTCCATAATGGAGATACTGACTTCGGTAACATAATCTCGTACGATACTCGCGTTGTGAGACCTTGCATTGTTGTGCATGAATATGAAACCGTTGCCAATAAAATGTGCATAGGGCATCACGTGAGGCTCAAGAATCTGTTCGATGTACCGATGACTGTTTAGTGCAGGCAGACGTGGCGCATACACAAAGACAAGCTCTGTCTTACCGTCAGCGCTGATGGGACCAAACAGCATATTTTTACACTCATCATAAAAGAAGACTTTATGCCACTAGAGGTATGAACAATTTAGGTGGTCACATGCAAAATTAAGGCGCGCTATTTGATGATTTGCTGTTAATCTTAATTTCGGCCCATTTGCGGGCTTAAGGCATTAAGGCGTCGATTTCGTAAAGAAGTTGTTACAATAAATCGATCATCTCGCTCAGAAGTGACCCGATTTCTGCCAGATCCTGAACGGCGCGTGAACAAACGAGTCTCCCAATAGCAATTGTAGACTCTATGAACAGACGACAGGCTTAGATGAAATCGTTCAGCCACAACACGCTGACTAAGTCCAAAATCCAGCAATGCCACCACTTGGGCGGCTTCTGCAGGCAAAGTATCCATATGTTTAAAATAAAACTTTTTCAAACGTCCCAAAGTCACAGTTAACAAATAAAGAACAATTTTTTTTCTAGTTTTCAAATGTGAAATGTACTCTAACTTAAACACACATTTGTCACAAAAAAGTGAATCATTTCGTTTATAGGATTAACAAATTAAATTCTAGTTTTAAATTTTCGTTTACCACTGTTATGGCCAAACTGCCAGTTATACAATCATGTGATTTTTTTCATGGAATGAAAACTCTTTTGTGTTAAATTAGGACAGAAACCATAAAAACGGAAGTTTTTCGATTTTTCTGATGAAAAGTGTAAGTACATAGGCACAGTAAAACACTACAGTTGAGTTTTTACTTAAATTAGATTTCAAAACTAATAGCGAATTACAGAGATACAGGCCGATTGAAAAGCGGAAAACGCGGTCCGCTCAAGGTCATGACTTTGCATCAAATGCCCGACAACACTGCACCATTTCTCGAATTTATAGTGACTAACGTATCTGTATGTCAACGCGATGTGTCACTGTCATCTGTCAAACGTTGAACATACAGCCAGTGCCACGTGCATCAACCTTACCCAATTATACTATAAAATATTTTGGGGGCCGAGTCACCCGCGTCCGTAGGAGAATACCCAATGTAAGACCCTACACGTGGTCCCCGGGTGGTGCTAATCAGGTGACACTAACTGGTGGTAGGCTTCGGCCGATGGCTTGTGACCACCCACTGGGCAAAGACGTACCGCCAAGCGGCTTAGCTGTGTTCCGGTACGATGCTCAGTGTAGCCAATTCAGAGGAGTTGGGTCGAAATAGTTGTTCCAATGCAGGCAGACCAGCCAGGCTAGCCCTGGCATGGGCGTATCGGGAGACTAGTCTTGGAGGGTAGCGGGATCCGAGGCACGGTGCACCGCTGGCCGACCGCAGATAGTTGGGGGCCCAAGTAGTGTGCTAGCCACACATGAAAGGCTGCCCCGCCATCTGACGAAAAATCCCGGAATGCACCATCGTGCTGGTTGGCGACCAGATGAAAGGGCCCGATGGACATTCCCGGGGGGGCTCGGGCGTCCCCGCAGTCTCCAGACTAGTCCCCCAAAGATGTCGTCCTGTCAGGGCGTGCCTGAAGGTTAGCAGCTTGGAACCTCATTTCACTTCCTTCTCCTCAACCTCCATCACTCAAGTTAGTTAATGAATAGGATTAAAAAGAGAAAAGCTGTACAGCGGCAGCACGTCCTTTCGCATAAAGTGCACCTCTCTAATATACGAGGTCTGCACTCAAATCTCGCCGCAGTCCATCACCATCTTGAGACCGAGAAACCAGCGCTCTTGTTCCTGTCGGAGACGCAGATCGGATGTCCGTCGGACGTGTCATACCTGTCTTACCCTGGGTTTACCCTGGAGCACCACTTTAGACCCCGCGCGGGCGTATGCATGTACGCCCGGGACGACATCTGCTATCGGCGTCTCCGCTACCTTGAAAACTCCAGGTTCTCAACGCTGTGGGCTATGGTGGACACAGGTCTAGACAAAATTGTCTACGCATGCGTCTACCGTTCGCACAGCGGTGATTTGGAGACAACTGGGCTTACACAGCACCTGAGTGAGGCGGCGGATGCGGCTCAGCAGCGGTACCCTTCTGCCCAATTGGTGTTACTGGGGGACTTCAATGCCCACCATCAGGAGTGGCTCTTCCCATACCAGTGCACAGACCATGCTGGACGAGAGACGCGAAAGCTAGCGCTTGCGTTAAATCTTACCCAGCTGGTCCAGGGGGCAACGAGGGTGCCGGATGTTGATTCGCACACTGCCAATTGCTTGGACCTTCTGCTGACAACAGATCCAGACCGCTATTCGGTGTCGATTTCATCACCACTGGGTAGTTCCGACCACTGTCTGGTGAAGTCTGTGTCTGTCTACTCTCCGCCCGATCCTAGCCCAAGAGGCACCCGGCGGGTATGGCGATACAAGTCAGCAGATTGGGATGGCATGCGATCTTTCTTCGCATGTTACCCTTGGCAGCCTACTTGCTTTTCTTCCACTGATGCTACGTCGTGCGCGGACGCCGTGACGGATGTGTTGCGGAGGGGAATGGAGTACTACATTCCGTTCTCTAACATAGCAATATCTGGCGAAGCTCGTCCTTGGTTTGGTGCCGAGTGCAATCGCGCCGATGCGCTTAAGCACGCGGCGTACCTAGCATGGGTCGACGCTCGTACGCGCAAAGCAAATGACGTGAGTCAGAAGAAGAGAGCCTTTAATAGGGCTGCTAAGTCCTGCAAGAAGGTGTTGCGGAGGGCTCGGTTTGACCACATTAGCCGAATAGGGAACAAACTTGCTTCATACCCATCAGGTAGTAAGGCTTTTTGGTCCCTGGCTAAGTCGGTCGAATCGAACTTCTGCCGCCCCTCACTACCACCACTGCTGAGACCCGACGGGACGCTGGCCCACTCCGCTGAGGAGAAAGCGAACTTGTTTGCTTCTTTGTTTGCGGAATCTTCACGTCTGGATCCTGGTGGCGCGACGCCCTCCGCCTCTCCTGATGAATGCGAGTCGAGTATGTCGAACATTCGCATTCATCAGAAGGACGTCCGTAGGGTACTGCGTAACCTAGACGTGAACAAGGCTAGTGGCCCCGACGGGATACCGGCAATTGTTCTGAAGACTTGTGCGCCTGAGTTGTCTCCGATCTTGACACGCCTATTTCGCCTTTCGTTTGAGACTGGAAAAGTGCCGAAGGCTTGGAAGCAAGCTAACGTGCAGCCCGTGCCCAAGAAGGGTAGTCGAGCTGACCCGTCGAATTATAGACCCATTTCGGTAACGTCCATACTCTGTAAGACTATGGAACGCGTGCTGAATCATAAGCTCCTGGCGTACCTAGAAGCGAATGATATCCTTAGTGACCGGCAGTACGGGTTTCGCCGAAATCGGTCTACTGGGGATCTTCTAGCGTATGCCATTCACATCTGGAGTGAGGCCATAGAGAAGCACGGGGAGGCACTGGCGGTCTCCCTTGACATCTCGAAGGCCTTCGACAGGGTCTGGCACGATGGCCTTATTAGTAAGCTTCCTTCCTTCGGTCTGCCCGCCGGTTTGTGTGATTGGATCGCAGATTTCCTGAGGGATCGGTCTATCCGAGTGGTCATAGATGGCTGCTCGTCTGGACTGCTGGATATTAATGCCGGGGTTCCTCAGGGGTCGGTGCTTTCGGCAACACTGTTCTTGCTGCATATTAATGATCTGCTTAAACCCGGTACCTTTGCAGACGACAGCACTGTTGCTGAGAGATACGTGTCCGACGCACGAGCTGGTGGGTCGCAGATCCGGTCTCTCCGGGAGGCAATGGTTGAGCGCTTGAACGTGTCCCTACAGGCGGTCTCTGATTGGGGCGATGCCAATCTGGTCAAGTTCAATGCTGCTAAGACCCAAGCGTGTCTATTTTCCGCCAAAAGGAGCCAATTCCGCCCAGCTCCATCTTTCCGCGGTGAAACCGTGCCGATAACCGACCATCTTGAGCTTCTTGGGGTTACATTAACATCTACTCTCAATTTTGGCCCTTACATAGAGGCAAAAGCTCAAGTGGCTGCAAAGAAGTTGGGGATTCTGGCTAAGGTGAGACGGTACTTCACGCCGGAACAGCTGCTCAAACTCTATCAAGCGCAAGTTCGATCGTGTATGGAATACTGCTCTCATCTTTGGGATGGATCTGCCAGATACCAGCTTGATGCCCTTGAGTCAATTGAGAAACGAGCCAAGAGGATCATCGGCAATGAGAGGCTCGTCGCGTCGAAGCTCCAAAGTCTTGAACATCGACGACGAGTTGCTAGCCTGTCGGTTTTTTACCGGTTGCATTTTGGGGAATGTGCGACGGAATTGCATAATTTAATTCCGCCAAGCCCGTTCCATCATCGGACCACAAGACGAACGGCGATGCGCCACCGGTACATGGTGGACATCCCACCCATACGCACAAAACGTTTTGGGAACACATTCATAGTGCGTACAGCTAAGGAGTGGAATTCCCTGCCGGAGTCTGTGTTTCCTGATAGCTACAACCTGGGAGTCTTTAAATCAAGAGTGAATAGGTTACTTCTAGGCAAGCGTGCTCCATCTTCGACCACATCCTCGCTTACCATCAGGTGAGATAGTGGTCAAACGCGTGCCTATCAATAGTAAAAAAAAAAAAAAAAAAAATACTACTTGGCGTTTTCGTTACAATCTAGTAACACTGAATTAAAGATCGAGTTATCATCTGCCTAGCCGTTTCCCAACTATATTGGGATCGGCTTCCAGTCAAACCAGATTCAGCTGAATACCAGTATTTTACGTGAAGCGGCTGCCTACCAGACCTCCACAACCCATTAACTGGGTAACACGGTATTTCTTGGCAAGACTGGAGTCAGATTTACTGGTTTCTGACAATCCGTAACGACTGCCAAAGTTCTACAAATGACAGCCGGGACCAACAGCTTAACGTGCTTTCCGAGGCACGGCAGAAACTCGGTATGTTAAGATGGTCACCTATCCACAGACCAACCTTGGCAAGCGTTGCTTAACCTTGAAGATCGATCTGTGCGGCTGTTATTCTTTAGCCACGAGCTTTTCAAAAAGAATTAGAGATCGAGTATAAGGATTATTTGTGCAAAATTTTAACAAAATCTGTTTAGTAATTTTCTCGCCAGTTGAAAACATTTTTTTTTTTTTTTTTTTTAAGGATGGGAAATCATCAAATGACTCCTCCCGCTCTGGGTAAAGCAAGAGGGAGTGTCAGACTCTTACTGACTAAAACCCATCCGTGTTCCTCCTGGTGCCCTTTGTGTTCCAAGGCTACGGCACCCCTTTCGAACAGATTCCGCAGCCCCAGCAGGCACCTGCCCTAGCGGGCCCCGTCCTCCATGCTGACATCTCTATGAGGCGCGCTGGGATCGCAGCGCGACGCCGACCCGGGCCTAGTTCCGATCAGACGGCGAGCCACCCACTGCTCGCCGACCGCAGGCCCGCGCCTACGGCGCGGCGGCCGGAAATCGCCCTGCGACTCCCGACGCCTGGGGCGTCTCCTTCTGTTGCGGCGACTGGGACGTGAGGTTTCCCTCTCTCTCACCCGTTCGGCCTCCTCCTTTGCTAGCATTAATGCTTCGCAGAAGGAGGTGACCGCTTCCCATGCCTCCTCGCTCCGGACCATAGATTGAACCAAGGCCGGTCGCGAGAGGTCGCCGCCGCCGATCGCCTCGACGAGGACCCGGCGGTGCTCCGCCCAAGCAGGACAGACCTCCACCGTATGCTCCACCGTGTCCTCTGGGTGACCCTCACAGTGTTGACACCCGGGCGTGTCCTCCCGCCGAATCCGAAAAAGGTATCTCCGGTAGGAAACTGTTTGCGCTGGACTTGGAGACCTTGACCTTGGCGAAGGCGGTGGAGCTAGCAGAGAGCGTGAGATGCGCGCGCGCGGGCGCGGCCACGTCTGCTTCTACATCAGCGGAACAAGTACAGGTGTTCAAGATAGCGAAAGGACAAAATAGTGCCAACCCGACTAATAGTGCCGAGAAAGAAAAGTGTTCGGTGTGCGGTCGTGCTAATCATAAGTCGTCTCAGTGTCGGTTCGCAAAGTACAAATGTAAGAAGTGTAACACAGTAGGGCATTTGCGTAGAATGTGCAATAAAATAAATTGCGTGTTAACGGGGGATGTGAGTGAGGACGACGATGGTAAGTCCATTTATAATATTAATTGTTCAGCTCGGGGGGAACCCATGACAGAAACGGTCACAATAAATGGTCAGAAATTAAATTTTCAAATAGACAGTGGATCAGCGGTGACAGTCATATCAGAAGGTACACGAAAAAAGTTTTTTGCGAGTCTACCATTACATACGTCCAATAAATTTTTTTATAGTTACACGGGTAATCAGATGCAGTGTGTAGGGTATGTGCGTTTAGAAATAACATATAAGCAGCACACACAAACACTTGATGTGTTTGTTATACGTCACGGCGGCCCACCGCTGCTGGGTCGGGATTTTATATCAAGGTTTAAATTGAGATTAACTCAAGTTAACTTCCTGAACGATGGTCAAAGCGCAATTGAGCTGTTGCAGGTACAATTCCCAGAAGTCTTTTCAGACAAGCTGGGCGCTTTTAAAAACTATACTGTCAAATTAGAATTAAAAAGTGACGCGAAACCAGTATTTTTCAAAGCGCGTCCCATTGCATTTGCTTTGCGCGATAAAGTCGATAAGGAGATAGAACGATTACTAAATCTAGGCGTGTTAACACCGGTTAAACATTCAGACTATGCATCACCTATTGTGCCCGTGCTCAAACGCGATGGTTCCGTCAGATTATGTGCGGATTATTCGGTGACCATTAACAAACAATTAGTAATAGAACAGTATCCTTTGCCGACGGTTCACGAGTTATTTTCTAAGTTACACGGTGGCCAGCAATTTTCGAAAATTGATTTATCTATGGCCTACAATCAATTTTTGCTCGATGATGAGTCACAAAACATAACCTGCATTAACACTCCCCGGGGGTTGTTCAAATACACACGGCTTGTGTTCGGGTTGGCGAGCGCACCTTCTATTTTCCAGCGCGCAATGGAAACCGTCTTGTCAGGATTAGACGGAGTGTTATGCCTGCTAGACGATGTGTTAATAACAGCAGAAAATGAAGAATTACATTTGCAAAAACTACGCACAGTTCTCAAAAGGCTTCAGGACGCGGGACTTACACTGCGAAAAGAGAAATGTGAATTTTTTAAAGACGAAATAAATTACTTAGGATATGTTATAAACAAGAACGGACTAAAGAAAGACCCGTCTAAAGTAAAGGCCATGTTAGACGCCCCTGTTCCAACTAATGTCAACACCTTACAATCATTTTTAGGACTTGTTAACTACTATCGAAATTTCATTCCTCGAGCATCAAGCATACTTAGTCCATTGTATGATTTATTAAAGAAAGAAGTTAAGTGGCATTGGACCGCAATTCATCAGAATGCATTCAACGAAATAAAAAAATGCTTGACGTCGGAACAAATATTAACACATTTCGAACTCAAATCAAAAACAATATTGACGGTGGACGCTTCTCCACACGGGTTAGGCGCTATTTTATCGCAAGTACGTAGCGACGGGTTAGAACGGCCCATATCATGCGCGTCACGTACGCTCTCGTCAGCTGAAAAACGATACTCACAAATACAGAAAGAGGCCACAGCGATCATATTCGGTATTAGGCGATTTCATCAATATTTATATGGCAGATCCGAACCGTTTATATTACGTACTGACCACAAGCCCTTGATTTCCATATTTGGTCCTCATAAGGGCATACCTGAGGTATCGGCTAACAGGTTACAAAGATACGCAATGTTTTTAAGCGCGTATAATTACTCAATCGAGTACGTTAGAAGTGCCGATAATAACGCAGATTATTTGTCTCGAGCAAGCTTACATAACGGGCGGGAACAGTCGGACGCGCGGGGGGACAGCGGCGCTCACGCAGCTGCAGCCGCGGCGCCTATCGACCGGGCCACTTATGTTAACTTCGTGGTTGAAGGCAGTATGCCAGTGACGCTGAGCGAATTGCAAAAAGAAACAGCGAAGGATACCATAATAGCTAAAGTAATTAAGTACATTCATCAGGGTTGGCCTAGACACTTATTGTCGGATTTATGTATGAAGCCATATTATTTGTGTAGGACACAACTATCACATGAAAATGGTTGTGTTATGAGAGGACATAAGGTGGTTATTCCGGAATCGTTGCGCACAAAACTTTTACTCGAGTTACATCATTCACATTTGGGCATCGTGAAAACTAAAGCTGAGGCTAGATCACGATTTTGGTTCCCAGGGGTTGACGCGGCGCTGGAAGCAATGATCAACTCATGTGACATCTGTCAACAGTTGCGCCCGTCCCCGCCGCGAACGCCGATTGCTCCGTGGCGGTACCCGCCAGTACCATTTTATAGGATACACATTGATTTCCTTGGCCCGATAAATAATCAGATGTTTTTCGTGATTGTAGATGCGTACACAAAATGGGTGGAGTTGTACGATGTTACTATGTCTACAACTTCAACAGCCGTCATAGGGAAGTTATACGATTTTATGTCCAAGTATGGACTGCCACATACAATAGTAAGTGACAATGGGACCGCGTTTACGTCATTTGAATTCAGGAATTTTTGTTCAAGGAACGGCATCGACCATGTGACGTCACCAGCTTACAATCCAGAAAGTAACGGTCAGGCAGAAATTTTTGTCAAAATCGTAAAAAAAGGCATTAAATCCAGTGTTATCTCTTCGAACAATAAAGGTGACTGCAAGTTAAAAATATTAAAATATCTTTTTGACTATAGGAATTCTGTCCATTCTGTCACAGGGTTCTCACCGGCTGAGCTAGTGTTCGGCCGCAAGTTGAGGTCACGTTTAGATTTAATCAATCCGAAAACGCCGCCGGCGGCCTCACGCACTACCCCCACTAATAATGTTAATCGTCAACAGTGTTCGCAAATTAAATCATGTCGAAGATATAATAAACAAGTGTTTAAACCTGGAGACAATATAATGTATAAAAAGTTTATAAATAATGTTAAATTCCAATGGTACAGAGGTATTATTAAAAAGAGACTGGGCAAAGTACTTTACCTTATTCAGGATTTAAGTTCGTCGTGTGATATAAAAAAACACAAGAATCAAATAATATTATACAAAGGTATCAAAGATAATGTTTCTCAACCGCCGCAACCCCATTATGACTTTGACGACTACAACAACTGTGTTAGCGAGCCGTCAGCTGACAATACGCATAGACAAAGTCCCGCGGGGGAGGGAAGTGATGAGGCGAATCTGCAATCACCACCGTCTGCGGATACAGTTTCGGATCCGGTTTCAAGGAACCCAGACCGACTATTGAGAAACATTCCCAGAGTAGATTATAAACCTTTTCTGTAACTATATTTTATAAACTGCTGTGTGCATAACTGTAATATTTTGGTCAAATAAGGGGAGGAAGTGTTATATATGTGTGCGTCAACGTGATGTATGTGTGCGTGGACTGCGCTCCCGCACTGCCCTTACTACAAATAAATCAGTGTGCTTATACCAGTCAGTAGTTTCACTTGTGTCCATACGTTACCTACCTAACATCCCGAAACAACCGTGTCCGGTGAGTACCTGCGTCAGGCGGAAGGTGAGGACGCCGTGGCGCCGCTCCAGCCACTCCTCAAAGAGGGGACTTATCGCCTGGATTGTGGCGTGCCCAGCGCTGGGTTGCGACAGTCGCTGTCTCCATACCGCAATGAGATCCTGCCGGAGCTCCGTCCGCCTTGCTGCCATTTGCCGCGGGAGAGGAGTCTCGCCCCGGCGTTGCGCCTCCACGCGCCACTCGTAAATGTGCGCGAGGGCTCTCGCCTCCAGATCCCATGGCGGAAGTCCAGCAAGGAGGCTCGCCGCCTCGCCAGAAACCGTACGGTATCCCCGGGCCAACCGGATAGCCATTTATTTTATTTTTTTATTTATAGTTAATTAAAACGGCACAGGTCCAATTACATTAATTAACATAGAATTATAATGTTAAAATAAAATAAGCATTCAAATAACAAACAATACAAAAATTAAATTCAAATTCAAAGATATACAATTCGTGGATAAAATTATTAATAATGATTTGCGTAAATAGTTAAATAAATTAGAAACATCATAAACTAACAGAAACTATGTAACAGTGGACACCCTCGCATATTGTCTCTCACAAAACACCAGACAGGCACGCATTATTTTCTTCCATTCATCAGCAAACACATCACATTCAGGGTCGGCAGTCAGGAGGGCGTTAAGCATCCTTAGGGTTCGACATACCGGGGATTCAGCTCTAGCAACCGATCTAGATAGCGATAGTGCGAACAGGTTATGACGGCGGCTTTGACGGTGCCCAAGGTATTTGTCGGGCACAAATAGGCAGCAGAAAAGTACGTGGAGCTCAGGGCAGTCAATACGACCGCTTAGGGTTTTACAGGCAATCGTGAGCTGATCAAAGCCCCTTCTTACCTCCAACGAATTGAAGCCCAACACCCCTAAAAGATAGTTCGTTGGGTACATGAATGGAAAGTAATGGTACAGCCTTTGATACAAAAATCTCAGGAAGGTTTTCTGAACTTTCTCAAGCATCAGTGTCAGTGACGCAGTATGTGGATGCCAGACACAGGCGCTGGACTCGAGTTTACTCCGAACCAAAGTGGTGTATAGGAGTTTAATAATACTGGGATTGCGAAAGTCACGAGCGTTCCTTAAGACAAATCCCAGACGTCTGAAGGATTCCTTTGCAAGGGCAGACACGTGGTCTCTAAATGTCAGACTGCGGTCGAAAGTCACTCCTAAGTCCTTAACGCTGGTGACACGAGTGATCACTATACCCCCCAAACTATAATTGTATTTTATTGGTCTCAACCCTCGACCATAAGTCATAACGCTGCATTTACTAATATTAAACAACAATCTGCTCGCAATGCTCCACCCATAGACGGTATCGATGTCTTTTTGTAGGAGTTCGCAATCCACCTCTGTTCTGATTTGTGCAGCTAGCTTTAGATCGTCGGCATATAGTAGACATTTTGCAAATTGAATCTTACAAATTAGGTCATTGATCATGATCAGAAACAGAGGCGGCCCCAATACGGATCCCTGACTCACACCCAAGCGAGTGTACTAAGCCTTCGACTCAAAGCAGCCATGCCGGACGAACTGTTTGCGATCCCGTAGGTAGTCGGCGAAGAAGTTAATAAGGCCGGATGAGAAGCCCGTAGCCCCTAACTTTGCCAAAAGCACATCGTTGTCCACCCTGTCGAACGCCTTCCGGAAATCAAAATACAGAGTGTCGACCTGCCTACCGGATTCCAGGCTACTGGATATGAAGTCAACATGAACCAGCAGATTTGAGTTCACGGAGCGACCAGGTCGAAAACCATGTTGGGCATCAGAAAGATACATATTGGTTTGTTTAAAGATAACAGTGTGAAGTATATGTTCAAAGACCTTTGCAATGGTTGATAAAATAGCGATGGGTTGCTGGTGCTCCTCGACAGATGTCTTGTCACTGGTTTTAGGGATGGGAGTAACACGTGAAGTCTTCCACATCTCCGGATACACGCCCGACTGAAGAGCTAGATTAAAAACATGACATAAAGGGGCTGCTAATATAGTGCTACATCCTTTAACGATATATGCAGGGATGTTATCCGGGCCGACCGAGCTGCAGGGTTTGAGTTTGGAAATACCCCTAACCACGTCCGGAGGGACTAAAACAGGTAGGGGAAAATTACCTCCCTCACTTTTCACCGTGCTTGACTTCGGGTCCAATTCTGGTGTGTCCGGCAGAAATACGCTGGAAAAATACTTAGCAAATGCCTCAGCAGCTTCGACACCTGAATAGACCCTGCCATCAAGCACAACGTCCGGCTCAAACCCACCCTTAGATCGCAGGCTTGAAATGTGCTGCCAGAACAGTTTTGGATTTTTGCCTAGGCTGTTTTCCAAATTAGAACAATGCAATCTATATGCCTCCTCGGTTCTCACTTTTAATTCCGACCGCAGTGCGCTAAACCGAGCATATGCAGCATCACATCGGGATTGTTTCCATTTATTATGGAGTTGTGATTTACGTCGAGTGTCGCTTACGATATCTCTAGTAAACCAGACTGGGTACCGCTTATTACCAGAGGTCTTTCTCGCCTTCTTTGGAATAGAGGAATCAAATATATCGTACATTAGATTATAAAACTTACAAGCAGCGGTGGACGCGTCATTGCAGCGAAAAACGTCCTGCCATGGAGCAGAGCGAACAAGATCGAACAATAATGTGTAGTCACCTTTACAAAAGTTCCAATCTTTACTACGGTCAATATTGCTAGGGTCAAGTTTTTCATGTACCTTACGCCTTGGGATGGTAACAGCAATATCCAACGGAGGGTGATACAGATCAATCGGAACCAGTTCCGTACCCTCGAAATACTCACAGCTTACAGCAGCGCCCTCCTGAGCCAACACTACATCTAACTTACTGCCACGCATATTCATCACCTCATTAATCTCTACCAGTCTACAAAAACTTAGAAAATAACAGTAGTAATTATTAACATTTACTGACGCACTTTTTAGATTAAGGTCGCCTAAAATAATAATAGTGCCCTTCAAACTGTGAATAATGTCCTCGACCTTGCAAAACCACGCCAGGTAATCCTCGTCAGTTGCACTAGGTTTGACGTAAACAACACACACATATATATTTAGGCCATAAATTGAGATCTTAGCCCACAAATCTTCGCCGCAGGCTGTCTCAAGTTCATGTAGCCTATTCACGGTGACCCCAGGCCGCGCAGCTAGCAGTACACCACCACCCGTGGTCACCCTGTCTCGTCGAAGAGTACGCCAATCTCCAGCCGATATTTCTGAGTCCTCCACTGAATTATCCAGGTTTTTCTCGGTAACGGCTATCAAATCATGCTCAGACAGTAATAAGCTTGACCTCCATATGGGTAGCTTGGTTTTGAGCCCACGGACATTTTGGTAAAGTAAGCGCAGATAGACGTTGCGATCCGTACAACCACGAGAGGTGGGAGCGGCGAGTACGCAATAGGGCTTATTGGGTCTCATCGCTTCGGGCACGAAAATTACGGTGCCATGGTTTGACGCAAATATCCTCTGCCCAACTTTCAGGAGCCACAACTTGATCAGCCAATTTTGAGGGCACACCCAGCTTGAAGGATGCGTATTTACCACGGGATTTGAGGACTTCTACCGTGCAGGCATCTGTTCCACAAATGGTAGTTAGGTGATCACGTACCTGAGTATCAGATGTGCCCTGCTTAACGTAGAAGAGGTGCAGGTATCTCCATCTTTCAGAGGCTTCTAGATTGGTGGTACCGGGCGCTGCTGTTCCACGCAACACATTACTGAGTGAACGTTGGGAGCGTCTGTATCGAACTTCCGTCCAACCATCTTTTTCTGTGTCGCCCATCGAGATGTCAACAACAGCGGCTGCCACCGGCACGACGACACGGGGTTTCGAACAATCCCGCAGACTTGCCTCGGGATTTTCCCGATCAACATCCTCCACCCCTTTAGACGCGATCTCCAAGGGATCGGTGACCTTTCCGCCTACTTTTGGTGTAGCCGCACGACGTTGAGTAACTTTGGTGTACGAGCGGGGATATTTTTGTTGCCCATGCTTAACCGTATCTTGCCCACTCGTTTTCACTTGGGGAGTAGCTATGCTAGTTTTAGCCCCGAGCTCCGTTGTGGTTTTTCGGATTATCACACATTGGTTTTTAATTTCAGAGACATCCTTAACCAGGGCGGATAGCATTTTGTCCTGCTCAGTTTTCCATGCCGACAACTTAAGATCGAAGTCGGCCTTCCAGGAAGCCAACATTTCCAGTATTTCACTCTTCAATTCACGACATGCACATGAGTTGTGGATAGCGGGGTTGTTGGGCGAGTCGTCGATGCGTGGCCGCTTGCCCCTGAATGTAACATTATCATCAGGCTCCTTGCAACTAGAAGCCGATGCTATGTCAGGAACAGATTGTGATTGTCCTGGTCCCCCCACTTTCGGGGATGTAGGTGGTGTACGATTCAACTTAGGCATATCCAAGTCACGCGTGAATCGTCCTCTCAGAGGCAGAGTGAATTAGGTAGGAAGTAATGCGCCGTCTTCGTTACTTAGTCTTTGGTGCGAGCGCTCGCTTACGTCACTGGGCGTTGCCGCGCGCAGATATGACACTTATGCGGTCCGCGTAACCGCGACGGTCGCATGCACTGTGCGTAAAATGTCTTGTCACTCACTCACCGTTTGACTAGTTCAGATTTAAAATTTCAAACGGTTCACACCAAAAAATCGTTCCAAATTAGCACTTATTACAACTTTTAGACAAAATTGCACTTGTACGTAGAATAGTTAATCACTTTGTACACTTTTGTTTGCGAAATAAGTCCAGATTTAAATTATTTTAGTATTTTAACAAAGAGCAAAATCATACGTAAACTTGAACGTTCGGCCGCCAGGGCAAAGGTCATGACCCTCTGAGACGCGTTAAGGTAACGGGCAGGTCGCTTCCTCAAAGTAGGCGCCCACACTGGCGCCCCATAAAGGGTCATGGACCGCACAACCCCCGCGTAAAGCCTCCGGCAGGAGGTATTTGGACCCCCTAGATTGGGCAGAAGCCGCTTGAAGGCAGCCCCGGCTCGCCCAAGTCTGGGAGCCAAACGTCGGAAATGTTCGACGAAGTTCCACTGGCTGTCAAGGACGAGACCCAGGTACGTCATCGTCGACCCGACATTGATGTGAACCCCTCCTACCGTTATTTGAGATCCAGATGGTGGCCTGTTCCGAGAACCATGGAAGCACATGGCTTCGGATTTGTGAAGGGCCACCTCGAGACCCAACTGCCGGATCCTCTCAACGACTATCGCAACCCCGCGTGTCATAGCGTCAGCCGCCGCCTGGTGCGACCGTCCCTGCGCCAGGACTAGCGTATCGTCAGCATAGCAGACAACACTGACGCCGCAAGGGAGGTCGGCGCGCAGCATCCAGTCGTAGCCGATGTCCCACAGGAGCGGCCCCACAACGGAACCCTGTGGAACACCACACGACAACTCTCGCCGGTTCCACTCTCTCAGGTGACCAGGGTAGATGACGGCTCTGTCCGTCAAGTAAGCCTCGACTACGCGACGGAGGTAGGTCGGCACCCGGTGATACCGAAGTGCCTCCCTAATGCAACTCCAGGGCAGGGTGTTAAAGGCATTGGCAATGTCCAGAGACACCGCCAAGACGACCCCGCCCCGGGAAAAACATACACCCTAAGATTTACTATTTTAATAAATAGATATGCTTAGATAGATAGATATAAGATAGACAGATTCTTCCGTTACTGAGTGACTGACAGTCAACAGACAGCCGAAACTACTAGTCGTAGTAAGCTTAAATTTGGCATGTAGGTTCTTTGGGGAATGGAGGGGAGGACAAAGAGAGGATTTTCCGAAATTCTTACTGGAACGGGAAAAAAGCGAGATACGAGTATCTGCGTACGAAGTCGCGGGCAAAATCTAGTTTACTAAATGCTTTTAATTGGACCCTTCATACAAAAAGTTATTTTCACCACATTTTACTCTTCTAAGAAGACGAAGAACTATTTCGTTTTAATGTAATTTCTTAGGTATTAGGAGTGTGTCTTTTTTGTAAGTTTTATGTTCGTTTGTGTAGTGTTTTATTCGAATAACAAACTTACAACAAATAGTTTCCAAACTGTAGTGTTGTGTGTAAGTCCAGTGATTAAAAAGTCCCTTTCCAACATTTTTTCCGAGGTTCTTCACCAGCTTCCTGGACTGACTGTTGAAGACGCCCATGTAGGAGTCAAGGAGTATCTGATTGAACGCTGGGTTCAAGAGCTTGCGGTGATTCTTCCAGATAGCATCTGAGGGTTACAACTTTTTTAATTAGAATCCTGTGATACTTAGGACAATTGGATTGTATTTAGTTTAATATTGTAATCCAGAAGTATATCATTATATGTTCTGAAAAGTGAAATAGAAAGCAGCGCAATTATCTTTGGAGTAAAGTAAATAAATTAACGTAGTAGTAAATGTGTTCAACTAACATCTCGCAGTGATTAATCCATCGCCTATCCATGGTTCAGCAAACTCGTAAAACGGGTCTTTGTCCAAGCACGTAGTTGCTACCGTGGAGCAGTCGTCCGGATCAGAGACAACTGGCAAATGAAAATGTGTTGTATCAGATTTCTGACAAATAGTGCTCTCATTAATCTGTACAGGTTGTTTGCTACTCAATTGAGTTTATCCGATAATAAACATACTTACTATATACAGTGCGTAGTCCAAGTCTTGCTGCTATGACTCCGCCCAAATCATAACTGTAATTCGCTAAGCGGTTGATTTGATTCAAAAGATCTGCAAATAATTATGCAAGGAATCCGTAAGATATTTGTAAATCGTCTTTTAAAAGAAGATCACAAGGAATTCACGAATCTAGTAAATACAGCTTATAATAAAGTGAAAAATAGTCTAGTAAAAAGATATGAGTTCAAAGAAAGTTGGATAACACATAGGTACTAGAAAACCTTGCATAGACGAGAACGGCAATTTACGATTTGAAAATCAATATCTACAAGATGATTGAGAAAAAGCTGCTGCTACACATCAATCAGAAGCAGGTAAGGGAAAGGCATAAGAAAAAGGAGGGGCTGTTACCTCACCGCAAAGTTTAGGGCTGCAGATGTCAGACTCCTTCTATTTATAAATAATGTTGAACAAGGAAGGAACTTTGCCGATAGACATTGCTAATTATATTCTAACAAAAACATATGTTTCTGTTACGTTAGAAAAAAATATTATAAAGCAACAAAAGGAGTACGATGCTTACAATATATTGGTCCTTATAATATTTAAAAAATGTGAAATGTATACGTTATAGAAAACAGCTAGTTTTGTTATTATTCAAAAACTGATTACTTTCCGTGAAGTATTTACACCGTATTGAGGGTTTATTTGTTTTTTTAGTGATTACAATTATTTATTTATCAAGGAAGCTAAATCTAATCGTGTTTTACGATTTATAAAATTAATCCGTTAATGTCTTACATGTATTAGTTATATAAGTAAAGGTTAAGTTATAACGATACAGCACGAGATCAAACGTACTTCAGTTGCTTACGTATCATATCCTCGATGCCCCCTTAAGTGGTGACATAGAAATCTCTTACCAATTATGAAAATTAAGAAGTAAATCGATTCAAAATTGGTGAAAAATTCAATAAAGGCGCTCGTTACCAGCTTCCCGCTGGTCGCGAAAGAAAGAGGAATAAAGGCAAACTAACACTAAATAACTTACTGCAGGAATCTTCAAAAAATAACGGCGCATGTCCCAGGATCGGCCACGCCTCAGGAAAGTATGGCGGCTCGTTTGTGTGAGCACTGTTGCGGCGCCACCACCAGCACGCAGCGCACGCGATGCACAGTAGTGCCACAGCGAGCATTTTGAACTTAAAATAAACATCGATTCGTACCATTTACTAAAATACATTCATTAAAATCATTCACCACTTCTTTATTTAAGTAAGCAAAAACCTCAAACAACAGAGTTACATCACATAATAGTAATTCAATAGGGTTTATTTAAACACCTACGAGAGTTATAATATAACAGAATGTATCAAACTTTCAAAACGTTTTTTTTTCGACTACGAAGGGAATTGTCCCTCAGATATATCGGTTGTGCAAGAAACCTATGAACTCCGTATATCAAACTAAATAACATTGACCTAAAACATTGCTGGGAAACGACTTTTATTATTATGTAAATAATGCAAGCAATGTAACCGATTATGTCTATTAAGCCAGTCACCGTAGACAGATTAGGACACGTTAGGTCGCGGTAAATTGCGCTGTCCTGATTTTTTGGGTGATCGTTAGGTTAGATGCCAGTAGTGTCCACCCAATTTTTCATCCTCGAAAGACCTGTGCTAGCTGTGTGTTACTCAAAAAACCTCTTAATTTTTGGTATTTAAGCATAATTCCTCAAAACGGTGCGTTCTATGGAGAAAGACAAGCAAGAATTATTTATAGTAGACAAAATTTGCTACAATTTGAGTGTAACGGTTACTCTGTGGGTTAAAAGTAAAGGTGTTGAGGTACAGCACTTCAACCATAGTATTATTTACGTAGTTATTATGTGTAGGTACTATTTTTTCCAAAAAGTTTAAAATTTTAGTTTTAACATTAAACAAGATTATCTCATTATCTTTACACTAGCATATTTTTTGCATAAAACATCTAAGAACACTTCAAAGTCTACACGGCGACGTACATTAAACATTAGCGTTGTGAAATTATGGATTATAATTCGTTGGTAGCGTAGAATGAATTTAGAGGAAATTTTTGAGTCCCCTCCTTGCTCAATGACGTCTGCACACGACAGTGTAAGGACATTCACGGATAAGGCGAATCAATATATTTTTAGAATATATACTCGTACCACACGTGTCAGTGCAGTTTTTGAATTACGAAATAGTCGAGATACAATATGATTTTTTAGTTAACGTCTTTAGAATATCTTTTTAAAAACGTTTTCACGTTAAAGACTCACTCTACATGGAAAATCGTATGAGATGTAGTCGTAAAGCTGTACTATAACCTGTACTTTAAAAATCGATTTCGTAGTTCTAATTCACTTTCATAAGACCCCACTTTTTTGATCGAGGGTTAAAAAATAGAGTCTAATATCTTCAGCCCGTCCCCATAGTAAAATACCGTAAGAGATGTATAATGTAGCTAGATTAATAATAATTAGTATGTAAGTATGTCGGTTGATTTAAGTGATATCTGTTTTATGATTATAGCTCTGCAGTAGAACGCTTGACTATTATTTCGCACCCCTCAAACATTACAGTGGCGACGAGGATTTCAAAATTCGCGTGTGATTCGTACTAAATTGTGCATATTTCCGAGTTGTCGCAAATGTACGAACAGAAAATACGATTTCGATTGTAAGAACTGAACTATTAAATAGCTTTGGTTATGTAGGGTAGTGCACGGAATTAAAGTATGAATAATCTCACAAGCATTTAATGGAGACTAAAACACAAAATCTAACAAGATATTATTAACACCAGAAATTACATTATATATCTTAGCCTTAAAGTAGGCTACCTGGTTATATTAAGTTAAATTTAGAAATGTGAATACCCAACAGCACTCAGATATTCAAACATTAAAGATAAAATTAACCGACCTGACCTTGGTCCAACAGGGTAACACGTTATTACTTTATGGTGTTTAAACTTCGGCGTCGCAGGAACAACTGAGCCGCGCACGGCCAGTTCTTCGATTAAATTAGCCAACTTTCGCGCGCACAGTCTCGCGTTACCCACCGACCGTTACATTAGTCAAGGAAGCAGGCGGTATTTGATAGAATAAATGCGTTTATCACAATGTATAGCGCATTTATTACATCCACTACGTACAATTGTGTAATGACTTTACTAAAATCCTAACAGCTTGGCCATCCTGTTAGAACAAGTCCCTTCGCTCTTATATTTTTCAGAATATTACGATTTATTGTCCATTACATTACCAATTTAATAAAATTAACTTAAAATCATAGAATTATAAGACAGTGTAAATCTCCATTAAATGATTATTAATTTTAATTGGTAGGCAGTCTTACTTTAAATTAGTTTTAGTTAACAATCTTTACAATATTTACTTAAATTCACAATTACCCAGAGTTATTTTAATTTATTTACAAAATTATATTTGAAACACAATTTAAAATTAAAATGACTAACCAAAAAAAAATCCTTAAAAACTATAAAGCCAAAGTCAAAACGTTTATTCCAATTAGGCCATTAATCGGCACTTTTGAACGTCATTCACATTTCAAATATATAAAAATTCTGACGTGACTCTACCGTCCATTCGGAAAGGTAGATTCTTATGGAGAAGAATGGACAAGAAACTCCATAGTTACTCATCATCTGCCTAGCCTTTTCCCAACCATATTGGGGTCGGCTTCCAGTCAAACCGGATTTAGCTGAATACCAGTGTTTTACGTGGAGCGGCTGCCTACCAGACCTCCACAACCCATTTACTGGGTAACACGGTACTTCTTGGCAAGACTGGAGTCAGATTTACTGGCTTCTGACAACCCGTAACGACTTCCAAAGATCTACAAATGACAGCCGGGACCAACGGCTTAACGTGCTTTCCGAGGCACGGAGGAAACTCGTTATGTTAAGATGGTCACCCATCCACAGACCAACCTTGGCAAGCGTTGCTTAACCTTAAAGATCGACCCATGCGGCTGTTATTATTTAGCCACGAGCTCCTCAAGAAACTCCATAGTTACTCTTTTCAAATAAATCTTTTACAATATTTGGTAAGTATACATTTTTTTTTAATATGTGAGGACCATGCACCTAGGCTATGCAGCGGTAGACTTATCAATTTTCTAAATAAGTAGGTACATGATACTCACTCACACATTTACAAATATTGGAATCACTAATTAACAGTGTGTGAGTTAATAGAAAAATACAAACACAAAAAGAAACAGAACATCTATATGGTTAATACATAAAGCAACCAGTTTGATTTCGTCCACCAACTACTAAAACTTAATAAAAACATGAATTGTACAATTTATAGAACTTTAAATTTAATTTTTATAACAATATAATAAATACATAATGATTTTTTTTTTCTTTGTGACAAGCCCGCCACACGTTCCCAACCACTGCAACTCCTGAAAGCCAGAATCAACAGTGGCGACCACCAGAAAAACGCCGAGCCAATGAACCCGACGAGTCCCGGAGAAACGATTCAACTGTCTTGGATCCTCCAACGAAATTAATCAGAAAAGTACATCGGAGGAGTAGGAAAAAAAATATATATATAATTTCCACTTCCCTCCGTATCAAGCAGGAGACAGAATAGAACTAGGCCAATAGGCACCAAGGGACAAATACAACTGGGTTAAGCCCAGTTGCCAAGCACCACGGATTATATTTTACCACTTAAACTAATGGGTCCTAAATTGTGAGCTACTTTTGATTCCAGTAATAGGTATGGCAAAATCGCCTAAACGCACGGAAATTTGTTCTGGTTTCAACAAGTAATAACGTAACGTAACGTAACGTATAGTAAACTACCCCAGATGTAACCTTAATACTATCTAACATAATATTGCGTTCAGTTTGTCAAAGACTACACTCCCATAAGATGTGATGTGCGGATTGTTCGAATTCATGGTCAGCTGTAGAACATTGATATAAAGGCGAGGCCACAAGCTTAAAGGAAAATAATTTACTCTTAAAATTGCCATGACCTGTGAGAAATTGGGCAACACAGTGATCCACCTCCAGCCATGTCCTGTCCAGCCGCTCGCGAACAGATGGCAAAAACTGGTGGAGGTGACGGCCTTTGATGGAATTTTCCCACCTACATTGCCACTCGGATAAAAGATCCTCCCAGACATCAGTCTGGGGTTTTAGTAATCTAGAGATCTTAGCACGGCCGCGTTGCGGTAAGAACTCTGGGTCCGTAATCTTTCTAGCGTAGTAGTACATTGCAGCACGCCGCTGCACTTCTAGATCGACTGGGAGAACACCCGCCAGCACTGGTAAGACTTCAGTACTAACCGTCCTATACGCCTTGCATAAGAATATCAAAGCCAAACGCTGGCTTTGAAGCAATTTACGTCGTACCGCACCTATGGTGGCCCTATCGGCCCAGACAGGTGCCCCGTAGCACATACAACCCAAGTAGGTAGCCCCATAAATAGTTTTTAAGGTTTGAAAAGATAGACCCCAAGTAGCTTTGGATATTCTCGTCAAGGCGTAGAAGTTCTTTTTTGCTTTCTCACCTACTGTTTTTATATGATGAATAAATGAAAAGTTATTTTCTAATAGCATACCGAGATAGCACACGGATTCTTTTCTTTTAACGGGTACGTTATTAAATTTAAAACTAGGCCAGGATTTAAGGTTTCCTTTTAAAATAAGTTGATAGGTTTTATGGGGTGCAAAGGTCAGACGGTTTCGATCGCCCCACTGAGATATTAATCGTAGGCATGTGTCAGCCAAATTCTCGAGGCCAGCCCGAGTACTTGCCTGAATGAGAAGCAAGCCATCGTCCGCATGGGAGCGGAAGTGCGAGGAAATCATCGTAGCCAATATTCCAAATATATGGACCGATAACTGAGCCCTGAGGACATCCCATGGTTAGAGACTTAGTAATGGAATGATGTCCAAGTTTGAGTTTCACGGAGCCGTTGAGAAAGTAAGAAAGAATCAGATTATAGATGTTTTTGTAACAACCACGGTTTTTCATTTTAAGTAGTAGCATCGGCCACCATGCGTTATCAAAAGCGCCAGAAATGTCGAGAAAGATTCCAACCACATATTTATGTTCCGATAAGTTAATAATTTTACGAACAGAGAGCACCGCGTCGACGGTGGATTTACCAATAGTAAAACCAAATTGATTATTATGAAATTTAGGTCCATTCGGTAGTCAGCGCGGAACGTTAAGTCGCTCTAAGAGTTTTCCCAAAGATGGAAGTAGGGTTATGGGCCGGTAGGACTTAGGGTCATCCGGGGGCTTATCGCCACTCTTCGGAATAATGTGTATATAGCCTTGTCGCCATATTCGAGGAAAAATACTTTCCGCAATGCATCGGTTATATACTGATAAGATCGCGTCTCCCGCTGTCTTACACGCTTCTATAATCATTCTATTAGATATTTTATCTTCACCGGATGATTTGTTGAGAGGTAGTCTCTTGACAACGTTTATGAATTCGTCAGTGGATGGAAGATCTGACTCCGGTGATTCAGGTGGCACCGTGGCCCACGCTCTGATCTGTTGGTGGTATTCTTTATCATTTACTGATGAATCGTCTGGTATAAGGGAATCAAGCAGAGCATTAGTTGTTTCTACAATGCCGGTTGTATGTTTATTGTTTACTTTAATGTTTTGAACGTACGCAAGGTCGACAGATCTATTAGCTTTGAACTCGTGGTACAAAGGAGACCACGGACCCTCCTTATCAAGTTTATCAACAATTTTCTGCAATAAATTACCCTTTGATTTTTCAACAGATGCTCTGTAGCGTGACTTGGCAACTCAAAAAGTTCTTAAAGCAAGATTAAAGAGGTCCCCGGTAACCTCACATTTTTTTAGCTTGTTAAGCTGTCTACGAGCTCTACGAAAGCTTTTACGTTGTTCAACAAGGTAGTCACTCCACTAATCACATCTACGAATATTGGTCATGGATGCGCGACCAATAGCAATGTCAGCACAGTAAGTGAAGGCGTCCGACATTAACTCAGCACTTTCCTCAGCTGACAGTCCATCGCGAGTGAAGTCTTTGACATGACCAGAAAAAAGTGTGAGAAAGAAAGAATTCCCAATTCGCGCCCTTACCTTTATATCTAAAATTTCCCATTAAGTGTGACGAACCTTGAGTAAACATAGGAACAAATTCGTACACGATGATCACTACAAGACGCGGAAAGGAAGGACACGCCACCTATCCAAGCGTACGTCTGCACTTGAAAGTGTGACGTCAATACAAGATTCGCCCATATTGATAAATTCATCTCAGCAATAAAATCTTCAACAGCACAACGTCGTTCGGAATCAGTGGATCGAACCTTGCCATACCACAGGGAAGAAGATGCATTTACATCAGCAGCTACTATAACTTTGCAGCCCGCGAGCGACCGCAAGACGTGACGGAAATTATGTATATGTGGAGTAACTGGGTCTGAGTATTGAAAGTAGCAGCTCACAACGTAAACCTTAAAGGTAGGCGATGATACTTCCGCCACGGCGCAATGAGGCGTCATGAGATTACTTATAGATGTTACAGTAAAGCCCGAAGAACGCGCTACATAAATTCCGGCCCGCGCCCTGCAGTCCAGCTGAACCACCCTGTGACGTAAGCGCGCGTTTTGGTATTGTTCCTGAATAAGTACTAGGTATGTCAAGATTATAATCCACAATCAATTTATCCAGCTCAGATGTCGCCACCCTATCGTTATGGAGATTTAATTGTCCTATGGTTAAAATATCCATTATTAGTAGTTAGTGTTTAGGATTAGTTGTTCGAGTTTCAGTTTGTAGGTAGTACACTCTTGAGATCCGCAGCGATGATCACACGGTTTTTTAAAGCGTTTGCACGCCACGCAAGTCGGTTTAAAATTTAAGTCGTCCTTATGCGGGCAATCATTTGTTTCGTGTGCCTCCGAACAATTGGCACAGGTCGGTTCCTTACTAGCGCAGTGTTTCTTAACGTGACCGAACTGTTGTCAATGCAAGCACCGAACTACTTCTACATCATCAATAAAACGGCAGGTAGCCCAATCAATAAATAACTTATCCTTGGTAGTCACTAAGTGTTTACGTACCGCGTTTTCTATTTCAATGCCAATCCATTTTCGACCGTTATCTAAGGAGCGCCTACGGATAATTTTGGTAGACTTTATAAATTCATCCTCTTTAATATGCAGCTCATCCTTAATATTTTGGCGGTAAAGCGCGTTCAGAAAAGCGCCGTCATCCATTGATGATGGAACATCCTTTACTAACACTCTAGGGCGTCTACCCTTTGGCTTTTCTAGTCGTAAACCAGCGGCCTTGATAGCATCCACAGATTCTAACTTTCTAAGTTGAATTTCATTAGCACGGCGTAGTACGACACCTGATTTCGCGGTTTTTTTCACGCCTACAATTTGAAAACCGTCGTCACTGGGCTTAATTGCCTTCATGAGCGCTTGTTTTGTCGCGGACGAAGTGTTATAGTCAGCTGACCGGTCCGCGGTAGGGTATGCGACCACACAAGGTAACGGTGGTCGGGACTGCATAATTGCTGGAGCTACTTTTGGCAAACGTAGTTTCAACGAGTCCGCATATGAAATTTTACAGTTGTTGTTATTGACAGGATCGGGATTGACAGCGTTATTCGACGTGGTTTTATCTAATTCGCGTTCGATATTGGCTAACTTCGTCTCGTTGCATGATGATTTTATGGCCAGCATAGAAACAATGGCCGTGACACGCTGTGTCATATCCATGATAGCTGATTTATTTGCAACATTAATTCGAGAGCCCTGATCATTCACTAGGTCGTTAATTTTAGACAGGTATGACGACGCCTCGAAAACTAAGTCACAATAGTCGGTATTGCTCACATCACTGATATTTAAAATCGGCGAGGATTTTTCCACGGTTTCGAATGTTTGATGAAGCCGTTTGGACCTATCATCGGGCGAAATGTATGATGGAGACATTTCGCTGAACAAACGTTTCGAATTAGCAGAGGTCGCCACGGACGACCTTTGGGTTTTAGTATTTCTACGAAATATTTCACCGCCGCGATCTGGTGGGTCATCATTTGTTGACATCATTATTGACGGAGAATACGATAAATAAAAGTATTAGAACGCGAATGAATGAAATTAAAGAATTAAGCAAATAAGTACCGATCGATTAAGTTATTTCGCGGTACCCACACACAGAAAAAAATAAATTCACTTACCGAAGGCTGGAGAAATTGACTAATTAGCAATAAATGAATAGACAGACAGCTTTAAAAACTTACAAAACACGCACTTAATACACTATGGCACAGCAGAAACAGTTCACAAGCCTTAGAATAAACACACAATGCAAATTCCGAATTTACAGAACGGAGCGATATAATAAACACCTCACAGCGCACAAGTGGGAAGGGAAGTGCACAGTACACAATGATATAAACAAGAACAAAGTTAAACCTACACAGTTACTACAAATTAACAAAACATTGTTTTTATTTATTTAATACTAGGGAACATACTCCCGGGATAAAAGTAGCCTATGTCCTTTCTCAGGCTCTAGACTATCTTGTACCAAATTTCATTTGAATCAGCTCAGCAGTCCTGGCGTGAAAGCGCGACAGATAGACAGTTACTTTCGCATTTATAATATTAGTAAGGGTTACAGACAATGTTGCAATGCGATGTTAATTGAATATGTTACATTTTTATTTATTTATTAATACAGACAATAATAGACACACACACAACAATACCAAAATGCTTAAATCAACAAATAAACATTCGATTTTTTTTTGCAATCTTAATTGAATATGTTACGATTTTATTTATTTATTATTTCAGACAATAATAAACACACAATAACAACAAATACTTAATTCAACAAATAAACATAAGTTTCTACTGCGATCTTAATTGAATATGTTACATTTTTATTTATTTATTAATACAGACAATAGTAGACACAAACACATCAACAACAAAATGCTTAAATCAACAAATGAACATAAGTTTCTACTGCGATCTTAACTGAATATGTTAAATTTTTATTTATTTATTAATACTGACACTAATAGACACAAACACATCAACAACAAAATGCTTAAATCAACAAATGAACATAAGTTTCTACTGCGATCTTAATTGAATATGTTAAATTTTTATTTATTTATTAATACTGACAATAATAGACACAAACATAAAGACAAAATGCTTAAACCAACAAATAAACGTTAGGTTCCTGTATCGTTCGATTGCTCCGATTCCGAAGCAATTCAGCACGTTCGGATTCAGGAAAACTGGACGCAAACCGATCCTCTGAACTGCTATCAAAATAATCTACGACTCTTGAAGCCTGTGTTCTGCGGCGTTGAGGTACTCTTAACTTGTGGAACTTACTACGTTGCCTAAGTTCATGTTCCGACAAGCGCGACTGATGCCAACGTTTGGATGAACTCCTTGGTCTTCAAGATTGGGAGTTACGAGAACAAAGAATCAAAGACTCGTCGCTCGAAGCATGCGGCGAATGCTCATGTTGCTGATCTGCGCTTGCAGCCAATCCTCCGGTAGAAATGACTTCGTGCCCGCTCGATAGCAGCACCGTGCCCAAGTTACTTACACTTGATAACAGCACTTGTGCCCAGACCTTATACTTGATAGCAGCACTATGATGATTAACGTGACCAAGTTACTTATACTTGATAGCAACACTATGATGATTAACGTGACCAAGTTACTTATACTTGATAGCAGCACTATGATGATTAACGTGACCAAGTTACTTATACTTGATAGCAGCACTATGATGATTAACGTGACCAAGCCTTCTTATACTTGATAGCAGCACTATGATGATTAACGTGACCAAGCCTTCTTATACTTGATAGCAGTACTATGATGATTAACGTACCCAAGTTACTTATACTTGATAGCATCACTATGATGATTAACGTGACCAAGCCTTCTAATACTTGATAGCAGCACTATGATGATTAACGTGACCAAGTTACTTATACTTGATTGCAGCACTATGATGATTAACGTGACCAAGTTACTTATACTTGATAGCAGCACTATGATGATTAACGTGCCCAAGTTACTTATACTTGATAGCAGCACTATGATGATTAACGTGACCAAGTTACTTATACTTGATAGCAGCACTATGATGATTAACGTGCCCAAGCCTTCTTATACTTGATAGCAGCACTATGATGATTAACGTGACCAAGTTACTTATACTTGATTGCAGCACTATGATGATTAACGTGACCAAGTTACTTATACTTGATAGCAGCACTATGATGATTAACGTGCCCAAGTTACTTATACTTGATAGCAGCACTATGATGATTAACGTGACCAAGTTACTTATACTTGATAGCAGCACTATGATGATTAACGTGCCCAAGCCTTCTTATACTTGATAGCAGCACTATGATGATTAACGTGACCAAGTTACTTATACTTGATTGCAGCACTATGATGATTAACGTGACCAAGTTACTTATACTTGATTGCAGCACTATGATGATTAACGTGCCCAAGTTACTTATACTTGATAGCAGCACTATGATGATTAACGTGCCCAACCGAATAACATTTTGGTGTCAGTTACAGGTGTGTTTTATGACTTTGAAGTAATATAACAGAGTTATAATTATCTCAGTTCTAACTTAACCTGGTATAAAGGAGTTAACAAACAAGTTTTAGCCCCAATCGTGGCAATAAAACTTTAATGAACGATGTAATACAGCTTTGAGAATTATAATGGTGCTAGTAGCAGCAAGTATAGTTAAGACGTTATTGCTTTAACCTGTCCGTGACACCCAAGTCTTTTTAAAAATGTTCTCCTTTTAACACTTATTGTAGTATAGTTATTGCAATGAAGTGTTTTATAACCCTTAAGGTGTTATTATAACTATTATTGCAGATATAGGTTATCAAATAGAGTATGTCGAGAGCTAACTGTACTAGGCAGTATATGAGTTGTTATTGTTGTTAATTTAAAATGAAACGAATACGAACTTGGAGTGCACAAAAAAATCGAGTCGATTTGTAAAAAAAATTGGTGGTTTTATTGTCCGCACTGTAGCAAATGTAACTAAGTATATTATAACAACGTTAAGTCATCAAAGGCAGCTTGTGCTGCCTTTGGTGAATAGTGTTGTCACTTTTTGACTAACGATGTTGTAGCTCAAGGAGTAGTACAAATGAGTTAAGTGAAGATTTAATATTTAAAGTAAGCTCGCCATTGTTTTGGTAACCTAACAATCAATATTATTTCGAGTTATTCAACATTTTTTTTTCCCTTTTTTGAGCCTGCGATCAGTCATCCAGACTACAATCAGGCGAGTTGCAAGAGGTTGGGGCTTGACGAGGTAGAGCCACTGCTCCACCTCCCCTTAGTTAGGTAGCACATCGGCTCTCTTGAGTCTCTTAATCGGGTTTGGCTGTAAGAGCATACTGGATAACGGGTTTGGGTGAGTTGTCAAGCGGTCCTTGTAGGTGGTTGCGTATCGTTTGGCTTCATCCAAAATGGTTGGGATATCCAGGTAGTCGTGGATCTCTGTAGTGCGAGCATACCAGGGCGCCGATGAGAGGGTTCTCAAAATATTATTTTGAGCTTTTTTGAGGAGGCACATAATGTTAGATTTGCTGGCTGTCGACCATAGTTGGATTCCATATGTCCAGATTGGTTTTATTATTGAGCAGTATACCCTTAATTTATTGATTGATAATAGCGATAGGGTGGACTGTCTGCCGAGGAGCCAGAGCAGGTTTTTAAACCTTAGGTTGATTTCGTTGCGCTTCGTTTTTATGTGCTCTTTCCATGTCATCCTGCGATCCAAGTGGAACCCAAGGTATTTAACGCAGGTTGATTGCGGCAATGTGTCGGGGCCTAGGTTGACCGTGGGACAGGTATCGCGTCTTAGGGTAAATGTGATATTGTGAGACTTCGGGGCGCTTGCTTTAATGACCCATTAGGTCAACCAAGCATAAGTGGCATTGAGCTGGGTTTGCAATGATCTGCTTGCTTTATTTGGATCACGATTGCAACTGAGGAAGGCCGCATCATCAGCAAAGGTTGCTACAGCTGTTTCAGGTATCTGGAGTAGGTCACTAGTAAATATGTTGTAAAGGATAGGACCAAGAACGGAGCCTTGTGGTACTCCGGCACTGGAGCTAAAAATTGAAGATCTTGCATCACGGAGTTTAACTTAGAACTTTCTGTCACTGAGATAAGATTCCATCAGCATGTAGTAGGAATGTGGAAGGTACTTTTTGATTTTACACAATAGTCCTTTATGCCAAACCCGGTCGAAAGCTTGTTGTATATCGAGGAAAGCAGCCGAGCAGTATTCTTTCATTTCTAGACATTGTCTTCATGAATAGACTCGATGTCCCTGCTCTATAGTAGAGTGGTGCTTCCGGAAACCAAATTGGTGATCAGGTATTACGTGGTCCATATCCAGGCAAGGGGATAATCGTGCAAGGATGATCCTTTCCCATAGTTTTGACAACACAGGTGTCAGGCTAATAGGACGGTAAGATGAGACTTCGTTCGGTGGCTTACCAGGCTTGTGAATCATAACAATTTGAGATGTTTTCCAGAGAACAGGAACATGTGAGGTTCTCAGTGTAGCATTTATAAGGATGGTCAAAAAGACAATGCACTTCTTAGGGAGCTCTTTCAGTAGCCTGGGGGTGATTAAATCGAATCCAGGTGCTTTATTAGGGTACATTTTGGCTATTTCTCTTGCAATCTCTTTTGGTGATGTAGAACACAACGGCAGAAATAGTTGCAGATCTTGTTTAAGGATTTCATTTATCTCTGGATCTTAGGGGCTTTCCGTGTTGTTGGGTTTAAAGACATCGTCTAGGTATGTAGCAAAGGCCTGAGATTTTTCTTGATCAGTTCGCGCCCATGTGTTTCTAGATCGAATAGGGAAGGTACTTTGTTGCCTTCCAGAGGTCGTGGATCCTACTTGCATTTGGTGACATTTTTGTTAATCTCTGGTTGAGAGATTCGTTTGCCACCACCGTTGTGGTTTGTGAACCAGAAGATCTTTGAGTTCTTTAGTTGCTCTATTTAATCTGGTTTTATCCGCACTTCTGTGGGTTGTCTGCTAAATTCTACGAAAGCGACGTTTTTCAGCAATTTTTTCCTTGACTGCGATAGGAACCGGCGCCCCATGAGATGAATCTTTGAGCTCAGGAGTACTAGCCCAGGCCGCCACCTGGATCAGATTCGTGATATGAAGGCACGCGTCATCCACCTCCTCCTTGGTTTTGAGTGGGATATCCAGGTTGATATTTGATTCCAAGAATTCCCGGAAATATTTCCATTCAATTTTGTGATTGTAAAGGTGGTCGGTGTGATTGTTACTGAGTATGGCCACTGGACTGACCATTAGTAAGACAGGTGAGTGGTCAGAGCTACCGTCGAGACTTGATTTTATGTGAGTGTTGGAACTACTAACAACCTTTGCGATAAAAAGTCTAAAAGATCAGGTGTTTTGTTGGTGTCCGTGGGCCAGTATGTAGGCTCTCCAGTTGACATAGCTAATAGGTGATTGACTTCAATACTCTTTTTTAGTTCCCGGCCTCTAGTAACGGTTAACCTTGAGCCCCAATACGTATGCCTGGCATTCCAGTCGCCACCAGCTATGAATCGGTTGCCTAATGATGTAAAAAAGTCAGTAAACATTTTTTCTTTTATAGTGTGGCGCGGTGGGCAGTATATCGCAGAGAGGATAAGAGTTCCTGATCGATCCTCCACCCTTACAGTTGTCGCTTGTAGATACGATTTTGTAGTGGATTCCAAGAGGCAATACTTAACACTGTTCTTGATTATAATTGCGGTGCCAGCATGGGCTCCACCATCGGGATGTCAGGTTAGGTACACGGAAAATCCTGGAACGCATATACGGCTTCTTGGTGTAGTGTGCGATTCTGATAAAAGGCAAACGTCAAGCTTGTTGGATTTAATGAACATCTCTAGTTCATTTTTGTTAGGAGCAAGGCCATTGATGTTCCAAGTGGCAATGTGTAGAGAAGTCATTTTGTAAGCTTAGAGACGAGAGTAATAAGACTCACTAAGGAGCCTATTTGTTGTATTAGGAGATCCATTTTCTCACTTTGTTTATGTAGGATATTCTCCAGTTTGTTGTGGGATTGTTGATTTGATTGGGCCGTCTTCCCATCGGTGACTTCAGCATATGTGCGTTGGTGAGTGGGTCTTTCGGTTCCTTCGGTGTTGAGGTAGAGCGGATAGTATTGATCGGCACAACTGTGATAGATAAAGCGGCAGGGATAGGGTTTTTGTTTCTTCGGGCAAGGATCTCTTTGTATATTTCACAGCCTTTGTAGTTAGCCGGGTGGTCGCACGAGCAGAGAGCGCATTTAGCTGGTGTTGTTCTATCTTTTTTTTTTGCACTCCGAGGTTTTGTGACCTTTCCCGCATTTTACGCACCTATATGGTCTCATATAATTATTCTTCGAGTACCCGTAGCGCTGGCAGCGTTGACATTGGACGATACTTTTTGACTTTCGAGGATCCTCTATCTTGACTTTTTGGTTGAAGATATGAGTGATATTTTTGACCGCAGGGTTGTTAGCACTGGGCTCAATGTTCACAAAGAAGGTCGATGTAGGTTTCTTTTCAGGTCCGTATCGAGCATTGATGATTTCGCCTTTGATTTTATTGTTTGTTGCCTCAATAGCTTCTGATATCGCGTCATGGGGAGTGCTATGGTGGAGGTCTTTTATGAAAATGCGATAGCATTTGCTATCCTTGGGAGTAAATGTATGTCCTATGAGACCGTTTGCTCTTATGACCGTTATAATTTTCTTATACTCTTCAGCAGTGTTGACAAGAATGTCAAGAAGATTTTTATTAATTAATTTGAATTTGAACTCTTCTTTGCTGCTAACCGTTTGAAGTAGTTTCGATAGCTCTGCAACGTCTTCTATGCCGTTGAGAACGATAGGTGGGGGTTTGCTAGGTTTAAGATGGTCAGTAGTGCATAATTCGTCCGCTGGGTCTAAGGGTAAGGTGTCAAAGCGGTTTTTTGTAGTGGTACTCTTTGCCTCTGGTGAAGGACTGCAGTATTTTCTTTTCTTACTACTTCTAATGTTGGGTGATGGCACGCTTTGCCATGGTGGAGGGGCTGGATATTGAGGGGTATCTTCTAATAGAGTTACTTCCGACGAGTTACTAATCTCGTTTGGTTGCTCAACATTAACCGTTTGGTTCTCTTGTGACGACCTTCCTAAATCGGAAAGTGATGATGAACGTTGTCTGTTGAATAGACCAGGGTAGAGTACTTGCCGCATGAGCAATTTATGTTGAGGTTGAGGGGTTTTTGGGGTATTTGACTTCATTTTTGTTACCACGAGAAGGTTCGATTAAAGTGGTCACTCACAGGGTAACGCCCATCCCTGCGAGAAGGCACTATACTACTCTGTCAAGAAAGTACCGGGAAAAGATCAATAATACACAAAATGTCTGTTATTCATCCAAATTTATTTTATCACCTTCAAAGTATGCTCCTTTAGAAACGATACACTTGCGCCAACGCATAATCCATTCATCAAAACATTTTTAAACGCTGCTTCCGGAATTGAGTTCAGTTCTCGCCGCGAATTCTCCTTTATGTCTTCTATCGATTGAAAACGGGTGCCATGAAGTGGTAATTTGAGTTTAGGAAAAAGAAAAAAGTCAGCAGGAGCCATATCTGGTGAATATGGTGGTTGCTGGATGGTATTTGTTGAGTGTTTGGTTAAAAATTCGTTCACAATGATAGCCTTGTGCGAAGGCGCATTGTCGTGGTGCAAAATCCAAGAATTTTCTTTCCACAAATCTGGCCTTTTTCGTCGAATTTGCTATCTTAAACGCCGCATAACGCTCAAATAATATTCTTTATTTACCGTTAGACCTTCCGGTAAGAATTCAGAGTGCACAACACCGCGATAGTCAAAGAAAACAGTCAACATGACTTTGACTTTTGATCGACTTTGGCTGGTTTTTTCGGTTTCGGTTCAGTTGGAAGGCGCCACTCCGAAGCTTGTTGACTAGTTTGCATGTCAAACTCGTAAACCCACGTCTCGTCACCAGTAACAATGCGTTTCATGAATGTTGGGTCCGAACTGACTCGTTCTAGCATGGCCTCAGCGACTTTCATGCGATTGAGTTTTTGGAGAAAATTCAGATCTTTTGGGACTAGCCGAGCAGCAACATGTTTCATACCCAAATGATTAGTTAAAATGGTACGGATCGACTCGTGAGGTACAGAAAGTTCGGCGGCTACCTCTCTCAGAGTTGAATGGGGATTTTCAGTCACTATTTCCTTCACTTTTGCGATGTTAACTTCAGTTGCAGACGTTGACGGCCTACCAGAGCGAGGCAAATCTTCCATCACATCTCGACCGCTTTTGAACGCTTTGAACCACTCATAAGCACGAGTTTTTGATAAAGTCGATTCACCGTAAGCCTTTTGTAACATTTTTAGTGACTCCGAACACGAAATTCCATTGGCGATGCAAAATTTAAGACAAACTCTTTGTTCGATATTTTTGTCCATTATGAAATTCGCAATACACACTATATATGATATTACTAAAACCAGCACTGTATTTAATATAAATAACAGATGCAACTCAAACTCCGCGCCAAAATGGAAAACAGTTGTGCCAATCTAACAACTACAAAAAAACAAAAACTTGAATTTGGAACCATAAACAAATCATCCATTCCCGATACTTTTTTGACTGAATGTACAACGATGTAAGCCGGGTCCATCGAGGTTGGCGCTAGTGACTGATGTCCCTCAGCCATTTATCCTCTCGGCGCGGTCCTCACCTTAGGATTGGGGTTATTTTTGAAGAGGTTGTCTTCCTCATAGCCCAGGCAATTAAGCCAAGACTACCGTTCTCACAAATACGACCGTGAGGTTACGGTTTGTGAAGGTCATTTCCTACCCTCACAGAAGCCGACTGTTAAACCTGCCTGGTAGGTTTGTTAACCGTCGCCTACGACTCGATGTTTGTTGTTCTTTGGCACCACCCAACATTTAACTACAATATACTAAATTTCTTACATTATTTGAAGCGTTCCATGAATGCCATTTAATTTTACATGCCACTGCTCAGGAAGCAGGAATGAATAATAATTTCTAGCTTGATGAATGATAATTTGTGATGACTGATAATTTATCAATTAATCTATTGTAAAATAATGATATTTTATTTATTGATTTAACATTTTATCATTTGATTTATTGAAATTTAATTGACATTTTAAATTTACTGAATTGGCATTTTGGATTTTAACTAAATGTAATGAGTTTTAATATTTTTTGTTTTTTATGATAATTTGTGAATGGAAAACAGATTTGTTTTTTTTAGTGTGTTGAAATATAAATGTAATTGAATATTTGACCTACTGAGCGATAATTTGTAATACTTTATTATTTAATTTATTTAATGATAATAATAATTTATTAATTGATTTATAATTTTAATGATAGTGATAATTTCTTAATTGGTTTATAATTTTGGTTATAGTGATAATCAATTAATTATCCTATTTAATGAAATTAATTAACTGACCTAATTTAAAATTTCAGTGCATAGATATTGTAAATGTTTGCATGCCGAATGGTAAAATATGGCTGAGCTCTGATATATCAACAACAGCTTTGTATTACCCATATTTGCAAAATAAAATTATATTCTATACTATTCTTGTTGTATCTATTTTATTATTTATTTATTTATTTATTTATTGATAAGGCACTTCAACGACTTACTCACTAAAACATACACAAACATAAATTACATACAGTATTAGTTAAAGTGAATTCGTCACTTACAGAAGTGCACAGCACTAACAGATAACGTAATGATCAATGGACATGTTTGATATCGTTAGTTGCATTTGTTACAAGTTGTAAGTTTAAGAAAATTGAAGTTAAAATTATTGATGCGTTTAAGTTACAATATTGTACAGAATACCAAAAAAAAAAACAACAAACATACGGAATTGGAAGCGTACACAATTTTATTACTAGGCGGATCGCGTCACACAGAGGTCTAGAGACTCCAAGCTGGTTAAAAGCCTCGTACGGAATATACGGAAAGAGTTAGAAAAGATGTCGATGCTATCGGTTCGTGTAGCGATTTTATTGTAGTTTCCCATAAGACGGTTCATGGGTGCTGTGCTACCAAGGTTAGGTATTTTTGACTTAGGAACATACTCGTCAACTACATAATTAAGGTGTTTATATAGGTGTGTCACCATAGCATCGACATCGTTCAGTTCTGTGAGAATGTGGGTCCAGTCAATTTCGCTAATCTTAGCATTGATTGAAGTATAATCTCCCTTTCTAAAGTTATATCTAACAGGAATCTTACGCTTCAACAACGCTGGGGACGCGTTTCTTACTAATATTTCGAGAGGTGGATGGTAGACATCTACTGTTGATAAAGGGTTATTGCATACACTAACAACCCCTCCATAAAAATTACAAAATATTAAATCCAGGGTTTTGTCATAACAATTTTTGACTGAGTTTATTTGCTCCATATTACATAATGACATAAAGTCTATCAGTGAGTAGCCCAATGTGTTAGAATAGTTGTGAGCTGTGTTACTGGAAGTGTGGGAATGAGTTTTGTCTATTTCCCAGTTAATGAAACTCAGATTAAAGTCTCCAGCTATCAGGGTTTCGTCGCCAGATTATCGAACTTTTCTTTTAAATCTTTTATAAATCCTAAATGCGTTAAAATTGAGATGAGAAACATGGTACACATTTACCGTAAAATCATAAGTCACTTCACAAACTTAAATAACTTAATATTCCTTAATATTATTCTGCTGTGTTGAATAATGGCTGACATTACACTTCCACTATGAACAGATCTAATTTAATTAAGGTTACGGGCTTTTCCAATCTTGACGTACGCTAAAAGTTGTAATTAAGTTATATAATGTACTCAAGAAGTTTTTAGTGGCAAAGCAGTGTTATCCGATGGTTTCCTATCACCTGTAATGTTTACATACCCAATATTGCAACGGGAATACCGGTTAAAGTAGTAACTGACGATAAAGAAACGCTCTTGTGCAGTTTTTTTTATTTTCTTTGTGACACCGTACTGTACGCATTCTATGTATCTTACTTGTAAAACTGTGGGCCTCTTTCGTGGTTATAAGTGAGTTAGAACATGCTCTAACTCAGTTATACAGGTATGCGTTAACACTTTTACACTCAAATGGATATACGAGTCTTACAAAGGTTTTTTTTCAACGCTTTAGTGTTAGTTGGGCGAGCATTCTTATGCTTGGTAGCAGCACTATGATGATTCATTAATGCGTGGTTGAAACTGAAACTTTAGTGTTGAAAACGTCATCATCATTCAAATACTTTGGTAAATCCATATAGCACCAGAATGACGAGTACAGTACTCATTCGAATATCACAAAATCATTTTAAGTTAAAAAAATGAAGCGTTGCAATGACGTAACGTTTCCAAAAACTATTATTTTAAGCAAGGGTGAGTAGTCAGCTAGGTAAAGCTTCCAGAGAGTAGTTCTGGCAAAGCTGTTTATTGAAGAAATTAATGCTTTCAGAGAGTAGCCCTGGCAAAGCTGTTTATTAATGAAATTAATGCTTCCAGAGAGTAGCCCTGGCAAAGCTGTTTCTTGATGAAATTAATGCTTCCAGAAAGTAACCCTGGCAAAACAGCGTGATGATATAATGCTTCCAGAAGGTAGCCCTGGAAAGCTGAGTAATGAGGTAACGCTTCCAGAGAGCAGCCCTGGCAAAGCCGTGTATGACTTTATGCTTTCAGAGAGTAGCCCTGGCAAAGCAGTGTGATGATGTAATGCTTCCAGAAGGTAGCCCTGGAAAAGCTGAGTAATGAGGTAACGCTTCCAGAGAGTAGCCCTGGCAAAGCAGTGTGATGATGTAATGCTTCCAGAGGGTAGTCCTGGTAAAGCTGATTAATGATGTAACGCTTCCAGAGTGTAGCTCTGGCAAGGCTAAGTAATGATGTAACGCTTCCAGAGGGTAGCCCTGGCAAAGCTGAGTAAAAATGTAACGCTTCCAGAGGATAACCCTGGCAAGGCTGAGTAATGATGTAACGCTTTCAGAGGGTGGGTAGCCCTGGCAAAGCTGAGTAATGATGTAACGCTTCCAGAGGGTAGCCTTGGCAAAACTGTTTAGTGATGAAGTATTTTCATGTTAAAATATGCCATACACACATTCGAATAAGTACAGACTAATAATAAAATGCAATAAAGACCATTCAACCACCATTGTGGGTAAAGTAAAAAAAAATAGAAACAAAATTTTCAACCGACAAACAACCTGTGGGCAGGATAAACGAGTAGGTAGTTTTGCTTTTACTCGTCTATACCACTTCTGAGATGTAAGAACTGAACTATTAAATAGCTTTGGTTATGTAGGGTAGTGCACGGAATTAAAGTATGAATAATCTCGCAAGCATTTAATGGAGACTAAAACACAACATCTAACAGGATATTATTAACACCAGAAATGACATTATATATCTTAGCCTTAAAGTAGGCTACCTGGTTATATTAAGTTAAATTTAGAAATGTGAATACCCAACAGCACTCAGATATTCAAACATCTATAGTAATATATAAAGCTGAAAAGTTTGTTTGTTTGTTTGTTTACTTGAACGCGCTAATCTCAGGAACTACTGGTCCGATTTGAAAAATTCTTTCAGTGTTAGATAGCCCATTTATCGAGGAAGGCTATAGGCAATATATCATCACGCTAAGACCAATAGGAGCGAAGCAGTAATGAATATTGTGACGCAAACGAAGTTGCGCGGGTCAACTAGTTAAAGATAAAATTAACCGACCTGACCTTGGTCCAACAGGGTAACACGTTATTACTTTATGGTGTTTAAACTTCGGCGTCGTAGGAACAACTGAGCCGCGCACGGCCGGTTCTTCGTTTAAATTAGCCAACTTTCGCGCGCACAGTCTCGCGTTACCCGCCGATCGTTACATTATTTAAGGAAGCAGGCGGTAGTTGATAGAATAAATGCGTTTATCAATATGTATAGCGCATAATGACTTTACTAAAATCCTAACACGATAGGCAAAATTAGAGTTCGACATAAAGGCACGTGGTCGGTGTATGTGGACCAGTCGGCATGTACTTTAAAGTGAATAAAATCGATGACGAAACGAAATTGCCTACACTAATAGCCGTCATGGGGGACGAGGCGTATGAATTGTTGTGTAATCTTGCAAGTCTCAAAAAGCCAACGGAGTTAAAGTATGACAGAGCGGTCGAGCTATTATGTCAACATCTGGAACTAACGCCGTCGGTACTCGCAAAACGTTTTCGGTTTAGGCAACGGAGACAGGCTAGCGAGGAAAACGTAGATGCGTACGTGACTGAGCTCAAGAAACTCGCACGACATTGCAAATTCAAAGATGGGTTGAACGAGAATTTGCGGGATCAGTTCGTCTGCGGCCTAAGGAGTGACATAATTCGTCAACGACTTTTCGCGGAGTCCGACACAATAACATACACGGACGCGGTAAGGTTGGCGAGTTCGTTGGAAGCGGCGGGACGGGATGCAGCCGCGGTTGATTCGATCATAGGAATGTAGAACATTCGACAACTGGAGAAAACCCTGCAATGATTTTATTAGGTAGGCGTAAACGTACTCGACTGGATACTATAAAAACGGATAGGGAAAACAAAGTACATCGAGCACAACAACGACAGCTTGAATCTGTACAAGGGGCGAATAGGTGCATTGGGGGTGAAGGGGAAGAGGTATGGTACCGACAATACTTAAAAGGAGAGAGATAGATTCCCGGGCAAGTAGTAGAAAGTCGGGGTCCTAGCGACTATCGAGTCTAGGGTCCAAGTGGGGACATAGTACATAGGCATATTGATCAATTACTTAAGAGAACAGGGAACAAATTATCATTAGTATTTAGTGGTCCCAGTATTACGGAGCGATCAGACACAGATTCTCAGACGCCTCTTAAGGAGGATGACGGCAGGGGTAGTGGGTCCAGTCGGAGGGGTTGCCGCAACGCGTCGTGTCGCCGTGTGGAGTGGCGTTACCGGCTCAGCCGATTAATGAGGTACCGGTTGAGGTTCAGGCTTCAGCTGACAATCAGATTGCCTTGCCTCAAGTGCCACAGACTCCACAAAGTGCCGATAGACAATGTAGGGCTAAGGTTCGTAATTATAAGGTTTAGAATAAGTTAGTTAAGGTTTGTAATTGTTATTGTAGTTAAGTTAGTTTATAATATTGTAGTATACTTTTATTAGAGAGGAGTGTTATGTAGGTAGATTAATAATAATTAGTATGTAAGTATGTCGGTAGATTAAGTAAAGTCAAGCGTTCTGCTACGCTTGACTTTTATTTCGCACTCCTCAAACATTAAAACTTGAGACTGTGAAAGTTACAAAAATGGGCCAGTCTCGCGGTATCGACATCCGATAATTGGCGGATTTTCCTAACAGCATAAGCTGCTGAACTTAGCCGTCCTGAAAGAGATGTTATATGATGGCCCCATTGTAGCCTTGGGTCAAGCGTGATTTCCCAGGAAAACCGTTTTATCGACAAGTTCTAGTTTTTTCCTGTTCAATACTATGTCACAATCACTGCTTTTGACATTTGGTAAGGCAAATCTTAAACATTTCGTTTTCTTTTCATTCAGAACCAAGTTATTCTCCGTGAACCAATTTTGGACTTGCATTAGGGCATTATTTATGTCATCAACATTGTTCGTCTATCTATTTATCTAAAAAATAAATCAATTTTTAGTTGCAATAAATAGGGTAAATCATTGATATATACCAAAAATAAGAAAGGACCCAAAATCGAGCCCTGGAGAACGCCCATTTTCACGTTTAATCCCGACGAATTGACACCGTTTATTTGAACTGATTGCTGTCTATCATTCAAATAAAATTTGACCAAGTTTAAAGCTGTTTTGCTTAGTCCGTAATGCTGTAGAGGAGGTGGAAACCTATTCCGATCACCGGTATATCCGGTTTGACGTCTCCATCCAGACCTCAACTGAGCCAGTCCGGCAGGCCCCGAGTGGTCCGCGGTGGGCGCTGAAGCAGCTGGACTTGGAGCTCCTCCTGGAAGCTTTAATCGTGCAGGCCTGGGTGCCACCTCCGGACAGGCCTGCTGATATCAACGACGAAGCGGAGTGGTTCCGGGTGGCCATGTCCGATATTTGTGACATGGCAATACCCCGTGTTAAGCCAGGACGCGCCTGCCGCCAGGTGTACTGGTGGTCGCAAGAGCTGGTGACGCTGCGTCAGGCATGCGTTGCCGCATGGCGCCGGTACACCAGGCACCGCAGGCTTCGCATCCGCCCTCCGGATGCGCAGGTCAGAGAGGTGGAGCTGTACGAGGAGTACAGAGTGGCGAAGGCCGCCCTCCGAGCGAGGATCCTGCTGGCCAAGGATCTGGCTCGCAAGGAGATGCTGGAGTCACTGAACGGGGACCCGTGGGGAAGACCCTACAAAATGTTGCGGAATAAGCTACATGTCCCTTCATGGTCCATGGCCCTTTATGGGGCGCCGGTGTGGGCGCCTACTTTGAGGAAGCGACCTGCCCGTTACCTCAACGCATACTAGAGGGTCATGGCCATCCAGTTGGCCCGGTGATACCGCAAAGTCTCTGGCGAGACGGCGAGCCTCCTTGCCGGACTGCCGTCACGGGATCGAGAGGCGAGAGCCCTCGCACTCATTTACGAGTGGCGCGTGGAGGCACTACGCCGGGGCGAGACCGCGGCAAATCACAGCACGGCGGACGGAGCTCTGGCAGGATCTCATGGCAGTATGGAGACAACGACTGTTGCAACCCAGCGCTGGGTATGCCACAATTGCGGCGATAAGTCCCCTCTTTGAGGAGTTGCTAGAGCGGCGCCACGGCGTCCTCACCTTCCGCTTGACGCAGGTACTCACCGGACACGGTTGTTTCGGGAAGAACCTGTTTCGAATACGGCAGGAGGATACGCCCGGGTTTCAACACTGTGAGGATCACCTGGAGAACACGGTGGAGCATACAATGGATATCTGCCCGGCGATCTCTCGCGTCCGACCCTGGTTCAAGCCAGCGAGGAGACATGGGAAGCGGTCACCTCCTTCTGCGAAGCAGTAATGCAAGCAAAGGAGGAAGCCAAACGCGTGAGAGAGAGGGAAACCTCACACCCCAGCCGCCACAACAGAAGAAGACGCCCCGAGCGCCATGAGTCGCATGGCGATTCTCGGCCACCGTAGGCGCGGGCCTGCGAACGGTGAGCATTGGGTGGTTTGCCGTCTGATCAGAACCAAACCCGGCTCAACTGCGCGCTGTGTTCTACTGTTTCAAAAAGCTGTCAGCAAAGAAGACGAGGCCCACTAGGGCTTACTATTTATCATAAAAGATGTTATTCGTGTTAAAATGATTAAGCATTTGATTTAGCATCATTTTTTCAAATACCTTACTAAACACTGGCAACACAGATACTGGTCTATAATTATTTGTATCTTTACTGTCCCCAGATTTAAAAAGTGGTATCACCTTACTGAATTTCATTAGGTCTGGAAAGACTCCTTGATCCTCACACAAAATAAATATTAAAGCTAAGTACGGCGCTACAGTCTCGATAATTGAGAGAAACTTTGATAGACAATCCCCATAGATCTTCGGTCAATTTAATTTTAATTTGTTTAAAAGCTTTCATTACTACTATGGGGTTTATATGTTTAAAATTAAATTCAGTCGGGCAGGCTGAAATGTCCGCCTCTAATAAATAAAAAGCAAGCCGAGGCGAGGAATTTAAGGCTTCAGTAGTTTTAATAGGAATATTCGTAAAGAGATTTACAAATTCTTGAGCGATTTGTTTGATATTGCTAATAAGTCCATGAGAAGTCTCCAATCCGTAATCAATGTCATGTCTTTTTAACCGACTTCAAAAAAAGGAGGAGGTTCTCAATTCGGTTGTATTTTTTTTTTTTTATGTTTGTTACCTCATAACTCTGTCATTTATGAACCGATTTGAAAATTTTTTGTTTCATCTTAAAGGGTTCTTCGATTGGTTTCATTGTCACCATGTCAGAATCTAATGATGGGATCCCATGAAAATCGAGAGCAACCCTCAAATTTTATAGGCACATACAATGTTTTTCATGAACTTTCTAACGCAATTTAGATATTTGTGCCTGGTAATCATCATCTCATGTTGCTGAGCTGATGATGAAAGATATAAATTAGGATTTGATGATAAGATCCCACGAAAAATGTTTGTTCAGCGATACTTTCGCCAATTGTCAGCCGATTTTGACGATTCTTTTTTGTTTGAAAGAGTATTTTCCTGGACTGGTCCCGTTTTAATTTGGTGAAGATCTGACGAAGAAATTTGAAGGTAGGCAACGGAACTCTTCAATAAATGATAGCAAAGGGATCGGGATTGCTGAAATTACATGTTTTTTTAGTGTTTACACCAGTTCTTAACATAACATTGCGCTTGTACGCTGTTAATGGGAGGTACCTGCGTACCTAGGTACCACTAATAAGTGAAGAATAAAAAACTTTTTTACGAAAAGAACTTTAATTTCGGAAGTCGGTGTTTTTGGTTATTTTTTCGTTTTTTGACACCGACTTCCGAAATTAAAGTTCTTTTCTTTCTTCCGAAGTTATTTTGTACCTGGTAGTGTTTTGTTTTTGGAAGTCGGTTATATTTTTGTTCTTATTTGTTTCATTGTTTATAATTTTCCAAACCGTGTTTATTTTACTGTCTGCTCTTTTTACCTTATTGCTTATGTGTAAAGCCTTAGCTACCTTACAAGTGTGTTTTGACTTTGACTTTTGATAGATTGATAGATAAAACATTTATTGGAACAAAGAAAGAAACAACACACAAAAGCACAGTTATAAGACTAGAAAATACAATTAATTAAAGTTGGCCAGATCGGCCACTTTAAATATCTTGGGGTTAAAATTGATAGCCTATTAAATTGGAAATCTCATGTTTATGGAATTACTTCCCAAGTTCGTAAATTAATTTATAGTTTCAGAAAATTAAGAAATACACCTGACCAAACTACCCTAAAGGCAGTTTATTTTGCTCTGTGCCAATCACTGCTAACATATTGTGTCACTCACAATGGAGTTTAGTTCATAGTTAATCACTTTCAATATAAAAAAATGGTCAATTTTCCTTTAGGTTTCGGGTACTCAAACACTTGCTAGGAATCGAGATATAGTTTTAAGAGTTTTGTTATGTTTAACACACACACAAACACTGGATAACACTATGACTTGTAAGTTGCACCTATTCATTAAGTTTCTCAATAAGTGTAAACAAGACTATCAGTTATTTTTTATTTATTCGAGAGAAGTACACAAAGAGCTTATTGCTGATTGACATCCGTAACGTCACTCCTCCTTTGACTTTGACTTTCTTATCGATGGTTTTAAAAGACTATTAAAATCACGGAACAGAAAAAACAGGTGGAAATGCTATCTATGCGACGAAATTTGTATCGGAACCTGTGTCGCCACACTCACACAACTATACCGATAGTCATATAATTCACAACAAATCAAGGATACGATTGATTGGTCGTTTAAATTTTGGTCAAAACAAGAATAAGGCAAAGAACCTATATTTGAAAATATACTTTCGGCCTTACACGTAGGATTTATTTTGCTTTACGGCAAAAAGTGCTCACGGCGTTTCGTTTTCTGAAATCATTATAAGTTGAATTTACGAGTAAATTCCGCTATTCGACCATAGATGGCGGTATTTTCAATGGTTGCAATTATAAACTTAAACTAGTTAGCAATAAGGGTCATTATTCTATGTTTGGATAGTAACAGTTGCCACTCAATCACGGCTGTGACACACGAACTTTGACTTACATTGTCGATATCGATAAATAAGATAACTTTTTTCGAAATTAATTCCAAATGTGACTCGCGTGGTGTTGGGGTTTTGAATGGGAGCCATACATGAAACTTGATGTTGGAATCGTTATAAAATAAGCAATCACATTTAAAATGGATAATTTCGGGTTTGCTTTATAATACATTGTTAATTAAGTTCTACTTTCAAAATAGCGTAAGTGAAATATTCCCAGTTTATTGTATAAAAGTAGATAAAAACAAAAAAAATACATTATTTCAAAGGTTTTTATTTTATTTATGTAAATATTCCTTATTACACATAAATCAATAAAAATAACACACCTCATACATTTTTTGTGTTCCGAACGTCCATAAGAAACAGAACCCTTACAAAAATTAAATTGGTTTGGAACCCTTTGAACGCGAGTCCGACTCGCACTTGGCCAGATTTTTTTTCATACCCCAAGCCTTACAAAATCATGCCTCGGGTATCTTACTCGACTGCCGACAAAAAAAGGGGTGTTGTTTACACTTCAGTTCCGTGAACTCTTTATGCCAAGTGGCTTACAATAGTATCTTATTATATAGTTTGGTACAGAATCTTAACGCAGACTAAGTTTTCATCCTTTTTTTTAAATAAAAAAGTTGCTTTCTAAAAAATGTACGGAGCATATCGTGCTTGTCTTGCTTGGCATCCAATCAGCTCTACCCGTGCATCTATCCATTTTTCTTTGACGATAGCGTCTTTGGGAAACCTAAAAATATTTTAAAGTTATAGTGAATTGAATAAAATTTCTAGACGAACTACAAAAAAGTGTTTTTATCGATATCTGTCCATCCAGTATCCAACCCGACTACATCGCTATTTGAATAGCGAAGAACCTTCGAGAACGAAACAGTAACTGAATCGATGTAAAATAATCTCTAAGCTTATGGGATAAGGTGGATTTTAACTAGACTTGAACTTAAGGTTTTTGCAAAATGAAATTTCCTAAGATTTTATTAGAAAACAAATAAAATCGTAGTTACCGATGGTATGAAACACCTCCATTTTTAAGATTTATTCTCCTACTATCATTTTTGCACTCCAAAATGGAACAATACGGCATGGTTCACAAAATAATAGGTCTTTACCTATGAAATTGCCGTTTTGTATGAAAAAATTTAAACTAATTTTTTTCATGTATTTTTTATTTGTATTAATCGAAGTAATCACCCTGGCAATCAATGCATCTTTGCCAACGCAGTGGCAGTTTATTGATGCCCTTCTTAAAGAAATCAGCTGGACGGGAGGCAACAAATTCTTCAAAGGCATTTTGTACTGCCTCTCGGGTATTGAATTTTTTTCCCGCCAAGAAGTTATCCAAATTCTGGAAAAAGTAGTAGTCTGTAGGCGCAAGGTCTGGTGAGTAGGGCGGATGACGGAGAGCTTCCAACCCCAGTTCTTGCAACTTGGAGACCGTCTGCTGTGCAGTATGAGGTCGCGCGTTGTCGTGCAGGAGCAGCGGAGACGAGCGATTGACCAATGCTGGTTGGAGATGTGCCAGCTTCTCCATCATTGTGTTCAGTTCTTCACGGTACAGATCTGCAGTAATGCTCACCCCGTTTGGTAAGAAGCTGTGATGAATCACACCGGCGCTAGACCACCAAACAGTGACCATCACTTTTCTAGGGGTAAGTTTTCGTTTAGGGCATTGTTTAGGTGCTGAACCAGGATTCAACCAACTTGCTGAGCGCTTGCGGCTATCAAACAGAATCCATTTTTCATCGCAGGTAACAATGCGGTTCGAAATTCCTTCATTTGTATGTCTGTTGAGCAGTGCAAGGCACGTCTCGACGCGTACTTCGCGCTGGCAATCATTGAGTTCGTGGGGCACCCATTTGTCAAGCTTTTTTACCTTGCCAATTTGACGCAAATGGACCAATATTGTTTTGACGCTAACGTTGAAAGCTGCTTCTAATTCAGCCGTAGATTGAGTATCATCAGCTTCCACAATCGCCTTTAATTCGTCATTGTCGTCCAAAGTCTTCGGACGACCGCGAGGTTCATTTTCCAGGTCGAAATTCCAGAACGGAAGCGAGCAAACCAATAACAGGTGGTGCGTTGGTTTGTAGTGTTAGCTCCGTAAACGTCGTTGATGTTGCGTGCCGCTTGTGCCGCGTTGCTGCCACGACGGTATTCATATTCCATAATTACTCGAATTTTTAACGTATCCATGATGACGAAAAAGATTGAAATGCGATGAAAATGTAACACTAATCAATAAACAAATGACTACTTTTGAAAAAAAACCATGTTTTTAAAATAAAATTAATTTGAAATTAGAATTCTTAGCCAAACAAAAATTATATTGATTTAAAATGGTCAGTACTGTGAACGGCAATTTCATAGGTAAAGACCTAATATAAATTTATATGGAGTGTGAGCGAGGCGATCGGTTCGTCGTGATGTTAGAACACGACTGGGTTGAGGTACGCGTAACACCGCGCCACGCCTGCTTTGTCACTTCTACTGTTTTTTCTGTTCTGTGATTACAATCTACAATGACCGGTTCCTGTACACATTCATTTATGCCTTTTTTAATGAAAATAGCCACACATTCATTTTTTTTTTTGTTTATTGTTTAATACAATTAGTGTACAGTTTTGAGTTTCTATTGCACCATTAAACCAGGATTGGTTTGTATTGGCACTCACATTCGCTACAACAATGCACCTTAATCACTAATACTTAAAAATGAATAATGTGGGTATCTTAATAGGTACCTAACATTTTTAACAAAGTTGTTTAAGAGTTTAACATCCATTAGTAAGAACTGTAATAGTATTTCTTGTATTTTTGTTTATAATTTTTGCTATTTATTTCGCTTCTTATATTATTTTGGAGGGATTTCATTTATAAATGTGGGAATTAAATATTTTAACGTTCATCTACCGTAATAGTTTTTAGCCCGAGGTACCATTAATTTATTTTTGGCGATACTTGGAGTGGTTATTTTGTGAGAAATGGGTTTTTGAAAACTATTATTATAATTATACTGTTCAGTTAATAGGGCCATTTTTAGTCTAGTTTGTACTGGTAAAATTTTAAAATATTTAAATAGTTCTATGACGTTTAATTTGTTTTGGTCTTTTATTTTTGTGGGTACTATTAGTTTTAGAAGTCTAACTTGAAGTTTGGAAATCCTTTCAGTATATGATTTAAATGTTCGCTCGTAGCTCGTTCTTCCATATATGCTATTATTGACTCCGCTAAAGCAATGTACATGTTAAGTAGGATTTTAAACGGAACTTTAGGTTTTAAAATGTAGAACTTTGCCAGTATAGCTAGCAGTTTATCACACACTGAATCTACATGATAGCCGCAGTTGAAACGATTGTCTACGACTAAACTTAGGTAAATGTGGTGCGTCACCTGATCGATTGCCTCACATTGACATGTACCTGATGGAGAGGAGTGAAGACAGCTGTGGCTAGGTGCGATTATATTAACAGTGGCAATTTGTTTTAGATGGTTAGAGTGGATATAAATGATTTTTGTTTTACTCGCATTAAGAACCAGTCTAGCATCGTGTGCCCATTTAGAGACACGAGTGAATTCATCCGTCAACCAATGGGCAGCTACATTTATGTCTTTATGGGCAGCTACCAGACATGTGTCATCGGCACATTGATAGACAGAACAGTGGTCACCACATGTTCCATATCGTTGACGTATGCTAGGTAGTGTAATGGTCCCAGTACTGAACTTTGGGCCATGCCTTCAGTGACTTCGATGGTGTCACTATTTTCATTCTTGATCTTAACATTGAATTTCCGATTATAATAATAATAATAGCAACATTACATGATTTTTGTCATGATTCGTTGACCTCATCCGTGAATTTGGGTATGGTTTCTAGTTGTACAGTAATTATCGAAATCATCTAGTATAGGAGGATTGGAAACACTAAGCAGCCAGCACTCCGTCAATATTATCAGGTCCCAGTCAACATTGAATTGAGCTAAGAGGGTCAGCATTCCATCCATATTACAATTTAAACTTCTGATATTCCGAACAATCACCTTAAATGATTTCCCAGTTGTTGACATAAGTGTTGAGCATTGGTCTATGGTACACGTAGAAGTAATAGCCACGGGTATGGATTCGATCAGTACCTATAGATGTTTTCTTTATTTATATTATCGAAAATTGGGTAACAGTGTCAATAATTCTAAAGGTGCAGACGTGTGAAAAATCGGTTAACTAAAAAGTTAGAAACAAGTCGCATTTCAAGCAGTCTGATGCAGTTGGTGGCATCAGATCAGTGATAGAACTGTATCAGACTGCATTAGGCTGCAGTTTTTTTTTTATTATTGAACACTGTCACAAAGAATAAAAAAATTGACTTTGTCAAAAAACCCGACCGCTAAAAACGAGTAAAAAGTCGAAACAAGTCGCTTTCGGTAGTTGCTTTTAGCGGTCGGTTTTTTTTGAAAAAGTCGATTTTTTTATGTCCTACATTTTAGTGAGTTACGTTTTTGGAATTGTCTCCTCGAGCCCTTTATCTTGATCCCCACTCGATAGGTTTTGAAAATATTTATTTTTTGAAGGCATAATTTGGCGCCAAAAATCCGCCATTTTGTTTTTTTTCTTTCATTTCGATATACCCTACGTCATTCTCACAGTAATAACAAATCTAATGACATCTCTCAAGCTAAAATCCATCGAGCCGTTTAGGTTTTAGGGCGTGCCAAAGAAATATACATACATACACATAAACATACATACATACAATTTTGTTAACTTTGATCCTAACTTATACTACATTCAGTCAAAAAAGTATCGGGAATGGATGATTTGTTTATGGTTCCAAATTCAAATTTTTGTTTTTTTGTAGTTGTTAGATTGGCACAACTGTTTTCCATTTTGGCGCGGAGTTTGAGTTACATCTGTTATTTATTTTAAATACAGTGCTGGTTTTAGTAATATCATATATAGTGTGTATTGCGAATTTCATAATGGACAAAAATATCGAACAAAGAGTTTGTCTTAAATTTTGCATCGCCAATGGAATTTCGTGTTCGGAGTCACTGAAAATGTTACAGAAGGCTTACGGTGAATCGACTTTATCAAAAACTCGTGCTTATGAGTGTTTCAAAGCGTTCAAAAGTGGTCGAGATGTGATGGAAGATTTGCCTCGCTCTGGTAAGCCGTCAACGTCTGCAACTGAAGTTAACATCGCAAAAATGAAGGAAATAGTGACTGAAAATCCCCATTCAACTCTGAGAGAGATAGCCGCCGAACTTTTTGTACCTCACGAGTCAATCCGTACCATTTTAACTAATCTTTTGGGTCTGAAACATGTTGCTGCTCGGCTAGTCCCAAAAGATCTGAATTTTCTCCAAAAACTCAATCGCATGAAAGTCGCTGAGGACATGCTAGAACGAGTCAGTTCGGACCCAACATTCATGAAACGCATTGTTACTGGTGACGAGACGTGGGTTTACGAGTTTGACATGCAAACTAGTCAACAAGCTTCGGAGTGGCGCCTTCCAACTGAACCGAAACCGAAAAAACCACGCCAAAGTCGATCAAAAGTCAAAGTCATGTTGACTGTTTTCTTTGACTATCGCGGTGTTGTGCACTCTGAATTCTTACCGGAAGGTCTAACGGTAAATAAAGAATATTATTTGAGCGTTATGCGGCGTTTAAGAGAGCAAATTCGACAAAAAGGCCAGATTTGTGGAAAGAAAATTCTTGGATTTTGCACCACGACAATGCGCCTTCGCACAAGGCTATCATTGTGAACGAATTTTTAACCAAACACTCAACAAATACCATCCAGCAACCACCATATTCACCAGATATGGCTCCTGCTGACATTTTTCTTTTTCCTAAACTCAAATTACCACTTCGTGGCACCCGTTTTCAATCGATAGAAGACATAAAGGAGAATTCGCGGCGAGAACTGAACTCAATTCCGGAAGCAGCGTTTAAAAAATGTTTTGATGAATGGATTATTCGTTGGCGCAAGTGTATCGTTTCTAAAGGAGCAAACTTTGAAGGTGATAAAATAAATTTGGATGAATAACAGACATTTTGTGTATTATTGAACTTTTCCTGGTACTTTCTTGACAGAGTAGTATTTCATTAATAATCAAAACAAACCACATAAATAATCGTTTAAAAAAACATTGTTCAAAGCTTCCAACCTTTGAAGGCACCAGGTCCCGACGGTGTGTTTCCTGCCTTACTACAGTGGGGAGGTACCGCTGTAGCAACAAAACTGGTGCTCTTAATGCGAGCGTGCCTGGCCTTTAGATACGTTCCTAAAGGATGGAGGGAAGTGAAAGTCATATTCATTTCGAAGCCAGGTAAAAGTGACTACACAAACGCTAAATCCTATCGACCTATTAGTCTGACCTCGTTTTTACTAAAGACAATGGAAAGACTGTGTGAAAGGGAACTACGTGATGTCGTTTTAAAATCAATACCACTGCATGGTAACCAACACGCATACAACTCGGGTAAGTCGACAGAGTCCGCTCTTCATCTGGTGGTGAACCAGATTGAGGAAGCGATTCACCAGAAAGGGTCCACTTTTTCCTTCACACAGGGAACTTTTCCAGCATTAGTGCCGCTCTCTCCTAACACGGCGTGGAACAGGTACTAACTGACTGGATAACTAATATGTTAAGCAAACGAGTGGTTCGCCTTGAGGAAGAGCATCAGTTGACTCTGATAGCCAGAGGCTGCCTGCAGGGGGGTGTGCTCTCCCCTCTTCTGTGGAATCTGGTAATTGATGACCTGATTACCAAACTTAACGCACATCGTTACTACACAATAGGTTATGCTGACGACCTCGCAATCCTAGTGTCAGGGAAAGTGACTGGAACGATCTACAACCTCACTCAACAAGCACTACGCATCGTGGAAAGATGGTGCGACGAATATGATCTGTCGGTAAACCCCACGAAAACTGAATTAGTCAAGTTCACTCAAAAGCGAGCACTAGGCCACTACCGGCTACCTATGCTGTTCAACACAGAGCTCCAGCTGTCTAACGAGGTAAAGAATCTAGGCGTCATCCTAGACAGTAAGTTAAGCTGGAGTAATCACCTAGACTACAAACTAAACAGGGCCTGCATTACCTTCTAGCAATGCCGGAAAATGATAGGGAAGAAGTGGGGCCTATCTCCCAAAATAATACTATGGCTGTACAGCGCAGTAATTCAGCCCATGCTAACCTACGGGGCCGTGGTGTGGTGGCCACGCTCAAAGCTAGCTACAGCCGTAAACAAGTTACAACACATGCAAAGGCTGGCCTGCATGGCAACGACGGGCTGCATGAGGACTACTCCAACTGCGGCGCTGGAAGCCATGCTGGGGCTCCCTCCGCTACACTTGTTTATATAACAGGAAGCGACGATGGCAGCAGTACGCCTTAAAACATTAGGTCTCTGGAGTAAGAGAGACACACGACACACCGCTCTGTTCGAGGAGCTCAACAATGAACTCCCCATAACAAAAGCAATGACCCAAGCAATTTATCTTCGATAAAAAATACAAAATCCAATTGCATGAGGATCATCGGTGCGAGGGGCTCTGCCCCGCCGAGCTGCGGATCTTCACCGATGGATCAAAAACAGGTACAGGTACTGGTGCGGGAATCTTCTCAGAGGATCTCAATATCCACATAGCCACACCATTGGGGGTCCACAACACAGTGTTCCAGGCTGAATGCATGGGCATTTCTCTGGCGGCATCAGCTATCCTAACCAGGGAAGTTAAGGACCACTCAATACGCATACTCTCGGACAGCATGGCTGTCCTGCAAGCTCTGAACAGCCACACAGTGAACTCTGGGTTGATTCTCGAGTGTCACCAACGTTTCAACCAGGTTGGTAGACACAACAAAGTAACCATTCAATGGATCAAGGGACACAGTGAATCTCAAAGCAACGACGCTGCGGATGAACTCGCCCGAAGGGGGTCGAGTTTGTCAGCAATGGGACCTGAGCCCATCGTACCGCTGCCTTTCGGGTACTTACGCAATCTGGTAAGGAAACGCACCGGAGATAAACATCACAAGCTATGGGTTGACCATAGTGAGTGTAGGCAGGCCAAAGAGGCACTTCCCTCTATAAATGGCCGTTTCACGAAACAAGACCTAAGACTGACTAAACAACAGTTGCGTTCAGTCACAGCCGTAACAACCGGCCACGGGTCTTTTAATAAACACCTCTATGCTATAGGAGTCACTGACAGCCCGCTATGCAGAGCCTGCATGGAGGAGAATGAGACAGCAGCACACCTGCTTCTAAGCTGCCCGGTAGTTGCAGATTACAGGACAAAGTACTTCGGAAACCCAGGTACCCTCTGCGAGATAGTTAGTAACACCAAGGCGTTGCTGGCCTTCCTTGGGGAGCTGGGGTGGATCGAATGACGCATTTGTCCCACCTGCACGCAAAATACGCGCTTAGTCGTGGAGTTGCGTAAACCAGCCCGATTTACATACATACATACAAACACTGTTCAATACAAATAAGTTTGTTACTAACAATAACTATACATACACAACATATTAAACACATCACAAATAAAATCACGTTACCTGCACGCCACATCCATAACGCACACAAACTTAACCGGCCGACATACTGTATAAATAAAAACCAACCATGTGTACATACTCTCGCACCTGCTCTGTACCAGTATATTGAACGTTACTGTTACGTCATTAAGAAGCGCTCAAAACATGAATGTCAAATTGTAAATTATCAACATTAACATTCGATAACACACAAAACAACCTAAAAAACCTAGATGCTGTCTTTGTGTCGGATGCCTCGACTTGTGACCTGGAAAAATGTACTCCACCAAATTTCATACCTAATCAAACTTTTAAAATCATTACACAGAACATAAGAAGCATAAATAAAAACATAGCGGGATTTATGACTACACTTGCTCGGACGAAACTTGAATGGGACATAATCGCATTAACAGAGTGTTGGCTCCCTAACACCCATAATATACCCAGTACTCAATACTCAATATTTTATTGCATTCCATATTATGTACATATAGGTGGTATAAATATTGTTAAGATCAATATGGACCCTGTCGGGCACAGCAAAGTTAGGAGAGAGGACGAAGACCAAGTAACAATTCATGGATGGAAGGTTTGCCTCGCTCTGGTAGGCCGTCAACGTCTGCAACTGAAGTTAACATCGCAAAAGTGAAGGAAATAGTGACTGAAAATCCCCATTCAACTCTGAGAGAGATAGCCGCCGAACTTTCTGTATCTCACGAGTCGATCCGTACCATTTTAACTAATCATTTGGGTATGAAACATGTTGCTGCTCGGCTAGTCCCAAAAGATCTGAATTTTCTCCAAAAACTAAATCGCATGAAAGTCGCTGAGGACATGCTAGAACGAGTCAGTTCGGACCCAACATTCATGAAACGCATTGTTACTGGTGACGAGACGTGGGTTTACGAGTTTGACATGCAAACTAGTCAACAAGCTTCGGAGTGGCGCCTTCCATCTGAACCGAAACCGAAAAAACCAGCCAAAGTCGATCAAAAGTCAAAGTCATGTTGACTGTTTTCTTTGGCTGTCGCGGTGTTGTGCACTCTGAATTCTTAGCGGTAGATCTAACGGTAAATAAAGAATATTATTTGAGCGTTATGCGGCGTTTAAGAGAGCAAATTCGACGAAAAAGGCCAGATTTGTGGAAAGAAAATTCTTGGATTTTGCACCACGACAATGCGCCTTCGCACAAGGCTATCATTGTGAACGAATTTTTAACCAAACACTCAACAAATACCATCCAGCAACCACCATATTTACCAGATATGGCTCCTGCTGACTTTTTTCTTTTTCCTAAACTCAAATTACCACTTCGTGGCACCCGTTTTCAATCGATAGAAGACATAAAGGAGAATTCGCGGCGAGAACTGAACTCAATTCCGGAAGCAGCGTTTAAAAAATGTTTTGATGAATGGATTATTCGTTGGCGCAAGTGTATCGTTTCTAAAGGAGCATACTTTGAAGGTGATAAAATAAATTTGGATGAATAACAGACATTTTGTGTATTATTGATCTTTTCCCGGTACTTTCTTGACAGAGTAGTATGTATATTATTGTGTGGTGAATTATGTTCCATACTTTATTTTATTTTTGTCATCGTTATTTTAAATTTTATTAATATTGAATTATTTTTATTTATTTTGATCGTCATCATTATTAAATTATGTATTTATTTAAATTAATTATGTATAAATATTATAATTATGTCTGTGTGTAGTCTTGATAAATGATGTCAGATATATCAATTTGTTTCTGTCATCATTATTATGAAATTATGTTATTATTTAAATTAATTTATGTATGTAAATGTCTTTGTATAATAAATTAAATGTCAAGTATTTGTATCGTCATCAGTTTTAAATTATATATTTATTCAAATTAATTTTGTGTAAATTTAATTTATATGTTATTCACTATTGTAAGTAGATACATTTTTACAGTGATACAGTATATAATTAATAGTTTTTATTGTAGTTTATATTTATCGTTATAGTATTCGTCTATAGTATAGTAGGATTTGTCTATTAGAAATTGTTTTAATTTATTGATAAACATATTATTACTGTCTGCATTTTTGATGAATTCTGGTAAGTTATTATATATTTTAATAGACATAACAAATGCACTAGAAGAGTGCATTTTCAATCGTGAAGTGGGTATGTTTAGCCTATTTTTATGTCTAAGTGTGATTTTAGTTTGAATGTCCTCTCTTTTTGTATAGAATCGTGAATATTTTCGAACAAATTTGCAAATTTCCAGTATATAAAGACAGGGCACAGTTAATATTTTTAGCTCTTTGAAGTAGGGTTTACAGGAGTCGGAATCTTGGATATTATTCATTAATATTCTTATCATTTTTTTCTGTAAAGTGAATAGTGTAGGCGCGTCTGTACTATTTCCCCATAAGATAATTCCATATTTGAGCCATGCAAACGCGTATGAGTAATAGGTAACTAATGCTGTTTTGAGGTCTGTTGTTTTTTTTATTTCTCTGAGGGCGTATGTAAACTTAGATAGTTTAGCTCTTATTTTTTGAATGTGGGGTTTCGAATCTGTGTGAATCTACGTCTAGGCCTAAAAGGGTGAATTTATTTACAACTTCTAAGTCAATTCTAAGTTGTGACCGTTGTAATTGAAAATTATATTTAAGGGTTTCTTTTGTCGAGGGTTGAAAGTTATAATTTTTGTCTTAATAAAGTTAATTTAAAGGTTGTGTTCGTTCATCCAGTGTGTCGTAGTGTCAAGTATGGAAGTCAGTTTTTGGTTTAAATCAATATTATTCTCACATGATGTAAAAAAATAGAAATATCGTCGGCGAACAACACGCATGGCTCATTTATGTAGTTAGGGAGATCGTTGATGTAAATAAGGAACAGTAGACATCCTATCACTGTTCCTTGTGGTATTGATGCATTTACGGGTATGTTTTGAGATCGAATTAATTTCATTTCTCTTGCTTTGCTATTGTAATATTCAATTTCTACGACTTGTTCTCTATTCTTTAGGTACGAGGTGAACAAATCATGACTTTTTCCGCGGACGCCGATTTTATATAGCTTATTTAGTAATATATCAAACTGAACTTTATCATATGCTTTCGTCATATCTAACAGCAATCCTATAGCATATTTTTTGTTATTAATTGTGTTAAGGGCTTCTTGGATATACATTCAGTCAAAAAAGTATCGGGAATGGATGATTTGTTTATGGTTCCAAATTCAAATTTTTGTTTTTTTGTAGTTGTTAGATTGACACAACTGTTTTCCATTTTGGCGAGTTTGAGTTGCATCTGTTATTTATTTTAAATACAGTGCTGGTTTTAGTAATATCATATATAGTGTGTATTGCGAATTTCATAATGGACAAAAATATCGAACAAAGAGTTTGTCTTAAATTTTGCATCGCCAATGGAATTTCGTGTTCGGAGTCACTGAAAATGTTACAGAAGGCTTACGGTGAATCGACTTTATCAAAAACTCGTGCTTATGAGTGGTTCAAAGAGTTCAAAAGCGGTCGATATGTGATGGAAGATTTGCCTCGCTCTGGTAGGCCGTCAACGTCTGCAACTGAAGTTAACATCGCAAAAGTGAAGGAAATAGTGACTGAAAATCCCCATTCAACTCTGAGAGAGATAGCCGCCGAACTTTCTGTATCTCACGAGTCGATCCGTACCATTTTAACTAATCATTTGGGTATGAAACATGTTGCTGCTCGGCTAGTCCCAAAAGATCTGAATTTTCTCCAAAAACTCAATCGCATGAAAGTCGCTGAGGACATGCTAGAACGAATCAGTTCGGACCCAACATTCATGAAACGCATTGTTACTGGTGACGAGACGTGGGTTTACGAGTTTGACATGCAAACTAGTCAACAAGCTTCGGAGTGGCGCCTTCCAACTGAACCGAAACCAAAAAAAAACCACGCCAAAGTCGATCAAAAGTCAAAGTCATGTTGACTGTTTTCTTTGACTATCGCGGTGTTGTGCACTCTGAATTCTTACCGGTAGGTCTAACGGTAAATAAAGAATATTATTTGAGCGTTATGCGGCGTTTAAGACAGCAAATTCGACGAAAAAGGCCAGATTTGTGGAAAGAAAATTCTTGGATTTTGCACCACGACAATGCGCCTTCGCACAAGGCTATCATTGTGAACGAATTTTTAACCAAACACTCAACAAATACCATCCAGCAACCACCATATTCACCAGATATGGCTCCTGCTGCCTTTTTTCTTTTTCCCAAACTCAAATTACCACTTCGTGGCACCCGTTTTCAATCGATAGAAGACATAAAGGAGAATTCGCGGCGAGAACTGAACTCAATTCCGGAAGCAGCGTTTAAAAAATGTTTTGATAAATGGATTATTCGTTGGCGCAAGTGTATCGTTTCTAAAGCTGCATACTTTGAAGGTGATCACTACATCGCTAATTCGTTGGTTTCGTGTTTTCTTAATAACGTAGTTAGTTTTGTTTATTAGTATGTATGTATCTATGTATTTATTATAGATTGTATTTATTTTTCTTCTCTCTATTTGTCTTTTCTTTATGTTGCACCTGCCATGCTGTCTCTGCACCACCCTAAGGTCGACTGGTAGAAAATGCCTACGGCATTAAGTCCGCCTTTGTACAGTGTTTCACTTGTGCATAAAGTTTTAATAAATAAATAAATAAAATAAATTTGGATGAATAACCGACATTTTGTGTATTATTGATATATTTAGATTAGACTCCTCCTTTATAATTTTAGGATTTATTTTGTTATCGTTAATTAAGTACTTTTATATTTCAATAACCCGAATACAAATGATACTGTATGTAGTGAAGGGCGGAATGTCCTAACACAAGCAATTATATTGCTTAAAAGGTCATTTCTAAAAGTAAAAATGTAACTACTGTAAGTTATTGAAATAAACATTTATTATTGAAATAAACATTTATTATTTATTATTATTATTATTGATCTTTTCCCGGTACTTTCTTGACAGAGTAGTATTTGTAAACAGCCAAAGTCGTTGATCGGTTTTTGCGAAAACCATTTTGACTGTCGTTGAATATAACAAAATGCATAGACGCGGTCGCACATAGCTTTTTCAAATATTTTCGAGGCCGTTGGTAACAAAGCAATTGGACGGTAGTTGTTTGGGTCGGTTTTGAATTTTTTTTATGGATCGGATTTATAAGTGCTTTTTTTAACAAGTCGGGAAATACGCCTTCTTCAAAAGATTGATGGATGATTAAATAAAAAGGTAAAGTTAATTCGTCGGCGCATTGTCTTACCTGACTTACCGAACTATAACTATTACCTTACCAACAATAACCATACACAAAATGAGGGTGTAGTCCTGTATGTGCATAAAAAACTGCAACTAGTTGCAGAGGAGCCGTCATTCGTAGATGCTAACTGTCTCCAAGAAAAATCGATAGAAATACTGTTCTCTTAGCGATATATCGACCTAGATAATTTTCTAAACTCCCTAAATATGACCCTTACTAAGTTATCCAAATACAATAATATAATTATTACGGGAGACATAAATATAAATATACATGAACACTGCACGGATTCCGCTAAACATTCTTACCTAAACTTACTAGCTACACAATCATGGCCTTTTACCTGCTCATACAATACCTACGCGACAAAAAGCTTGTCTTGACCATGTTATACTGAAAACTAGACTACCTGCTTCTACTTTAGTCGCACACTCTGCCCTAACTGATCATGAGACAGTTATGTTATTCTTGTCAAAACGATTGCCTAAAATAGTAACAAAAAATTCTATTCGTTTTAATTACGTTAAGATAGACACAGACCTAAAACAACTAGATTTTAGTGAAGTATACAAGACCCAATATCCTCATGTGGCAGGGGAAACAATAACTAGATTGATTAAACACGTGATAGACTCAAACTCCAAATCTGGCAAGACTCCTAACCGTAAACAAATATTAAAGCCATGGATTACTTCTGGTTTACTTCGCTGTATGCGGAATCGTGACACATTGCATAGAAAATTTAAACAGGCGCCTAATAATGAGATTTTAAAGATTACTTTTACTAGGTATAGAAACTACTGTAATAAAATATTAAGGAAATTAAAAATAGAATATGAAAAAAATGAAATCATTAAAGCAGGTAAAAACACTAAGCAGTTAAGGTCGGCCATAAATAGTATCTCAAACAGGTCGACATGGAAAGTCAACACATCATCACAATTATTACCTTCATCAGGTACATCACAAAATTCTGTAAACCATGTAAATGACTTTTTTGCCAAAATAGGTGAAAAACTAGCTAAAAATATAAAGAGTACACAAACAAAAGTTACAAAGGGCAACCTATCTTACGGAACGCAATCCATGGCAATGCTCCCAACAGATGAGGAAAAGGTAGCCGGAATATTAATGTCGCTCCGTAATAACTGTGCCGCGGGATGGGATGGGATATCCGGTGACCTTTTGAAAAAGCACGCGGCCGTGATTGTGCCTCCGCTAACGTACGTATGTAACCTTGCTTTTTCCAAAGGTAAATTTCCCAACGTGTTCAAAAAAGCCATAATTCACTCGATCTACAAGAGTGGGGAGAGGAGCCGTGTTGACAACTACAGACCTAAATTTGTGCTGACTGCTTTTTCCAAAATACTGGAACGGGTAATGAATAGCAGACTTGTGAGTTTTTGGAAAACAACAAGTTTATTGCACCAGCGCAGTTTGGGTTTCGCTCAAGCAAATCCACCTCTGACGCGGTCCATGAGCTAACAGACTATGTGGTCACAAACATGGATAGTGGGGATAAGGTTATGGCCATATTCCTAGATCTTGCCAAGGCTTTCGACACGGTTTCTGTTCCAATTCTTGTACGTAAGATGGAAAGCTTGGGAATCAGAGGACTTCCACTGGACCTCTTTAAAGACTATTTGTGTGAGCGTACCCAGAGAGTAAAGATAGATGAATTCATCAGTGAAGAATAATTAATTAACTACGGCACGCCTCAAGGTAGTGTCCTCGGACCTTCATTATTCCTCATGTATATTAACGATCTGGCTGTGCTCAATATCCCCAATGGCAAAATTATTAGTTTTGCTGATGACACTGCCCTCTTGTTCAGCGCGAGCTCGTGGGAAGATGTCTATGAGCGTGCACAACTAGGCTTTAATACGGTATCTAACTGGTTACGCGACAATCTGTTGACCCTTAATACAACCAAAACCAACTACATAGCGTTCTCCATGAAAAACAGTGGATCTTCCCAAACATTACCTAATACTATTGTAGCTCACTCTTGCACAAACCCACTTACCCGTAGTTGTAACTGCGAACCACTCACCAAGGCTGAGAATGTAAAATATCTAGGAATAACAATCGATAAAAACCTAAGATTCCAAGATCACATAACCACTCTTAGTAACAGATTGCGAAAACTAATATATGTGTTCAAGACGCTGAGACATGTACTCGATAAAAATGTTATGAAACTAGTGTACTATACCCTTGCTCAATCTATAATATGCTACTGCATCACTACTTGGGGTGGAGCTCCAAAAACTACCCTAATAGAAATCGAAAGAAGCCAAAGAGCTATACTGAAAGTGTCGTCTTTCCGACCGTATCGCTACCCCACTGAACAGTTATACAAAGAGAACGAAGTCCTGACAGTGCGTCAACTGTTTATATTGCACATTCTGCTAAAACAGCATTCTCTCCTGGTTTATAATCCAACGCTGTCTAGGGGGAAAAGACGATATGACCCAGTGGAGCGCCATCATCTACGTCGAAAAACTATTTTTGCAAGGCATTTCTTTTGCTATTTGGGTGGGTACTTGTACAATAAAACTCATAAGATGCTACAAATCTTTAGCCTCACAAAAAATAAATGCAAAAAGAAGTTAACTGACTGGCTGCAAAAATTAAACTACAATGATACTGAAGACATCCTTAAAATGACCTGAACACACAATTACACTCTCACACACCCACACACTCACACATCTACACAGTCACATACCCACATAATCACCCATACTACGCATCTACTAACATTCGTTTTTGCATACTTATCCTAGATTTCTAAGTATATTAAATAAACTATAAAAATGTCGTATGATTCCTTACATTCTGTCAGCGCGCTTAGTACATAATTTATGAAATTAAAATGTGAAGGGGTGGGATCCTGGTGTCCTGAAATACAGGCCACGAGCCTAGCTTAGGCACCAGTCTCCCACAATATATTATTATACTCGTACTTACATAAATTGTGAATATTCAGTTACATACATATAAATTATATTTTTAAATATTTGAATAAAATAAATACAAAAACATTTAAAAATATAAAAATAGTAGCCCACCGATATCGGGAACAGGGTCCAAGCTACCGGTGATGGTCAGGGCTCCAGAGAAAGGAACCTCCTGACAATGCGAGCCGTGTCCAGAAGTACCGCTTTCTGAATCAAGCCCTTGATCCAGCTGCCCAACGAGAGCCTCTTAAGGTATTGGTCGAGGCTCGTGGCTATTAAGCCATTGGCCGATACGACTATCGGTACAATGATTGCGGAGTCCACTTCCCACATGTCGACAACCTCGCGAGCCAAGTCAATTTCCTTGATTTGTTTGTCTTTCTCGGCTTTCACGAGGTTCTCGTCATGCGGGACGGTTATGTCTACAATCATTGCACGCCGCACAATTCGGTCCACGACCACTATATCAGGCTTATTGGCAACAATAGTCCTGTCAGTGATGATGGACCGATCCCAGTACAATGTGATATTGCCATTACCGAGAACTTGGTCAAGTTATTATTATTATTATACACATACACATACACCCAAAAAACATAACCCTCCTTCTTTCGCAGTCGGGTAAAAATGAAGTTACTTGTAACATAATTAACATAGTATAAAAAGCTTTCTCGAAAATATGTTTTAAAAATATTATTATGAGTTTCATACTTAACGCAGATAGTCATGCGGGTGATCATCACTCTTTTTCATGTATATTTTCCCGAAAGAGTCCCACAAACGAATGTTTTTTAGAATGCTGTCGCGCCAAATAAAACAGTTTCTTGGCAAATGGAGTTAGACACTCAGATAATATACAATGGTTGAGTAGGGCCGCCAATCATTAAGTGTGAACTGTTGAGCATATTATTCTTGTTGACCTTATTAAAAAGCTTTACTCTTTGTATTAAATTTTCTTAAATGGCTACGGGAGTAAATTGTAGTAGAATTTACTCCCGTAGCCATTTAAGAGGAACCCCCATCCAACCCATAGGCATCTCGAACGTCAGAGATTTTAACAGGGTACTTAACCACTTCACCGATTTTTTTAATAATTTGTAAGATACTTATGTTCCTTGGTCTCCATTGGTTTAGGAGGTGGGCCGCTGGCAGCAGTGGGCGGGGTAGTGTAGGTAGAGCTGGGGCGGAGCGTCACTTCGATAGCAGACTACGACGGTTTGGGCGACGTGAGATCTCCTCAGGAGTTATGAACTCCTATTTTTTAATTCAAGTGTCCAGTCCATGAAAGGACTCTTAAAGTGTGTTTCCTAAGATAGTCACCTGGATGTCGTGAACTTTTTTATTGTCACTGTGTAGTTGTGTACCTGTTGTTCTGAGTTGAAATTTTTCATGTGTTCGTGCAGTGTAGTGCATGTGGTGCTCCTCTTTAACTGATGAGGCACTTAAACTTCGATTTGGAATGATTTTTTGTAAATGTTGTGATGTACTCATTGTTGAGGAGCCAAATAAAATAAATAAATTCAAGTGCCGAAATTTTATTTAAATCTTTAATTCAATTAACACAGTGGGTCTCCTTAAAAGCAACTGAACTCCTCAGCGGTCCGGGGGAGATTCGAGGGTGGTATTCCTTTTTCTAGTTTACATAAATGATTTGCCCCAATTATTTCAAAATCACCCAAAGATGGTGTTTTTTGCGGATGACACATCATTGATATTTAAAATAGAGCGACGGTCACAAAATCTTGACGTCGTCAATAACTCTATTCTTCAGGTCCAAAATTGGTTTACGGCAAACAACTTGGTACTAAATGAAAAGAAAAACCAAATATATTAGATTTACTTTACCAAATGTTAGAAGATGCAAATGTGACATCATATTGAATGAAGAAAAACTGGAGTTTATTAATCACACGGTTTTTCTGGGAATCACTTTAGACGAGAAATTACAATGGGGACCTCATATAACATCTCTAGCGGGGCGTCTAAGCTCAGCTGCTTATGCTGTTAGGAAGATAAGATAGCTAACAGACGTAGAAACTGCACGTTTGGTCTATTTTAGCTACTTCCACAGCATTATGTCGTACGGTATTTTGCTGACGGGTCGGGCTGCTGACAGTGAATCCATATTTATTTTACAAAAAAGAGCTGTCGAAGCCCTTTACAATCTACGTCGTCACGTTCTCTAAGGGAACTTTTTAAAGAGATTTATATTATGACAGTCCCTTGCCAATTCATATATGAAAATATTATGTATGTACGGAAAAATCGTCATTTTTTTTGTAAAGTTAGTGATACATAATATTAATACCAGAAATAAAGATAAATTAGATCAACCATTTTATAGATTAGCTAAAGTACACACATCTTTCATGGGGTACTGTGTTAAATGTTACAATAAAATACCTCGCGACATATTAGAACTAAATGAAAGAAAATTTAAAACCTACATTAAAAGCACACTTTGTAAACAAACACATTACAATTTAGAAGATTACATCAGGATAAGAATGCATGCTGGTCCTGCTCCATAGGACAATCAATGGTAGAGACAAGATCAAACTGGTTGGTTTATGTATTTACTTTAAAGTTGTTTTTTTTGTTTTTTTATTTTAACATAGTACCTACTGTTTCATTTATGGGTTTTTATTTTTCTGTTCACTCACACTCTGCTAATTAATGGTTCCAATATTTGTAAGTATGTGAGTACCATGTACTTATTTAGAAAATTAATAAGTCTACCTCTTCATACTCTAGGTTCATGGTCCTCACTTATATTAACAAAAGTTTTGTATACCACAGCACATGTAAAACATTGATTTGAAATATTTTTTCAAATTAGACCAGTAGTTCCTGAGATTAGCGCGTTCAAGTAAACAAAAAAACAAAAAACTCTTCAGCTTAATATATTAGTATAGATAATCAGACAGAACTGCTATTCGCACGTGCCGCGCGCGCGCTCCGTGCGCGGCGGCCGCGGGGGCGGCGTGGGCTTCTACGTGCGGCGCGGAGTGCGCGCGCGCGCCGTGCCGCACCCATCCGCACCCCAGGTCGAGCAGATGTGGCTCCGACTGAACGTCAACTCGCACTCGGTTATCGTTGGCACTGCGTACAGGCCACCGTGGCTAGATGTCAATGTTTTCCTAGATGCGGTTACCGACTCTCTTTTCTCTTTCACAGCAGATAAAGTTATTTTGTTGGGTGACTTCAATATTAATATGTTAAGCAAATCAGAAAATAAAACCAAGCTACTCAACAACTTCTTAGTCTCCTGCAAATTAAATCAAATTGTTACTGAGCCAACACATTTTACAGATCACAGTGAGACACTAATTGATGTTGTATGCACTGATGCCCGTGTACGTGAAGTCTCTGTATCTCACATACCAGAGCTCGGCCAACATGCAGTTATATCTGCTGAATTTAATTTTAAGATTGAGAAGCCTTCCCCGCACTGGGTCACCTACAGGCCCCTTAAAGATATACTGCTAGACCAATTTAATAAGGATTTGAAAAGGATGGATTGGAAGTATATTGAAAGCCTGGAGGATGTTAATACTATGGTAGAGACTTTCAATAATTATATTTTGAATTTATTCAATTTACATGCGCCCCTTAAAAGAGTTCTAATTAAAGATAAGTCTTTGCCATGGATAACAGACACTGTTAGGGAAATGATGAAGCTGCGAGACAGGAGTCATAATAAGGCAAAAGCTACAAAAGCATTAAAACATGTTGAATCATATAGAGAGCTTAAATGTCTTGTTAAGGCTGCTGTCGAAAGTGAAAAACGTGCATATTTTAAGACCAACATAACCCAAAACCTTAAACAGCCTAAGGAGTTATGGAGTCACTTGAAATCCTCCATAGCTATCTCTAAAAAGCCAGAGCCCACCTTGCCGCACTTTTGTAGTGATCCGGAACAAATTAATGAACACTTTTTAGATGTGCCTGGTAGTGGAAAAGTTGCTACAGCCGACTTATCATATTTTGAACACCATAGATTTAGCAATTGTCATTTCCAACTTGAGCCCGTCCAGGAGGATGAGGTGCTACGGTTGCTGTATGGCCTGAAGTCCAATGCTCAGGGGTCTGACTCTATCTCCCTTGAGATGCTGATGATGACTCTTCCTTGTTCTCTTGCAGCCATAACAGCCATTATCAATCGTTCCATCACCACCTCCTCGTTCCCTGATCTGTGGAAATTGGCTATAGTTAGACCTATTCCTAAGGTACTTAATCCTACCAGTGTAAAAGATCTTCGCCCTATTAGTCTTTTGCCATGCCTCTCCAAGGTCCTGGAGAAGGTTGTCTCCAATCAGCTTCGGGCATACCTTGAGGAGCACAATATACTGCCGCTTGTTCAGTCAGGTTTTCGTAAGGGTCACAGCACAGCCACAGCCCTTCTTGATGTGGTAGGAAATACTCTTGAAGCCAGAGACAAGGGCATGGGTACCATGCTTATCCTACTGGATTTTTCACGTGCCTTTGACTCTATCAATACTTCACTTCTCCTCTCCAAACTGTCATACTATGGATGCCAACCTGAGACAGTTAAATGGTTTAAAAGTTACTTAACTCACCGATCTCAATTAGTCCGGGTTATAGGCGATGTTGACGGAGTCATAAAGTCCTCTGATCCTAAATGTGTAAACAGGGGTGTGCCACAAGGATCAATCCTAGGCCCGCTGCTTTTCATCCTGTACAGTGCTGACATTACGAACTGTCTGCTCAATGCAAAGTTCCACCTGTACGCTGATGATTTGCAGATGTACTTGGCATTTCAACCTCAGCAGGCTGTTGCCACTGTAAATAAAATGAATGAGGATTTGAATAGGGTCTCAGTCTGGTCAAGGAGAAATTCTCTGGTTTTGAACCCACTTAAATCTTAGTTTATGCTTTTGGGAACTAGAGATTTTTTAACTAAAATGAATAATGTCAGCTTGGACTTGAAAATTGATGGATGTTCCATTGAAAGGGTGCAGGAAGCCCGTAATCTTGGGTTGGTATTTGATGAGCAATTGCATTTTGAGACTCACGTTATGGAGGCTGTGCGCAACTGCTTCTACCGCCTCAAACTCTTATACCGTGTTCGTCCCTACATTAGTGTGGATATGCGTGTCATGCTCTGTGAGTCACTTATTTTATCCAAGCTGAACTATGCTGACACTGTGTATGGGGCGTGCATTCTTGGGAGGAGCGAAAGGTTGATCCAGCGGGTACAGAATGCTTGTGCAAGATTTTGTTTTAATGTCCCTCCTAGATCTCACATAACTCCATTTTTAAACAAGGGTAATTTGATGAGAATGTCAGAGCGGAGAAAGCTTCATCTGGCCACCCTGTTATTTGGCATAATTCTCACAAAAAAACCAGGCTATCTGTATAGTAAGTTAACCTGGTCGCGAGATGTGAACAAGGTCAAAACAAGAGCATCTGCTTACCTCCTATTAACATTGCCCCATAGGACTGCTGCATTCCGGGGAAGTTTTAAATTCGCGGCTTCTCGTTGTTGGAACGACCTGCCGCCACCGTTCCGTGCTATAAAAACAGTTGGTACTTTTAGCGCAAATTTCAAGCAACACCTACTGCGCTTTCAAAAAGAAATTACATGAACTTACCCAGGCTATGCACGCAGCTAGTATTGGCGATTTGGTCCCATGTTTTCAGTAAGTATAACACTTTTTATGATATAATACTACACACAGTCCTCAACTATTATTATTAATAATATTATTTACTATAGTTTGCCTATTCTAGATGCTACACTCTATTAGGCTTTTGTTTTATTTTGTAGTCTTTTGGTTACATTGCACTGTTATTTTTGTGTTTGATGTGTTTCTGACATTATTTTGACAACCAACCATAGCCTCCCACAGTGCGCCCGCGCGTTCCGTCACTTGTCAATGGCACTGACAAATGATACTGGAGCACTGGGCCTTTGGGGTTTGGTTAATTTTTAGATTATTTATTGTTTCTACATATTCCACAGTTTATTTCAATTTTTAATCAAACTTTCACACTCATTATTTTATTTGTTTTTATCTATTACTGGTGTGTTTCGTATGTGTATCCGTGACATCACATCGGGCCCTGTCATAAGACCAGCGCTGTGATATTTATTTATTTTTTAAATATCGCAGCATTTATGCTGAGACAGGGACCTTTTTGGCCTCGCACATTTTAATTTTATGTTAGCGTATTTTCTTTATGACTGTTTTACTTCATTTTATGTGTCTTGTGCGAGTCCCAAATAAACATTTTTCTTTCTTTCTTTTTCTTTATTCGCTCTGGAAGGAATACTTTGATAAAAGATCAGAAGAAAAAGGAATCTGGTATAAAACGATCCAACCACATCCCTTGAACTCCGCGCGGATAGATAATCAGCTGTTGAACATATGTGAAACTGTTACCGCGCTAAGACTTCGACCCGGACAGTCGGACACATTCCGTGCAATAAGTTTCTATACCTAATGGCAAAATCACCAACAGCTAAATGTGGTTATTGTATTCATTCCGTCAATGATGTTTATCACATATAAACTGATTGTGTCCGCAACGAGGAATTTAGAAATAGCTTAGATTGTAGACTTAGACCGGTAGGTTACTGTAACAGTGTTCTAGCTGTGCTACTTTCTGACGCAGCTAGGGCACTTTACAAAGTGTACATTCAGTCAAAAAAGTATCGGGAACGGATGATTTGTTTATGGTTCCAAATTCAAATTTTTGTTTTTTTGTAGTTGTTAGATTGGCACAACTGTTTTCCATTTTGGCGCGGAGTTTCAGTTGCATCTGTTATTTACATTCAGTCAAAAAAGTATCGGGAATGGATGATTTGTTTATGGTTCCAAATTCAAATATTTGTTTTTTTGTAGTTGTTAGACTGGCACAACTGTTTTCCATTATGGCGCGGAGTTTGAGTTGCATCTGTTATTTATATTAAATACAGTGCTGGTTTTAGTAATATCATATATAGTGTGTATTGCGAATTTAATAATAGACAAAAATATCGAACAAAGAGTTTGTCTTAAATTTTGCATCGCCAATGGAATTTCGTGTTCGGAGTCACTGAAAATGTTACAGAAGGCTTACGGTGAACCGACTTTATCAAAAACTCGTGCTTATGAGTGGTTCAAAGCGTTCAAAAGCGGTCGAGATGTGATGGAAGGTTTGCCTCGCTCTGGTAGGCCGTCAACGTCTGCAACTGAAGTTAACATCGCAAAAGTGAAGGAAATAGTGACTGAAAATCCCCATTCAACTCTGAGAGAGATAGCCGCCGAACTTTCTGTATCTCACGAGTCGATCCGTACCATTTTAACTAATCATTTGGGTATGAAACATGTTGCTGCTCGGCTAGTCCCAAAAGATCTGAATTTTCTCCAAAAACTCAATCGCATGAAAGTCGCTGAGGATATGCTAGAACGAGTCAGTTCGGACCCAACATTCATGAAACGCATTGTTACTGGTGACGAGACGTGGGTTTACGAGTTTGACATGCAAACTAGTCAACAAGCTTCGGAGTGGCGCCTTCCAACTGAACCGAAACCGAAAAAACCACGCCAAAGTCGATTAAAAGTCAAAGTCATGTTGACTGTTTTCTTTGACTATCGCGGTGTTGTGCACTCTGAATTCTTACCGGAAGGTCTAACAGTAAATAAAGAATATTATTTGAGCGTTATGCGGCGTTTAAGAGAGCAAATTCGACGAAAAAGGCCAGATTTGTGGAAAGAAAATTCTTGGATTTTGCACCACGACAATGCGCCTTCGCACAAGGCTATCATTGTGAACGAATTTTTAACCAAACACTCAACAAATACCATCCAGCAACCACCATATTCACCAGATATGGCTCCTGCTGACTTTTTTCTTTTTCCTAAACTCAAATTACCACTTCGTGGCACCCGTTTTGAATCGATAGAAGGCATAAAGGAGAATTTGCGGCGAGAACTGAACTCAATTCCGGAAGCAGCGTTTAAAAAATGTTTTGATGAATGGATTATTCGTTGGCGCAAGTGTATCGTTTCTAAAGGAGCATACTTTGAAGGTGATAAAATAAATAACAGACATTTTGTGTATTATTGATCTTTTCCCGGTATTTTCTTGACAGAGTAGTATATGTTTAGATTAGGTTAAAAACTGATTTGTTATGTCAAATTTTGTTAAGACAACCAAGGTGGCATTATCGCATGTGCAACAAAGCCCATTCATTTTGAATTAAAAAAAAAGATACGGATAATTAAGGTGGATGCTCCAGGGTAGCCCGAGAAATTCAAATATTTTTATGTTTTTTGCAATTTGCCGGTCAGGGTGAAGCTGTATGTGGACCAAATGCGATCTGCGACCGTAACGCGTATTTATCTAAAGAATTATAACCATTTTAATCATCAATATAGCCCTCTAAGTTCATATAGTTCGAAAGAATGAATATTTCAGAAATAATATTTGAATTTCGCGGGCTACCCTGGAGCATTCACCTTAAGAAAGTCGTGTTAGTAATAAGGGTTCTTCCTGAGAAGCTCTTTTTATCAGTGTAACTTATGGCTATCGTGCATTTAACATGCAAGTCAAGGTTTGTGATGAAACCTTGACTTCACTGTAACAATTACGGGGGGCACCGACCTTAATAAGTAGGTTAATTTAGGTAAAACGAAAATTGTATCAGGCTAGGGTAACTTAGGTACAGTCATGGACTGTATCTACCCTAATAACATCCAAAAAAATCAGTACAGACAGTACAATTTACTACGACCTAAAATGTCGTAAATGACTGGCCAATATCAAATTGAGGGTACTCACCTAACACTATAGTACTCGTATACAGCTCCACAATTATTTTAATGTAAAATTTTGTATATGTACTGTAATTATAATAATTTTGATATGAACCGACACAGTTTAGTCCAATACTGACGTGAGAGTGTTGTCCTAAGAAAATACGGACTAATAAGTGAAAACGCCACCGAAACACGTTCGTGGATCGTGTCAACACAGAACTCGAAAGACTGCCGTATAAAAGTGCATGAACGTTCCCGCACCGGTCACCAGGGTACACTGCGCTCCTAATTGCAATTTACCTTTCTACAAGGCCACTGGACGAGGACAGTGTTTCTCAAACTTTCGATCACTCACTTGAAATGTTTTAGTGCAAGCGTGCAAGGCTGAATCTAGGGATGGGGTCACCTGCACTGCCTGTAAGACACTGTTTGTCTCTCCTTGTGCAGGAATTACTGAAGGAAGATGGAGAAAACTGATCGCAAACTGACGTGGAAATGTCACACATGCCTACGATTAATATCTCAGTGGGGCGATCGAAACCGTCTGACCTTTGCACCGCATAAAACCTACCAACTTATTTTAAAAGGAAACCTTAAATCCTGGCCTAGTATTAAATTCAATAACGTACCCGTTAAAAGAAAAGAATCCGTGTGCTATCTCGCTATGCTATTAGAAAATAACTTTTCATTTATTGATCATATAAAAACAGTAGGTGAGAAAGCAAAAAAGAACTTCTACGCCTTGACGAGAATATCCAAAGCTACTTGGGGTCTATCTTTTCAAACCTTAAAAACTATTTATGGGGCTACCTACTTGGGTTGTATGTGCTACGGGGCACCTGTCTGGGCCGATAGGGCCACCATAGGTGCGGTACGACGTAAATTGCTTCAAAGCCAGCGTTTGGCTTTGATATTCTTATGCAAGGCGTATAGGACGGTTAGTACTGAAGCCTTACCAGTGCTGGCGGGTGTTCTCCCAGTCGATCTAGAAGTGCAGCGGCGTGCTGCAATGTACTACTACGCTAGAAAGATTACGGACCCAGAGTTCTTACCGCAACGCGGCCGTGCTAAGATCTCTAGATTACTAAAACCCCAGACTGATGTCTGGGAGGAACTTTTATCCGAGTGGCAATGTAGGTGGGAAAATTCCATCAAAGGCCGTCACCTCCACCAATTTTTTCCATCTGTTCGTGAGCGGCTGGACAGGACATGACTGGAGGTGGATCACTGTGTTGCCCAATTTCTCACAGGTCATGGCAATTTTAAGGGTAAATTATTTTCCTTTAAGCTTGTGGCCTCGCCTTTATGTCAATGTTCTACAGCTGACCATGAATACGAACAATCCGCACATCACATCTTATGGGAGTGTAGTCTTTGACAAACTGAACGCAATATTATGTTAGATAGTATTAAGGTTACATCTGGGGTAGTTTACTATACGGACCTTGTTGAAACCAGAACAAATTTCCGTGCGTTCAAGCGATTTTGCCATACCTATTACTGGAATCAAAAGTAGCTCACAATTTAGGACCCATTAGTTTAAGTGGTAAAATATAATCCGTGGTGCTTGGCAACTGGGCTTAACCCAGTTGTATTTGTCCCTTGGTGCCTATTGGCCTAGTTCTATTCTGTCTCCTGCTTGATACGGAGGGAAATGGAAATTATATATATTTTTTTTCCTACTCCTCCGCTGTACTTTTCTGATTAATTTCGTTGCAGGATCCAAGACAGTTGAATCGTTTCTCCGGGACTCGTCGGGTTTCATTGGCTCGGCGTTTTTCTGGTGGTCGCCACTGTTGATTCTGGCTCTCAGGAGTTGCAGTGGTTGGGAATGTGTGGCGGGCTTGACGTGGAAATGTCAGAGCTACAAGATTATCCCGACTGCACAGGCCTTCAGTCCTCAATCCGGCTCCCAGAAGGCTTCTCCGGTGAACTCGGAGAGCATCATGTCAGAGCTTAAACATTTGTCATCTAAAATGGAGGCACTACCCATGTTTATAGAGAGTGTGAAAGCGACAAACTGAACAATAACATAATTTGCTCTGTCCACAACAATTATCTTAAGAACGATTTCATAGCTGCCTCGAAGAAGTTTAAGAAATTGAATGCAGGAGATCTGGGCTTACAGGATAGTAACAGGGTCAATATAAAAAACCACTTAACGCAGGAAAATAAACTCCTGTTGAATAAAACCAAAACCCGAACCAAAAAACGCGACTTTGAACATGTATGGGTCAGGAGATGCCAAATTGTAGTGCGAAAAAACGCCACGTCTCCGAAACATCGCATCAAAGAGCAAGATCTAAAAAAGTGTATATGTTAAAGGTATCGTGTCGGCTTCCTCGCGGGTTGTTTATAATAACTCATTTTGGGTCACTATTCGCCAGCTTTTTGTTTGCTTATCGCTCGGTGTCAACCGGTCCGTATAACACAGCTGTTTTGATTTAAGACGCTATTGCTTATTACAAAAGGTCAATTATGTTTATTAATGCAAAAAAATAACTTCTAGGTTTTGTTTTAAATTTCTCTGCTTTATTTGCTTTCATTGCACTTTATGGATATGTAACTAAGGTGCGAATTTGCTTAATTTGTTTGATTATTTTTATGTTAAAGTGACTATTTATTTCCAGCTTTTGAGTGTACCTTATGTTTTGCCTATCTATTTGACCTTGAACACCTTTTGTGGTAACGATGACGCCTATTAATATTTATTACCAGAACGTACAGGTATAGCGAACTAAGACAAGTTTTCTCTATAGAAATGTGTGGCTTAATACTTTTTAAGTTGTCTGTCTAACTGAAACGTGGCTTACAGAGGGAATTGCTTATTCGGAATTGTATTTAGTTTAGAGACGGGACCGGGATTATTCTAGAACTGTTCAGTCTATGGGGGGAGGTGTTGTCATCGTTTTCAATCGTGAACTGGTGACAGACGCAGCGCGTGGTACTCGTCTGCCGAGGATTTGTGGGTCACGTTAACGTACAGCAAAGGAAACTCAGAATAACATATAAAATGTAAATATGTGTGGCTTATATCATCAACTGCCTAGCCTTTTCCCAACTATATTGGTGTCGGCTTCCAGTCAAGCCGGATTTAGCTGAATACTAGCGTTTTACGTGGAGCGGCTGCCTACCAGACCTCCGCAACCCATTAACTGGGTATCACGGTATTTCTTGGCATGACTGGACTCAGATTTACTGGCTTTTGACAATGCGTAACGACTGTTGGGAAAAAGCTAGGCAGATGATGCTACTGACAAGTATGTTATTCTTGGAGACTTTAATCAACCAAAACATGTCATGGCTTCCCTTTGCTGATGATGGCAACTCCTGATCCCCCACTAACTTGCAAGGAACTGCCCAGTGCAACTTGATCTATAATTTTAATATTTGTAGCTTATTGCAGCACAACTCTCACTCAAATATTAACGACAGAATTCTAGATTTAGTGTTGTCTAACAACGAGATAACTGCGGCGACCCACTTTGTCAAAATCAACAATAATGAGATCAGTGGTAGACCATTTTGACACTATTGTAATAGCAAACTTGGGGCCCTGATGGTTTGTCTCCACATAATAGGCAAAAACTCAATGACCCTATTGTGAACTGCTCTTCAGAAATCGGTTCTGTTGAATTATGTGACAGTGAGGTACATAAGCTAGTGAAGCAACTCGATCCTAATAAATCAGCTGGACCGGACAGAATCTCGCCGGTTTTCGTTTCGCCTGTCCGTCCCCCTCGCGATCCTGTTCAGACGCTCACTAAACGCCGGTGTAGTCCCTGCTATCTGGAAGTCAGCGTAATAACACCAATAAAAACTTTTTTACAAAAAATACAACCGACTTCCAAAAACAAAACACTACAAGGTATAAAATAACTTCGGAAGAAAGAAAAAAACTTTAATTTCTGAAGTCAGTGTTTTTGGTTATTTTTTCCGTTTTTTTTGACACTGACTTCCGACAATTAGGCATAAATTGTATAGTTTAATAGTTTCCGATTTGAATAAAGATATACAGATAATACAGATATTCAAACATCCATGTTTTGGTGTGGCCGTACGTCGGAAGCGGAAAACTAAAATAATATAGTTAATAAATAATATAGTTTGCGTCGGTTTATTTCTAGTTTACACCAACAGGTTATGTTTATAACCAAAGTTATTTATACTTACCAGTTTTTATTCCAATGGTCTGTTTCTATTGCGTTGATTAATTTAAATAGTCTCAATATATTTGGGCTTTTTAGGGTTCCGTACAGAGATAAAGATAATAATTAGCATCTATTATGACGCGAATTTCAATCTATAGATTTATGTGTTTGCACGCCAACACAATACAAGAGTATTGTGTGTGTGTGTGTTCTTTGACATCATCACCATCCACAGCCCGACTCAGTTCACTGCTGAGCACAGATGTTATACCAGGTAGAGATGACATATGGAACTGAAACGTGTTCGCTAACAATAGGCCTCATCAGAAGGCAAAGTCACTCAAAGGGCGATGGAGAGTTTACTTGCGTGATCGAATCAGGAATGATAATATTCGCAAGAGAACCAAGGTTACCGATAAAGCCCGAAGGATCGCAAAACTAAATTAGCAGTCGGCGGGGTCATTGCTCGCAAAACAGATGGTCGGTGGGGCTGATAAGTTCTGGAGTGGCGACCGCGTACCCCAAGACGCAACGTTAGAAGGTCTCCCACAAGCTGAATTGATGACCTGGTGAAGGTTGCGGGTAGCTAATGGACGCAAGACGCGTAGGACCGGTCGTTGTGGCGACGCTTGGGAGAGGCCTATGTCCAGCAGTGGACGTCTTTCAGCTAATATGATGATGATAAGCATAGGCTTGTCTTTCCTTGCGCCAATCCCCTACGCTCCTGTGCAAGCTTCATCCAGGTTCTTCATACAATGGCAAAAATGTCATCCATCTATCTCGCCGCCGCCTGACCAGTCCTCGAACTTCACTCGGTCACTGCCTTACTCTACCCATCATCACCACGCCTTGATTATTGTCCTGCCGAACTCAAATTTTAGTTTCGTAATTCGTTATCCAATGTCGAAAACCTTTGTAAGTCTTCGGGTCTCGACATTTGGGTCTCCATCTATTGGATCCATGGCTCCATGGCTCTCAGTGCAACTTCCAGTCTGTACACAGCCTCCTGCGGGAGCGTCTTTGTCTCAGCACCGTAAGTCATATTGGGTAAAACACACTGGTTGTAGAGGTTGGACTTCAGACATTGTAGAATTTCGGTAGACCTCAAAATGCTATCCAATTTGTTAGAACTTTATATGTCAAGTATCGAATAGTTATATAATTCCCAGTAAAATTGTAGCTAATCAAGCACTGCAGTGTGACCATAATGAACGCCTAAATACCTAAAAGCGTGGAACATATTTTGAATTCACTGATGGATGGAGCCCAGGGTTAAAATATAAATTTCAAGTCTGCGTTCGTAACTCGTACAGAAAAATCTCGTACAGAACTCTTGGTGCCCGTGTTTGTCTTGATCATGGTCATTAGTTACCTCTATTTAATACAATTTCATGGTGTGGTTTTCGTCAGTTCAAACGACAGGTTAGTGATAAGTAGACATTAGTTACTCACTGTGATTGAAATATAATTCTCCAAGGCCAGAATAGGTACGTAAAGGATTTTTATATTAAATATATATTAAAAACCGGTCAAGTGTGAGTCGGACTCGAACACAAAACACACAACACGAACACAAAAAGTTCCGTGCAACAAACTGTAAAAAAACACATTTGTTGAATGAAAAACCGAATTAATTTTTAATTTTATATAATTAGTTGTTGTAGCGGTAATATAATCACTTTGTGGTCTCTATCTACTATTGCAGTTCTTGAGATAGAGCTTGTTGACAACAGGCAGCCCTAACTAAATTTAACAATAATACTATTATTTGGATTGGTAAATTAGATGCGAGACTAAGCAGACGTGTCGTTTAAAATCGGATAATATGAAATATCATTAAATAATTATTGTGACTAATGTTTTGATACCTAGTTATCTGCGGCGTCAGTTATTTAAGTAAAGTGTGTCGCGTGTGATTAGTAGGTAACTACCATCTGAGTCATTGTGAAAGATGAACTAAATTTATAGACAAATAGTGTTTGTGTTAGTTATATCTAACCCAGGATCTAGCCCTTTTGGTCGGAGCTAATTAATACGGCGAAGTCCTCCACCGACGCCAATCGAAGACTTCCATCATAGAGAGCCAAGTCTACCAGCATCCTTGGAGAAGAATGAATTGCCGAGTGAAGTTATATCTACGCCAGAGATCCAGAAATGGATGGTATCTATAGATACCATTCTGAACGAAGTATGCACTATTGTCGCGGAAGGAAAAATGAACTCGGATCAGAAGCTCCGTGTCAATACTCTTTGCTGGAAGGTATTAAATGGGACATCTCAAATGGCAATCTTGTACCAAGCCTTAAAGCAGAAAACCATCCAGGCGCACAGCACCATCCAGCACTTACAGGTACACAAGAACGTTTCGAACTCACTTCTACAGTTCAAAGAGGTTGTCGAAACTAAACTCAAACCTGAAAATGGCTCATATGCCAATATGGTAAAAAAAGGTTCCGACAGCTTTATTCGCCCTGCAAACCTGAGTACTGTTGCAATTTATCCCTCTGATAAGACGAAGACCAGTGACGACACGAAGTCCCTAGTACAAAAAATCATCTCGCCAGAAGAACTAAAACTACATGTCCGTGGCCTGAGAAAAGTCAGAAACGGCGGTGTGATCATTTGCACCGATAGCAAAGGCGACATCGATAAACTGAGAAAATCCGAAAAACTAGTTTCATCGGGCCTCAAAGTAGAAGAACCATCAAAACGCCGCCCTAGGATCGCTGTCATTGGTGTCCCCGTAGCCCTCGCCATAAATCAGGTAAGAAAAACCTTCTTACCTGTAACTTTATATTGGAAGTGCCCGCTAGTATCAGGAAAATTTTAATAAACCAAGGGCGAATTTTCATAAACTGGATTCATAAATTGAAGCATCTGGATTGTCACCAGATGCTTCAATTGCCAGCAGTTTGGACACGCAGCCAAGTTTTGCCGAGAATCTAGTCCGATATGCAACCACTGCGGAGTAACTGGTCATTCCTTCAAGAAGTGTAACAATAAAGCTGCTCCCTCCCAATGCGCGACTTGTAAACGCTTCAAAAGAAAATGTGAACATCCAACTGGTGATGTAAATTGCCCGGCACGCAAATTTGCAGAAGACAACTACATCAATTCAACCGATTATGAAGGCGCCTAAGAGCGCCGCCGATCAAATTACTAAGTAAACACTTAGTCAGTAGTTTACCTCATATTTTATTTGTTAGTTTATAATTAGAATGACAGATCATCTAATTTGTGATCTGGATAGTTTCTCTGTGTCTGAAGCTAAAATCTGTAATGTTGAGGACTGTAAGAATCTGATACCTGTTGGAGGAAAAACGTTAACCCTACTAACACAAAATATCCGCAGTCTAAACCGGAACATCAACGGTTTTGAAGTGTTGCTACAGAACCTTGAGGTTAGCTGTGATATTATCGTCCTAACAGAATGTTGGCTGTCGAAACAAACAGTTTTACCGTCTCTTGACGGATATTACTCACAAAGAACTGATAGTACCAACAACCAAAATGATGGTTGGGTAGTATATGTAAAAAATAATTTAAAAACAGAGGTAGAAGAACCGTTATTCCAGGACAGTAATTGCTTATTAATTTAAAAAAATCCTGATACTGTAGTAATGGCCATCTACAGGCCTCCTTCTCAAAACATTGACTGTTTTTTGGACTTACTCAACACGAATTTAACAAAAATATCATCTTTTCAAAATATTATTCTTGTAGGTGACATAAACATTAACATTGCTTCCGAGAAAACCAATGGCCATGCTAACAACTACCTGAATATTTGCGCGTTTCATGGACTATTACCCACTCATTACCATCCCACGCACCAGTCCGGCTCATGTTTAGATCATTTCTTTATAAAATCAAAGAAACCAACCCAAACATTTGTAACTAACTCATCGCTTACCGATCATCAAGCTGTTTTACTAACATTGCAAATTTCTTTACCTAGAAAAAACTGCATGCGTAGCGATACTAAAGTAAATTTGAAAAACCTTGAAAATGACATAAGCGCTATTAATTTTGACCCAGTTTTTAATTCAAACGATGTAAATATTTCTTTAGAGTATTTCATACATTCGCTACAATATGCAATTAAGAAAAACTCATTTGTTAAAATAATGCCTAGGAAATATTATAACATTAAACCGTGGATCACACCCGGTCTCGTTCGATGTATGAGACATAGGGACAAAATTCACCTGAAATTGACACTGGCACCAGGTGATGAATCACTTTCCGTCACATATAAAAGGTATAGAATTTTCTGTAACAATCTTTTGAAAAAAAAAAAAAAATCAGTATGATAAAAATGAACTACAAAAGGCAGGAAAAAACAGCAAGCTTGTTTGGAAATTTATAAAAAATAATACTTTTAGATCTAAAAATTCCGAACCTCCCCTTGATTTATTATCAACAGAAATAAATCCGTCCGAAGCAACGAATAAAGTCAATAATTTTTTTGCTAACGTTGGTAAAAACTTGGCAGAAAAAACGTTAAATTCTAGATCTTTGCCTTCTCAAAGTTCACCTGTAACAACTTCTACACTACATTCTTTTGTTTTATTTGAGACCGACGCAAATGAGGTATTAAGAATCATAACCGAGCTTAAGGATGTTTGTGCTATTGGCTGCGATAACATACCGAATCATATACTTAAAAGATTTAAATATCTAATTGCACCTCCGTTAACTCACATTTTTCAGTTATGTTTATCACAAGGAGTTTTCCCCCAATTACTTAAAAAGCTGTAGTCACCCCTGTTTTTAAATCTGGAGACCAGAACTGTGTTAATAATTATAGACCTATTTCAGTCTTAACGGGCCTCTCCAAAATTTTAGAAAAAATCATAAACACTCGTTTAATAAAATATCTAGAAGACAACAAATTGCTTTCAGACAGTCAATTTGGTTTTAGGCCCAAAAGATCAACAAGCCAAGCAGTCCACCGATTGACAAATTATATAAGTACAAGTATGGACAATGGCATGCACACCATTGGTATCTTTTTGGACCTTGCCAAGGCGTTCGATACTATTTCTTGTTCTATATTATTACATACGCTTGAAGCGATTGGGATAGGAGGACACAATTACAATTTTTTTCTGATTATCTTAGTGATCGTTATCAATGTGTAAAAATTGGTCAATTTATAAGTTCTGAGCTTAAAAATAGCTGTTACGGATTTCCACAAGGCAGCATTTTGGGTCTTACGTTTTTCTAATATATATAAATGATCTGTGCAGCTTGCCACTCAAAAATGGTATCATACTGTCATACGCTGATGACACGGCTCTAGTGTTCTCAGCTAAATCAAGAATCGAGGTTTATGAACACGCGCAGAATGGTTTCAATACTGTATCTAATTGGCTTCTTAACAGTCTCTTAACATTAAATTTAGATAAAACAAAATACATTTTATTTACGATTAGGAAAAATAACATTCCGCTTACTAACTTAAACATTTTTGCACATAATTGTAGAACTAACGCTGATAACGCATGCACTTTTTTTTTTTTTTTTTTTACTATTGATAGGCACGCGTTTGACCACTATCTCACCTGATGATAAGCGAGGATGTGGGTGTGGTGTTGTGAGGGTGTGGTGTTGTGGTCGTGGGTGTGTTCCACCTTAGCTAAAGCTGACTATGTGAAATATCTAGGTGTAACGATTGACACAAATCTAAATTTTCGTAAACATATTGATGTACTATGCAGCAGAGTGCGGAAATTAATATACATTTTTAAATACTTACGTAACGTAGCCGACTATGATTTAATTAAACAAGTTTATTTGGCTTTGTGTCAGTCCATACTAACATATTGCATAACTTCCTGGGGTGGTCTCGCAAAGTCCATTTTACTTCCTCTAGAACGTGCTCAAAGAGCAATTCTAAAGGTTGCAACCTTTAGCCCTTTTAAATTTCCCACGCACCAGCTTTTCATGGCATGTAAGGTACTAACAGTGTGTCAACTAGCTATTCTAAACATCGTACTGCATCAGCACACTGAACTTCCTTATGACCGAGTACCTTCAGGCAAGAGAAGGAAAGATTTGGTTTGTATTAAACCTCAAACCAAACATGCTTTCGCAAATAGATTTTTTGTGTTTTTGGGACCTTATCTATATAACAAGCTCAACAAGCCAAATTAAAAAATAAAAATATATAAATATAAATTAAATAAAAAAAAAAAAATTATAAGAAAAAAAAAATAAAAAAAATAAATTATAAGAAATACAGTACAACGCTTGCGGAATATTTAGCAAAACTCAATTACGTTGACACAGAAAAACTGCTAGAAATTTTAGTATGATGTTTATTGTTTCATATTTCTTTGTATTATTTATTTTTGTTCATTGTTTAGAATAGTATTTATTAATAATTGTAAACTTTGCTTATTTTTAATAGTCGATAAGATTTATTATTGTATTGATCTAGTTAACATATATAACTGACCAATTTAAATTGCGATGAAGTGAGGGCCTGAAACACAGGTTTAAATAAACCTAGATCGGGCAGGTCGCTATATACATTATAAGTTCCAAGTTAAATATCTTATACGTCTAATTATTGTTAGCCATACACTAGTTTTAAGTTAGGCACTAATTTACCTTTATATAAGATTTTTACTTTATTATCTTTTTGTGGCTATTTATACACATTTTATTGTAAAAGTTTTTATGAATAAAATTGAAATTGAATTGAAAATTATTTGCATCGAGAAAGTGAATTAGGATTACGTTTATTATTAGTTGCAGGATAACTTCTGGCAAAGTTTTACATCTTATTCGTGTTACGAATTACAAGCAAGCGACGCCATGCATGACTGACTTATGACAGATGACGGGCGACAAACTATTTTTTTATTATTATTTATTAATTTCAGGTAACTTAACATAATCGATTTTTACTGTAGTAAATTTTTTTAAAAACAAAAACATCTAGTATCTGAAAATTTGAGGATTTTGTTAACTTAAATAGAGAATTGGTGAATAATTTTAATTAATGTACTTTAGTATTATGGTATGAATCGATTTTTTTTTAAGCTCAATTATGCTCGCTGTGGCGTTTCTCTGCATCGCTTGCGCTGCTTACTGGTGGTGGCGCCGCAACAGTGCTAAAACAAACGAGCCGCCATACTTTCCTGAGGCTTGGCCTATCCTGGGACATGCGCTGCTGTTTATTGGAGATGGCTGCCGTAAGTTATATATTGTTAGTTTGCTTTTCTTTCTTGCATTATAAATGTAATTATTCTTAACCACAACTTCTTTGATGAGTTCGGTAAGTTTCGCAAGGTCATCTACACCACAGAATATTGGTGGTGTTTAGGAATTCTTCTTGCGTGCGGATTTCCCATTTCTACATCTTCATACATCAGCTCGGATTATTATTCGTCTGTCTTTGTTTATTATTATAGCATTGTACCGTCTGCTTTGATCATTTTCTAGTAATTTTCAGCTGTTTATCAGTTTACTTTGGGTCTATTCCCTAAGTCATGCTGATTGTTGGCGATTGAATAGGCGTTAGGAAATATTTGTTGAGTCAACGGTTTTTTGCTACTTCCGGTAAAGTTTTATTGAGTAGCATCTCTTGGCCCAGCTTTCCCAAAAGTCGTGGGGCAGGCCGAGCTGTGCTCAAGAAGGGATTCTCCGAATCTGCCGGTACTCTACTTGGGTAGTTTTTTAAAGTCTTACTTCTTCTATATTTGTTGTACTTGTGTTTCCACGTTAACATTGCACATCGCTCAGCGGGAGGACAATTTATGATTTAATTTATTTATAAATTATCATTCAGATTACCTTGAGTACTTGATTGTAGATTTATGGAATCAATTAAACAACGCGGCCAATCAGAGTTACGAATCGGGTGGAGTCATGTCAGGAAGACTTGGACCACGTACTGTATATTGTAAGTACCTATGTTATCTTTACTAATATTATAAAGAGGTAAAGTTTTTAAGTTTGGAGGTTTAGTAGATCAGTCAAGAGATTGGTTCATTTATCCATAATTTACCCCTTACAGGGGTGAATCTCTGGATCTATTGAACCTTAATTTACGAAAAAAAAATGAAAATTAATTTACGAATTTGTGAGTGTCATATTAACCCGAAAAATACCGCCCAGCATAGTGGGCACGAGTCAGCTAGTTATGGAATAAACTCAATTGATTAGGAAAAATCTTGCACACATTTATGAAAGGACCATTTGACAGAAATCGGATACTACTATTTATCATTTGACAGTTGTCTCAGATCCGGACGACTGCTCCACGGTAGCAACTATTTGCTTGGAGAAGGACTCGTTTTACGATTTTCTTAAACCATGGGTAGGCGATGGATTAATCACTGCGAGATGTGAGTTGCATGTATTTATTACAATGATAATTATTTACTTCCTTTACATCAAAAGTACTATGTTCCACTGCTCATTTTCCAATAACATTTAAAAAAACAACAAAGATGTTATTTTCGTTACTGTCTATACTTATATTATAAACCTGAAGAGTTTGTTTGGTTAACCAAAAAGATCTGGTTCAAATTGAAAAAATCTTTTAGTGTTGGATAGCCTATTTATTGAGGAAAGCTATACAACGGACTAAAACTGAAATCGCAAAAAAAGCAGCGTCTCAGAACATTTTGTTGAGTCTCATAACTGTATGGGGCAGTCGATTTTTTTTTCGTGATTTAAGTTTTGGACCCCATCAGTGGTAATGCGTTTTCAGTTAAACTTTGTTTATAACATCACACTAAGACATGATAAGATTCAAGATATGAGTAGAGTAATGACGAAAAATGTGACGCAGGCAAAGTTGCGCGGGTCAGTAATAAATAAGAGGCATTCGTCCCAAGTAACACAACTCTATATTTTTATTTTAATAAATAATACAAAATTTGCTATCCCAAGACGCTATTTGGAAGAATCACCGCAAGCTCCTGAACCCAGCGTTCAATCAGATTCTCCTTGATTCGTTCATGGGCGTCTTCAACAGTCAATCCAGGAAGCTGGTTAAAGACCTCGAAACTCATGTTGGAAAAGGACTTTTTGATCACTGGACTTGCATAGGAACCAACAGTTTGGAATCTATATGCTGTAAGTATTTTCATTTCAAACCTGTTATTCGATTATCGCTATTAAAAAGACCGCAACTTCATAGACAATTAAAAATGTTCATCGTTTCCAGTAACATCGCTTGGAGTAGACTTCACAGACTCGAATCTCAATAGCGAGTACATGGATGCAGCAGATCAGTTTTTGAATACTATTATGGAACGACTCATGAAACTCTGGTGGCACAGTCCTTACACATTCGCCTGGAGCAAACTGAAGAAGAAGCAGGATTCATATCTGAAGATGCTGCACAATATGTCGAACACGGTAAATAGCCGGAATTAAATAATAGCTTGAGCAGATGGGAAGAGCCTCTATCGACGATGACATTTATGTGGTAGCCTACGTCATCTTTCAATCTTGCGGAATAAACGCTAAAAATAAACCATATTAAACAACACACATAAGTATATACAGAACTCACATCACAGGCATAAAATCGGGAAAAGCAGTAGTAGCAGCAGTGGGGTAGTTCAGGCTAAGTTTTTTCGTTTGTACCGATTTTATGATTTTTTGTTGAGGTAGGTCTGAGAACAGGTCGTAGGCTATTTTTCTTTGTTGGGACATTTTTTTTTGGCATAACAACGTTTTTCAAGTTAGCTGTAATCTATTTATGTATACAAGAATAAAGGAAGAAAGTTTTTTTTAAAACAAGCTTTTTTAAATAAAAATTTATTAAATATTTTGTAGCCCATGTTCATTAGGGATAATGTAGGATTCTAGCGGTGAATGAATTGGTCCAGTAGTTTCGGAGACTATTCCATTCAAATAAACAAACGAATATTTCCTCTTTATAATATTAGTGTAGACTTCTTATAGCCACTTTCCAGCTCCACCATCAGACCTAAAAGACCAGCTAGAGCAGAAGTACTCATCAAGACAAATGAAACAAGACCAAACTCGATGGGATTGTGTCGTTTTATTACAAACTTCCTATAGCCACTTTCCAGCTCCATCATCAGACTCCAAATACTAGCCAGAGACAAAGTACTCGTCAAGAAATATCAGACGAGTTCAAAGTCGATGGGATTGTGTCGTTTTATTACGAACTTACTATAGCCACTTTCCAGCTCCATCATCAGACCCTGGATATCTGCTAGAGATAGAGTACTTATCAAGGCTAATCCAACGAAACCAAACTCGATGGAACTGTGTCGTTTTATTACGAACTTCCCATAGCCACTTCCCAGCTCCATCATCAGACCCTGAATACAAGCTAGAGATAAAGTACTTAGCAAGACGAATTAAACGAGCCCAAACTCGATAGGCTTGTGTCGTTTTATTACGAACTTCCTATAGCCACATTCCAGCTCCATCCTCAGACCATGAAGCGATCTCTTTGCGGATGAATGGATGAAGACTTTATTGGAATGTCAGAAGTTCTGTGAGAGGGATTCATGACAGAGTGCCTAACCCATTTTTTTTAAATTTATCTTTGTTTGTGTTTAGAAGTTTTTGTACTTTAGTTACTGTAATTGGTTTAAACCGTTATATTAAAATAAAATAAATGAATACCAGCTAGAAATAAAGTTCTCACAAGGACAAATCAAACAAGTCCAACCTCGATGGTGTTGCTTTGTGTCATTACAGAGTTCCTATAGCCACCTTCCAGCAACATCAACAGACCCTGGATACCATTTAAAGACAAAGTACTCATCAAGACTAATCAAACGAGTCTAAACTCAATGGTGTTGCTGTTTCATTAAAGAGTTCCTATAGCCACCTTCCAGCAACATCAACAGACCCTGGATACCATTTAAAGACAAAGTACTCATCAAGACTAATCAAACGAGTCTAAACTCAATGGTGTTGCTGTTTCATTAAAGAGTTCCTATAGCCCTTCAGCCGCTACGCCTCTATAACGTCACTCCGCAGTTCTGTTACTACGCGCCCGGCCGAAATCTTGCGATTTCCCCGCGTTCACTAAAACTACGATATCTCTAAAATTACGCATCGCAGCTCGACAAATTATATGTCATTCAAATTGGTGTAAAATAAACTATCTACTAATTTATAGTTTTGTTTAGTTTTGTCATAGAATCTATTGTTAATTCGAAGTTGAAAGTAAGGTAAGCGACTTTTTCCCAGTTTTTCGTACAAAAATCGTCATATTAATAGAATAAAAGCGCTTTTTTCCAATGTTATTATTTCATTGGCATACTAAAACATTATTTTACAATAATCAAGATAAATAACAGACACCTCCATACATATTTTACATACTGCAAGCTAAACAAAAACTCGGCTTAAGCCAGTCGACTCGTACGCCAAAGAAAAAAAGGGTATGTTTACACATTCATTCTGGGAACTCTGTAAGCCAACTGGCTAATTATAGTATCTTATTATATAGTTTGGTACACAATCTTATTGCAGACAAAGTTTTAGCAGTTAGAATTGTTTAGTTTACGAACAATAAGTCACTATACAAACATTAAAAAAAGAGCGATAAAAAGACGCTTTCATATTTTTTGTCAAAGAGCAAGTACTATTGCATTTCTTAGAAATCTTATATTACAATCCAAATAATGATGATATTTACTAATGGAAAAACACAACATAAGGGTATGTTGCTTAGCAAAAACATTAACAAAATCAACAAATAAAAAACAAAAAACACGCAATTTCAGTAGACCAATTCCAAGTACACAATAAAGAATACAACCAGTAGGTCACATCTGAACAATAAAATTAAAAAAAAGAAAATGAAGCAATTTTTGAACCGGGATAGGATTAATATTATTAATATGAAAATTAGATAATTTTTAATTTGTTTTTTTTTATGTTTTTATTTTAATTTGTTTTTTTTTTAATGTTATTTTTTTATGAAAAATTAAATACTCATACACGCACTCGTCGAGTGCTGTTGCCGCCTCGTGGAACCGATAAAAAAATTAAATAATTTAACCTCGCTTTTTTTTTTTGTTTTTTAAATGGTCAGTAACCTATTGGTTTACTGACCATTATCCGATACTGTGTACGAAACACAAAAAACATGGCGGCTTGCATGTCATACACATGCGAAATGCCTGTCTGTTACAGAATCTCTTGGAGATTCGATTTTCGGCTACATTTTTACAGTTCAATATTTACACTATATTTTATCGAATTTCAATATTAAAATGCCTAATATATATGAAGTAACGTATCTAAATAATATTTATAACAAAATTTTGCCACCACTACTTTATTTTCTACTCAAAACAAGTAGAAATATACCGACATGGCGTGCAAACTTCGAAATTATCTTTGGTAAAATAACAAATTGTGTCCAAAATCTTTGTCCAATACCTAATGCAGCAATTAAAAACTGTTTAGTACTTACTTGTCCATGGATGTTTAGTTAATTTCCTTTAAGTGTAAAGTGTAGAGTTATTAAATAACTGCTCAACTAACCGCTTGCAAAAACAAATGAAGGCGTCTCCACAGACTAAATTTAATACAACATTCCGTAACAAATTGCTGTCGGATGTTTAGCATGTGATGTTATATGCCTTTCCTATTCTTTTTCCTACACTTTTTATAAGTCAGAATACGAAAGGTATACTAAGACACGCAATATTTGACATTAAATCCGACCCGAACTAAGAAATCTCCAGGAGCGAACTACCGGACGTGCGTTATTTTAATATTATCTCCAAGAGATGAAGTAACGGCTGAGGGGATAGCCACCTTCCAGCAACATCAACAGACCCTGGATACCATTTAAAGACAAAGTACTCATCAAGACTAATCAAACGAGTCTAAACTCAATGGTGTTGCTGTTTCATTAAAGAGTTCCTATAGCCACCTTCCAGCAACATCAACAGACCCTGGATACCATTTAAAGACAAAGTACTCATCAAGACTAATCAAACGAGTCTAAACTCAATGGTGTTGCTGTTTCATTAAAGAGTTCCTATAGCCACCTTCCAGCAACATCAACAGACCCTGGATACCATTTAAAGACAAAGTACTCATCAAGACTAATCAAACGAGTCTAAACTCAATGGTGTTGCTGTTTCATTAAAGAGTTCCTATAGCCACCTTCCAGCAACATCAACAGACCCTGGATACCATTTAAAGACAAAGTACTCATCAAGACTAATCAAACGAGTCTAAACTCAATGGTGTTGCTGTTTCATTAAAGAGTTCCTATAGCCACCTTCCAGCAACATCAACAGACCCTGGATACCATTTAAAGACAAAGTACTCATCAAGACTAATCAAACGAGTCTAAACTCAATGGTGTTGCTGTTTCATTAAAGAGTTCCTATAGCCACCTTCCAGCAACATCAACAGACCCTGGATACCATTTAAAGACAAAGTACTCATCAAGACTAATCAAACGAGTCTAAACTCAATGGTGTTGCTGTTTCATTAAAGAGTTCCTATGGCCACCTTCCCGCTCCATTATCAGATCAACTCCATGTCACGATAATATTGCATTGTTACGCGATATATATTTTTATTTATTTGTGTTTTTGACATTCTCGAGTCCCTAGAGACCCGGTCCTTTGGTAGGCGTACGAGGGGCCGATGCCAACTCGCAGAGGCCTCTTTAGACATTTCAAATGGAATGGGACACCAACCGACGATTATCCCTGTATGCAATGTGAAAGTATACCCAAGGACAATCCCCGGTTGGAGCAAAACTATTGCAAAATATGGAAACAAAAGATGAAACGCTATGGGTTTGGCTGGTTTAGTGGACTAATAACTACTACTATGGAAGAACTATTGTTTATTTTATCTTTTGAACTGTATTTTGACACCATAATTTTGTAAAAAAATAAAATATGTTTTTGAGCACGTAACTTTATAATCCATATTTTTTCTAAACAGTTTAGTGAGCAATTGTTTTAAAAAGCCACAACTTATTACAATATTACAGGTACTTATGCGTCTAAACTTAGCAATATTAATCGTCACATTATACTTCCAAGGAGCCGAGCAACGAAAAACCATGACATAAATAAGATCGGCTATTGCAATAATTTTTCGACATTTCTCATAGACCATCGGTTTAAAGACTGCACTGTCAAAAGACTTGGTGTGGGTTCGAATCCAGACAGTCATGGTTATTTTTGAATTTTGTACGTGCATATTTTTAAATTATTAATTTCCTTCGTGTTTTATTTTTGCTAATATTTTCATACATGAATAACATGTAGAGAGAGATACTGACGAGAGACCAACTTGATGCCCTTGAGTCAATTGAAAAACGAGTCAAGAGGATCATCGGCAATGAGAGGCTCGTCGCGACGAAGCGCCAAAGTCTGGAACGTCGATGACGAGTTGTTAGCCTGTCGGTTTTTTTACCGGTTGCATTTTGGGGAATGTGCGACGGAATCACATAATTTAATTCCGCCAAGCCTGTTCCATCATCGGACCACAAGACGAACGGCGATGCGCCACAGGTACACGGTGGATATCTCACCTATACGCACAAAATGCTTTGGTAACACATTCATAATGCGTACAGCTTAAATCTGAGAGTCTTTAAGTTAAGAATGAATAGGTTATTTCTAGGCAAGCGTGCTCCATTTTCGACCACATCATCGCTTACCATCAGGTGAGATAGTGGTCACACGCGTGCCTATATATAACATAAAAATAAATATATAATTGTATTAAGTGTTTTTTTAGCATTTATGTATGCCAAAATATAAAGGAGGAGCTTGTGGCTAGTAACAGCAGCACGGGTCGATCTATGGTCCAACCATCTTTACATACCGAGTATCCTCCGTGTCTCGGAAAGCATGTTAAGCCGATGGTCCCGGCTATCATTTGAAGATCTTTGGTAGTCGTTGCGGATAGTCAGAAGCCAGTCAATCTGACTTCAGTCTTGCCCTTAAGTACCGTGTTACCCAGATTATGGGTTGTGGAGGTCTGGTAGGCAGCCGCTCCACGTAAAATACTGGTTTTCAGCTGAATCCGGTTTGACTGGAAGCCTAGTTGGGAAAAGGCTAGGCAGATGATGATGAGGATGATGTATGGATGATGTTGAAGGATAATTAACAGAACGCATCACGTTCGAAAGTACAAAATCAATGTAGATAACTTTTACACATAAACCGGATAGGAATTGTGGCAATGTACATGAAACCATTATTACGTAATACAGATACCCGTAGTGCCATCTATTGACGAAAATAGTATTCAACTGCACAAAAACACTTTCAGCATGAAAATAACATCAAAACATATTTTTTAGTTATTAGTGGTACTTTTAACACCCTTGAAATATCGTTCGAAATGAATTCCTATAAATAAAAATAAAACATACTCCGAAATAATATTTGACAGTTCAATTTCAGATTCCATAGATGGCATTATGCTTTGATCTCATTTTTTGAATCGTCAACATTCGTGCGCTTACATTTGCTAAGCTTAAGGCGGTAAGCGAATAACAAGGCTGTTTTGAGAATTGTTTTTTCTCGTAAAGTACCCGTAATAAGGGTTTGATATTTTGGTTTATGTGTTTTGACTATTATGATCTACCTAAATTCTAAAGGAATACACGATGCGATGAAATTTCCTCGATAGAAAAAAAAAAAGTTTGATCAGTCTTTTTGCCATTTAAATTTTTATGGCGTAATGCATTAGATTGATATTATGAAAACAGCTTTAAAACATATAAAATAACCTTATCGAGATAAATTCACAACAGGTTTTGAATTTATAATACTTTTATGTTATAAAATCCGAAATTTATGTTTGGCACTTACGTTATCTATTCCGAGCCGCCCTCATTCTATCGCCATCTCTTCTTTTGTCTTTTAAAAGTATTTTCATCACTGTCTATTCAGATAAATTCAGATGGTCCGTGGGCCTTGTCGAGGTAATACCTATGTCACTTTTTTGCAGGTCAGAGCTGTCAGATTTTTGTAATTAATTTTTTTTTAACATTATTTTACATAGTTCAGCAGCTTAAAGTTGTTACGAGTATTTGTGATATAAAATTATTTCCACCGTGTGAGTGTGTATTTTTGCGATCTCGGACTGTATATATTCGTACCAACATTGAAGTTTTATACTAATATATAAAGCTGAAGAGTTTGTTTGTTTGTTTGTTTGCTTGAACGCGTCAATGCACCGCGTTCAAGCAAATCAATATGTCAAATAATTAAACGTACCAGCTTACGAAAAAAAAATCAGTTTAGAAACTGGTTTCTTCTCGCAACTTCATCTGCGTGAATTTCAGAACTAGGTCACGAGAAAAATGAGAATAATTAAAAAATGTAATAACCCATAATCATAAAGAGGGAAATGAGGTCAAGGCCTCAACACCTACTTTAAAAGAAATGAAGAGTAAATAAATAGTCGTTATTCCCGAAAATTTTACTCCTTAATGATTCTGACCTCCTTGTAGTATCTTGCTCATAATTCAAGCCCCAAACGTACTTATTCATGATTCAGACATTGACGCCTTTATTTAAACGATTTGATATATATTACTTGATGTAAAATGTTGTTGCGTTACAGAATTAAAATATTAACTTTCAAAACCAATCAATAGATATTAGTCCGGTCAAATTAGACCAAAAATAGGAATGAAGTTACAATAATTCGCACACAGCTCAAAATTGGTAGGATTGTTCAAAACTTTATCATAAATGAAATCTAAAAAGGCCTCATCGATCTGATACCTGAAAAAAAAAAATTAACCCGGAGAAACGATTAAACTGTCTTTGGTACCGAAGCGAAATTAATCAGAAAAAAAAAAAAAAACCACTTTCCTCCGTATCAAGCAGGAGAAAGAATAGAACTAAGACAATAGGCACCAAGGGACATATACAACTGGGTTAAGCCCAGTTGCCAAGCACCACGGATTATATCTTACCACTAAAACTAGTGGGTCCTAAATGAGGATTACCGTTTTCGGGCTCACCAGTTGCTGCCATTGCGAGTGAGGAAAAAGATGTTATTATGCGCGCGTGAGCCAAGTTAGAGCTAAGAAATAATAATGCCGTATACGCGCGATTAAATACAATATAGATAGTGCCGCAGTGTTATGCAGACACATTTTGTTCGGAAAAAAAGGACATAATAGTAAAATGGAGTCTAACGAGACAGCACTGCTTACGCTGGCTTTATTACTGATAGTATAAAAATAAGCAACATTATTAGATAAACCTATTCACGAGCGAAAGAAGATTGAGTAATGGTAATTTTAATACAACTTTTAAAATATTGCCCAAACATAAATGATGAGAGGAAAATTTGAACTGCTATCGTATGTCGTGTGAGTGACAAGTAATGCATGCAGTGCAGAAAGGTGTGGGGAAGGGGTTCCCCACACCTTTCTCCGACAATTAATAAACAATCGTGCTTGTCGCGCGTGTTTGTATCGCTTTGTACGCGCGTTTAAATCGAAAAAAATGCGACAATCTGCTTTTTGGTCCTTTCATCTATAGCGCCGTGAGCATAGGCTCTTACATTATTAAATATCATCAGCGATGAATATGAGGAGCTCGAATATGATGATGTGAGGAGCTCGTGGCTAGATAATAACAGCCGCACGGGTCGATCTTCAAGGTTAAGAAACGCTTGCCAAGGTTGGTCTGTGGACCATTTTAACACACCGAGTTTCCTCTGTGCCTCAGAAAGCACGTTAAGACGTTGGTTCGGCTGTCATTTGTAGATCTTTGGCAGTCAGAAGCCAATAAATTTTATTATATCTTTAACCCTTAATTCGACAGATTTTTTTTTGTATTAAATTTGTAAAATCGTTACAAATTTTGTTACTTAGCTTGTAGGGGATTGTAGAAAAAATACCTGAAAAAATCTACCGACTTCAGTTTCCTGAAAAATCTACGTCCACTATAATGGACATCATCAAGTTCATAAGAAACAGATACACTTCAACTATGTGCAGTATACTTCCCATTATCAAAGAGAAAGAATAAAAAAAACCAGTTATTCCGTAGGAAAATACTCGTTATATTTTAGAAAATTAGTCTTCTTGTTACATTGACTTGCGCTTAAAATACTAATAGGAACTCTGAAACCTTATAAATACGAAAAAATCACGTATGTTTTGAACATAATAACAAAATATCTATTAAATTCTTCTTATAATAATCAATATTTATCTTATTCAAAAATAATCAGTCTTCTAGTTCTTAAACGTATCAAAAATATCAATCTAGATTAATCTTTAGTCGCCTGTCCACCTTACTTATTGTGGAAATTATAAAAGCAATTTCTTTTGGTTACTAAGCACAACCTCTGCTTGCATTTAAAACAATGTATATTCGTTTTGTTGTTCTTGCAAAACTTGCAACGTCCATACGTCGTATATTCAGGCCAGTGGCTGAAACCATCATAACGCACAGAAACTGGAGGCCTCGGTGCACTTGGGTTTTGGATTAACGCTTTTTTCGGTACAGGGCTTGGTGGATCCGTTTCAATTGATCTTCCCATTTGCCTCAATTCGACTGCCAACCTCTGTCTAAACTTTTTTAGGCTTATGTTTTTCAGGCTCCTTATGGCACAATTTCTCCTGTAGAGTAGCCAAGCATTGTTAACCGCTATATCTAACATTTGGCCAAAGATGTTCATGTACCAACGGCGGCTCTTAAAAGATGTTCTGTAAAGAGCTATCAACATATCGCACAGATCAACGCCTCCCATATGTTGATTGTAGTGTTGTACTAACTGCGGACATGTGACACCAATTCTTTTTTTCTGTTCTTTGCTCCATCTCTTGATTTCTTGAACTGGGTAAGCATCTGCATAAGAACAGGCCAAAGTCACAACTTTATTGTCGTACCATTTAACAATGGTGATCTTTTTGTCGTTGTCTACGACTTGGCTAAATGAACCTCTGCCTTTTTTTTCAGTTCTTTGTCACTTAACAGACCCTTGCAACCTTTCAGTCTGTTTTGCCGTATAGTTCCGAGACTGAAAATTCCCCAGTTTTCGCGTAGATACCAGATCAAGTCGAGCGTTGTGAAATAATTATCGAAATAAACAGCACATCCTGGAGTTTGAATTGTCTTACAAAGGGCTAATACCATTTTAGCACCCAATGTCATTTGCTCTTCCTCTTCGGTAAAATCAATATAGCGGAAAGTGTCATCGCCACTGTACAATAAAAAATCATAGACGATTCCAGACGCACCAGCGCGTACTACGTTCTTGAAACCCCATTTATTAGGTTTCATGGGGTTATATTGTCGCCGATTTCCTGCTTTAGTACCCTTATAAGGTATAGTCATCTCATCTATGCTGTACTTTGTTTCTTCTTCCGTTGCAAGGCAGTTTCTTCTTATTTTTTCAATGAAGGGTCGTATCTTGTAATATCTGTCCTCATCTGAATTGACGTTGTCCACAAAGTGCAAGTTGCGGTGAATCTGCTCGAATCGTTTCAATGGCATAACGTCAGCCACTATGGCGTATCTGAATTCTGTAGACCAATAGTCTAGGTAGGAAGGCATTTTTACTATACCCATAACGAGAAGAATCATTAGAAAGTCTTTTAACTCCTCGATGGTTAATTGTATGCATTTACCTGTTCGTTGGGTTGAGTATAAGTTCGTGTTGTCGACGATATCAATGAGTATATCTGGTGAGAAAAAACGATAAAAAAAGTCCAACGGAGAATCAGTAGTCGGTAAATCAAACACAAAGTCGTTTGATGGAATGTCAGCCTTGTGTCTGAATTGCCCTTTTTTCCATTTGTAGCTCACAATTACTGTTTTTTTGGTATTTTTTGCTCGGACATTTGGCACAGCTTGTACTGGTAGTTTCCTCTTCCGTCTGGTTATTCTTGTTGTTGATGGACTGGCAATAGACGAAGCATTTGACGATGGAATAGACAGTAATGAGGCCAAACTTGGTAAAGCATTAAAATTTACTTCACCAGTCGGTGGTAGCACACTGTTTATAATAGGAGTCAACGGAAGTTGCGCTTGGTTCAGGTTGTCTTCAACTTCTAATACAGGATTGTTGTCACTGCCACTGTCACTAACATGGTCCTCTGATGCATAATTTTCGGAGCTGTCTAAGATATGCATGCGCTCTATGTCTGAACCGATGGAAGGGCAGGGTGAGGAGGACAACTCTTCAGTTCTATAAATAGCGATTTCCTCTTCGTTCTCAGGTTCAGAACCGCTGTCTATATCTGATGGTGCATTTTCAGGCGGGACCAATCCTACTATGCGATGTCCTCTAGACTTGAAGGTCTGAAAAATGAAAAGTAATAAGGTGTAAGACATTTTATCTACTGATCCCTAAAAATATACAACAGTACTTAAGATTCTAATAATACGGCAACGGGAAGTATACTAGACATACGATTTTGTAATTCGTTTTCTACTAATTTGACGAGGGGAAGAATACTGGACATAAGATTTAGAAGTTACTTTACTAGTAATTCGATGACGGGAAGTATACTGGACATACAAATTGTTGACGTCGTAAAAACTAAATAAAACTAAATAAGATAATCAAAACATTATGAATAGCTTTCGAGGTATGTTATCTTTAGTTTTCAATAATATTACAAGAAAATAAACTGTAAAACAACGAATACAATGCAACTTACCGAAAGCCCGCGCAGCGAGTCCTTCCTCCCCGCCATCTTGCCGGCTACTGCTCGCGTCCCGTCGATGTGAGCGCTTTGTGGATTTTTGACAACGTAATTAAATAGTTCAGGATGCAATTATAGTATCTCGGCCTTAGATATACGGTCTAATTTTTCAAGTAAAGTTTTTTTTTATTTAACGTGAAGTATACTGTACAGCGTCGAATTAAAGGTTAAAAAGGTTGTTAATAAGAGTATCGACATATATGTTAATATAATTTGCTTGCAAGCAACCCAATCATTTGGCGGTATGAATTAGTTGACGGAGTGTCGCTATATTCGATTTTTTGAACTTTTGATGAGGGAGAACAAGGAGAGTGAGCGAAGGGCTCGAGGAGAGTGGGATCTTCCTAGATGGCTAAATCACGCCTTTCGAAGTGTCAGAAATTATTAATAAATTATTATTAATGCTCTTAACTTGAGCATAGTCGCAACAACAGTTAAATTAGATTGGTTAAACATATGTCTAACTGTGTTCTGAAAACTTAAATTGTTTCGATTTGCTTACCTGATTCGAAATAAATTGAGAATTAACTTGATTCATCAAATGGTTTATTAACTTTGTAGTTTGAAGAATAGTACCATTCATATAGCGCCAAATAATATCAGCATGCTAAAAATCAAAAAGCAAAACATACTAGCTTTTTTATCGCCCGACGACATTAAAGGCAGCATGCACACAGCGGTCCACGCAGCACAAGATCGCATGGATACGCGTCGTGTGTGGTCGTAATCCTCGGCATTGAAGAAACGATGGAGAAGAAGAAAAATGCGAACATGATATAAGAAGACCACTCAAATGCCATTATTTTACGAATATTGTTAAAAATTGACGATGACATAAATCACAATCAAGAGATGGTTAGGTTATTTTAGAAGATAGCCTGTGTTGTCCCGTTGTTTAGCATTAATTCATTACTTCTGTGAACGGGGAGCCCACCGACCAAGCAGACCGTCAATACGGACAATATAGACAAATGTTTTTGGGAAAAGATACCATCCGATTATTATTTTTTGATTTTTATTTAAATAATTATGTAATTTATAAAAAGCTTTGCTAAGGCACTCGGTTGAAAGTCACACTTATCCAACAAACTGTTATAATAGCTTAAATAAGATTTCGGCTGATTGCTCCGACATGGCTCAAATCTGTTCAATTTCCAGTGAAGCAACAGCTCAGGGCCAAAAATTATCCGTTGCGGGTTTTACCCTCCAGTGGATCATGGGAAACTGTAGATCGGGAGGCAATGACGCCAAAGACTAACTCGCGTAGAGAGCTTCCAAAACGGTACTGGACCTGTACCCACTTCTCCTCTTACCTTTCTCACGGATTCGTACATGAATTTTCCAGAGATCAACTGAACTTCAAGAAAACAAAATAATAAATGATCACGGGCTACAAATTACAGGTACTCAAAAATGACATTTTTAAGACTAACTGAACTACATATCAACCCAAGTAGCCCAAGTACCCTCCGAATAATAATAGGTATAATTGCGGGTCTTTCCCTCGAAACGATGAGGACGCCCAGCAAAACTCTCATATGCACAACGGCGCGAATGACAATCTAAGTGCGGATAACGGAATCTCAACTGTTCTCTCTCCGTTGCGAGACGTAGTCTTTCCTTCTGGATAGAGTTTTCATTTAACTTTATGTAGCTCTATCGCGTGTTAAAAACCCTAACAACATTCTTCAACATCTTGTAAAGAAAAACTTTATTATCAAAACGTTTCCCATTACGAAAAATTAATAAGGTTAGTCGGCGTTTTGAATAGAAGCTTTGCATTCTAAGGTGGTCACGCAATGCTAGAAGTAGACTGTTCGCATATCTTATCTCAAAATGGTTGCTGGTCGCTCACAATGGGTCGCTCAGAAGGTTTAAAGTCACTCAAAGGGCAATGGAGAGGGCAATGCTCGGAGTTTTCTAGCGAGATAGAATTAGAAATGATGATATTCTTAAAGAACCAAGGTTACCGACATAACCCGAAGGATCGCTAAACTAAAGTGACAGTAGGCAAGGCTTATTGCTCGCTGAACAGATGATCGGTGGGGCCGAAAAGTTCTAGAGTGGTGACCGCGTACCGGAAGACGCTACATTTAAAATGCTTCCCACAAGGTGAACCGATGAAGATCGCGTGGCGTGGGTATTGTGGCGACGCTTGGGGGAGGCCTATTATGTCTAGCAGTAGAGGTTTTCGGTTTTTATTTTAGTTACTGTTACACACTATGTCTACATCTCTTTTTACTCTACTCTCCTTTCGCAGGTATGCTGGAAGTGATTTCTATTGAAATAAGCATCACCTTTGTACTTATTTTTCTGTTTCTTTCTTCTTATCTTATTTAATGTGTGTACATAAATTGTTAAATAAATAAATAAATATCTTATCTAAGCGATTGTACCTAGCGACATCATACTATACGACATACACGCAAACGAAGTCGCGTGTAACAGCTATCTATCTTTTTCTAATCTTCTAATGTATTAAAATCTGTTATCAAACTCCTTCGAAATGGTTTGACCGATTTTATGTAATTTTTGTCTTTATTTATATGGCAAAACAACGTTTGCTAGGTCAGCTAGTAATATAAATAACATTAAGCCAAACGAAGATTTTTGATAAGGAGAAAAAATATGCATGACTTGAGGTTACTCTCGAGTAACCTCAAGTCATGCATATTTTATATTGTACTGATTGAGATACAAATAGACATCTTTAAAATGGTTGCAGGTCCTTCAAAAAAGGAAAAACGAGTTTAAAGGAAATACATGCGCTGAAAGAAGTATAATACCAGGTACAGTTTTTCCACACTCTCTTTCTTCTGACATCAACAAGAGTCCATTCCAATTATCTGGCTTTTTCCTCGGATACATGATAAGCATTGTCAGACAACGTGGCAATTTTGCCAGCCTTTTGTTTACATTACCAGTGGCCAGCGATGCAGACGAATTTATCGACAACATATTTTAAATTATTTTAGTTTTTGTTAGTTCTACGAGTTTTCATTTAAGTGTATATTATACAGTACTAGCTTTTGCTCGTAACTTCGTACGCGTATATCTTGATTTGTCTCGTTTCCATAGGAATTTCGGAAAATCATCTCTTAATGTTCCCCTACCCTCCCTAGGGTAGCTATAAGCCAAATTTCAGCTTTCTACGACCAGTAGTTTTGGCTGTGCGTTGTCTGTCATCACTCTATCAGTCAGTAACTGAAGAATTTTATATATATAGATTAGTTTGTGTGAAAATGAAGTAATTATTCAGTAATCATAAGTAACTTTTACATATCAAAAATGGACATGATACTCTAAAATGACTTTTATTTATTTCAGGAACCAAATTCAAAGCCTTCATAGAAATTCTCCTTGAGCAGTCAATTGAGACTGGAGTGTTTAACGACAAAGAGATCAGAGATCACGTGGACACTATGCTTGTCGCCGGACATGAAACTACGGCAAATGTTCTTATGTTCACCCTGGTACTTTTGGGGTCTTATCCTGAAGCTCAACAGAAAGTGTTTATTGAGTAAGTGAATCAACCAATTTTATTTATAAATTACTGATTTATTAAAATTATCTTGCTTGAATATATGAGTCCGCTTCACGGCTGCGCAAGGAGTCATTTATAAAATCACCAAAGTAGTAAACAATTTGCAATGATGCATATTTTTATTCCGCAATAATTCCAGGTTACAAGAGATTTTGGGGGGAGATAGAGACGTCGAGAAGATAGATTTGTCAAAGCTGGTGTACATGGAGGCAGTTTTGAAAGAGAGCATGAGAGTCTTTACCATAGTGCCAGTCATTGCTAGAAAACTTGATAGAGATGTTAAACTAAGTAAGTCGATACAATAAACCGTAGTTTTGAACTGTCAGCATGAATCAAATAGGTTATTCTGATGTTTTCTTCAGATCAAGACATTTTACTACAAAAAGCTAGTACGACAATATAATTTAAAGACTTCTTAGTACTTAATCGTACAAGGGATCTTCGTCAAAGAATCGGTAACAATTCCAAACAATGTCTAAACTTTTCCTTGAATTACGAGTAATTTATCTTTCATTAATGTTTTAGAAAACTACACTCTCCTGGCTGGTCGGACTTGCCTCTTATTTTTGTCCGGCATCCACAAGCACCCGATGTGGGGTCCAAATAGGCATGAGTTCAAGCCAGAACGGTGGCTGGAACCTGGCAAGCTGCCTGATAATTCAAACGCGTTTGCTCCCTTTGGATTCGGGAAACGAAACTGTATAGGTAAGGGCTAATCGCATTCTTTTTCTGCTTTTTATGATAGACAGAAGTTTCTAAGTTTAATAAAAAAAAATATGTAAGTAAGTGATATCGGAACGGTTACATGGTTTTGCTAGAGGTATGAAGCAAAAGCTGTAAGTTTTCTCACCAGACGTATGCATTGCAATTTTAACCGGCTTCCAAAGAAAGAGGAGGTTCTCAATTCAGTTGGTATTTTTTTATGTACGAGTATTAACACCGATTACATCGAGGTTTCTGATTCCATTTCTGTGATAATTTCCATTTGGTCCCACAAAAATTTGATTCAGTTTGGTTTAGCAGTTTATATTTTATGAGCATTTTTGCTTATTTCAGTTTTTGCGTTGACGAAAACGTCATCAAAGTATTACCACTTTGACGACGACAAAAATTTCAGAAGGTGGTGTTAAAAAACAAAACACCAACTTTCAAAATTAAGGTTATTTTATTCTTTGTAATGTTTTGTTTGGAAGTCAGTTATATTGTTTTTTTAAAAGTTTTTGTAACATTAACTTTAATTATTCTGTCAGGTAAAGTCTACGCCATGATGTCGATGAAGACGACGCTTGCTCACGTGGTGCAGAGCTACAGGATCCAGGCTGATCACACAAAGATACGGCTCAAGACTAGTGCCGTACTGAAGCCTGATAACGAAGGAAATTACATTAGTATTGAGAGAAGGAATTAAAGACACAATATGATTTTACGGCACCTATAGGTTTATTCAATCAAATAAGCAATGCAAGTAGTTAAAAGTTCAAAATATTTGACTTAAACCATGCGTCATTTCAGTGGAAATTAATACTACCATATAAAACTCTGTTAATGCTGTCCAAGCCCTGGTAGAATCAACTATATCCTATGGTCTGTCGAGCTATGGTAGGACATATAAGACACACCTTGATCAAATTTACGCAATTTAATTGCGAATATTGAAAGCAATTGTTCCTAACAACATTAAGGAAAAACACAAAAATGACTATCACAAATTATTTAAATTCTGCAATATACTACCTATACATGAACAAACTAAATATGCGTTGTTAAAAGAAGAATTTTTTAATGAAAACCTAAAGAAAACAAAAAACGTAAATAGTACTGAAATAAGAACTCGTAGCGTCATTAACTCTCAGCTGTTACTTCCAAAGTACACGAACTTACACGGCAAGATCATTAAAGTATATAATACCTTACCTTATTAATAAACTACCCATATCATTGAGAGATAAAATTACTCAGAAAAACATAAAAGACAAATTAAAGGAACATTTTTTACAAAATTTAGATACCTAAGATAGATATACTAATAAAATACATTATTTAATTAATTATGTATAAAGAGTTAATAACGATAACAAAGCATAAAATAATACCTCACAATATTATTATAACGCAAATACGTTTTAAAATTAACTATAATTGAAAACATAAGTGATATTTTTTAGGAACAACCTATATCAATTTAAAAACATACCAACACTATTTGTACTAACGATGGTCGACCAGATTGGTAACTGATGACGCTCGTTGGTGTTTTGGATAATGTTTTTATCATATACCAGATGTAATTTTATATTTTTTTCTGCTAATGTATTTTTTTTTTCTTGTTTTTTTCTAACTACCTACATAGGTATATTTTAGTCGAAATATGTAGTCGATGATTTTGGTGCACGGTAAAACTTTGAGTTTATGTTGGCATCAACCTAAAGGTATCAATAAATGTATGTACTTACTTTTGAATAAATAAATAAATAAATAAATAATAAATAAATAATTAATTAATTAATTATTCATTATATTACAGTAAAAGTTTTAACAAAAAGAAAAAGTAACATAATTATGTATAACCCACGACGTTGTCCACATATTAAACATAACAAAATATTTATGGGACTAATTGCACACGAGTAAAATTGGAAGGCAAAACTATTAAATTTGAATCAAAATGAGATACACATTTTGATTCAAATTCAATTTTAAGTTACTAAATAACGAAACAAACGTCAATTTAAATCAAAACAAAAATATTAAAATTTAAAAACAAAGTCAAATCAAAAATTTCAATTCAAAATAACGAATTATGAAAAAAAGAATGAAAACATAATTAAAATAAGCATTAAATACAAAACAAAAATGAAATGAATGATAAACATAAAATTAAATGCAAAATAACTTATTATGAAGGATAATGATAAAAATTCAAATCAGCAATAAATCAAAACCAAAATGAAAATTAAATTAAATACAAAATTATGAACAATATAAAAAAATAATAATCATAATCAAAATTAATATCAGCACTCAAATCAAAAATTAAAATGAAGAATCAAATCAAAAACAATCTTAAAATTAAATAAAAACCTGAAATGAAATAAAAAATTATGACAAATAATATTTTTTTACTAAAATTAAAAATTTCAATTAAAATACTATAACAATTACAAAATATAGTAAAACAGTAAGTAATGCAGGAAAGTATTAGTTCTTATTTCACAAATCACCAATTAACCGTATCAAGGAGATCTTAAATTTATCAGCAGACAGTGCAAACAAGTCTAAATCACCAAAAACAGTGTTAAAATTGTTTGCCATACGACGTAGAGGGGCACGAACTTCAGCGTTGGTGTGGCAGGAGGAGACCACGAAAAGCGGACGTGCGCGCACCTCTCGTCTAATGACAGTTCTCGGGACAATGTAGCTAAGCCTGTTAGTAAGATCTATGCAGTCATATCTGTTGGTGCACAAGTCATAGAGAAACATAATTTCAAGGTAGAGGCGTCGAGATTTTAAACTTAACATCTCAATATTCCTGTAGCATATATTGAAGGAAGATAAATCGTGGTGACAACGATATTTCAAGGCCTTGAGGAATTTACGCTGCACCTTTTCCAAGCTGTCGATGTATTTTTGATATTGGGGATTCCAAATTAGCACAGCGTATTCTAGCTGTGACCTTATTAATGACTTATATAAATGTATGTAGGTGTCGACCCACTTGAAGTCTATGGTAGCTCTCATAACAAAACCATACATGCGATAAGTAAAGTAATAGATACACACTCAGATGTGCTTAATTGGATTTTATTTTCTACACAGTAATGATAAAATCGATTAAGGTCCTCCTGTAGTAGTATAGCATCAGTGTGATCACGAATTGGACGATAGATTTTAAGGTCATCCGCGTACAGCAAGTACTTTGAATGCTTGAAATAAGCCCCAATGTCATTAATGAAAATGATGAAAAGGAGAGGACCCAAAATCGAGCCCTGTGGAACACCAGAAGTGACATCGACGGAATGAGATTGAAAACCTTTAATTACAACTCTTTGTGACCTATTTGAAACATAAGATGCAAACCAGCGAAGCAGATCCCCACGAATCCCATTATACGCCAGCTTTCTGAGAAGCAGCTCATGGTCCACCTTATCGAAAGCCTTACAAAAGTCTGTGTACACAGCATCTACTTGCACCTGTCGATCCATATTACTAAATAAGTAATCTGTGAAAGTAAGTAAATTTGTTACAGTTGATCTTTTTCGAACAAATCCGTGTTGTTGTGTAATAATTATGTTATGAATGGTCGGGTATATTGCATTATGTACAAGCCTCTCGAAAATCTTGGACAAGGTACACAAGATAGAGATATAGGTAGTTTTCGACATCGTGCTTGGAACCAGTTTTATGTGCAGGGGTTATATTGGCTTGTTTCCAAACTTCAGGAAATGTTCCCTCAGTAATACTTTTATTATAGATAGTGTGAAGTGGAATGTACAAACTGTCAGCTGCTCTTCGAATAAAATAAGGTGGCAACCCATCTGAGCCTGCGCCCTTTGCAACATCCAATGACTTCAAAGCCCGCAATACTTGATCAGCACTAAAAGTGATGCGGTTAATAATGACGCTATTATCTGAACACGTTTCAGGGGGCAACCAATCACTGTCATTAAAAGTGGTAGTTTCATAGACCGAATGAAAAAAGTTAGAGAACATGTTACAAATCGCATCAGGGTCACTGGAATTTTTATTTTTGTAAAGTACCGTAGCTGGTATACCAACATTGGCGTTACGATTAGCAACATAACTCCACAGATTCTTGACATTTTTTTAATATCTTGTTCGACGTCATTTATGTATTTGGTGCAACTCTTTTGACACTCCATTTGGAACCTCTGTCTAAGAAAAGAGAATTGCTCATAATCTGACAGGTTTTTATACGTTTTCATTTGACCCAGGCTTTATTTTTATTATTAAATATTCAAATTAGAGATTTAGAAAACCAGATTGGGAATCTTGAGGATTTGGAATGGCTAGTAGGAGTTTGAGTTTTTATTATGCCGAAAATATTATTATAAAATGTACTCACGCATTGGTCTACTGAGAGTACGTTAAAGGCCCGATCCCAGTTAATGTTACACAGATCGCGATTAATCTTTTCATAATCTGCTTTTTAATAATTATTACATTTTAATGTTTTTGCTTGCAAAAGATTTTTATGCTTGGATTTGTAAGTAATTGTAGCATAAAATGGGGGGTGATGATCATCTATGGGCAGTAATGGACATGTCGGTATCGATGTGACTTAATAACAAATCTAAGACGCGACCATTGCGATTACAGATGTTGTTGAACTGAGCGGCGTTCAGTAATGACATGAAGTTACTTATGTGTTCGCTTTGTCTGTTATCACTATTACAGTGTAGGACTGTAGCGTCTCCATTTCCATTTGGAAGCCAACTTATACGAGGCAAGTTGTAATCGCCGAACAGATAAAACAAGTGTGTATTTAACTTTTCCAATGTTCTATGCAAATAGTTATAGTGAGAAAGGTATGTTTCGTCGGGGGACTTAGGGGGAATATAAACAGCGCTTATGACACACTCACTATTATTGCCAACGCCCGGGAGTTGTATTAGAACATGTTCGATGTGAGGCGTAATTGGCGGATCAAGTGGTATAAAGGTGGAACGCAAGTTTTTCATCACGGCCACGAGAACCCCACCCCCTTCTTTTTTTTTCAGTCAAAATACGATCTCGATCACATCTATGGACTATGCAGCGGTTGTCTATAAACTTGTTATCGAGTATTTGTGGAGTGAGCCACGTTTCTGTCAAGATTATAATATCATAACAATTTGATAAAATATTCATACCTATACATAGTTTGGTCCGCATACCCCTACAATTCTGATAATAAACAGCCAGTTCACCCATTGGTAGTCGAGTCAAATTTAATGAAGTATAATTCAAATAGGATATTAAGCCCAAAGTTTAAATCATTTTGAGTGTAAATCAGAATTAGTATGAAGTATATTGACAACAGATATGACCACACAGAATTTAGAGAAGAAATGCCATTTGAAGTGATTAAAAAAGAAATAGCACAACGATTCAAATGCGATAAAACATCATCTAAAATGAGGATTACATTATTGTTGCTTTTAAACATTAAGATATAAACGATTTCGTTTGAATATTTATAAAAGTTAGAACTTAAGTATTTATTGCATTTATTATTAGAAGGGAACATAATCTAAATAAATTAACAAATACTTAATTATCATACACTAATTAACACGAAATTATGTACAAACGCGTATAAAAACAAAATTAATCATTGGGCATCAAAAAAATAATCCACATCGCTGTCAATGGCAAAAGTTCCCAGAACACTGGCAGCATTGCCGCGTTGAATCGCAATGCTGATTCTTTGGCCGAAAAAAAGCCCAGCCCTCTGGTCACGTGAACAGTCGACAAGTTGTTTGCTAATGTCCCGAAAGACTCGATGCGCACTCGGACCCCATGGGCCTAGTGTTTCAACGCCAAACGGCTCAAATATGTAACTTCCAATTAAGTTGTTATATTTGCGCCGTTTGAGGTTTTCTGCACCTGCAGCAGCCGCCCCAGCACAGCCCGCCGTGCTAAGAAGATGGGATGGCGCAAGGGTGTCGACACATGTTGCATCCCACACCAAAGGCCTACCCACCTTCCAAGGCATTATGGTCATCCCATCTGGCCTTTTTCCATCGTCGCGTGCCAAGCCGTTGGGTTCTAAAACAGCTGGCACCCCGGCGGTGACAAGGGCCCGACGGATAATGTCATTAATGCTGGCGTGCCGTGCTAACCGACCAGCGCTCCTACTGCAGGACAGGCCATGGTGTCCGAGGCGGTCGACTGCTTCACAGCATTGACACCGATGTGGAGCTCCGCTAGGAGCACCCAAACGCAGACACGTAGCGATCCGGAAAGTACTGTCACTCAGCAAAGTACTTATGTTGGGTGACGGTAGTGCCTGTAGCCAAAGACCCGACTCCCATTCACCCACAGCCAGCAGGCGGGAACGCTCCGCAGTATTGGTGGTCGTATTTATGAGGTTATATCGTACCAATCTGCAGAGCGGCTCGTCCCATTGTCTTTGGGAGAACGGCAAGCCACTTTCCAGGCGTTCACTGCATCGGTCAAACAAGGCACTTCACAGTTAACCAATGATGGAGTTAATATCCTTTTGGTTAACTTTTCAGTGCTGTTGACCGATGACAGGAACGCCGGTAGGCTTACACTAGAAATTTTGCGGATGCCGAGCCCACCAAAGCGAATGGGTAGTATGGCTTGCAGCCACGCTCGGTCACCTAGAGCCACATTTAAGATAGATGTCAGTGTGTCTTGAATGATTTGATCGATTTTGTCCAAAAGATGTGATTGCTTCCATAAAGGTGAAGAGCGGAGAAAATACATAAAATTTGGCCCAAAACAACAATATCTAATGAGGGTGAAAGCCGAATGTAAATTAATTTTGCTAAGTCTTTCCGAAATATCGTTAAAAAGATTAATTTTGTCGTCAATGAATGAAGAAAAACTGTCTTCCAATATAGGTGAACCTAGGAGGTGAAGTGAACTCTTGTCTAAAATTTTGATATCTGGGGCTATTGAGTTGAATTTCTGTAGAGTCATTTGTCTGTCGGTATTGTCATTAAGGAAAATTTTGGAGTGGTTGAGGTCAAGGCCGATGGATTGAAACTGTTTCTTCAGGAATTGGAAATCTTTCAAAACTGTGTCCACGTCACCCCCTAAAGTTCCATCATCTAAATACCAGACGTTAAATTTTGAATTTAGTTTTTGGATAATGGGATGAATAGCCAAGCTGAAAATGACTGGCCCGAGAGGGTCACCTTGTTGGCAGCCAACTGCAGATTCCAAAACATTGTCCTTGTATAATAATTTTGAAGGGTACCTGTAGCATTGCCACAAAAAGCCGTAAATTTCCGGTAATTCTTTTTTAGCTTCCACCAACAAAGTATCCCTGTTAATGGAATTAAAGGCGTTTTTAACGTCAACCTTGAGGATAACCTCACTCTTATCTGAATTTAAAAACGTTGAAAAGGCATGTACGGCAGCCTCGCAGCCCCCTCTAGATCCAAAGCCAAGCTGTAGGGGCTGAAATTTCTGTATTAGTGATTCACTATATAATTTACAGCAAATTTTGGCTGCCATACGCCTGTAGGTGCATCCGACGGCAATGGGACGAATGCCGCCGTCCTTTTTGCGCAGGGCACATAGGTTAGCCCCGTACAAGATATTGACGACAGCAACGTTCACACCGCCGGACAGCATCAAAGTGACGAGAGCCGACAGCTCCTTCAAAAGCGACTCACCAGCTTCCCCGGCGCCTGGACTTAAGAGGTCCTTTAAATGCTGAGGAGTCAGGCCGTTGAGGCCGCCGGCGGAACCACTTCTGAAGGAGCTCACGGCTGCCATCAATTGGGGAGCTGAAATTTGGAAGAAAGAAGAATCCGGATTGGGGGTATCGGGGGGATCAGGGAAGGTGAGGTCATCCGCAGGCGCTGGGTGTTTACTCTCCAAAACTGAAATAGTATCTGGAGAGTAAGGCGCCACCACATCACTACTAAACAACAGCCTGGCCGCTCCCCTAATGTCACCTTCACTTAATTTTGATTCCACAAGTGAACACACATCTTTCTGGGGAACAATGTTGAAAGCTGGTAATTTTGAATCTAAAACGAAGGCCGAACTGTTACAATTGTCTTTAATTTGGGACGTTAATGTTTTTTTTGAAGCCAAATTTTTTTTGGACATGCAGAATCCTATAAGGGAAGGTGAGTAGTTCCTCCAAGGCACTTAGTGTGTTTTCCTGGGTCGCAAGACGTACGCATCGCGCTAAACTCAGTGCAACAGACCGTCTTGCACCCCGAGGAACTCTCTTCACTAAAGGTGTTGAATTTTTAAATTTAGATAGAATTGTCCAAAGTGGTTCTAAATCTGTAGTTATTTGGGAATTGGCTGGGCTTTGGGGGCACAAAGGTACACTACGTGGCTTGTGAACTTTGCCGTAGTGGATCCTTAAACCCCGTTCGCCTTTAAAAAAACGTGCCTGAGAGCAATGGGATAATTAACTTAAGTTAATTATCATACTCAGAAGTACCTGGCTTAATTTTAAGAATGTCTTGATGAGATCGTATGGCAATTGCTGAAGTACTGTCATTCTCTCGCACGAGAATGGTAGCATGTTTGACCCACACGAATTTAAACTTATTCTTGACGGCAGCTTCTCGGCATGCACGAAACAACTGCTTGTCCTTTAAAGTCAAGTGTTCATTCATGTTGATCGGTTGTGGTGTTCCGGGCATTCCAAGATGATCTGTTTTTAAACCCTTGGCAAGTCGAAATGCACTCAGGAGATTATCTCTTATAATACGTGATCCAAGCTTAACAATAATATTTTTCGGCTTATGGTTTTCTTTGTGAGCATGCGGCACACGATGAATGGCAATAATGTCTTTTTGACTCAATGGACAGTTCACCTTTATACTGATGGTCTCCATAAGTGTTATCAAATTTTCAGAGCGCTTTTCAGGGATGTTACATAATTCCAGATCACATTGGCGAGCCTGTTGTTCGAGAGAATCGATTGTCATTTCCAACTTCGCAATTGTGTCATGTAGGACGTTTGTATTCGTGGATTGCTTACTGAATGAATCAAACTGTTTTTTTAAGTCGTCTTGCTGGTCCGATGCAAACTGAACAGATTTCTGAAGAGCGACAACGTCCTGTACAATATCGCCATGTTGGAATCTAATGCAGTTACGTTCGATTCCAATTTTATGTACTCAGACCTCAGACAGTTCAACTCACTTTTAATATCTTTAAGTTTAGCTCGAACGCTCTCCTGGACAATTTTACGAATGTCAGTGGTTAGGAGGCTACGTAGTTCTGTGCGTACAATGTCTCTATTCAATTCCGGTGAGATTGACTTATAACATGCATCGTTCGATTTCTCGGGCGATGGTTCAAGCGAACTATTATTACTCTTCGTCCTAGGACGTTTATTATGACGCGTCGTTACGTTAGCCCCCAATTTCAAGTCCATGTCAATCGAACACGGTGGCGGCGTACGTTGCATACTCATTATGAGAGTCGACCAACAAAGCTCCCAAAAAGAATTTATGTATGTGGGATTTGAACTTGTGCCACTACGCACGCCAGTCGCTCAAGTATTGCAGCGTACTATTTGGTATTGATACACTTTCGAAATAAGGTAGTATGTGCGTAAGTCAACGAGTGGTATTTATCAGTTGGCCAATTAGGCGCTATCTCTATCCACCCTCGCAAAAAAACAATAAAATTTTAGTAAACCAATATTATTTGGTTCTGGATATAATGCTTAAATGTAACACTTATATGATTTTAAACGTTTTCTTTATATATTCACTGAGCAATGGTGATAGTAACCGATGTCACGGTCAATATTTTACCACGATTACTTCACTTTTTGTCACTGATTACAATTTTCAATGTTTATGTTTTGATCTCACTCACTTCGCTTTTCTACTGTTAGATAACACTTGTGCTTGTATTGTTCGTAAAAATTAAACGGATAAACGAGTTATGCAAGCAAAGGAACATTAATGCAATTTTTAACTAAAAATATTTGTGGAGCCAATGTTTACTCTTGTCCGTTCGTCGTTACTTTTTATGGTGCTGGTTGTGCTAAGATTTCCAAATGAGGAAGATCTAGGTCTTGACATAAAGAAGTTCCGATGAAATGACTGCTGTACGAGTTTTTTAGTGCTGCCAGTTGCAGTTTCCGTCAAAGGAGCCTGGTTGCCTACCCTTGTGCAGACTTTGGTAACCAATTTCACACTCCCGGCCCGGGCTAACACGTGTCCCCTGATCCGGCTAACGCCCGGTGCCCCCAGGTAGGGGGCACCGGGCGTTAGCCGGATCACATGACAAATCTATTTCGCTATCATTCATACTTTCATATTAAGAGTTGGGACATACGCACATCACTTTCCCAAGGTGATGCAGTCACATTTTCTAGAAGGAATTTAGTCCTCCTGAGGCCTGTGAATACCTCGAGACAGGTTATTTGACCGCCGCCTATTGCTTGGCGTTGTTGCTCGATTAGCACCACCCAGGGGACACGTGTAGGGTGGGCCTAGGAGAAGGTGGTTAATCCTACGGACATGAGCAACAACATCTCCCTTTAGTAGCTAAGGCATTAATTATTTGTTTGCCAACATATCCATAACTACTAGTCGCTCCTTAAATTCGTCCCCGTCTAATGCTGAAAAACTTTTGCACTGTAGTGTGCCTAAATATAGTCAATTATTTAGTTTCGAGTCCAAAATGAAGCTCTTAACGTAATAAATTCCTATTTGCATAATAGGTTCCAATTTGTAGATGTTAATGGTGCGAAGTCTTCCGGGCTACACGTTCAGTTAGGTGTACCCCGAAGGTCAATACTGGGTCCATTCTCGTTTCTTGTATAAATAAATGATTTACCATTGTATTTAAAGGGTATATGTGATGTTGTTCTCTTTGCTGATGATACTTACCTTCTTTTTAAATTTGATAGGAATAGACAAAATTTTGACGGTGTAAATAATGCACTCACCATAGTTACGGATTGGTTCACAACAAACAATCTAGTTCTAAATGCTAAGAAAACAAATGTATAAAATTTCCCTTACCTAATATAAAAAATCTAGTAATATTAAGTAACGAGGTACTCGAAACTTTAGACTCTGCTGTTTTCTTGGGCATAAAAGTTGATGCCAAACTTCAATCGGGCCCTCATATAACACTATCGGGAAAGATAAACTCTGCCGCCTACGCCATCAGGAAAGTTAGACAATTCACTGACGTCGACACAGCTCGGTTAGTCTATTTTAGTAATTTCATAGTGTTATGTCCTATGGTATGCTACTGTGAGGAAAAGCTGCTGATATACAAAATATGTTTGTCCTACAAAAGCGAGCCATACGAGCGATATACCAGCTAGAGTGAGATAGCCAGAGTGTCTTTAAGGGAACTTTTTAAAGAAATGGGTATTCTCACGGTTGCTTGGTAGTTCATTTTTGCCAACATACTGTATATCAAGCAAAATATACATTAATACGCCAAAACTAGTGATATTCACAGCTTCAACACCAGTAATAAGCACAAACTACCTCCTTTCTACCGTCTTCGTAAGGTCCAGGGCCACTTTGAAGGGCTCGGTATCCGCTTTTATAATAAGTCACCTGTTTCTTTTCTAGACTTTCCTTTTAATGCTTTTAAAGCGAAAGTGAAATCGAACCTTATTTTGGAGGCATACTATACCACAAACGACTACTTAGACGATAAAAATAGTTGGTCGCTGTGTCTGTCATAGATTCTTTACCTACTTGCTTAAGATGACATTATTTATTATTCTAACCGTATGGGTTATTTTTGTTTTATTTTTCCTTTTTTTATTGACATAATCTTCTCATTATCATGTTTTTATGAGTTAATTGAATTAAGTGGTTAACTAGTGACCTCGAAAAATTGATAAAAAATAATTTTGCTTGACCAATCGGCAGCAGGTTCGTCATGCTACCTTAGACGTCGCTGCTTGCGGTAGCGTAGGGGATCGGGTTAACTTCGTCCCTCTAATATGGCGAGGGAGGTAATGGCTGATCTTTGCGTTATGCTCGTGAACGGTTGCTGCTCGTGGTGACTGGTCATTTTGCTAACCGTGATTTTATTGTCCTTTAAGTATTATAATTTAACTGCGATGGTCCTAGTTTATGACTTGTGACCATGGGTCACAGCTTATGGTTAAATTCCATTGTTGCACGAGTAAGTGGGCACGCCATCTATCCCTAGAGGCTCATTTTGATTAGTATTGTATGCTAAGTTTACTTAATTAACTACCTATATGTGTTATATCATTGTTTATATTTAGTTGTTGGGATAATAATAATATGGTGCGCTAGCTGACATGTGCCATTTAATTTAATGTAGTAATTTAAAACTTAACAGACAGTTGTGTTGCTTAGGAGTTTGTTGGCCACTTATTCTTCCCAGCTAAAACACAAGGAATTTGGTGACGGGCGGCCGATTTCGGGGGACTGTCTTCATGTAAATTTTGACGTTCAAAAAGTGCTGATTTTCAGCTTAGTTTGAATAAACCTTTTGATTTACTTTTTGTTAGTTGAGGGTGCGATATCCACTTTAATAACTCTCTTGAAACAAAGTACCGCCTGCAAAGTGACTTAAGAGTGCAACGAAGATTGCAAAGACCATACCAGCCATTGGAACGGCGGTTTCTTTTCATCTAGTCAATCCATCACGTGGTCAATACAGTCACATAGTCAATCCACTCCTCAGTAATTATTGTCTCACAGCCTATCACGCTCTCAGCCATCAACTACATACAGCCAATGCGGTCCAACAACGACATCATCTGTCAGTGAACTGGTTGAGACTCCAGTCTCAACCAGTTGTTTAATAATTTAAAAAAAATCGTAGGCTACAAGCTAAAACGCGATACTTAAAGAAAAAGGTCAAAACTCTACAAGAACTTCTTAACAATTTAGAGGAAAGATCATCATCTGCTTAGCCTTTTCCCAACTATAATGGGGTCGGCTTCCAGTCAAGCCGGATTTAGCTGAATACCAGTATTTTACGAGGAGCGGCTGCCTACCAGACCACTAATATGATATATTACTAGTACTTCGCCCGCGACTTCGTTTGCACGGGTTTTGTTAGTACTCCACGAACTTTATCTGCCCGTGTAAAATTACTTATTAATAGACTAAACGTTTGACGACGGCAGTTCACGCAAACTGCACTATTTTTTTTACTCAGAGTATTTTTATACCCGTCATAACTTTTAAACGAAAGGTCACAGTTTAACGTGTGTGTTTTGGGAACACATTCATAATGCGTACAGCTAAGGAGTGGAATTCTCTGCCAGAGTCTGTGTTTCCTGATAGCTACGACCTGGGAGTTTATAAATCAAGTGTGAATAGGTTATTTCTAGGCAAGCGTGTTCCATCTTCGACCACATCATAGCTTACCATCAGGTGAGATAGTGGTCAAACGCGTGCCTATCAACCTACATACCTACCTTGTAGCTATTCCACCAATTTGCACTAAGCGTTTTCAAGCGACTTTTATAATGCGCACAGCAAAGAAGTGGAACTCTCTGCCTTTTTTTTTTTTTTTTTTTTTTTTTTTTAAGGATGGGAAATCATCAAATGACTCCTCCCGCTCTGGGTAAAGCAAGAGGGAGTGTCAGACTCTTACTGACTAAAACCCATCCATGTTCCTCCTGGTGCCCTTTGTGTTCCAAGGCTACGGCACCCCTTTCGAACAGATTCCGCAGCCCCAGCAGGCACCTGCCCTAGCGGGCCCCGTCCTCCACGCTGACATCTCTATGAGGCGCGCTGGGATCGCAGCGCGCCGCCGACCCGGGCCTAGTTCCGATCAGACGGCGAGCCACCCACTGCTCGCCGACCGCAGGCCCGCGCCTACGGCGGCCGGAAATCGCCCTGCGACTCCCGACGCCTGGGGCGTCTCCTTCTGTTGCGGCGACTGGGACGTGAGGTTTCCCTCTCTCTCACCCGTTCGGCCTCCTCCTTTGCTAGCATTACTGCTTCGCAGAAGGAGGTGACCGCTTCCCATGCCTCCTCGCTCCGGACCATAGATTGAACCAAGGCCGGTCGCGAGAGGTCGCCGCTGCCGATCGCCTCGACGAGGACCCGGCGGTGCTCCGCCCAAGCAGGACAGACCTCCACCGTATGCTCCACCGTGTCCTCTGGGTGACCCTCACAGTGATGACACCCGGGCGTGTCCTCTCGCCGAATCCGAAACAGGTATCTCCCGAAACAACCGTGTCCGGTGAGTACCTGCGTCAGGCGGAAGGTGAGGACGCCGTGGCGCCGCTCCAGCCACTCCTCAAAGAGGGGACTTATCGCCTGGATTGTGGCGTGCCCAGCGCTGGGTTGCGACAGTCGCTGTCTCCATACCGCAATGAGATCCTGCCGGAGCTCCGTCCGCCTTGCTGCCATTTGCCGCGGGAGAGGAGTCTCGCCCCGGCGTTGCGCCTCCACGCGCCACTCGTAAATGTGCGCGAGGGCTCTCGCCTCCAGATCCCATGGCGGAAGTCCAGCAAGGAGGCTTGCCGCCTCGCCAGAGACCGTACGGTATCCCCGGGCCAACCGGATAGCCATGACCCTCTGAGACGCGTTAAGGTAACGGGCAGGTCGCTTCCTCAAAGTAGGCGCCCACACTGGCGCCCCATAAAGGGCCATGGACCGCACAACCCCCGCGTAAAGCCTCCGGCAGGAGGTATTTGGACCCCCTAGATTGGGCAGAAGCCGCTTGAAGGCAGCCCCGGCTCGCCCAAGTCTGGGAGCCAAACGTCGGAAATGTTCGACGAAGTTCCACCGGCTGTCAAGGACGAGACCCAGGTACGTCATCGTCGACCCGACATTGATGTGAACCCCTCCTACCGTTATTTGAGATCCAGATGGTGGCCTGTTCCGAGAACCATGGAAGCACATGGCTTCGGATTTGTGAAGGGCCACCTCGAGACCCAACTGCCGGATCCTCTCAACGACTATCGCAACCCCGCGTGTCATAGCGTCAGCCGCCGCCTGGTGCGACCGTCCCTGCGCCAGGACTAGCGTATCGTCAGCATAGCAGACAACACTGACGCCGCAAGGGAGGTCGGCGCGCAGCACCCAGTCGTAGCCGATGTCCCACAGGAGCGGCCCCACAACGGAACCCTGTGGAACACCACACGACATCTCTCGCCGGTTCCACTCCCCCAGGTGACCAGGGTAGATGACGGCTCTGTCCGTCAAGTAAGCCTCGACTACGCGACGGAGGTAGGTCGGCACCCGGTGATACCGAAGTGCCTCCCTAACGCAACTCCAGGGCAGGGTGTTAAAGGCATTGGCAATGTCCAGAGACACCGCCAAGACGACCCCGCCCCGGGAAACCGCGTCCCCCGTCGAAAGGGCTCTCACGCGCATGATGGCGTCCACCGTCGAGCGGCCCGTGCGGAAACCGAACTGGTTCTCCGCCAGATCCGGCCCCACCCTCACTAGGTGCTCGACGAGGCGGTTTGCAATTACTCTTTCAAAGAGCTTGCCCACCTCATCGAGCAGCACGATGGGCCGGTATGCGGACGGAGAGTCCGCAGGGCGCCCCGGCTTCTTAATGAGGACCAGTTTCCCCGTCTTCCAACGAAGTGGGAACTGGCCCCTCTCCAAGCATGCGCTTAGGAACCCTCTTAGTCGAGGCCCGAGAGCCTCCAAGGCCAGGACCCAGGCTTTTCCAGGTAAGCCGTCGGGTCCTGGGGCGGTATTTTTGGCCTTCAACCTATTAACCGCCACTCTTAGGTCTACCTCAGTCACCTCCGGAGCATCGTCATCGTCGTCATCGGTGTAGTCCGCATAGGGCACCGCAGGTGGCGGAGCCATAGGCGGGGGAGTATGCTCCCCTCGCGAGGGGAACAGAACGCTCACCACGTCCTCCACCAGCTGGGGCCGGAGACTCTGCGTCAACGGGGGGGCCCAGGTGCGGAGCTTATTCCGCACCATTTTGTAGGGTCTTCCCCACGGGTCTCCGTTCAGAGACTCCAGCATCTCCTTGCGAGCCAGATCTTTGGCCTGCAGGATTCCCGCTCGGAGGGTGGCTTTCGCCACTTTGTACTCCTCGTATAGCTCCGCCTCTCTGACTTGCGCATCCGGAGGGCGGATGCGGAGCCTGCGGTGCCTAGTGTACCGGCGCCGTGCGACAACGCATGCCTGACGCAGCGTCGCCAGCTCTTGCGACCACCAGTACACCTGGCGGCGGGCGCATCCTGGCTTAACCCGGGGCATTGCCACGTCACAGATATCGGACATGGCCTCCCGGAACCACTCTGCTTCGTCGTTGATTTCAGCAGGCCTGTCCGGATGTGACACCCAGGCCTGCACGATCGAAGCTTCCAAGAGGAGCTCCCGGTCCAGCTGCTTCAGCGCCCACCGTGGACCGCTTGGGGTCTGCCGGACTGGCGAGGTTGAGGTCTGGGTGGAGACGTCAAACCGGATATACCGGTGATCGGAATAGGTCTCCACCTCCTCTAATACGCGCCAGTCAATGACACGCGGTGACAGAGCAGGGCTGGCGAACGAAATGTCCACCACGGACTCCCCCTGCATCCGCACACACGTGGGGACAGAACCCCGGTTTAGGACGACCAGGCCTGTCTCCAGAGCCCAGTCCTCCACCATCCTGCCCCGCGTATCCGTATATCGGGAACCCCAAGCCAAGTGCTTAGCATTGAAGTCCCCGAGAACGAGTACGGGGAGGGTACGACACCCGGTGACGATGACGCCCAACTCCGTAAGGGAGTTTTGGAACTCGGCGAGAGTTCGATTCGGGGAGAAGTACACTCCTACCACGACAATCTCCCCGAACCGTGCTGCTACGCACCCTTGTCCTCTTCTAACGCTTTCGAGGGATGGGGTACCGGTAGCAGCAGACGAAATTAGGGCCACTGAGCCGTTTAGGTCCTCCACCCAGTCACCTCTGAGCGGGACAAAGTAGGGCTCAGCAATCACGGCGATGTTAATCAACCACTGTGCCATGCTCTGGACTAACAGGTCTTGAGCGGCGGCGCAGTGGTTGATGTTCGCCTGGAGGAGGCGTAATGGAGCCGTTATTGACACTCCATTTCTGCCTCCTTCTGAGTCCCTTGTGGGGACTCACTCGCGGCAACCGAAGTGACGGCGGTGGCAGTAACGGCAGTATTGGTGGCGGCAGCGGCTACAGCAGTGGCGGCGGCAGCGGCAGGGACGGCGGTGGTGGAGGGCTTCTTTCTGGCCTCGGGCTTGGCGGGTGGAGCGCAGGCTTTGCCCCCAGCCCAGTGATCGGCCGGCTTGCCAGCTGCCGCACATACAACGCAGTGTGGCGTGGCGTTACACGAGCCGGCCTTGTGTCCGGGCTGACCACAGCGGAAACAAAGATCGCTGCGGTCCACCTCCGAGGTGCACTGGACTCCCACGTGGTTGCCCACTTGGCAGCGGTAGCACCTCAGAGGTCTGGGTTCCAGCAGTTTGACCTGCGCAGATACCCAGCCCACCAGGAGTCTTCGGCCCTCCGATATTTTCTTGGCCGCCGTTACGGGGCAGCTCACCACGACGGTTCGCATGCCCGTGTGGTCAGGACGTATGGTGCCTGCCTTCACCTGCTCGGCAGAGCACCCCCCAGTCCTGACGATGGCGGCCACCACCTCCTCCTCCGTGACGGAGTCGTCCAGGCCTAGAATGCGTATGTCAACGCACTTAGTGGGCCTGGACACTCGGACCTCGTCCGCATTTAAGGACGCTCTGAGCCTTTCGGCCAGAGCGTCAGCGGTCGGGCCACTGGCAGCACCGGGGATCTCCAGCATCCGGGCCCCAGTCATAGTCACCCTGAGCCGGATGCCCCCAGTAATGCCGAGCTCCTGAAGGTTCACCGTTTCCTTTGCCTTCAAGATCACTTGGCTATACGTCACGCCCCTCTTCTCCGCGTCTGGCTGTAGCTTCATCACTACAGCTGCGGTTTTTGGGGCGCGAAGCTTAGCCTCGACGCTTCGCGCTTTGCGCTGCCGCCTCCTCTGCCTTTTCTTGGCTGCCCTGGCTGCCTTGCCTGCCTTCTTCTTCTCCCCGACCACTTGCCATCCGGCTTCGGCCGCAGGAGAGTTTGGAGGTGAGGGCAACGGTTGCACCGCTGGCATTGGAGCCTTCGCCGCCTGTGCAGCCGCCCCACCTTTCTTTGCTTTCGCGGGTGCTGGACCGGCCCCTCGGTGGGCTTGGCTGGACCGCCCCGAATTGTCAGCTACAGCGGCTGCGTACGAAGCCGACTTTCTCTGGTCTGAGACCGTCTGGCTTGCCGCTAGGGGGGGGCGCAGGACGATACCCTCCAGGACGGAGAATCGTTCCCGGATGGGAGCCAGCTCCTGCCGCACCAGGTTCAGTACCTGGTTCAAAACCTGGTTCTCCCCAGGTACGGACGGGCTTTGCCCGTGCTTGCGCCCCCTTTGTGGCGCCTCCTTTGAGCCAGCTCCTCGGAGCCCGGCCAGGTCTGCTCGGAGCTTCTCATTCTCCTCTTGGAGAAGCTCCGTGGCGGCCGCTAGGCGGGCGACCTCCTCCCGCAACTTGGACATTTCGTCCGACGAGGCCTCACGAAAGTTGGCCTCCGCTGCCGCCAAAATGGAGGCCGCTGCCGCGCTCATGGCCTTGTTTCTAGAGGCTTGTGACCTCTTCAAAGCCACATCGCGGACGGCAGCCTCCACGACCTGCACAAACCTGGCCTTACGCCCTTCATTGGAGCCGTCACCGGTGTCCGGTACACCGCCCGAAGATGCCGAGAGGTCTCGCCTCCGACCGCTCGCTCCAGGGTGGCACTCCCCCTCCTCAGCAAGGCTTACAGCACGCTGGGCAACCTCCTGGGAGGCGAGCCCCCTCCCCCTGCCTCCTTCTCGGCCCTTACCCCGCCTTCTGGTGGAAATTTTCCGGGCCGGGGCCATCTCTCCGTTGGAGGACGACCCCCGGTCGTCCTCCGGTCTGGGCCGCTTGCGAAAAAACTTTGCGTTCTCCGCAGTAGCCCCTCTTCCCTCGTGTCTAGGGCTCTCCGAGCTGTCACCAGACGCAGAGTCGGAGTTTGACCCCGCATCTCTCTGACGCTCAGGCAAGCCCCTTCTCCACAATTTGGAGGGAGCCTCCGTGCTGCGTTCGCCCGACACCTTGTTAGGCGTATTAAAATTAAAATTTATTAAGTCCTCAAAGGACACTTCAGATTGGGAGCCTCCTCGGCTCTTGTTGCCATTGGCAAGTGGATGACAAAGGTTGCCCCCCCCAGAATACGAGGGGCATGACGCCTCCAGAGGAGACGTGGCGGATTCTCCAACTGCTGAGCAGGTGGTACCGCCCTGGGGTAGTCTTTTACCGTTTGTCTTGTTCATGATTTTTGTTCCTTTTCAGGGTGCGGTCCCTATCTCCTCCCTTCTCTTCCTCCTCTCTTGCTTGCTCACTGGCCTCATAGTCACGTCTGATGAGCAGACGCGTACCAGAGACCAGTGAGCAAGATTCCGTCCTTTGAAACGCACACCGTTCGAAAACCCGAAAACTGTTCAAGTCTCCGAACGGTGTGCCTCTCGCGTGTGTGTGTGTCCCTCTTTGTCTGGTCTCTCACTTGGTCCTTTCCGGCATGAGCAACTCTACCGGCAGAGATCCAAGATCACTGAGACACACAAGCCCCACTACGACGGCAACGTGGGAACACACGGTGGGGTGGAACTCTCTGCCTGCGTCTGTGTTTCCAAAAGCTTACAACCCTAATCTCTACAAAGTTAGAGTGAACAGGCTCCTTCTGGGCAAGCTTGCTCCATCGTAGACTTTGTCTCTGTCATCTCTGACATAGACTAGAGTCAAGAGCAAACCCATTACAAATAAAATAAAATAAATATCAATAGTAAAAATAAAAATTACTTGTACACCACCAACCTTAATTATTAAACAATTTAAGTACCTAGATAAGGATTAATATCATGATACTAAAATCACCACTATTCCATTTCATCCGGGTTTTGACTGAATAATTTGAACAAAAAGCGGTCATTGTGATTAACCATAATAGTTGGATGAATACCCTCCCTTTTTTGTAGATACTGATGTCCTCTATAAAACTGTAGTACCTCACTTTGCTCTATTGTCAATAGTTTCGGCAGCGTACGCGATACCTATAAGGATCTTTTTTTTTTTTTTAGTATTTTTTCACACCTTGGGTTACATTGTCGAAGTTTTCATACGGATATCTAACTTTTTTGAAAAAATTCTATAGCCAATGTTCATTAGGGATAATGTGAAATTCTAATTATGTTTTTTTTTTAATCGGTTCTGTAGTTTAGGAGCCTATTCAATTCAAACAAATCTTTCCTCTTTATAATATTAGTGTAGATTTGAACAAAAAGCGATCATTGTGGCTTAACCATAATAGTTAGAAATATACTCTAGCGGACTTTTTTGTATTTAATAATGTCCTTTATAAAACTTTAGTACATAAATGGATCTTTTTAGGTATTTTTTTTCACATCTTGGATACATTATCTAAGTTTTCATATGGATCCTTAACATTGTTTTTAAATATTCTATAGCCTATGTTAATGTAGCTTTTTATTATATAATATTTTTTTTACTTTTGTAATAGAGATAAATGTAGTATAGTGATCAGTCACCGTAGTCTGCAGTATAGCGATAGATGCCGAGAACCTTTTGTGTATTTTAAGCATGAAATGATCAAGACAGCTTTGTTCCCTAGTGGGCAAAGTGAGTCCAGGAAGTATACCGAAAAAGGATAACATATTTAGATAGTTAACCCTATTCTTGTGCTCTTGGAATGACTCGGTCTCTTTGTGTTTGAGGTTAATATTTATGTCACCAGCTATTATAATATTTTTTGTGATGTTAATGTGTTTAACTGTGTGCTGAGGGAGTCAACAAAGCTGTCGGTATAAGTTAGAGGGCGATCGGTAGATACAATAAAAAATATTACCCAATATATCTATTCGCAGACAGGATGCTTGAACTAGCTGAATTTCATCAACTTTAGGGATAAAGAGCCTTTAACGTATACAACCACGCCGTCATTCTGGTTCAACTGACGAGGCGTCATAATTATACGAGTGATAGTTGTTCATTTGTGGAATCGCTGTATTAGCATGCAATCAGCATTCCGTTTGGATTACAATGTCTGGTTCGAATTTAAGGGTAGATAAAGTGATTCCAAAGTTGTCCAAATTAAAGTAAATACTCCGAATATTTTGAGATATTATGGTGAGGTCGATTTTATTAACACTGATATGTTTATGGAGTTCTGTAGAGTCGCATTCACTGTACGGGCAATTTCAATGCTATCTATTTCAGAGACAGTATGTAGTATGTTTGTACTATCCATTTAAACGTAATGTAAATTGAATAACCGTCAAGATTAGGTAAGTGTTTATTTCAATTTGTTTAGACAGTAAGTAGCCATGAACTGAGATTTTAACTTGTGTTTTTTGGGTGGGCTGTATTGTTTTTTTATAGAATTGTAAAACGTGTTTATCTTAGATGAATATAAGTAAGTGTGTTATGTATTTTTGTGTTGTAGCATAGTGTAGGTAAGTCATGTGTGTGGGGAAGTGTTTTATGTGTGTATGTATAGTAGAGTTTCGTATTTTATCAAAATAGTTTAGCATAAATGCCGGAAAAACATTATACACAGTTGAGTAAATCGATCGAAATTCGCTTGAAAATGATTTCAAATGATACAGTAAAACTAACACTTTCAATTACAAACGGTGACAATTTATGAGGTTAAGGGAAAATAGTCATTTGTCTAGCAATAGTTTACGTACCTGCTCTTCACTTCTTACAACTATTGTTGGCGAATTTTCGTCCTTTCTGATGTATACCTTGTCGTAGGCAGTCCAGCAAAATTTGTATATTCCTGCTTTAGTTAGGTCACGTGCAAGGAAGTGGAGGCGGGAGCCTTTAGCCGTTATATGTTCCGTTATGAAGACCGGTGTGTCTTTTTGATTTTTAAATCCCATGTGTTTGCAACTTAATTTGTTTTGATGTTTTATGTTCAACGCCTTGCCCATTTTCAAAGTCTCGGTCTTCAGGATTGTAGATCCAATTCCCACAACAATAGTTGTGTTTCACAGCATAGCATAGTCATTTCATAGCATAGTTTCATATTTGGGGGTAATGCGGAACAGAGAGTAAAGTCCCACACACCTCAATTGAAAAGGAGGATCCTCCAACCAGGCGGCTGTTGTGCCTGGCGGGCCTACTGCCCGATAGTTAATATTCGGGCTGATGTATATGTTCAAATCGCACGGTAAACTCTGCTTGCGCGATGCAGGATTTCAACGTTGTAGTTCACTGCTAGTTGGATAGATGGCGTTGCGGTTCTTTTTGTTGCGATGTAGATTTGCTTCGTAGGTTTTTCTTGTGGCGGCCTTGATGCCGCTACATCACTCCCCTCCGGAGACCGGAGGTCGATAGTGGATGAGTCGTCCATGCATCTTGAGATGCTTGCCAAGCCAGTCGAAGGTTGATTCCAGTGAGTCGGAATCGGAAGTCGCAGAGTTCTCGGTGAGTCGGAACTATATGCGGTGCCCCAGTGAGTCGGGGTGATGAGATATCCCAGTGAGTCGGGATGATGCTGCAGGCTCCAGTGAGTCGGAACCGGATGTCGCAGAGTTCACGGTGAGTCGGAACTATATGCGATGCCCCAGTGAGTCGGGGTGATGGGATCCCAGTGAGTCGGGATGATGCTGCAGGCTCCAGTGAGTCGGAGTGGTGCTGTTGCTGGCTCCAGTGAGTCGGAACCGGTAGTCGCAGAGTTCACAGTGAGTCGGAACTGTATGCGATGCCCCAGTGAGTCGGGGTGGTGATTGAGGCTGAGGATGCTGAACAGGAATGCGCGGCTGCTGCATGCTGGTGGTCAGGATATCCGTAGAAGCCGTGGGTACTGGCTGGCTGTATGACTCGCTGCTCGAGAGCTTGAGGTCACGATGAGGAGAAATGATGATGACGTCACGCTGAAGTAGTTGCACGAAGGCTGCGCTAACGTTCAATGTCGAGGGTCACCAGTTTGGAGGTAGCGGAACAGAGAGTAAAGTCCCGCATACCTCATTTGAAAAGGAGGATCCTCCAACCAGGCGGCTGTTGTGCCTGGCGGGCTACTGCCCGATAGTTGATATTCGGGCTGATGTATATGTTCAAATCGCACGGTAAACTCTGCTTGCGCGATGCAGGATTTCAACGTTGTAGTTCGCTGCTAATCGGATAGATGGCGTCGCGGTGCTTTTTGTTGCGATGTAGATTTGCTTCGTAGGTTTTTCTTGTGGCGGCCTTGATGCCGCTACATCACTCCCCTCCGGAGACCGGAGGTCGATAGTGGATGAGTCGTCCATGCATCTTGAGATGCTTGCCAAGCCAGTTGAAGGTTGATTCCAGTGAGTCGGAATCGGAAGTCGCAGAGTTCTCGGTGAGTCGGAACTATATGCGGTGCCCCAGTGAGTCGGGGTGATGAGATATCCCAGTGAGTCGGGATGATGCTGCAGGCTCCAGTGAGTCGGACCCTGATGTCGCAGAGTTCACGGTGAGTCGGAACTATATGCGATGCCCCAGTGAGTCGGGGTGATGGGATATCCCAGTGAGTCGGGATGATGCTGCAGGCTCCAGTGAGTCGGAACCGGATGTCGCAGAGTTCACGGTGAGTCGGAACTATATGCGATGCCCCAGTGAGTCGGGGTGATGGGATCCCAGTGAGTCGGGATGATGCTGCAGGCTCCAGTGAGTCGGAGTGGTGCTATTGCTGGCTCCAGTGAGTCGGAACCGGTAGTCGCAGAGTTCACAGTGAGTCGGAACTGTATGCGATGCCCCAGTGAGTCGGGGTGATGATTGAGGCTGAGGATGCTGAACAGGAATGCGCGGCTGCTGCATGCTGGTGGTCAGGATATCCGTAGAAGCCGTGGGTACTGGCTGGCTGTATGACTCGCTGCTCGAGAGCTTGAGGTCACGATGAGGAGAAGTGATGATGACGTCACGCTGAAGTAGTTGCACGAAGGCTGCGCTGACGTTCAATGTCGAGGGTCACCAGTTTAGAGGTATGCGGAACAGAGAGTAAAGTCCCACACACCTCAATTGAAAAGGAGGATCCTCCGACCAGGCGGCTGTTGTGCCTGGCGGGCTACTGCCCGATAGTTGATATTCGGGCTGATGTATATGTTCAAATCGCACGGTAAACTCTGCTTGCGCGATGCAGGATTTCAACGTTGTAGTTCGCTGCTAATCGGATAGATGGCGTCGCGGTGCTTTTTGTTGCGATGTAGATTTGCTTCGTAGGTTTTTCTTGTGGCGGCCTTGATGCCGCTACACATATGCGGAAAAACAGCGGATAAACACCGCTGTTTTTCCGCATACTCGACATATATCCTTAATGTCGTATTTTTAAATGCTGCGTTGTACGTTTTCAAAAAAGCACATAGTCATGTCTAAAAGGTCTACTTTAGTCTCGCCATGTTTTCTCTGTACATTTTTAATCATTAGATTACTTTTCCGACTTTCAATTTGCATGTACTCAATCTTATTTTCTAAAATGGAGATATATTTCTTGTCTTATTTAGGCTGCATTTCAAGTCGGGTAATTTTTTCTTGAAGGTCCGAATTTTGTGCTATCAAGAACGCAATCGACTTTTCTACGAATGCGTTTGATTGTTCAATCTCCTTTAGTTTTGTATTGATTGGTTGTGTCTTTTTCCTTTGTTTAACGTTAAAGGACGAGAGCATTATTTTCATCTCTTCCTTAAATTCATTTAATGGTTTGATAAGTGAATTGTCCATGTCATCTCTGCTTCTATTGACGCGTTGAAACACATAATGAGGTGGAGTTTGGTGTGTGTCCACTGTATTAATTTCCGAGATTTATTCAGGAAGTTAGGATCCGATGTAGACAGGGACTTAGGCGGCGGCGTGCGCTTCATATCTTGGCACAAAATCAAGTTGACTTATTTATTTATATAAAATTGAATGTAGTAAACATCACTTAGCTTTAGAGATATTGATCCAGTGACTGAAATGCGGCGCCTAAGCGTGCTTCATTATTGAGTCAGTGATTGTCAAGAATAAGTTTATTTGTGTTCGCCAACGATGTGTCACCGGCAGGTGGAGCGCGCCGTTATCGCTCTTCCGCCACTCGCGTAACCGTGATGATCCCGTGCACTTGCCGCGTTGTTTGAATAACTACTCAATGATTTGCACTTTATTCAATTTCGAATTAATTGTTTTATTGTTAGAACCACACTCCTGTACGAACTCTGTTTGTACGAAAAGTATAATTTTTTGAATACACTAAGTTATTTATAAGAATTTTTCAAAGTACGACAACGAAACTTTGGGCTGTCAACTTAGATGTGCGTTTACGGAGGTGCTTTTTTATGAGATTCTGATTCAGAGTTTTAAACTAGGTACTAGTCAAATATTAAGGTACTAGTTTATATAATAAGATGTATCATCATCATCTTAACAGCCGAAAGTCGTCCACTGCTGGGGACCCGCTGCCAACCAACTATTGCCAAGCGTGGCGATTATGGCAAACCCCCTCTTTGGGGGAGGCCTATGTCCAGCAGTGGACTACTTTCAGCTGTTATGATGATGATGATACGTCATATTATATAAACAAGTACCTTAATATTAGACTGGTACCTAGTGTTGCGTTTCACAGAGAACGCTGCTGTCCATTTTTGTGAATATGACGTAAGCCACGATTTAATTACTATCCCCAATTCGTCTACCATGCATGGGGTTTTTGGACATTTATTTGTAGCGGCATTCTAGGAAAGTCACAGGTCCATCAATATAATTATAATTCATAAAAAATATATCATGAATAAAATAAAATAAAACCCTTTATTGTTGATCTGATTTTAAATAACAAAAGTTTTCTAAGTATGCCTAAGAACTCATTACTACTATCTTAATTTACTAACTAATACATTATATAAACAGTTATTCCATTTAATTCATCTTTAACCATCTTTATTTGGCAAACGGTATTTGCTCCTCAACTTGTCTTCCGAAAAAGGCCTCCTCTAAAGCTCGCCATTTAATTTTATCCTTTGCCGTTCGAGTTCATGTTGGACTTGCTATTTTCCTGATATCATCTTCCCATCTCTTAGTTTGTCTTCCTCTGTTCCTTTTGCAGTCTAACGGGTACCATTCTGTTATAAATCTTCAACATTTTTCCTCCTTCTCTCTTGTCATATGTCTTGTCCATCTCCACTTTTGTTGTTTATATGTTATCTATGCATTCTTCAATTTAGTTTTACTTTAAATGTCTTTTAATGTTTCTTTTTACACCTATTGTACTTCACTCAATTCCGTTTTGACAAACTGTTTTGCCATTTTGTTTGCCAATTGTTCTGTCAATGCCCAGGCTTGACACCCGTATAGCAAGCATGGCAAAATACACATATTAAATACTATTTTTTTTTTCATCGGCATTTCTTTGTTCTTCATAACTTCGCTAAATTACCAATATAGTTTCCAGGTGTTAGCTATTCTTCTCTCTATTTCCTTCTTCATGCAGTCTTCGGAAGATATTAATTGTCCGAAGTAAACGTATTCATGTACATATTCTATTTGCTCTTTGTTTACTACTCTATTATGGTATCTTTTTGTGTGGAGTTTGTCATAATTTTTGTTTGAGTTAAGTTCATTGTTAGTCCTGCGTTGTCACTTTCGTCGGCTAGTTGTTGTAACATTAATTCTACAGTTTTTGTGCTCTCAGAGAAAATGATTAAGTCGTCTGCGAAACGTAAGTGGCTTAGATTTTCGCCGTTTATATTTAATCCTTTATTCTTCTAATCTAGGTTCCTTAATATCATTTCTAAGACGGCTGATAATAATTTAGGTGAGATGGGATCTCCTTGACGTACGCCTCTCTTTATAGGATATTCTTCGCCTATAGTTTCAAATTTAATTTTTGCTGTATTCTTGGTATACATTTTGGAGTATTCGTATGTATTTTGTTTGTACGCCCTGTGTTTTTAGTGCAGTCCATATAAACTCGTGATTTTAACAAAGCATTCGACACATTGGAATACGAGTTTATATGGAAAAAATATATTACTCGTTTGTAATTCTATTGTACTATAAATTCTTTTGTATTTAGTACCTACTACGTAGTTAATTTACACAAATTATATTGCGTATTTTGAGGTAGGTACTTAAGAGTATTTTGTTACTGTACCAAAAAATAAAACGAATGAAATGCTCATACATTCACGCATTAAAATGAAATTCCATTCTTTGTATTCTTTACATCTGTCTGTTTTGTGCGTCCCAAATAAACATTTTTCTTTCTTTCTTTCACTAGCGTGCTTGTCAAATTTTTGTAGTGTGCTGTACCTACGTGTTTATCTCGCCCCCCGCAGAAAGTGACAGAAAATTTATTTTCGATGTCACCATTTGCATAGGCTAAATGCTCTAATGTCATGACGGATGGACGTTCACGACATTGCATAAGATTTCATGATGCGTGTGAACACGAGAATTTAAAAAGCCCGGCCCGGGCATTTAATTTATTTTTAATTTTAATATAATTATATTTTAATAGAAATGCAATTGTTTTAATTGAGGAGCTTGTGGCTAGATAATAACAGCCGCACGGGTCGATTTTTAAGGTTATGCAACACTTGCTAAGGTTGGTCTGTGGATAGGTGACCATCTTAACATAGCGAGTTTCCTCGGTGCCTCGGTAAGCACGTTAAGCAGTTGGTCCCGGCTGTCATTTGTAGATCTTTGGCAGTCGTTACGGATAGTCAGACAGAAGCCAGTTAATCTGACTCCAGTCTTGCCATGAAGTACCGGATTACCCAGTTAATGGGTTGTGGAGGTCTGGTAGGCAGCCGCTCCGCGTAAAATACTGGTATTCAACTAAATCCGGTTTGACTGGAAGCCGACCCCAATAAATTTGGGAAGAGGCTAGGCAGATGTTGATGTAATTGTTTTAATTAATCTTTATATTGACATTTTTATCTTTGTTATTATGTACTTTGAATCTTTAATGTATTTCGTAATTTTGCATGCCTTCTGGTAAAATATGGCTGTTGCTTAATATGTTTTTATGTCACCGATAAAAAAATAAATATCTTATCTTAGCTTATGTTATATTGAAGCCGTATAAAAACGTATCGTGAAAAAATTACATTGTCAAAAATCACGAATCGAACGGGCCCTAAGTGCATATTGCGTATAGTATAGCCTGTGGGTTGTCGTTGGCACACGTGTGTGCTATTGGGCGTCAATCGGAATTGACGCATAATGGCATCCCACATATCCTCATCCATACCAAATTATTAAACGCAGTCTTTTTTTTTAATATAATTGAACAATAAAACTATTTAATTGTTGTTACCTTGCGACGGCTGTTACGATCATTACAGGATAGTAACCTTACTCCAATGAGCTAACTTGACCGAACTATTTGACCTATTTGGAATAAATTTAAATAAAGATTAACTTACATTGCGCATAAATTAATCTAAATAACCTAGTATTTAATTAAATTAAATATAATTTTAGGGTTCGAATATTATTTTAATGAACCCATTTCGATTTCGATATAATTTTACAAAATGTATTATTTTATCAATTATTTACACCATTCCAAAGCTTGTTAAGCGTAAAACAGTTCACGAAGGTTTAAATTGTTAAATATATGTTATGTAGTTGTAATGAGTTTGTGCGTATATTTACGTGCAATGAAGGAATTTTGAAACATCCTACTCATTTTAAAAATAATTCCTAGGGCGTATGTACATGTGACGTCACATCTGAACATACCAATGAGAGACTTGTTTCTTGTAGATTTGTGCTCTGATTGTTCGTCATTTTATTTCAGTTCAAAATTACTCGGAATGACTTTGAGAAATTATAGACTACCAAATTTTGATGTTATTCATTTCATTATTCATTCATTGTATTATAATGTTCAGTTGACAATTTATCGAAAGTTTACAATCTCTCAAGTTATTTTATAATTTATAAAAGTTTGCCATATTCCGACGACATATCTAAATTAGAGGCAACATATTTTGGTAATATTGAGGGTGCCTGTCCGTTATAGCGGACCAAGCCGGCGAAAAGGGTGCATGTCCGTTGCAGCGGAGTGGAGAAACGAAGAAATTTTTACCAATAGAATTAAATAAAATATCCAAACCACGTGAGTCACTAACATTTTGACTAACATGATTGGTTAATATTTCTCCGTTTCTGCGCTACGCTGGCAAAGGACCGGCACCCTTATAGTGTGACGTCATACGATATTCTGGTGGGAGAATTTAATGCCGATTTTTAATATTTAAAGGGTGCTAAATAAAATTTTATGCTCGTGAAGATCTCTTGTTTACACATAAGTTATTAATCTGTTTAAAAATACAGGTATTATTATGAAAAAATACTGAAGGAACCTTAAGTACGCAAGTTCGACCTGCGCATGATACCAGTAGTGTTTGTCAAAAACGTTTTGACGTTAGTAAGTTTCGTTTTAATTAACCTTGGTTTTTTTTTTGCAAATTTACACATATTAATATTGGGCCGTGTTAAAACTAGCCATTAGTGTTAGTGCGTGATAAACAAACACATCGTGTTTGAAAGACTTGGTCGAAAATAAGGAGAGGGGCAGTTCATGGGATATAAATGTGATCGTCGGGAAACTTCGCGAGAACACCAAGAGTATAAACGTATATTAAAACATTAAACGGTAAAAAATTATTTGTGTGCTTATGTGATTTTTTTTCAAAGATTCAAGCGTTATATTACCATGACAACATTTATTTATAATTGGAATCAACTGTAACAGCTTACAAGTTAAATTAAACCAGATTTATCCCAGTTGTAAAAATATATCATAACAAATTAGTTTAAAAAAAAATGAAAAAGATAGCCACGATTTTTTTTTTTAATTCGATGATGCAGTTTTTATTTTCACAACTGCATCATTGTATTTTTGATAAAAATAGCAGTTACGGTTTAGATTCGTAGCTTTAGTCTCATCGTCATCTGCCTAGCCTTTTCGCTACTATATCGGAGTCAGCGTCAAGTCAAGCCGGATTTAGCTGAATACCAGTATTTCACGAGGAGCGGCTGCTTACCAGACCTCCAGATACGTAGCTTTAGTCTAAAATTTTAAAGTAATCCGTTAAAAATGAGAGTTTTCCTTTATTGGTCATGGGTTATTTTATTACTTTCCAGAATTTGATCCTTATATAATAGCACATGTATGTGATTTTTTTTCAACATTAAACGGGTCGATTCCTGGGTAGGAATAACGATTTTTCAAAAATCTGATGTAGAAGTTTTAGTTTTTATCAAAATCGGGTTCGATAATCCGTTCAATGATTTATGATATTCCTAATAGTTTCGGATTTGGCCATGAAGACACACTTTAAAAATTCACTCTGTATATATTCGACGCAATGTAACAAGCCTGTCAAAACTAAATAGCAAACGAATGTATTACCACTGCGATACTAGGGTTAGGATCGCAGTGGTAATACATTCGTTTACAACACAATACAGGTAGGCCTGTATTTTTGAGTCGGCGTTCAGCCACGGGTTCTATTTGTGAATTTACTTTGGGCATTTTGAACTTTGTGGGTCGATTCTATAGGTTTATTCCGTCAACATTCATAGTGCGTACGGCTAAAAAGTGGCATTCCTTGCCAGAGTTGTGTGTTTCCTGATAGCTACATTTGTTAAAAAAAAACCGGTCAAGTGCGAGTGGGACTCGCACACGAAGGGTTCCGTACCATAAACCTTAACTTTTATTATTTGGCTAGTTGACCCACGCAACTTCGTTTGCGTCACAATTTTCATTACTGCTCCACTCGTATTGGTCTTAGCGTGATGATATATAGCCTATAGCCTTCCTCGATAAATGTACTCAAATCAAATCGGACCAGCAGTTCCTGAGATTAGCGCGTTCAAGCAAACAAACAAATAAACTCAAAAGCTGTCTATCATTAGTCGCGTTCTCTAGCCCTGCATAGAAGTCCTCCCTACTTGCAGCCTTGGCCCGTGCCACAGCCCGTTTAACATCTTTTTTTGCGTCTAGGTATGCGTTTTTATCTTCGTCGCTGTTTGCTTGTTGTCAGGCGTTAAAACAGGTTATTTTTTGGATTTTTTCTTGTACTTCCGGATACCAAAGAGTAGGGTTTTTCCTGGCTACTCTTTTTGATACACCTAGGTGTTTAGCGGCAATTTCAGTACAGAAATTGTGAAATTCGTCCCAAACGCTATTGATGGTTACACTGCTTACTAAGTAAACGGTTTTTCGTTTGTAGTTAAACAGTAAAATACAAAAAAACTGATGACAAGCCATATGTCATCAATATACAAAAAAAATCGTTAAGGAACTATACATTCAGTCAAAAAAGTATCGGGAATGGATGATTTGTTAATGGTTCCAAATTCAAATTTTTGTTTTTTTGTAGTTGTTAGATTGGCACAACTGTTTTCCATTTTGGCGCAGAGTTTGAGTTGCATCTGTTATTTATATTAAATACAGTGCTGGTTTTAGTAATATCATAATTATATAGTGTGTATTGCGAATTTCATAATGGACAAAAATATCGAACAAAGAGTTTGTCTTAAATTTTGCATCGCCAATGGAATGAGAACGAGATGTGATGGAAGATTTGCCTCGCTCTGGTAGGCCATCAACGTCTGCAACTGAAGTTAACATCGCAAAAGTGAAGGAAATAGTGAATAGTGAAAATCCCCATTCAACTCTGAGAGAGATAGCCGCCGAACTTTCTGTATCTCACGAGTCAATCCGTACCATTTTAACTAATCATTTGGGTATGAAACATGTTGCTGCTCGGCTAGTCCTAAAAGATCTGAATTTTCTTCAAAAACTCAATCGCATGAAAGTCGCTGAGGACATGCTAGAACGAGACAGTTCGGACCTAACATTCATAAAACGCATTGTTACTGGTGACGAGACGTGGGTTTACGAGTTCGACATGCAAACTAGTCAACAAGCTTTGGAGTGGCGCCTTCCAACTGAACCGAAACCGAAAAAACCACGCCAAAGTCGATCAAAAGTCAAAGTCATGTTGACTGTTTTCTTTGACTATCGCGGTGTTGTGCACTCTGACTTCTTACCGGAAGGTCTAACGGTAAATAAAGAATATTATTTGAGCGTTATGCGGCGTTTAAGAGAGCAAATTCGACGAAAAAGGCCAGATTTGTGGAAAGAAAATTCTTGGATTTTGCACCACTACAATGCGCCTTCGCACAAGACTATCATTGTGAATGAATTTTTAACCAAACACTCAACAAATACCATCCAGCAACCACCATATTCACCAGATATGGCTCCTGCTGACTATTTCTTTTTCCTAAACTCAAATTACCACTTTGTGGCACCCGTTTTCAATCGATAGAAGACATAAAGGAGAATTCGCGGCGAGAACTGAACTCAATTCCGGAAGCAGCGTTTAAAAAATGTTTTGATGAATGGATTATTCGTTGGCGCAAGTGTATCGTTTCTAAAGGAGCATACTTTGAAGGTGATAAAATAAATTTGGATGAATAACAGACATTTTGTGTATTATTGATCTTTTCCCGGTACTTTCTTGACAGAGTAGTATAATCACAAAAAGACACTGTAAATTACTGAAAAACGTTCTTAGAGGTTAGTAGTAGACGAATTTTCGTGTATAATAAAACAGAAATTGGTTTTTAACGGTCATTGGTATGTATACAAGCATTAAGGCTTTTACCTTGTGTATACAAACGGAGCTAACTACACCTCTACGCGCCACTCCGCTACCCGTGTTTTTAATTTTGTATGATAAAAATATGTATTTATTTATATAAATAAATACATATTTAAAAAAAAATTTGGTTAAATTTTTTTGTTTGTATTGCAAAGCAGTAGATTTACATATTTTTTATTCTTTTGTTAAAAAATGAAGTAGTAAAAAATGGTTTCATCTCAACGATTTGGAGGTGTTTTGGTGTTTTTTTTCTTATTATGTGATACTGATTCAAAAATCCTGGCTAAACCAAATTACGTACCATATCATGTAGAATACTATTTTATCAGACGTAGTTTTTCAGTAAATGCCGACGAAAAACTGCTTTATCTGCTCGCTATTTTTAAAAAAATTTCGAGAGAGGTCTTAAGTAATATTTTTTGGATTGAAGACGACTCAATCGCTCCCGACTGAGAGACGTTCTCAAAAAACCAAGCAATTTGTCTAAAACTCTTTGTAAAACTATTTTCGACTGAATTACTTCTGGTCTGAGGGCTATGTGTGCAATCCTGCATTTACTAAAATATTGCTACTCTAACCCCCAAGATACAGACGAAAGTCTAGTTTGGGGGTCACCGTCTATCCTCAATGTTTTATATAAGCATTTTTATTATTAAACTTAATATTATTATTATTTAAAGTTTATTCTTAGTCAAAGTAAGATATTTAAGTATTTACCTTTTGCAATTTATTTTACGAAAAATCGTATTTTTATTTCTGTTATTTTGATTTATCTATTTATTCTACAGCTAATAGTGTGTTCATTTATTGTTATTTTTTTGTTACGTACTAATAACGGAATCTTAAAATATTAGTAACTGAAAGATAAATAAATAAATAAAGTATACTTACATTGGTATTCGTAAAAATCTACTAAAAAACTTTATTTTCGTCAATAATTCACCAAATGTTTCAGTTATGTTAGAGAAAAAGTAACTTTTGTTGAATCGTTTATTTTGACAGTTGAGCGTTTCCGTTGAGCTGCTATAAGACGTCATGGTACCAAACAGGAACAAAATTGAAAGAATGAAACCAAAACATACGACTCTGTCTGTGACAAACGCTGTCAGATGGCATGGCCTAAACTGAATTGTTAATCTGACGTTATGGTACGAATTAAAAGAAAAGTTCAGTTTAGGTCCTAAAATGGATCGCGTTAAGAGCTCGTGGTAGGCGTCCTGTTCACGAACATGAAGCGTGTATCAGCACCATCTAGCGCAACCATTTTTAAGGGAACCAAATGATCCAACACACGCGCCACCATCAGCAAAACATTTGTGTGAGCATGACAAGCTCCTAACTGCCACGTTTGTTCATGTCAAACTAATTTAACAACAAAATCTATAACTTTCACTTTAACAAAATCATTTTTTTTACTTGGCATTTAGCCAAGCATTTTTATCCAGGACATAATCTTCCAGTTTATAATATGCTTGTCTACATAGCGTGCGTTTTATACATGTTTTAAATTTTCTCTCATTCAGTTCGAGTTAAACAAATACCTTAAAAAAAAAATAAAGTTTGGCCTATTACAATCTGTCCAACGTTTCGGTGTCCTTTATATATTTGTAGTCTGCACCATCCATTTTTCTTACAAATATCCTTCCGCCACGAACCCAAACAAACTGATAACCCAAACTCTTGGCTTTAATTCTAGTTGCGGCATGCAAGACTTTGTTTGCAGAATACAGATGTTCCCCAATGTAAACATTTTCTTTTTTGCCACCAATCCCAAGAAAATCAGTGTTGAGCTTCTCATCTGGAGTTTTATTTTTGTTAAACTTATAAGAAGCAGCTAGAAAACTGTCTATAACTCGCGGACAGCTGAATTGTACAACAACAGATTTTGGGCGTTTAGTAGATGGGGTTTGTTTAGCTATTCTAGTTACATGATGTATGTGGTTCTGTTAATATTCAGAACTGTAGACACCATATTTTAATTTTTGTGCTCAGGCAGACATTGGATTTCCAAATTCGAAGATCGGGGTTACTGCTCCATCCGGTTCAACCACACGCTCATGTCTTTGTCAATGTCTAACACAACTTTGGTATTCAGTGATAACTCTGTCTTCATTTCCTCATATTTCTCGTTCATGAAACCCATCGATGCTTTAAGCCCTTCTATTTTGTCCGTTATCGCTTTCAGTTCTTTGTTAACGTAGTTTGCTGAAGTTTCGTTGAGGTGCCGCATTAGATCGTCAATCTGCTTCTTCATTATACGACTGACTTTAGTTGACGTAACAGGCGCTTCCGAGGGCGTTACATCGCTTGGTGTATCGCTTGATATATTTGCCGATGCTCCTTTCTTCCGCAGTGTTATGTTTGCATCACCATCATGGCGAGATAGTTAGTAACACCAAGGCGTTGCTGGCCTTCCTTGGGGAGCTGGGGTGGATCGAATGACGCATTTGTCCCACCTGCACGCAAAATACGCGCTTAGTCGTGGAGTTGCGGAAACCAGCCCGATTTACATACATACATACATACATTCATCACCATCATGGCTATTGCATACTGGGGTGTTACCTGCGTTTCGCATCTTCGGCTTACAGTTAGGACACAGCCAGGTAATCTGATCGCACAACCGATAATCGGAACCCAGCAAATTTGCTAGGCATGAAGAGTGGTATGGTTTTTGACACGAAGAGCACTTAACAACAGAACTTCCTTCAGCTATAATCGCGGAACAACAGTCACAACTCATATTGTTGCTTGGGTTACAAAACTTTTTTGGAATCTGAGCGTGATTGTTTTTACTCACTTACAGCCAGTTTCTTCATCAACAAGTAAAACTATCAGTAAAAGTATTAAGTTTTACTTGACCATTACTGTTATAATATCAAACGTGTTTCTTCATACAAGTAACAGCTAAAGTAAAAGTCAAAACAGACCAGTTGTCAGTCCAGTTGCATTCAATTTCAAAGCCAGCAATAATTGTTCTTTCACAGATAGAGTTTTTTTTTATGTAAATAGCTACTGTCTCTTGTAATACCTACTAGAGACAGTAGCTATTTCATTTTAAACTAAAATAAAATTAAGGAATAAATGCAGTGAAACCTATATAATTTGTCAAAATGACAGTGACTTTAGCTTTAACAGCCCCTTTATGAGCAGTAAAAGTTAAAGGTAAAAGTAACAGTTAAAGCAACAGTTAAAATTGTGAAGAAACGAATTTAACCGTTACTTTTACTATATGACGTTACTTTGGCTGTTACTTTTGATGGAGAAACTGGCTGTTAGTCACTGTTTATAGTTTTTAACACACAATTTAATACTACTACACTTATATTAGCTGTAATTAACTGGGGTTCTTATCGAAATAAAGTCACTGCAATCACTTTTTGCAAGGATATTTTTTTTTTAGACAGATCAAATGAACATAGGTGTTACGCGCGCTCGAGTTCAAGATGCGAATTCAGTTGTGAAATAAAAAAAAAAAACGCAAAAAAATAGACTAAAACTTTTATTCCGGTCTGAGGACTATAATTTCATTATGATTACTACAAACTCTGAAAATTACTTAACCTCCTTAACAGATACTAACAATTTCATCATAGTTATCCCTTCTGTTGTATTCCCATTTCAGTTACATGATAAAAGCTCAGCAATGCTTACTGTGGCGCTACTCTGCATCGCGTGCGCTGCGTACTGGTGGCGGCGACAGAAGAGTGTTAAACCTACGGAGCCGCCAAGCTTGCCGGGAGGATGGCCAGTTTTGGGCCATGCTCCGCGTCTCATCGTGGACAGTTGCAGTATGTGCTATTACATAAAGTTTACCTACCCTCCAGGCTCCTTTTTAGAGATTCATAGCAAAATGATATTCGGAGGAGCTCGTGGCTAAATAATACCAGCCACACAGGTCGATCTTTAAGGTTAAGCAACGCTTGCCAAGGTTGGTCTGTGGATGGGTGACCATCTTAACATAACGAGTTTCCTCCGTGCCTCAGAAAGCACGTTAAGCCGTTGGTCCCGGCTGTCATTTGTAGATCTTTGGCAGTCGTTACGGGTTGTCAGAAGCCAGTAAATCTGACTCCAGTCTTGCCAAGAAGTACCGTGTTACCCAGTGTATGGGTTGCGGAGGTCTGGTAGGCAGCCGCTCCACGTAAAACACTGGTATTCAGCTGAATCTGGTTTGACTGGAAGCCGACTCCAATACAGTTGGGAAAAGGCTAGGCAGATGATGATGAGCAAAATGATATTCTGTCAGACATTTTTTGAATTTGAAAGACGCTTTTGCTGATAAATGCCACTATCTGCCACACTCCGAAAGGTTCATTAAATTAGTCCTAATTATTACTTAACAAATTATCATTAAATTCGTTAGTGAACGATACATCCCAGAGACATTATTTAAGGGTTCATTTGTTAATGACAACTTTAAGTATCCGTAGGGCGGAGCACCGCCAAATCCTCTTTGAGATTGCACATTGATAAACTTTTAGTGTAGCCACACTTGAAAAATTGACATTATTAAATAGCAAAATAGTTTATTTAAACACATTGAAAGCATATAAATTGGTAACATAAATTGAAATTTGTTCATTTTACGGACGTTTTTAATAAAAATCAAAATGAAATAAATAATATTTTCAAATAAATAAAATAAAGCAACCGAACCCTTTTTTTCCTGGTATCACTAACTGTTAATGTTATAAACTGTCAGTGTCAAGGTTGATTTTAGTTTGTGACTTATGTGGTTGCGTTTTAACCACCTAGAAAGAAACTTCGTGTTGTAACGTTTAATTATAGTTAAGAGTTAGGTACGTGTTATTTTTGAGTAATTAAAATACCGTTAGTTGACAACATATTTTTAGAAAGCAGACAGATGTAAGGGACAGTTCGACGCTTTAAAAGCGTTTGGGTCACATTTTCGTTTTTTAAGTTATTACCGACCCCCACAGTTAAAGATCCCCTTTGTGAATGTATTATGTCTGTCCATTCCCAAAATGGTGTATTTGTCTCTAATATTTATTAACGTCCGACAAAATGCATAGAATTCTTGAACTGAGTATTTTGTAAAGGGATCAGAATAATCACGTAAATATAGCCTCGGCCCCACTTCTCCATACCTTCTGGCATGGTCCACAAAATCAATAGTAAAGTCTACCAGATCAGACATCTTTGCTATTGTCAGAACACTTATTCCTAAAGTGAATGCTTAAAAAAAAAAACCTCAAATGTAAATGTTAAAATCAATCATTAGTAAGTTGAGTGATGGTTTTGCTATACTTAACTTTAATTGTCATTAAGGTATGGTAACGGACCGTTAACTGTCTCTGAGAGCAAATTTTTAAAAATCTTTACTAAGGAGCGACTGAAGTAACCATTAAACGTCTCTGAGTGTGGCAGCATGTCCAGAGTCCTTGATTTTTCAAACCTGACAATTGTTTGTGCCTTATCCGGTATCACGTACGAAACAATCAGATTGTTGAATTTCAATGATTTGCTTGTTATGTAGGTATATCCAGCTGTCGTATCGAAATTCAAGGGATTAAGAGTATTTCTATTTTATTTATATCTAACCGATCTGAAGGTAAACTTACTGATCGTACATTTTTCGCCAATCTTCTGCACATTAATGTAAACTGCTGCAAAACCAAATTGTGGCATTTCCCAATCGTTTGATGGACACAGAAAATCATAACACCGCAATTTAGAAAAACGCGTCATTAGTACAACGCCATCAATCGACTACGTATTAAACTATCGCTTTGGCTGGAGAACACGTCAAACAAGAAGCCAATATGAAACGAAAATTAATAACGATAACAAACCATAATGTTCACTTTCGTTTTGCTACATAACATTTTCACAAATAACTGAAGAAAATGTTGTGATGTTATTTTCATACATTGGTACATTTTATTTTTTCACAGTAGATGCGCTAATGAAAACTAATTTCTTCAAAAGAAAGATATGAATTAAAAAGTGTTAATTTTTAATTCATGTCTTTTTATAGAATGAGCCCACAAAACAAAAACCGGCCAAGAGCGAGTCGGACTCACGTACCGAGGGCTCCGTACCATCATAAAAAAACCAGTCGCTTTAGTCTTTACTGTAAAATCGTCTCCGTACTCGAGCGTAATATTGCAATAAATATTTTCTTTCACACAATAGCACAATGGCAGTGACCAGGGCACATTGCTCGCAGAACAGATGGTCGATGGGGCCGAATAGTTCTGGAGTGGCGACCGCGTACCGGAAGACGCTTTGGGGAGGCCTATGTTCTTGGTGAATTTCAAAACAATTACGAAGAATTGTAACAATGATATTGATATCATTTATAAAGAGATGAACAAGAGGGGATCCAGAATTGAGTCTAAGCCACAAAGCACGCTTTTTGTAGAAGGAAACCCTTCAATAACTACTTTTTGCGTTTTATTTAAAATTTTAGACGAGGAACAATGAAGGACGAGTAAATCACCGTGAAAACCATTATGTCATTTTCGTAATCAGTAATTTATTATCTTCCTTGTCGAAAACTTTTTGGAGGTTTGTATTAGCAGCATTGACTGAATTTGTTGATACAAAAATGAGACTTCATCTAGGCCATATTACACTGGATTTACTAGCGACTTCCACAACTTCATATTGCTTTTAAAACTTTAAATATTTTATTTCTTTTATTTGCAGCACTATGGAACGAACTAAACGTTGTAGACCAAGAAACCACCGAGAAGGGAGGAGTTGTACATGCCAACTTTGCATTAAAAACAGCTTATAGTGAGTATTTTGTAATAAAAACCGGCGTAAAAATTGCTGGGAAAACCTGCTAATTGTAGATTGAGGTTAAGATGTTGAAATATTTTTTTTTTCTATAGTTAAAATGTTATATAATTATAATTACACAAAATTCTTCCGTTACTGAGTGAGTAACTGACTGAAAGACAACGCACAACCAAAACTGCTGGTTAACTAATAACGGGCATTATTTCATGGCCCACTAACTAAAAATGCGCGTTATTTCATGGCTCAGTACGGAAAACAAATATGGGCATTATTTCATGGCCCATTTTAAGTAACCGGCATTATTTCATGGCCGGAGTTGACTTCATTAGACATTATTTCATGGCCTAAGGGTTTGAAAGGATTGGGAGCTGTAAAGGGCAGTATTTCATGGCCCGTATACAAAAATTAGTAAAAAAAGAAATCTGAAAGAAAATCTGAATTATGGTTTGATAACACATGTTAATTAATAATCATAAATTTAATAATTACGTTAATCGCTATCATTGCCAGAAAATTCGTCATGCGGTCTGTTAAAGTTCAACCAAGCCTTAATTTTGTCGCTTGCAACTACAGTCGAATAAGACCGGTTAGATTTTCGTGTGAGAGGAGTATCCTCTATTTGGTATCGATCAAAATCATAGACTTTTGCAATTCTGTAAGGTCCCTGAAACTTCGGAACAAGTTTTTTACTGTTTCCTGTAGTTAGGATTTGCCTTTCAATCCTAACAAGATCACCTACTTTATATTTGGGAGCTGGGTAGTGCTCAGCGTCATAAACCCTTTTTTGCGACTCTTGGTATGAGCTAACGTGAGAATTAATCTCTTCCCTAATCTGTAACAAATCTTGACTATTATAAGGGGCGGATAAGTCATCTGTCAGTTTGGATACAACTCTACAGTCACTTGGACCCGATGGTCTAATGCCGAAAAGAGCCTCAGACGGTATGCGATTTATACCCTAGTTGAATGTGTTGTTCATGCCCCCCACTGAACATCAGGTAGGTGCTTATTCAATTTGTTATCAGGAGAGCCAATACATTTGGCAGATAAGGCATCAACAAGGGTTCTGTTATAACGCTCTACCTGACCATTAGTTCTTGGGGTAGAGACAGCGTTCAATACATGTTTAATGTTCTTCAGGCGTTGTCTGTCTGCTAAAGTAAGCGATTGGCCTAAGTATATCGTCCTCATGCTTTTGCAACAAAATACCTGCTACTCCTATTTTAGGATGCGTCTGTATGAAGCTGGATTTCTGCCTTCGGATTGTACAAAGCTAAAGTTGGACGTTGTGCAAGCTCTTTTTGTAAACGACGGAATGCTGTTTCCTGATCTATATCCCAATACGATTTAGCGTCCTTTTTTTAAGAGTTATGAGAGAGGTTTTGCAATAACCGAGAAATTTTGGACAAATCTGCGGAAGAGCTAGACAGCCCAAGGAACTGACGAACGTTGTGTTGGCTCTCAGGAGTCGGAAAAAGTTTTACAGCTTCTATTTTCCTCTCACCAGGACGAATGCCATCAGCAGAAATTTCAAAGCCCAAATATTCCACAGAGCTACAGAAAAAGAAGCATTTGGGGAGTTTCAACGTGAGGCCAGCATTGGCAAACAGCTGGAGCACTGACTCTAACCGGGTCATTCCTTTATTTATATCTTTTGAAGGAATAATGACGTCATCTAAATAAGCCAAAGCTTCCTTGTATCGCAGTGGCCCAAGGACCTGATTCATAAGTCGTTGAAACGTAGCTGGGGCATATGCAAGACCAAATGGCATACTATTGAACTCGTATCGACGTTCCTTTTCGCTTATTGACAAACTATAGGGTCGATATACTACAGGCTCGTTGTCTTGAACCATAAGTCATAGTCATATGACCTGATGTGGTGTTCCCTAATTCCGATAAGTTGAAAGCAAAACAGGACCGATACCTATTCAGTTAACTAAGCAGTTGGATTCTATGATCAGAAGAAAGTTCATCACAAAGATTTAAATCAGCCTCAGTAATGGAATTAGAGTGACCGCTAATAGTCGAGGTTATAGACCAATCTTGGGTATTGGACTTCATGAGCTATACGACCACGAGCAATAAGAAAATCTTTTGGAAGCTCCAATGGTGTTGGTGAGGTGTTACTGACAACGATCTTCCCAGTCCACATTCTCTCATCTGAAATAATCCAGCAGCCACTGAATAGCGGACGCCCTTCAAGCACCTAATGCTACCATCGACAAAAAATCACCTTGATGAGGCAGATCCCCATACACGTCCACAATAGTAAGACCCAAATCCTCAACAGACTCTTTACAGAATAATTTTATTTTACTATTTGAAACAATTGTGTGGTGCTCAAGCTCAGATATTTCTAAGGCATCACTTGTTTTTCGTATTAACTATTTGTGGCTGCTCCGTAAATGTTTGTCCTATTAAGAGGGCCACATGCAAGGCATCATCTGCCACTATCAGCAACTTGAGATCAGCTTCAACGTTACCAATAATAATTTGATCTCGCTGTTTGCCGACGCAAGGTACAACAAAATTGCCGAAACCTCTCAATACTGGAAGGTTATTGATACTATAAGTCGAACCTACATTTTGGAACGCGGATTACTTAATCATTGAGCATTAACTTCCAAAATCGACAAATCAGTCATGGAGAAACCGTTCACACTAGCAGTCTTGAAGTATTTCTTATTGGGTTCCAACATTAGAGTGGTTATTTTGGAAGAATCAATCTCGTCTTTATTAATCCTATCCTCTATTCTCAAGACTTTTCTCTTCAGATGCTGGGAGTTTGGCATAGCATTGTTCAACCTCGTGACCTATTCTATTGCATCGGCTACACTTCTTGATGGGTTGGGTGCACTGAGAAGTTACATGGCCGTCCTTCTTGCAAGTTGAGCAACGTGTGGGCTTAAAGTTAGAGCTATTCGGTTGTTTATGAGGTTGACCTTTGGCTAATTTACGCTCGGTTTTAAATTTTATATTTCGAGCGTTGCGTAAAAACGACAACAATTTATTAGGATCATCAAATTGAGCTGTTTCAGCACCTAATCTAACCGAACGATCGTCGATGCCATGTAAAATGCATTCAACTGCCCTTTTTCCGCTTATACCGCATCTATTGATAAGGGATAGTTTATCATAATAATACTCTTCTAAAGAGTCCGTAAACCTAGCTCGTTTGGCCAACATATCGCTTAGCATTTGGCCATAATTCTCTTCCGATGGAAAAGTGGCCAAAAGTTTTTCCTGCCATTCGGCCCAAGTAAACAGGTCCGACGGAAGGCCCTCGTACCATCTCTGAGCTAGTTCCTTTAGTTTTGGTAAAGCAAAATGTGTTACTTGCTTTTCCGACCATGTGTAGATGGTTGCACACTCATTGACTTTATGAAGCCACATTGTCATTGTCTGTTCCCTTTTACTTGGGTCAAACTCTGGAATCGTATTATTAAGCGAACTAGCTTATCTGCACCATTATTAGACATAGATTTCAAAACATTGACAAAGTCTGAAAAAGTGGATAATTGCGGTATAGAAGTGGACTCACCAGTGGTCTTGTCTTGCGTTGTTACCTGCACGTCTCTCGCAGCACTGGATGGTGACCACCTCACTGGGCTTCGTGAACGGCAGCTTGTGTGGCCAGGAGAGTGACGTCTCATACCTCGGCATTGCTCCAGGTGATGATCCATCCGGCCGGATGCCCGGTGATCCTCCCGGCTGCAGGCCCGGTGGCCCACCCAGCTGGATGTCCGGTGGTCCACCCGGCTTGATGCCCGGTGGTCCATTCGGCTGGATGCCCGGTGGTCCACCCGGCTGGATGCCCGGTGACCCTCCCGGCTGCAGGCCCGGTGACCCTCCCGACTGCAAGCCCAGGGATCCACCCGGCTGGATGCCCAGTGATCCTCCCGGCTGCAGGCCCTGTGGTCCACCCGGAAGGATGCCCGGCGATCCACCCGGCAGGATGCCCGGCGACTCGCCCGGCTGGATGCCCGGTGGTCCTCCCGGCTGGATGCCCGGTGATCATCCCGGCTGCAGGGCCAGTGGTCCACCCGGCTGGATACCCGGCGATCCGCCCGGCAGGATGCTCGACGACTCGCCCGGCTGGCTGCCCGGTGGTCCTCCCGGCTGGATGCCCGGTGGTCCTCCCGGCTGGATGCCCGGTGATCATCCCGGCTGCATGGCCAGTGGACCACCCAGCTGGATGCCCGGCGATCCGCCCGGCAGGATGCCCGGTGACTCGCCTGGCTGGATGCCCGGCGACTCGCCTGGCTGGATACCCGGTGACTCGCCCGGCTGGATGCCCGGTGATTCTCCCGGCTGGAAGCCCGGTGCTCCACCCGGTGATCCGATCGGCTGGATGCCCGGCGATCCTTCCAGCTTGAAGCCCGTTGCTCCACCCGGTGATCCACCCGGCTGGTTGCCCGGCGAACCTCCCGGCTGGTAAACCGGTACAAAGCAAGGTCACCTTGGACGGGTCGCTGGATTACATCCTTGTGGAACATGCTCTCTTAAAATCACTAACACGATTCTGATAAGGATTGATAACAAAGCCGGCCATGTTCGAGTCGGACTCTTAAACAAAGGGTTCTGTAAGTACCATTAATCAAAAAACACGCTGCTTGTATGCGAGCCCCCGTAAATTACCTAGTCCTATGGACGGACCGGCTGCGGAAGCGCACTCGGACCCAAACACCTTGTCCTTGACGTAACCCAAAGAAAAAATCTAATGGGGTCAAGTCTGGTGAGCGAGCTGGCCATGGCTCCGGGCCGAATCTACCGATCCACCGATTCCACAAGTCCAGATGACATTTTTAAATCAACACACAAACACAGAGAGATATTAGTTTTGGTATCAAACCAAAACTTATCTTCTCTAACGTTCCGAAAACAGACTTTCACAAGAAGCACACTCGTTCGCGACCAACGTCAACAAGAAACTGGCAAAAATCCATCACGAAATGTTCTTTTCGAACTCTCTTTTGATATCGCCGACATACCTACGGGCAGTACAGTGGCGGATCTATCATGGGTTTTTATTTATTTATTGAATTATTATTTTTTTATTGAAAAACTTAACCGTTACTTGGTCGCCCTAAAATATGTAGATTAAGATCTAAGAGAACCCAAGCTGCAAGAAAGCGAACCAATTGAGATAAGCGTAACATTACTTATTTTAACTTAAGCCTTATTATGGATTGTGAAACACGTACCTATTAATAGTAAAAACTCCGGAAGTGCCAGCAGAAATGAAAACTTGAATACGTACTTCTTTCCCTCCGTCTTACGAATTTTCGATCAGGTCCCGTGTCCTGGCACGTGTCCATCGCACGCATTTTCATCAGAGTCACGTGCTATTGCACTTTTTAATTTTTTTTACCCATCACAAAAAAGTGCACAACGTCGCTAAAGAAGATTTCACATTAAAAAAAAAAACTCGGGCAGGTGTCATCACCACTAAGCGAGACACCGTGAACCGCCCCTTACCCTCTGTTCAACAGAATACCTAGATCGATTCTTTTGTCGGCACCTCAAAGAGCGCGCTACGTATTGCCGCTATGAGAAAATACGATTTGGCGACACACAATAAAATAATCGATTTGCGTCTTTAAACAATTAATTTAATGTTGGAAATCGCTTACTTTATTTTGTTGTGATACGTATTATTTTCTAATGACGGCAGTCTTTAGACGGTATTTTTGAGCGGTGCTTTTGACATGCTCACTCGCAGGCCGTTGACCTTTCGTTTGAACTTTGCACAGCTGAGCAGATACCTAATTTGAAGTTTTATTTACATTGATTTTTTTTTGTGACAATAGTGAATTAATGACTTTTTAATTAAAAATCTTATTGGGTCAGGTCAGAATAACGATTATGAGCAGTCTAAAGTAAAAAAAAAACTCTTGAAAAAAATGAAAAAATGAGGATAAAGCCGACGAAAAATTCCAAAGCAGGGGTGTCCAGAATCATGTCCTGGACCCCTGGAAATCGTTTGTGCGTCGATGTCAGAAACACGCTGAATGTATGTATCTATGTATTTATGATTGTATTTATTTTCCTCTCTGTTTGTCTTTCCTGTTGCACCTGCCATGTTGTCTCTGCACCATCCTAAGGTCGACTGGTAGAAAATGCCTAAGGCATTAAGTCCGCCTTTGTACAGTATTTTTACTAGTGCATCAATTTTTAATAAATAAATAAAAACTAGTCGTCTATATTTCTTAAATTTTTGAATTGTACAACTTGATTGTTTTTTTTTTTGCAGTTTTGAATGACCCAGAGGACAGTCTCACTGTAGCGAATTTGTGCTTAGAAAAGGACACCTTTTACAGCTTTGCTAAACCATGGCTAGGCAATGGTTTAGTTACTGCTAGATGTGAGTTGCATTTATGCTGTTATTTTTCACTGAAAACGCATCACACACACTGTTCAATTAAATCTTCTCAAAAATTACAGAAACCTAAAGATAGAAGATTAGTTGCCATAATTAATTTATTTTGCTAAGGTAGCTATACTAATTTATTAAGATAAGTACTTGTCTTGTTTACTTCTTCCAAGGTGTACCTAAGAATTTTTTTCGTATAGTAACAAAATCTATTGGATCACAAAGATTAATAAAGTTTCGTAAATTCATTACAAACTAAGAACGTTCAATCATAGGTAACACGAAACTAAAGCAGTTACTTTCCTAAAAAAAAAACAAACTATTAATTAAGATTCTGTTATAATAGGTTTTTTTTTACTATGGGCACGCGTTTGACCACTATCTCACCTGATGGTAAGTGATGATGTGGTCGAAGATGAAACACGCTTGCCTAGAAGTAACCTATTCACTCTTGACTTAGACTCCCAGGTTGTAGGTAAATAGGATTCGTTATCACATTGACATGTAACTTAAATTTCACAGATGCGATATGGAAGAATCACCGCAAGCTCTTAAACCCAGCGTTCAGTCAGGTACTCTTGGACACGTTCATGGGTGTCTTCAACAGTCAGTCCAGGAAGCTGGTGAAAGACCTCGAGAGAGAGGTCGGAAAAGGCGACTTTAACCACTGGACTTACATACGACACAACGCTTTAGAGACTATTTGCAGTAAGTTGGCATTTGCCATTTTCATCGTCTATGATCCCCAACTGCTATCATAGGGTACACGAGTGCAAATTTAATCATTAATTTAACCTTTTCATAGGTAATAATAATTATTAATTTATAGAAGGATTTATTGTTTTCAGTGACCGCCTTGGGAGTCGATTTTACAGATTCCAACCTCAATAGCAAGTACGTACAAGCTTTGGAGCTCATTTTCAAAACGTTTATGGAACGGTTCGCAAAGTTCTGGTGGCACTACTCTAAGACTTTTGCATGGAGCAGGCTCAAGAAGAAGCAGGATGCTTGTCTGAAGATACTGCATAATACATCGTACGCGGTAAGCGAGACACCCCTTTACAGCTCTGGTTCACTTTATCAGGTGGAGCACCGAATCCATCAAGCTTCTGTTCTTATTAAAAAAAAATCCCTTTCCTGTGACACTTCTATGGTTTACTTCAGTTGTGATAGTGAAATTTAAAAATTGATTGCAGGTCCTGCAAAAAAGAAAAGCCCAGATCAAGCAAAATATAAACGCTGAAAAGAATACAACACCAGGTAAGGTCTCTTTACACTTTAACTCCCATTTTTATAAAATCACTAGTTGACCCACGCAACTTCGTTTGCTTCGCAATCTTCATTACTGCTCCTCTCTTTTTGGTCTTAGCGTGATGATATAAAGCTTTTAGCCTTCCTCGTTAAATGTGCTATCTAACACTGAAAAAATTTTTCAAATCGGACCCGTAGTTCCTGAGATTAGCGCGTTCAAGCAAACAAACAAACTCTTCAGCTTTATATATTAGTACAGAAACATATTTAGATTAATTTATTACTAAATACAAACATATATTCATGCGCCAACACCACACTACTCACGCTCTCGTACAGTTTTGCTGCAAGACGCCATGTATTTATAAATATAATTATTGTTTTTATTTAGTATCCATTAATATACTTGAACCACGATGAGAGAGACTGGCCTCCACGACACAGGGAATCCTAGTGTGGAGACCAGTGATGTATCTGTTTTAATTTGTGTATATTATTTCCTTTATTCATCTTTTTAGCTTATTTTTAAATGTTTTAATATTTTTATACAATGTATATTATATAAAAAAAAAACATTTAAAAATATAAAAATAGTAGCCCACCGATATCAGGAAGAGGGTCCAAGCTACCGGTGGTCAGGGCTCCAGAGACAGGAACCTCCTGACAATGCGAGCCGTGTCAAGAAGTACCGCTTTCTGAATCAAGCCTTTGATCCAGCTGCCCAACGAGAGCCTCCTAAGGTGTTGGTCGAGGCTCGTGGCTATTAAGCCATTGGCCGACACGACTATCGGTACAATGATTGCGGAGTCCACTTCCCACATGTCGACAACCTCGCGAGCCAAGAGCCAATATACTTGATGTGTTTGTCTTTCTCGGCTTTCACGAGGATCTCGTCATGCGGGACGGTTATGTCTACAATCATTGCACGCCTCACAATTCGGTCCACCACCACTATATCAGGCTTATTGGCAACAATAGTCCTGTCAGTGATGATGGACCGATGATTTATTATTATTCCATTTATTTATTTATATATACATACAAATTACATTTTTAAATATTTCTATAAAAATACAAAAAACATTTAAAAATATAAAAAAATAGTAACCCACCGGTATCGGGAACAGGGTCCAAGCTACCGGTGGTCAGGGCTTCTGAGAGAGGAACCTCCTAACGATGCGCGCCGTGTCCAGGAGTACTGCTTTCTGGATCAAGCCCTTGATCCAGCTGCACAACGAGAGCCTCTTGAGATGTTGGTCGAGGCTCTTGGCAATAATGCCATTGGCCGTCACGATTATCGGCACAATAACTGCTGTGTTCACTTCCCACATGTCGACAACCTCGCGAGCCAAGTCAAGATACTTCGTTTGTTTATCTTTCTCTGACTTCACGAGGTTCTCGTCATGAGGGACTGCTATATCAACAATCATTGCGCGACGCTCTAGTCGGTCTATCACCACTATATCAGGCTTATTGGCAACAATAGTCCTGTCAGTGATGATAGACCGATCCCAATACAATGTGCAACTACCACTTTCGAGAACTGGGTCGGGCACATACCTATAGTACGGTACTTCCGATTTCACAAGATTGTATTTAAGAGCAAGTTGCTGGTAGATAATCCTGGCTACAAGGTTGTGCCTGTGCAAATAGTCTCCGTAGACTAGAACAACCGGAAATAATGTGGCGGGTGGATTCCCCGGGCCGGTGACATGCCCGACATATGTCAACCGTACCGTCCTTCACAATGTATTTCCGGTAGTTATTAGTCATCATAACTTCGTCCATAATAGCACAGACAAAACCTTCGGTTTCCCCGAAGAGGTCACCAAAACGAAGCCAGGCTACGGACGCTAAGAAATCTACATCGGGCCCATGTAGGACCCGATAAAAGCGTCCGAGGAGCTCCTTGCTCTGCCATACCTCCCTGCGGTCGTTAGTACCTAATACCACAGGTTTGCACCAGTTCTCGTTAGCCAAGAAGAGCGCGGTGAGGCCTTTGTCCACCGCTACCACATCTCGATGCATACCCACGTCGGCCTCTAGGAAGTACTCCCTAAGGCTGCATACCTCGCGGTTGTGCAGGGTCTTAGCATTTAAGAAGCCACGACCCTCGCACTTCCGCGGGATATACAGCCTCATCACCGATGACCGTGGGTAATGCATCCGATTTGCGGTAAGCAGTGAACGTACCCTCCTATCCAGGGCGTCAAGTTCCGTCTGAGTCCATTTGAGTATGCCGAAAGAATACATCAAAACTGACATGACCCAACCGTTGAAGGCGCGCACCTTGTTTCCGCCTGATAAAAGACTGTTAAGTACTTTGTTCAGGCGGCCAAAGAAGCGCTCCTTCAACGATTGTTTCATGTCAGTAGCACTGATGCCTAACGCTTCCGACATACCCAAATACTTGTAAGTTTCGGTTGAGGAGAGGGACCTAAGGTCTATGGAATCCGAGAGTTGTGTTCCCTCGGATTCCATAATCTCCCCTCGCTTTACATGCATGACCGCACATTTGTCCAAACCAAATTCCATCCTGATGGCGCCACTGAAGGTTTCTGTTACCTTCAGTAGCTTCATCAGTTGCAAGTTGTTAGGAGCAAACAGTTTCAAGTCATCCATGTAAAGGAGGTGCGATATGACCTGACCACCTCTTCTCAACCGGTAGCCTTGGCCCGAACCCTCCAACAATGTACTGAGAGGGTTGAGGGCCAGACAAAACCACAGTGGACTCAGACTGTCACCCTGAAATATGCCACGCTCGATCCTTATCGGTTCGCTGTTCGCCTGGGTCTGTCGACAACCTGGATAGTGAAGAACCGTCCTCCACTGCCCCATACACGACATCAGGAAGGTGCGTAAAACTGCATCAACTTTGTACAGTTCCAGCACCCTCATGAGCCATGTATGTGGCACCGAGTCATAGGCCTTCTTATAATCTATCCAGCATGTCAACAGATCTCTTCGCGAACGTCGAACCTGTTGGCTAATGGCTGTGTCGATGAGAAGCAGCTCCTTAGTACCGCGGGACCCGTTCCTACATCCATTCTGAGAAGAAGACATTATTGAATTACTATCAATATGATGGTTAATCTTTCCTCTCAAAATGGATGTAAGAACTTTATAGACCGTCGGTAAACACGTGATCGGTCTATAATTTTTTGGCTCCGCGATACTACCTGATTTATGGAGCAGGTGGGTTATTCCTGTAGTCAGGAACTGGGGCAGCGACCCTGACTCTAACGCAGACTGGAATTGAGATGCCAAGCGAGCGTGCGATCTTTTGAACCATTTAATCCAAAATTTGTGCAGCCCGTCCGGTCCCGGAGATTTCCAGTTAGGCAACGGACGGACTGCACGAGCTACGTCTTGGGGGCTGATGTTAATTGCCCCCATTTCTGGTATCGTATCGCACGCGCGCTCGACCTATTATTATTATTATTAAATAATAAATGTTCTATTTTTTAGGAAGCAAATTCAAACCCTTCATAGACCTTATCCTTGAGCTGTCAGCTGAGAAAGGAGTGTTTACTGACAAGGAGATCAGAGATCACGTGGACACTATACTCATCGCCGGCCATGACACTTCAGCTAATGTTCTGATGTTTACCATGATGCTCTTGGGGTCGCATCCTGAGGTTCAAGAAAAAGCATTTGCTGAGTGAGTAGATACCTGACAGATATTGATGTAACATCACTATAGAGCGCGTCTTATGCGGTAGCAACAAAATCAGGTCATCTACGTGTGACTGTTTGGCTTTCCTTGCGGCAATCGAGCGACCGTTCTCCAACAAACACATACAAACAATGTTTTTTGAGTACTAGGCTAGTACAAACTGGACTACAGTCCGACTGTAATAGCTTAATAAGCTCCTAAGGCCTCTGACTCGAATCTTGCGGACAGCTGGGCGGCGGCGGCGGCGGCGTGGGAGTGGCAGGATCTAATGTGATAAAACAAATGGATCAACCCTCGAAAACAGCGGCGCAGCAGTGGCGCGGGGGCTGGCAACGAGCGGTGTACTCCAGTTAAGCGGTGACCGCCCGCGCACACAATTGCACAATACTGCAATGCAGACAGCATTGCAGTGTTGTGCAATTTATTTTTGTGACGTGTGAAAATGTCCTCGACTAAAAAAATGTTGTCGCCGTTGTTCAGACATTTCGTTCGCAAATAAAAACAAATATCTCGACGACACAACCACGAACACAACACTACGCCGCTATAGTGCCGCGCGATCTGCACGCTGGTTTCGAGAACGGGTTTTGCGTTGCTCGCCCCGCTCCTGCGCCGCCACCGCCGCCGTATCGCTGCCCGCATAATTTGAGGCAGAGGCCTAAAAGTTACAACGGCATATAGAACATTGGCCTAACTTAACTTACTGGTTCCTCTTGGCACAGTCTAATAGCGTTCTATAACAGATCGAATTCTACCGTGGTTCCAAGCTAATTACTCCACACCCTCGTTTATTGGTCGAGCCAACCTTTTACCAGACATCCCTAAAAAGTGCCACATTCCACGTTGTTCTCACACTTTGCAGAATTCCTCTTATTGACATTTCTTGTACAATTCTTTAATGTTTCAAAAATCCTTTTAGATCTTGCTAGGCCTTCAGCTATGATTAACACTTGTGGCACAAGTATTAAAAGTACTATTAAAAATCAGATTTACTTTCTTTAGAGCTTTTTTGAAATATTACTTTGAGTTGACGGCTGGCTCTTGTTTCTAATTCCTTTACTATTGAAAATAATGATTTTTTATTTACTAAGTGCTGTGACAAAATGTGCAGTATTCAATGATAAACATACTACTTTGTTATTAAATAGAAGTAAGTATCATACAATAAATACAATACTGGTATTCAGCTGAATCCGGTTTGACTGGGAGCCGACCGCAATATCGTTGGGAAAAAGCCAGGCAGATGGTGAAGTGACCGACAGTCGCATACGCTTTGTCATATTTCTACAATAATTTCAGGATACAAGAGGTCCTGGGAGGAAACAGAGATGTGAAGAAGACGGACTTGTCGAAGCTGGTGTATTTGGAGGCGGTTCTGAAAGAAAGCATGAGAGTCTTCACCATTGTGCCGATGATCGCTAGACGACTTGATAAGGATATTAAATTGAGTTAGTCTATGGTATAGACTAATATATGAATAAAGATACCTAGAGCGACCTTTAATCATTCAGGATTTCAGTCCTTACTCCTAAACTATCCCTAGAAGCCTCTCTGCGGCTCTGGATTAAAATCTCTTTTTCTTCCTTTCTTTATTGCTTTGGTGCATTATCTGCCATTTTTTTTTCATGCTTGCTTCAGAGAACTGTACCCTCTCAGCCGGTGAGACCTGCCTGCTGTTTCTCTTCGGTATCCACAAGCATCCAGTCTGGGGTCCAGACGTAAACGAGTTCAAGCCTGAACGCTGGCTGGCACCTGACTGCCCCAACGCGTTTGCTGCCTTTGGTTTGGGGAAACGGCACTGTATTGGTAAGACATAACCTTACAATTTTATTTTTAAGCTTTAGTGGTTTCCGTTGCAACATTCAAGTTATTTTTTAGGCATTGTCTCATGTGGCTCCCAAAGATGAAGTTTACGCTTTTACATTTTAAGTATAGATAACATTTTTTAACGCTTTAGCTTATTTTTTTTGCAACCCATATTCACAACAATTTCTGTATATTGAAATTGACTGAACTATATTTTTTCCAGGTAAAGTATATGCCATGATGTCGATGAAGACGACGCTCGTACACGTGGTGCGGAGTTACAGGATCAAGGCTGATCTCACCAAGTTGCGGGTGACAGTAGATGTGATGCTGAAGCCTGACTCGGGACACCGCATCAGTATTAAAAGGAGGATGTAGATTACTATAAGATTACGAAAGCGTTGTATTTAAGTTACAGTTATAGCTTTTGAGCATACGAGTTTACGTCTAATTTCAGCTCAACCATCGAGTCAAAAACACAGACTGCAGACAAAAAGCCCCCAAAGATCCCCAATGGGGTGAGGTGATATTTCACGTCTGGACAGCTTCGAAGTCTGTACAAATCACAAGTTATTTCCTGTATTGTGTATTACAGCTATCTATGGGATGGCTCAGCAAAACACCAGCTTGCTGCATTGGACTCGGTGGAACGCAGTGCAAAAAGGCTTATAGGTGACTGCAGGAACACCACGACCTAATCCCGCTCTTTTCTTTTACTACCTGAATACCAGACGTACTGCAAGGTACTTGGTTGATATCCTGACTGGTCGTACTCAGTGCTTCTCCTCCACCTTTATTATACGCACAGCCAAAGTGTGGAACTCTTTGCCAGCGTCTGAATTTCCTTCCACATAAATAATCCGTCTGCCTTCAAAGCAAAAGTAAACAGGCTTCTTCGGGATACATCATAGACCTCATCCATCGCATTCTATCAAGCGTGATTGAGTTCAGGAGCAAGCCCATTCCCCGTATAACAAAGTCGAAGAAAAGTGAATTTTCAATTGGATTTCATAATAAAATATTATGTGGGACATGTAAATACACCTCTTTATCACTGTTTTACACAATTATCACTTTTATTAAAAATCACTTACGAATCACGAGTCGATTGTACTTAAATAAAAACTTATGATATACCTGAGTAACATGTCATTTTATGTAAGCTTCAACTGACATATCATACATTTAAACCAATGATTAAAACTTTAAAAGTAACAATATTCATATAGTAGATTTATTTTGAATAGTCGAAATTTCAAGGGTCAGACTACTAACGCTTCTGTGCTGCCCGCCACGCTCAGTTTAGGGGAACGTACATAAAATAGACTGTGCCATCTAGCGTAGCTATTTCTAATTGTATACTTGAAATATACTTGTCAGTGACATTTCTGTGCTGCCACCTATAGTTTCTGCACGCTCCCATAAGACATGCTTGAATAAGCAAATGCGTCCTGCGTACTTATGGTTAAGTTGCTGTGAACGGAACGCGTAAATGGAAGATGTAATGATCACTCATATTATTTATTTACGATCATGTCCAACGGAAGATTACGGGAGCAAAATTCGCTCGCCTTTCTGTCTCATTCTAGCTCTACTATTTCATTCGAACCTACCTATCCGTGTCGGAGTGCTCTAAGTTTCCGTGCTGGAATGGTCGTTTTTTGTTAATCGCTTAGATCAAAATTCAATTAAACGATATGATAATTTTATCAAAAAAGAAAGAAAAAAATGAAAATGTTTATTTTGGACTCGCACAGGACACATAAAAGTAAATAAATCAAAATAAACCGTCATGAAAACATTTTTACACAGTTATTTACCGTTATACGTGTAAATGAGAATATAGACATAATAAATTAACATTACAGAAAGTGTTGTTATAACTTAGGTTGTTAATACTATACATTATAAGAAATGAACATTTTGTAAAGTGTTGTTGGCTGAAGTAAAGGTTATGTCTTTTGACCGTAGCTTTTTTGTTTTTTTTTTTTCTTATCTATACTAATATATAAAGCTGAAGAATTTGTTTGTTTATTTAAACGCGCTAATCTGAGGAACTACTAGTCCGATTTGAAAAATTCTTTCAGTGTTAGATAGCACATTTATCGAGAAAGGCTATAGGCTATATTATGTCATCACGCTAAAATCAATAGGAGCGGAGCAGTAATGAAAGTTTTGACGCCGACGAAGTTACGCGGGTCAATTTAGTACTACAAATTAGCGGCAAACGACGTTTTCATACCTACGCCCATCCAGAACGTATGCGTTCCCATTGAGGGACCATTTTGAATGTAGAGCTTTGAATGCGTCGACTTTTGGTAAAAGTTCTCAAACAATTGTAAATTCAGCCTCTAATTTTTAAAAGTAGCCACTCAAAAGTTACAATCGGTTAAAGGTGGTCCCTCAGTAGTGACCGACAGGCATAAATCTCAAAACCTAGTTAAAATTTACAACTGCTCTTAGATTTTTTTATAATTTTTATTATTGATACGCACGCGTTTGACCACTATCTCAGCTGATGGTAAGGGATAATGTAGTCGAAGATGAAGCACGCCTGCCTAGAAGTAACCTATTCACTCTTGACTTAAAGACTCCCAGGTTGTAGCTATCAGGAAACACGGGCTCCGGCAAGGAATTCAGTGGAATTCCCTGCCGGAGCCCGTGTTTCCACACACATTCATAATGCGTACAGCTAAGGAGTGCCTTAGCTGTACGCATTATGAATGTGTTCCCAAAACGTTTTGTGCGCGTGGGTGGGATGTCCACCATGTACCGGTGGCGCATCGCCGTTCGTCTTGTAGTCCGATGAAGGAACGGGCTTGGCGGAATTAAATTATGCAATTCCGTCGCACATTCCCCAAAATGCTTGATAGAGTTTGAGCAGCTGTTCCGGCGTGAACTACCGTCTCACTCGTCTCACCTTTGCTAGGATCCCCAACTTCTTTGCAGCCACTTGAGCTTTTGCCTCTATGAACGGGCCAAAATTGAGAGTAGATGTTAATGTAACCCCAAGAAGCTATTGGGGTAGGCTATATATCATCACGCTAAGACCAATAAGAGCGGAGCAGTAATGATAATTGTGACGCAAACGAAGTTGCGCTGGTCAACTAGTTAGCAATAAACCCTAAAAAAAACGTAATTGCAACTGCCTAATTTCTACATAATGCGATGAGTCAGCAGTTTTGTGAGGGAAAATGCAATTCAGTGATATAATGTGGTCTCTCAATTGAACCATTTATCATAAGAAAGATCAATTAGCTCGATCTTTTAATTCTTTGAACAGGAAAGCAATAGTAAAATTTAACTAGGTTTTGTGATATGGATGCCTGTCGGACACGATAAGGGGACCACCTTTAACCGATTTAAACTTTTGAGTGGCTACTTTAACAAATTAAAGGCTGAATTTACAGTGCACAGCGAGCTAGCGTGGTCGCATTGTCGATCTTATTGTTGAGTAACAAGTAGTAGCGGATCAACAGAGCACATTTACTTCGCAGTTCTAGCGTGTTGATGCCCACCACTCCTGCGACACACAAAGACTGATACAAATAGGATTTTTTTATACTGATAGCGAGCAAATTTGTGTTGAACCTGTTCTATTATCAGCTTATATTTTTGCTCGTACGGATCCTACACCAGCGAATTGTATTTCAATTTGCTGCGCAAAAAGGAGTAATACAAGACCACGATAAGTAAGACGTCATTTTGGACCCAGTCAAACGCCTTTTTGAGGTCAAAATAGGCCACGTCGATTTGTTTATTATTATCCATCTCTGTAAAAGCAAAATCCACAAAGTTCAAAGTTAATGTGGTTTGTAACTGTAGATTTTCCGGTTCTAAAACCATGCTGACATACGGATAGTTGGATTTTAAATTGCCTAGTGATATACCGATTCAAAATCGACTCAAAAGACCTTACCGAAGGCCGACAGGATCGCAATAGGACTGTAGTTGTCAACTTTTGACCTGTCGCTACCCTTAGTTGCAGGGGTAACCCGTGAAGTTTTCACTTTGCAGGATACGTAGATATTTTTAAGGCTAAATTGTAAATAAACAAAAGTGGCTTTCTAATTACTTCTGAACAGTCCCTAAAAATAAATGGTGGAATTCCATCAGGAACTGCAGGTGAATGTGCTTTTAAGCAGCGAATAACTACTGATAAGTCGGTAGAGTCAACTACATCCACGGTGATCAGCACGGAGCACAACGAGTCTACTGTTTCCCGCTCGGCCTCTGCTGCAGTTAGAACGGGATCACACGGAAAAAACACTGAGCTAAAATATTGAGCGAATATATTTGCTGCGTCTACTCCTGTCACAATCCGTTCATCATTCTCGTAACTCCTTACAGTTTTGCCTAAAAGTCTGCTGACCCTTACCTAATTTCCAAAAACTTCGGGTATCTCTCTTTATATCCATCTCCGTACTGGTTTTTAGAATTCAGAATAAATTTAGATTTTTTTGGAACAACTTTATCAAAAATATCATGTAAATTATTATAAAGTAAATTAACAGCTTTATTGACGTCAGTAAGTACAAATATCTCGTCCCATTTTAATAAATACAGCTTTGCGTATAAAGATTGGAAATCAAATTTATTTTTATTTATTTAGAAAATTTACGAAAATTCCATTCCGTCGGCATAGTTTCGTCATTGCAGACCGAATAACTAGGCACACGCGCCGTGCGAGCCCGCGGCGGCACCGCGCACGCATTTCGCACACTCACTGATAGTGGTGGATGGTAGGCATTGGCTGGGACCACCGGTACCGCGTCACCACTCACGTCAAAAGATTCAACGTCCAAACTGCTTAGAACCAGATCTAACATTTTACCGAACTCATTTTTAATACAATTGTGCTGATTTAATTTACAAAAAGATAGCAAATAATTACATTGCATTTTCACTACACGAATTTAAATTAAAATCCTAAAATTATAACTCCTAATTTATCATATTGTTACGAGCTTGGGGTTCGTTACAATAAAAACGGTCAATTAAACCACTAAAAATAACACTTTAATTTATAATAGTTATTAACACTTTAAACACACTAATTAAAACACACAATCGCACTACTGAATACTTCACTTAATTCGCAATTGAAGATCGCTTCCGAAGTTATCGCTTGTATCGCCAATTCAATACTGACTCAGTCGCCGGATGTCCGCCCTTTATATAGTATACCGGCGACAGTTAATTCTAGAACCTTCTAGTATGGAAACTTCTCTAAAGTTCGGGTACATACCGGTCCTGACTGACCAGGTGTCGAAACATCGAGAATGTTCCAGCATAGAAAATTCTAGAATCACCTTGACCTCAGTAATTCCGCTACTGGATACTAGATGGCGCCACATGTACGTAAATGTCGTTATGTACTCGTACCTAGCATTAATTCTGGCGCGTAACAATATTTTGCAACAACATTCTCTAGTGCACAAAAGGTGTTAATATATTAATTTGTTATCGCTCGAACTTGGAGGTAGTATACGACACAACAGATGATTTTGGTATATTTTATTAACAAAGCTGGCGACTATTGGATGCACAGCCAAATTGCTAAAGTTCTTTGCTGATCAGATGAGAGACCGCCGATAGTTTGTCGAATATGCTGGCTACAAATCGGAACCTTATTATACCAGATCCGGTGTGAGCCAAGGCAGTAACGTAGGACCTCTTCAATTTATTATTATGATTAACAACCTGCCGGAAGTCGTCAGGGATGCCGGTTGTCTGTTATTCGCGGAAGATCTTAAACTGTTTTTGGCCATTAAAGACGAAAGGGACTGTATTCAGTTTCAGAATGATGAGAACCGAGTAGTCGAGTGGAGTAGGAAAAATAAGCTACATTTCAATATGTCGAAGTGTTCAATCATAACGTTCAGTCGCATGAGAGTTCCCCTCCACCACGACTATGAGCTAGACAACGCAACGATGAATAGGGTGGAAACTGTACGTGATCTAGGAGTACACCTAAACAAGGAGTTGTCATTTCTCGATCACATTGTCAAAGTTTGCAAAAGAGCGTACAGGAGCCTAGGTTTCATACTTCGTCGTTCTCAAGAGTTCAAGGGCATTAAAGCTATTACCACCTTGTACAATGCTCTGATACGAAGTCAGTTGGAGTGTAATGCAATCATTTGGGCACCACATGAAACTAAATTTTAATACAGTCTCATGTTGGAACGCATTCAAAATAAATTCATTAGGTATCTGTACATGAGATTTTATGGAGTATATCCTTATTATCCACTGATGAGTTCTGGGACAATCGCCGTTGTAGTATTTAATTGTATTTGTGTCTCTGGCTAGTTTAAAATGTTTCAAATTGTAATCTGTGGAGAACGTAATGGGTAGCATAATTGTTTAAATTGTAATTTTTAAGAGATAGTGACTGTTTTTTTTGTGCTACTGTTTGTTTTTCCTTAAATAATAAATAAAATGAAAATGTACCCAGCATTGTTTGTTCTAGGCATGGTTGGGTACAAAAAGTTAGAATTAAGAAGGGATATGGCTCTCACCATTTATAGTTTCAAACTAATCAACGGTAAAATAAAAAAACAGGGTGTTTTAAAGGAGGTGAATTTATGCGTGCCCGATAACTACGTCCTGAGGCGGAGACGGCCGCAGCTGCTAGCGGTGCCACGCGGCAGGACTAAGTTTCAAAAAGCGCCAGTTACTCGCGCCTTACGTATACTCAATGAAGTCGCCGAAAGGATTGACATTTTTACTGTTCATTGAATGAATTTGCAAGAATGACTGCACTGTTGTGATAAATAAATTTTAATGTTACGATGCCAATCACCACCTCGATATCGCTCGTGCAGCCGTCTACATCGATAACCTCTGCTGATCACTGACCGCGAGCATTACGCCACCCTAACCTGCATTGCCAGCCCGGTCCTGTCGCAAGACTGTATATCCCGGGGAAAGAGTTCGGCATTATACACACTACTAGTCAAAAATGTCTCGGTAAAAGCAAAAGCTCCGAGATGACATATGAATATGATATATTGACACAAAACAAAAACCTGACATTATCTTCACACCTGGGTAATGTTGCTCCAAAAAAACCAGTAGGCGTATCACGACCGAAACATAAAAATAAAATCGCTTTAATGAGCCGTAGCTGTACTAAAGGAACGCTACCATTAATCGAGGAAGTCTTCTCCGAAAAATTTGACTACTGTCATTATTTGATAAATAACGCTACCACAGAAGAGTTGTTACACACCGTCGAAGACAGCTTACAAGACTTCACAATACAAGACTATTGCTTTATCTTCATTGGAGAAAACGATATAAAACATAGCGATTATCTAGATATCCTCGAAAACTTGAAAAAATCTCTGAGAGACTGTAAACACACAAATATTGTTATATGTGCACCGACTTATATAAGAGGTGCGCTAATACATAACTATGAAATCGAGTTATTTAACAATCTCTTGAGTTTGGACATAAAAAACCACAAATATGCATACTTTTTTGACAGTAATCGCACACTAACCCTTGACATGTTTTCTTATAATACAAGAAAATTGACCAAATACGGATGGAAACACATTTTTGACCATATCAAATCAAATATATTAATTGACTATGATCAATATCATTCTAAAATTAGTGACGATAACCTTAATGGTACTGACAATACATTGAACATAACTATAAATGATAAATCTAATGACAACTCTGATTTTTTTCTTTGACAATAACATGTACATTGTAAACGACGATCTACCATTTAAATTACTGTTCCAAAATTTTCAAAGCATAATTATAGGGGGCGATTTCAATGTTGATGTATTATCAGATAATTTAAAAACTACTCAATTTCTAAACGTAATGCAAGAATATAATTTTACTCAACATGTAAAAAGCCCGACACGTGTTACATCAAACACTGCGACATGTCTAGACCTAATATTTACTAACTTTAACCACAAAGATATGTACGCAACTACAGAATAATTGATCTTTTCAGACCACCATAGCACAATTTTACATTTAAAAATACCCGGAAAATCAGAAAAAAAATCTGGTACTCCACGAAAAGGCTATAATAATGATTCAAATATACTAAAATTCAAAGAAAAAATACAAAATCTTAATTGGAACAATATTCTTACTACTGATAATGTTATTAATGTTAATTATAAAAAAATCAATGACATACTTATTTTTTTCTTAATAAATGTATACCCTTAAGTAAAATTAAATTAAAAACAAAACTTAAAAAATATTGGCTCACAACTGGAATAAAAAAATCTTGCACAAATAAAAGACTATTAAAAACATTAACATTAAAAGCAAAAAATCCTACATTAACAAAATATTACAAAAAATACGAAAAAATATTGAAGAATACTGTCACGGCTGCAAAAAAACTTCACTATAAAATAAAATGATGCAATCTACAATAAAGTTAAAACAATGTGGGGAATTATTAATGAACGTACAAATAAGATAACAAAAAGTGAAAAATGCAATATAACACTACAAATAAATAATAGTTTAATTTCCAAACCCGAAGATGTAGTAAACACATTCAATCGCTTCTTTGCTTCTATAGGTGGGGATAGCACAACCAAACCTATCGGCAATAAACCAAAAGGACTACCGGTAAGTTTAGCTACACAAAATACATTGTATCTTAGCCCAGTAGATCCCTATGAGGTAAATAGAATAATAAAAAATCTTAAAAATAAAAGAAGCCACGGAATTGACGAACTTCCACCAACTCTGTTAAGACAATGCGCCGACGAATTAACTTTACCTTTTTATTTACTCATCAACCAATCTTTTGAAGAAGGCGTATTTCCCGACTTGTTAAAAAAAGCACTTATAAAACCGATCCATAAAAAAAATTCAAAAACCGACCCAAACAACTACCGTCCAATTGCTTTGTTACCAACGGCCTCGAAAATATTTGAAAAAGCTATGTGCGACCGCGTCTATGCATTTTGTGAAAAATATAATATTGTTACAAATAGAAACACAGAAGGGTTTTTTTAAAAAGATTTTAATGGCCTTCGGCCAAACAAATTACAATTTAAATAAGAAAGCCAACAAAATAAAATATTTGAAAATAACGACAATCGCTAGTGATTCGGGCAGAGGTTCCGTACGCTGTGATGACCGACGAGCAAATGAACGAGTGCCGCCAGCCACCTTCCTTATATAGCCCGTCGTGGTGTGGCTATTCTTGATTTAAATTTTCTTCTAATACGGCTTCTCCTGACGGGGCTGCGTGCTCGAAGCCCTCAGCAGGAGCTCGAGGATGGTCCAGCAACACCCTCCGCGTCCAGCGGCTGTTCGGCGTCATCATCATCGGTATCTGTGAAGATACACACATTCTAAGAAACATACTCATTTACATCGTTTATCAACAGCTGGTCTGAATTCATATAAGTGCAAAAGCATCAGATTATGTACTAATTAGCCAACCAAGCCACTCAAGCAATAATAAACGCTACACACTAGCGTTTCCAATCACATAGGTTTTACACAGGTCTGTTCCCACGCAACCGAATACCTCGCACATACTCTCGTGCGCAAACAGGGTTTACATCAGTCTCTAGCAGGTCACCCCAGATACCTAATAAGGGCTGGATTTACACAGGTCTGTTGTCGGTTACGCCACCGACTCACCCCAGAAACCACCAGTGTCAGGGTCACCCCAATACCATGCGCACAGGCTTTACACGGGTCTTTTCCACTGAACACAACACATAACATAGCCAAAATAAATAAATACGGGCTTGTTTAGTACATAATCTAGCTCAAGAATAGGGAAAAGACTAGTGGGTATGTAAGCTAACAAAGCAAACATAACAGCAATCGTACAACAAGTACCTTCAAAAAATGCAGCAATAGTTTCGGGTGTCCATTCACCCTTCCATAACACCATGTATGCAGCAGCTGCCTGACTAGTCTTTCCATAAGCTCCAGCTAACAATTGGACCTCATATCTATCGTTAGGGAGGATCTTGGTAACTTTATAAGGGCCCCTCATACCGCTATCCAGCTTTCCGGTGCTTTGAGAGCTCTTAATCACATAGACTAAATCATTAACTTGAAACCTTTTAGGCGGACTCCTATTTTTATTGACGTAGGAGTCTTGTTTATCTTTGTTTTCGCGAATAAGCCCTTCAGCACGTTGCCGTCTTATCTCGCGAATTGCATCATGATTAGGATTCGAACCTTCGCAAGTTATATCTTTAATCAAAGTGTTTATTAAAGGTGTAGTGGAATCAGTGCCAATAAGGAGATTTAATGGCGAATATTGAGTAGTCCTATGTTTAGTGACGTTTAAAACCAATTGCAGTTTCCATAATATTTTAGACCAATCATTTTCGTTATAATTTACTTCAACTCTTATCATGTTTAAAATTGTACGGCAATAACGTTCTACTTGTCCGTTTTCCTGGTGCATTTCAGGGGTAATGAAATGCACTTCGATTCCATAATTAGATATCCAATTAATAAACTCATGGTTATCGAACATACGACTTCTATCACATACTAGTCTTTTAAAGGTACCGAACAATGAAATTACTTGGGTCATTACGCGCTTCAACTCTTTACAATCTTGTCTTGGTAAGGCATGAAGTAAACAATATTTAGTATACGCGTCAACTATGATAAGTACATGTTTATGACCATCACTTTCTCTCAGTGGTCCGAGTACATCCGCGTGAATTGTATCAAATGGTACCGGAGCCTTTTCCCAAGAGGATATTGGTTGCGGAGGTCGAGCATCTTAAGATCAGTGCTCCGCATGAGTCCGCTCAAGAGATCTGGAGTAGGATCCATTCAGCAATCACCGGTGCGGGTAAGCGCGTCCTTGGCACTTCTCGTGGTGGCCGCACCATAGGAAAGGAGACGTGGTGGTGGGATGACGGGGTGCAGGAGGCGACTCGGAAGAAGAAGGTTTTATTTAAACAGTGGCAAGGGTCCAACTCTCCAGATGACAGGGAGGCATATGGAGCGGCTAAGCGCGCTTGCAAAAAAGCTGTAGCCAGAGCCCGCAGCAAAAGTCTGGCGCCCTTATACGACAAGCTGGAAACTGCGGAGGGGCAAAAGCTTATTTTTAAGCTGGCGCGTGGCCGGGAGAAAGCTACACGGGACATTAGCAAATGTCTTTGTGTAAGGGACGCCCAGGGTAAGCTGCTCTACGATGCCCCCTCTGTTAAGGAGAGATGGTGTACATAATTCGCGAAGCTGTCTAACAAACAGCATCCCCATAACCTTCCTCCGGAACCGCCTCCTAACCTTGGGCTTGTTTCCCCTATTTCCCCCGACGAAACCCGCATTGCTCTTCGCCACATGAAGAACCGGAAAGCGGTCGGGCCTGACAATGTGCCAATTGAAGTGTGGAAGGCGATGGGCCCACATGGTGTGGACCTTCTGACGGATCTTTTTAACCGCATCCTGATCACCAAGGAAATGCCGAACCTGTGGCGATTTAGCCTGATTATCCCTGTTTACAAAGGTAGCGTACAGGATTGTGGTAGCTACCGCGGTATCAAGATCATGTGCCACACCATGAAGCTCTTCGAGCGCATCATTGACACACGGCTCCGTAGCGAGTGTACTGTCTCTGAGTGTCAATATGGCTTCCGGGCGGGTAACAGCACCATGGACGCAGTGTTCGCCTTACGGAATCTGGCTGAGGCTTACAGAGAGAGAAGGAGAGCTTTGCATATGGCCTTTTTAGACCTGCAGAAGGCCTTCGACTGTATACCTCGGCAGTCCATCTGGTGGGCACTGCGCTTCAAGGGCGTTCCCGAGGCCTATATTGACATTATCAGAGATATGTACCGCGATTCCGTGTCCTCTGTCTAGACCGCTGTTGGCGAATCGAATGGCTTCCCAATATCTGTTGGCGTTCACCAAGGCTCGGCTCTTAGCCCGTTCTTGTTTAACGTAGTGCTCGATGTAGTTACGGCAAACATCCAAGATCAGCCTCCATGGCTAATGATGTATGCCGATGACATCGCCCTCGTTAATCAGAACAAAGCCCATCTTGAGCGCAAAGTCAACATTTGGAAGGACACGCTTGAAAACGGTGGTCTGAGACTAAATGTGGCGAAGACTGAGTACATGTCCTGTGGCAGCACGGATACAAACACCATCCGAATAGGTTCGGACCTGATCAGAAAGTCCGATACGTTCAGGTACCTTGGATCCGTGCTGCACGAGTCTGGCATCGTGGACGACGATGTCCAAGCACGTATTGGCGCGGCTTGGGCGAAGTGGCGCGAGGTGACGGGCGTTGTATGCGACCGCAAAATGCCTCCGAAGCTCAAGGGGCAGATATGTAAATGCATCATTCGGCCTGTCCTACTGTACGTGGGCGAGTGTTGGCCAGCACTAAGCAGACACACCCAGGAGCTTCGCGTCACGGAGATGAAGATGCTGAGGTGGATGAGTGGCGTAACGCGATCCGATCGCATGCGCAACTCATACATCCGAGGTAGTCTTGGTGTCCGTGACGTGGGGGAAAAACTGCAAGAGTGTCGTCTGCGATGGTATGGCCACATCATGCGCCGCCCTATGGAGTACGTTGGTCGGAGATGCATGAATATGGCTGTTCTTGGGGCTAGGCCCCGTGGTCGCCCTCGCAAGCGCTGGCTGGACGTCGTCAAGTCCGACATGAGAGCCAATGGCCTGACTGAGAAGGATGTTGAAGATCGGGCAAAGTGGAGGAAGCTAAGTAGGAAGGCGGACCCTGGCAATAGCCGGGATTAACGCCAGGTGGAAGAAGAAGAAGATATTGGTTGCAAAGGTGCGCGTGGAACTTGCTTATGTGAAATGCACACTACGCAGTGCGTGACGTATTTCCTGACAAATTGTCTAAGACCGGGAAACCAGAAGTGTCGCAGGATCAGATCAGTAGTTTTGTCTACACCAATGTGTTCATGCTCATCATGGAAAACGCGTAATAAACTTAATCGAAATGCCTTTGGTACGTAACATAAGAATCGCGCTTGCTCACCCGTGACGTCATACTTATAGTACAAGAGGTCATTTCGTTTCACGTAACGCGTGTTGTCTAATTTACCGTTATCTAATTTTTCAAGTAACGTCAATGTCTCCTCGTCACCTGCCTGTGCCACTTGAGCCCAATTTTTCGGTTTTTGAACAACATTAATAATATTCACCGGATTTCTACTCAAATAATCTACGTGCGGCATAAGTGCGCCTTTACGGTATTCTAGCGAGGAATCGAAATCTTGCATATACATCCACCATCTTGCAACTCTGGGTTGGAGATCCTTCTTACGTTGTGTCATTTTTAGTGCATTACAGTCTGTGATTATTTTAAAAGATTTACCAATTAAATATTGCCTAAAATGTTGTAATGATTTTACTATCGCGAGGGTCTCCAGCTCATAGCTGTGATATTTGGATTCCGCACCAGCCGTCAACTTGCTAAAATAAGCAACTACCCGCCTACGGCCGTCCTTGTGTACCTGCATAAGGATTCCGCCGTAACCAATAGAACTGGCGTCTGTATGCAGCTCAGTTGTCAATTCAGGATCGAATATTGCCAAAATTGGTTCATTGGTTAAAAAAGAAATAATGTCTTGACGTGCATTTTCGTGTTCGTCACTCCAATTAAAGATGCGAAGTCTTAATCGCGTAATTTGGAATATATCTTCTGAAATATCCTGCGAGGCCAAGAAATTGGCGAACCTGTTTGACATTACTCGGTCGCGGTGATTTAACCAATGCATCAATTTTGTAATTGCTCGGTCTAACCTGACCATCTCTTATTATCCTACCTAGGTATTCTATTTCATTAGTAAGAAAAGTACATTTCTTTAGATTTATTGAAAAACCTGCTTCAGTTAGCGTTTTTATAACCGAATCTAATAAAACGAGGTTTTCGTCAATCCCGTCGGTCAGTATTAGTACATCATCAATGTAGACCATGACCTTGCCATCCTCAATGAAGGATTTAAGCGTTTTTGTGATAGTTTTCTGATAGAAAATCGGCGCGTTTGCTAAACCGTAGGGTACCTTGCAATATTCATACTGTGCCTCTGGTGTAACGAACGCGGTCTTATGAATAGACTCTTCAGCAACTCGGAGTTGATGGAAGCCGGAAACCATATCTAAAGAGCTAAACCAGCGAGCATTACCTAACCTATCTATATAGTCGTTGATCAAGGGGAGTGGATGTCTAGTTTTGACAGTTATTCGATTCAGTGCACGGTAATCCACGACCATTCTATCAGAACCATCCTTCTTTTTTACTAGTAAGACCGGACTAGCGTATTCGGAATCGGACTCGCGAATAATTCCTTTATCGAGCAAATCCTTAACTATATTGCGTACTTTTAATTTTTCGTCATGCGATAATTTGTAGGGTCTGTAGTACACGGGCACATCACTTGTTAACTTGATATGCATCTCACTATCTTTCACTGTTGTGGTCGCGGTACCACTTAAAAAGAATTCGGAATACTTGGTGAGGATCTCTAGTAACCGTTCCCTATCTTTTCCAGTTACCGATGTATTAACTTGATCGGACAAAGAAATCGTGTTTACTTGCATAACATCGTTTACGGTCACCTCACTATGAACTATACGTTGGCAATCACCGGTCCTAACATAAGTAATACCTTTTCTATTCAGTACGTCTGTACCGATAAGGACGGGTACATTTAAATTATTGCCACCTACAACACAAAAATCAATTTCTAATGTTATATCGCTAAACTCAACGGGTAGTGTTACAAATGATTCAGATCTAATTTCCGTACCGCCCAAGCCGCGTAATAACTAATTAGTAGGCCTTAATTGACACGGAAAATATTTAACAACATTTTTTGACATTAAGGAAACACATGAGCCACTATCAATTAGTACGTCTAACGGTATCCCCAATATGACAGCAGTGGTCACGTCACGATTTTTATAACTACCCGCAATTTCGCGACAAAAATTGACACCGTTATTATTTCGAGAATTTGTGCGTTCCTTAGCGAAACAAGTATCCTCGGAATGACCTATTTTTTTACAAAACGAACACTTCTTCGGATCGCCACGAGATGTCGCCGGTAACGCGATTGCTTTTTCGTCACTGTTACTCGGGATTGTATTCGACCGTTTGTTACAATTAACACTCTTATGACCAAATTGCTTACACTGAAAACACTTGACTGATTTTGAATCTTTAGAATCATATTGACGTTTTAATGGTTTGCGATTTGAGTTACTAGTATTGGAAGACTTATCAGATCGATCATTAGGAAACACTTTCTTATTATGGCTGTTAGAAGGTTTAACAAAGCTCGATAAAAACTCCACTATAGAATCAGGTGATAATTTAGCGTTGGTAGCCATAGCGCGAACTTGTGGATCTGCAATTCCACGAATAATAATAGCAGTAAGCAGCTCGTTACTTAGACCTTTAACTATGCGTAACCGTAAAAGCGATTTACGAGCATACTCAGCATATGTGGAGTATTTATCGGACTCTGTCCGCATTACATCATAAAGAATGTTCGCGACATCGACAGAACGTGGGCATAGCGCTTTTAGTTCTAATTTAAAATTGGACCACGTGCGAATATTGCTAGTCCATTGGCTAAGCCAGGTGCGAGATTCGCCCTTTAGACAATGTCCGACGCGAGCAAGGCATTCTCTGTCGTCCCAACAATTCGAAATACGGGCTCTCTCTACTTCATCACACCACGTGTCGAAGTCATGAACACTCGGATCAAAATCAGAGACAAAATAACGGTTGGATCTGACCTGAGCACAGCTGATAGCGGTCAAAAGACGCTCTGCAGCGTTCGTCACCACGTCTTCAGACTGCGTTGACCCCATGTTGCTAGTATGTGGAGTCGGCGGCGGCGTCCCCATCTGCGCGGACACGAGCTCACGCGCCGTTGTAGGCGCCCCAAGCTCCGATACCGATGGCGTCGAGTTGGTCAACCCGGCGGCGCGGCTAGGGCCAGCGCTGGTCGTTGCAAGGGCTTGCGTCTCCACAGACGCACGGGGCTGGTCCTCCAACGCGCGCAGCCTCCTCAGGATCTCTTCCATCGGATTGGGCGAAGGAGTTCGCCCACGGCGTTTTCGTTTGCCGCGTTGATCGTTGGCAGGCATCGCACAAACAAACACTCCGCCCGAATATTAAATAACCAAACCACGTGGAGGAATACTAAGTTTCCCTTTATAAAACCAGAAATGTAGGCGTTCAGCGGCTTTTCAGCCTCGAATCCCACTTCTGATGTTACAAATAGAAACACAGAAGGGTTTTTTTAAAAAGATTTTAATGGCCTTCGGCCAAACAAATTACAATTTAAATAAGAAAGCAAACAAAATAAAATATTTGAAAATAACGACAATCGCTAGTGATTCGGGCAGAGGTTCCGTACGCTGTGATGACCGACGAGCAAATGAACGAGTGCCGCCAGCCACCTTCCTTGTAATATAATAATATATTATAGCCCGTCGTGGTGTGGCTATTCTTGATTTAAATTTTCTTCTAATAATATATTCAACGATAGTCAAAATGGTTTTCGCAAAAACCGATCAACGACTTTGGCTGTTTAAAATATATCCAAGAAGCCCTTAACACACTTAATAACAAAAAATATGCTATAGGATTGCTGTTAGATATGACGAAAGCATATGATAAAGTTCAGTTTGAGATATTGCTAAATAAGCTATATAAAATCGGCATCCGCGAAAAAAGTCATGATTTGTTCACCTCGTACCTAAAGAACAGAGAACAAGTCGTAGAAATTGAATATTACAATAGCAAAACAAGAGAAATTAAATTAATTCGATCTCAAAACATACCCGTAAATGCATCAATACCACAAGGAACAGTGATAGGATGTCTACTGTTCCTTATTTACATCAACGATCTCCCTAACCACATAAATGACCCATGCGTGTTGTTCGCCGACGATATTTCTACTTTAACACCATGTGAGAATAATATAGATTTAAACCAAAAACTGACTTCCATACTTGACACTACAACACACTGGATGAACGAACACAACCTTGAAATTAACTTTACTAAGACAAAAATTATAACTTTCTACCCTCGACAAAAGAAACCCATAAATATAAATTTCAATTACAACGGACACAACTTAGAAGTTGTAAATAAATTCACTCTTTTAGGCCTAGACGTAGATTCACACATAGATTGGAAACCCCACATTAAAAAAATAAGAGCTAAACTATCTAAGTTTACATACGCCCTCAGAGAAATAAAAAAAAAAACAGACCTCAAAACAGCATTAGTTACCTATTACTCATACGCGTTTGCATGGCTCAAATATGGAATAATCTTATGGGAAAATAGCACAGACGCGCCTACACTATTCACTTTACAGAAAAAAATAATAAGAATATTAATGAATATCCAAGATTCCGACTCTTGTAAACCCTACTTCAAAGAGCTAAAAATATTAACTGTAGCCTGTCTTTATATACTGGAAATTTGCAAATTTGTCCGAAAATATTCACAATTCTATACAAAAAGAGAGGACATTCAAATTAAAATCACACTTAGACATAAAAATAGGCTTAACATACCCACTTCACGATTGAAAATGTACTCTTCTAGTTCATTTGTTATGTCTATTAAAATTTGTAATAAGTTACCAGAATTCATTAAAAATGCAGACAGTAATAATATGTTTATCAATAAACTAAAACAATTTCTAATAGACAAATCCTACTATACTATAGACGAATACTATAACGATAAATATAAACTACAATAAAAACTATTAATTATATACTGTATCACTGTAAAAAAATACCTACTTACAATAGTGAATAACATATAAATTAAATTTACGAAAAAATAATTTGAATAAATACATAATTTAAAAATGATGACGATACAAATACTTGACATTTAATTTACTATACAAAGAAATTACATACATAAATTAATTTAAATAATAACATAATTTCATAATAATGATGACAAAAACAAATTACGCGCTATCCCGAATTCCGAAGGTGTTTTGGTTGGGGGGGATCTCAACGGTCACGTAGGTCAGTTTGCTGGAGAGTATGGACGTGTTCACGGTGGTTTTGGTTATGGCCAGCTAAACGCAGAGGGAGTCAATATACTTAGCACCTGCGCTGTGTCTGACCTAGCCATCGCGAACACATTCTTTCAGAAGAAGCCCCAGCATCTTATTACGTACCGTAGTGGTGCCTACTCAACCCAAATAGATTACCTGCTGGTGCGACGGTGCCACATTGGCAAGGTTACCAACTGCAAAGTCATCCCAGGCGAAAGCCTAACGGCTCAACACCGCCTCCTTGTCCTGGACTTTGCGGTTGTACCGAAGAAGAGAGTGACCGAGAAACGCAAACCCCGCACTAAGTGGTGGTTGCTTGATGGTCCTAGGCAGTCGGACTTCATCGCGGAGGTCGAGCATCTCAAGATCAGTGCTCCGCATGAGTCCGCTCAAGAGATCTGGAGTAGGATCCATTCAGCAATCACCGGTGCGGGTAAGCGCGTCCTTGGCACTTCTCGTGGTGGCCGCACCATAGGAAAGGAGACGTGGTGGTGGGATGACGGGGTGCAGGAGGCGACTCGGAAGAAGAAGGTTTTATTTAAACAGTGGCAAGGGTCCAACTCTCCGGATGACAGAGAGGCATATGGAGCGGCTAAGCGCGCTTGCAAAAAAAGCTGTAGCCAGAGCCCGCAGCAAAAGTCTGGCGCCCTTGTACGACAATCTGGAAACTGCGGAGGGGTAAAAGCTTATTTTTAAGCTGGCGCGTGGCCGGGAGAAAGCTACACGGGACATTAGCAAATGTCTTTGTGTAAGGGACGCCCAGGGTAAGCTGCTCTACGATGCCCCCTCTGTTAAGGAGAGATGGTGTACATACTTCGCGGAGCTGTCTAACAAACAGCATCCCCATAACCTTCCTCCGGAACCGCCTCCTAACCTTGGGCTTATTTCCCCTATTTCCCCCGACGAAACCCGCATTGCTCTTCGCCACATGAAGAACCGGAAAGCGGTCGGGCCTGACAATGTGCCAATTGAAGTGTGGAAGGCGATGGGCCCACATGGTATGGACCTTCTGACGGATCTTTTTAACCGCATCCTGATCACCAAGGAAATGCCGAACCAGTGGCGATTTAGCCTGATTATCCCTGTTTACAAAGGCAAAGGTAGCGTACAGGATTGTGGTAGCTACCGCGGTATCAAGATCATGTGCCACACCATGAAGCTCTTCGAGCGCATCATTGACACACGGCTCCGTAGCGAGTGTACTGTCTCTGAGTGTCAAAATGGCTTCCGGGCGGGTAACAGCACCATGGATGCAGTGTTCGCCTTACGGAATCTGGCTGAGGCTTACAGAGAGAGAAGGAGAGCTTTGCATATGGCCTTTTTAGACCTGCAGAAGGCCTTCGACTGTATACCTCGGCAGTCCATCTGGTGGGCACTGCGCTTCAAGGGCGTTCCCAAAGCCTATATTGACATTATCAGAGACATTTACCGCGATTCCGTGTCCTCTGTCCAGACCGCTGTTGGCGAATCGAATGGTTTCCCAATATCTGTTGGCGTTCACCAAGGCTCGGCTCTTAGCCCGTTCTTGTTTAACGTAGTGCTCGATGTAGTTACGGCAAACATCCAAGATCAGCCTCCATGGCTAATGATGTATGCCGATGACATCGCCCTCGTTAATCAGAACAAAGCCCATCTTGAGCGCAAAGTCAACATTTGGAAGGACACGCTTGAAAACGGTGGTCTGAGACTAAATGTGGCGAAGACTGAGTACATGTCCTGTGGCAGCACGGATACAAACACCATCCGAATAGGTTCGGACCTGATCAGAAAGTCCGATACGTTCAGGTACCTTGGATCCGTGCTGCACGAGTCTGGCATCGTGGACGACGATGTCCAAGCACGTATTGGCGCGGCTTGGGCGAAGTGGCGCGAGGTGACGGGCGTTGTATGCGACCGCAAAATGCCTCCGAAGCTCAAGGGGCAGATATATAAATGCATCATTCGGCCTGTCCTACTGTACGGGGGCGAGTGTTGGCCAGCACTAAGCAGACACACCCAGGAGCTTCGCGTCACGGAGATGAAGATGCTGAGGTGGATGAGTGGCGTAACGCGATCCGATCGCATGCGCAACTCTTACATCCGAGGTAGTCTTGGTGTCCGTGACGTGGGGGAAAAACTGCAAGAGTGTCGTCTGCGACGGTATGGCCACATCATGCGCCGCCCTATGGAGTACGTTGGTCGGAGATGCATGAATATGGCTGTTCTTGGGGCTAGGCCCCGTGGTCGCCCTCGCAAGCGCTGGCTGGACGTCGTCAAGTCCGACATGAGAGCCAATGGCCTGACTGAGAAGGATGTTGAAGATCGGGCAAAGTGGAGGAAGCTAAGTAGGAAGGTGGACCCTGGCAATAGCCGGGATTAACGCCAGGTGGAAGAAGAAGAAGAAGGTGGAAGATGACAAAAACAAATGAAATAACTGATATAATTTAATAAAAATTATGACAGAAACAAATTGAAATATCTGACATCATTTATCAAGACTACACACAGACATAATTATAATATGTATACATAATTAATTTAAATAAATACATAATTTAATAATGGTGACGATAAAAATAAATAAAAATGATTCAATATTAATATAATTTAATAATAATGATACATAGACATAACAATATAATAACATGCATAAATAATTTAATTAAAATATACATAGTACGTAATTTAAAAATAACGATGACAAAAATAAATTAAAGTATGGAACATAATTCACCACACAATAATATACTTATAAATCTATTAACATTTTAACCATCTAATTACCTGTAATAATAATTAATTAATTCCATGAATTGTTACTTAGTCTTCGTCCTCTCTCCTAACTTTGCTGTGCCCGACAGGGTCCATATTGATCTTGACAATATTTATACCACCTATATGTACATAATATGGAATGCAATAAAATATTGAGAATTGAGTAAATATGTCAGCTGATTTAACTAATATAGCCTCCTTACAAATGTCAAGCTTTGAACGTAAACCACGGTCATTCTGATAAATGAATACGTATGTTTACACGATTTGTTTACCTTCTCACTACTGTGACTTACGAAATCCATTTCTCCATGGTTTGATATGGACACTTTCAGCCCAGTGCTCGGGTTTCATATAAATTTCCACGTTTTTTGTTGGCACTGTTAATTTAAAAGAAGCGTAATCGCCCCGCGATTTTAATACCAAGCAGAGCATTTGTCATTGACACAAATATTTCTTAAGTTAGCAATCATTTGTTCGGCTGTGGTTGTAGTCTGGACGTAGTAAAGGTGGAGATTTGACTTCCTCTCCGCCGCAGCTAATGCACATACAGCCGACCCCACAATAGCCATCCCACGAGTCAGATTAGGTACACGGCGTGTTTTTCGCTTGACTTCAATCCAGTCGGAATCATTGTTGTTATCTTTAAGTTGCGTATGATTCATCGACGTCGCTGTTGTGTTTACGGAGTCGAGTTGTAACGTGACCGACGACAGCGGCTGAGTAGGTGTAGGTGTAGGCTCGAAGCGACTCGGTGACGCATTCGGCTCGAGTGCTTCTAATTGGTCCGTGCGTATGGCCGGCGATATGTTTCGCGCTCCCTTTGTCTTCCAAGCGGTGACGGAGAGCGCCGTCTCAGCTCGAATGTGGGCTTCGCGCATTGGTCGCTGGGTCAGCTGTCCAGTGTTGACATTGCTCCTACCCACACTTCCGATTTGTGAGGTTTTTGCCGAATCTTCATTAAAACGACCTTTTCCAGTGACAGTGTTTTATTTCCGAGAGAGTGCACAGTTTTTTTCAGTTCGTAAATAATTGTTTCCAACGATTTGTCCGAAATATCTGATATTTTAGGATAATTTGCTCAGAGCACTTAATCTCAAAATAATAACATTTTCCAAGATATAATCATGTTCACCAAACATGCATAAAATCGCCGTTTTGAACATTTTTTTAACCGAATTAAAAAAAAGGAGGAGGTTCTCAATTCGGTTGTATTTTTTTTTTTATGTTTGTTACCTCATAACTCCGTCATTTATGAACCGATTTGAAAAATTTTTGTTTCATCTGAAAGGGTAAACTTTTTAATTGGTCTCATTGTCACCATGTCAGAATCTGATGATGGGATCCCACGAAAATCGAGAGCAACCCTCAAATTTTATAGGCACATACAATGTTTTTCATCACTTTTCTAACGCAATTCAGATATTTGTGCCTGGTGATTATCATTTTACGTTGCTGAGCTGATGATGAAAGGTATAAATTAGGATCTGATGATGAGATCCCATGAAAAATGTTTGTTCAGCGATACTTTAGCCAATTGTCAGCCGATTTGGATGATTCTTTTTTTTTGTTTGAAAGAGTATTTTCCTGGGCTGGTCCCGTTTCAATTTGGTGAAGATCTGATGAAGAACTTCGGAGGTAGGCAACGGAACTCTTCAATAAATGATAGCAAAGGGATCGGGATTGCGGAAATCGCATGTTTTTTTTTAGTGTTTACACCAGTTCTTAACATAACATTGCGCCAGTACGCTGTTAATGGGTACGCAGGTACCTAGGTACCACTAAAAAGTGAAGTCGGTGTCAAAAAACGAAAAAATAACCTAAAACACCGACTTCAGAAATTAAAGATTTTTCTTTCTTCCGAAGTTATTTTGTACCTTGTAATGTTTTGTTTTTGGAAGTCGGTTGTATTTTTTGTTAAAAACGTTTTTGTCTATTCAGTACACGGCAAAAATATGAGACACCGTGAATGATGTCGGCAAAATTAATTTTTCAATCAATTGTTAGAAATTAGTTAAAAAAACAACCTCTAGAAGTTGCGAGTGTTAATTGTTGTACTTACAGCTACTGGAATTTACAGGGTTATTTGTAAAACACCAACAACCTCTGAGGCAGTGAAAGTACACATGATTATAAATAACTTTTACTTTGAGGAAACCAATAACCAAAACTCGAAAAAAGTATCAGCTGTTTCATACAAAATGCAATATTTAGCCAATGAAAATGTATGAAACAGCTGATACATTTTTTCAGTCTTATGACAAAAAAAAAATTACACACCCACTCTAAATTTGTATTTATATCACATAAACATTTATTTTTATGTGATAAAACTACAAATTTAGGGTGCTCATAACAAATAACATTTTTTTATCTGTCAGGCCGTTTTGTTCCAGGTAATATCCGAAACTGTTGGAACGATTTGATTTTGATAGGTTTTGCACTGGTAGATTTGATTTTAGAAGGAGTTACTTTTATGACAGCAAAAAGATTAGAGTTCTGTGCAAAAATTTGAAATATTTTTCACGTGGGCAGAGCCGCGGGCAGAAGATAGTTTCAAATAAAAAATGCGTTTTAAAGACCTATGTTTTTTTATTAACAACAGAATATAGACCACTATGTAGGTACTAATAAGCAACTAAGCTAATAAAAACACTTAGTACATATAAAGTTGTATAAAAATAAGTACCTAGGCAATTGGGCATTAAAGAACAGCTGTTTTCCCATTGAAATCACTGTCTATGGGAAAACTGCCTAGAGCCCGAACATTAAATCCGCCTTTGTACTTTACTTTTTACAATTGCATAAAGTTTAAATATTAACGCAATGGGTATTTAACGCAAAGGCAATAAGTATAACTTGCACTAAATTGTTGTTACCTGGCAATACTAAAACTCCAGTTTAGGCAGAAGTGATGAAGTATAGCTAACAAGAAAAAAACGCGTCCATGATTATCTCCTTACGATCATCAATAAACCATAATAACTAAAACTATAATAGTTTTTATAGATAAATAGAACCACAAGCAGCTCACAAGTACGACAAGCAACATACTCGTATTATGCGTTTGAAACTTAATAATACGATAATTTTCGTCCAAAAACCAACATTCCAAATATAACTTAAATAATAAAGCTTCCATTATCTAAATTTAGTCTACGTCCTCCTCAAAATACTGATGTGGTGTCCCGCATCAGGCTTCAGCATCACATCTGCCTTCACCCGCAACTTGGTAAGATCAGCCTTGATGCTGTAGCTCCGCATCACGTGAGCGAGCGTCGTCTTCATCGACATCATGGCATAAGCTTTACCTAGAACGTCGACAATTTAGTAAATTTCAGTCATTTTTGACCAGCATCGTAACATTGGGCCATTTGCCCAAAAAAAGGTTAAAAAAAAAAACCTTTTTGTTTGTTATGGTAACAAACAAAAAAGTTTTGTTTTTTTTCAAAACATCACGGATTTCTCTAACTCTATTTCACGACACAAATGAAAAAGATATGAAAAGAGGTCTGTGGTTGGGTGACCATCTTAACATAGCGAGTTTCCTCCGTGCCTCGGAAAGCACTTTAAGCCGTTGGACCCGGCTGTCATTTGTAGATCTTTGGCAGTCGTTACGGACAGTCAGAAGCCAGTTAATCTGACTCCAGTCTTGCCATGAAATACCGTGTTACCCAGTTAATGGGTAGTGGAGGTCTTGTAAGCAGCCGCTCCACGTATAATATTGGTATTCAGCTAAATCCGGCTTGACTGGAAGCTGACCCAAATATAGTTGGGAAAAGGCTAGGCAGACTATAAAAGAAGGGTTACTCGTAAAAATATATTTTTTTACACTTGAATATTGTTACTTACATATCGAAAGAGCGTAAACTGCCTTTGGGTGTAATATTAAGCATTATCCAAAAATTGAAAATTATATTTACAAGCAAAGCTGTTCTGTTATTCATACCAATACAGCACCGTCTCCCAAAACCAAAAGCAGCGAACGCGTTGGGGCAGTCAAGTGCTAGCCAGCGTTCAGGCTTGAACTCGTTCACGTCTTGACCCCAGACTGGATGCTTGTGGGTTCCGAACAGAAACAAGATGCAGGTCTTACCGGCTGAGAGGGTGCAGTTCTCTGAAACGATAAAGATAAAGAAATAGTAGAATGATGCACTTGGGGGAATGAGACTACGTATTGGCTATGTCACTACTGAGCCCTATGAAGGATTCTAGGCCAAGTTTAAGAGTAATAATTATTGATTAATGACTAGAAATCTAAATACAACAAGGCACTGGAGCTTGCCCAAGACAAAAACACCTTCATCTCCTAGAAACATAAATTTACTGCTAGATCAATTTCACTAGAAATAAATGTAGTTTTAGAATAATACAAGAATATTAGCTTAACAATATTATCCAGGTTAGGTATGCAAGTCCTGTGATTTTACCGATAAAAGAAATTAATGAAGAATAATGTTCAATTAATAATCTCTCATGCTATTTTATAGTCCCACGATCTTTGCAAGTATCCAATGGTAGCTTAAAGGGATTTTTGCCGGTTAGATTTACATGAAATGTGAATAATTTTAAAGATGACGGTAGTATATATATAGTATATTAGTGATAGAGTGACGACTGATAGAACAGAATGGAAGAATAAAACGTGTTGCGCCGACCCCAAGTAACATGGGATAAGGGCAGGAAGATGATGATACTAGACTCTGACCTCTGAAATAGTTTGGTTAGTGTCACTGAACCCCTCCTAAACGGTCAAACCGATTTGAATGAATTTTTTGTATGAGTTTGGGTGGCGCCCTGGATGGTTTACATTCACAAATCAGCCCGGCCGGCAGATGGCGCTGCAGTCGGGCAGGACAACGTCTATCGGGTCCGCTAGTTACAATATAATTATAATTTGTGTTTTGTAAATAAAACTTTTTACGAAATTAATCTCGTATCATAATATTTATTATACCTTAAAGTCTGTGATACTTGATCTGGAGAAATTAGAATGGCTAAAGAAATTTTGATGTTGACCGTTCAAAAATATGTTTTAATGTATCGACTTACTTAGCTGAATATCTTTGTCCAGTCTTCTGCCGATAAACGGCACGATTGTGAAGAGTCTCAAGCTCTCCTTCAGAACTGCCTCCAAGTACACCAGCTTCGACAAGTCCGTCTTCTCCACGTCTCTATCTTCTCCCAGTACCTCTTGTATCCTAAAATGATTGTGGATATAAAAATGCGTGGCTGAATTTTTGTTACCACCACCGCACTTTGAATGTATTTTAATTATAGTATCAACTTTATATTTGAAAGCGTGGCTATAGCAGCAGTGGTCAATTGAAGATACTCGAAGGAAGGCTATTCGTCTAGCAGCCCGTTAGATCAGTGCTGTTGAATCGTCATTTGTCTAGTGTGTACTTACTCAGCAAATACTTTTTCCTGAACCTTTGGATGAGATCCCAAAAGTATCATGGTAAACATGAGAACATTAGCCGAAGTGTCATGGCCGGCGACGAGAATAGTGTCTACGTGATCTCTGATCTCCTTGTCGCTAAGTACTCCTTTTTCAACTGATAGCTCAAGGAGTAGGTCTATAAAGGTTTTGATTTTGGTTCCTAAAATAAAGAAACAAAATTATTTATTTGGTAAGAAAAGATTCGTATCAGGAAGTTTCGTTAACATCACAAAATAGAAGTGTAAAAAGTCTTTACCTGGTTCTGCACTGATATCAGTGCTTTTATTTTGATTTAACTGAGATTTCCTTTTTTGTAGAACCTGCAACCAATTTCTATATTTAAAACTTAACCAGCTTTTATGTGGTTAGCAGAAGATTCAAGAAGAAAATGACTAGAAAAGGCATCCCTTGTTGTCCCTGTTGTCATCTATCTGAAGTGACAGGTAGTAATTTAAAGATAGCTTAGGTTGCCCGCCCACGTCCGATAACCGGCGACTGATTTTTTGTAGGTGAAAAATGGAACGTTCTGATTGTAATAGCGTAACAAAAATACAAAAAAAAATGGTAGTTTTTATCTAGCTAGAAAAAGTCGGTCCGATTATCGGTCCTACAAAAAAATTTACGTGGGCGGGCAGCGTAACTTTTTTTAGGAAGTTGGTGGGGATTTATTTGGTTTCGGGTTTTTTCTTTTACCTAAGTGAAGAAGAGCTATAAAGGGGTGTCTCAATTACCGTATTTGACATATTATGTAGTATCTTTAGACAAGCATCTTGCTTCTTCTTAATTTTGCTCCATGCGAATGACTTAGAGTGGTGCAACCATAACTTCCCGAATCGTTCCACCAACGTTTTTAACATCTGGTCCAAAGCTCGTACATACTTGCTGTTGAGGTTCGGATCTGTAAAGTCTACTCCCATCGCAGTCACTGGGAACAAAACATGTATCAACGAATACATTATTGCTTGGTGCTTGATTAGGTTGATGGAGAAGAAATTGTATGTAAAATCTTTTCTTCATTTATATATTTTAAACTTAGTACAAATTTCGAATTACATGCGGTCGAAGCCACTGACAGAACCTAGTGAGCGAATACATCCACTCCAACGGAAGTTGTTCAAATGGTCCTTCGAGCCGGATGTGGCCACCTTTCATGTATCTCATAGATGTAAGATGATTAGCTGTTGGATAGAATTTGCAACGAAGTTATTCGTCAGGGAACTGAAGTCACTGACATTACGCGTAGAATCAGCATGCTAAAGTGGAAGTGGGCCGGCCACGTGTGTAGACGGACAAGAGGTTTGTGGAGCAGACATGTGTTAGAGTAGAGACCGCGTGTGAGCAAACGTATTGTGTGACGCCCTGAAGCACGTCGGACCGATGATTTGAAAAAGGTCGCTGGCAACTTATGTGTACGAAAAGCTCAAGACCGGGATGGTTGGCGGTCTTTGGGGGAGGCCTACGTTCAGTAGTGGACGGCATTTGGCCGTTATGATAGATGAAAATTGCAAGCTTACAGCAAATAGTCTCCAAAGCGTTGTGTCGTGTGTAAGTCCAATGGTTAAAGTCGCCTTTTCCAACCTCTTTCTCGAGGTCTTTCACCAGCTTCCTGGACTGACTGTTAAAGATGCCCATGAACGTGTCCAAGAGTATCTGACTGAATGCCGGGTTCAGGAGCTTGCGATGATTCTTCCATATTGCATCTGAAAAATTTAAAATAACCTGTACGATGTTTAAGAATCCATATATGATTGGTTATTTCGGGCGCGCGATACTATGGTATTATTTTAAAGATTCTTCATTTGATTATGTTTTTTTCGAGGGAATGTTTCACGTATGGGTATGTTTAAAATTTTATTCAACAGTCTTAATTTTTAGTAATCTTTGCAATTTATTCATGGTTTATCAAATAATTTTTACCCAGGTTACCTATTACAAGTGAACGAGTGAGTGAGTGTTTAAATGCGAGGTCTTTTGATGATCGCAACAAATCTATTTTTATCTTTAAGTTTCTGTCATTGTTTAGAGGAGGTTAAAATTAAAAAATGTGCACGTTATCGCGATCTCGGTCAGATTGTAATGATTCTTTATCAGATTATAAACTCAACAGGTAATTTAAAATACAAAACAATAACGGGTTGCACTCCGGGAGTGCCGGCAGAAGTGAAAACTTGAATATGTGCTTCTCTCCCTCCGTCTTACGAATTTTCGATCAGGTCACATGTCCTGACGTCTAACGAATTTTTGCAAAAGGCCGCTAAAGAAGTTTTCACTTTAAAAAAATCTCATCAACATAATAATAGTTTTAAATTTGTCCGTATTTAGAAAAAAAAATCCACTTTAGCGTAATATTATGAATTTACGGTGTTTGCCGATGACGTAAAATATACAAATGAAAAATCCTATATTTCAAATAGATTGGTTACAGGCACTTTTGAATTGTCAAGATCTGTCAGTCAAATAGATAAAGCTAGTTCTGCCGCGCTAGCAGCCAAACAATCTCACCGACTGACTCTATCCCTAGCGCGGCAATTGCACGTTTCTAAGAGTAGATCATATGGAGAAGAACGCGCAAGAAAGCCCATGGACTTTATTCTTTCAAAGGAGGTCTACTTAATGTACCCAACACAAACTACCTCTAGGCGCGATTAAATGAAAAACAAAAGATAATATGTACAATCAAAATAAATAATTTAGAACATAGAGCAATACAGGCCACCGGCGAACCGGAGGGGAGTAGCCATTGCGTTTTTTACCGATACAAATATGTCTGTCATTTTTTGCGGGGGGAAATCACACATTCTCAAATTCTCACACAAAAACAGTTGTCTGTCACTACGAAACTCACACCATAACAATTACAAAATACACTAACAATTTCACACACACATTGAATAAATCGTGTCATAACAGTATAATAATATGATGCAATGGTATTTTAACATCAACTAATGAAGACGTAGAGCAAAAGTTAAACACGGTGAACTCCTACTTTTCTACAGTTGGAAATAAACTTGCATCTGACACTCTCTCTAGATTGGATGTCACAGAGGACAGCTTAGCTGCCAAATATAGTGAATCGGCCATACACCACCAAAATAATCCAAATTCTTTCTTTCTCTCTCCTACAGACGAAGAAGAAATCTCAATAATAATTAAAAAATTAAAAACAACATCTGCCGCTGGTATTGATGGTATCAGCAACTCCATTGCCAAGAAGGGTATTAACTTCCTAGCTAGGCCTATCGCCTTCTTATGCAATCTCAGCCTTGCAACAAGTTGCGTACCTGCAAGTATGAAAGTCGCTAATGTCTGTCCTATCCATAAGGGTGGTGACGTACTAGATCCAGCCAACTACAGACCGATCTCTTTACTGACGACTCTGTCCAAAATTCTGGAGAAAGTCGTCAATAAAAGGCTCCTGACTTACCTTGAACAGAACAATCTACTGTCAGATAGTCAGTATGGGTTCAGGGCAGCGAGATCAACGGAGGATGCTGTGGCAAACGCTGTCGACTACATCACACAAAAATTAGACAGTGGTAAAGCATGTATCGGCATCTTCCTTGATCTCGCAAAAGCATTTGACACCGTGTCACGGAAAATACTCCTGGAAAAAATGAAAGCACTTGGCATCCGTGGTGCACCACTAGATTGGTTTAGGTCTTACCTCAGTGACAGAAGTCAAAAAGTTGTCGTGGAGGGGCATTGCAGTGACGTTTCCTCAGTTGATTTTGGTGTACCACAGGGCAGCGTTATCGGGCCTACCCTCTTTATTATATACATTAATGATCTGTGCTCGCTAACGCTGCCCGCAGCTAAAGTATACACATACGCTGATGACACTGCAATTGTTTTCCACGGCGAATCCTGGACAGAAGCTTGCGACAAAGCAGAATCTGGCCTTATAACTGTTGCCAAATGGCTGGATGTGAATCTCCTTACCCTTAACGTCACTAAAACTAAGGCCCTATGCTTTAGCGTCTCCTCTCGAACCGCTCCTAAAGCACCTGTTACCATAAAGATACATAAATGCTCGGATCGTAATTCCTGTGGCTGCCCTACGATTGAAAACACGAATAGTATCAGATATTTGGGGGTCATCCTTGATAGCTGTCTGACATGGTCCAAACATATTGCTGCATTGCGTATAAGGGTTAGGAAACTTAAATATATATTTAAACGTCTGGCTAAAATTGCTAATGACAAATTAAAGAAGACTATTTATTTCGCACTGTGCCGATCCATCTTAGAGTACTGCATTGTGTCTTGGGGAGCGGCTGCAAAGACCCACCTACTCAGAGTTGAGTTGGCCCAGCGTGCGCTCTTGAAGTGTGCTTTCAGTCGACCATACAAGTACCCTACTGACCTTCTGTACCAGGAGACACAAGTGCTTAGGGTAAGGCAATTGTACATACTATCACTAACTTTGCGCTTTCATAGATGCAGTCTCATGAAAACAGTCCAAACAATACGATCTCAAAGATTTCTGAAATGGAATCCCATCCAATGCTGCAAAAAGATAGGCCAAAAGTCTACTCAATTCATGGGACCATTTATTTATGAGAAAATTAACTGCAAGCTGAAAATTGTCACCCTACTAAAAAAGGCCTGTAGGAGGACTGTTAATAAGTGGTTACTGAGCCTTGACTATACGCAGACTGAGGCAATTCTACAAACACCCAAATAGGACTTGCCATATAAACTCAACTTATATAAAAAGACACACTCACAAAACACACATCACAGACACACACACACTCACTACACGCATACACACATACACTTTCACTCACCCCACACATACATTTACACACCTACACTAACCTCAAACACATTGATTTAAACAAACCCTACACATGGATACGTACTCAGTCACTGTCACACATCTGTTAAAAACACTCACAATTCACATTCTCACACAATTTTGAAATTATTTTTGGCTACGTATAATCTAGCTATTATCTATAAGTTTAATTTTAATTTATTACTTTTTTTCTCGTTGTTTAAATTCTGCTTTTATTGTGTCGAATGTATCTTCTGGACTGAAAGAGACTAGACTCCACAACACAGGGAATCCTAGTGTGGGGTCTAGGGCTTAAAATGTTGTCTGTACTGTGTAATATGATAATAATAATGGTAATTTTTTACACAAACCTGTAAAGTTGCTTTTTAACCGCTTGCTCAATTTTGATGACTGAGCAAGCGAAGGATTCAAAAATTAGAATCCTGAGCGTTAGCGAGAGAATCAAAAGAGCACAAAGTGAAAAATCTTTGCACTCGAGTTCAATACGTAACTTTTCATCCCACCTCAGCGAGGAAATGGCTAAATGCAAAAAAAAAAACATTTACAATCACAAGATACGTTTATTTCAGTTTAGGTATTAACTACTACATTATGATAGTATTACAGAATAATCTTTAAAAAGCACAGATACATGTCTATAATTAGAGAGATCACTCTTACTACCTGATTTGAAAATTGGTATTACTTTACTAAGTTTCACTTGATCACGGAACGTACCACTGGCTAAACATTGATTAAATATGCCTGTTAGGACTGGAGCAATTGTATCAATAATGTCTCCAAGAACCTTAACGGATATACCCCATAAGTCCTTAGTGTTTTTTATGTTGAGACTTAAAGGTTTTCTGAATTGTATCGATTGTGATACGCTTAAATTCAAAGGTTGGTATATCCTTAGTGAAATTTTCTTTAAAAAAAGATTCAAGTCTCAAATTAAGATTAATATGATTGACTTGACGGATCTGGAAGATTTGAATATATAAATATTTTAAATACATGGATTTTGTATTAAATATTGAAATATAATCTTAATAATTGACATAAACAAAACCGTTGCTAGGCAAATAAGTCAACAAACTTGTTTTAAACCTAGAACTAACGAATTTTTTTTTTGTAATAGGACGGAAAAAGTTTAAGCTAATCCATTATAAAAACCAGCGATTAAAAATAGGTACTGTTACAGAACTATCACTGGTTTTTAAAATGTATTAGTTTTCTATAAATATGACGAATACATTTTTGGGGGTTTGTTTTTTTCATTAAAAAAGAAATTCGTGTATCAGCATATTTTTGCATGATTAATCTTGCTAGTTCCAAGTTATGATTTGTAAAATCGTTTTCGTGTGAATGATAACTAATTGAGGGAAATAAGTCTTTGCCAATAAACTTTTTCAAAGAGCGTGTCACGACTTCATGTGTGGTACAAGATCGTGTAGGTTTATTGTCGGCACTTAAATGTCTTCTTATTTCTTTTTCACAAATCCGGCATAAAAGTATCACCTCTTTTGAGGCATACAGTAACTTTCCTTTGCTTTTTTGGTGAACTTTTTTCATCAAGCGGCCCAAGCAAACCTTTAATGCACGTATCGCATTTAATTATTTTTTTTGTCGAGAATATAACATATCCAGCTATATACTCCACAACTTTTTCCGCAAACGGGGATAAAAAAGTTAGAGCTTCAATCTCATCGACTAAATCGTCAATAAAATTGGTAAAATTGACTTCGACAGTAGCGTCATTGCTATTGTATTGTCATACGGTTGAAGCATTAATTTTGTCAAGTGCAGATGTGCAATTTAGTATAGTAATTTTTTCCAACGGAATGCAGTTCGTTCCGTTTCCCGTTTGTGTTATTTCTGTATTAACAAGAATTTTTTTATAAATCGCTTCAAACTGGGAGCTTGAGGGATTATCGCAATAACCACCATGACTCCTTACTATGGAAAAAAAAAGTTCGACATGATCTTGGCTTATTCTGTGTAGTGGCATATAATTTTGAGGCCATTTTGTTGGCTTTGTATTAAATCATGAAAGATAGCTTTGGTACCTACTTTCAACACAGATCAAAATTCCCAAAAAACCTGTGTATCTTGGAGAATCTACTAATTTAATTTTACGCGACTCCCCGTTACGGTTTTTTACAAAAGTTGATAAACTCAGCAAAATCTTTTGAGCTTCGTCCATTTTTTTAAAAGCTTTGTCAAAGTTTTCCAAGTTTAATGCTCTTTTATATCCAATTTGACGTGACCGGGAATCCAAAATATCAAAAATATCGTTTATCAGTGAAATAAATTTCGAAGTTGCGGTTGCTCCATTAAACTCTGGCAAATCTAATTCTTGTTCGCAAAACACAAGTGCATCAGCAACACTTGCGCTGAACAATTGTGCTGCAAGGCGAACATTCATTATTTTCGTTTTATAGTAAATGTGATTAGCTTTTAACTTATTAGCCATATAAAATAACTCATCTTCCTGGATTTTATGTAACGCTTCCACAAATGACCATTGAATTTTATTTTCATTATCATCGTAAAAACATTTGTAGTCACAAAAAGTGTTTCGAATTAATTTTAACATGTGACTTGGATCTAAAAAAAAGTAAACCCGTTGTCCCGTTGTAGGATCTAATATGGTAGTTTGCAATTTATTTGCAACTAAGCAGCAACCCAGTTCTGTAGCCATTGCTAAATTTGCCTTTGCGCCGTCACACGTTAACGCTTTTATTTCTATTCCAGTTTCATGTACTAATTCAAATGCTTTAGTAACAAGTTGAGCTTTTAACTAAGCACTTGTACCTTTTACTAAAAAATATCCAATTGGGACTTTCCATGGAGTATTAATGCCTACTAATAGAAATACTAAGACATCTGTTGCTTCTTCTGTATTATCAGTTATAAAATCGAAACCATAATCAATATACCCAAATCGTCTGTCACCGCTTGGATTGTCATGTGATTGTGTCTTTATTTTCATTTCGTCGAAAACCAAAGTACAGTAAATTTTACTATGTGGATTGGCATCGGCTTTATATTTTAAAGCCGCCAAGGCTTTCTTGGTAAAACCGGGCCGTCCATCAATATTACTATACCATTTTGTTAAAGTACGTGGAGCTGGTAAACACGTCCCAAACGTTTTACGAACATATTTGTAAGCTTTGGGGGAATAAAAGTTGAGAGTTAGAGCAAAGCACCTCAGTTCTGGTGAATACTTAGCTCGTGAGAGCTTCCCACTTTTACACTTCTTTAGTTGACGCTTAATAAGCTCAGCTTCTTCAACGCCAATTTTCTCCAGGACCATCCTTTCCTCTTTATCTATCAAAGCTTTTTCATCCAGACTCTGAAGAATTTCTTCTAGCCCAGCAACTTTTTTCTTTAAGAAAAGATTTTTAGCTTGTAGCCTTTTAATTTTTTTTTTCTGATAATCTAATTGTTGCTGCATTTTTCTTTTTCGTGGAGTAAGTGCAGTAGTGGGAACCGAAGTAGATTTTTTAGATGTTTCCTCTGATTGGGCCTGAAAAACAAATAAATAAATATGCTCTTATCATATTTTTACATAGCTTACTTAATCTCAATAGTAAAATAGTGGAAATGGCCATTTTATCAATATGCGATTCTACAATAAACGATTTAAAACCAACTCACATTTTGAGGAGTTGACGATCTACACGGAGATGTCAATGAATTAGGAACAGTACGAGTGTCATTAATGGCATCATAAGATGATAGTCTCTCATCTGGCATATTGAATGTTTGTTGATGGTTCTGGAAAATTAGATTTAATATCTTTAATTGTAAAAATCTACGCTTCATTTCACTATGAATAAGTTCAACTAAGTAAATCATTACTAGGGATTGAGGTCCGCTTTCGAAAAGAAGGCTCGGTCCTGGTATTAAAGGCAACGAACGGGGTGGGTTGTTTAGTTCGTAAGAGTCTGACATACCCTCTCGCTCCACTCAAGGGCGGTGGTACGGTGTACGGTGGGTAAAATCATCAAACATGATCCCCTGTTTGATGATTTTACCCACCGTAAAAAAAAAACTAATCAAATCATGTGGAATGTACGCTCGTTTACCTCGTCCATGAATAAATAAAACTTACGGAACAAATACAAGTCTGCGTCAGAGTTGGTTTGGCGCCATCAACTAATCTCCGTCTATTGTTCACCAACACTTGAAAGTCAGAAGACTTAAAATGGTTTGAGCAAATGACACTATTTCTCGTGGGAATCCAGGTTGGTCTGTTATTACAAAATGCCTTCCATGTATTCTTTAAATTTGGATCTTTAGGAAACCTAAAAAAAAATACATTTTAGTTGACGTTCTTACTGAGTAATTTTAATAAAATGTGCTAATACGCGTAAGTATTGTATTATATTTAATTTATGTATACAACTATAAATAAAAAAATAAAGCCCACAATATGATGGGTATTTAAATCAGAAAACCTAATCTCAAAAATTCCATTTTCATCGATAACTAGGTATCTACAAACAAATCGGCAACATCACTACCGCTCGGCGACAGCGACTTCTAGGAAAAAGACTCGGATCTGTCGTACGATCGATCGTTCGATTGAACGAAAACGTGCGGCCTTTGTTGGTAAACAAATCCGAACAACACGATTGATAATATTGCAGATTTTTTAATTTAAAAGAAGTAAATAGCAATAATGTGATTAAAAATTACTTACATATGAAAGGTAATGCCATCTTTTTGTAGACTTGACGTGGCAGATCTCTTTTTGCAACAAAATACAGAACAATTCGGCATTTTTTTACGACGTCGATTCCGTTACGCAACTAGATTTAGTCTAGTGACCTGTGCGGTTGCAACTAGTTTTATTGTAGGCGTAGGACCATGTGGACTTATACTTTGACAGAGGGGAACGCCTGCATATGGCTGCTCCCCTCCGGTTCGCCGGTGGCCTGTGCTGCTCTATTAGAATTATGAAACACTCTGTTAGTAATGTTTACGTATCAAAACAATATCGTCGTTCCATTCCGCGCCATCACTGAACACAAGCCTCGAACTAAACTCGCTCCTAAATGTTTCAAACTACGTCATGCGTCATAATATTATAATATATTATGTATATATTATAATTCAAAAGTCCAATTTTTTTTTTATGAGTGTGTAAGTAGTTATTGGATAGATATAGTGGGCTGCCGTTGTAAAACGAGTAAAATCCGTGTATAAATATAATGCGTTCTAAGTAAATAATAACAGTTTCAATTGCAACTCACATCTCGCAGTAATTAAACCATTGCCTATCCATGGTTTAACAAAGCTGTAATACGTATCTTTTTCCAAGCATAGAGTTAATACTGTGGCACTGTCCTCTGGGTCAGTCAACACTGTAAACAAAAAAACAGTAGAGTTATGCAATTTGAAAAGTTAAAAAACAAAATTCTCCCAGAGAAGCTTATGAAATATTGAAAAAAAAAACCGGTGAGTCGGACGCAAAGGTTCCCTAACTAATATATTCTACAAACGTATCATTTAAAACCGAAGGCTTCGCAATCTCCAAATTATACCAAAAAAAAATATACGTTTTTTTTTTCTCTTTATCGACTAACCATTACACGAAGAATTAGGTTGGTTGGTAATGGTTGGATGGCTGGATGACTCCCATAGCACAGGTTTTCCTAGCATGGGGGTCATTGACCTTGTTATTTTTTACCTAGTCTACTTTTGCTACCTAAATACGTCTCACCTGTAATTTATGTACTTTTCATGAAATAAATATATTATTTATTTATTATTAATACCTAATACATAATTTTTTTTTTCCCTTCCGGTAAAATTTACTTATACACAATTCTGCGTGCTTTCTATATTACAGTTTGCAGTCGGTCAGGCGGATAGGCAAAGGCATACATAATCGTAATAACAATTCTTTTTTTTTTAAATTCGAAACCCTTAAAACAAGTCTGTTGAAAATTATTAGAATTTTGAATACTGGAGTCTATTCGTATTTAAACAAAGTTCTGAATTGAAAAAGTACAGGAAATCATTAAACGACTCCTCCAAGTGTCAGACTCTTCCTGGCTAAAACCAATCTGTGATTTTCTTAATACCCATTGCGTTCCAGGGCCGCAGTGTCTCTTCTTCGAACAAATTTCGCAACCCTGGAAAGCACTGACCTCATTTATTATGCAGACATCTCATTGAGAAATAGAAAAATATGTTCATGAGTTTCCTGCGGTACAATTTGTAACTACATAGTTTACTTATTACCATCAAAACAGCAATCTGTGAAACAGGTTCACAGATTTTATAACCATGTCTGTGTTGGTATCTTGTAAGAATGCATACCATAAATTTTTTTTGGTCCAAAGCCGACTGTAACAACTCCACCCAAGTCGCTGATTTCTTGGGCCACAACGTTTATTAAGTTCCATAAAGCTGCAAACCGAAGAAGTAATAAGCATAATCAGCCTATAATGTTCCCCACAGCTGGGACACAGGCCTCCACTCGGTGAGAGGGAGTGGGCCGTAATCCACCACACGGGCCCAGTGCGGGTTGGTAGATATCACATGTCTTCGAATTTTTATTTCTAGGATATGCCGGTTTCCTCACAATGTTTTCCTTCACCGTTTTGAACGCAGTGGTGATGAAATAATTTACACAAAGTAAAGCACCTGCCTGGGTTTGAACCCACGACCTACAACTCTTAAGTCGCAGCCATTACCACCGGGCCACCACTGCTCCGAAGAAGTAATAATAATAAAATACTGCATATGATGAACGCACGGAGGTATGGACAAGCAAGGCGCTTCACAGGCGCTTCTATTGGGCTCCCCTCGGCGTCCATAAACTGGCTAAGCTAAACAAAACCGTCAGCTTACCTGAAGAAGTCACTGAATGACTTCTTCAGGTAAGCTGACGGTTTTGTTTGTGCGATAATGGGCCAAATTATTTTGACGAATAGGTAACTCTCAAAGACATTTTATCAAGGATGGAGCAAAAAATTTTCATTAGCACCTAAGCTAGGTCAAGCCTGTATTTCAGAATGCAGTTCACCTCGCAAAAATTATGACTAATATATTTGATAAATCAAAGTGAAACAAAGATAAGTTTGTAAGTCGCAATTATCGCTAAGGCTAATCGTTCCGATAAAAAATGTTTAAGAATTACATTAAGTTCATTCCTTTGACATGCATTTATGAATTTTCGGCAGTCTTAGGCACAAGCCATGGTGGGAATTTAGCGAAAAGAAGCTAAGTAGCTTTTAAAATTTAATTCTTCGGTTCAAACCGCAAACTGTAGACATAATCAGATGAACCAGATGAGCTGGGGGGTGGAGAGGGACAGAAACACGCGCAGGATTCGCATGTGTATGTAGTGTTAGTGGACAACACTAGTTCGTATGGCATTTATTTCCTACTAGCTGCTGCCAGCGCCTTCACCCGCATGGTCCCTAGGGAACATACTCTCGGAATAAAAAGTAGCCTATGTCCATTCTCAAGCTTGAGACTATTTCTGTACCAAATTACATTTAAATCAGTTTGGTAGTTTTGGCGTGACAATGCGACAGATAGACAGACTTACTTTCGTATTTATTATATTAATAAGGATATAAACTTCATCAATAAGTACATACTACGGCTGTCCTTGGCGATGAGACGCGGAGAATGTCCCACGATAGGCCACCCTCCCGGTAAGCTTGGTGGCTCCGTAGGTTTCACAATCGACAATCGCCACCACCAGTACGCAGCGCACGCGATGCAGAGCAACACTACGGCCAGCATTATTGAACTTCTAACTTATCTCTAAAATGAGAAGATAACATAACGGGTATTTATGATGACAATGACAATATCCGCCGATGAAGTAAGCGCAAGCATGGAACACCATGCTGGCTGTGACTATAGAGAAGCCATTGGCAGTTATAATCCTCACAATTCCGCTGAGCGATTTCAAACAAGTCTCGACGACGAGCCTTCTCTGAAAAGACTGACGACTGGGTATTTAGGAATACTTATGTTGGGACTAGCCCACCTCACCATTCCCAATCACAGAAAGCTAGTTGACAAGAAGAAAACCACTGAGAGTTTGAAGCTCGAGTCAGTTGACAGTTGACGAAGATAGTACTTAGTCTTGGATCCCACAACAAAAGTAAACCGAAAAGAATAGCAGAGTATTACGCAAAACAACCCAATTTCCACTCTCTTCAAGTAGAATACGTTCTGTATACTGTTTGTTCTGTATTCTACGAGTTAGCTCGCCCAAATTACTTTTACAACTGGTGTATAGGTAGGTACTAAGTTGGTCCAATAGGAAGCATACTTTGTAAAGTTGTTTTTCAGTTTGGTTAGAACATTGCCGGCTTCAATCACCTGATTGTCTAAATATAAAAATGATTCCATGCTGCGGAAGGTAAGACCGGTGGTGCCGGACGCAAAATGGCGGTCGTCTAATAAACCATCAGAGGCCCTTGAGGCGGTTTACAAACTCTGACACTATAATATATCGACGGCGCGGTGTGTTCCACGCGCGCCTCAAAGAGCTGTCAGCATAAAAGACGGGGCGCGCTAGGGCCAGTGCCTGCTGGGGCTGCGGAATCTGTTCGAAAGAGGCACCGTAACCTGGAACGCAAAGGGCACTAGGAGGAACACGGATGGATTTTAGTCAGTAAGATTCTGACACTCCCTTCTGCTGCAACCAAAGCGGGAGGAATCATATTTTGATGATTTCCCATACTTAAAAAAAAGGGTATGTAGGGCCATTAGAACTTACTGCTCACACAATAAGAAGAAGGATTGGGCCCAAATTATGTGCAGATACTATTATTTCTAAAAATACATTATATACTTTATCCTATTGTGTTACCTTATTGGGTTATAGAGGTCTGGTAGGCAACCGCTCCACATGAGATCCGGTTTGACTGGAAGCTGACCCCAATATTTTTCATTTTTTTTTGTTTATTTTTTAAGATTCAATGACATTTATAATTTTTATTAAATAGTTATATTTATTTTAATTGTACTTTACATTTGTTTTGTACTAACCAATAACTTGTTTGTTAACTGTTAGTTCAAGTTGGTTATGATAATAAATAAATATAATAATTGATGTTACCATCCCGCATGATGAGAACCTGGTGAAGGCTGAGAAAGAGAAACAAATCAACTATCTCGACTTAGCACACGAGGTTGTCGACATGTGGAATGTGGACTCAGCTGTTATTGTGCCGATAGTCGTTTCGGCCAATGGCCTGATGGCCAAAAGCTTCGACGACCATCTGTCTAAGCTGGCGTTACGCGGTTGGGTAAATGGCCTGATACAGAAGGCAGTACTCCTCGATACGGCTCGTATTGTGAGGAGGTTCCTTTCTCTGGAGCCCTAACCACCGGTAGCTTGGACCCAGCTCCCGACACCGGCGGACTACTATTTTTTAATTTTTAAATGAGTTTTTCTTACAATATATTTAAAAAAACATATATTATGTATATAAAAATGAATAAACGAAATATAATAATAAATACAATCTTTAATAAATACTTTCTTTTTTGATGATTATTCACCGTATGAGCACTAGAACTCTCACAAAATGTTCAAAATTGACCAATAAATCGTTGTCAACAGAGCCCTAGTGTACAAATTTGGCTACTTTTAATCAAAAAAGAAAAGATAGGGGCACATTATACATATTCAGTTTGTGCAATATCTTTTAAATCGGTCCAATATTGGAGGAAAAAACAGTCGAGAGCCAAACCTCGAATTATGACTTTTTCTTTTTATATACAATGTCTCGCCGCCCATGGTTTAAGCAACAAGTTAACAAGCTCGAGTCACTGGACCCGCTCACCACAAAAAAACACCAACAAAAAAAATATCAGCTGTTTCATACAAAATGCAATATTTAGCCAATGAAAATGTATGAAACAGTTGATATTTTTCTCGAGATTTCGAAGATTTCCCAAAGTAAAAGTTGCTTATAATCATGTGTACTTTCACTGCCTAAGAAGTTGCTGGTGTTTTAAAAATAACCCTGCTTATCCTACGCAAGTGCCTCAATATGCACAAGCTATATGCACCGTGTAGAAGCACCATTACACTTGTCTCCAATTGAAGACACAATAGCATAACAAACTGATCATCATTATCATCATCTGCCTAGCCTTTTCCCAACAATATTGGGGTCGGCTTCCAGTCAAACCGGATTTAGCTGAATACCAGTATTTTACGCGGAGCGGCTGCCTACCAGACCTCCACAACCCAGTAACTGGGTAACATGGTACTTCATGGCAAGACTGGGGTCAGATTTACTGGCTTCGGACTATCCGTAACGACTGCCAAAGATCTACAAATGACAGCCGGGACCAACGGCTTAACGTGCTTTTCGAGGCACGGAGGAAACTCGCTATGTTAAGATGGTCACCAATCCACAGACAAACCTTGGTAAGCGTTGTTTAACCTTGAAGATCAACCCGTGCAGCAGATATTATGTAGCCACGAGCTCTTCGACAAAACAAACTGATCTCTAATAAAATTGTGGTAAAGAATTAGCAGTACTGCCATACGTGATGTTTGTATTTAAATGACTTGTTTCTGTACTTACTTAACAAATTTATTAACTTATTACTCATTCAATAAAACATAACTTTAAAAGTCTGCTTTTCTTCGTATCTGTCAAATGTATGTTTGACATTTACAATTTTTTTAATAGCGGCCTATAAAGAAATAAGTCCACAGGTTACAGTTTTGTTGCATAGTTTCTTCATCGATAACCGATATTCTGTTTTTTCTGTTCTGTGGATAATCCCAATTATGTTGTCGACCTTATTATTGCTCGAGGAACTATAGAGAATATGCATGAAAATTTTTTTTATGTATATATATAAAAATGAATCCCTATTTCCCTTGGTCATCGCATCACGCGTGAACGGCTGGACCGATTTCAATAATTCTTTTTTGTAGTATTTCTTATGGTTAGGAGAAGGTTTTAGGCTATATATTATCACGCTATATGCTTTGAAGGATGAGAAATATTCAAAAATGTATTTTTTAACGACTGACTCATGGTTCAATCCCCGGCCAGCAACAGCTATTATTTTTGTATTTATTTTATCTTTGGAACTGAATTTTTACACCTTAATTTTGTATCAACATAATAAAATGGATTTTTTCGTACTTAAAATAATATTTAAGTTCCACATTTTTTCCAAACAGTTTAGTGAGGAATTGATTAAAGAAGCCACGACATACTACAATATTGCAGATACTTATGCGTCTATCCTTAGCAATGTTAATCATCACGCTGTACTTTCAAGGAACTGAGCAGCGAAAAACCGTGATTTAAATAAGATCGGCTATTTAAATCATTTGTCAACATTTCTCATAGACCATCGGTTAAAACACTGCCTTTCAAAGTAATTGATGAGAGTTCGAATCTAAACAGTCATGATTATTTTTTAATTGTATATACCAAATGAGACTGTTCCTAATTTACCCCAGGCTGATAAAATTTTCGTTTTACCAAAAATAACCTAATTACTAAGGTCGCTCCCGCCGTAAAAAACAAAAGTTTAATTTAAATATATTTAAATTAAACATTTCCTTTCTATTTTATTTTTACTAATATTTATATACGTTGGCCTCACGCCATAAAGAAGGCTGTTAAAGGCAGCATGCACAGAGTTGCCCACGCAGCAGAAGACTGCATGGATACGCGTCGTGTTGGTCGCGATCCTCGGTATTAAAGAAACAACGGAGAAGAAGAAAAATGCGAACCTAATATAAGAAGGCCACTCAAATGTGCATTATTTTACGAATATTGTTAAAAATTGACGATGAAATACATCACAATCAAGAGATGGTTAGGTTATTTTAGAAGATAGCCTATGTTGTCCCGTTGCTTCAGCATTAATTCATTACTTCTGTGAACGGGGAGCCCATCGACCAAGCAGACCATCAATACAAATAATATTGACAAATGTTTTAGGGAAAAATAAGGAAATTATTTCCATGAAAACGGAAAGGAAGAAAATGAAAGATACCATCCGATTAAATTTTATGATTTCTGTATAAATATGTCATTTCTAAAAAACTTTACAAAGGCACTCGGTTGAAAGTCACACGTATCCAACAAACTTTCATAGTAGCTGAAATAAGACTTCGACTGATTGCTCCGGCATGGCAAAAACTGTTCAATTCTCAGTGATGCAACAGCTCAAGGCCAAAAATTATCCGTTGTGAATTGCACTCTTCAGTGGATCATGGGAAACTGTAGATCCCTTAAACAGGTAATGACGCCGGAGACGATCTCGCGGAGAGAGTTTCCGAAACGGTACTGCTTACCCACTTCTACTCTTACCTTTCTCACTGATTTGTACATGAATTTGCCAGAGATCAACTGAACTTCAAGACAACAAATGATTACGGGCTACAAATTACAGGCAGTCAAAAATGGCAATGTTAAGCCTATACATGCGAATAGCTAAGTAACTTCTCAACCCAAGTAGAAATACCCTCCGAATAATAATAGGTATAAGAAAAAATATTTTCAATATAGGCACTGCAGCTATATGAATTGATGATTTAAAAAAGATGACTGGCAGTGGATGGACGCGAACTGCACAAGACCCGGACGGTTGGCACTTTTTGGGAGGCTTACATTCAACAGTGGACTGTAATTGGCTGAAATGATGATAATGATGATGATGATGATGATAGTCGCCATAGACTGCCCAATGTACACAGGTTGCTTCGATACCAAGAAATCAGTAGCCGACTTCATTCTGGAAATGAGGCTTTTGCTACCCGACGTGCAAAAATCCTTGGAAAAATGAGGACGCTCAGCGAAACATATATACGTAGCTTCGCTAGCTAACCTTGCCAGGACTCCTAAGCACAACGGCGCGAATAGTAGTCTAAGTGCGGATAACGGAATCCCAACTGTACTTTCTCCGTTGCGAGAGTAGTCTTTCCTTCTGGATAGAGTTTCCCATTTCAACTTTATGTAGCTCTTTCGCGCATAGAATAGAAAAAATAGAAAAACATTTATTCAGGACAGACACAAACGCACAGCGACAAAAGTAATAGTTAGCAAGTACACAAATTGCGCTGAGCGTGCCCATGCCGAAAGAGTAACCATCTCAGCATTTGCTGGGCGTCAGACACTCAGCGCTGGTTTTCAGTTGGCACCCCGCATGACAAACGGACGAAGGTAAATACAATAAACATAATACTTAATTAAATATTCTATAATAAAAATAAATCGCAATTAAATACAGTAATAAGTATAAAAACTACTACAGTTAAAAATAATATTTAAATATCTGTGTAGTGTGTATCGAACACATGTGTCTTACTGCCAACTTGGCATACCAGTCAACCAACGGCAAGCCACCGTGCTGGTTGATTTTTGACCTATTAAGCATTCGGCAACTACGGTATCATTAAAACCAGAAAAGTAAAAGTTAAAATAGCAATGACTGTCGCAGAAAGAAAGGTAAAATGATAGTGAAAAACGTGTGGATCCCGGCGATAGACGCTACTGGCTCATCATATTCAGACTACCGACTACATCCATGTTACTTAGAATATACATAACTTACTGGTGAGTTACTAAAATTATTAAAATTTAAATATATTACTGAATTAATCAAACGATTTATCAACATTGACATTATTAAATTCGATTTGAGAAATCAAAATGAATTTTTTAAGCTTTGCCTTAAATGTATTTATATTTGTCAGGTCCCTAATTGGTGGGGGAATGTTATTCCAACATTTGGAGGCCGCTTAACGAAAGCTTCCTCGGAAGTTTGCAGTGCGGTGATGCGGGGTAGCCAGCTGCTGAGCACAACGCCTGGCTTTGCGTTCACGGTGACTATTTACCCACATAAGCTTCGAATACAGGTATGAGGGACATTATATACTTAATGACGCCAAAAAGAAGACAGCCTAAGTGTAACTTCCGACGTGATTTCGTCTTTAAAATATTATGCTTGTTTAGAAATGGTGTATGTGGCTCCTTGGTGGTACGTTGAAGCAAAATCTCGCGCAAGCCTTTTGAACCCGTTGGATTAGTCGTACGGTACGTGCCAAAAGTCGAGGCCCAACGACGGTGTCGGCATAATTTAACTTAGATAGAACTAGACTTTCAACTAGAAGTACACGTTAAGTCTTCGCTTAAATATGGACGCATCTTATATAAAACTCTTAGACGGTAGAAGCAGTTGCTTACACAATTTACAATATGGGCCTCAAATCGTAATTCTTGGTCCATGATTAAGCCCAAATTTCTTGTTTCATTAACTCGATCAATACATTAGCCCAAGAGTAATGGGCGTTTGCATGATTTGGATTTATTTTACTTAGTTGATTCTTAGATCCAAAAAGCATAAATTTAGTTTTGGTCGGGTTGAGTAGTAGGGAGTTTTGATTCGACAAGTCCACTGTCCTGTCTAGGTCTTCATTTAATAATTTCACTGCGGTCTCATAGTCTTCAGGTTTAAAAGAAAGATATAATTGATTCATCAGTGTAAATATGGAAATTAGTATTTTTGGGGACATTAATAATATCCGCAGTATACAAAATAAATAAAGGAGGACCCAATATAGATCCCTGTGGAACACCTTTTGTTACTGGGGTCATATTTGATAAAATAATCTAGTATTTTATCAAATATGACCCCCTTGGCATCTTGAATTTCAACTAGCTTTTTACGTTTGCTAAGATAACGTTGGAACCATGCAACTGTCGCTGCATCAAAACCATAATACGCCATCTTAGATAGCAAAAGTGGTTAATTTATAGCATCAAATGCCCGGGAAAAGTCCAGTAGAACTAACAGGGTACAACATTCTTCATCTTGAGCCGATAATATGTTGTACATCTAATAGAGAAGTTGCGGTGCTACGGCCCTTCCTAAAACCTAATGGCGCCTCTGGGAGGATGTTATTTTGCTCAAGGTATGTAGATAATTGGGCATTTACTACTTTTTCTAGTACGTTTGATAAGAAGGGTAAAATGCTGATAGGCCGTAAGACCTTTATAGTGCTTGGGTTACTTACGCGACTTTCGGGTATAGGGCGCACCACCACAATGTGGTGGTGCCACCACAATTTTCCACAAGTCAGGAAGGGTTGATGTAGAAATTGAATTGTTAATAATGGAGGTTAGAATATCTAAGGTTTGTGGGAGAGTCATAAAAAATATGTCAAGCGTAATGTGGTCAAAACCCTCTGCATTTGATTTACATTTTGATAAGAATTTGATAATTTCTGATTGGTCTACTTGATTAATAGAAAAAATACCTTTATTAAATCTATGCGACTCATAAAACGCCAGACATGATGCTGGTGCCACACTATCACCAGGGATATTCAAGAAAAGGGAATTAATCTCATCAGCATCATTGATATGTGAGGGTAATTCAGACACACTTTTAAAGGGTAGTAGGGTTGACCTTAGATTATTCCATAGGGTTTTAGAATGGCGTATTTTACTATTAATATTGTGTTTGAAATAAGCCACTTTTTCAAAATATATGGACCATTTGACTAGACCTTTAAGCTCCTTATAATATAATATTTTGTTCTCTGACACAGTATTTCTACATCTAATGTTTTTCTGATCCCGGAGGCACAGCATAAACTTGATGTTATCCATGCCTACCTACCCTACCTACCCTACCTACCCTACCTACCCTACCTACCCTACCTACCCTACCTACCCTACCTACCCTACCTACCCTACCTACCCTACCTACCCTACCTACCCTACCTACCCTACCTACCCTACCTACCCTACCTACCCTACCTACCCTACCTACCCTACCTACCCTACCTACCCTACCTACCCTACCTACCCTACCTACCCTACCTACCCTACCTACCCTACCTACCCTACCTACCCTACCTACCCTACCTACCCTACCTACCCTACCTACCCTACCTACCCTACCTACCCTACCTACCCTACCTACCCTACCTACCCTACCTACCCTACCTACCCTACCTACCCTACCTACCCTACCTACCCTACCTACCCTACCTACCCTACCTACCCTACCTACCCTACCTACCCTACCTACCCTACCTACCCTACCTACCCTACCTACCCTACCTACCCTACCTACCCTACCTACCCTACCTACCCTACCTACCCTACCTACCCTACCTACCCTACCTACCCTACCTACCCTACCTACCCTACCTACCCTACCTACCCTACCTACCCTACCTACCCTACCTACCCTACCTACCCTACCTACCCTACCTACCCTACCTACCCTACCTACCCTACCTACCCTACCTACCCTACCTACCCTACCTACCCTACCTACCCTACCTACCCTACCTACCCTACCTACCCTACCTACCCTACCTACCCTACCTACCCTACCTACCCTACCTACCCTACCTACCCTACCTACCCTACCTACCCTACCTACCCTACCTACCCTACCTACCCTACCTACCCTACAGGTTTATTATATTTCTGGTCAGGCTATACATTACTTTAGATCATAGACTATTACTTTGGATAGTGCACTTTTTAACCTTTGTAATTATTAATCTTAAAAAAATCATAGACAACATAAAAAAGACATTTACGTTTTCGATAACCTATAAAATAAATCTTAGAAATTGATTTCAGAAATACAATAGTTTAGAACATAGACTACTAATAAATATCTGAACGCACGCGTAAATGTTAATCATTTGTCATTATTTCTGAACGCATGTCAACCATTACTCATAGAACAAATGTTTGACAGGTACGAAACAAAGTAACATTAAGGTGGATGCTCCAGGGTAGCCCGCGAAATTCAAATATTTTTATGTTTTTTGCAATTTGCCGGTCAGTGTGAAGCTGTATGTGGACTAAATACGATCCGCGACCGTAGCGCGTATTTATCTAAAGAATTAGGTATAACCATTGTAATCATCAATATAGCCCTCAAAGTTCATGTAGTTCGAAAGAATGAATATTTCAGAAATAAACCTTCCTACCCTCGGAAATATTTATAAAGAAAACTACTACTTGATTACTTATACCTTTTTATTACTCAATCTACAACTGCACTGTTTGGCGATCGAACGACCACTGACTCTCAACTACCGCTTACAATTTCAAATGGCATTTGCCCCACCTAAAAATAACGATGATATCATATCCGTTATTTCAAAGTGTTGCCAACGTAAAATTAAATTCACAGTAGTTAAAACAAAATTACATATTCTGACAGTGTTTCCACAGTAAATATTATAATTAATAATAAATTCAAACATTTTTTTTGTAATCAGATCCAAGAAATCACAACACTCGGCCATCCGACGGCGTGCTAACTCCGAAGCACGCAAAAATCACAACACTGAGGCAATTACATGATTAACATTGATTATTGATTGATATTAATTATCATTAAATTAACATTACAAAATCAATATATATAATCACGTCACATTGATAAATACTTTGTACATGATTAAACACGTGTCACTTAAAAACTATTAATAATATCTACTTTCTAACCACATAAATAACAATTTTAGTTTACAGGTATTTGTCAGACTCTGATTTATCACTATTCAAGGTGGAGGAATCAGAGTCTGACCCCGAGGACTCGTCAATTTCCAATGATTGGACATGAATCCACGGTCGCATTCTATCGGCAGCTACTACACTTGAATATTTTTTTGTACTGAGCCCTGGCACATTGACAATTTCATATCTATCATTACCTACGCATCTTGCTACTTTATAAGGACCGATAAATTTAGGGAGTAATTTCTTGCTTTTACCATCGTTATTAAAATTCGTTTTAGTTATTTTTACTAAGTCACCGACAGAGTAAGAAACAGCAGGGGATCTTTTTGAATCATAGGATTCTTTCATAAGCTTTTGACTTTTTTCGATATTTTTAGAGGCCTCGTTTCTTATTTCATCTATATTTGAAATGGGTGGGGCGACATCTTCTATCTCAGAACTAGGCGCATTACTTTCTAACATGTTTTCAGTTATACCGTTCAGTTTAATGCCGAATAATAATTCTGACGCACTTTTTTTTGTTGTTGCATTAATGGTGATGTTGATGCCCCATTGTACTTTGCCCAGTTGCTGGTCCCAGATGCGTTCGTCTTTGCCAACAGTTTGGGTTGACAAGGCCGTAAGAATTGTCTGGTTGAACCTCTCTGCTTGGCCATTCGCTCGAGGGCAAGCAACTGCGTTTAGCACGTGTTTAATACCTTTACTGGCACAAAAATCTTTGAACTGTTTCGAGGTGAAAGCTGTCCCACGACCTGAAATTATTCTAGTCGGGGCTCCAAAATCACTAAATAAATTTTCAAGTATTTTGACAACATTTTTGGTTTTAGTATCTTTTACTGGTCTGGCAAAGAGATATTTTGTAAATGCATCAACTATGGTTAAAACATAACTGTTACGATTTTTACTGCGCACAAATGGTCCTAAATGGTCTAAGTGTAACGTATGGAACGGTTTTGCAATTTTCTCAATAGGGTGCAAGAGCCCACTACGTGTTCTTGCCGAATTATCTTTGTTAAAAGCACAATCAATGCAGGAGGCTACATATTTTTTTACATAACGCCTTAATTTAGGAAACCAATATTGACTTTGAATTCGTTCAAGTGTTTTTGTATAACCAAAATGGCCTAGATCATCGTGGTTGGCCTTACAAATTTGCCACCTAGCATTTTTAGGAACGACTAAACGAGTATCATCTTGTACTTTTCGATGTAACGCATGGTTTTTAATAACGAAGTTTTTTTTTATGTCTATATTATCTTCGTCAAGATTAGGCTTCAAAATTTTTACAATTCTTTGTAGTTCTGGATCGGCCATTTGCAACGTAAGTATCCAGTTTTCTGTGGATATACTGAGGACCTTTACTGTGTCAGTAACACTGGTACTGTTTTGGGGATTCCTACTTAGGGCATCAGCATGACTCATTCTGCACCCGGGTCGGTACTGAATATGGAAGTCGAATTCGCTTATCTGTAGCCACCAGCGTGCAATGCGAGGAATTAAATCTCTTTTAGTTAATGTTGTCCTTAGTGCATTGCAATCTGTGTATACAGTAAATTTTAGGCCTAAGAGATAAGGTCGAAATTTTTTTAAGGAACAAACAACTGCTAATGTTTCTAGCTCATATGAATGTAAATGGCGTTCTTCGGAAGTGGTCTGTCGACTGAAATAGGCGACAGGTTTTAAAACTCTAGGATTTGCTTGCCATTGCAATAAGATCCCTCCCAATCCCAAAGAACTGGCATCTGTATGCAGCTCAGTGTCCAAGGATTGGTCATACAGAGCAAGTAAGGGGCGTTCTATTAAATTATTTTTTAGCTTTACAAAGGCTTCGTTTTGGTCGCGCTCCCATTTCCAAGGAGTATTCTTTTTTAACAAATTTGTGAGGGGCCTAGCAATCTCTCCGAACCCCTTCACGAACCTACGGAAGTAACTGGCAAGTCCTAAAAATTGGCGCACCGCATGAACGTTACCTGGAACAGGGAAGTCCCTGACAGCAATTATTTTTCTTTCACTAGGTTTAATGCCTTCCGAGGAAACTTCATAGCCTAAATATTCTATATTCCTGTCGAAGAAACTACATTTGGATAGCTTTAAGGTAAGACCAGCGTCTCGAAGTAATCCTAAGATTTCTTCCAGTTTCTTTAAGCCCTCTTCAATAGTAACAGATGGTATAAGGAGGTCGTCCATATAAGCAAATACAAAATCGAACCTCCTTGACCCTAACAATCTATTAATCATCTTTTGAAAGACAGCTGGGGCATTTGCAAGTCCAAACGGCATGCGTTTAAACTCATAATGACCGTCCGGAGTTACAAACGCAGTGAGGTGCCGGCTGTCTTTCCCCATTGGTATCTGATAATACCCGGACGCTAGGTCAAGTGTAATGAAGAATTTATAACCGCTCAGGTTTGAAATTTGGTCATCAATTAAGGGTAAGGGGTATTTATCTTTTACCGTTTTATTGTTAAGCGCTCGGTAATCAATACAAAGCCTTGATTCTCCGTTCTTTTTTTTAACAATTAAAATAGGACTCGCATAGTTAGACTCAGATTCTTGCACGATATCGTTTTTTATTAAATCGTCTACTATTTCTCTCACCTTACTACGTTCGTGATAAGATAGTCTGTAGGGCCTGTAAACAACTGGGGTCTTGTCATGCAGCTCTATATTCATTTCAGTTTTATTTGTACAGCCTATTTCACTAAGATTAAGAGCAAAACATTTTCTATATTTTTGCAAAAGTTCAAATAGTCTTTCGAAAGTGAACTCATCAATATCTTGGCCAATCTTAATGTCGGACCTATTGAGAGGCATTAGATCTTGACTATTAGGATCTGAACTGATAGATAAAGTTTTAGTTTCTGTAACGGGATTTACCCTAGCCATTAACCTATCTGCTTGGAGTTTTAAAGGGACTGTTGTTAGTGAAGTAACAAATACGATTGCTTTACTGTTAATCATTTTATAACAGCCTTGATGTAAGTGATATTCTTGATTTGGATTCATTCGTGTACTTCCATCAAGATAGATATCACCTGAGTGAGATTCTTTGGTATAGACTTCCACTAACCCACCCCTAACTATGGTTGTATCTTTCTCGACATATATATTAAGAGTCCTAATTGATATATCAGTTACTTTATTTGAGGGAGTATGATAGAAAAATAATTTCTCATTGTCTTTCATTACAGTTACAGACGGTAGCTCAGTAAAATTCTGCCCTATCAAGACTGATGCTGACATATATTCATCACTAACCGCCAAGACTACCAATTCGGTTTCGATTTCATCAATTCTGACTTGAACAGTGGATCGAAACTTCGGTTTGGTTATAGAGTTACCAAAACCTTTTATAATAGGCAGATCTATATAAATTTGTTTGAGACAAAGTTCTATTGCTTTCGAAGACTTAATCAACGTACAGTCACTCCCAAAATCCACGTATGCATCGATCATGTTCCCGTTGATACAAATATTTTTTAAAAACTTATCATGCGTATCAGTAGCTGAAAGGGCAGAATAAGATTGATGCATTATGGTTGGGCTTCTATCGAAATTTACATCCCCATTATTGTCAATGGTCTTATTTGAATTGATTTTTAATACCTTTTTGTCAACCGATTGCTGATCTTGGCTTTTGGTGTCATAGGATAACAAAGGTTTTCTATAGCAATTATCCGAATTATGACCTACCCTACCACATTTAACGCATTTAATTAACGGTTTAGGGCAACTATTATAATTGTGTCCAGGCTCGCGGCAGTTAAAACAAGATGGACTATAACTCCTACCAGAGTTACTAGTCGAAGCTCTATTCTGATTATTCGTGACACGTAAATCTCTCTTTTTGACTGAACTAAATGTAGACTGCATTTTGGGGGTTTCTGTCGATGTGCCAGGTTGTTGGGAAGCTAAATAGTTCAATAAATTCTCTGGTTTTTTTACATTGGAGTGCCTGCGCACCGTTTCTTATGGAATTATCATTGATTCCATAAATTATACAATCTACTGCCTTTCGGCCATCAATTTCGCACCTACTTAGCAATGCTAACTTATCATAAAAATAGTCTCTTAAAGTTTCATTAGTACGGGACTTTCGGTTAAGCATCTCTTCTAACAGTTTTCCAAAATTTTCATCACTTGGGAAAGCCTTTCTCATTTTAGACTGCCATTTGTTCCAAGAGTAATTAAGCGTTGGCAAAGATTCATACCATTTTTTTGCTAACCCACAAAGTTTCTGAAGGGCATAATGTATTGTCTGGTTTTCACTCCAATCATAAATTTTCGCACATTCATTCACTTTTCTTAGCCATCGGTCAATATCTTGGGATCTATTATCAGGGTCAAAATCTGGGACTACATTAGTGGTTGGAACATTCTTACTTGAGCCTTTCTGTATCGCTGCAATGATCTTCAGAAGATCATCTGCAGTCAGTCCTGCAGATTCGCGCTTCGATTTCGCAGGTATCTCTTCAGAATCACTTGACGAGGATTTCCGGCGCCGTCTTCTAGGACGCTCTGGAGTGAAGCTTTCTACACGCTCTGGAGTGAAACTTTCATCACGATCTGGGCTGGACCTGTCATCTCGTCGACCTGAAACGTTTTTCGAGCACTTCATATCTTTTACTGATTTCTTTGTCCTATCGTCAATCTTCAAACCAGATCAGTTACTTAATGTAAAATCATTAACTTTTTCACTAAAGCGAAACCTCCGCCCCTAAGACGACCCACTGACTCAACTGTTTCACTAAACTACCAAATTGCATTGTTCTAACTAAGTACATGTACAATAGGCTAGAAGAACATCCACAGGAGACTTGATAGGAATACCCCTAGCCGGCTTAGTAACAATACACCTCCATGTAAAACTAGCTATATAGCTAATTTTCACTAACAAGCATATACTTATATGGCATACTAACTGTACACCTACGTGATATACAAATGTACACCTACATGACATACTAACCGTACACCTACATGACATACTAACCGTACACCTACATGACATACTAACCGTACACCTACATGACATACTAACCGTACACCTACATGACATACTAACCGTACACCTACATGACATACTAACTGTACACTTACAGCACGCCTACATGGCTATTACTACAGCACACCTACATGGCTATTACTACAGCACACATACACGGCTACTACTACAGCATACCTACATGGCTATTGCTCTAGCACACCTACATGGCTATTTCGCCAGCACACCTACATGGCTATTTCGCCAGCACACCTACATGGCTATTACTACAGCACACCTACATGGCTATTATTACAGCACATCTACATGGCTATTATTACAGCACACCTACATGGCTATTGCTCCAGCACACCTACATGGCTATTACTACAGCTCACCTACATGGCTATTGCTCCAGCTCACCTACATGGCTATTGCTCCAGCTCACCTACATGGCTATTGCTCCAGCTCACCTACATGGCTATTGCTCCAGCTCACCTACATGGCTATTGCTCCAGCTCACCTACATGGCTATTGCTCCAGCTCACCTACATGGCTATTGCTCCAGCTCACCTACATGGCTATTTCTCCAGCACACCTACATGGCTATTTCTCCAGCACACCTACATGGCTATTACTACAGCACACCTACATGGCTATTATTACAGCACACCCACATGGCTATTATTACAGCACATCTACATGGCTATTACTACAGCACACCTACATGGCTATTGCTCCAGCACACCTACATGGCTATTACTACAGCTCACCTACATGGCTATTGCTCCAGCTCACCCACATGGCTACTGTTACAGCACACCTACATGGCTATTGCTAAAGCACACCTAAATGGCTATACTTTCAGCACACCAGATTCACGGGCAATTTTCAACAGGGATAATTATTATTTTTATCTATTCCTTGTTACTATAATAACCTCCATGGTATTCAATACTACATACTTTTTAAGCACGAAATATTTCTGAACTGCACTTATATCTGACTGTAGAAGGTTTACACCATACTAAAATGGAAAGGAAAAGAAATAAAAGTTAAACTTACGTTTTTCCTGAGACATGGCTCGTGGTTCTGCACACTTCTGATATATAAAGAAAACTACTACTTGATTACTTATACCTTTTTATTACTCAATCTACAACTGCACTGTTTGGCGATCGAACGACCACTGACTCTCAACTACCGCTTACAATTTCAAATGGCATTTGCCCCACCTAAAAATAACGATGATATCATATCCGTTATTTCAAAGTGTTGCCAACGTAAAATTAAATTCACAGTAGTTAAAACAAAATTACATATTCTGACAGTGTTTCCACAGTAAATATTATAATTAATAATAAATTCAAACATTTTTTTTGTAATCAGATCCAAGAAATCACAACATATTGGAGGAGGAAACAGGCGAGAGCCAAACCTCGGATTATGACTTTGTACACACAAAGTCTATCTATCTGTCCGCATTTCCACTTGACCTAGATAATGACGTCAATATCCTTGCGCTGTGAGAGTACAGCTATAACAAACAATAATAAAACGACGCCCCAGCTTCGCACGGGTGCAAATTACGAGTATAAACTAAAACATGCATCAAAATCAGTTGCGTAGTTTTAAAGATCTAAGCATACATATGGACAGACAGACAGCAAAAGCGACTTTGTTTTATACTATGTAGTGATTGATGGCTATGGATTGGAGAATGGAATTATGTTATAATATAATTAAATTAATTTTTGTCACATCAATGACAGCCTCACTTCATATGCAGGCAAATACTGTCTATCTCAGGTTGCCTGGAAGAGATCACGGAATGTGATAAGGCCGCCCATTGCTTGCTAATGTTTTTGGTTTAAAAAAATAAATACATAACATATCTAAAAGGAACAGTTTGTGAGTATTTTTTTTAAAAACCAGTTTGATTAATTTGTAGAACTAAGAAAACTACTAGTTATGACAGCGCTACGAGCCATGTATAATGAATTCATGATACATTATTATTATGTGCGAACGTTGTTTTGGCAGTTTATCGAAAGCGCCTAATATTTCTAAAGAGTTATTCATTGCGTGGTATTGAGAAATATTGAAACGCTAAAAGCAGAATATTTCTAGTTATGTTAATGGGATACCTAAACTAAAAACCGGGCAAGTGCGAGTCGTACTTGCATGCAAAGAGTTCCGAGCGAATAATATTTTTAACGTAGTCACTTTTATATCACAGAATTCTTACGGGTTTTTCTGTTATCTATAGGTAAAAACCGACTATCTGTATTTCCATTTTCAAATCTTCAAGCTCAGTAGTTGATTTTCATCTATTTGGTTTAATAAAGTTCTCTTCTTCTCTTTAATAATGTTCAGAAAAGAATATTTCAAAATAAAAATTAAAAATATTGAGACTGAAGATGAGCCTTTTTCCTAAAATAAAAACCCTTTGATAAAAAGTCACAATTTGAAGTTGTGAACGAGTTTGACCTTGCTGTATGAGTGAAGAACTGTTTTCAGTATTTTTTTGAAACAGTATAGGCTCAATAATTTCGAAAATAAAGGGGGAACGGAAAATTTTCAGCTTAAATCATATTAAAATTATGAAAAAAATGTATTTATAACGCACAACGACGTTTGGGTCACAAAAATTATATTATGTACCAAATGTGATCCAAACTGGTTCGGTAGATTTTGAACAAACTGGCTATGATAGATGGAAAGACAGACGCATACACACACGACTTCAATCGAATTTTCATATGGTTACATTTTTTATCCGGCCGGACGGAACTCTAAAAATAAACCGATAAATATTAAATTGCTGAACAAGTTAGGTTACAAGTCGAAAAAACTGGTATTATCAAATCAAATTCAAATTTGACCTTTGGTCTTCGTATAAAATACAATTGAATGGTCTGATTATGTCAGTTCAACCGGCAGTTCGTGAAAGTAGGTCTGTGATTCTGATTATTGTGGACATTATTGTGCTAAGTAGTTTTGTGATAACAGTGAACGGTACCTGACTAAGAACCGTGATCAAAATAAACTTCCATAATAAATCAACAGGTGATCAAATAAAGGCAAGACTAGAAATTTAAGAGTTTTACGCATCTCTCGCGCAAAAACGACAAGTTACAAGGCATGAAAAATTAAACTTAAGTAATTAATGACATATTGAAATTTTGACGAAGTCATAATGAAAAATTCAGTTTAACTCGTGCAAGTTAACTTGACCTTGACACATTTCGAATGACGTTTTGACGTTTTAATTGAACAATTCGATTTCGATTAAATAAATATAATCGTGTTAGCATCACTGTTACTGTTGCGTTTAAATTACCTTATTTCATCGAAATCGAATCACATAGAATTAAAAAGTCAAAACGTGATTCGTGCTAGGTGTCCAGTAACTCGCACGAGTTAGTATAATATTTTTTTATAACTCATGCTGTCTCTCAATGGGGCGATGCCAATCTAGTCAAGTTCAATGCTGCGAAGACCCAAGCGTGTCTATTTTCCGCCAAAAGGAGCCAATTCCACCCAGCGCTATCTTTCCGAGGTGCAACCGTGCCGATAACCGACCAACTTCAGCTTCTTGGGGTTACATTAACATCCATTCTCAATTTTGGCCCTTTCATAGAGGCATAAGCTCAAGTGGCTGCAAAGAAGTTAGGGATCCTAGCAAAGGTGAGACGGTATTTTACGCCGGAACAGCTGATCAAACTCTATCAAGCGCAAGTTCGATCGTGTATGGAATACTGCTCTCATCTTTGATAACCAGCTTGATGCCCTTGAGTCAATTGAAAAACGAGCCAAGAGGATCATCGGCAATGATAGGCTCGTCGCGATGAAGCTCCAAAGTCTTGAACATCGACGACGAGTTGCTAGCTTGTCGGTTTTCTACCGGTTGCATTTTGGGGAATGTGCGACGGAATTGCTTAGTTTGATTCCGCCAAGCCCGTTCCATCATCGGACCACAAGACGAACGGCGATGCGCCACTGGTACATGGTGGACATACCACCCACAAGCACAAAACGTTTTGAGAACATATTCATAATGCGTACAGCTATGGAGTCGAATTCCCTGCCGGAGACTGTGTTTCCTGATAGTTACAACCTGGGAGTCTTAAAGTCAATAGTGAAAAGGTTACTTCTAGGCAAGCGTGTTTCATCTTCGACCACATCATCGCTTATCATCAGGTGAGATAGTGGTCAAACGCGTGCCTATTAATAGTAAAAAAAAAGTCATACTCGGAAAGTAGGCCTGAAGTTGCCTGAGCGGGTTGAAAGTATTAATTTTCAGCCCTAGAGAGAATCGTTTTCAACTGACAGCCATCAAATTATAAAAAAAAGAATCTATTGAACCATCTCCCAACTTTCTATACAGCCAGTCAATTACAGTGCGATATGTAATTGAAATAATATAAAGATGAGTATTAAGTAAAGATTGACTTTATTCTAATTCACTTTCAACTATTTCTTTAAAATAACATAGATTGGGCAAAAATTTACCATTTTTTTAATGATGAAATGTAAAATAATGGCTAAATGGCTGGCCGGTCACAAACAAAAAAAAAACAAAATAGACGGAAAAGCAGCAGTCCGATCTTCTTCTTTTTAGGGTACTTACAGGATCTCTCGAGTGTTTGTCTGTCTGTCCGTCTGTCACAGCCAGTTTTCTCCTAATCCACTGGACGGATTCTGTTGAAATTTGGTACACATATGAACTTCTGTAACCTAAACACGGACGTGTTACGTAAATGATTAAATTTATAGTATGGGGGTCAGTTTTGGGGGTTAAACAAGAAAAAAAAAATTGACAATTTCGAATGACATATCAAATGAAAGAGCTTACTGTGAGAATTTTTTTTATTTTCAAAATTTAATATATTGGTGGTTTTGAAGTTATTCAAGAAATTAGACGAAAAATGACCATTCCCCCCCTTATCTCCGAAACTACTGAGCTTCAAATTTTTAAAACAATAGAGATAATAGATCCTGTAATCTAGAGATTAAAAAATCTATAGTGTTAAAATAACATAATTATCATCTATCGCTTTCCATCAGGCGTAATTGTGGTCAAGAGCATTACGCCTGATTTTTCTTAGCTGATTCGTGTTTTTTTTTACTTTCCTTGGATTCGTAATCAAGCGACGGAAGAGGCACAGAGCCTAGATCCCAAAAACATAAGCGGCGAATCGCTAGTTGGAATGTAGGCTCGATGACAGGACGCAGCGCTGAACTGAGCGAAGCCCTGTACCGTAGACGCATAAACATCTGTTGTATACAGGAGACGAAATGGAAGAGGCCCAAAGCCAGGCAGATAGGAAAAGAGAACAAACTCATACAACGTTGATACGACAGAGGGGCTTTCCTTTAAACTGCCTATACTAGGTACCATTTTCAAGCTCTGTACCAAAAATAAATTAATTAGGAGCAGTAGTTTAGTCGCAAATGATTTTAAAGCTTTTGCACGGTTTGAACACGATGTATCTTTTCTAACAGCTGGTTATCGTCTAAGCATAGGTCATGCACCTTACAACGATAAATCTACGATGCGTTGTTGCCGCTCTGACGCATGTCGAAGGACATTCACTAAAAATTGGCAATGCAAACAAGGAAGCAATCAATACACACACACTTGCACTTTCCCTACGAAAGCGACTAACATAATGCGAGCGAAAGAAATAGAGATAGGTCAGTTTGTTGCATCCTTGTTTTTTGCGATCGGTAAGTCCCTCAGTGCGCCGACGCTTGTTTTTGGGAACGTACGGTTTGTGAAATTCGCGCGCAATAAATTGTAATTTTATTTTGTTATTGTGAGAGGACACGTAACTTGGGATTATTATTATTTAGTATTAGTGTTTTTTTTTTTGTGATTGACTGTTTTTTATGGTGATAGGACACGTAACTTGGGATTATTATTATTTAGTATTAGTATCTCCGGACCTCACTCCCATGGATTTCTTTTTGTGGGGTTACATTAAGGGTGAAGTGTATGCGTCAGAGGTAAATACAATTGATGAGTTAAAAAATAGGATTATTTTAGCATTTCACAAATTAAAGTGCTTAGCGACGGACAGTGATCTAATTAGAAAAATAAATAACAATATTCTCCGTCGGTATAATTTGTGCATCAATGTAAATGGAGGACACATCAAAAATTAAAAAATTTGGTGTGTTTGTTTTTGTGCGCGTACTTCGAAACGTTACCTAACATAAAAGCCAGTGCGAGCGGAGGCCTAAGTCGCCGGCCGCCACCCCGGCCCGGCCCCCGCCGAGCACACGAGATACCGCACACCGGCACACCGCGCTCCAAGGCGCGCGCGACGTTGCCGCTTTGTTACCTAGCGGTATCTAAGGTCAGTGTCATTTTTTTACAAAGGGTGGTTGCGTTTTATTCGGATTTGCAAGCTATTTAGTTTGTTTGAAAAAAATATTTTCTCATTTATGGCGCTTTTTGTTTTTGTACCGTATCGAATTAATACTGAACACGTATAGTATACGTAGTTTAATTTAATGCCCCTCTGTCGTATCAACTCTGTATATCATGGAAGTGGGAAGAAAAATGGAGTCGGAATAGTAAAGGATAAAAATCTCCAGGAGCGTATGCTTGAGGTAAACCGAGTAAGCGATAGACTTATGTTCATAAAATTTGCCTTGAACGGACAGCCTTGCATGAATGTGATAAGCTCATACGCACCACAAGCTGGCTGCCCAAGTGTCGAGAAACAAACTTTCTGAGATGACATGCATGACCTCATCCAGTCAATACCATCAGACGAGTCAAACTACATAGATGCAGACCTTAATGGCCATGTAGGACGCACATCAGACTTATATCAAACTTATACGGAACCCGCGGTCCCTGCATGGCATGGCTCTCGACATCCAAGGTGTAGGAGGACGTTTCAATTTCAGTTATCAAACAGGAGCGTGAATGTTGTAAAGGTTAACCACAACATTGTTGAAAATCTCAACCTTATCGTCAATCGTAGTGATCTTCGTCTAAATCTCCCAATCAACCACAGACGCATCCTGTCCAAACTTTTCAATGTCCATCCTCGCAAAACAACGCCGGTACAGAAAGAAAAAAAAAAACCTTCGAAACCTAAACCCAGGGTGGGTTTAGGTTTTGAAAATCAAATCATCATCCATCCATCTTCATCATCATCGTCTCTTCTCATGGTCAAAAGTCATTTTGACCATAGGAAGAGACGAGGGAATGATTCGAAGTATGGGTAAGGTCGCGCCAGGAGTCATCGCCCGCAGTATTGTGGTGAATAGGTTGAAGGGGTAGCACGTGCAGACTAGCTGACATGACAAGGTGGAGAAACTTGCGGGATCGAGGGGAAGTCACCCATGATGATGTGGTGTGCTTACTCTGAACCCAAGGATTCAAGTACCAATTCAAATTCAGTGAAAAAATTAACAGTGGGGGACCGTAGACAACACCTGTAACAGTTTTTGCTCCTTTGACGCAAACTTCAAGAAAGATAAACTCAGCACATGCAGAATAGTTTGAAGCAGAAGAAGCAAGTATTTTAAAAGGGAAGTCACTACGTATATGGCCAGACTACCCCCTCCCTTACCAATCCGATCATTCCGTATGAGTACGAAACCAGTGAGAGGGTAAATGGTGGACAGAAGAAACGTTTTGAGGCAAGTTTCGGAAATCAGGATGGCGTGAATGTTGCTGTTATTGAAAGCATCGCACAGTTCGCTGTAGTGACTGGCAACGCTTTGATTGTTAATGTGACACACATTCAGCAACCGATCAGACTTGTTATTGAACGTATGATGCAAAAAGTCGCCAAGCGGTTGACCCAGAGAACAAAAACTGGTGTCGCCTGAAGTTGCAGCAGATTCGTTAGCAAAAAGAAAAGACTCATTGTCTGACATAGGTGGATAAATAATAAGTATAAAATATAATAAAACTAAATAAAATATAATCTAAACATATAATAAAATAGTAAATCTTGAGGTGTATGTTTCCAATTGGCGAGAAAACTACTGCATAATGCTATGGAGGATGAGCAATATTCAAAAATGTCTGTTTTGAACGAGAAATAGTCTATAGTTTGAACCTTTTTTTTTTAGGGATGGGAAATCATCAAATTACTTCTTCCGTTCTGGGCAGAGCGGAAGGGAGTGTCAGACTCTTACTGACTAAAACCCATCCGTGTTCCTCCTAGTGCCCTTTGCTTTCTAGGGCCGCGAACGGATTCCGCACCCCGGCAGGCCCAGCGGGCCCCGTCTCCCTTGCTGAAAGCTCCTTGAGGCGCGCGTGGAACACAGCGCACCGCCAACCCGGGCCTGGTTCTGATCGGACGGCGAGCCACCCAAAGCTCGCCATCCGCAGGCCCGCGCCTACGCTGGCCGGAAATTGCCCTGCGACCCCCAACACCCGGGACGTCTTCTTCTCTTGCGGCGGCTGGGTCGTGAGGTTTTCCTCTCTGTTACACGTTCGATACCTTCCTTCGCTAGCATTACTGCTTTGCAGAAAGAAGTGACAGCTTCCCATGCCACCTCGCTCCGGACCATAGATTGAACCAGGGCTACTTACTTTTATGTTTTTACCAAATATTTTCAATTTTAGCATTTATCCAAGTATGCCAAATATAATAACCAGACTGTTAAAGTATAATAATCTGAACCTATTTTTACTTTATCTGTATTCTGATTTGTTCGTATCACGTTAAAAACAAAACCAAAACCTATGTAGATAAGTTTTACACATGGAAATGTTGCAATTTTCTAGAAGAAATCAACGTTTTATTTGACGTAATGCAGATACACGCAGTGCCATCTATTGACCGACATATTACTATCGACAGCTTGAGAATTACTCTAAAAAATGTTTTTTTTACTTATTACTTTTACGTCTTAAAAAACAATTCTTCTTCTACTTTTTATGGCGCTCCGATCGACGTCATACTCAACGCCGGCTGTCACTGAAAATCAGCGCTGTGGCTCTGTCTCGCACACGAGTGGCAGCATCATGCTGAGCGATGGCCATTATGTGACGCATATCTTCCCAACTTTTATAAAAAAAAATATTTAATTTTTTTGGTATGCGTCATGCTTGGCGCAAATAATCGCTTTTTCTTTCTTTCTTCTTACCTTAAAGCAATATGATTCTGAATGCACATAAAATTCCTATTGATAAAAATTAAAACAAACTCCGAACTTCTATTTTAACTGTTCAACTACATATTCCATAGATGGCGTTATGCATTTGATCTCCTAATTTTCAAATCGCGGTATTGGTCAACAGGTGCGCTTAAGTTTCTGCTAAGTTTTGCTAAAGTTGCCTATATATGGGCATGGAAGCAGGGGTCACGTTAAATCACCCACGAGTAGTTGGCAAAGCCCCTTAATAGAGAAGTCGAAATTGCATTAGCTCCGCTAAAATTGGGTGTCTGAGTTTTAAAAACTTAAAATTGTTTGGATTTGCGTTCCTGGTTTGGAATAAAAAAAAACAACTTGATTTACCAAGAACTTTCAAGAAGCACAGGCTATTTTGTAAAATAACCGAACAATCGATTATTATACAAGATAGCTTGTGCTATCCCATTGCTACGTTGTACGGGGCACCCCCCGACCAAGCATTAACCATCAATACGTATAATATTGATATAATTATGTCTCTGGAGAATATAAGGAATATATTTCCACGAAAACGGTCGTGGAAGAATATGATACCCATCATCCGATTTAGTTTTATAATTTCTATTTAGGTATTTCATTTCTATAAAACTTTGCTAAGTCACATTCATCCAAAACAAACTGTTTTTTGTTTAGTTTCAAAACTGTTCCATTCGCATTGTGCCTATGAAACGTCATAACCAGTCCATGGCCAGAAATTATCCTTTGCGGGCTTTCATTCTCCAGTAGATCAAGGGGAACTGTAGATCCCTATGCAATGACGCCACTGACGAAATTGCAACGAGACGTTTCGAGATGACAGTGCTGGACCTGTACCCACTCCTACCATTTTCATAGTTTTGTACATGAATTATCAATTGAACTGCGTGACAACAAATGGTCATGGGCAACCAATTGCAAGCAGTCAAAACTGGAAACGTTAAACCTATACACGCGACTAACTAAACGACTTCTGAGCTCAAGTAGAAATACCCTCCAAATAATAATAGATATAATTACTGTATAAAATGCTTTTTAGGGGGCAATCCCAAAAAACGTCTTTTCAACATAGGCGCTGCAGGCAGACAGCCCAGTTTGCAGAGGTTCCTTCGAACCGAAGAATCAGTGGCTCACGTCATCCAAAAAGTGCTGCCCGACGTGAAAAAAATCCGAGGTCACTCCGTCAAACCTGTGAAGTATCCAACCAACCACCCAAATGCACAGATGCTTGTGCATTTAAGTTGAGCTAGATTGGCTAACCTAGCCAGGAATGACTGACAAGGGGAGTCTTACATGGTGCGGAAACTCTACTCTACTGTACTCTTTTTGTTGCAGTGGTAGACCTCTTCTGATTGGTTTTCCCATAACCAACTTTATGTAGCTCTATCGCAAGTTAACGAGACGGAAAAACTAAAACAAATGAATCCTCCCGCTCTAGGCGGAGCAGAGGGGAGTGTCAGTTTCTTACTCACTAAAATCTACCCGTGTTTCTTCTAATGCCTTTTGCGTTGCAGGGCCACGATGAGTCTTTTGAACAAATTCCGCAACGTGATAACCAACCTAGCAAGCAGCTTCCTTTAATATCATGCGTAGAGAAGCGTTATCATTAAAACGTTTCTCATTATGGAAAAAATTGCTAGGGCTTGTCGGCCATTTGGAACATAAGAGGTGAAACAGCTAGCATAATACTCTTCGAAATTCATAAATCTTGATTTTTCGTATATATCTTATCTTAGAGATCTTATCTAGCGACGACATTTTAGTTTTCGACTTAGTCGCAAACGAATTCGCGGGCAACAGCTAGTAAATTATAAATTAACTTTGGCTAAAAACAGAATGACTACGATGCTAAACGAAGCCAAATCTTACAATGCCAAATTCTGCTATCTTAAAAGTATGCCATGGACGATAATATTTAATTATAATTACATTTCACTGAAGTATAAAATACTGTGGAAGAAAACACCGGACAAACAACATTCGTTAAAACATAATTCTACTATGTGATAAGTTTGGTAAATAAAAAAATGTGATCATGAAATTCAATGAATAGTCTTTCTGTGAAATAGGTTTCATTCAAGTAAATAGTCTATGAAATAATAATATTTGACATAAAATTACAACAATCAAATATTATGTGAAACATTTTCTGCGAAACGATATTCTATGAAATTTCTGTCTGCGAAACAAGGGTACACCAGCGTAACCGTATGTTAGATGACGCCGTACTTGATAGACTGCTTCTGGAATCACGGAGCAGCCGCTTCTCACTTACTTCACCGCCGGCCGCGGCGCTAATTCAACCCAGTGCAAGTGTTTCACCGCGACCCGACCTCGTTGGTGACGATGATGACGTCGGGTCTATATCCGTGAGTACCCAACGCAATGAGTGATTGAGGAGCGCTTTGAAGGATGCTATCAGGGAGTATTGCTCCACACCGCCTGAGCTTAGACCCCGTTTACCTCGTTTGCCCATGCATAATAAAAATAGGGCGCTGGTGTGTGCTCTAGATTCGCGACTAGCAAACTGTTTTGATAGCAGAAAAGACCTCGCTGATACTCAATCGATCTTCTACTATGCGGCTGTAGCGGCATGTCGTGTAGTTCATTTCAAATTTCCTAACAGTGACAGAGCTACACGACCAGCTGTACCTGCTTGGCAGTGCAGGATCAAGCGTCGGGCGGTGAGGCTAGAGCACTCATCGGAAAACTTATCTGCTTCAGGAAGGGCAACACGCGCCGAAGATCGATGCGCTTTGTGAGGCGTGCGTTCTCAGGGACTGATATTTGTCCTCGGCATTATCTGACCCGAGTCACAGAGCGTATAGACATCCTGAAGTAGAAAATCTAAGCATGGGCAAACCGTATACGTCGGTACAAGCGGCGAGTAGTGCGATACACTCAGAATCGCACATTTCAAAGTAATGAGAGGTGGGTTTATAGGGCTTGGGAGCGACCGGACCAAGGTGTGACTGATACGCGCCTACCGGATGATGACGCCACGTGTTCATTCTGGCGCAGCATCAGGTCGATGCCTGTCAGTTAAACCGGGAGTGATTGGACTCGGAAGGTCGAGCGAGCTGCGTGATCCGATACCAGAAATGGGGGCAATTAACGTCAGTTGCTTAAGTGGAAATTTCCGGAACCGGACAGGCTGCACAACTTTTGGGATTAAAAGGTTCAAAATATCGCACGCTCGCTTAGTATCTCAATTCCAGTCTGCGTTAGATTCAAGGTCGCTGCCCCAGTTCTTAAGTACAGGAATAACCCAGGATTAACCATCTTATAGATAGAAATTCAAATATATCCGCTTCTCAGAATGGATGTAGAAACGGATTCCGCGATACTTAGGAGCTGTTCCTCATCAACATAGCCATTAACTAGTCAACAGGTTCGACGTTCCCAAAGAGATCTGTTGACATGCTGGATAGGCCTATGACACAGTGCCACATACATGGCTCATGAGGGTGCTGGAGTTGTACAAAGTTGATGCAGTTCTACGCACCTTCCTGATGTTCACTATCCAGGGTGTCGACAGACCCAGGCGAACACGAACCGATAAGGATCGAGCGTGGAATATTTCAGGGTGACAGTCTGAGTTCATTGTGGTTTTGTCTGGCCCTCAACCCTCTTAGTACATTGTTGGAGGGTTCGAGCCAAGGCTACCGGTTGAGAAGAGGTGGTCAGGTCATATCACACCTCCTTTACATGGATGAGTTGAAACACTTTGCTCCTAACAACTTGCAACTGATGAAGCTACTGAAGGTAACAGAAACCTTCAGTGGCGCCATCAGGATAGAATTTGGATTGGACAAATGTGCGGTCATGCATGTAAAGCGTGGGGAGATTATGAAATCCGTGGGAACACAATTCTCGGATTCCATACACCTAAGATCCCTCCTCAACCGAAACTTACAAGTATTTGGGTATGTCGGAAGCGTTAGGCATCGTTAGGGTTCGTTAGGCGTTGAGGGAGCGCTTCTTTGGCCGCTGAACAATGTACTTGTACATAGTCTTTTATCGAGCGGAAACAATGTGCGCGCCTTCAACGTTTGGTTCATGCCGGTTTTGATGTATTCTTTTGGCATACTCAAATGGACTCAGACGGAATTTGACGCCCTAGATAGGGGGTTACGCTCACTACTTACCGCAAATCGGATGCATCACCCACGGTCATCGGTGATGAGGCTGTATATCCCGCGGAAGAGCGGGGGTTGTGGCTTCTTAAATGCTAAGACTCTGCGCAACCACGAGGTATGCAGCCTTAGGGAATACTTCTTAGAGGCAGACGTATGCATTGAGATGTGATAGCGGTGGACAAAGGCCATACCGCGCTCTCATGGCTAACGAGAACTAGCGCAAACCTGTAGTATTAGATACTAACGACCGCAGGGAAGTATGGCAAAGCAAAGAGCTTCACGGACGCTTTTATCGGGTCCTACATGGGCCCGATGTAGACTTCTTAGCGTTCGTAGCCTGGCTGTGTTTTGGTGAACTCTTCGGGGAAACCGAAGGGTTTTTCTGTGCATTTATACGAAATAATAATGAATCTCACATTGAACTGGGATCGGTCCATCATCACTGACAGGACTTTTGTTGCCAATAAGCCTGATATAGTGGTCATAGACCGATTAGCGCGCCGCACAATGATAATTGATGTTACCATCCCGTATGACGAGAACCTCGTGAAGGCTGAGAAAGAGAAGCAAATCAAGTATCTCAACTTGATTCGCACACAAGGTTGTTAACATGTGGAATGTGGACTCAGCTGTCATTGTGCCGATAGTCGTTACGACCAATGGCCTGATGGCCAAAATTTTCGACGACCATCTGTCGAAGCTAGCGTTACGCGGTTGGATAAAGGGCCTGATACATAAGCGTCTCGTATTGTGAGGAGGTTTCTTTCCCTGGAGTCCTAACCACCGGTAGCTTGGACCCTGTTCCCGATATCGGTGGGCTACTATTTTAGATTTTTTAATGTTTTTGTATAGAAATATTTAAAAATGTAATTAGTAGGTATATATAAATGAATATACTTTGGTAATATACTTTGGTAAACATATAGAGTTATGATGTTTATTTTAAGCTCAACAATGCTCGCTGTGACGCTGATGTGCATTGCCTGCGCTGCGTACTGGTGGTGGACAACAGTGCTAAGACTACCGAACCGCCATACTTGCCGGGGGCGTGGCCTATTGTAGGACATGCGCCTTTGTTTTATGGAGATGCCTGCAGTAAGTTATTTAGTTTTACTTTCCCTTTTTTTCGCGACCTGCACGTAGGTACAGAGTAGTAACGAGTGCCTTTATTCATCTTTACACAGATTTTACTAGTTTTTCTCTTAATTTTTATCGCAAGCCTGTGATTTCCATATTTCATCCATATTCGTCAGAACTGCTATTTATTTATTTATTTGATACTTCATACACACCAATGTACAGGATAGATTGTGGTAGTCGACCTTTTAGTGAATGCAGAGACAAATATCTAAGTATCTTGTTGATAAACTATTTTTTAATTTAATTTAAAACACTTATTTTTATTAGTTCGGTGTAGATTACTAGCCATTGCCCGTGACCTCGTACCCGCATAATCCGTTTTTCCCACTCCCGTATGATTTCCGGGAAATCTCTAGGTGCTCCCTTACATTCCCCAAGGAATCTACATACCAAATTTCAACTTTCTACGCCTAGTAGTTTCGGCTGTGCGTTGTCTGTCAGTCACTCAATCAGCCAGTAACGGAAGTATTTTATATTTAGGATTTCGTCACCATTATCTATGCTTGAACAACTTATCAAACGAAATAATCCGCATAATTGCTTCCGCAGATTTGTGGAATCAGTTTAACAACTTGACGAATCAGAGCTACGATTTGGGCGGTATCATTTCAACTAAAATTGGACCACGAACGGTGTATTGTAAGTATGTACATGTTAGTTTACTGTGGAATAAACTCATTTTAATTGGGTAGGAAACGTTAACAAAACTTAGTCCGTGGCTAGATAATACCAGCCACACGGGTCGATCTTCAAGGTTTAGCAACGCTTGCCAACCTTGTTCTGTAGATGGGTGACCATCTTAACATACCGAGTTTCCTCCGTGCCTCGGAAAGCACGTTAAGCTGTTGGTCCCGGTTGTCAATTATAGAACTTTGGCAGTGACTGCCAAAGTACTATAATTGACAGCCGTTACGGATAATCAGAAGCCAGTAAATCTGACTCAAGTCTTGCCATGAACTAATCGTGTTACCCAGTCAATGGGTTATAGAGGTCTGGTAGGCAGCCTCTCTACGTAAAATACGTGTATTCGTGAAGTCAACCCCAATATGGTTGGCAAAAGGCTAGGCAGATGATGAGGAAACGTTTAGGAAACATTTTCATATTTATGACTGCACCATTAACACAAATATGAAATTTACAGAAAACGAACTTCTGATTGTGGCTTTTCTCAACCTCCGGTTGGTGCTCAGTGGAACGCATACGTCCCACTTGCGGAACGTTTGCGTGAAATGGGAACCAGGAGGTTAACCAACTCCAGCCTGGGTGCCATATCATTGTCATTAACTCTTTCCATGAGTTATAGATGTGTCGTAGCTTCCCAAATTTTTAACACTAACATCAGTTGCTAATTTTTGTCGGCATGGTACGGTTGGCGCAGTCGTTGAGCAGTAGACTGCTGCGCTGCGTGTCAAATATTTGTATGGTCTATAGATAGTTATTCAGGGTCTGGCTGTTTGTGTATGTGAGTTTATATAAGTTTGTTAACACACCTACGAAACAGGAGAAAGTCTTAGTGCAAGACAAAGTTTTTTTTAAACAACAGATGATAAACAAAAACAATTGCACGACCCTTTGTAAAACGTACTTTATAAAATTTATCATAATTATCTGAGCATTATACCTTCTTTACTTTCAACAAATTTTTAGTGAATTGAATGAGTCTTTCTTCTTCCATCATCTGCCTAGCCTTTTCCCAACCATATTGGGGTCGGCTTCCAGTCAAACCGGATTCAGCTGAATACCAGTGTTTTACGTGGAGCGGCTGCCTACCAGACCACCGCAACCCATTAAATGGGTAACACGGTATTTCTTGGCAAGACTGGAGTCAGATTTACTGGCTTCTGCCTCTTCGTAATTACTGCCAAAAGATCTACAAATGACAGCCGGGACCAATGGCTTAACGTGCTTTCCGAGGCATGCAGGAAACTCGGTATGTTAAGATCAAGCGTCTTTCTCCTTCCGTACAGTCCATTAAAATACATGTAAAGGCTGTCTGTAAGAGATAAGCTTGTGCGGTAAACCGCTCATTGTGAACCAGTTTTTATAAATGTTAGTTCTGTGCTTACTCATGAGTGTACAAAAAAGAACAAAGTAAAGGATAATTCCAATATATGTGTGAAGTTGGAACCAAGTGCTACCCAGAATTACCATATAGTGCTCTGTGAGTTATTGTAATTATTGTCTCCTTATCTATGTTGTTGTAATTTAAAACATTATGTCAACACAGTATCTCTCAGTTTAGTAATCTGCGGAAACGTCGTGGATTGTATGTACATTAACCTTATTTTAATCTGTTGAAATATTTACTGTAACATACATGGTACAATTGTTTATTTTCCCTATATAAATAGTGCATTTTTCACAGGCTTAAACCAATCTTTAAACGGAGTGCTCTAAAATATGCCCGAGGAGTCAAGAGAAAAAATATGTTTTGTTTTGAATTATCTATTGGCTATGAAAAATTACCTAAATAGGAATTCTTCTATATTTAGGTAATTTTTTGGCTGTATTAACCTCTCGCGCGTTTCTCGTACACACGGGTGTACAGTTCGCGTCAGCGTGGCTTGCCCCTCTGAAGTTAGGTTTGAGTGAAGTCCGCGCAGGTGCAATCGCGTAAAAAAGTGTTACGTTCCTAAAATATTTTTTTGTTTATACGTATTATACTATAAACAAGTAACAAAGACTACCAGTAACAATAAAATATCAAAAAGTAGCACAACAAACACATACACCACAAGAACACAAATCAAACTGTAAGAAATAACCAAAATAAATCATTAAAAACAATAACAACCTGTAACACTTCGCATCCACAGTAGTAGTGCATCGAGCAAGCGGGACACGCTTATGCATCGAACTTATACGAGCGAGTGAGATGCCATTACACCCGCGCGCCGCGCATGCGCGAGCTACCCGCGCATGCGCGGTTGTATGCTTGTTGTCAAATTGACGTCCTGCGCAGCCGATTGCGGCGTACTTTGTGGAGGCAAGCTTGCGTGACGGGAACTGTACGAGAAACGCGCGAGAGGGTCTTGATTGTTTCCATACACATCATCATAACAACCGAAAGACGTCCACTGCTAGACATAGGCCTCCCCCCCCAAATGGGGTGTTTGCCATGTTCGCCACGCTTGGCAGGCAGTCTATACACAACCGCTATTAAAATAAATAATGCCTGGGTAAATACTGAAATCATTGATGAAAATTAATGTAACAAACTATGAGAGACATAATTTTTCTAATTATGTATCATTTTACGAGACCCAAGGGCTGGTTTTTACCTTGGAAAAAGGATTAGCATGGCCATCATAACATTGTACAGCTGCCAGCCTCTTGGGTACATTACCAGTGACCAGCTATACGAAGGCATTTTTCGATGCCATATTTTAGATTATTTTTAGGGTTCCGTACCCAACTGGTACCCAACGGAACCCTATTACTAAGCCTCCGCTGTCCGTCCGTTCGTCTGTCTGTCAGTGGGCTGTATCTCAAAAACCGTAATCTAGGTAGACACTTGAAATTTTCACAAATTGTGTATTTCTATTGCCACTATAACAACAAATAATAAAAATTAAGCTTTATGGTACGGAACTCTTCCTGTGCGAGTCCGACTCGCACTTGGCCGGTTTTTATCTAATAATTGGAAAAAAATATAACTTATTAAATTGTTTTAAAAAATAATTCTTCAATATCAATAGAGCTGTATTCAGTCCTGGGCGGCAATTGTTCCAGACCCTATCAATGTACTTTAAACAAGCGATTGATCCTTATTTTAATATAATTTATCAGTTGTCTCTGATCCGGACGACTGCTCCACGGTAGCAACTACGTGCTTGGAGAAGGACCCGTTTTACGAGTTTGCTGAACCATGGGTAGGCGATGGATTAATTACTGCGAGATGTGAGTAGCAAAAATTGACTTTAAATACTTAAAACTGAAAATACATGATTCCACTGCCCATTTTCACTTTAAAAACTAAAAAGAAGTCATTCGTCCCAAGTCACAGAGGTCAATTTGTTTTAAAAGAGCATTCATTGCAGATGCTATTTGGAAGAATCACCGCAAGCTCCTGAACCCAGCATTCAATCAGATACTCCTTGACTCGTTCATGGGCGTCTTCAACAGTCAGTCCAGAAAGCTGGTTAAAAACCTTGAAAAAAATGTTGGGAAAGGACTTTTTGATCACTGGACTTACATACGACACAACAGTTTGGAAACTATTTGCTGTAAGTGTTTTTTATTTCCAACATTCATTTTATCAAGACAAGAACGCCTTACGATAGAAAATGTTTTTTTGTTTCCAGTAACATCGCTTGGTGTAGACTTCACAGACTCGAATCTCAATAGCGAGTACATGGATGCGGTGGAACAGGTTTTGAATGCTATTGAGGAACGGTTCACAAAATTTTGGTGGCACAGTTCTTACACATTCGCATGGAGCAAGCTCAAGAAGAAACAGGATTCTTATCTGAAGATCCTGCATAATATGTCTAACACGGTAAGGAGACAGCGCCCTTAACTCTTTCTTCAACTGAAGGGACAGACCCTACCGATTGAATCAACAACCGCATAGCCATCATCAGCCGTTTTCATCTCTCAATCTTGCAATTTAAACTAAACTCAATCGAAGGCATTCTGTTTACCAAAAAAAGTGCACTGCTCCCCAGACTTGTAAAAATTGAATTGTGAATTATATCAGAAACAAAATAAATAGTAAACTCCGAAGTAAAGCCTTAAAACAATTCGCACCAACCTTAAAATATTACACAACCGTTAAATAAAGTAGGTAAACATGCATAAAATACAAGATTTTAAAAACTTCGCGTTAATTTTATTTACGCGAAGTCGGAAAGTTTTCATCCGGCCAGTGTACAACCCGCCTCGTAGGAGATCGTGCGATACCCCGTGACGGCCATCGCCCTCTGCGGTCTTTGCAGTATCGCAATGCTGCCGGCCGTCAGTTCAGAAGCCCTCACCAGGACCCCGTAAAGGCACGCACGATCGCACGATCTCTAAGTATAACCACCTACAGGCGGTACTCGGGCCCCCCAGATTAGGAAGCAGCGTTGCGCGCTCACCCGTGGCGCCCATTCACCTGGGCGTCAGCCGCCGAAAGAGGGAAGTTCCACTGGCTGTCGAGCACCAATCCTAGGTACTTCCAGGCACTATAAGGACCACGGATCTTTGTCCAAAGTGGCCAACATCTCTACCCTGAATCGCGTCTTTGACTCGCCGATGGCCAGCCACAGAGCCTATTTCGCCTCGCTTAATACCTTTTACCGCGTGGCTTCTTCTTCCGGAACTCAACGACGTCTCCTCTGGTATAAAGTGTACTGGCGCCTGACGGCCACCCAGATCCTGCGCATATCTGCGCGGTTTCGGCGGTCCACCAGTGCAACTGACGCCTTGTGTGTGCCGTCACATATGTGCGTCATCGACTTCCGGACCCAGGCCTGGATTATGGCGGCTTCCTCAAGAACTTCCCTGTCGATCTGCTTATACGACCAGAGAGAACCGTCCGTGTATGGGGCCGGTGGTCGGCCACCGCCTGCGATCTGGGTGAAAACGTTAAAACGGATATACCAATGATCTGGCACCCAGCTCGACAAGGAACCTCTCGAAGTCAGCGAGACTCCTGTTGGGCGAGAAATATGCCCCAATGGTGAAAATTCCCTCCACGAGAGCAGCCACCCAGCCGCGTCCTCGGGAGGGACTACCAAGAATCCCGCCAATAATGGCCACCAAACCGTTTAGGTCTCCGGCCCAGTTATCGCGGGGTGGGACAAATATGGCTCAGCGACCACCACCACGTAGATCGACCACTCCGCCATGCTCTGTAGCAATAGATCCTGAGCTTTGGAAGAGTGGTTGATATTCGCCTGGTGAAAACGGAATTATGCCATCATTTGCATTCCAATTCTCTGGAATGAGAGTTAGCTGCTTGGCTGCCAGGCTGTGGTAGGGGCGCAGGTCTTCCGACAACCCTACTCTTTCTGCTTTCGGCCGAGGGTTTCGGCCGGGGGGAGACGCGACTTCAGAATCTCTAGTCGGTCAGACACCATGTCCCCGCACTGCATCATGCAAATTCGGGCCACCCTCTCAATGTCGTGGTCCAACATCGCAAGTGCAGGCTGTGCCGAAAACACAGGGGTTGACGAATTCATGGAGCCACCTGCTGCTGCAAGCTATCCCTCTGAGCGACAAACTCCCGCTTGAGGTCCTTCAGCACCCATATTTATTTATTTAGTACATGGAGGACTTACCGCTACTAAAAACAAACAAAATAGGAAACAATATGATAGCTTCTTCGTCTCCTCCAAGGACGTGCAATTCAGGAGCACCCCAACCGCCTCTCTGATCTCCTCTGCCACCTCTTAAAGGGCCCGGGTGCCCTTCAAGTTGCTGGATTTGGTGGCAACCTTGAAGTCCACGCCATCCAACACCTGGCAGCTCAGAGCCTCTGCCGTTTGGCTTGTTCCCGGGCCTGACGGGCCATTTCAGCGACCTCGTCGGCCGCGAACGCTTTGCTCTGGGTACGCTTTGCGGCGTTGGCCTCAGCCCTCGTGCCCACGAGAAAGGCGAAGACTCCTTCCAGCTCCTCAATGGAAACCCCGGATGTAACCCCGGGATCGCTCTCCCCGCCGTTTCCCGGTATTGGGCCGTTTGAAGTGACCCCGAGCGTCGCGCCCCGGCAGAGTAGCAGAAGCTTCGCTCGCTGAAGCGTGTCCCTGGCCTCTCCACAAAGTCGCCACTTTTGCAGCCGGTAGTATCTCTTCTCTTGGAGAGACCCACCGACCCCACCCTGTCGGACAAAATTTCAGTGCGTGATCTTTTTCTCTAGAATTTGTCATAGCAGTGCATAAATTGAGCAACAGTGGTTTTTTAAGTGAAAACTTGTTTAGCGGCGTTGTGCACTTATTTTTGATGTGTAAAAAATATTAAGCTCGGGTCTGGACACGTGACCCTGATCGAAAATTCGTGAGACGGTCACGTGTAAGGACACGTGACCTGATCGAAAATTCGAAGCACAAATTCAATCTTTCTCTTCTGCCGGCACTCCCGGAGTGCAACCCGTTGTTTCTTTTTAAGTGTCCTGTTTGTTGACGGTTTGATCGATCGTGCATCGACCTGCCCAAGTGTACTTAGAATTTCCGTTACAATTAAACTTAAATAATTAATCAATATAGTAATACTGACGGTGCGGTCACGGCGCTGACGTTCCGACAAATAAATTCGATTTTTAAAGAAAAAAACTGACCCTACCTATCATATTTTATATTATTATTTTATTCTGATGATTAAGTCACAAATATGAAAAACTGGTTGCAGGTCCTTCAAAAAAGAAAAGACGAGATTCATGGAAATATATGCGCTGAAAGAAGTATTATCCCAGGTAGAGTTTGGCAACACTCCTTTTAATATCCCATCAACGAGATTTTCACTAAGTAAAAGTCAAATCATTTATTTCAGTATGAACACTCACTATTTTATATCAAAAGCTACTTGACCAGCGTAACTTCGTCTGCGTAATAGTTTTCATTACTGCTCCGCTCCTATTGGTCTTAGCTTGATGATATATAGTATAGCCTATAGCATTCCTCGATAGATGAGCTATCTAACACTGAAATAATTTTTCAAATCGGACCAGTAGTTCCTGAGATGAGCGCGTTTAAGTGAACAAACAAACTCTTCAGCTTTATATATTAGTATAGATTTAATTAAGTACCTTCCAAAATCCTATTCTAATCTGTGGCTCTTTGGATCTGGAGTATAAAACAAAGTCGCTTCCCGCTGTCTGTCCCTAATCTTTTTATCGTGAGGGCAGTAAGGTCTAACTACCCAACACCCAGTCAGAGTTTCTAGACCGCCTCAAGGGCCTGTGACATGGTTTATTTGACGACCGCTATTTGGCAGCCGGGACCACTGTAAACAAAAAACGGCGACGGTTCGTTCCTAAATTAAAACACTGGCATAAGTTCATAGAATAGTTTCAAAACTATCGCAAAATACAATCGTGCAATTGTCCGGTCATTGCTATGATATTTGTTCCCATTTTTTACTGTGTGTTTGTTGCTGTTGTATTTTGTCAGTGTTCAAGAATATAATTGTTTTCTATGGCTGCATCTCATTTCATATAAAGTTATTTGGTATATTTTCATATCTCACGTTTATTATATCTTGTGAACGTTATGTTCACAACCGTGAACATAACGTGAGGTATACCATTCAACTATTGATATAATTTCTTAACATATAACATTCATATATTCTAAAACTTATTTCGTTTAATGTTATTGGATATAAAGTTTATTTAATCGATAATCATTAGGTATATCGTTTAAAATCTATAATATTGTCTTAAAAATCAATAATTATGTCGTGCTACAAAAGTTAGTGACAAAAACGAATCACTGCAAAACCGACTTCATGTAGTCTCGTCTGCCCTACCCCTAAGGTAATTTATTCAAGCGTAGGCGTGGAGGGGCGAGGTGGACCGCGATCTGAGGAGCAGGTGGTTTTAACGCCCGCCCCCACGGCTGAGGCTTTCACCGGCCAGCAAGCCGCGACGATAAGCTCACGTGGGGCTGCCGGAGCCCTGCAGCGCTGGAGCCGTGGCAGATACCATGCCTGCTGCATGTTGCATGCTCTCTTGCATGCTTGCTTTTATGATGCATGTTTGCTCGCATGCCTCATGATTGCTTGCTTATTTGAATGCTGAATGTTTGCATACATGATGCATGCTTGGCAGGTGATAATCAGTTACTAGAACTAAATAAACTAATCAACATAATTAGAGTGGACTAAGTTATAATATGATTATAATATGCCATTCTGCTTTGTGTTTTTAACTAGGCGTTTTTATCATATTAGACTAAATGGGTTTTATTTTATTTGAGTGGTATATCTAACATTTTTAATTCAACGTATGATATGTCTGTAAAAATTGGATATTTAAAAATTATATTAATCGTTTATTATACTAATTGATCATTATATCAAACAAAATTTAGGGTCAGTTGTTATAATTATCTTGTAAATATTAGAAATTTTGTAATTATATCATATATTACTTACCCGTTTTCTATGTTTTATATTCTATCTATATACTAATATCTGAAGAGTTTGTTTGTTTGTTTTTTTGTATGATGCGTATATTTGTTGAGGTGTGTATACGGAGAGAAATCAGATGCGGAAGATTTATTTAATTGATGTTTATTCACTCATAACATATTTCGTTCAAGTACTTAGTTGGTATTAATATGCGCGTCTATAGTTCGCGATGGTACTGGGCGAACTGAGGGTTCGCGGGGCGCTGCACGTGATTGTGAATACAGAATCACTGTGTCAACGTTCCTACACTATTCCTCCCCTTTTTTTTTACGACACAATTTCATTATTTCATAATCTAATAATTACAAGACCAAATACATATTATAATTAGGTACTACGAGTTACAATGAATTTGCTTATACATCATTTAGTTGAACATGTTGTCACCTGATGCCTTATGTAGGTATGCGCGATTGCGCCCTTGTTATTTTTGCTTTAAACAATGCTATAATTCATTACACAATTATATTGTCACGCTGTTTCAAGTGGTACAAGCAGTGCTTTGACATATGAAACAATTGTTTTTTTTTTGCTTTCTTATTATAATAGTTCGGTTACCCATGTTTCAGGGTCCGTCTTGAAATTTAATCTTAACTAGAACTTAAAATATTAACAAAAAATTGAGGGTGGTCACCATGACGACATACTCTGCCATAAAAATAAATTTGCACTCCTTGGAGTCTGCAGTATTCGTCATGGTGACGCCGATGAAAATACATGCACACATTACATTTCTGCGTCACTTACACTATTACACATAACTTGATTTGAATGTACGCTGGACGATAGTTTTTGAGCGGGTTAACATTAGTTATTTTTATCTATGACATTAGTATACGACTTTGGTATTGGGTGATATTTGCGGTGGTTGTATAGTTTCCACTTTGATACTCGGTAAGGCTGTCGCACTTGCCATTACTTCTTTCTTTAACCATTTTCGTATGCCTTTGATACACCTTTGTTTCCCTGCATAGATTAATAACATGGCCACTAGTACTGTGGTCACTATCATAACGATGCCAATAATATTCAATTTGTTATCCACTTGAGCCACATTTACTGAGTTTTCCTTGATAATGACGTTTCCTTTGTCTGATTGGAACCCATTTTTTTTATTTAATGCACGTAGTATTGCTTCGCGACAAGTATTAGTTCTGTGTATGAGCTCTGACGCTAAGTGCTTATATGCAGTATAATTAACCTTAATTAAGAAAATGCTAATTTAACGATATTTCAATAGTCTTTTGCTTACACGTCCCGTTCGCGTTGTATATGTATTGTTACAGGGTTTCTGTACTTTTTCGCCTATTTTAATATCTGTTTTATCTACTACTTATTCATCGACTTTTTCTGATGGTGATTCGTTATCTGCTAATATGAACACGTAATTACTAGTGCTTAAATCTTTGTGTACAAAAATCTTGTGGGGTGACTTGCTTTCTCTGGCGGATGGTTTTAATCCATCAATCACATCCTTTATTTTGTTTACAAAGCTGTTGTCATCGTACGAATTCACGTTGCTAGTGTCATGAAAGTCACCTGGTAACCTAATATTACTACCATACAACATTTGTGCTGCGGTTACGCCTGTGTCTGACCTAATTGTTGTGCGTAACCCTAACATTGCCGTTGCCAATTCGTCTACCCAGCATTTGGTGTCTAGTCGTGCTTTTAACGCGGTTTTTAATGATCTATGCCATCGTTCTACTGCTCCATTACATTGAGGATGATATGGGCTTGTGCGCGTTTTCTGTATTCCCATTAAAGTCATTAAATCTTTACACAAATTACTTTCGAATTGTCTTCCCTGATCACTTGTGAGTTTAACTGGACACCCATAACGACTAATCCAACCCTCATATAATGTTTTAGGTACGACTTCTGCAGTTATTTCTTTTATCAGAAAAGCTTCTGGCCAACGTGTAAATCTATCTATGACTGTTAAGCAATATCTAAATCCTTCTGGTGAAGTTGGTAAAGGTCCTACAATATCTATATGAATATGTTCAAAACGCTTGCTACTCTTAAAAGTGCCTAGATCTGAATTAGTGTGTTTTTGTATTTTCGCTCTTTGACATTTAATGCAAGTTTTAGCCCAATTTCCTACATCCTTACTCATATTTGGCCAAAAATATCTATAACTTACTAGTTTTCTACTTGTATTTATACCTGGATGGCTTAAATTATGTATCGAATCATAAGCTAAACGTCGAATTTTTTCTGTTAAGTACGGACGTGCTGAAACTTCGCATACCACATATTTATCTGAATTGAATAAGGCTATCCGTTTCAATTTCAACACTACATTGTTATTTCCATTTGACTCGCGTTGCAATTTTGCTAGCTCGGCGTCCGTTTCCTGCGCAGTGGCAAGTTCTGCGAAATCGAGCGTCGTGGGACACGATATTGCTGCTATTCTAGATAATGTATCTGCAACTATGTTATCGTTACCACTTATATGCCTTATATCTGTACTGAGTTCGCTAATAAACGTAATTTGTCTAGCTCTTCGTGACGTTTCCCTATTTGTGCCTGTTTTGTCAAATGCAAACGATAAGGGCTTATGGTCTGTAAATATAATTAACTCTTGACCTTCTACCATGTTGCGAAAGTGAATTATAGCCAAATATATTCCTAATAGTTCTCTGTCATAAGTACTATACTTCATTTGAGACTCTGTTAACTTTTTAGAGTAGTATCCTAAGGGTTTCCACTTGTTATCAATGTTTTGCTGTAATACGGCACCTATACAAGTCTCTGACGCGTCGGTCATCAATGCTAAAGGGGTACCTGTCGTTGGATATGATAACAAGACTGCATTCTTTAAGTCTTCTTTGCATTGCTCGAAATTGCGTTCGGCTACTTTTGACCAGTTAATTTTAGTTTTATCTTTCCGTTTCAAATTTCCCAAATATTTGTTTAATTCTGTCTGATGATCAGCTAAGTGAGGTATGCTTGCTCTATAAAAATTTAACATTCCTAAAAATCTTCTAAGTTCCTCAGTAGTTTCCGGTTTAGGATAATTTAAAATTGCTTTTACTTTATCTTCTAAGGGTCTAATTCCCTCTATGGATACTTCATATCTTAAAAAGTCAAATTTTTGTTTACCAAAGCTGCATTTAGAGAAATTAATGGTTATGCCGTATTCGTTAAATCGTTCAAAAACTCTTTCTAAATGCTGTTTATGCTGCGTTTCATTATCTGATGCAATTATTACGTCATCAACATAATTAAATAAAAAATCTAAACCTTGTAAAACAGTATGATGCATGAAACGCTGAAAGGTATGCCAAAAGATAAGCCAAAAGGCATGCGCATGAATTTAAATAATCCAAAAGGTGTTATGACAGCAGTTTTTTCAATGTCATTTTCCGCGACAGGTATACAATTATAAGCTCGGTTTATATCTATCTTAGTAAAAATCTTCTTGTTAGTCAAAATATAAGTAAAATCATGAAGACGGGGCACGGGGTAGCGGTCCGGTTTAGTGATCGCATTAAAACGCCTATAATCTCCACATGGCCTAATATTGCCGTCCTTCTTGGGTACCACGTGTAGGGGACTTGCCCAAGCACTATGACTCGGCCTACAAATTCCAAGTTCTTGCATAACCCTAAATTCATTCTTGGCTTTTACGTACATGTCTGGTGGTAGCTGTCTCGCTCGTGCGTGCACTGGTGTACCTGTTGTCTCAATATTATGACTAACACTATGTCTAGGTGTCTCTTTGTATGAGACAGGCTTAGTTAATTCTGGGAACTTACACAACAATTCATAATAGTGGCAATTATCAGTAATGGTTTTCAGAGTGGGCTCAGTGGATCTAGAGAGATTTCCTCTCGAACTTAAATTAGTAACTTGATCGACTAGCCTTCGTCCATTCAAATCAATTATAACCAACCAACGGAATGCTCGTCTAAGATTTAAGTCCAGGTCTAAAACTTGTGTACCGTACGTATTGATCTCGGTACCGTTCGCAACATACAACTTATAACAGGCACTATGTGCGTTATCTTTCTTAAACACAATTCTGCGAGGTAGAACAGACACATTTGCACCACTATCCACTAAAAAGTTCAAACCTTAATTCCTGTCCTTGACACATAGACGGTGATTGACGTGCGCGCGGTCACAACCTCCGTCGCTGACTGTACCGACTCTAGTTTTCCGATGGCTTGGCATCTGTCTTCTTCCAGTTGCACGGTTGCACACACTTATTCGCCTTGTTGCGGAATTTGAAGTGGTAGAAACATAACCAGTTGGGGTCGTCTTCAGGTGCCATTGCGTTTCTTCCAGACCTCGAGCTGGATCTTGATCAAGATCGGGACGTCCGAGGTTTATCGTTTTGTGAACGACTTTTGTAACCGTTCTCGATGTTGCGTAATCGGTCGCTCAATTTATTAATTTCCGCCAGTACTAATTATCTCTGTCCGATGGGCCTGGTTTTTCTTTTACCCCAGCAACACTGTGTATTGGTGTCATCGTTTCAGCGACCTTGTCTGCAATGGATGCCAATTTTTCCATGTTTTCCTCGTCAGTAACTGCTAAAACACCACGTACTGATGGTGGTAAATGATTTTTCCACATTACCTTCAGTGTGTCATCGGTTACTTTTCCTCTGGCTAGGTCCCGCATTTTTCGTAGGAGGTGCGATGGTTGTTGATCGCCTAACTCCATTTCCCCAATTAGTTTCTTGATTTTTCGTTCCGCTGACTCTTTGTATAACGAAATTAATTTTTGCTTCAAGGTCTCATACTTCTTTTCTTTGGGTGGATCTAGTAGGATATCCGCGACTTGTTCCGTGACCTCGAGGTTCAATTTGGATAAGATAATCCGATACTTGGAACCGTCGGACATCTTCTGAGGGTTAATTATCGCCTCTGCTTTGGTGAACCACAATTCCAGTGCCCTAGGCCAAAAATCTTCGATCTTGTCGGTTATGGAGACGGGTGAGAGAAAATATTCGTCGGCAGTCGTTTTTCCTTCCATTTTGCCTGGTTACACGAGAGTTTATACACTATAGAACACGTTGAGTTGAGTTGCCCGTTCTCGATCACGTATACACAGTTTATTTCACTCCACACTGATAGATCACGTCGGGGTCACCAATTTTGTATGATGCGTGTATTTGTTGAGGTGTGTATACGGAGAGAAATCAGATGCGGAAGATTTATATAATTGATGTTTATTCACTCATAACATATTTCGTGGAAGTACTTAGTTGGTATTAATATGCGCGTCTATAGGTCGCGATGGTACTGGGCGAACTGAGGGTTCGCGGGGCGTTGCACGTGATTACGAATACAGAATCACTGTGTCAGCGTTCCTACAGTTTGTTTGTTGGAACGCGCTAATCTCAGGAACTCAATGGTCCTAATTAAAAAATTCTTTCAGTGTTAGTTAGCCCATTTATCGAGGAAGGCTATACATAATATACCATCACGCTAAGACTAATAGGAGCGGAGCAGACGAAGTTGCACGAGTCAACAAGTTCATAATATAGACCCAAAAACTTGACTCTAAAGTTGGCTATTTATTATTTCTTTATTATGTAGTCTGAATCAGCCTGTTTGAAAGTGATCTGTTATTCCTGTCTTTATTTTTACTGTAGTATCGATGTTTTCACAACGCACAAACGGGCATTTGTGCAATCTAGCTAGCCAAAATTATTTATCTTTCTTTATCATTTGGAAATGGCTCAGTTACTCATAAAACCGTAAATTCAAGTGTACTTTCACTGCTTATACCCAGTTATAGGACTAAGAGTATACCAAATACTGGTGTAGGAACAAAAGCATGCGCTCGAAAACAAAAACAGCATTTATGTACAAAATTAGTTTAATAACTCAGATTTATATTAAAAAAAAAATAACTATGACAATAGAAATTTTAACACTTAAAATATTAAAAATAAAAGGCCTAACATTCTTCAAATATTAAAATTTCTTACGTTGCCTTCATAAAATAAATTTTGTTTCCGCTTTTCACAAATTCTCCTTGAGAACGAGAGAGATGAGAGGATCTGATGTTAACAGCAGCATCTTGTCTAAATTTTCGTGCGAAATTTTGTCTCTGTAGAATGGTGGTAATGTTGTTCAGACAATTGCCCTATTGGTAAAAGGGCTGCTTCCATTTATTATAATAGAACCGTAAATTAGAATTGTATGCATAGTAGGCGTATTTTATGCCTACCTACTACAACATAAAGTTCAGCAGTCTTTCAAGTATTTTAAAATTTGCTGAATCTATTTTGTTCAAATGCATTCAAGAATCGATTCTTGAATACATTTGAAGAGGGTTGCGCAGCATAGATTGTTTTGACTCAGGACTAGACGCACGTTCTCGGTTTTACGTCTTTTCCTTCGTTCACTAGCTTCTTCGAAAGTCTTTTTAGGTCCACCCGCTTATGTCGGTATTTGAAGTAGTTTAAACACTCCACTTAACCATTTTTCATTGGTTTTCGCAAAATAATCAGTTCTATGTTTTGTTGCTATCCACTGATTCTTCATACTGATTGTTAGCGTGTTAATTTACGCTTTATATCTGAAACTTGTTCTTTAGATTATCGTTTATGTGAAATCAAGTAATTTTCAACAAATTCTAATAGACCGCTGAAATTGAGATTATTTTGCGATCTTATCAGGTCAAATACTTCTTTTCGAGTCATTATAATACTTCCAAAAGGTCCTGAAATAATAAAAACTAAATTAATCATAAGTTATATTTTTTCACATTTTCGAGTTACGATTTAAAATCGTTCCAGATGGCGGAGTAGGAATTAGTTGGAACCTATTTTTACATATATTTAAAATGAAATATCTATATTTTAAGAATATGTAAAAATCGTAGCCGGGCAATGCCGGGCACTAAAACAAAAAGTCTCTGTAAACTTCTTTTGCACGAAAAATTTAATTAAACAAATCGCTATTTTTAAAATGGCGAAAACTATTCTAACGCGATAATAAAATGAAATGTTTTAGCAATTTAAGCTAAATTGAATTTATTCACAACACAACATAAAATAACAAACAGTTTAAATATGGGTATTAAAATTTCGAAAACCAAAAACCACCTTGAGCAATGTCTGAGTTCCGAGTGAGGTTATCCTTTGTAATTTGAGGTGGGTGAAATAAAAAGTATGGGGTTAGGTCGGTCAACTATCTGGCTTATCTAGAAACTATTTTTTTTTTATCTGAGCGTAATTCTGAGAATTGTAATTTTGCCCAGCTATATGACACAAATACCCGTTTTTGCGTCGTTTCATTTCATGAATCATGAGTCTTGAAGCGCCAAAGTTAATCTTATATTTTCAGGAACCAAATTCAAAGCCTTCTTAGACTTGCTCCTTGAGCAGTCAATTGAGACTGGAGTGTTTAACGACAAAGAGATCAGAGATCACGTGGACACTATGCTTGTCGCCGGACATGAAACTACGGCAAATGTTCTCATGTTTACTCTGGTACTGTTGGGGTCTTATCCTGAAGCTCAAGAGAAAGTATTTACTGAGTAAGTGAATACTCAACCAATTTATATCTAATTGAACTGACATATCTCGCTTGACCACATGAGTAACCGCGCAGAAAGGTTTTAAAAATCACAAAACTAGTAAGAAATTGCTATCATCATCAACATCATCATCATATTAGCTGAAATACGTCCACTGCTGGACATAGGCCTCCCCCAAATAGGGGGTTTTGCCATAATCGCTACGCTTGGCAGGTGGGTTGGCGATCGCAGTGTATGGTGTTGAATTTTACAGAGAACGCTGCTGCCCATTCTCTGGCGAGTCCCTTAGTCGCCTCTTACAATACCCACGGGAAGTGATGGGATGGTATAATTATTTTACGGCACCATACGGCACCGGCCTACACCATACATAATTATCGCTATCATGTTTTTTTTTTATTTTCTCAATAATTTTAGGATACAAGAGGTATTGGGGAGAGATAGAGACGTGGAGAAGACGGATGTGTCGAAGCTGGTATACTTGGAGGCAGTTCTCAAGGAGAGCTTGAGGGTCTTCACCATAGTGCCACTCATCGCAAGAAAACTTGATAGAGATGTTAAACTAAGTAAGTTGATACAATAATTCACAAAATCAATCGTAAAAGTTATGTTGTTTCCCTTTAAAAAACCTTCACCAGATTGCCGGAACATTGAAAAGACTTTTTAACTCCCAACAAAGTCAAATCTTCTAATTTTTTTAAACTTTTATTAATGTTTCAGAAAACTACACTCTCTTTGCTGGTCGGACTTGTGTCTTAGTTCTGGACGGTCTCCACAAAAACCCAATGTGGGGTCCAGATAGGATCGAGTTTAAGCCTGAACGGTGGCTGGAACCTGGCAAGCTGCCTGATAATCCCAACGCGTTTTCTCCCTTTGGTTTGGGAAGACGACATTGCATAGGTAAGAGTGAACTGCGTGGACAGCGAGCATAGCGGACGGCAAGCAGTGCGGACAGCGAGCATTGGGTGGCTCGCCGTCTGATCAGAACCAGGCCCGGGTCCACGCGCGCCTCAAAGAGCTGTCAGCATAAGGAGGAGGCATTTGATGATCTCCCATTCTTAAAAAAAAGAGTGAACCACAATCTTTTTAGGGTTCCGTACCGAAAAGGTAACCAACGGAACCCTATTAATAAGCCTCTACTGTCCGTCCGGCGTGCGGCCGTCCGTCTGTCTGTCAGCGGGCTGTATCTCATAAACCGTTATAGGAAGAGAGTTGAAATATTCACAGATTATGTATTTCTGTTGCCACTATTTCTTTTTTTACTATTGATAGGCACGCGCTTGACCACCATCTCACCTGATGGTAAGTGATGATGTGGTCGAAGATGGAGCACGCTTGCCTAGAAGCAACCTATTCACTCTTGACTTAAAGACTCTTATTGTACAAAAACATGACGATGACAATCCCATCGTACCTTATACTAATGACTTATCCTAATTATAAATTACAATTAACGCTTTACTTAAACTTAAAGGAATCCGAACTTGGTGAAGCTAGAATACTATGAAAGGAACCAACATCGACATAATTTACATTAAATTGGCTTGCTAATTGTTCTCTTTTGTTTGCGTTGCGCACACATTCCATTAAAAAGTGTTGCACGTCGTCAATTTTCCCAAAAATGTCACAATTAGGTGAGTCAACTTTTCCCATCAGGGATGCAAAACATCTAGTAGGAATATGTCCGGAACGCAATCGACATGAGGTCACTATTAGATATTTACTCAGTTGAGTACTGGTGAACCACGGGACATGAAGAGGTTCGCATTGTATACTTTTGTACCATATTCCCTTAGATTTAGATCTTTCATCAAAGTATTCTTTAAATTTTGTGAAACATTTTGATTTGTAAATAGTTAGCATTTCCGAATAGTTAGGTAAAATAATTTATTCAAGCCATTCGGATATAGCTTGCTTTGCGAATTTGTCGGCCTTTTCATTTCCTATCAGTTCAATGTGGGATGGAACCCATTGCAGTGCCAAGGTTATGTTCTTTTCGCTGGCTAATTTTATTTGTTCTAGTATTTTATATGCTATCAATACACCTCTGACACCAGAGGTGCATCGAGCAGTATGAAATAAGGCACTTTTACTGTCTATTAAAATAAGTATATATCTTTCCCCTAAATTAACTGCATAGGACAAAGCCTGTGACACTGCAAGTAGTTCCGCCGACATAATAGAGAAATATTTATTTAGTTTGTAAGTTCCATGATTCTTTGTGAAAGGATCATAGTATGCCGCAGCAACGCCAGCAAGTGATTTAGATCCATCGGTGTAAATAGTAAGAGTAATATTAAGAGTATTTTGAATGCAACTCCTGCAACACCTCAACTTTTAGCGAATGGGTTAAATATTGTGACTTTACTTCTTTAGCGGCATTCAAATTATACTGTAACACATTTTTTAAATTGATATTGAATATCCAGGTGTCTAACTTAAACTTTTCAAGCGGATAAGAGGAGGCCGACTCATCTTGTTGCATTTCATTAATAAATAATAATAATTTATCTCACACAAAAACAACATTTGCATCATAAAACTATGAACATATAGGCTTATAAGGTACAAATATATTGGTAGGTACTCTGACTCCTAAACTAGGTGTAGGCCTGTAACTTAGAAGTCAGTAATTCTCCGTAACAAACAAAGCCAAAGATCATATTAAAAGTAGGACAATTCAAAATTAGGCAAGTGGTGGTTAAAAACAGAAACTAAAACAAATATAATGAGAAAAACTAAAATATATGGTGAGTGTGTGTAGGTGTATGTGTAGTGTGTGAATTTGTAGTGAATAAATGTAGGTATAAGTAAAGCATATACAGTCTATGGACAAATTAGAATAAAAGCATCAACACCGCGAGATACCCAGCAGAATATCCTCAGTATTTTCATAATTTAACGTCTGAAGGTAGTCTCTAATTAAGGTTTTGCACTGACGTTTAAGACATGAATACATTTTTATTTTTTTGTTTAATAGGTTATAAATTATAGTGCTTATAACATAATATTGACGTTTGGCAAAGGCAGTTCTATGGCGTTCGGGTGGGAAAACATTATGCTTAAGTTGGCCAGTGGGTTCCTCTAGTGGACGCGTTGAGTGCTTGCGTAAGGTACATAGGAGCACATAAAGTTGCCTGACAGTGAGAACCTTGCAGTCGGAATAGAGCTGTACAGTGGAATACCTTCGTGGACGAGAGAACATTACTTTGAGAACAGCTCTCTGGGCTCTCTCAATGTGGATAAATACATTTTGTGTGGCACCACCCCAAACAGAAAGGCAGTACGTAAGCACGGACCGGCAAAGGGCAAAGTATACAAGTTTTAGTGTCTCACTATCAGCAGAGCTACGTAGCTTCTTGAAAACGTATATGAGTTTACGTATTCGTGACGTGACTTTGACTATATGCGGGTGCCAGTTAAGATGCTGTTCGATAAGCACTCCCAGGTATCTCACGCATGGGGATCTAGTAAGGGAGAGGCAGCAACACTGCGTTAAGGAATCACAAGCGTGAGATGGCAGGATCAGGGAATTTGAAGGACAAAGATTTGACCTAATAGCAAATGGAACATATACCGATTTCTCAACGTTTAAGGTAAGCAAATTATCAGAAAAACATTTCATCACAGAGGACAGGGCAACCTCGGCGTTATGATATGCCTGGGGCCAGTCATCACCATTTATGACAAGGGCAGTATCATCCACGTATGTATAGATCTTACAATTGTCATGGGTTAGTTTGCAGAGATCATTAATATAAATGAGAAAGAGAGTGGGCCCCAGGATGCTACCTTGCGGAACGCCGTATGTGATTGGAAGCTCATCACTTACGTGTTTGCCGATTTATACCTTTGGCGTACAATCACTGAGATAATCTGCGAAGATTTTTAACGCGAGACCACGTATTCCGATACGCTCCATTTTGTTCAATAAGGCTGGGGCAGAAACGGAGTCAAAGGCCTTTGACAGATCCAAGAAAATACCCAGGCACTTGCGCTTACCATCCAACATCCTATCTACGTGACTAGATAAATCCATAACCGCGTCCTCGGTACTCACTCCTTTTCTTAACCCGTATTGGTTGTTGGCTAATATATTGTTTGCACCGAGAAAACTAGTCAGGCTTTTGTTCAGAATTCGTTCCATGATCTTGGACATGGCTGTTAGAATTGAAATTGGGCGGTAGTTATTGACATCGTCTCTGCGCCCAGACTTATGAATGGGGTGAACAACTGCTTTTTTAAACGCCGTCGGGAAGACACCAGCACCAATACATAAATTGCAGACGTGTGTAATAATTGGAACTAATACACATCTAGAACCCTTTAGTAACTTAGATGGTATCAAGTCTAAGCCGGTAGCGCAATTTGTTCGAAGACCTAAAATAATTGAGTCAACATCGTTTTCAGTTACCTCAAGGAGTGCCATTGATCCTGACGACTCAGAAACTGCTGTAGGTTTGGACCTAGTTGAGGGTGCTTTAAATTTTGACGCCAATTAGCAAAGAAGTTATTAACGTGATTAAGCGAGGATTTAAGGCTATTCAATAAATGTAATAGATCAGAAGAGGGAGAGCACTGGGTTTGAAGATCTGAGATTTTTTTGATCATGTTCCAAGTAGCCTTAACATTATTTGCTGCATTGTGAAACTGTTCTTTTTCATATAACCTTTTAAGTTTTCTCAGGAGTGAATTGCAAAAATTGCTATCGATATCATGTAGGTGATTTTTAATATTTCATTATTTTGTGACTTTTTGAGTTTGGCATGCATGCGGTCGCGGTGTCTTATACAGCGAGGGAGCCCAGGAGTAATCCAGGGTTTCAAATTGCGTTCTCTTTTTGGAACTGAAAGTTGATGTGTGTGCTGTATGACAATGGAGGAAAGTTGACTTACTAACGTATCAGCAGCATCATTAGGATCCAAAATAGTCAACAAAGGAGACCAGTCATGGGATTTGATATCCTCAATAGCCAATTCGAAATCTATTTTAGACCTAGTACAGTTACCATCCCTGTTCGCAGTTTTGGTTTCCAGAAATAATAGCAGCGGTCCGTGGTCTGTAATGGATGACTCAATAACGAAAGTCGTGGCGGATTGATTAGTTTTGAGTAAAATGTGATCCAAACAGTTAGCGAGCCGTGTCAGAAACAGATGAGCTGGGAGAAGTCCGTTAGAGGCAGCGCAAGTTAAATACTCCTCCGAGTGCCTATCAGTATTGTCGATTTTAATGTCGATGTTCATGTCGCCGATCAGAACCACGGTGGGAGTGGTCATTCTGAGCACGTTATCGAGACTATCTATAAAGTTATTAATGTTTACAAAAGAAGGTGAGCGATAGATGACCACTATTGTAACATCTTCTATGCAATACACAAGACAGTTTGCATCATCAAAATATGGTTCCTTAACGTCAACTTTAATAGACGATTTGACGTAAATAGCACAGCCATCATTTTGATTAAATGTCCTTTTAGTTGAGTATGACGTATAACCATCCAAGGTCGGGAGGTGTGAAAGTTTGCTAAGCCAGCACTCAGTGAGCACGAGCACGTCACACTGGAAACCCAATAATCGCATCAGCACAAGAACTTCATCAAAGTTTTTAGTAATGCTTCGAATGTTTAAATGTAATATTTTTAAACCTTTTGATTGATCCTATATGAATTGTAAGCAGCTCTCAGGCTGACACTTGAGTGATTTGGAAACATGGAGCGCGTCTATTTCGTTATTAATATTGTCTTGATTAGCCATTTGTAATTAAAATATACAGAATGAGAAAAACTTGAAAGGTCGTTTGAATCATTAGAATAAAGGTAAGCATATTTTCGCGGAGTGTTGCAGACTTATGAACAAAAATATTTATGTACAGTAATGTTTGATCTATTGGAGTTTTACGGTATGTAGCAGTTCCACGGGTATATATTGTATTCACGTATATATTGCTGGAATAAAGTATTGTGTAGTTGGGTATGCGGGTTTTAGTATGTGTTGTTTTGTTGTATGTGAGGTGTACAGAGTGAATGTGGATACGAGTGTGATTGGTGTGAGAGTTAATTTTGTAATACTAATTAAAAATATACAAAAAAAATACATGAGAAAAACAGTAGGTACAAAAAATATTAGCTTTATAAGATAGTCAAACGATGGCAACTTGGTTCATTGGTGGACTAAGACATTTTTCTGAGCGAACAAGTATCTGTTTGTCTCCCTCTATTTTGCGAAGAAATATATTGCCGTTTGAGATCCAACAAAACTTGAAGGAATATTTGGAAGCGAACTTTCTGGCTTGGTAGAACAGCTTTTTGGTGCTTGCTGGAAGATGATCAGATATGTACACCGGTTGAAGATCACCAGACAAACCCACGACTGTGGTGTTTAGTTTGTCATCTTTTCCTCTTCCTTTGTTGTACGCACGCATGGCAGATAATAATGTCTGCTTGGTTTGCATAGTAGTGAATTCCGCAATAATTGGCCGCGAGGAAGTTGAGGTAGCAGATTTATTTGGAAGGCGATAGATATCACGAAGCTCGGTTTCATTTATGTGCACACCAACAGCTGCACCTGCCCCAAACACCGTTTTTATTAGAGTGGAGCTAGATTCAGCACTTGTTTGCGGGATGTTACGCAATTCTACGGCAGAAGATTTCGACTTGTGCTGGAGATCTACGATTTTCTGTTCGAGAGACTCAATATAGTTCTGCTGTTCGCGGCGCTCTTTCCTCAATAATTCCACCTCCATCTTCAGATCTTCGAACTTTTTATTAAAGAATTCAATCGACTGGACGATACCGACATTTGATTTACATATATCTGAGTTAGATGCCTGAATTTTACTGTTTTGGGTTTTTATATTCCTTATATCCGAAGAGAGCTGGGCCATAACCTTTTTTTGGTCCGCCAGTAATTCTGCAACTCGAACATCCTGCTCTTTTTTCCACTTTTCGAGTATGTCTTGTGTCTGTTCAAGTTCTTGCGAACCCGTATCAGCAATAGCGCCCCTAGGCGAGTTACCATGTCGCGGACTTTTATGTCGATTTTGTTGTTGACAAAGTCGCACGCGCGCCGTGGTGATATCAGGCTCTGAACGAGTTTGAGATTGGATTATATTGCTCGCCGGTGATCTAGGGGTTTTGGGCGGGGTGCGTTGTACCGTAGCCATAATCAACAACTAAATCAAATCGGCAAGTTGAAGGCAAATATTAAAAATACACAGGCTAACCGGTATAATATTACGGAAGAACAATAGGCATCATGCAGCACTCGAGCGTAGCCGATACAATTCTCGTAGCAGTTTCGTAGCACAGGGGCGCTGCGTAGCAGCGCGCACGGTAGGAGCGTAGCAGCGGTGACAGTCGCTCGTAGCGGATCGTTGTTTTGAGATGTGCATTAACCGTCTCGGTGGCACAACACGTAAGCGGTCCGGTCACTCCACACCAGGGCGGCGGTTCGAGTCCAGCGAATCGCGACCAATTTTTCAAATTTAATTTGGCACGACAATAACACTGCTATTTACGTCTCTTTCTAGGACTACCCAGTAGGAGGGGTCATCAGGTAAGTTCAAGCAAGGTGTGACAAGGAATTGATTTTAACTGCGATTAACCAATCACACACTTCGATGCACTGACAAGCAACACACGTCCACTAAGTTCAACGTCAAACGGAGGAATGATATATTATAACATTCTACTAACATGGGTTTCTTTTTGTGAAATCGGTATCTATTATTGCATAAACCATTCAGTTCTCTTAAAACCTTTGTATTTACATTTACAGTAAAAGATTTAGTTTTTGAGTAGAATTTAAACGATAAATGCACTCTTCTAATATGGAGAGGAGGTATACCCAATTCGCTATGGCGAGCGAATTGGGCGTGCATAGGAGTAGACTTGAGAAGCCCACCAATAACGCGAAGTGCCTAATTTTGGAGTTTGTCTTACTATCGGTGTCGTATAAATAACTCCCATAATCTAATCGGCTTCTAATAAGGGCTATATATATCCACGCATATGTTTAGGATGAGCACCACACGAAGGGCCTGCCAATAACTTCAGTGTACTTAAAAACTTCATCGCTTTTTCGCTAGTTTCATTTATGTGCTTTCCCCATCGCAAAGATCTATCCAAACAAATGCCCAGATATCTGACACAGACAGTTGAATCTAATGCTGAACTTCTAGCTGTACCCTCGGCAATTTACGAGTCCTACCAAATATACAATATTTAGATTTAGTAGTTGAGAAATCTAATCCAAGCTGTTCTAATATCGATGATATGGTCCGATGATGGAACAGGCTTGGCGGAATTAAATTGTGCAATTTTGTCGCAAATTCCCCAAAATGCAACTGATAGAAAACCCACAAGCTAGCAACTCGTCGTCGATGCTCAAGACTTTGGAGCTTCGTCGCAGCGAGCCTCTCATTGCCGACGATCCTCATGATCCGTTTCTCAATTGACTCAAGGGCATCAAGCTGGTATCTGGCAGATCTATCCCAAAGTTGAGAACAGTATTCCATACACGACCGAACTTGCGCTTGATGGAGTTTGAGCAGCTGTTCCGGCGTGAAGTACTGTTTCACTTTTGCTAGGATCCCCAACTTCCTTGCAGCCACTTGAGCTTTTGCCTCTATGAAAGGGCCAAAATTGAGAGTAGATGTTAATGTAACCCCAAGAAGCTCAAGTTGGTCGATTATTGGCACGGTTGCACCTCGTAAAGATGGAGCTGGGTGGAATTGGCTCCTTTTGGCGGGAAATAGACACGCTTGGGTCTTAGCAGCATTGAACTTGACCAGATTGGCATCACCCCATTCAAAACGCCTGCAAGGACACATTCAAGCGCTCAACCATTGCCTCCCGGCGAGATCGGATCTGCGACCCATCCGCTCATACGTCGGACACGTATCTCTCAGCAACAGTACCGGGTTTAACAAATCATTAATATGCAGCAAGAACAGTGTTGCCGAAAGCACCGAGCCCTGAGAAATCCCGGCATTAATATCCAGCAGTCCAGACGAGCAGCCATCTATGACCACTCGGATAGACCGATCCCTCAGGAAATCTGCGATTCAATCACACAAACCGGCGGGCAGACCGAAGGAAGGAAGCTTACTAATAAGGCTATCGTGTCAGACCCTGTCGAAGGCCTTCGAGATGTCAAGGGAGACCGCTAGTGCCTCCCCATGTTTCTCTATGGCTTCACTACAGATGTGAATGGCATATGCTAGAAGATCAGATTGACCGATTTCGGCGGAACCCATATTGTCGGTCATTAAGGATATCATTCGCTTCTAGGTACGCCAGAAGCCCGCACGCGTTCCATAGTCTAACAGAATATGGACGTTACCAAGATGGGTCTATAATTCGACGGGTCAGCTCGACTACCCTTTTTCGACACTTTTCCAGTCTCAAACGAAAGGCGACATAGGCGTGTTCGTGCCTAGTTCACGTCAAGGTTGCACAGTGCCCTACGGACGTTCTTCTGATGAATGTGAATGTTCGACATACTCGTACTCGACTTACATTCACCAGGAGAAGCAGGGGGCCTCGCGCTACCAGGATCCAGGCGCGAAGATTCCGCAAACATGGAAGCAAACAAGTTCGCTTTCTCCTCAGCGGAGTGGGCCAGCATCCCGTCGAGTCTCAGCAGTTGTGGTAGTGAGGGGCGGCAGAAGTTCGATTCGACCGATTTAGCCAGAGCCCAAAAAGCCTTAATACCTGCTGGGTATGAAGCAAGTTTGCTCCTTATTCGGCCAATGTGGTCAAACCGTGCCCTCCACATCACCTTCTTGCAGGACTTGGCAGCCCTGTTGAAGGCTCTCTTCTTCCGAGTCACGTCATTTGCTTTGCGCGTACAAGCGTCGACCCATGCTAAGTAAGCCGCGTGTTTAAGCGCATCAGCGCGATGGCACTCGGCACCAAACCATGGACGAGCTTCGCCAGACATTGTTATGTCATGCCAACAAATAATAAAAATAAAGGTTTATGGTACGGAATCCTCCGTGTGCGAGTCCGACTCGCACTTGGCTGGTTTTTTTGCTTATAATCGGCATATTTCATAACCTTATCTAATATATAAAATCTCATGTCACAATTTTTGCTATCGAACTCGCTCTGAAACGTCTTGACTGATGTTCATATTTTTTAGGGTTCCGTATTTAACGGAACTCTTAATAGAGTTGAACTTGGTGAAGATTTGATGAAGAACTTCAGAGGTAGGCAACGGAACTCTTCAATAAATGATTGTAAATGGATTGGGATTGCTGAAATCACACGTGTGTTTATACCAGTTCATAACATAACATCACACCGGTACGCTGTAAATGGTTACGCAGCTACCACTAAAAAGTGAAAAATGAAAATATAACCGACTTCCAAAAACAAAACACTACAGGGTATAAAATAACTTTAATTTCGAAAATCGGTGTCAAAAAAATTAAAAATAACCAAAAACACCGACTTCTGAAATTATGTATTCGGTCTCTGGCAACTCCTTGTCGAAGTTCCAGCAGTAGTCAGCAAGTATAAAAGTTTCCCATTTTCCTTGATATCACCGCTCTATCGCGGTCATGTCCTGTTGAGACCGCTCCCCATGCTGCATGCATGCTGAAAATTATACGTTGTGTCACAAACTAACCTGTGAAATTTGTGTTAGGTGACTTGTTATTCGCCAGAAAATTTTTGGTCACTTTCATGAATGAGATACACGCCACTTCTTTCGACTGCATTTATTCATTATTAAAATTCTTCATCCTTAATTGGTTTCATAATGTTTCGGCCTACGAAAATACTTGCATTTTATTTTTTCGTAACTTGAAAAGGAAACTTTTTACTAAGGAACAGCAAATAAGGAAAATTTTTGTTTAATGCTTTAAAAGTTTTTAATGGGCACCAATGTAATATGCAGAAGTGGTAAAACATTTTTTGGGTCTGTAAGTAGTTGGTATTAAACATGTTTTCTGTCCTGGTATGTAATTTGTTGGTTAAGCAAAAAAAAATATTAAGCAATAACAGTCGGTAATGTGATTCTTAGGGCCCTCGCCCACGGGCGACTTTTTGTAGCGATGCAGTCGCGATGCTCTCGCGGGTAGCATCGATACAGACGCGAAGCAGTCGCTAGCTGTGTGCCCGCGCCCACGGGACCAGATTCAGTCGCGATGCAAACGCGATTCGGTCGCGATTCGGTCGCGATGCAAACGCGATTCGGTCGCGATGCAGTTACGATACAAAAATACCTTGGATCAGTACAGTTGCAAGATGGACTCCGTTGAGGCAACATTAGTCACGTTTTCTTTGGTGCTGCTTTTACGTAATCAGCCGAAGCGTAGGCAACGGAAGCAGCGTCAATATTGGATGCATCCATTTAATACCCATGCGTCCGACGCGGTCGCGCGTTTGTATCAATACAATCGCGATGCAGTAGCGCAACGCGGTCGCGCGTTTGTATCGATACAATCGCAATGCAGTAGCGCGTTGCAAATGCGACTAACACGCGTTAGAAGTGATGCTGTCGCGCGTTTGCTAAACGCGCGACTGCATCGCTACAAAAAGTCGCCGTGGGCGAGGGGCCTTAGGGTTTCGCGAAACGATAGGCTGCGCAACCACTGGCATTTATTTCATAGACCAATCTAGCTTTTATGATAGCACGTAGATAGTATACAATAGAGAGGCACCCTAAATATGACAATATTTTTCATGTCCCTCATAAAAATTTTTAGATTTTTTTACGTATCGTTTCCTCGGTGCACCCTTTAGTAATAACAGACGCACAAGTTGAGTTACAGATTGCAGTTTTGTACTATAAACTTTTATTACTGGCAGGTAAAGTCTACGCCATGATGTCGATGAAGACGACGCTCGCTCACGTGGTGCGGAGCTACAGGATCCAGGCTGATCACACCAAGATACGGCTCAAGACTAGTGCCGTACTGAAGCCTGATAACGAAGGATATTTTATTAGCATTGAAAAACGAAGCTAGAAAAATATTGGCCTATGAATCCCAGAATCTCATCACAAAGTGCATCCTTACAGCGATAATAATCAATTTTGTTAGAAGGCGCATGTTAATCAACACTTTTTGGACTTTTACACAATTTGTATACGCTGGTAGACAGGCTTTTTGTGTAAGCTTTTCGGATGCTGTTATCATTTTATTTTATTTCATTTTACTATATTCGGGAAAATAAACAATTATAAATTTTTTCTTACTTCTAAGAAAACAATTTAGTAGGTTAACGTACAATCAACAACGTTTCCACATATATTATTACTACTCGTAGTATAATTTACTAACATACAGTATGGATGAGAAGTGGGGTTAATCTTAACATTAAGTATACAATATTATTAATTGGTTTTGAGTGCAATAACCAATTCTTTTTAAAAACATTGTGAGACAACGCAAATATATCTATCTTAACAAAATGTTGGTTGTAAATTTTGACTATCTGTAGAGAGGCGCCCGCTCACCCGCATACCCGCATTAGCACGACTGGTGGTTGTAGCAAAGAGTGGGTGAGCGCATGCCTTACGTTTTACGAGTATTATAGTTCTGGGCACGATATAAAATATATTACTGTCAAGTTCAGGGCAATCAAACTTGTTGTGTATCAATCCACGAAGCATCATGGCTTGGAGTAACATACGCCTTGAATGTAGTGTCAGTAATTTAAATTTCTGCAATGACTGCTCGTTTGGCAGACACTCCAAGTGACATTTAAACTGCAATATTTTCAAAAACTTACGCTGAATTCTTTTCAGTGCTTGATCATATTTTGCATAGTAAGGGTCCCATATCATACACGCATACTCTACTTGTGGTCGTATTAAAAAGGTAAAAAGATGTAGGCAGATATGTGACTGGGCGTTTGAAATTGCATGACGTTCTCATAACAAGATTGTACATTTGGGAAGCTTTGACTATTATCTTTTTAACCGACTTCTTCAAAAAGGAGGAGGTTCTATGTTCGGCTGTATGTATGTTTTTTTTTAAAGTATGTTCACCAATTTCTCCGCCAATTCTGAACCGATTTCAAAAATTCTTGTTTTATTCGATAGCCTATACTCCTGAGGTGGTCCCATTATCACCATGTCAGAATCTGATGATGGGATCCCATCAAAATCGAGGGAAACTCTCAAATTTTATAAGCACATACACTGTTTTTCATGAACTTTCTGACGCAATTCAGTTATTTGTGGTTGGTAATCATCATCTTATATTGCTGAGCTGATGTTGGAAGGTATAAGTCAGGATCTGATGATGGGATCCCATGAAAATTGTTTATTCAGCGATATTTTGCTAATTTATTGTTAACCGATTTGGATGATTCTTTTTTTGTTTGGAAGAATATTTTCTCGGATTGGTTCCACTTAAATTTGGTGAAGATTTGATGAAGAACTTCGGAGGTAGGCAACGAAACTCTTCAATAAATGATACCAAATGGATCGGGATTACTGAAATCGCATGTCTGTTGATTGTTTACACCAGTTGTGGTTTTATTTTTAATGGTACCTGCGTACCACTAAAAAGTGAAAAATAAATAAAAAAAAAACCAACTCCCAAAAACAAAACACTACAAAGTAAAAAATAACTTTAATTTCGGAAGTCGGTGTTCAAAAACGAAATAACCAAAAACACTGACTTATTTTTTTCTTTGTAGTGTTTTGTTTTTGGAAGTCGGTTTTATTTTTTTGATCGATGTGTAAATTAAGATGAAGTTTGCAATCCAAAAGTACACCCAGATAACAAATTTGGGTTTCTTTAATAAGGAGTTCATCGCAGAGACAATAATTGTAGTTCATTTTTTTATATTTGGTAAAGTTAACATATTTACGTTTGGTGATACTTAATTTTAGTTTATTTTTCACACAGTTATTAGTTAATCTATTCAAATCTTCGTTAATCCATGAAATTTTCTTATAAATTTTGAGATCATCTGCGCATAACAAAAAAAAAATACTATTTTGAAAGCAATTACTGATATCAAATATATAAATAATAAACAACAATGGACCCCAAATTGATCCCTGGGTAACTCCAGATGTTGCCAATAATGTGTCAGAATGGCACCCGTTACTTACTATAGTTTGACTGTGATTACTAATATAAGACTTAAACCAGCGCAATAGATTGCCCCTGATAATATCAATAATATTTTATGGTCAACTCTGTCAAAGGCTTTGTTAAATTCAGTGTAAATTGTGTCAGTTTGGGCTCTGATGTCCATATTATTAAACAAGTAGGTCGTAAAAATCAATAAGTTGGTGATAGTGTTTTTTTGTTTCACAAAGCCATGTTGCTCCGGAATTATGCAATGTTGAATATATGAATACATCTCATGATGGACAAGCTTTTCAAATAGTTTAACTAGTGTACAAAGAAGAGAAATAGGATAATTCTTAATGTTTTTGGGACCACCTTTATAAACAGGGACTAAATTTGCCTTTTTCCAGACGGCAGGAAACGAATCAATGCTAATACACTAATTGAAAATCTGAAATAATGGTTTGCATAATTGTCATAAATATAATAATTTCTTGAATAATTGCCTGTCGTTTAGCAATGTATTTCCAAAAGTTTTTGACATTTTTGGGTATCCTATTCTCAACACTATTAATATAGATACGATAGCATTTGATACACTCTGTTTTAAAACGATCTCTATATAAAGATAAAATTTCATAGTCGGATGTTTTTATATTTCTTCCACTTTGTCCATGTTTAAAAAAAAAAAATGTTTATAAGCGCCTTCGAAAACCAAACGGGAAATTTAGAGGTTTTCGGTTTCAAAAGAAGGACCCGAGTTTTGATTATACCAAAAAGGTGATCATAGAAAACTTCTACGTTTTTTTTCGGCTGACTCACTATCTAATTCCATGTCCCGATCAATTTCTTCAATATCTTTATTAATAAGACTATATTCAGCCTTACGGAAATTATATTTATTTATTTTAAACACTTTCAGCACAAAAAAAGAGGCGGACTTAATGTCATAGGCATTCTCTACCAGTCAACCTTTGGGTAATGCAGAGAATAGTCGTAGGTGCAATAAAGAAAATTTGAAACGATTGATAATTATTCAAATACAATAATGAACAATACACAAATATAATACGCGAATAAGTTAGTGGAAAACATTAGCGCTGTGATGATACAACTGCCAACCTCTTATGAATGTGTTCACGAACTTTAACTTAATAATCGGTTGGTGGTCATCCTGATCTCTTGGGGGAGCGCATTCCAAAGATAGGTAAATAGACTGAACGAAGAAAAAAAGTGAATAAAGTCAGTACGGTGAGAGGGACATTGAAGGAGACGGTTGTTGATATTAAGGCGTACATAATGGACGTATGGAAGTAAGTTTAAGATTTAAAGAAAGAAGATTATAAAAAGGATGATGGTGATTATCAGCCTGAACTAGGTCCTGATTAGGTTTGTACACATGGCAGTCAATATTGGAGATTAGAAGGTCCAGTGTTCGCCCATTAAAATTAGTTATAAAATGTGGATAGTCATAAAATTTCTTAAGCGGTGACAGATTATAGAATTGCCCATGCAAATAAACGAGTTAAGACCAGAATTAGGTCTTACCCAGTTGGCCGTCGATATGTTATAATCTCCGAGTAACAGTTAGTTATCGATATTAATTGAATTAATAAGATAATTTATTATTAGAAGGGAACATAATCTAAATAAATTAACAAATACTTAATTATCATTCACTAATTAACACGAAATTATGTACAAACGCGTATATTAACAAAAAAAAATCATTGGGCATCAAAAAAATAATCCACATCGCTGTCAATGGCAAAAGTTCCCAGAACACTGGCAGCATTGCCGCGTTGAATCGCAATGCTGATTCTTTGGCCGAAAAAAAGCCCAGCCCTCTGGTCACGTGAACAGTCGACAAGTTGTTTGCTAATGTCCCGAAAGACTCGATGCGCACTCGGACCCCATGGGCCTAGTGTTTCAACGCCAAACGGCTCAAATATGTAACTTCCAATTAAGTTGTTATATTTGCGCCGTTTGAGGTTTTCTGCACCTGCAGCTGCAGCAGCCGCCCCAGCACTGCACGCCGTGCTAAGAAGATGGGATGGCGCAAGGGTGTCGACACATGTTGCATCCCACGCCAAAGGCCTACCCACCTTCCAAGGCATTATGGTCATCCCATCTGGCCTTTTCCCATCGTCGCGTGCCAAGCCGTTGGGTTCTAAAACAGCTGGCACCCCGGCGGTGACAAGGGCCCGACGGATAATGTCATTAATGCTGGCGTGCCGTGCTAACCGACCAGCGCTCCTACTGCAGGACAGGCCATGGTGTCCGAGGCGGTCGACTGCTTCACCGCATTGACACCGATATGGAGCTTCGCTAGGAGCACCCTAATAATTAATTAATTAATTAATTATTATTAATTTAATTGAATTAATTAAATTATTCATTTAATCAAAATGTACACTGCAAGTGGTGAACTATTGGGAATATAAACCGCACCGATGAGAGTTTGTGTGGTAGCGATATTATTAGGGATTGTTATAACAAGTTGTTCAAAGTGTTTTTCTAAAATATTTTGCGACGGAAGCGAGATACTTACGGGATTGTATTTTCGTAATACAGCTATCAACACACGACCCTCATCCGACTTATTAGTTGCATTTGTATTACGATCACAGCGAAAGACAATATAGCGATCATCAATAAATTTGCTGTTGTTTATTGAAGGGATTAACTATTTTTTTTTTTTAATTATAAAATCAAAACAGTCACATAGAACACTCATGTAAACAGTGTTCAGTTTTGTGCGTATACCTTTATTATTTTAGTATATAGAAAAGTTACTTGTTTTAGAAGCCAAATGTTGAATAACTCGAAATAATATTAATTGTTAGGTTACCAAAACATTGGCGAACTTTACAAAAGTGAGGTTAGTGTTTAAAACGACCCATACTTGCGTTGTTTGACGCCAATATCTTTAGAACGTCTTTAAAACAGTACTGCCTTACACAATAAGCTTTAGTTAAACCCTTTATTACAGGTTAAACCTAGATAGAAGAGTTGTTTGACATGTTTAGTTTCTGGTGTTACTAAACTCTCGACAAACTCTTTTTTATAGCTTATGTCGGCAATAATAGTCAATATAGCATCTTAAGTGGTATAAAACAGTTCAATGCAATAACTATACAACTATAAGTGATAAAAGGAGTCGGCGAACACTTCAATTACTAACAAAGGGACTTTTGTTCACACCAAATTTCATCCTGATGGCACTACTGAAGGTTTCAGTCACCTTCAGTAGCTCCATCAGTCGCAAATTGTTGGGGGCAAAGAGTCTCAGATCATCCACGTAAAGAAGGTGAGATATGGCCTGACCACCTCTTCTCAACCGACAGCCTAGAACTGAATCCTCCAGCTATGTGCTTAAAGGATTCAGAGCTAAGCAAAACCAAAGCGGTCGCCCTGAAATATAACCCTATGAAATATAGTCGCTACGGTTTGTCAGAAGCCAGTAAATCTGATTCCAGGCTTACCAAAAAGAACCGTGTTTACCTAGTTAATGGGTTATGGAGGTCTGGTAGGCCGCTCTACGTACAGTTCTGGAATTCAGCTGAATCCGGTTTGACTGGAAGCCACACCACAAAATATTTTTTTTTTTTATAAAATTAGATAGAATGTAAGTACTAACACTAGTTTCTAAGTTTTTGTATACTAACCAAATGATAGACTCTGTCTGAAATATAGTTTCTTTTTTAATAGCAAACTTCAGAGTTTGGTACATAACGTAAATACTGTGTGTGTGCTGTGTCGTTTTTACAGTTTGGTGGTGTCTACTACCAAATTAGTAAATGTACGGCCCTCAGTGATATTTCGCATTCTCCTATGTGGCTTTTGATTAGAAAATTTTTAACACCATTGAACTCACACAATTTTGTCACAGATAGATTTGTCGTTTTTATAATACTTTATTATGTCCATTTTTACTTTAACGTAGCTTTATTAAATCTTTTTCTTAGTACGGTCTGTGACCAACATTATGTAACCCACTTGACTATTAGCGAATAACAGTCAAGTGGGTTAGATAGTGTTGGTCACAGACTGTACTCGTCGTCTTAGTTCGTAGTATTCTTGTTAGTAGTTGTGGTTGCGCAGATGAGGTACATGAAGATATGTTCGATGGGTCGTCAACTTTCCGGTGGACTTTTCCATTTCTGCCATTTGGTCACGTTACATGTACACTGACCCATTATCATGGTTCATGGTTCAGTGTTCATGTAACGTATAAAATTCAAAGATCCTATTACCTTATGACGCACATAATGTATTATGTTTAAATTTAACCAGAATCTCAACAAGGACTATTATGCAATCCTTATATTCGACGTCTATTGTTCATTAACTATTATTTTTAAACTAGCTTTTTCCCGCGACTTCGTACGCGCGTATACCGTTTTTCCCCATTCCTGTAGGAATTTCGGCGGTGCGATGTCTGGCAATCACTCAGTAACGGAGAAATCCTCTCTTAGTGCTTCTTACGGCGTACTTTATGTATTAAGATTGCAGTTTTACCGGTTTCATAGAAAATATTTATTGTGTACGAAAAATCGTTTTTTTAAGATATTTAGTTGGTACTGAAAGAGGAGACTGATTGAAGGAGGAGCTCGTAGTTAAGTAATAATAGTCACCCTGGTCGATCTACCCGTGTGTATGTTAAAATGGTCAGCCATCCTCAAACTGACCTCAGCAAGTGTTGCTTAACCTTGAAGATCGACTCGTGTGACTGGTATATTCCAAGGCACGCCTGGAATCTCAGAGTCTCGGAATGTTTAAGTTTAAATGGTCACCCATCCATCTGATCAACCTCAGCAAGCGTAGCTTACTTAACCTTGATCAATCCGTGAGATGTCTTTTTGTCTAACAATCTAATGAATCTGAACGAAAAATAAATCAGTATCTGGTAGTTGTCTGGTAGATGTAGCTGCGCCCCCGCAAGGGCGCACAGCAGGCGGTGTCGGGGCGAAGCCCCCTGACCGCAGTGGCCACACCTCGGCCCGTTAATACGGGACGGTCATTTGCTTGGCAACATAAATGTCATAAAATGTTGGCGTGCGCCTGCCACTATTTTCATAGCACCAGTCGCACGCCTGTAATTGGGTCGCTGAAGTGTTTTACTACGCGACTGTTTGTCGCTTCTTCACGGCACCTTCGGCGGTCAGTCCCCGCCGAGTGAGACCCCCAGTGACCTGGGGGAGGCCCAGCGAGAACGACCAGCGACGAAGATGTCGACTTTGGTGACGCACCTGCAGCAAGGAGTGAGTGGCTCTCGTCCGCACCGGTTCTCAGATCTAGCCGATTGCGGCCCGGACTGCAGAGCCGAGTGTGTGTGGGCGGCCGTGTGTTGTGAGTACTGCCGCCCAGTGCGTATGCACCGAATAAGCCTATATTAACCTAGGAAACATATTTGGTGCGTGAGTTCTAGCGCTTGTCTAGTGGTGGGTATGTGAATTTCGGAACGCAACCTGCCTGTATTAACTTAGCACATGTCACGCGCCGGGATGCGAGTTGTGTGTAGAGTGTCACTGTTTGAGTAGGCCGCGTGTAGCGGGAAGCGGCCTACTCAGGCGTCAATCCGGTGAGGTGCGACGGGGCCGTCCACGTCCCCGACCAGGACGCGGGATAGGCGCTTCGCGTCAGGCGGGCGCGCGCGCCAGGGCGCAGTTTGCTTGACGTGGGGCCAAGCGGATGCGTCGGCGCACGCGAACATGCCTTTCGCGAGGCGCTGCACAAACTCATCCAGGCTCTCAATCTTGAGGTCCCGCTGGATGACATCGTTCCTCACTATGTAAGGGGCATGCACTATGGTCCGCAGCGCAAGGTTTTGTTGCGCGCGGAGCTTCGCATAAATCAGCATATCGATCCTCATGGGCTGAGGTCATATTCCTGAGGAGAATCTTAACACCGCGATTCAGAAAAATCGCATCATCAGTACATCTCTATCTATGGACAATGTGGTTGAACTGTCAAAAATGAATTTGAACTTAGAAGACCACATTTTACGATAAATAATGATAATTATTATGATAATAACATATTCACTTTTCTTTTGCTTGCTACATAATATTAAGAGTTTAACAAATAACTCAACACTATGTTTTGGTGTTCGTTTCACACTTTTGTTACTACTATTATTCTCAATAGATGGCATTGGAAGTATCTGGAGTCTCAATGAAAACTACCTATTTTAGCGCTCGATGAAGTTTCTACCTAAACTTAAAAATTCAATACCTTTTTATTTTGTGGGTCGATTTTGATGAAGTAAACGCTAAATGTTACTCAAGTTATCACTTAATATTTTAAGGTACCTAGATTTGGAACCCAATCTGTGGTTTATGCGTGATGCTCCCTCAAACGCACAGACAGACAGACAAACAAAGAAACAGACAAGCAGATAAACAGACAAAAATTTCAAAAATGGCATATTTGTGTTTTGTATCTTTTTTCTAACTTTTCTATGTAATTTTTATGCAAAAATATTTAATGTACAGACACGGTTGGTCTACGATTTTATTATATGTACTAGCGGCCCGGTACGTGCTTTGCAACGTATAAAGTGAAATAAATTAGGTAATTGGAACATCAAATTCATTTATTCAAATAAAAATATTTTATTAATTGCTAGCTATTTTAAATCTTAACCTAAAACATTTGGATAAACAATATTTTTTGTTTTTCCATTTTGAGCATAAATAAACAAACGGTTGGGAGTACCTACTCTAGAACAGGCAACATAAAGTTGGCCATGTGAAAAACATGATTCCTCCAAATTCACACCACAAACGTGAAGTGTTTGCCCTTGGGCCTTGTTGATGGACATCGCAAATGATAAACGCACAGGATATTGTAATCGTTTGAATTCAAACGGCATATCAGTTGGTATCATTTCGAAACAATTGCACAACGTTGATCCAATTCACGATTTTTATCACCAATAAAATAACTAAGAGGCACTAGCGGTCTCCCTTGACATCTAGAAGGCCTTCGACAGGGTCTGGCATGATAGCCTTATTGGTAAGCTTCCTTACTTCGGTCTGCCCGCCGGTTTGTGTGATTGGATCATAGACTTCCTAAGGGATTGGGCTATCCGAGTGGTCATAGATGGCTGCCCGTCTGGACTGCTGGATATTAATGCCGGGGTTCCTCAGGGCTCGGTGCTTTTGGCAACACTGTTCTTGCTGCATATTAATGATCTGCTTAAACCCGGTACCTTTGGGTATGCAGACGACAGCACTGTTGCTGAGAGATACGTGTCCGATGCACGAGCTGGTGGGTCGCAGATCCGGTCTCTCCGGGAGGCAATGGTTGAACGTTTGAACGTGTCCTTAAAGGCTGTCTCTGAATGGGGCGATGCCAATCTGGTCAAGTTTATTGCTGCTAAGACCCAAGCGTGTCTATTTTTCGCCAAAAGGAGCCAATTCCACGCAGCTCCATCTTTAACCGTGCCGATAACCGACCAACTTGAGCTTCTTGGGGTTACATTTACATCCACTCTCAATTTTGGCCCTTACATAGAGGCAAGAGCTCGAGTGGCTGCAAAGAAGTTGGGGATTCTGGCAAAGGTGAGACGATACTTCACGCCGGAACAGCTGCTTAAACTCTATCAAGCGCAATTCGATCGTGTATGGAGTACTGCTCTCATCTTTGGGACGGATCTGCCAGATACCAGCTTGATGCCCTTGAGTCAATTGAGAAACGAGCCAAGAGGATCATCGGCAATGAGAGGCTCGTCGCGTGTAAGCTCCAAAGTCTTGAACATCGACGACGAGTTGCTAGCCTGACGGTTTGTTACCGGTTGCATTTTGGGGAATGTGCGACGGAATTGCATGATTTAGCTCGGCCAAGCCAGTTCTATCATCGGACCACAAGACGAACGGCGATGCGCCACCGGTACACGGTGGATATCCCTCTCATACGCACAAAACGTTTTGGTAACACATTCATAATGCGTACAGCTAAGGAGTGGAGTCTGTGTTTCCTGATAGCTACAACCTGGGAGTCTTTAATTCAAGAGTGAATGAGTTATTTCTAGGCCATCTTCGACCACATCATCGCTTACCATCAGGTGAGATAGTGGTCAAACGCGTGCCTATCTATAGTAAAAAAAAAATATTAATTTATTTTTTGCAAATTAAAATAATTTGCAAAAATTTATAATCAGCGTCGGAGCATGGCAATAGCGAACCAGCTTGATGATAAATCTGGTCCTGAATCTGTAACATGTATACAATTTTAGTTAGATCAGAATTTTTTAAACTATCTTTGAACTTTTGATTCAGATTGATATAAACATTATATTACCCTAAACGTCGCGTCGGCATAAAATTATCTCTAATAATTTTAGTAGCACCAAAAGAAGTCATTTGAAATGCCGAATTGTATTGTTGAATATGACACAAAAAGTGCTTCGACGTTTGAGATGTCCCAAAAATAAATGAATACAAAGATTCGGGTGGAGTTTTTAATGCACAACACATGCCAGGCGTTTCACCTGGAAATTTAGCCGCATCTCAATGGGGATATATTGCGTCCATCATTCTAATGTATCTGTACATACTATAATCAATCTGACTGTTGTAATTAAAAGCATCATTTCAGCCAAAACAAGTCGCCGTGCAAGATTCAGTACAGGTACAGGGTCACCAGATCTATTTTGTGCATTACGTTCACGCTGTGATGCATTAGCTTGTGCGCGTTCATCTGCAGTCTGTGATCGTTTTAGTTATGCCATATCATTTGCAATACGCGTTTGCCGACCTATATTTGCTCGTCTGGCTCGTAGAATTTTTATTTATATAAAAAAACCGTTAGTATGAATGCACTCAACAATTGTGTTTAAATATAAACACAAAGTCACAATAATTATTAAGTATAGCTGACAATTTGCTTTATCTTTTTTTTTTATTTATCGTAGCACGTCCAAAATGAAATATCCGCATGAATGACATAACAACATGAAAAGAAAATAAAAAAGTTTCAATGTGACAGCAAATTACCCATCTCAAAAAAGTTTGAATACAAAATGACCCGCCATTTATTGAATTCATGTATTACAAAAAATGTGATAAATGTAGAACCATTCGACATATTTTAAGCAAACTTCACATAAACCATCTGCTAAATAGTCCAAATAAAGCCTAAAAGTTTGGTTTGGATAGGTGAGCCCGTTCTTGAGTTATAAAATAACAACGAAAAGTGGCATTGATTTTTATATATATAGATATATAAATAATCAATATTCGCAGTGACTTTTAAGTAACGAGACTGTAATGATTTGTGTATCTACATTAAGTAGTCTGCGATCGCGAGCGTATGAATGGATTTGCTGTATGAATCGGTGACTTTTAAGAAACGCAAAGTAACACGGAAGAGGGATGGAAGATAGCAACACAGACAGATCTTTATGATGTTATTTCTGTTTTTAAGGAGACAGATCCTGAGGAAACTCCAATATTTGTCGCCAGAGAATTGCAGAAATTACCACCAGTTACATTCGTTCACATAGATGCCACAAGATTGTTAAAAGATATACTTGTGCTACAGAAAGATCTGAGATTATTAAAGGACACGTATGTATCATCAGATCAACTGCATGAGGTAAAACAAGACCTAATAAATCTGAAACAAGCATCTTTGGTCAATAATTATGAATGCATGAATATAAATAAAAATCGTGGCGGTGGAGGTATGTCTAACAGCTGCTTTATGGACAGCGGGCCGTTGGGCCTACCTCACATTGAAGAACATAGCATGACTCATGACTCAGCTGAGAGTGCAACACACGACGAAACCTGCGTGGGGGCAACTGTATCGCGCGCACGGATCGACTGTGACGCTGTCCCGCTCACACAGGTGCGTTGCGCAAATGAGGTGAAGCATATGGAGGCACGTTACGACATCGCGGTTCCGAACAGCGAATCCGCAAACATCGAGCTCCACCTAAACGGCAAGCGAGCCTCACTGTGGACAAAGGAGCGTCTATAAGTCATCAGATGGCATCTACGCCGGTAAATCAAAAAACATTAGCGCGTATTGTTGCTAAAGATGGACAATGGAAGGATAAGAAGCAGTCGGAGGAATGGACTTTGATACAGCGAAAAAAGTTGAGGAATCATCATACTATTGAAGTCATAACCCTTTTTTTTTGCGCAGGGAAAAAATGCATTACACGTACCCTCCCATCGGGGGAGTGGGAGGGGTATGTGGGACCCCGCGGGCAGACCCGGTATACCCACTAAAATAACCCAGCGGCATTCCCGCATCGTCCGAGTGGAAAAGGACTGGGAGATCGGCGCAGCCTTGGCGTCCGGTCCTCTTCCGACGACAACCCGCCTAAAACGGCGGGCCCCTCACGTCCTCCCCGTTAAGGGGGAGGACGTGAGGGGCGTGGCTGGGAATGACCAGCAAAGGTGGTGTGGAGTGCAATGCGGGCGGAGGCGCCCCCGCGCCTATCGCCCGCCCATCACCACTATGAGGAGGGAGAAGACAACGTCTTCTCCGACCTCTTCTTCGCCTTCGGAGCGGCGCAGCGAGAGGGTCGTCCTCCCGTGCGCGTGCCCAGGACCCTTCACTCTCCAGCATGGCGTTGACCACGCTGGGAAGTGAGAGGTCCTGTCCGATCTCCGCAGTTAGACTGCGGCGCGGCTCAGACCAAGCCGGGCACACCTCGAGGGTGTGCTGAGCCGTGTCCTCCACTGCGCCGCAGTCATGGCACGCCGGGGAAGTCAAAGCCCTTAATCAACCTTATGAGAAATTTAAGGCTGCGGATATTAGAATACCTTTGTTTCTAAATAATGTAGATAAGAGTACTTCGGAAAGTGATATAATGGCTTACATAGTGAATAAAACGCAGGTTAATGTATCTTTGCAACGAATCAACGCAAAGATACAGTGAGAATATAATGCGTACAAAATTTGTGTCCCAAAGTCAAAGATTACACTTTTCTTAGCAAGTAGTTTATGGCCGGAAGGCGTCTCTGTTAGAATGTTTGTGGAATCCAAAAATAGTGATGGAAGACAAATCAGAAAAGAAAACAAATAATTCGACTTTTGTCAGTTTCAATTGTCGGTCAATAACAAGATCAATTGACTGTGTTAGGTCGTTATGTCAAACAGCTGATATAGTGGCGTTACAAGAAACATGGCTCATGCCCCATGACATTTCATACCTAGGAGGTATAGACCAGGATTTTGCGTATACTGGCAAATCAGCGGTGGATACGTCAGCGGGGATGTTGCGGGGCAGACCGTACGGCAGCGTTGCTATACTATGGCGCAAGAGTGTGTACCCGTACGTATCTATAGTAGAGTGTGAAAATGTGAGTCTCACAGCCATTAAAGTAGTGCTTGACGATCGGCAGTTTTTAGTGTTTACATGCCGACAGATGCTACGGATAACATGGCCGATTTTAAGGACTGTTTGAGTGAGATGAGTGCAGTGATAGACAGTTGTGGCGTGGAAACGGTCTTCATGCTTGGGTACTTTAATGCTCACCCAAGTGCATCGTTTGGTAAGCATCTCATGAATTTTTGTGTTGATCAGTGCTGGGTGTGTGCGGATATTGACTTTTTGGGATCACTATCGGACTCATACACATACATTAGTGACGTTCATGGTACTAGATCATGGTTAGATCATATTGTTGTGACCGAAGCAGCGAGGCGGTCAGTTTTAAATGTTAAGATTAAATATAATATCTCGTGGTCTGATCATTTTCCTATTGAGTTATTGTGTGATATTAGTACTCTAAAACCAAAAGTTATGCATGCCAAGACTGTACAGGACAGTGTGATATGGGGTGTTAGGGATTTGTCGCAATTAAAATAATACAGTCAAGAGTGTACACAGAAACTACGTGACGTAGATTTCCCTCTGGAATTTAGAAAATGTGCAGATGTATTTTGTAGCAATTTAAAACATAGAGGTATTATAGACAAGATGTATTATAATATAGTTAATATTTTACAAAATGCAGCATCAAATTGCAGTAAGAGAATAGTAAATAGTTTTCAAAAGAAAAAGCACTATGTTACTGGATGGAACATATATGTGAAAAAGGCTCATGGTGACGCTCGACTTTGGTTTCAGGAGTGGGTTATTAATGGAAAGCCCACAGCTGGTCTTCTTTTTGAAAATATGCGAAAATCGCGTGGTACGTTTAAATCAAAGCTTAAATGGTGACAAAACAACCAAACACAAATAAAAATGGATATTTTAGCAACACAACACACAACTAAGAATTTCGGTCAATTTTAGAAGGAAACCGGTAAACTGAGTCCAAGGTCGGGCGTTCCAGTGAGCGTCGAGGGTAGCAGTGGGCCCGATGAGATTGCCAACCTATTTAAGGAGCACTTTAAGAGGACGCATTGGAAATTTTGGCGCCAATGATCTCAAATTTTTTCAGTAAATACAAAACGGATCAAAATATAAGTTGGTGACCTGAAAGTTCATGATAAAAACCTTATTTTGTTAGTTTCAATACATGATTAGGTAACTTTTTTAACAGAGAAAAATATATCAAACATACCTCTTTTTAAAAAGAGATTCACATCTTATGGGCAAACGGGACCGATTTAAGCCTCTTAACTTTCTATGTAGATGAGTCTATACACACTCTTTAAAATTCTAGAAGGGCATTCCTCAAATTACCGTTTCTAACTAAATAAAATAACATAAACCATTTTGTCGCTTACGTCCTTTAGTTATAAGCTAGCGCGCGTATGCAATCCTCGCCCCGCTCAGACGCTCAGTCCCCTCTTGACCATTGTCAGCGACGGGAATAATTGTTTAACAATTCGTCGCCTTAAGGTCTGTTCACCTTTAGCAACTGGGAATAAAGAGACTGAGTCACATAAGGCACGATGCGAGGACATGTTCGTACAGATTATAGGTAGGGATGTTGCGCAGGCGGTGAAACGCATGAAGCGAGAAAAATCCCCTGGCCATGACTCATGAACACTTGCAATATGCGGCGACCACTTGTCACTTGTCAAGCCATGCTTTTCACCTTCTGCGTGGGGCACTCATACTTACCTGATGCGTTGATGAGAACCATAGTTGTTCCTATTATTAAGAACAAGACAGGGGACGCTTTGAGTCTGAATAATTACAGGCCTATCTCGCTCGCAACTGTGATTGCTAAGGTACTGGATAGTGTGATTGACAAATATTTAGATAAATATCTTAAATTACATGACGCTCAGTTCGGATTTCGGACTGGGCTGTCTACTGAAACAGCTATACTGAGTCTCAAGCATACTATCCAGTATTACACCAGCAGGAATACGCCAGTTTACGCCTGTTTTGTAGACCTCTCCAGAGCGTTCGACCTGGTTGTGTATGACAAGCTGTGGCAGAAGCTGTCGAGTGAGACTGAACTTCCTGACGGATTTACATCGCTCTTTAAATATTGGTATGGCAATCAGCGTAACAATGTCAGATGAGCGGAATCACTATCGGATGCGTATAGGTTGGAATGTGGCATAAGACAAGGTGGTCTGACGTCGCCCAAGCTCTTTAACTTGTACGTATATCGGCTGGTCCGTGAGCTAAGCGGTACCCAGGTAGGTTGTTTGATTGATGGAGTTAACAATATAAGTTACGCTGACGATATGATGTTGCTGAGCCCATCGATCAGTGCCCTCAGGCGCTTAATTAGGTTATATGAGTGCTTTGCGGAGGCCCATGGGCTCAGGTATAACACGGCCAAGAGTGAGATGATGGTGTTCAAGTCCGGTACGAAGAGCTATGACACCGTACCTCAGGTCACATTGAATGGCAGTGCTCTCAAAAGAGTGGCGCAATTTAAGTACCTGGGCCACTGGGTCACCGAGGCCCTCACAGATAACGTGGATATTGGAAGGGAACGCAGGGCATTGTCAGTCAGAGCTAATATGCTGGCCCGTAGGTTTGCACGCTGTACTACACAGGTAAAAATGACTTTTTTCAAGGCGTACTGTCAGTCATTTTATACATGCAGCCTATGGGTGAGGCATACGCAGAGGACTTACAATGCCCTGCGTGTCCAATACAATTTATAACGCATTCAGGATGTTGATGGGGTTGCCACGCTTTTGTAGCGCATCAGGTATGTTTGCAGATGCTCAAATAGATGGCTTTCAGGCGATACATCGCAAAAGAATAGTCAAAGTCAAAAAGTTTATTCCAATTAGGCCATTAAACGGCACTTTTGAACGTCATTCACATTTCAAATATTTAAAAGTTCTGAAGTGACTCTACTGTCCATTCGGAAAGGTAGATTCTTATGGAGAAGAATGGACAAGAAACTCCATAGTTACTCTTTTCAATTAATCTTTTACAATATTTGGTAAGTATACAATTTTTTTTTTATATGTGAGGACCATGCACCTAGGGTATGCAGAGGTAGACTTATAAATTTTCTAAATAAGTAGGTACATGATACTCACACATTTACAAATATTGGAATGACTAATTAACAGTGTGTGAGTTAACAGAAAAATACAGACACAAAAAGAGACAGAACATCTATAAAGTTAATACATAAAGCAACCAGTTTGATTTTGTCCACAACATTGACCGTCCTATGGAGCAGGACCAGCATGCTTCCAGGCATTCTTATCCTGAATGTAATCTTCTAATTTGTAATAAGCTTGTTTACAAAGTGTGCTTTTGATATATGCTTTAAATTTTCTTTCTTTTAGTTCTAATATGTCACATGGTATTTTATTGTAACATTTAACACAGTACCCCATGAAAGATGTGTGTACTTTAGCTAATCTATAAAATGGTTGATCTAACTTATCTTTATTTCTAGTATTAAAATTATGTCTATCACTAATTTTACTAAAAAGATGGCGATTTTTCCGTACATACATTATATTTTCATAAATGAATTGGCAAGGGACTGTCATAATATTAATCTTTTTTAAAAAGTTCCCTTAGAGAATCGCGGCGGCGCAGATTATAAAGGGCTCTGACAGCTCTCTTTTGTAAAATAAATATGGATTTAATGTCAGCAGCCCGACCCCACAACAAAATTCCGTATGACATAATGCTGTGAAAGTAGCTAAAATAGACCAAACGTGCGGTTTCTACGTCTGTTAACTGTCTTATTTTCCTAACAGCATAAGCAGCTGAGCTTAGCCGCCCCGCTAGAGATGTAATATGAGGTCCCCATTGCAACTTCTCGTCCACTGTGATTCCCAAGAAAACTGTCTGATCAATAAACTCCAGTTTTTCTCCATTCAATATTATGTCACATTCGGTACTTTTTACATTAGGCAAAGTAAATCTAATACATTTAGTTTTTTTTTTTCATTTAATACCAAGTTGTTTGCCGTAAACCAATTTTGGACTTGAAGAATAGAGTTATTAACGACGTCAAGATTTCGTGATCGTCGCTCTATTTTAAATATCAATGATGTGTCATCCGCAAATAATACCATCTTTGGGTGATTTTGAAGTAATTGTGGCAAATCATTTATATAAACTAGAAAGAGGAAAGGACCTAATATTGAGCCTTGAGGAACTCCCATTGTCACTTCAGACATATCTAGCAAATAGCCTCTCTGATGCGCTGCATACGGGGTAGCCCCAACAGCTTACTGAAGCTCATTGTAGGGAGAATGGATGTGGATTGCCACTTCATGGAGCATTGGACAAAGTTACATATACGGGTAGTGCGGACCTGATCCAATGTTTCCAATGTTGTGTGTTTGTTTGTTTCCCTTGTTTTGTTTGTGTCTCGTGATATTTTATTTAAATTGAATCTATGGATGTTTATAATTGTAATTATTATGATTGTAATCTATCTGAAATAAATAAATTGAATTGAATTGAATTAAGAAATCAAAAGTCATCTAATGTTAGTATTTTTTTATTTTATTATGTTATTTGCATACACCTTAGTTGAAATCTTAAATGTTATGAAAAGTTAACAAAGTCACTCACTGTGAATTTTATATTTAAGTTAGATATAATCAAAATCTAGCTGGCATGAGGTGGCTCGGGAAAAGAATACTTGGAAGGATTTGGGGGAGACCTTTACCCCATCGCAAATGTCATGCGTAGCAGTCCTCGCAACCCACACATCAAGGCGAAAGTAGGTGCACTGGCGAAGTTTTTAGTGGGTGAAAATCCCACATAACCACGTCGTCTCCCCGGATGATGTGGTATGCGATAGGCATTTTCTTCGCTAGGAAAAATAAAAGAGTGGAACAGCGCAGGCCAAATAAAAAAGAACAATAATCACTTATGCTATTTTTCTTAAAAAGTATCGTTTTGTCATCATCATACTGGTATTCAGCCGACTTCAATATGGTCGATGGTAACAATGCTTAGCCTCTTTTCTATCTATATTGGGGTCGGCTACCAGACACACGGAATTCAGCTGAATACGAATGTTTTACGTAGAGCGACTGCCTATCTGACCCTCACAATCCAGTCACTGGATAATACTGAACTTTTTGGCAAGACTGGAGTCAGATTTTCAGGTTTCTTACAATCCTGAACGTCTGCCAAAGATCTTCATATGACAGCATCGATACGTTCACATTACATCCGATTCAGGCGTTTATACGGCTCTTCGCAATGACAAAATGTTTGCGCCTGAGCCTTTGGTGGCTTTAGAACGTGCATCAAGTTGACGCTAACTGATTTTTATCAGGCGCACACCAGTGACGGTAGTTTGCGCACAAAATTATCGTCGACTAAGAAAAATTTCTACGTTTTTTTTTGATATATTCATTAAGAAACCAAGAAATCTCAAGCAACACGAATCGTTCGGTCCGCGCAAATTAATTATTTTTTATAAGCTAAATTCTGTCTAAAGTAATAATTAAACTATTCAAGTAATATTCTTACGTTTTATTGAGCACCAAGCTCCAGTGTCTCTCGTAGACATAATTGGCGACCGTGACAGGACACTAACGTGCAACCTTCGGAGTACCAAGCTCTAGCTGGAGCTGGCCAGCACCGCGCCGCAACCATCAGTCGGTCAGCACCGCGCCGCATCCAGCCCTTGGGAGAAACAAGTACATCGGAAGAATACGAGCAGTACCTACTTAGCACCGCCGAGACTTTGATGCTACTGTATGTAGCACGCCGCAGCGCAGCAGCATTTCTGCAGCTAAGTGCCCTTCCTTAATTCCTAAACTCCGTGTACACCCCGTTGCCTACGTCCTTATCCAATTACTATATGGTTTTTTTACTTGTGCGATTCATATTTTCTAAAAGTGGCCCACCTTTGTCAAGGTTACAGTATTGCGTCATACTTTTTATATAATATTTATTCCTGCATATTTCTATATTCCACTATTATTTAGTGTTGTTGATAATTTGCAAGAATACTACGTTCTATATTTCTATTCTTTTACCGTTTTGGTGGTTTTAAGCGGATTTTCAAGTACATTTCGTATCTTAAAGTACCTACATACCTACATAAAGTTATTAATATAGGTTTTTCTCATTCTTTTCTTGTCGTATTTCTTTTAGGAAAATAATTCCACAGGCTGCCGCGCCTATCTAGTCCCGTTTATAGATTATTCCGCCGAACATTTCAGATTTGCCCGAGTTTCCCGTACATCGCTGAGCGTCGGTGTCGCAATGTACAGCGCCCGCGCAACGTCCGTGCAGCCTAAGGCTGTCCGCAGAGCGGTGCCTGCGACTTCGGCCTCCCGTGCGGCAGAGACCACCAACCAGGGGCGTGAGCGTATTCATTTATTTTATTTGATTTAGTTCAACATTAGTTTTTCTTGAGTTCATTTCAATCTTACATAATACAACTTTAATTTCCTTTTCGTGAGAATTTTGATTGAAATAAACAATCATAATGGGTGTAGGTGATGATGCCAAGAGCTTATCGGAATTAAATGCTAGACGAAGTTCCGTCAAGGGCCAAGTTACAAAATTTAGAAATTATTTAGAAAAAATATCTCGGTTAGACACTTTTACTACAACACATAGGGCGGAACTTACACTTAAACTTGGCAAATTTGAAACCTTATCTTCAAAGTTTGATGAATTACAAAGCCAAATTGAAGTTTTTAATTCTACTGGGTTGGTGGATGAACTTGAGGAGCGAGAAAATATTGAGAAGGAATTTATTAGCAATATTGTAATGGCTCAAGAGTTATTACAAATACACGGTAGGGATGAGAGCGTCCAAGACTCAAGTAGTCCTCACAATATAACTCAATGCGCTGTCGATCATAATGAAATGGGTTTCAAGCTACCCTTAATACAGATAGCTAAATTTGACGGATCATACTTTCGATGGATGAAATTTCGAGATACGTTTCGCTCTTTAATACATGAAAATAGTAGAATTAGATCAGTAAACAAGTTTCATTACTTAATTTCATATTTGGAAGGCGAAGCAGCTCAAACCATTTCTAATTTAGAAGTATCTGCTGATAATTATCGGGAGGCTTGGAACCTATTGCTTGAACGTTACGACAATAAACGTTTGTTGATAAGTCATCATCTCAACGCATTATTTAACATCAATTCCATAAATAAAGAGTCCGAAAGATCGTTGCGTTTCTTAGTCGACCACGTGACTAAAAATCTACGTGCCCTTTCCAACTTGGGACAAGCCACTGAGTATTGGGATGTCCTTATCATTCACCTAGTTGCCTCCAAGTTGGACAATAACACCCTCGTGAAATGGGAGGAACACCGTAACGCGTTGTCAACCGACACCCCTACACTTAAGGAACTTTATAAATTTTTGAACGATCGTGCAACCGTGCTTGAGTCCTTGCATCGCAGCAAGTCAGACAACATATCTAAACCAAGTCATGATAAACAGCGTCCAGAAGGTCATTCAAAAAAACCGGACCACACACGTCATAATAAGGCAAGTGTATACATTAGTACTGCCGTCATAAGAAAAAAGGGTGTATCTACACAAAACGAAGTAATCGATTTCCGACCTTTAATTATTTTCTTAATGTCGGAAATCGGTAACTTTGTTTTGTGCAGATGCGTCCTTCTTTCATATGACGGCAGAGTAGTAGTAACCAACCACAAACACAATCATCCTCGTCGTACCTCTGCCCATGCTGTAATGGTGATCATAAAATATATGATTGTCCATCGTTCAAGGCAAAGAGCGTAAACGAGCGTATTGCTGAGGCCACTAAATTGAAGTTGTGTCTTAATTGTTTAAGGTCCGGTCACCCTAAGTTTAAATGTCGTTTCAGCGGTTGTCGTGAATGTAACAAAAGACACAATTCTTTATTGCACCTTCCTACTGGTACAGCTGACAGCACTGACAGTCCTGCTGAGACGGCAGTTAACTGTAACAATCAAAGTAACAAATATGCTCTTCTTTGCACTGCCTTGATTGAAATAGTCAATCCCAAGACTAATAAACGTGAAACAGCGCGCGCCCTACTTGATTGTGGCAGCCAATCCTCTTTCATAAGTCTAGGCCTGAAACAAAGGTTATCATTAGAGGACTGCCCTATCAATGCTTCAAAGGTAATCGGTTTTGGCAACAATGATGCAGGTACAATCACTGAATATTGCATTGCCCAATTAAAATCGTTAAACACACCATTCAACGTTGTCTCTAATTTTTATGTTATGAAGGAACTAACAGCCTTACTTCCTAATGCGGTAATTGATATCAGATCGTTTAATATTCCCAAGGATATTATCTTGGCAGACCCAAAATTCTATCAGCCTTCTTTCATAGACATTCTCATAGGCGCAGATTTATTTTGGGACATTATAGGTTGTGAGCAGCGGTCACTAGGCCCCCATCATCCTAAGTTACACGGCTGAAAGTTGGGCTGGCTGATTGGAGGTCCCCTGCAACGCAAACAAGCCAAGGATATTAAATACAATCATGTACTTACCCATTTTTCTTCTGATGAAAACATAGAATTAAAATTAAATAGATTTTGGGAGCTCGAAGAAATCTCAACTAAATCTTATCTAAGTGAAAGCGAGCAGGCACGTGAAACGCATTTTTGCAGCACACCTGCCGCTTAGATAATGGCAGATTTTCTATTAAGTTACCTCTCATTGGCTCACCGGATTGACTTGGTGACTCCTATAACATGGCCAAGAAAAGGTTTTACAATTTAGAACGGCGGTTTAGAAGACAGCCCGAAGTTAAGTCGCAATATATTGAATTTATAAGAGAGTATGCAGAACTAGGTCATCTTTCTGAAATTGCACTAAATGACTTAAATTCTTATTTGTGCTACTTCCTACCTCATCATCCCGTATTCAGAGAGAACAGCGAATCGACTAAAATCCGTGTCGTTTTCGACGCATCGGCTCGCACTTCTTCAGGCCTTTCTGTCAACGACATACAAATGGTTGGGCCTCAAATTCAAGACTCTCTTTTCTCCATACTAATTCGAGCTCGTTTCTATAAATATGTTTTAGCAGCAGACGTAGAAAAGTTATTTCGTCAAATATTGGTAGACGAGTCAGATCGAAATCTTCAGCTTATTCTATGGAGAGAAGACGAGCGTCAACCTCTTAAATTGTTGCGTTTAAATACGGTGACTTATGGTTTCGCAAGCGCAAGCTTTTTGAGTACAAGGTGTCTTTGACAGTCGGGTGAAGAGTGCGAGGATCCACTCATTAAGACGATTATACAACATGATCTATACGTCGATGATTTGATTACGGGCTGTGATTCTGAGGAGGAACTTATACATATTCAAAAATCTGTTTCAGAAGCCCTTAAGGCAGCGTGTTTTAATCTACGAAAATATAAATCTAATTCGTCTGGGGTTCTTAAAGTGTGCTCCGAAAACTCCACAGACACGCTTATCATCAGTGAGTCCTCAAACGCTCTAGGCTTAGGGTGGAATCTTAGAACTGATAGCCTACATTATTCTTTCGAAGTTCCCCCTATCGATGATAAAATCACGAAGCGCTATATTTTATCAACTTCGTTTAAAATCTTTGACCCACTCGGCTTTGTTAGCCCCTGTATTGTTATTCCTAAACTAATTATGCAGCAACTTTGGCTTGACAAGGTCGGCTGGGACGAACCTTTATCCGAAGATATAGAAAGGGCTTGGCGTAAGTTTGCCAATAATCTGTCTTGTCTAGCTACATTTACACTCCCGAGAAAGGTTCTATGTGACTCACCTGCTATTACAGAGTTGCATATTTTCAGTGACGCCAGCCAAAAGGCTTATGGCGCTTGCGTGTACATAAGGTCTATTGACGAAGCAGGTTTCGTGCATGTCAACCTTTTATGTTCCAAGTCAAAGGTGGCACCAATCAAAGCCTGTACTATACCTCGTTTGGAGCTGTGTGCCGCATTGCTTGCTATCAGGCTCTGCAAGGCCGTCACTGATTCCTTGAGGTTCCCAGTAATACGTAAACTGTATTGGTGTGACTCCAGTGTCGTCCTTGCTTGGCTGCGCACTAGCTCTAGAAGGTTAAAAACCTTCGTGGCTAATAGAATAGCAGAAATACTGGAACTGTCAGACGTTTATTGTTGGCGTTATGTACCTACCTCTCAGAATCCTGCTGATCTCGTTTCGCGCGGCGTGTATCCCGAAGAGCTTAAAGATCTTAATCTGTGGTGGTCAGGGCCCGAATTTTTACTTCAAGGCGAATCCTCTTGGCCTACCTTACCAAATAAACTTCAAAACGAATCTGAACTTCCTGAAATAAAATCGAATATTGTTGCTCAGCTAGATAATTCTTCAATCATTCCATTTCATAAATACAGTAAATTACATAAGATAAAGCAAGATTATGCTTATGCATTAAGATATTTTTATAATTTGCGCAATCCTGATTCTAGGCGTTTTGATGCCCTTAATTTAGAAGAATTACAAAATTTATTTTATCTTTTATGCCGTAAGGCTCAACAGGAATCCTTTCCCGTTGAGTACGATTTGTTATCTAAAGAAAGGTTAATCAGTACAAAATCGCCGGTCATAGCGCTTTACACCATTCATGGACGCAAATGGGCTGATACGAGTAGGAGGACGGCAGGATGCTTCGGCTATTTCATTTGGTAGCAAACACCCTATCCTACTACACTCCTCTCATCATTTCACAAAATTAATCTTTGAGCGGGAACACCTACACAAATTACATGCTGGCCCACAACTTCTCCTCGCTAGTGTCAGGCAATACGTATGGCCTATCAATGGGCGACAACTCGCTAGGAGAACTGTGCGCAACTGCATCATATGCAGAAAAGTACAGGGCAAGACTTTAACACCCCTAATGGGTGACTTGCCCTCACAGCACGTTACGGTGGATTTCCCGTTTCGTAGTGTTGGTATAGATTTTGCAGGACCCTTTTTTGTCTCAAACAGAAAGGGACGCGGATCAAGGGTCACAAAATGCTATTTATGCATATTTGTTTGCCTAAGGTACAAGTGTGTACACTTGGAAGCAGTAAGCGATCTTTCGAAGGACGCTTTCATTCTTACCTTGCGTAGGTTCATATCCCGTCGGGGTAAGCCTACTGAATTTTTTAGTGACAACGGCCGCAATTTTGTAGCCGCTGCCAAAGAAATTGGCGACTTTTTGAAGCACCACCGCCAAGCAATTACAGACTTTTCTAACGAGGAGGAAATTAAATTTCTGTTTTCACCTGCTTACGCTCCCCACTTTGGTGGTATCTGGGAGGCCGGGGTTAAGTCCGCTAAGCATCATATAAGACGTGTAATGGGCAACACGCACTTAACTTTCGAAGAAATATCCACGTTATTCGCACAAGTGGAAGCCATATTGAATAGTCGCCCACTTTATCCCATGTCCTCGTCTCCAAATGATCTCCTTTTCCTCACCCCAGGGCACTTCCTGCTTGGACGGCCGCTGACTGCGTTGCCTTCACCGAGCCTAGAAAACTGCAACTCCAGTCAACTGAAGCGCTATACCAACGACTTGAGCAAATCCGGCAGCACCTTTGGACGAGATGGCAGAAGGAGTACCTAGTGGAGCTGCAGCAAAGATCGAAATGGCGCTCCAATGATACTTCACTGAAGGTTGGCGACCTAGTGCTTCTTCAGGAAGACAACTTACCACCATTGTGCTGGCGAATGGGGCGAATCAGCAAACTTTTTCCTGGTCCCGATGGAGTATGTTGCGTAGCAGATGTTCAAACGACATAGGGAAGTTACCGAAGGCCTTTCAAGCGACTCTGCCCTCTGCCAGTGACGGAACACCTGATCGAGTGACAGTTAAAAGCCGCAGACTTTTAACGGCGGGGAGGATGTTTGCGCCTGAGCCTTTAGTGGCTTTAGAACGTGCGTCAAGTTGACGCTAACTGATTTTTATCAGGCGCACGCCAGTGACGGTAGTTTGCGCACAAAATTATCGTCGACTAAGGAAAAATTTCTACCTGAGTTTTTTTGATATATTCATTAAGAAACCAAGAAATCTCAAGCAACACGAATCGTTCGGTCCGCGCAAATTAATTATTTTTTATAAGCTAAATTCTGTCTAAAGTAATAATTAAACTATTCAAGTAATATTCTTACGTTTTATTGAGCACCAAGCTCCAGTGTCTCTCGTAGACACAAAATATCCGCCTAAAACCATGATACTTTCATGATCTCATCTGCAGCAGTAGCTATCGGGACCCCAATGACTCTTAAATAATGTTAAACTAATCCTTGGCAAAAAATAATAGTACATAGTTAATCATTTATTTACTTAAATGGCATGATTGTGGAAGCTACACGACAAAGCTATTAACAAATTAAAAGTATTATTTTTATTGTTTACATTATGCATGAGTATTTTTAATTAGTTTTCATGAATGTATAATTAATAGTTTAAATCTATTTCAATTTACAATTACAATAACGTAGTTTGGAATGAAATGAATTTAAGTTTCATGCACGTTTTTAAATTTCAAAGTCGTATTTCACAATAAATTTGGCATGTTGTAAGCAGTTTAGTGCCAGAGCAAATCGTAATAAAATATCTTGACTCTTCACTTATGTACAATATTTACACTTTTGGTATATCGCACGCTTAATCCAATACTGTTGTGTTCCAAGAGTTGTCACCTTCTTTTTAAACAATAATTGTTATTTGTAGCATCAAGTTACTCTGGATAGTCTGATATAATTTTGAAAAGAAAATAAATAGTTCTTTTTTTCTTAATCTTTGCAAATAATTAATGTTAAACATGTTCGAGTATGTCACTGGAAAATGGCAAACTTCGTAAGATTAGAAAATATCTTGAGAGATTGTAAATTCTCGTTAAAAAGTGAACTGAACATTTCTAAATTGTCAACTTTGACAACTGTGCTCGCGGCTCGGGTTCCTATTTCTGTCTGCAGGGTTTAAATTAAAGGAACTTAACATGAATGGCATAAAGGGTACTAAGTTCTCTCGAAGCGCCAGTTGTTAACTCCAGTTACACCATTTGAACCTAACATGTTCGAGGAACCCAAATGCCCGGGCTCCTGTTCGCTACTTGGCTATCAAGCAAGAAAATCCAATAAATTGTAGAACTGTACACTAATTATTGTTCACCAGCATGTCATCAGTTTCCGATTTCTTGGAATGACTTTGAGAGATGACTATCAAATTTTGTAGCAAAAGTACTTCAAATATACAGTTGACAATTTATCGAGGGTTTAAAATTTCTCAAGATATTTTGTAATCTTACGGAGTTTGCAACTTTCCGGTGACATACATTCTCATATTATTTTTTGCGAGAACGAGAGAAATGAGCTCAAATATTTTAGCACCCTGCCTCGGTTTACATTAGATCTTTCATAAAGAAAGAGAAGTCACTTTGTAGACTTGTGCATTAAGACTTTTTTTACTATTGATAGCCACACGTTACACCACTATCTCATCCGATGGTAAGCAATGATGCGGTCGACGATTTAGTACGCTTGCCTAGAAGTAACCTATTCACTCTTGACCTAAAAACTCCCAGGTTGTAGCTATCAGAAAACACTGATAGCTACAACTTGGCAGGAAATTCTACTCTTTAGCTGTACGCACTATAAATGATGATGATGATGACTATAAATGAGTTCCCAAAACGTTTTGAGCGTGTGGGTGAAATGTCCGCCATGTATGGGTGGCGTATCCCCATACGTCTTGTAGTTCGGGCTTGGCGGAATTAAATTATGCATTTTCGTCACACACTCCCCAAAATGCAACCGATAAAAAAACTAGCAGGCCAGCAACTTGGCGTCGACGAGCTCTTAGCTTGTTTTATAATTGACTCAAGGTCATCAAGCTGGTGACTTGCAGATTCATCCCAAAGATAAGATTTTTAAGAAATATGCTAATGTACATTGAGGGCTATGCACTCGGTTTTTGCGACAATTATGGATTAAAAGTGCGATATTATCCCCAGATATCTGAGTAGCTATCAAAGCTTTAAAATATTCTCGCAAGTCAAGTAACGTGATTGGATGTCAAGAGTTAATCAACCAATCACAGCAGCTTACGTGCGTTTGATAATTTTATTAAACTAATTATGCTATCATTTTCGTTCCAGAAACTGACGTTCAATAAATTTATATCGCTTAAATTTAACGCTTTCTTCATCCTATTCCAGTCTACGTCCTCCTTTCAATTCTGATATGGTGTCCCGAGTCAGGCTTCAGCATCACATCTGCCTTCACCCGCAACTTGGTGAGATCAGCCTTGATGCTGTAGCTCCGCACCACGTGAGCGAGCGTCGTCTTCATCGACATCATGGCATACACTTTACCTGTGTACATAAAAAAAAGCTTTCGGTCAATTTTGGTAACTTTGGACTAGCATGGTAACTTTGGACCAGTCTGATATCTTTGGAACAGGATGGTAATAATAGACCGTAGCAAAACCGGTTTCAATAAAATTATAATTTGAAAGTTTCAACGGCAGTGTCTTTGCTCGAAAATATAATTTTAATTTTATCCCATACCAATGCAGTGCCGTTTCCCCAAACCAAAGGCAGCGAACGCGTTGGGGCAGTCAGGTGCCAGCCAGCGTTCAGGCTTGAACTCGTTCACGTCTGGACCCCAAACTGGATGCTTGTGGATCCCGAACAGAAGCAGAACGCAAGTTTCGCCAGCTGAGAGGGTGCAGTTCTCTGAAACGTGGAAGATAAAGAAATATTGGATTGTTACCGGCGTTTAATTGAATTTCAAGTCAGGGGAAAGATTTTGGAGCTAGCTTTAAAGGAATGTTGTGAGATTGTTAGCCCTTGATTTGTTATTGTGAACAGAGATCTCTCCTACAACGATACGTATCAAGATTCAGTATTTAATATGTCATTATGCCGTGTCGAAAATTGTGAATAAACTTATGTATTTACTTTAACTGGCGACTTACTTTACTTTAAGGAAGATGAAATGAAGGGCAATTGCTATGTTTTAAATTTAGTTAATATAGTTTTTTTCATAAATAACCTAAAATGGGTTATAATCAAATACAATAAACAACCGTTTAGTGACCACTGCTTTTAAGGCAACGAAAAGAAAACCTTAAATCTTTGATTCATGAGAGTTTATGCTACACGATAGACAGGAGTGAGTCATCGTCAGTTTTTGCTTGAAAATAACCGTCAGTGTAAAACCGCAATATTGACAAAAATTAAAGCGTTTTAATTTTTTAATTTATGTATGGTCTATTTTCATTGGAAGTCTTTAAAATTGAAGCAAGATGAAAATATTGCATGTTCCTTTTTGCAAACATGCAACACAGGGGTACTCGTAAGCTGTGTAAGTTCTGCCACCAACACCAGCCAACGAGGGGCATGTTTATATTATATGTATATGTTTGTATACAGTATCGAATAATCTAAACCTCCAATTGTCCAATGTTGCTCAGTTATTTTGAATTTAAAGTGTCATTTCAGTAATATTCAGGGTTACTAAAAACAAGAATGTGCTAAAAATTAAAAATACAAGCTCGATTTTAATTTTCTTATGCGCCGTCTTCAATTTTAATTTTGAGTACAGTTTTGTTCCGAGTTATTCCGATTACTGCAAATGACGCTTATCTTTCGGTGGGTACGATAATTATGGAGAGATTACAAACTATCGAATGTTGATTCGTATCATTGTTAAAGAAATTATCAGTTTATAGTATCTCAAGATATTTAATAATCTTATGAAGTTTGCAATCATCAGGTTTCAGCAAAAATTTCTCATTACAGGTTAGGTTTACATGTCATGTTATTAAATATTATTATCATACAGTAAGTGTTGTGAAAAAATAAAAATAAGATAGTGAAGGAAGTGTGGTATTAATCTGAAACATAAAACAAACAAGGTTTCATTGTATAATGGCATTGAGAAGTCTATCGTAAGTTCCTATCTACAAAACTTCGTGTTTTAAACACTTGATTATTAGAAAATATAACCACTTTCGTAAGTTTTCAGTAGTCATGAATTATTATTAAAAAAACTTACGGAAATCGGGATCGCAGGCCCTGCCCTTGACATTTTTAGATCTTACCTGTCAAACCGATACCAAGTAGTTAAAATTGGTGACACTCAGAGTGATCCCAGAATTATAACATACGGCGTGCCCCAAGGCTCAATATTGGCTCCCTTGTTATTTCTTTTGTACATAAATAGTGTCCACAAAATTGGTCTAACAGGTGACTTAACATTATACGCAGATGACACATGTTTGTTTTACTTTGGCCACTCAATCGATACTATTATTAAGCAAGCACAGAACGATTTGGACTTACTCAACGTGTGGTTTCAACAAAATCTTCTCACCATTAATACAGCTAAAACAAATTATATGATATTCAGAGCAAAAAATAAAAAAATTGGCAATTACACACCGTTAAAAATAAATAACCAAGTCATAAACAAAGTAGATCAAGAAAAATATTTAGGACTAATTATAGATAGTAAGCTGACGTGGCTTCCACATATTCAAAAAATTAAATCAAAATTACAATCACTCACGGGTACCCTACGTGGTATCGTTCGTTGCTTACCACGTCGAGTCCGCTATACAATCTACTTCTCCCTGGTTAAGCCACATATTGATTATCTAGTGGAAATATGGGGTACCGCCGCTAAAACGCATACTAACCTATTACAAACTGCTCAAAATAAACTACTAAAAACGTTATTAAATTATGACTATCTAACTCCAACAGAAACTCTATACAATGAAATTAAAGTAATGAACGTAACACAAACATACATATACAATACATGTTTACTAATTCGAAAAATACTAAATAAAAATATACACACAAACATAACCTTCACTCATCATCTGCCTAGCCTTTTCCCAACTATATTGGGGTCGGCTTCCAGTCAAACCAGATTTAGCTGAATACCAGTGTTTTACGTGGAGCGGCTGCCTACCAGACCTCCACAACCCAGTAACTGGGTAACACGGTACTTCATGGCAAGACTGGAGTCAGATTTACTGGCTTCTGACAACCCGTAACGACTGCTAAAGATCTACAAATGACAGCCGGGACCAACGGCTTTACGTGCTTTCCGAGGCACGGAGGAAACTCGTTATGTTAAGATGGTCACCCATCCACAGACCAACCTTGGCAGGCGTTGCTTAACCTTGAAGATCGATCCGTACGGCTGTTATTATTTAGCCACGAGCTCCTCAAAAACATAACCTTCACTAAAAATATAAAAAAAACACAAAATGAAACTGAGACGTGAACAGGACTTTTTACAACTACACCCAACCCGCAAAAACTATGGAAGAAAAACTATTATGTATGAAGGATCTAAAATATTCAATAAATTGCCGAGGGACCTCAGAGAAATTAAATCTAAAATTACTTTTAAAAAATGTATTAAACAATTTATCATAAAAAACTCACTTTCCTAAAGTAGTTTCGAGCCACATCCAGTAACCGCTGATCTGTGTTGTACGGAAACTTGTTTACGTACTTTGACGGTTGAGCCGTGTATCGAACTAACATTTTGTTAATATTATTTGTAACCTACCCTCAAAACATTATAATCGATGCCCAGTTTTTGTAATGCGTCCAACATTTAGTTTATTTTGTGATGTCTAGTTAAATATTCTCATGTAAGTGAATTGTAATTCTTATGAGAATAAATGATCTCTAACCCCAAGTTTTATGTTGAGAGCTCAACATCATGATTGTATTAACTTACTTATCTTAATATCCTTGTCAAGTCTTCTAGCGATGAATGGTACGATGGGGAAGACTCTCATGCTCTCCTTCAACACAGCCTCCAAGTACACCAGCTTCGACAAGTCCGTTTTCTCCACGTCTCTATTTTTTCCCAGGACCTCTTGTATCCTGAATAATTGTGGAAATAAAAATAACGAAAAAGCGTTATTTGTTGAACTGATGTTATTGTTACCGCATGACGAGATTAGATTAATATTTGTGTGGTGGCTTACTCAGCAAATGCTTTTTCCTGAACCTCAGGATGGGACCCCAAGAGCATCATGGTAAACATCAGAACATTAGCCGAAGTGTCATGGCCGGCGACGAGTATAGTGTCCACGTGATCTCTAATCTCCTTGTCCGTAAACACTCCTTTCTCAGCTGACAGCTCAAGGAGTAGGTCTATGAAGGGTTTGAATTTGCTTCCTAAAGAAAGTTACAAAATTATTTAGGAAGAGAATATTGGTATCTGCAAAGCTCGTTGATAATTATAAAATGGAAGTGTATAAAAACCTTACCCGGTATTGTATTATTTTCAGCGTCTATATTTTGATTCATCTGGGCTTTTCGTTTTTGTAGGACCTGCAATCAATTTTCAAATTTAACTATCATTCATGACAACTGATTTAACGCCAAGTAAACTGTAGAAATCTCGTAGGAAAGGGATTTTTTAATAAGATTCGAAGGTTCGTGGATTCAGTCCTGCACCTGACAAAGTGAACCAGAGCTGTGAAGGGGTGTCTTGCTTACCGTGTTTGACGTATTATGCAGTATCTTCAGACAAGCATCCTGCTTCTTTTTGAGCTTGCTCCATGCAAAAGTCTTAGAGAAGTGCCACCAGATTTTTATGAACCGTTCCACGAACGTTGTCAAAATAAGTTCAAGAGCATGTACGTACTTGCTATTGAGGTTAGAATCTGTAAAATCGACTCCCAACGCGGTCACTGAAAACAATGTAAACTTTCAATAAATTAATATTTTTTTCTTTTCTTTTTTCTGTTGATACGCACGCGCTTGCCCACTAACTCACCTGATGACAATCGATGATTTAATCATTACTATGCCTACCTATAGACCTATTGCTCGATGCAGGAGAAACACCTGTCTTAACAGAGCTGGTTAAGCTCTTCCATTCCATCATCCACACTGGCATCACACCGGAGGCATGGCACAGGAGCATGGTGGTATAATTTTTCAAGAAGGGCGATAACATGCTCCTCAAGAAATACCACTCCATTTCACTCCTGAGCCATGTCTACAAGCTGTTTTCGAGTTTTTCGTTTATCTCGAATCATCTTACCCTAAAGTTTGATGACTTTCAACAGCCGGAGCAGGCCGCCTACATAAACACAACCTCAGCCAAATAATCCAAAAGACCGAGGAATATACGCTAGCTACGAGAAAGCCTTCGACACCGTCGAGACAGGTCTTGACGGTGTTAGTCTATGCAGAGATGTCAAATAGACAGCCGCTACATAAATGTGATGAGATGTCTGTGTAAGGCCGCAAGAATGACCGTCCATGTAAAAGAACAGAGCATAAAACTAATCCAACTGCGTCGAGATGTAAGATAGGGAGACGTCATCTCTCCGAAACTGTTAACGAACGCGTTGGAGGAAGTTTTTAAGCCACTTGATTGGAAAGGACGGGGCATAAATCGGTATATCACTAGGCAAATCAAAACCCAACTATCCAAATGTCAGCATGGTTTTAGAACCGGAAAATCTACAGTTACAAACCACATTAACTTTGTGGACTTTGCTGTTACAGAGATAGATAATAATAAGCAAATTGACGGGGCCTATTTTGACCTCAAAAAGGCGTTTGACCGGGTGCAAAATGACGACTTACTTAAAAAAATATCTGCGATAGGATTTACCCCTAAGCTGCTTCTACTTTTCGCAAGCTATTTCTCTGACCGCCTTCAGTACGTCACACTTTTGGGATACAAGTCTAACACATTGGCAACTTGTTCCGGTGTGAGCCAGGGTAGTACCCTTGGGCTGACACAATTCATCGTGATGGCAATCCATCTGTTATCGGCGTCTCCGTAACCTTAAGGACTCCAGGTTTTCAACGCTGTGGGTTTTAGTGGACACAGGCCTGGATAAAATTGTCTACGCTTGTGTCTACCGTTCGCACAGCGGTGATTTGGAGACAACTGAGCTCACACAGCACCTGAGTGAGACGGTGGATGCGGCTCAGCAACGGTACCCTTCTGCCCAATTGGTGTTACTGGGGGACTTCAACGCCCATCATCAGGAGTGGCTCTTCCCATACCAGTGCACAGACCATGCTGGACGAGAGACGCGAAAGCTAGCGCTTGCGTTAAATCTTACCCAGCTGGTCCAGGGGGCAACGAGGGTGCCAGATGTTGATTCGCACACTGCCAATTGCTTGGACCTTTTGCTGACAACAGATCCAGACCGCTATTCGGTCTCGATTTCTTCACCACTGGGTAGTTCCGACCACTGTCTGGTGAAGTCTGTATCCTTATACTCCCCGCCCGATCCTAGCCCAAGAGGCACACGGCGGGTATGGCGGTACAGGTCAGCTGATTGGGATGGCATGCGATCTTTCTTCGCATGTTATCCTTGGAAGACTACTTGCTTTTCTGCGACTGATGCTTCGTCGTGTGCAGACGCCGTGACGGATGTGTTGCGGAGGGGAATGGAGTACTACATTCCGTTCTCTGACATTACTATGTCTGGCGAAGCTCGTCCATGGTTTGGTGCCGAGTGCAGTCGCGCTGATGCGTTTAAGCACGCGGCTTACCTGGCATGGGTCGACGCTCGCACGCGCAAAGCAAATGACGTGACTCGGAAGAAGAGAGCCTTCAACAGGGCTGCCAAGTCCTGCAAGAAGGTGTTGCGGAGGGCACGGTTTGACCACATCAGCCGAATAGGGAATAAACTTGCTTCATACCCATCAGGTAGTAAGGCTTTTTGGTCCCTGGCTAAGTCGGTCGAATCGAACTTCTGCCGCCCCTCACTACCACCACTGCTGAGACCTGACGGGACGCTTGCCCACTCCGCTGAGGAGAAAGCGAATCTGTTTGCTTCCTTGTTTGCGGAATCTTCGCGTCTGGATCCTGGTGGCGCGAGGCCCCCGGCTTCTCCTGGTGGATGCGAGTCGAGCATGTCGAACATTCGCATTCATCAGAAGGAAGTCCGTGGGGTACTGCGTAACCTAGACGTGAACAAGGCTAGTGGCCCCGACGGGATACCGGCAATTGTTCTGAAAACTTGTGCGCCTGAGTTGTCTCCGATCTTGATACGCCTATTTCGCCTTTCGTTTGAGACTGGAAAAGTTCCGAAGGCTTGGAAGCAAGCTAACGTGCAACCTGTGCCCAAGAAGGGTAGTCGTGCTGACCCGTCGAATTATAGACCCATCTCGGTAACGTCCATACTCTATTAGACTATGGAACGCGTGCTGAATCATAAGCTCCTGGCGTACCTAGAAGCGAATGATATCCTTAGTGACCGACAATACGGGTTCCGCCGAAATCGGTCAACTGGGGATCTTCTAGCGTATGCCATTCACATCTGGAGTGAAGCCAGCCATGAAGTGAGGCACTAGCGGTCTCCCTTGACATCTCGAAGGCCTTCGACAGGGTCTGGCACGATTGCCTTATTAGTAAGCTTCCTTTCTTCGGTCTGCCCGCCGGTTTGTGTGATTAGATCGCAGATTTCCTGAGGGATCGGTCTATCCGAGTGGTCATAGATGGCTGCTCGTCTGGACTGCTGGATATTAATGCCGGGGTTCCTCAGGGGTCGGTGCTTTTGGCAACACTCTTCTTGCTGCATATTAATGATCTGCTTAAACCCGGTACCTTTGGGTATGCAGACGACAGCACTGTTGCTGAGAGATACGTGTCCGACGCACGAGCTGGTGGGTCGCAGATCCGGTCTCTCCGGGAGGCTATGGTTGAGCGCTTGAATGTGTCCTTACAGGCTGTCTCTGAATGGGGTGATGCCAATCTGGTCAAGTTCAATGCTGCTAAGACCCAAGCGTATCTATTTTCCGCCAAAAGGAACCAATTCCACCCAGCTCCATCTTTCCGAGGTGCAACAGTGCCGATAACCGACCAGCTTGAACTTCTTGGGGTTACATTAACATCTACTCTCAATTTTGGCCCTTTCATAGAGGCAAAAGCTCAAGTGGCTGCAAGAAAGTTGGGGATCCTAGCAAAGGTTAGACGGTACTTCACGCCGGAACAGCTGCTCAAACTCTATCAAGCGCAAGTTCGATCGTGTATGGAATACTGCTCTCATCTTTGGGACGGATCTGCCAGATACCAGCTTGATGGCCTTGAGTCAATTGAGAAACAAGCCAAGAGGATCATTGGCAATGAGAGGCTCGTCGCGACGAAGCTCCAAAGTCTTGAGCATCGACGACGAGTTGCTAGCTTGTCGGTTTTTTACCGGTTGCATTTTGGGGAATGTGCGACGGAATTGCATAATTTAATTCCGGCAAGCCCTTTCCATCATCGGACCACAAGACGAACGGCGATGCGCCACCGGTACATGGTGGACATCCCACCCACACGCACAAAACGTTTTGGGAACACATTCATAATGCGTACAGCTAAGGAGTGGAATTCCCTGCCGGAGTCTGTGTTTCCCGATGGCTACAACCTGGGAGTCTTTAAGTCAAGAGTGAATAGTTACTTCTAGGCAAGCGTGCTCCATCTTCGGCCACATCATCGCTTACCATCAGGTGAGATGGTGGTCAAGCGCGTGCCTATTAATAATAAAAAAAAAAGAAAAAAAAAAAAAAAAAAAAATGGCGAATGATCTGCCCAAGGTCGTCAGGACGGCACGGTGTCTTATGTTCGCTGATGACCTGAAGTTATTCTTGGAGAAAAGTAGCGTACAAGACTGTAAGGCGCTTCAGAGGAATATCGATATGGTGGTGAGATGGAGTGAGGTTAACCATTTAGAATTTAACGTCTCTAAGTGCAAAACTATAATTTTTACTCGTTTTCGAGCGCCCATTCAGCAAGATTATCATATATCGGAAATTAAGGATCTGGGACTGACATTGGACGTGAACTTGACTTTTAATTAACATATTACTAATTTTTGTGCCAAGGCCTTCCATCACTTGGTTTTGTCATGAGGCAGGCAAGTAGGTTTACGGACAGGAATGCTATCGTGGTCTTGTATTACTCCTTTGTGCGCAGCAAACTGGAATACAATTCGCTGGTGTGGGATCCGCACGAGCAAAAATATAAGCTGATGATAGAACGGGTTCAACGTAAATTTGCTCGCTTTCTGTATAAAAAATTATATGGGTACTATGCCTATTTGTATCCGTCTCTGTTTGTCGCGGGAATGGTGGGCATCAACACGTTAGAACTGCGACGTAAATGTGTGCTGGTGATGCACTACTACTTATTACTTAACAATAAGATCGACGACGTGACGACGCTAGCTCGCTGTGCACTGTTCGCTCCGGACTAGGTACAACTATAAAGTAAATACAACCAACCAGTTTAATCTTGTCTCCAGCAATGACTGTCCTATGGAGCAGGTCCAGCATGTTTCCAAGCATTCTTATCTTGAATGTAATCTTCTAATTTGTGACATGCTTGTTTACAAAGTGTGCTTTTAATATAGGTTTTATATTTTCTTTCATTTATTTCTAATATGTCACAAGGTATTTTATTGTAACATTTAACACAGTACCCATGAAAGATGTATGTACTTTAGCTAATCTATAAAATGGTTGATCTAATTTATTATTATTATGTCTATCACTAATTTTACTAAAAAGATGACGATTTTTCCGTACATATATATATTTTCATATATGAATTGGCAAGGGACTGTCATAATATTTTTTTTTTTAAGTTTGATTGATTTTTCATTCCCAGGAAAACCGTGTGATTAATAAACTCCAGTTTTTCTTCATTCAGTATGACGTCACATTTGCTACTTTTAAAATTTGGTAAAGTAAATCTAATAAATTTGGTTTTTTTTTTTCATTAATACCAAGTTGTTTGCCGTAAACCAATTTTGGTGCTGAAGAATAGAGTTATTGACGACGTCAAGATTTTGTGACCGTTGCTTTATTTATATTTTAAATATTAATAATGTGTCATCCACGAATAACACCATCTTTGGGTGATTTTGAAATATAATATAATCATAACTGCTTCGCAGAAGGAAGTGACCGCTTCCCATGTCTCCTCGCTCCGGACCATGGCTTGAACAGGGCTGGACGCGAGAGATCGCCGCCACCAATCACCTCGACGAGGACACGGCGGCTCCACACAAATTCAAGGTTGCTCAGCGTGCAATGGAGAAAGCAATGCTCGGGGTTTCTCTAGTGGATAGATTTCGTGACGAATTCATTCGCCAGAGAACTAAAGTCACCGACATTGCACGTACAATCAGCATGCTGAAGTGAATGTGGGCCGGCCATGTCTGTAGACGGACAGACGGTCGATGGGCCGTCCATGTCTGTAGACGGACTGACGGTCGATGGAGCAGACATGTGTTAAAGACCGCGTATGGGTAAGCTTAGTGTGGGACGCCCTGCGGCACGATGGATCGATGATTTAAAGAAGGTGGCTGGCAGCGGATGGATGCGGACTGCTCAAGATCGGGATAGTTGGTGCTCTTTGGGGTAAGCTTACGTTCAGCAGTGGACGGCAATTGGCTTATAATTATGATCATGACAATATACCTATATAATTTAATTAAAGTTTGAATTAATGAATAAATGATCACCCATGTACCCTTTAATACCAGTTAGGGATCATAGACGATTTAAATGATAGACGCAAATGAAAACTTACTGCAAATCGTCTCTAAAGCATTGTGTCGGGTCTTTGGGGGAGGCCTACGTTCAGTAGTGGACGGCATTTGGCCGTTATGATAGATGAAAATTGCAAGCTTACAGCAAATAGTCTCCAAAGCGTTGTGTCGTGTGTAAGTCCAGTGGTTAAAGTTGCCTTTTCCAACCTCTCTCTCGAGGTCTTTCACCAGCTTCCTGGACTGACTGTTGAAGACGCCCATGAACGTGTCCAAGAGTACCTGACTAAACGCTGGGTTCAAGAGCTTGCGGTGATTTTTCCATATCGCATCTGTGAAATTTAAATTACATGTCAATGTGATAACGAATCCTTTTTATCTACCTATCATAACAGACACTTAATTGATAATTTTTTTTTCGTAGTAAACTACCTAACTGCTTTACTTTCGTGTTTCCTATGATTGAACGTTCTTAATTTGTAATGAACTAACGAACCTCTATTTATCTTTGTGATTCAAAGGTTTTGACTGTACACGAAATTATCTTCGTTACCCTTGCAAGAAGTAAAAAAAATACCCCACAAAAAAAACAAACCTAGAAATATAAATATGGTTACTATCTTAGCATTATGGCCACTTATCCTGTATTTTACTGTTTCTGTAATTTTTGAGAAATTTAAATTGAAAAGTGTGTGTGATGCGTTTTCAATAAAAATAACAGCGTAAATGCGACTCACATCTTGCAGTAACTAAACCATTGCCTAGCCATGGTTTAGCGAAGCTATAAAACTTGTCCTTTTCTAAGCACAAATTTGCTACAGTGAGACTGTCCTCTGGGTCATTCAAAACTGCAAAGAATATTAGTTAAGATATACAATTTAATAAGTTCAGGGCAAATAATATACCAACATGTAAACGGCAATATGCAATAACCAAGTTTTCACAGATTTCCTAGCATTGTTTGCGTCGGTTTCCTACAAGTACTCACTGTATGCAGTTTTTGTTCCAAAATAGACATTTACGACTCCTCCCAACTCGGTGATCTCTTGGTCTGCATCGATTACTCGGTTCCATAATGCTGTAAATAGAAGAATTAAAATCTTTGAAATGTTCTCAAAGCAACGCAAAAATAAATCGCTACTAAATTCAGTGTAATATGGCCCAAGCGAAGTGACATTCTAGTATCAACATGTTTAGTTAATGCTGTTTATGCAGACTTCCGAAAATCTTTCGACAAGGTGGATCATGAATTACTGCTTACGAAAATAGCATAAAACATTTTTAACGTGAATTATAGTATATAAAATAATAGAATACTCTTTATTATGTACACCATATAAGTTACAGAAAAGATAGACGAAGAAAACATTACATAGGATGACACAATGGGCGGCCTTATCGCTAAAAGAGATATTTTCAAAACAATCTTTGGGTGAATTTTAAAGAGAAAAGAAGGACAATATTTTAATTAGTCTCAGGTTTAAGATTAATATATATAAATAAATACATAATAGATAAATATATACAATTAGAATTATGTTCTGTAATAATTTATGATGAGAGAGTAGTAAGATTGAACAGAAGTCTGTAGAGCAGAAATAAAATATACGAATCCCGGTGAAGATCAGCTATGGGAAGCCACGCGACCTTTGTGCGAAATTCAGAAATGAAATCATATTTGCGCAAGCCAAATATAAATTGTAAGCAAAAGTTTTGAACACGCTCAAGTTTATTGAATTGTGCTTGAGTAGAGTGCCGTAGTTCTTTGTTTCCCGTCTTAAATTTTAAATTGAACACAAACTCTAGTTATCGAAGGGTATCCTTCTACTGCAAGCGTGAAATGTAGCGTTGGAGCGATTTTGGCCCCTTCCTGTTTATGCTCATAATTATTTTTAAATTCTGATAACTTAAAAATATTTAGATCATCCAAATTAAGGAACATACAGAATATCAAGTGGCACGGTTATTTAGACTGTTTTACAGCCTATAGTGTTAAAAATAAACTGTGTCTTAATATTTAGAAATTAATTTTCTACGTCCTCATTCACAAACTAATTTAATTTAATAATAATAAGAAAGGTTGGATAGACAAAAAGGTGTTTGAGTTGTACAAAATAGATGCGACTCTACGTGCCTTTCTTGAGTCATGTATGAGGCATAAACAGTCCTTCTCTATCCAGGATGTAGACCGCTTCAGAGGAACGATGAGCCTGTTTAGATTAAACGGGGAATGTTTGAGGGCGACAGTTTGAGTCCTCTTTGGTTTTGCTTATCTCTAAATCCTCTAAGCACATTGCTGGACGATTCCGGTCTAGGCTATTGGTTGAGAAGAGGTGGTCAGGCCATATCTCACCTTTACGTGGATGATCTGAAACTCTTTGCCCCTAACACGTCGCGACTGAAGGAGCTTCTGAAGGTGTCTAAAACCTTTAGTAGTGCCATCAGGATGGAATTTGGTGTGGACAAATGTGCAGCCATGCATGTAAAGACAGGGGAGATTATGAAATAAGAGGGAGGGAATGCAACTCTCAGATTCCATACTGGTTAGATCCCTCAGCTCAACCAAACTGAACTTGATGCCCTGGATAGGAGGCTAAGTACACTGCTAACTGCAAACCGGATGCATCATCTACGATCGTGGGTGATGAGACTGTGCGTCCCGCGGAAGTGTGGAGGTCGAGGCTTTTATAACTCCAAGACTCTCCACAACCGCGAGATGTCCAGTTTCAGAGAATATTTTCTCAAAGCTGATGTGGCTATGCACCGAGATGTAGTCGCAGTGGACAAGGGTCTCACCCCGTTGTCCATGGTTAATTAAACCTGGCACAAACCTGTGATACTTACCCCAGGTGACCGCAAGGAGATATGGAAAGGCAAGGAGCTTCACGGGCGCTTCTATCGGGCTCTTCATAGGTCCGATGTAGATTTTTCAGCGTCCGTGGCCTGGCTATGATTCAGTGATCTCTTCGGGGAAACTGATAGTTTTGTCTGTGCGATTATGGACGAAGTTATCTTGACGAATAACTACCGAAGGCATATTATGAAGAATGGGACGGTGGACTTGTGTCGGGCATGCTACCATCCGGGTGAGTCTATCAGACATATTATCTCTGGTAGTTCTCGTCTGGTTAACGATGAGTACTTGCACAGGTACGACCAATTGGCCAGGACTATTCATCAGCAACTTGCTTTGAAATAAAAACTTGTGGATTCTGAGGTACCATATTAAGTATGTGCCCGACCCAGTTCTCGAAAATGACCATGTCACGTTGTACTGGGATCGGTCTATCACCACTGATAGGACTATTGTTGCCAATAAGAATGACAGTGGTGATACCCCATAGAACATCGTACTATACAAGATCGAAAGTCTTCAATAGATCAAGGTAGCATGCATACACATGGGTCTTTCTACTCGTGTAATACTGTACAGTCTGCTTGAGGCACAGGATAACACTCTCGGTGGAAAGCCCGGGCCTGAAGCCGAACTGTGCGTCATTTAGCGAGACGTGTTTATCCAGGTGCTGACCAAGCAGACTGTCTAGCACTTTGGCAACTACTGCGACTAGAAAGATCGGTCTCTGTATGTATACATCTGATGTACTTATTACCAGTTTTATTTTTAACTATTGGTACAACTATAGTACGCATTAGTTTATCGGGCAGATGAAAGTGGCCTAAACACAGGGTAAAAAACATAGAAAGAACTCTGGGTAGGTGTACACCTGCGTGCTACAGGTGATTGATGCTGAGGCTGTTGTGATCCGGGGATTTACCCCTCACCATGCCTTTGATCACCGCACACACTTCCTTCTTAGTAATATGCACACAACACTCACCACCTTCTTCAGCATCGAGCTCCTGCAGCGCTAGCTCGAGAGAAGAGTCCATCCTAAAATGGTGGGAGAACATAGTGGCGATCTCGCTAGGCTCGTTCACTCCCGTCACACTGACGGGGAGACCCGGTAAAAAATGTTCCTGTATGAGGAGAATGTCGTGGAGGAATTTGGCGATCTCATCACGCTGGTTGCTAATACCATTGGCACCCTAGTTTGAGTGAGCTGGGCCTGGTGGTGTTGATGCGTGACTTATCCATTGATTAGTCGTCGTTAGACCTTACTGACCAACCGATAAGAAAAAGAAATCGCCCAGAGAGTCCGGAGCATCCATAGTGGACTTATGGGCGGTGAAGATCTCATGCGCCTTTCTGGTAGAGAGTTTCATTTGACCATCATTTCCTCTGGTCACATTTAACTCGTCGGACATAGCCCTTGAGCATGGGTCATAAACAAGCTGTAGGCCCCTAGGATTGTGGGGCCTACATCGGGGTTCTTGACCATGTAAGTTGGGGGAGTGGGACGCGCTTGCACTGTTGCGGGAGCAGCAGTGCCTTGAGGCGCAGGCTGGGAAGCAGCAGTGCTCTGTATCGTAGGCTGCCAGGCTTCACGCATCTGGGTTTCGCGTTGCAGTTATGCTGCGAGTGCCATATATGGGCACTGGCCCACTACTTTCGGGCGGAAAGTCTTCTCAATTTGGATGGTGGAGTGGTTGCAGACCGATTATATTTAATAAATCGAGTTGTGGCCCTCAGTAGGAACGCATACGACCAGCACCATGTCATAAGAGTCGCCTCCCCTTGCTTTGTGCAAGCGGTGGACGGTGGACACTACCTTTTGTACAGATTTGTCAAAAAAAAATTCAAACGCACTAAGCTTTGTCTATTTTAAATGACATAATCCGACGAGCTCTCGTCATCGTTGTCGTTCCAGCCTTTTTAGAGCCCAATGGTTTGGCACGTGACGATGGCAAAGACCGGACGGCATATCTTTGTTTCCTTGGAAGATGGGTAGACCTTTAGTGTGAGACGTAACCTGTGTTGATAATCTTGCGCCATCCTATCTTCCTAGTTCATCGTGTTTTGCTGGCGCCGCTGCTGCGGCTGCGGAAAACCTCAACCGGCGTAAATAATACCAGCTGGATACCAGCTCAAGACAAAGTACTCATCAAGACTAATCAAACGAGTCCAAACTCGATGAGTTTGTGTCCTTTTATTACGAACTTCCTAAAGCCAACATCCAGCACCATCATTAGACCTTGGATATCACCTCAAAACAAATTACTCATCAAGACAAATCAAACGAGTCCAAACTCGATGGGGTTGCTTCGTTTCATTACAGAGTTCCCATGGCCACCTTTCAGCACTATCATCAGACCCTAGACACCAGCTGGAGATAAAGTACTCGTCAAGACGAATCAATCGAAGCCAAACTCGATGGGATTGTGTCGTTTAATTTTGATCGTCCCATAGCCACCTTCCAGCTTCATCATCTAACCGTGGTTACCATTTAGGACCAAAGTGCCCATCAAGACTAATCAAACGAGCGCAAACTCGATGGAATTGTGTCGTTTTATTACGAACTTCCTACAGCCACCTTCCAGCACTATCATTAGACCCAGAATACCGGCTAGAGATAAAGTTCTCATAAGGACGAATCAAACGAGTCCAAACTCGATGGTGTTGCTTTGTTTCATTACAGAGTTCTAATGGCCACCTTTCAGCTCTATCATCACACCCTGGATACCATTTAAAGATAAAGTACTCGTCAAGACAATACAAGTGAGTTTAAACTCAATGGGGTTGCTTCGTTTCATTACAGAATTTCTATGGCCACTTTTCAGCTCCATCATCAGACCCTGAATACCAGCTAGAGATAAAGTTCTTATAAGGACAAATCAAACGAGTCCAAGTTTGATGGTGTTGCTTTGTTTCAATGTAGAGTTCCTATGGCCATCTTCCGGCTCCATCATCATATCAGCTCCATATTATAATAATATTGCATTGTCACGCGATATACATATGCCTACAAAATTCCAGCTCAATCGGCAACCGGGTAGTGTGTCAAATTTAACTTGCAAGATTTTATTACTTACAGACCGTTGTTGTCTGGACAAGTGAAACTAAATAAAACCTTGTAAAAAGACGGAAACAGAAAAATAGGTACAAAGGTGATTTTTTTTTTTTTACTTGTCGAAGTATTTTCGTCGATTTATTTAATTGCAAGTGGTTAGGATTCAAAAGTACCTGGGGACTAGAAACATATCGAAGTATTTCCGGCGCTAGAATTTTAAGCGGTTAGGATTCGAAAGTAACAGAAGAAAAAAAACGTGTCGAAGTATTGCCGGGGCTGGATTTATTAAACCAGGAAACCAGAAATATGTCCAAGAACAATTTCGGCAGAAATTGTGAGCGCTAAAGATTCACAAGTACCAGGAGACCACAAACATGTGGAAGTAATTTCGAGAACGAACAACAAAGACTCACAAACGAGGTTTTTCGAGGATGAGAATATGAGACAAAAAAGTTGCGCGCCAACTCTAAAGTCTACGCAGACGAAGTCGCGGGCAGAAGCTAGTAGAATCAGAATTTCTCTATCTAGTAAAATAACCTGTTCATACCGTGTCAAAGCATAAAAAATCGATATTTGGATTGAAATTTTGTTTTATCAGTTTAATTAACAATAAGTAAATATTTTATAGTAACGTATTTTTATGTTAATATTTATTTGTATTCAGTAGTTGATATTTGGTTTTTTTTTTCGTAAAAGTGATTTACTCTTTTAATGCCTATAATATCATTGTATACCGAAGTAACATATTTAAGTATCATCTAAAAGTACATACTGCAGCTGTTGTCCGCGATGAGACGCGGAGCATGTCCCACAAAAGGCCACCCTCCCGGTAAGCTTGGCGGCTCCGTAGGTTTCACACTCTTCTGTCGCCACCACCAGTACGCAACAAACACGATGCAGAGTAGCGCCACAGTGAGCATTGCTGAGGTTCTACCTTGACGCTGAAATGAGAAAACAAAAAAAAGAAATAGTACCTCTTATGAAAATGACAGATTCCGTTATAGTATCCGTATAGGCAGTGACAAAAAAAAAACAATTGATAATAATATTGATGCACTCAAAATTGCGCTGAGTAATCTCAACTCGTCGACGACAAGCTTTTCCCGAAAGACCAACACCTGTATTCACAAACGTTACTATGAGGTCTCACAGTGCGCGCGAGCGCACAGGGCCGCTAAAACTTATTTTTAGAAAATACTTGAGTGGCGGCTAGCACTATGCGTCCCTTAGAATGAACGCACAGCTACGGTAGCCTGCTAGCTGTTTTAAGCAACGCATAGCTAGTGTTTCTCGATTCTCTGTGGTCTATTATGTTACGAGAAATATTTTTGGGGTTTGGATTTTACTGTTTGTGATAATTTGCCATTTTAATAGCGTCCTTTTACAGTGGATTTTATAGTATTGAAGAAGAATTTGATAATTATATGAATGAGAGAAGCACAGAGAAGTGATACGGGATTTCCAAACCTTTTAATTATTACAGTTCGGATGAATTTAGACGACGCTACAGGTTTTCCAAAGATGTCATACTTTTTATACTCTTGCCACTGATAAATGAAGACTTAGGCATGAACGTCAATAAGCGAAGTGAACTACGCAACATGAACGAACCAATCACAGAGCTCTATTCAACCCTGTGCGTTTGCTTAGTCAAGGGTCGTTTGAATATTGTTTATGAATTGAAAGGATTGCCATAGGCAACGCAGTGAGAAATGCCTTACTTCGCATAGCGTTGCAACTTTACTGAGATAAGTATTGTTTCTGAATACGGGAGTAAGACTGCCGTCACTAGCATAGTTGCAGTTGCTCTAGACGGTTTCCAGAAAAACGCGGTTAAAGTTTTGGTTGTCGAACCAAAACTTTTATCTTCCATAAATTCTTTGTTTGTGATGAAAGATGACCTCAGCACCTATCTATTAGTTATTTGAAAACCAATATTGAGAAATTGAAAGACAAAATACATTCATTTTATTAGTTACTAGTTGTCCCGCGCAACTTCGTTTGCGTCACAATTTTAATTACTGCTCCGCTCCTGTTAGTCTTAGCGTAATGATATAGAGCCTATAGCCTTTCTCGATAAATGGGCTATCAAACACTGAAATAATTTTTCAAATCGGACCAGTGGTTCCTGAGATTAGCGCGTTCAAGCAAACAAACAAACAAACTTTCAGCTTTATATATTAGAGAAGAAGAATAGATAATAAGTACGAGTATCTCCTAGAGGCTCTCAGATAAGGAACACAACATAAACACAGGAAGTGTGTTTTTTCTGTATTTGTGCTAAGTAGTCCTAACCTTATAAATTTCTGAAAAAATTGAAATGGTTTAAATATTATATTTTATCAGGCTGTACTGATAAGAAAACCGATTAGTTATTGGTCCATATATGTATTATATTATTTTTCCAAACAGTTTAGTGAGGAATTGATTAAAGAAGACACAATATTGCAGATACTTATGAGTCTAACCTTAGCCAATATAATTAAAGGATAATTAACAGAACGCATACGCAACGTCCTGGCCATTATATAAATTATAATGGCCAGGATGTTACAGGATAATTAACAGAACGCATCGCATTCAAAAGTACAAAACTAATGTAGATAATTTTTACACATAAACCTGATAGAATAGGTGACAATGTACATGAAAACAACATAACATAATGCAGATAGCCGTAATGCCATCTATTGACCCAAATAGTACTGAACACAGTATGACAATTACATCAAAACATATTTTTTAATAATTAGTGATACTTTTAAAACCGTCTTAAAAAAGTGAATCTTTTAATACCTTCAAAATATCGTTCTGAATAAATTTCTATTTATAAAACTAAATGAAAGTCCGAAATAATATAAAGACAGTTCAACATCAGATTCCATAGATGGCTTTATGCATTTGATCTCTTTTTTGAATCGTCAACAGGAGTGCGCTTACATTTGCTAAGCTTAACTTGAGTTGCTCAAAAATAAATCTTTACGAGCCAGCGGTCACGTCATACCACCCGCAAGCAGCTGGCGAAGTCCTATGATAGAGGAGTCGCAAAAAGAGTTGAATTAGATTGGTTAATCGGCTGTCTAACTGTGTTCTAAAAACTTAAATCGTTTCGATTTGCGTTCCTGATTCTAAATCAATTGAGAATTAACTTGAATTCCTTCCTTCTTCCTTCTAGCCCGACGCCATAAAGAAGGCTGCTAAAGGCAGCATGCACAGAGCGGTCAACGCAGCAGAAGACCACATGGATACGCGTCGCGTGTGGTTGCAATCCTCGGCATTGAACAAACAATGGAGAAGAAGAAAAATGCGAACGTGATATAAGAAGGCCACTCAAATGCGCATTATTTTACGAATTTTGTTAAAAATTGACGATGACATACACCACAATCAAGAGATGGTTAGGTTATTTTATAAGATAGCTTGTGTTTTCCCGTTGCTTCAGCATTAATTCATTACTTCTGTGAACGGGGAGCCCACCGACCAATCAGACCATCAATACGAATAATATTGACAATGTTTTTGGGAAAAATAAGGAAATTATTTCCATGAAAACGGAAAGGAAGAAAATGAAAGATACCATCCGATTAAAAAATGAATGAACGTGTGTCCTTACAGGAGTCCTGACGAATGTGTCCTTACAGGAGGAGACGCTATGGTTGAACCATAGCCTCCCGGAGAGACCGGATTTACGACCCACCAGCTCGTGCGTCGGACACGTATCTCTCAGCAACAGTGCTGTCGTCTGCATACTCAAAGGTACCGGGTTTAAGCAGATCATGAATATGCAGCAAGAACAGTGTTGCCGAAAGCACCGACCCCTGAGGAACCCTGGCATTAATATCCAGCAGTCCAGACGAGCAGCTATCTATGAACACTCGGATAGACCGATCCCTCAGGAAATCTGCGATCCAATCACACAAACCGGCGAGCAGACCGATGGAAGGAAGCTTACTAATAAGGCTATCGTGCCAGACTCTGTCGAAGGCCTTCGAGATGTCAAGGGAGACCGCTAGTGCCTCCCCGTGCTTCTCTATGGCTTCACTCCAGTTGTGAATGGCATACGCTAGAAGAACCCCAGTTGACCGATTTCGGCGGAACCCGTATTGTCGGTCACTAAGGATATCATTCGCTTCCAGGTACGCCAGGAGCTTATGATTTAGCACGTCGACTCGAAAAAAAGAAGAAGAAAGAAGAATGTACCTTTACAGTCCCGAAGCCAGGGGTCATGTCATACCACCCCACCATTATGATTTACGCTCCTGGGCGACGTACACAGTAAATTTCGAACGAATTCCACGGCCAAAATCTGAGGATCGCGTTCGAAATTTACTGTACACAGGCGGCCTTTCAACGACCCAATTCGGTCGCTACGCGGCCGTTATCTATGTCAAGACTGTGTTCTAAAAAATAAAGCAGTTTCTTAACTTGGTGGTTTGAAGTAAAGCACCATTCATTGGGCGCAATTTATAATATCAACACGTTAATGTTCAAGTGAATGGGGTCCGTTACCATCTTAAGGACCCAAGCCAACCTTACCTGCTAACGGTGCTGCTGTCCAACGGACGAGGCTCTGGCAAACCTGGTTTCCCTCTCGTAGGGTTGTGGGGGTCAGACGGCTGGTCGCCCCACCTAAAACTAACTTCAGTCATATAAGAATATGGACAGGAACAAGTTAGGTAAGGGTACTCGGTCTAGGGCGTCGCCGCACAACGACGCGCAGGCACATCGCCCTAAATCAGCGATAAGTGGGCTAGGGCTACCGTGTAATGAACGGGCACGGCTAAAGAAGATAGTACCCAAGAAGAAGTTCCACTTTGCCACCTGGAACATTGGCTCCCTAACCGGACGTTGCAGAGAACTCGCGGACGAACCTGCGAAGCGTCGGGTCCAGTGCGCCTTCCTTCAGAAGACGCGCTGGAATAAGTCACGTGACATCGGGCAGGGGTACCGGCTAGTGTAACCGGATCACCAACGGGCAGGGGCGGAGTGACCGTGGTGCTATCTAAGGACCTTCAGGATGGACTCCTTGAAGTAGACCGATGCAGCGACCGGTTGATGCGAGTTAGGGTGCTAATCGAAGGGTCGGTAACGAACCTAATCAGCGCCTATGCTCCTCAAAGTGGTTGCTGTCAGAAAAGGAGGCCTTGCGGGATGAGTTCGAGGACGTATTACGCGCTATTCCGAATTCCGAAGGTGTTTTGATTGGGGGGGATCTCAACGATCACGTAGGTCAGTTCGCTGGAGGTTTTGGTTATGGCCAGCTAAATGCAGAGGGAGTCAGTATACTCAGCACCTGCGCTGTATCTGACCTAGCCATCGCGAACACATTCTTTACGTACCGTAGTGGTGCCTACTCAACACAAATAGATTAATACATTTTTAATTTCGATTAAATTTTGCAAAGCTAAACGTCTCATCAGTCTAAGTAGAATTACCTTCCGAATAATAATACGTTTAATCACGGGTCAGTGTCCCCTAAAAAATATTTCTACAACAAAGGTGCCATAGACAGCCCAATTTACAGAGGAGTCATCCACCTCATCCTGGAAATGAGGCTGTTGCTTCGTAACGTGAACAAATACTCGGAACGGTGAGGTCGCTCCGCAAAACCTGCTGCGCACCCGGGAGGCTTCTATGCATTTGGGCGGAACTAGGCTGGCTAACTTAGCCAGGACACTTACGCGCAATGGACCGAATGGGACTCTAAGTGCAGATAACGGAGTATGTGCTCTACTCTACTCTATCCGTTGCGGGGGTAGACATCTTTTCTGATTGGTATACCGATGGCCAACTTTATGTATCTCTATCGCGCGTTAACAACCCTAGCAACTTTATTAAACATCGTGTACAGAAGTTTCTTGTTAGGAAAAATTACTTGGGTCTGGACGGCATTTTGAACATGATACAGCCAGAGTCAAGCATTACAATCTCCCAAATCTAAAACTTTAAGAGGCGTCAAGCAATGAATATTGACTGTTTACATATCTAATCTTAGCGATCTTACATCGCAACATAATTTATCTTTTCGAAGTCCCGATATGCTCAGCTACTATAATAATAAGTAACATATCACTGATTACTAGAGGACTATTGTTGCCAATAAGCCTGACATAGTGGTGATAGACCGATTAGTGCGCCGCACAATGATAATTGATGTTACCATCCCGCATGACGAGAACCTCGTGAAGGCCGAGAAAGAGAAACAAATCAAGTATCTCGACTTAGCGCACGAGGTTGTCGACATGTGGAATGTGGACTCAGCTGTCATTGTGCCGATAGTCATTACGGCCAATGGCCTGATGGCCAAAAGCTTCGAAGAACACCTGTCGAAGCTGGCGTTACGCGGTTGGGTAAAGGGCCTGATACAGAAGGCAGTACTCCTCGATACGGCTCGTATTGTGAGGAGGTTCCTTTCTCTGAAGCCCTAACCACCGGTAGCTTGGACCCTGCTCCCGACACCGGCGGACTACTACTTTTTATATTTTTAAATGTATTTTTTTTATGTTTTTTTAGAGATATATTTAAAAATATTCTTTGTATGTAAATAAGAATGAATAAACGAAGTAACATATACACAGTATATAAACACTTCTCATCGGAAAAATCGAAACACTTTCGTTTTTATGGTTTCTGTCCTAATCTAACACAAAAGAGTTTTGATTCCATAAAAATCACATGTTTGTATAGCTGGCTGGACATTACAGTGATAAGCGAAAATTAAAAATTTGAATTTCATTTGTTTATCCGATAAATTAAGTGATTATCGCGTGGTGTGTGCTCACCATCTATATTACTATACTCTTTGGTGCTCACACTACGAGTGTCGTATGAGATTATGTTACCGAAGTCAGTATCTCCATTATGGAATGGTCAGCAAATGTGTGTTTAAATTGGAGTTCATTTCATCTTTGAAAACTAAAATTTTGCGCTTATTTTAAAACCTTTTGTTCTTTATTTGTTTACTGTGACTTTGGGACGCCTGAAAAATATTTTTATATTACATATGGATACTTAGCCTGCAGAAGCCAGTCAGCGTGTTGTGGCTGAAAGATTGCATCTAAGCCTGTCGTCTGTTCATAGAGTCTACAAACGCTATCAGGACACTGGTTTGTTCACGCGCCGTTCAGGATCTGGCAGGAATCGGGTCACTTCTGAGCAAAATGATCGATAAATTGTAACAACTTCTTTACGAAATCGACGCCTTGATGCTTTTCAACTGCAGCAGCAGCTTTATCTTGTACGTAGGGTGGCTGTAAGTGACTCTATTATTAGAATTAGGTTGTAGAAACGTGGACTGGTACCGCACAAGCTAGCAAATGAGCCGAAATTAACTGCAAACCATCGAAGAGCGCGCCTTAACTTTGTACTTGAGCTGAATTGGTCATACATCCAGTGAAACAAAGTACTCTTTTCTGATGAGTGTAAAATTATGCTGAATGGTAACGACGGAAGGAACAAGGTCTACAGAAGAGATGAATGCTTTGTACAATGCTGCATTGAAGAAGAGGTCAGCTATGGTGGCGGTTCGTGAACAGTTTGGAGAGGAAACAGCGCCGACGGTAAGATAGAGCTTGTCTTTGTGTTTGGGCCACGTCTGCCTGCACTAAACAGTCATCGGTACATCGAATAGTGTCTTGAGCCTCACGTGATGCCCTATGCACATTTTATAGGCAACGGTTTCATATTCATGCACGACAGTGCAAGGGCTCACACCACGAGCGTCGTATGAGATTATGTTACCGAAGTCAGTATCTCCATTATGGAATGGCCAGCAAGAAGCCCGGACATGAATCCGATTGAACATCTATGGGATGAAATAAAGAGACGAATTCGTGCAAGAGATCCTGCCTCAGAAACAATTAGCCAGCTGCAAAATGCAATCCAAGAGGAATAGAATGGAATGCCACAACATTTGATCGTGACTCTCATCCGATTGATGAAGAACAGTATTTAAGCAGTAATAAGAGCTCGGGGAGGGAATACAAGCTATTGAATAAACGTTTCTTGGCTTTTTTTTGTGTGTTGTTATACTCCATGCAGGGTAAACATGACTTGTTAAACAAAATAAGAAACCTATGGAAATTTAAATTTAAACGAAAATGGAGAAACAGTGAAGGTGGTCTAGGTGGTTAAGTTTCTGGGAGCTCATATCGATAAACAGTTAAAGTGGAAAGAAGAGCTAGTAGAATACCTGGAGAAAGCAATCAGCTCTGCCTGTTACGTGCTAAGGAGTCTAAGAAACGAGGTAACCGTAAAACATTCAAAAATGGTCTATTACGCATTAGTAGAGTCAAAACTGACATACAACATACTCTTCTGGGGAGGAAGCTATGATTAAAATACCCAAAAAGTTTTTGTGATTCAGAAAAAAATAGTCAGAACCCTAGAGAGAATTCAACAGTAAAAATCATGCAAGCCTCATTTTAATGGTTTAAATAAATATTGACAGTCCCAAGCTTGTACATTTTGGTCCTACTTAGTCACTATCAAAATATATCTTTGAATATGAGACTGAAGATGAAAGACAAAAAAGGGAGAGTACAAAAAGAAATTAAAGATCTCCAGATGAAGCAAGTGACTAACCTGAACGTTGTAAAGCATATTGCTTACCACAAGTCAGTAAAAATGTTCAATAAACTGCCAACAGAATTAAAAATTCTACTATATACAAGTAGGTTTCAAAATAAACTTAAACGGTTCTTGTTAAACAAATATCTTTATTCTATTGATGAATTATAATTTATTTCAATGGAAATATTATTGTATTTTATTTAAGAATTGACATTAATTTTTATATCTTTTTTTTTAGTTTGTATTATTCTTATTTATTTTTATTCTGACTTTCATTTAAATTGGATTGAATGAATCATGATTATTATACATGTATTTAGCTATAGAAATTCAGACACAATGTAAAGATCGTTATTGAATATATTAATTGAATTGACATTTAACGTATATTCAAAACTAAACTATACACAATTTTTCTGATAATTCTTTAAAATATAAACTTGCAAGCTGTTTTGATTTTTCTGATGAGAAGTATATTATAATAAGTAAATTTATGTAAAATCTAATTACGTTACTTAACATAAACGTAATATCGCACCAAACTGTCTGTTTGGTAAGTAATCCGGAACATACAGTTAGGATCGGTACTAAGCAAGCATATAATATGCAGTATCGCATCTTACTGTCTGTATTTTATGTAACCTGAAGGAGATCTACTAAACAAAATTGCAGTATCGCAGCATACTGCTTTTAGGACTAGATCACTCATCTGCCTAGCCTTTTCCCAACTATATTGGGGTCGGCTCTCAGTCAAACCGGATTCAGCTGAATACCAGTATTTTACGTGGAGCGGCTGCCTACCAGACCTCCACAACCAATTAACTGGGTAATACGGCAGTTCTTGGCAAGACTGGAGTCAGATTTGCTGAACTTGGACATTTCGTAACGACTGCCATACATTCAAATTGACTAAATATTGCATTTTGTATGAAACAGTTGATATTTTTTTCGAGATTTCGGAGTTTTCCCAAAGTAAAAGTTGCTTATAATCATGTGTACTTTCACTGCCTAAGAGGTTTCTGGTGTTTTACAAATAACCCTGTATATCCAATTTATACAGTAAATGACAACATATTACTGGCATAAATGTCATACTGTACTTAAGCCTCTGAATAAGAACTTCTGCAGTAAGTGTTCCCTTTAATTATGCTTTGTGATGTAAAAACTGCTTGACTTACTGCAAATTTTGAATTTGTTTTCAAAAGCGATTCAAACGATTGGGTAAGATAAAATTGTAGCTCTCGTTATCGCAATCACAGCTGTATATCTAACTCAGTTTAGGCAAACATCTTTCTTAATTTAACTTTGCTATTGACGGCAGCATGGCAGTTTTAAATAGTATTTTTTTAGGACCAGCTTGTCACGCTATTTCCAAGCAGGTAAGATACTATATTGGAAATAACCTAAAAAGCGCCATTACAATGAAACTCGAAGAGTTCCAGAGAAACGATTCTAATATTCCACAACAAAAGTAACCTGAAAAATGTAGTGTGGAGTACCTAATACGTAAAACACATACATAACTTCCACACCCTCAAGCAGAGGCAGCCCAATATGCCTTTTTTAATTAAAATCATCAAATGACTCCTTAGAGCGGTAGGAAATTTCAGTTTTTAAACTCACCCGTGTTCCTCCAAATAGCTTTTGCGTTCAAGGGCCGCAATAACTCTTTCAAACAAATTCCGTAACTCTGGAGCCACTATCTCACCTGTTGGTAAGCGATGATGTGGTCGAAGATGTAGCACGCCTACCTAGAAATAACCTATTCACTCTTGGCTTAAAGACTTCCAGGTTGTAGCAATCAGGATACACAGACTCCAGCAGGGAATTCCACTCCTTAGCTGTACGCACTATGAATGTGTTCCCAAAACGTTTTGTGCACGTGGGTGGGATGTCCACCGTGTTCCGGTGGCGCATCGCCGGTCGTCTTGTGGTCCGATGATGGAACGGGCTTGGTGGAATTAAATTATGCAATTCCCCAAAATGCAACCGGTAGAAAACCGACAGGCTAGCAACTCGTCATCGATGCTCAAGACTTTGGAGCCTCGTCGCGACGAACCTATCATTGTCGAGTACCTAGTACTAATAATTGTTCTTAAATTGTGAGCTGATTTACATACAAATACATACATACGTTTGACTCCAATCGTATTTATTCCCATATCAATAACGCTTGAAATTAAAAAAATAAAATCAATAAAAAATTTACCTCTTTTAAAATTGTTTTATATTACTGGTGGGTTCCTCGAAGTTTCCCGACCGTCACAGATCTTTCTTGACCTGCCTCTCTTTATTTTCGAACACGTCTTTCAAACACGATGTGTTTGTTGCTCATGCACTAACACTAATGGCTATTATTAACTTGGCTCGATATTAATATGATGCACATTTTGCAACTTAACTAATTTTTCAAATCACAAAACTAGTTTCACTCAAGTCAGAATAATTAACCTTCTGTTTTTATTTTATTAAAAGACTGTCGGGGCAGGCGCTTATTGGACTAGGGTTCCTTCGGAATTTAATTTTTTGAACCACAAATTTATGTGTTAGTAAAAATAAAAGTTGCGAGTTTTGTTATAAAACCTTGTTATTGCGCGATGCACAATGTTTCTTTATCTGATCAACTTCGCGTAACAGAGGAGTAGGATTAAAATAGGTAATCTTTTTATATATGTATATATATAAAAATTAATCCCTATTTTCCTTGGTCATCGCATCACATTTGACCGGCTGGACCGATTTTAATAATTCTTTTTTTGTTGTACTCGTTCTGGTCAGGAGGCTATTTATATTATCATGGTATGTGCTTTGGAGGATGAGCAATATTCAAAAATTACTGTTTTAACGATTGGTACATAGTTCGATCCCTGGCCAGCAACAGCTATCATTTTTGTATGTATTTTATGTTTTGAACTGTATTTTTATACCATAATTTTGTAAAAACATAATAAAATGTGTTTTTGCGCACTTTAAATAACATTTAGGTTTATAATCCACATATTTCCAAACAGTTAAGTGAGGAATTGTTATAAGAAGCCACAACATATAACAATATTGCAGATACTTATGCGTCTAACCTTAGCAATGTTAATCATCACGCTATACTTTCAAGGAGCTGTGAATCAAAAAACCACGACATAATTGATAAGATCGGCTATTTCAATCATTTCTCAGCAGTAGCTACTCATATACCATCGGTTTAAAGACTGACTTTCAAAAGACTTGGTGTGGGTTCGAATCCAAACAGTCATTTTTGAATTTTGTACATTTTTAAATTATTCATTTTCTTTCTTTTATATTTTTACTAATTTTTTTATACATTGATAACAGTTATTATATATTGTATTTAGTTTTTTTTTAGCATTCGTCTATGCCAAAATAATAGGTCTTTACCTATGAAATTGCCGTTTTGTATGAAAAAATTTAAACGATTTTTTTTCGTGTATTTTTTATTTTTATTTATCGAAGTAATCACCCATGCAATCAATGCATCTTTGCCAACGCAGTGGCAGTTTATTAATGCCTTTCTTAAAGAAATCAGCTGGACGGGAGGCAACAAATTCTTCAAAGGCATTTTGTACTGCCTCTCGGGTATTGAATTTTTTTTCCGCCAAGAAGTTATCCAAATTCTGGAAAAAGTAGTAGTCTGTAGGCGCAAGGTCTGGTGAGTAGGGCGGATGACGGAGAGCTTCCAACCCCAGTTCTTGCAACTTGGAGACCGTCTGCTGTGCAGTATGAGGTCGCGCGTTGTCGTGCAGGAGCAGCGGAGACGAGCGATTGACCAATGCTGGTAGGAGATGTGCCAGCTTCTCCATCATTGTGTTCAGTTCTTCACAGTACACATCTGCAGTAATGCTCACCCCGTTTGGTAAGAAGCTGTGATGAATCACACCGGCGCTAGACCACCAAACAGTGACCATCACTTTTCTAAGGGTAAGTTTTCGTTTAGGGCATTGTTTAGGTGCTGAACCAGGATCCAACCAATTTGCTGAGCGCTTGCGGTTATCAAACAGAATCCATTTTTCATCGCAGGTAATAATGCGGTTCAAAATTCCTTCATTTATGTGTCTGTTGAGCAGTGCAAGGCACGTCTCGACGCGTACTTCGCGCTGGCGATCATTGAGCTCGTGGGGCACCCATTTGTCAAGCTTTTTTACCTTGCCAATTTGACGCAAATGGATCAATATTGTTTTGACGATAACGTCGAAAGCTCCTGCTAATTCAGCCGTAGATTGTGTATCATCAGCTTCCACAATCACCTTTAATTCGTCATTGTCGACCAAAGTCTTCGGACGACTGCGAGGTTCATTTTTCAGGTCAAAATTTCCAGAACGGAAGCGAGCAAACCAATAACAGGTGGTGCGTTGGTTTGTAGTGTTAACTCCGTAAACGTCGTTGATGTTGCGTGCCGCTTGTGCCGCGTTGCTGCCACGACGGTATTCACATTCCATAATTACTCGAATTTTTAACGCATCCATGATGACGAAAAAGATTGAAATGCTATGAAAATGTAACACTAATCAATAAACAAATGACTACTTTAGGAAAAAAAAACATGTTTTTAAAATAAAATTAATTTGAAATTAGAATTCTTAGCCAAACAAAAATTATTTTGATTTGAAATGGCCATTACTGCAGAACGGCAATTTCATAGGTAAAGACCTAATATAATGGTCAGGATGATAAAAAATTATTAACAGAACGCACGACGTTCAAAAATACAAAGAAAATGTAGATAACTTTTACACAAAATCCGTATAGGAATTGTGGCAATGTACATGAAAGCAACATTGCGTAATGCAGATACCCGTAATGAAAAAATAATCTATTGACCCAAATAGTACTCAACACAGCATGAGAATTACATCAAAACGGTTTTTTTAGTTCTTAGTGGTACTTTTAAAACGTCTTAAAAGTGATTGTTTTAATATCTTTACAACAACGTTCTGAAAGAATTCCTATTAATAAAATTAAATAAACTCCAAAATAATATTAAGACAGTTCAACTTCAGATTATAGAATAGATGGCGTTATGCATTTAAGAATGTAAGCAATCGTCAACAGGCGTGCCTTACATTTGCTAAGCTTAACTTAAGTTGCTCGAAAATGAATCTTTACGGGCCATCGGTCACGTCATACCACTCGCGAGCAGCTGGCTAAGTCCCATGATAGAGGAGTTGCGAAAAGAGATGAAATAGATTGGTTTTTAGGGGTCTGAAGATATCTCCAATGAAAGTCGAATGGTGGATACGAATTGGAATAATTTATTGTCAGAAATTGCTTATATTATAACATAGTAGGGTATCATAAGGAGTGGTGGAACGAGATGGTAAACGACCAATTGGAACGATCCAAGCTTAATGGCCGAGCGTCGAGGATGGCGTGAGCGCGCGACCGGCATCATCGTAAATACGGGCGGCACGGCTCTCAACAGTCAGTGCACGATGGTCTTCGACGCAGGCATGTTGTCGCTCCTCGGTCCGGTCGCCAGTGCAGGCGCAGACCGCCGGTGGTGTCGCAATCGTTCGGTGCGCGCGCCACGCCTGGCGGAGCGCGGAGCTCGCTCGCTCAGTGCGCTGCGCGCTGTGAAGGCGGCCGGACGTGTGATGCGCTCGTATGAATGTGTACTTGTGTAAGCCACTACATTATTCCCCCCTCAGCGAAGCGTACAGGAGGCTTCGATGTCCTGCCAGACTTAGTGATGTAGGTGGCGGGTGCTTCTTCTACTGTCTCCTCGCTATACTGGAACGCGGGCTTCAGCCGGTCGACAGATATATTTGATCTTCTGTTCTCCAGTTGTACGGTGTAATATTTATCTGTGCGATCGATGACGCGATATGGGCCGTTATAGGTAGGTGTCAACGGCTTGCGCGCGGCGTCATTGCGAACATAAACATGTGTTGATTTGTATAGATCGCCGTGAATGAAAACAGCTGTGTTTTTGTTGGCTTCGCGCTGCACCTGTGCCTTTTTCATTGCTTGGCTTAGTTGATTCATGAAGTGCGATGGCGTGTTGCTTGTTGTGATTGCTTCACCGTAGAATTCCCCAGGCAGGCGTAGTGTTCTTCCAAATAATAATTCTGCTGTACTGGCACCGATGTCTGTCTTGTATGCGGCGCGGAGACCAAGTAGTACGGTTGGCAGCTCGTACGTCCAGTTTGTCGTGTTTAATCTTGCGGTGAGGGAAGCTTTAAGTGAGCGGTGCCAGCGTTCTACCAAACCGTTCGATTGGGGGTGGTACGCCGTAGTTCGTACGTGCTGGATTCCCATGCGGTGCATCAACTTTTTAAATAGTTCGGACTCGAATTGTCTGCCTTGGTCTGTTGTTATAGTCGCTGGGCAACCAAATCTTGCAATCCATGTTTCGTATAGCGTGTTTGCGACTTTTTCTGCCGTTATGTCCTCGATGGGCTGTGCTTCAGGCCACTTCGTTGCTCTGTCGATCATCGTAAGTATATAACGACAGTTGTTTGACGTTGGTAACGGACCGACCAGGTCAATATTTAGATGGCTTAGTCGATCAACTGGCTTGAAGCTGGATACTGGTGCCTTGGTGTGACGATGAACTTTCGCTCGCTGACATTGGTCGCAAGCTCTCGCCCATTCGATGACATCTTTCTTCATGTTCGTCCAGAAATAACGTGAGGTAATTAACCTTCTCGTCGCTCTTACGCCGGGGTGATTAAGGTCGTGAATCGCTTTATAAGCTTGCTTCCTGTATTGTGGTGGCAAGAACGGGCGAGGACATTTTGTTGACATCTCGCATGTGACTTGGGTAGCTGAGCCGGGTAGTGCTATTCGCTGGAATGTATAACGGTCGTTTTCCGTGAGTTGCTTAAGTTCTTCATCTTGCTTTTGTGATTTTGCTAACTCGTCGTAATTTATCGGTGTTGGACATGAAATTGTGTCCACTCGAGACATGGCATCGGCGACACTGTTATCCTTGCCCGATACGTGCTTGATATCGATGACGAACTGGCTGATATAATCTAAATATCTTGCGCGCCTCGGGATTTCATCTTTGTAGTTGGCTCGCAGTGCAGTAGTGAGGGGTTTGTGGTCCGTCAATATGGTGACGTCACGGCCTTCTATTGTCTGGCGAAAGTGACGTACTGCCATGTACATTGCGGTAAGTTCCCTGTCATATGTGCTGTATTTCCTTTGAGCGTCGGTGAACTTCTTGGAAAAGAATCCTAACGGTCTCCAGCGGCCTTTGATTTTTTGTTGAAGTACCGCTCCTGCGCAGGTGTCGGATGCGTCGGTCATTAGCACGAATGATAGTGTTGACGATGGGTATGACAACAATACGGCGCTGGTGATGTCATCTTTGCATTTTTCGAACGCCTGTATCGCTGTCTCGCTCCATATAATCTTCGTCTTGTCGTTTTTCTTCGAGTCTTTTAGATAAATGTTGAGCTCTTTTTGACACATGGCGGCGTGTGGAATATTCTTGCGATAGAAGTTAATCATTCCCAGAAACCGTCGTAATTGTTGGACTGTTTCCGGGCGAGGGTATGATTTAATGGCTTCGACCTTCTCGACAGTTGGCTTAATTCCTTCGGCGGTTATAGTGTAGCCCAAAAAGTTGAGTTTTTGTTGGCCAAATGTACACTTAGCTACATTCAGTTGTAATCCATGGTCGTTAAGCCTTCTGAATACTTGTTCAAGTTCTTTTCTGTGCTGTTCTTCGGTTTCTGAAGCCAGTAAGATGTCGTCGACGAACGGGAAAACAGGGAGTCCTCGTAGAACGTTGTCGATGTGACGTTGGAATGTTTGCCCAGCGTTGCGCAAACCGAAACACATCCTTGGGAATTCGAATAACCCAAAAGGTGTGATAACGGCTGTCTTCTGAATATCCTCTTCACGAGTTCTCACTTGGTAGTAGGCCTTTTTCATGTCAATTATGGAGAAGTATTTCTTCCCCAGCAGGTTGTAGGTGAAGTCGTGCAGCCTTGGAATCGGGTACCGGTCTGGCACGGTCACTGCATTGAGACGACGATAATCACCGCATACTCTGTATTTGCCATCCTTTTTGAGAACAAGGTGTATTGGGCTGGCCCAAGGACTTTTCGACGGCCGACAAATCCCTTGCTCAATCATTGCGTCAAATTCTGCCTTGGCTGCCTTGTACTTGTGCGGTGGCAGCGGTCGTGACTTTGCATATAATGGCGGGCCGGTAGTCTGTATGTGGTGTTCCACTTCGCTGTGACATAGCTTCAAATTCGGTCGGGTGATGTCTGGGTATTTGGCGAGAAGATCGTGGTATGGCTGCTGGTCATCTACGGTGTTGATGCTCGAGTCTGGAGTTGAAGTCACGCGGCCGACAACGGATAGGCCCGTCTTTTTGTCAATCAACCTTCGTCCGTGAATGTCTACCGTTAGTTGGTGCTTGTGTAAGAAATCGGCTCCCAATATCGGTCTGGTCACTTCTGCGACGACGAAATTGCACATATACGGTCGACGTAATCCAATGTTCAACGTCATTGTGCGTTCACCGTAGGAGGGTATTCGTGAACCGTTGGCGGCGTAAAGGTATTCGGTCGGCGTAGTTTTTTCTTTGCGTACCCCGTCTTGTCTTTGCGTACCCTCTTGACGGGTAACACTGAGACGTTCGCGCCGGTGTCGATGAGGAAATGCAGGCCAGTTCCCAACTCTTTTACGAACAGACGGTGTTGGGTAATGTCGTTGACTTCGGCGCCCGTCGCAGCCAAAGTCGGGACTAGTTTTCCTGGTTCGTATTTTTCTTGCCCGCAAAGTTACAGGGCTTTCGACAGCGGAACGCATCCTTGCCAAACTTGCGATGGAAATAGCAAATCGATGTGTCACGATTCGCAGACTTGGAACGAGATCTTGAGCGGTATCTGCCTCGCTGCGGTCCACGCTGGTAGTGATTACGCGATCTGTCGAACTTTAACGCGGCGACCTCCTTCGTAAGTGCCTCGATCATGTTCAAAATTTTATCGTCTGGCGATGGGGTCGATGGTTGCGACGCGCCGCTGGCTCGACTGCACGAACACACGGAGCTGCTCTCTTTCGTCTGCTCACTCATTTTATCTGCCATCGCTGCCAGCGAGTCTAACTTGGATTCCTCGCTGACCGCCAATACGGCTCTCGTCGAAGAGGGTAGGTGGCTCATCCACAACATTCTCAGCGTTTCGTCGGGCATCTTGTCACGGGCGAGGTCACGCATTCGCCGCAGCAGCTGGGAAGGACGCTGGTCGCCTAGTTCAACCTCGTTGAGCAATTTTTGGAGTTGCTTGTTCTCCGACTCCTCGTAGACGGATAACAATCGGGTCTTCAACGCTTCAAAACGCCCCGTCCTGGCTGATGATAATATGATGTCGCTAATTTGTTCAACGTCCACCTTGTCGAGTTGTGCCACAGCAAGTCCAAATTTCGCTTCTTCACTCAGCTTTTGGTTCGATACCATTGTTTCGAACTGCGCAAACCATAGTCTGGGTTTGTCCCGCCAGAATGGAGGTATCCGAGACTTGACGGAAATCATTTCTATCTCTTCTTCAGACAGCGTGGCTCGCGGCTCTTGACTATCGTTACTCATGTTGAATCACGTCGGGGTCACCAATTTAGGGGTCTGAAGATATCTCCAATGAAAGTCGAATGGTGGATACGAATTGGAATAATTTATTGTCAGAAATTGCTTATATTATAACATAGTAGGGTATCATAAGGAGTGGTGGAACGAGATGGTAAACGACCAATTGGAACGATCCAAGCTTAATGGCCGAGCGTCGAGGATGGCGTGAGCGCGCGACCGGCATCATCGTAAATACGGGCGGCACGGCTCTCAACAGTCAGTGCACGATGGTCTTCGACGCAGGCATGTTGTCGCTCCTCGGTCCGGTCGCCAGTGCAGGCGCAGACCGCCGGTGGTGTCGCAATCGTTCGGTGCGCGCGCCACGCCTGGCGGAGCGCGGAGCTCGCTCGCTCAGTGCGCTGCGCGCTGTGAAGGCGGCCGGACGTGTGATGCGCTCGTATGAATGTGTACTTGTGTAAGCCACTACAGGTTAATCGGATGTCTAACTGTGTTCTAAAAACTTAAATCATTTCGATTTGCGATACTGATTCGAAATAAATTAGGAATTAATTTGATTCATCAAGTAGTTTCTTAACTTTGTAGTTTGAAGAATAGCACCAATCTTATAGCGCCAAATAATATCAGCATACTAAAGATCACAAATGCAAACATATGGCCTTTTTATGGCCCGACGCCATAAAGAAGGCTGTTAAAGGTAGCATGCACAAAGCGGTCCTCGCAACAGAAGACCGCATGGATACGTGTCGTGTGGTCGCGATCCTCGTCATTGAAGAAGCGACGGAGAAGAAGAACAATACGAACATGATATAAGAAAGCCACTCCGCGGAGCTCGCTCGCTCAGTGCGCTGCGCGCTGTGAAGGCGGCCGGACGTGTGATGCGCTCGTATGAATGTGTACTTGTGTAAGCCACTACAGGTTAATCGGATGTCTAACTGTGTTCTAAAAACTTAAATCATTTCGATTTGCGATACTGATTCGAAATAAATTAGGAATTAATTTGATTCATCAAATAGTTTCTTAACTTTGTAGTTTGAAGAATAGCACCAATCTTATAGCGCCAAATAATATCAGCATACTAAAGATCACAAATGCAAACATATGGCCTTTTTATGGCCCGACGCCATAAAGAAGGCTGTTAAAGGTAGCATGCACAAAGCGGTCCTCGCAACAGAAGACCGCATGGATACGTGTCGTGTGGTCGCGATCCTCGTCATTGAAGAAGCGACGGAGAAGAAGAACAATACGAACATGATATAAGAAAGCCACTCAAATGCGTATTATTTTACGAATATTGACGACAGTTATTATTCAAAATTGACGGTGATATACATCAAAGTCAAGAGATGGTTAGGTTATTTTAGAAGATAGCCTGTGTTGTCCCATTGCTTCAGCATTAATTCATTACTTCTGTGAACGGGGAGCCCACTGACCAAGCAGACTATCAATACGCAGACTAATAAGGAAATTATTTCCAAGAAAACTCACAATAATAGGTATAATTTTGCGGGTCATTGCCCCCTAAAGGATCGATGATTTAAAAACTGACTGCCAACTTTATGTAGCTCTATCGCGTGTCAACCAGCATTCTAAGCTAGTCAAGCAATACTAGAAGTTGACTGTTCGTATATCTTATCTCACAAAGGTTGCTGGTCGCTCATATTGGGCCTCATCAGAAGGCTTAAAGTCACTCAAAGGGCAATTGAGAGAGCAATGTTTGGAGTTTCCTTTCGTGATCGAATCAAGAATGATGATATTCGTAGAGAATCAAGGTTACCAATATAGCCCAAAAGATCGCTAAACTAAAGTAGCATTGGGCAAGGCATATTTCTCGCAGAACAGATGGTCTATGGGGCTGAAAAGTTCTGGTCGCGGTTTGGCTACCGCGTAAAAGAAGCCACAACGGGTTCTCAACTGACTGTTACTTGAAGTTTAGCGGCAAGACAGTAAAACGGCACCGGGTTACGACCTGATAACTAAAGAAATATTGCTGAAACTACCGAAAAAATCTTTTGGATTCCTTACCATCAAGTGCTTGGAAAGTCTCAGAAATCATCGTGATTGGCTGGCAATTTGATGACCGAAAAGAAAGAAATCAAAATGTTTATGTGGGACTCAGAAAATATATATATAATATAAGACACATAAAATTAAAATAAGTAAAACCTACTGTCATAAAAATATGTTTATACAGTTAAGCTTCAACCTGAATTTAACCTGTGTGAGGCCAATAAGGACCTTGTCTTAGCATAATATAATAATAATAATAACATTTATTTCGGACCAAATAAAAAAAAAAAACAAATAATTATTAATATGCTGCGATTAAAAAAATAAATATCACAGCGCTGGTATTATGACAGGGCCTGATGTTATGCTACGGATACACATGCGGAACACAACACTTATTTATATAAATACAAATAAAATTATGAATATAATAGTTTGTGTAAAAATTAAATGTGAAATACGTACACAGACAATAAATCATTATAAAATTAACCAAATCCCAATGGCCCAGTGCTCCAGTATCATATGCCATTCATCATTATTTATCGAGAAAACATCCTATCGGACAATCAGTCTATTGCCTACTCCATCAAAGGTACTGGAGAAGACAATACTTTGCCGAATTATGCCAAGCCTTTTTGAGTGCAAAGTGATACCCGACCACCAATTTGGCTTCAGAGAACACCATAGCGCAGTAGAACAAGCCTACAGGGTATGTGACGCCATAAGAAAGTCATTAAAACAAAGGGAATACTGCTCGTCAGCGTTTCTGGATATCAGCAGGCATTTGATGAGGTGTGGCACAAAAACCTACTACTCGTATTTAAGATCAAGAAGAATATTTACCGCTCATTATTTCCAATATTCAAATCGAGGATCGCATATTTTATGTGAAAGAAGGTGACGCCACTTCTGAGTTTCTAGAGATTGACGCAGGGGTGCCAAGAGGATCTGTTCTCGAACCCATGCTCTACATGCTGTATACTACTGACCCACTTCTAACGCCAATTATAACCATGGCTACATTTACAGACAACACCGCTATATTAGCAAGTAATAAAGATCCAAGACTGGCATCAGAGAACTTATGCTAAGACCTTTCTGTAAGTCTTCTAATGCCAGTTTTCGTTTACTTTGTTAAGACAAAGTAAGCTTTGTTAAAATAAGGGCTAGTGTTGCAATGTAGGTGTTATTCGCCCTCAAAAAAGGAGACTGCCTACCTGTAAAGTTGGGCCAATGTACTCTACCCTACAGTTATCATGTAAGATATTATCTTAGCTTGCAAATTAATTGTAAACTAACCTGGAGGCACCAAATCGAATTTAAAAAGCAGGAGCTATAATTTTCTATTTTTTTCTATTTTAAAGAATAAATAAAATTTCAAATAGAATATTTTTCCGAAAAAAGAAATATTCGTATATAAAGAAATAAATATACAATACAACTTAATGAATAAACGAAATATACAAATATATATACTCCAGCGACAACAGAACAAGATCCTAAGAACAATTGCAATGTACTATGTTATATAACCAACAGCGAAGTTCACGAGCACTTTGAAATGAGGACAATCAAAGAGGTTATTCGGAGTTTGGAAGCAAAAAGCAAAGAGAGAAACCATAACCCTAACGAAAATGCTCGCCAACTCACCGTAGACCAGTATGTGAGACGAATAAAACTTCATCATATCCCAGAGCTAGAAGACTGGCAGTAGCTCCAGGCAGCAGATGAGTACATGCTTCCAATAGGAAGCACCACAGAACAGATTTGCTCATAGTCTAAGGGCTGATTGCAAATACACGAAGGGTTCCGTACCATAAACCTTCATTTTTTAAATTTGTTGTTGTAGTGGCAATAGAAATACACAATCTGTGAAACATTCAACTGTCTATCTATTACGGTTCTTGAGAACAGCCCGCTCGCCCGACAGACAGACCGTCCGACGGACGGGCGGACGGACGGACAGCTGAGGCTTAGTAATAGTGTGCCGATAGTTATCCTTTGGGTATGGAACCATAAAAATAAAAAACTTGAAGTTTACGAACGTAATTTAGTTTTGTAAGATGTTAAATATATCCAAATATTTAAAATTCTTCTGTTACTGAGTGACTGACAAAGAACGCACAGCTGAAACTACTGGTTATAAAAAGCTGAAATTTGGTACGTAGGTTCCTTGAGAAGTGTAAAGAAGCATTAAGAAAAGATTTTTCGAAATTCCTACGGGAACAGTAAAAAAGAAACATGCGCGTAGTAACAAGTAGCGGCCAAATCTAGTGTAATATAAAGAGGTAAATAGATACATGTTAATGTGTAGTAAACAAATAATAATAATAATTTGGTGTTCAGTGTAGATAAGTTTGTAAGAAATGTATTACAAAAACAAGCAAAAATATTATTAAATTTACTCAAATCCTCTCTCAAAACATTCTGCAAGGCAAACAGAAATCGGTTTCGTGTGATTCCCAACTCAACCCTGACACTCTGTCATAACTCGACGCTGTGCTCATTGTATAACGTTAATTAAATGCAATGGGCAGCTGAGCACGACGGACGATGAGAAAAAGGAAAAATAATAATAAATGCAATGCAAAAAATTAAAGAATTAATTTCAACGAAACGTTTAAATGCTCCATTTTCGACAACATCATAGCTTACTACCGAGAGATAAATACTCAATTCTCATACTCAATACTCAAACACGTGTCTATCAATTAAAAAAAGAAGTTTTTCTTGTCTAGTTTCATTATGCATCTATTAAAAACTGTAGTAAACGTCTTCTAAAGGTTTTTTAATGACCAAATCATCGAGAAATATTAAAAGATGTTTGAAGTTAGTTGTAACATGCTAGATCAAAACTAATAATATTGTTTTTTACTAAATGAATGCGTAATTCAGAAACGTCGTTTTGCGTTACCATCGAGCGTAATCAGTAGTGCTATTTCTGTAACAACATTTTCATGTCTCGACAGCGGAATCTGAGATGAGTTTAAACGTAACACCTTTATGTTGTGTGTAATAAAGTTCACTTTGTGAGCTATCTCACTCAGGTGAAGCTCGATATCGAAATGGTTTCTTACAGAATAGACTAGCAGGTACGATTTCATCAAATCGGTTTTAGGGAAAAGATCTTGGGGTAATATTAGATACTTAGTAAATTCCATCTGGTTCAACATACACGAGTTTTGTGATTAGCACCACTTCAGACTTTATGCGTACTACATACATCTTTATAAATATCTTATTAGTCACAATAATCTCTTATTAATCCCTTATACAAAAGATACGATAGAGAAAGAATGGTGAGATTGCATATAATCGGGGACCCATCGATAGGGATAGCATGCCTTGTAGAAACTGGTGTATAGTCAAAGAACGACTTAAGACTAACGAAAAAGCAAATGAAAAGCAGGTTGAAGAACATGGGAGAAAAAAGATATGAAAGGTGGAAGATTATAACCTAAAATAATCGAAACTAAAAAGGCACATTCAGTATCGAGGCGACACTCGCACGGAGTGATCGTGTTTGCGTCGTGTCCTTGACGAAAAAACTATCCTGCATCATACTTTCGTTTCGCTCACAACACAGATATCGAGCGCACGCGCACCGCGTGTCGCGCTCCTTGCGGTTTGTGTTATTATGCGTCGAATGATTTGTTTTTATGATAATGTCTAATTTCGAAAGGGAAGAAAGTGATTCAAACGATACAAGCGACTGTAACTTAGAAGACGTCAGAATGATTACAGAGGCAGCCCAATACAATTGTTCACATGAACAAATCTCGACTGAAGTACGATCTGATGATGTAGAAGTTTCAATACCAAGTAAACGTAGCAGAGAAGAAGACGAAATGGAATGGACAGTAGTAGGTCCAGCGAGAAAAAGGCAAAAGATGACAGTAATAAAATTGAGGTTTATGTATCAAGCACAGAAAAGCTGCCCAGACAGTTCGGCTTAGCTAAGCTATTTAGGGATCAAGGCATTTGTGATACACTAAAATTAAATACATGAACCCATACCGAATAAAAGTAGAATTCAATAAAGATTAAAATGCTGAAGTATTATTTCTTGTCAGAAATTCACATCTATGGGATGTACGATACGGTATTATTAAAAATGTGGACCTGGACCTAAATGAGGAGCAGATATTAAAAGACATCTCGTGTCCTAGCCCAGCAGAACTCGTATCTCTAAAACGTCTTAATCGTCGTGACGAAAATGGAGATGGATGGATTCCCTGCGAAACCGTACGATTATGTTTTAAGGGTCATTTCTTGCCAGCGTATGTTTTTGTAGGCAATCTCAAAATCAATGTGGAAAGATATGTATTTCCAGTGTCACAATGTTCCAGATGCTGGAAACTGGGCCACATCACCAATCTTTTGGTGATGTGGCCCAGTTAGCGTCAGCAAGATAGTTTGCCCAAAATGTAGTGGAAATCATGCAAATTGCGAAACGAATACGCTGAAATGCCGAAATTGCTCAAGGGAACATATGGCGCTTTCCAAAGATTGCCCTACTTATAAGAAAGAAAGGAATATCCGCCTCATTATGGCGGAAATCAACTGCACATATCGTAAGGCCCTGACAATGTACCCTTCTCCAGATTCTCCAAATAATGCGGCACCACCTCAAGTATCCCGTATATTTACCCAGCCATCCACATCAGCTGATAAGCCAAGTGAAGAAACCTATTCTCGGCGACTTCCTACTTCGCAAAAGTAGTTTCCCGTCAGAAGCAGCACTATAAACCGAAGACTATCCCTAAGAAAAAGGATAAGCCAAAACTTAAAACTACACCTAAAAAAATTAACTTTAAAAATTGGGATATACCCCGCTCCGATGTCAAATCTGAAATTAGCGAAGCAGAAATAAACACTAAGTGCAGAAAGCCGGCAACATGACAAACTTCGGATGGTAATGTTACGATCAGAGATCTATTTAGAAAAATCGAAAAAATATTTCTTTCCAAAAGCGACACAATATTTGTTAAGTTCCAAAATATACTAAAAGTATGTACAGAGTGGGTGATAGCGAGGTTAGTGGGTAATATATCTCAGTGGCCTTTACTTAAGAGTTTATTTTAGGTTTCAACAACATTAGATAATGAATCGTCAAACTAATTTATTTATTTTAATATAATCCAATGGAACTGTCAAAGTCTTAAACCTAAGTTGCTCAATTTTGAAAATCTACTAGTACTAGAAAAAATCCACGTAGCTGCCCTCAGTGAAACATGGTTAGATTCCGATTCGGAACTTAGATTAAAAAAATATATTATTTACCGGAATGACAGATCTGACGGGTACGGGGGCGTGGCATTGATAGTTCATAACTCCTTAAAGTCTAGCATCAGCTTAATTAACATTCAAAATCCAGGCATACAAACACTTTAAATTAATTTGTTAAATTGTGACGACGTCAAAGCTATTATTGCTATTTACCGTCCATCTTCGGTGACGACATCTACGACTGACTGGGATGTTCTGTTATCTCAAAACAACAGTAAGACTTTGGTGTTGGGTGATTTGAATGGTCACCATAGTAATTGGTCGTATAAAACGGATCATCGCGGCAGTCAGCTTTTTGATTCTTTGTCTGATAGTAACTTCGTGTTTTTTAAATAATGGAAGTCCGACACGAATAAAATTAGTAAATGGCGTAGTTCAAAATTCATCACCGGATTTATCACAGGCATCGTCGGATATCGCGGTTAAATTCGACTGGTCGGTGCTGAACGAGTCACTAGGCAGCGACCATTTAATGATAAAAATTAAATCTAGCTTAGGTATTGAACCCCGACGATGGCAAAAGAAGCAAAGAAATCATAAAGCGGTAGACTGGAATTCATACAAAGAATTGGCACAGACTTTGTTTGATAGTTATTCACAATCAGATGATTTGCAAAAGTCATACGACTTATTTGAAAAACTAATTAACACAGCAGCAGATAAACACATTCCATATTACAAATTATATTCCGGGCCTACCTCTATTTTTCGTCCGAAACCTTATTGGAACGCTTCCTTATCTAAAGCTGTTGCTGTTTGCCGCCGCGTTTGCTACGAGTACCTTCCGACGGAACCCTATTGACTCGAATTACGAGGATTTGAAAAATAAAATTAAGGAATCCGAAAAACTCATTAAATCGACGCGACGATCGTCTTTCCAGGAATTTTGCTCGACATTAGATCACCAGATTACTGCTTCCGGGATGTGGCGTAAATTACGATGGATAAAGGCATACGTGTCTCCTAGGACTTATCTCGACCAAACTAATATTGAGAACTTCCTCACATCAATTTGGTTGAATTTTCTGAACTTGACTTATTTACTACTAAGCCGAATGTATTAAATTGAATACTTACTAAACATTGGTTCGAATTGGTTCACTAACTGTTTTTCTTTAGCACTTAATGTTTTTGACTGTATAATATTATTTACGTACAGCGTCATTGTAATTTACTTTTTTTTTATTGTTTGTCTTTTTTTATTTTTTTCTCTCTATCAAGCATGCTCTTCATATTTAGCTGTTTAAATGCAAAAACATGTAATTGGTTTTTAGTTGCATAATCTGTTGTTAAATTTGTAGTTTTTAATACTGTTTGTTTTCCTCTTACAATAAAATAAAATAAAATAAATCTTTGACCCCAGAATTTGTCGGCTATGGCGAACTTTTACGTCATGCAACCCTAAACTAGACGCACCCTTCTCCAAACAAGAAATGATAAAAACAATTAAAGATAGAAACAGTTCACCCGGTTTAGATAACATATCTTATAAAATGATAAAACATTTGCCAGACATTGCTAAGGATATTCTGCTATTTTTATATAACCAATTCTTTCTCATGGGTTTGTTCCTAAACAATGGCGACAAATTAATATCGTACCTATTCTTAAACAAAACCCAAATACCGCGGAACCCACGAAACACCGACCTATTTCTATGATTTCTTGTATTTGTAAGATATTTCACTTCTTCTTCTTCTACCTGGCGTTAATCCCGGCTATTGCCAGGGTCCGCCTTCCTACTTAGCTTCCTCCACTTTGCCCGATCTTGAACATCCATCTCAGTTAGGCCATTGGCTCTCATGTCGGACTTAACGACGTCCAACCAGCGCGACCACGGGACCTAGCCCCAAGAACAGCCATATTCATGCATCCCCGACCAACGTACTCCATAGGGCGGCGCATGATGTGGCCATACCATCGCAGATGACACTCTTGCAGTTTTTCCCCCACGTCACGGACACCAAGACTACCTCTGATGAAAGAGTTGCGTATGCGATCGGATCGCGTTACGCCACTCATCCACCTCAGCATCTTCATCTCCGTGACGCGAAGCTCCTGGGTGTGTCTGCTTAGTGCTGGCCAACATTCACCGCCATACAGTAGGACAGGCCGTATGGTGCATTTATATATCTGCCCCTTGAGCTTAGGAGGCATTTTGCGGTCGCATACAACGCCCGTTACCTCGCGCCACTTCGCCCAAGCCGCGCCTATACGTGCTTGGACATCGTCGTCCACGTTGCCAGACTCGTGCAGCACGAATCCAAGGTACCTGAACGTATCGGACTTTCTGATCAGGTCCGAACCTATTCGGATGAACCTATTTGAATCCGTGCCGCCACAGGACATGTACTCAGTCTTCGCCACATTTAGTCTCAGACCACCGTTTTCAAGCGTGTCCTTCCAAATGTTGACTTTGCGCTCAATATTGGGAAGCCATTCGATTCGCCAACAGCGGTCTGGACAGAGGACACGGAATCGAGGTACATGTCTCTGATAATGTCAACATAGGCCTCGGGAACGCCTTTGAAGCGCAGTGCCCACCAGATGGACTGCCGAGGTATACAGTCGAAGGCCTTCTGCAGGTCTAAAAAGGCCATATGCAAAGCTCTCCTTCTCTCTCTGTAAGCCTCAGCCAGATTCCGTAAGGCGAATACTGCGTCCATGGTGCTGTTACCCGCCCGGAAGCCATATTGACACTCAGAGACAGTACACTCGCTACGGAGCCGTGTGTCAATGATGCGCTCGAAGAGCTTCATGGTGTGGCACATGATCTTGATACCGCGGTAGCTACTAAAATCCTGTACGCTACCTTTGCCTTTGTATACAGGGATAATCAGGCTAAATCGCCACTGGTTCGGCATTCCAAGAAGTTGTAAGATATTTCACTATATGATTATAAACAGAATTGAATGGTATTTAGAGCATAACAAAGTATTTTCTGATAGTACAGTGGGTTTTAGGAAATGTCGTTCCAGTTTGGATAGTCTATCCAACTTGACGACTAGAATACAGAAGGGGTTTTTGGGGGGAGAGAAGGAGATTGTCAGTCACTCTGCTCAGAACCGGTCTTAGTCACTGGGCTGGGCTTTCCGGTAAATTATTTTGGAGAGTAGCGGGATCCGAAGCACGGTGCCAGCCGTTGGCCGACCGCAGTTAGTAGGGGGCCCAAGTAGTACGCCAGCCACGTGTGAAAGGCTGCCCCGCCAACTAGCGAAAAATCCCGGTATGCTCCACCGTGCCAGCCGGCGACTGGATGGGAGGACCCGGTGGCCATATCCGGGGGGGTTCGGGCGTCCCCGCAGTCTCCAAATGAGTTCCCCATAGGTAAGTTTAGCTTTAGTGATCCACTTGGTTCACTGAGCAGAGCCTCGACAGTTCGACTTTTCTCCCCGACGACTCAAAAAAAAATTACGAAAGCAATAAGGAAACAGGTTAAACAACGGATGCACTTCCTCCCACTCAAAGTTCACCTCACCAACATCAGAGGGTTACACTCAAATCTCGATCCGGTTCATCACCACCTTGGGACCGAGAAGCTGCACCTGTTTTTCCTAACGGAAACGAAGATAACAACCCCGTCGGACGTGGAGTACCTCAACTTCCCGGGCTACTCTCTTTAACATAAGTTCAAGAAGCAGGCTGGGGTCTGTGTATACGTCCGCGATGACATTTGTTGTCGTCGTCTCCGTTGCTTTGAGAAATCGGGTTTCTCTGCCATTTGGCTACTTGTGGACACTGGCGTGGAAAAATTTATTTAGTTACTTCGGCGTATACCGATCGCACAGCTGTGACCAGGAGACAACAGCGCTGTTTAATTTCCTCGTGGAGTCGACCGACGTAGCCCAGCAACGGTACCCAACAGCGAAGCTCAATTTTCTGGGGGACTTTAACGCCCACCATAAAGAGTGGTTGTTCCCGTACCAGAGAACTGACCATTTTTTTTTTTTTTTTTTTTTAAGGATGGGAAATCATCAAATGACTCCTCCCGCTCTGGGTAAAGCAAGAGGGAGTGTCAGACTCTTACTGACTAAAACCCATCCGTGTTCCTCCTGGTGCCCTTTGTGTTCCAAGGCTACGGCACCCCTTTCGAACAGATTCCGCAGCCCCAGCAGGCACCTGCCCTAGCGGGCCCCGTCCTCCACGCTGACATCTCTATGAGGCGCGCTGGGATCGCAGCGCGCCGCCGACCCGGGCCTAGTTCCGATCAGACGGCGAGCCACCCACTGCTCGCCGACCGCAGGCCCGCGCCTACGGCGGCCGGAAATCGCCCTGCGACTCCCGAGTCCCGACGCCTGGGGCGTCTCCTTCTGTTGCGGCGACTGGGACGTGAGGTTTCCCTCTCTCTCACCCTTTCGACCTCCTCCTTTGCTAGCATTACTGCTTCGCAGAAGGAGGTGACCGCTTCCCATGCCTCCTCGCTCCGGACCATAGATTGAACCAGGGCCGGTCGCGAGAGGTCGCCGCCGCCGGTCGCCTCGACGAGGACCCGGCGGTGCTCCGCCCAAGCAGGACAGACCTCCACCGTATGCTCCACCGTGTCCTCTGGGTGACCCTCATAGTGTTGACACCCGGGCGTGTCCTCCCGCCGAATCCGAAACAGGTATCTCCCGAAACAACCGTGTCCGGTGAGTACCTGCGTCAGGCGGAAGGTGAGGACGCCGTGGCGCCGCTCCAGCCACTCCTCAAAGAGGGGACTTATCGCCTGGATTGTGGCGTGCCCAGCGCTGGGTTGCGACAGTCGCTGTCTCCATACCGCAATGAGATCCTGCCGGAGCTCCGTCCGCCTTGCTGCCATTTGCCGCGGGAGAGGAGTCTCGCCCCGGCGTTGCGCCTCCACGCGCCACTCGTAAATGTGCGCGAGGGCTCTCGCCTCCAGATCCCATGGCGGAAGTCCAGCAAGGAGGCTCGCCGCCTCACCAGAGACCGTACGGTATCCCCGGGCCAACCGGATAGCCATGACCCTCTGAGACGCGTTAAGGTAACGGGCAGGTCGCTTCCTCAAAGTAGGCGCCCACACTGGCGCCCCATAAAGGGCCATGGACCGCACAACCCCCGCGTAAAGCCTCCGGCAGGAGGTATTTGGACCCCCTAGATTGGGCAGAAGCCGCTTGAAGGCAGCCCCGGCTCGCCCAAGTCTGGGAGCCAAACGTCGGAAATGTTCGACGAAGTTCCACCGGCTGTCAAAGACGAGACCCAGGTACGTCATCGTCGACCCGACATCGATGTGAACCCCCTCCTACCGTTATTTGAGATCCAGATGGTGGCCTGTTCCGAGAACCATGGAAGCACATGGCTTCGGATTTGTGAAGGGCCACCTCGAGACCCAACTGCCGGATCCTCTCAACGACTATCGCAACCCCGCGTGTCATAGCGACAGCCGCCGCCTGGTGCGACCGTCCCTGCGCCAGGACTAGCGTATCGTCAGCATAGCAGACAACACTGACGCCGCAAGGGAGGTCGGCGCGCAGCACCCAGTCGTAGCCAATGTCCCACAGGAGCGGCCCCACAACGGAACCCTGTGGAACACCACACGACATCTCTCGCCGGTTCTACTCTCCCAGGTGACCAGGGTAGATGACGGCTCTGTCCGTCAAGTAAGCCTCGACTACGCGACGGAGGTAGGTCGGCACCCGGTGATACCGAAGTGCCTCCCTAATGCAGCTCCAGGGCAGGGTGTTAAAGGCATTGGCAATGTCCAGAGACACCGCCAAGACGACCCCGCCCCGGGAAACCGCGTCCCCCGTCGAAAGGGCTCTCACGCGCATGATGGCGTCCACCGTCGAGCGGCCCATGCGGAAACCGAACTGGTTCTCCGCCAGATCCGGCCCCACCCTCACTAGGTGCTCGACGAGGCGGTTTGCAATTACTCTTTCAAAGAGCTTGCCCACCTCATCGAGCAGCACGATGGGCCGGTATGCGGACGGAGAGTCCGCAGGGCGCCCCGGCTTCTTAATGAGGACCAGTTTCCCCGTCTTCCAACGAAGTGGGAACTGGCCCCTCTCCAAGCATGCGCTTAGGAACCCTCTTAGTCGAGGCCCGAGAGCCTCCAAGGCCAGGACCCAGGCTTTTCCAGGTAAGCCGTCGGGTCCTGGGGCGGTATTTTTGGCCTTTAGCCTATTAACCGCCACTCTCAGGTCTACCTCAGTCACCTCCGGAGCATCGTCATCGTCGTCATCGGTGTAGTCGTAGTATAGGGCACCGCAGGTGGCGGAGCCATAGGCGGGGGAGTATGCTCCCCTCGCGAGGGGAACAGAACGCTCACCACGTCCTCCACCAGCTGGGGCCGGAGACTCTGCGTCAACGGGGGGGCCCAGGTGCGGAGCTTATTCCGCACCATTTTGTAGGGTCTTCCCCACGGGTCCCCGTTCAGAGACTCCAGCATCTCCTTGCGAGCCAGATCTTTGGCCTGCAGGATTCCCGCTCGGAGGGCGGCCTTCGCCACTTTGTACTCCTCGTACAGCTCCGCCTCTCTGACTTGCGCATCCGGAGGGCGGATGCGGAGCCTGCGGTGCCTAGTGTACCGGCGCCGTGCGACGACGCATGCCTGACGCAGCGTCGCGCAGCTCTTGCGACCACCAGTACACCTGGCGGCGGGCGCATCCTGGCTTAACCCGGGGCATTGCCACGTCACAGATATCGGACATGGCCTCCCGGAACCACTCTGCTTCGTCGTTGATTTCAGCAGGCCTGTCCGGATGTGACACCCAGGCCTGCACGATCGAAGCTTCCAAGAGGAGCTCCCGATCCAGCTGCTTCAGCGCCCACCGTGGACCGCTTGGGGTCTGCCGGACTGGCGAGGTTGAGGTCTGGGTGGAGACGTCAAACCGGATATACCGGTGATCGGAATAGGTCTCCATCTCCTCTAATACGCGCCAGTCAATGACACGCGGTGACAGAGCAGGGCTGGCGAACGAAATGTCCACCACGGACTCCCCCTGCCCCCAGGCCTGTCTCCAGAGCCCAGTCCTCCACCATCCTGCCCCGCGTATCCGTATATCGGGAACCCCAAGCCAAGTGCTTAGCATTGAAGTCCCCGAGAACGAGTACGGGGAGGGTACGACACCCGGTGACGATGGCGCCCAACTCCGTAAGGGAGTTTTGGAACTCGGCGAGAGTTCGATTCGGGGAGAAGTACACTCCTACCACGACAATCTCCCCAAACCGTGCTGCTACGCACCCTTGTCCTCTCCTAACGCTTTCGAGGGATGGGGTACCGATAGCGGCTGACGAAATTAGGGCCACTGAGCCGTTTAGGTCCTCCACCCAGTCACCTCTGAGCGGGACAAAGTAGGGCTCAGCAACCACGGCGATGTTAATCAACCACTGTGCCATGCTCTGGACTAACAGGTCTTGAGCGGCGGCGCAGTGGTTGATGTTCGCCTGGAGAATGCGTAATGGAGCCGTTATGGACACTCCATTTCTGCCTCCTTCTGAGTCCCTTGTGGGGACTCACTTGCGGCAACCGAAGTGACGGCGGTGGCAGTGACGGCAGTATTGGTGGCGGCAGCGGCTACAGCAGTGGCGGCGGCAGCGCCAGGGACGGCGGTGGTGGAGGGCTTCTTTCTGGCCTCGGGCTTGGCGGGTGGAGCGCAGGCTTTGCCCCCAGCCCAGTGATCGGCCGGCTTGCCAGCTGCCGCACATACAACGCAGTGTGGCGTGGCGTTACACGAGCCGGCCTTGTGTCCGGGCTGACCACAGCGGAAACAAAGATCGCTCCGAGGTGCACTGGACTCCCACGTGGTTGCCCACTTGGCAGCGGAAGCACCTCAGAGGTCTGGGTTCCAGCAGTTTGACCTGCGCAGATACCCAGCCCACCAGGAGTCTTCGGCCCTCCGATATTTTCTTGGCCGCCGTTACGGGGCAGCTCACCACGACGGTTCGCATGCCCGTGTGGTCAGGACGTATGGTGCCTGCCTTCACCTGCTCGGCAGAGCACCCCCCAGTCCTGACGATGGCGGCCACCACCTCCTCCTCCGTGACGGAGTCGTCCAGGCCTAGAATGCGTATGTCAACGCACTTAGTGGGCCTAGACACTCGGACCTCGTCCGCATTTAAGGACGCTCTGAGCCTTTCGGCCAGAGCGTCAGCGGTCGGGCCACTGGCAGCACCGGGGATCTCCAGCATCCGGGCCCCAGTCATAGTCACCCTGAGCCGGATGCCCCCAGTAATGCCGAGCTCCTGAAGGTTCACCGTTTCCTTTGCCTTCAAGATCACTTGGCTATACGTCACGCCCCTCTTCTCCGCGTCTGGCTGTAGCTTCATCACTTCAGCTGCGGTTTTTGGGGCGCGAAGCTTAGCCTCGACGCTTCGCGCTTTGCGCTGCCGCCTCCTCTGCCTTTTCTTGGCTGCCCTGGCTGCCTTGCCTGCCTTCTTCTTCTCCCCGACCACTTGCCATCCGGCTTCGGCCGCAGGAGAGTTTGGAGGTGAGGGCAACGGTTGCACCGCTAGCATTGGAGCCTTCGCCGCCTGTGCAGGATGGCTCAGCTAAGTATCAGCTTGCCGCGTTTGACTCGGTGGAACGCAGAGCTAAGAGGCTCATCGGCGACGTCAAACTGGTGGATGCCAAGCTACATAGCTTGGCTCATCGCCGTAAGGTTGCCTGCTTGTCGGTCTTCTACAGATTGTACTTCGGTGAGTGTGCCCAAGAACTCCACGACCTCATCCCACCGGCCCCCTTGTACCATCGGACACCAAGACGCACTGCATCTTACCATGCCTACCTTGTGGCTATTCCAACAATTCGCACTAAGCGTTTTCAAAGGCCTTTTATAATGCGCACAGCAAAGGAGTGGAACTCTCTGCCTGCGTCTGTGTTTCCGAAAGCTTACAACCCTAATCTCTTCAAAGTTAGAGTGAACAGGCTCCTTCTGGGTAGGCTCGCTCCATCGTAGACTTTTTCTCTGTCATCTCTGACATAGACTAGAGTCAAGAGCAAACCCACTACAAATAAAAAAAAATGGATGATGGCGCTTTTCTAAACGCGCTTTACCGCCAAAATATTAAGGATGAGCTGCAAATTAAAGAGGGTGACTTTATAAAGTCTACAAAAATTATCCGTAGGCGCTCCTTAGATAACGGTCGAAAATGGATTGGCATTGAAATAGAACCCGCGGTACTTAAACACTTTGTAACTACCAAGGATAAGTTATTTATTGATTGGGCTATCTGTCGTTTTATTGATGATGTAGTAGTTAGGTGCTTGCATTTTCAACAGTTTGGTCACGTTTAGAAACACTGCGCTAGTAAAGAACCGACCTGTGCCAATTGTTCGGAGGTACACGAATCAAAAGATTGCCCGCATAAGGACGACTTAAATAAACTTTAAACCGACTTGCGTGGCGTGCAAACGCTTTAAAAAACCGTGTGATCATCGCTGCGGATCTCAAGAGTGTACTACCTACAAACTGAAACTCGAACAGTTAATCCTAAACACTAACTACTAATAATGGATATCTTAACCATAAGACAATTAAATCTCCATAACGATAGGGTGGCGACATCTGAGCTGGATAAAATGATTGTGGATTATAATCTTGACATAGTACTTATTTAGGAACAATACCAAAACGTGCGTTTACGTCACAGGGTGGTTCAGCTGGACTGCAGGGCGCGAGCCAGAATTTATGTAGCGCGTGCTTCAGGCAAGTAAACAATAAACATACAACCGGCATTGAAGAAACAACTGATGCTCTGCTTGATTCCCTTATACCAGACGATTCATCAGTAAATGATAATGAATACCACCAAAAGATCAGAGCGTGGGCCACGGTGCCACCTGAATCACCGGAGTCAGATCTTCCATCCACTGACGAATTCATAAACGTTGTCAAGAGCCTACCTCTCAAAAAATCATCCGGTGAAGATAAAATATCTAATAGAATGATTATAGAAGCGTGTAAGACAGCGAGAGACGCGATCTTATCAGTATATAACCGATGCATTGCGGAAGGTATTTTTCCTTGAATATGGCGACAAAGCTTTATACGCATTATTCCGAAGAGTGGCGATAAGCCCCCACATGACCCTAAGTCCTACAGGCCCATAACCCTACTTCCATCTTTGGGAAAACTTTTAGAGCGACTAATCGTTCCGCGCTTACTACCGAATGGACCTAAATTTCATAACAATCAATTTGGTTTCACTATTGGTAAATCCACCGTCGACGCGGTGCTCTCTGTTCGTAAAATTATTAACTTATCGGAATATGTGGTTGGAATCTTTCTCGACATTTCTGCTGCTTTTGATAACGCATGGTGGCCGATGCTACTATTTAAAATGAAAAACCGTGGTTGTTACAAAAACATCTATGATCTGATTCTTTCTTACTTTCTAAACGGCTCCGTGAAACTCAAAATTCGACATCATTCCATTACTAAGTCTCTAACCATGGGATGTCCTCAGAGCTCAGTTGTCGGTTCATAAGTTTGGAATATTGGCTACGATGATTTCCTCGCGCTTCCGCTCCCATGCGGCTGCTCATTAACCGGTTACGCGGGCGATGGCTTGCTTCTCATTCAGGCAAGTACTCGTGCTGGCCTCGAGAATTTGGCTGACACATGCCTACGATTAATATTTCAGTGGGGCGATCGAAACCGTCTGACCTTTGCACCGCATAAAACCTATCAACTTATTTTAAAAGGAAACCTTAAATCCTGGCCTAGTATTAACGTACCCGTTAAAAGAAAAGAATCCGTGTGCTATCTCGCACATGCTATTAGAAAATAACTTTTCATTTATTGATCATATAAAAACAGTAGGTGACTATTTACGGGGCTACCTACTTGGGTTGTATGTGCTACGGGGCACCTGTCTGGGCCGATAGGGCATAAATTGCTTCAAAGCCAGCGTTTGGCTTTGATATTCTTATGCAAGGCGTATAGGACGGTTAGTACTGAAGCCTTACCAGTGCTGGCAGGTGTTCTCCCAGTCGATCTAGAAATGCAGAGGCATGCTGCAATGTACTACTACGCTAGGAAGATTACGGACCCAGAGTTCTTACCGCAACGCGACCGTGCTAAGGTCTCTAGATTACTAAAACCCCAGACTGATGTCTGGGAGGAACTTTTATCCGAATGGAAATGTAGGTGGGAAAATTCCATCAAAGGCCGTCACCTCCACCAGTTTTTTCCATCTGTTCGTGAGCGGCTGGACAGGACATGGCTGGAAGTGGATCACTGTGTTGCCCAATTTCTCACAGGTCATGGCAACTTTAAGACTAAATTATCTTCCTTTAAGCTTAGGGCCTCGCCTTTATGTTAATGTTCTACAGCTGACCATGAATACGAACAATCCGCACATCACATCTTATGGGAGTGTAGTCTTTGGCAAACTGAACGCAATATTATGTTAGATAGTATTAAGGTTACATCTGGGGTAGTTTACTATGCGGACCTTGTTGAAATCAGAACAAATTTCCGTGCGTTCAAGCGATTTTGCCATACCTATTACTGGAATCAAAAGTAGCTCACAATTTAGGACCCATTAGTTTAAGTGGTAAGATATAATCCGTGGTGCTTGGCAACTGGGCTTGACCCAGTTGTATTTGTCCCTTGGTGCCTATTGGCCTAGTTCTATTCTGTCTCCTGCTTGATACGGAGGGAAGTGGAAATTATATTATATATATTTTTTTGTCCTACTCCTCCGCTGTACTTTTCTGATTAATTTCGTTGCAGGATCCAAGACAGTTGAATCGTTTCTCCGGGACTCGTCGGGTTTCATGGGCTCGGCGTTTTTCTGGTGGTCGCCACTGTTGATTCTGGCTTTCAGGAGTTGCAGTGGTTGGGAATGTGTGGCGGGCTAACATCTAATAAATTTCGAAACAATTTAATTAAAAAATAAACTAAATTCACTTTATAACTGTTACATAAAAATAATGAATTGGAAATTAACTCGCATGCAACTATCAAACTAATTATTCGTTTATATTTATACAATCTGATTATGTAACAACATTTGGATAACGTAGTAAGTTACACTTACACTATTAACTTTAGATGCTTAGGATGATTAAATAAAAAACTTTTGTGTAACTGTTTCTGTTCCCAAAGGAAGAAATAAATTAAGACAAAATAATATTCATTAAATGCATGAACTCAATATAGATAATATAGCTTTGGTTGATATACCTTAGGTCGAATGAGGCCCATCAGATATAGTTATCTGTGTTTGAAATCCTCGGGCCGTGGGGTTTTCGTACTCACAGCCTTCTCAAAGAAATTTCAAAATGGCTGGTTGACACTTCCCGTGACCCAAAAACTGGCTTTTACTTTGAGCAGAGTATTATTTTTAGTATTGCCATTCAACGTGGCAATGCCGTCAGTCTCTTGGGCACATTACCAGCTAAGCGTTGAGGACGAATCTTTTGATGCTATAGGTATTTTAGTTCGTTGTTAGTTTAGTGTATGTGTTCATCATCTGCCTAGCCTTTTCCCAACTATATTGGGGTCGGCTTCTAGTCAAGCCGAATTTAGCTGAATACCAGTATTTTACAAGGATCGGCTGCCTTACAGACCTCCACAACCCATTCAAAGTCAAAGTCAAAACGTTTATTCCAATTAGGCCATTAAATGGCACTTTTAAACGTCATTCACATTTCAAATAGTACAAAAATTCTAAAGCGACTCTACTGTGCATTCGAAAGGTAGATTTTTATGGAGAATAATTGAAAAGAAACTCCGTACTTACTATTTTCAAATAAATCTTTTGCAATATTTGGTATATACAAATTTAGTTATATGTGAAGACCATGCACCTAGGGAATGCAGAGGTAGATTTAATAATTTCTAAATAAGTACATGATACTCGCACATTTACAAATTGGAATCACTAATTAACAGTGTGTGAGTTAACAGAAAAATACAAACACAAAAGAAACAGAACATCTATAAAATTAATACATAAAGCAACCAGTTTGATTTTGTCCACAACATTGACTGTCCTATGTGCCATTTCCTCCGTGCCTCGGAAAGCACGTTAAGCCGTTGGTCCCGGCTGTCATTTGTAAATCTTTGGCAGTCGTTACGGATTGTCAGAAGCCAGTAAATCTGACTCCAGTCTTGCCGAGATGTACCGTGTTACCCAGTTAATGGGTTGTGGAGGTCTGGTAGGCAGCCGCTCCACGTAAACCGCTGGTATTCAGCTGAATCCGGTTTGACTGGAAGCCGACCCCAATGTACTTGGGAAAAGGCTAGGCAGATGATGATGATGATTGACTGTCCTATGAATTATCCTGAATGTAGTCTTCTAATTTGTAATAAGCTTGATTACAAAGTGTAATTTTGATATACGCTTTAAATTGTCTTTCATTTAGTTCTAATATGTCAACCGACCTCTTCAAAAATGAGGAGGTTCTAAGTTCGGCTGAATGTATCTTTTTTTTTGTATGTTCACCGATTTCATCGCCCATTCTGGACCGATTTTGAAAATTCTTGTTTTATTCGAAAGCCTATAATCCTGAGATAGTCCTATTGTCACCAAGTCAGAACTAGAAGATGGGATCCCATGAAAATCGAGGGAAACCCTCAAATTTAATAAGCACATACACTGTTTTTAATAAATTTTCTAACGCAATTCAGATATTTGTGACTGGTAATCATCATCTTATTTATGTTGCTGAACTGATGATGGAATCCCTTGAAAAATGTTTGTTCAGCGATATGTTCGCTAATTGTTAACCAATTTAGATGATTCTTTTTTTGTTTGGAAGAATATTTTCTCGGACTGGTCCCATTTAAATTTGGTGATGATCTGATGAGGAACTTCGGAGTTAGGCAACGGAACTCTTCAATAAATTATAGTAAATAGATCGGGATATCTGTAATCGCATATCTGTTGATTTTTTACACCAGTTCATAACATAATATCACACCGGCACGCTGTGCTTTTGGTTTCACTTTTTAGTGGTACCTGCGTACCAATAAAAATTGAAAAATTTCGGAAGTCGGTGTACAAAAACGAAATAACCAAAAACAGCGACTTCCGAAATTAGTTATTTTTTACTTTGTAGTGTTTTGTTTTTGGAAGTCGGTTTTATTTTATTAGTAACATTTAACACAATACCCCATGAAAGATGTGTGTACTTTAGCTAATCTATAAAATGATTGATCTAATTTATCTTTATTTCTAGTAATAATATTATGTCTATCACTAACTTTACTAAAACGATGACGATTTTTCCGTGCATACATAATATTTTCATATATGAATTGGCAAGGGACTGCTGTCATAATATAAATCTTTTTAAAAAGTTCCCATAGAAAATCCCTCTCTTTCGTAAAATAAATATGGATTCCACGCACACAATCAAATACCATTTGACATAATGCTGCGAAAGTAGCTTAAATTGACCAAACGTACGGTTTTTACGTCTGTTAAGGTGCATGCTCCAGGGTAGCCCGCGAAATTCAAATATTTTTATGTTTTTTGCAATTTTCCGGTCAGTGTGAAGCTGTATGTGTACCAAATGCGTTCCGCGACCGTAACGCGTATTTATCTAAAGAATTATAACCATTTTAATCATCAATATAGCCCTCTAAGTTCATGTAGTCCGAAAGAATTATTATTTCTGAAATATTTATTCTTTCGAACTACATGAACTACGGTCGCGGAACGCATTTGGTCCACATACAGCTTCACACTGACCGGCAAATTGCAAAAAACATAAAAATATTTGAATTTCGCGGGCTACCCTGGAGCATTCACCTTAAGGTGGATGTTCCGGGTTGCTCATTGCCATCGAAATTTGTCAAAATACGGCATAAAAACCCTTCTGATTCGCCATACTTCACGAAAATAATGTCTAACTCGCTTATAGTTAGTACCGTTTACACACACATAGACATGATTGACAACTTTAAATCTTAAGCATTCAACAAAATTTACCACTAGATGGCGTGCTTTTAAAAGTTATTAAGCTGGATTCTGTAGAAATTATAATTATGTCTGGGCACGTCTGGGGGAGTAGCTTGAAATAAAGAATGCGATTTGATACGATTATATGATAAAAATAAAAGGTGGTATTTCAGGTGTAAACTATTTAATTTACTAATTATGGGAATCAAATAAATGTCAGAATGCAATGTAAGACAGTTTTATTTTACTACAACAACCAAGAAGGTGGAAAAATGTTGGAATCTAAGCATCCATCATCACATATTTTTTAGTAAAACCTAAACATAACTAACAAATGGTTATATACATATTTGCTAAAGTGTGTTTTGGAAAGGAAATAAAAAAAACAAAAACAACTTTTCAGAAACCTAAAAAAGGGTCAATGAATTCTCATAACGTGATGAATACATTGACCCTTTTTCATATTATGTTCATCAGGATGAGCACATCATTTCAGGTTTCTAATAACAAGAAAATATGATTGTAAGCATTGATAATGTAGATTCTATAAAAACTACTGTAAAAGTACAAATAAAACAAAAATCATTCATGTTGTTTTCACTCTTCCTGAAGTTCTTATCCAGAAACCACCGCTGCACAGCTGCTGTAAAAGAAAATTACTATAGTTAGTATATTTTGTGTGTAACTTTCGATGTGGAGGTTGAAGAACCATTTCCCACAAGCAAAAAAATAATTTAGACTGAAATTTATGGAAATTATGAAGTAAATAAAAAAGTAATCATTTTGTGTACCTTTCACATCTATATATTTCGCATTTTTTTATTACTCTTCCTGAAGTTCTTGTCCGGAAACAACCGCTACACAGCTGCTGTGAAAGAAAATAACTATAGTTAGTATATTTTGTGTGTAACTTTCGATGTGGAGGTTGAAGAACAATTTCCCATTAGCAAAAATATAATTTAGATTGAAATTTATGGAAATTATGAAGTAAATAAAAAAAGTAATAATTTTATTTACCTTTCATATCTATACATTTCGCATTTTTTTGAACACATCTCAAAATTATTTCTGGCAGAATACAGTGTTTAAAAAAGTCTAATAGCTTTGGTACCATATTGCTGATAAATTCATTATCTCTACAAACTTCAATAACAGTCAAAGGTTCATTGACTGAAATAAAACATATGAAGTAGCATTTATCCATGTTACTGACACGCATTTGTCCTTGAACCTGAAATAGATTTTATAATAAGAGTAAATAACTTGCTAAAATAAATAATATACTTAGTGGACATGCAATAGAATTATTAATTTACTTGATAGTAATAATCATGCTTTTTATTCATAACTAGAACATTATTATCCAATGTTACAGCAAAGTTTTTCTTTTCTACTGCAGCTGCCTTTAGACTTTGGTTTTTCCTCGCCAATGATGGAAAGCACTTGATCTCAATTACGGCTCTCATTTTCAATTACACCTATAACAAATTTACACAAGATTATAAAACAATAAGAATGGATCTCTCTATGAGATTTGAAACAGGTAATATAATCGCATATCGTGCTCGTAAGCCTTGGTGCCTCGTGATTATAACTAGTGTTATAATTTTCCATATTTATCAAATCATCATCATCATCTGCCTAGCCTTTTCCCAAGTACATTGGGGTCGGCTTCCAGTCAAACCGGATTCAGCTGAATACCAGCGTTTTACGTGGAGCGGCTGCCTACCAGACCTCCACAACCCATTAACTGGGTAACACGGTACATCTTGGCAAGACTGGAGTCAGATTTACTGGCTTCTGACAATCCGTAACGACTGCCAAAGATTTACAAATGACAGCCGGGACCAACGGCTTAACGTGCTTTCCGAGGCACGGAGGAAACTCGTTATGTTAAGACGGTCACCCATCCACAGACCAACCTTGGCAAGCGTTGCTTAACCTTCAAGATCGACCCGTGCGGCTGTTATTATTTAGCCAAATATAATAATTTATTTCCATATTTATCAAATATTACATATAATTGTACATGAATATTGATAAAGAAAAACTTACCATCTGGACTGCCAGCTAAACATCCAAATTCTTCATCAATAAAAAGACCTGAAGGCCTTACAGTTTTATTATACTGTTGCATAAACATACTTTTAGCCACATTTTCATTTTTACAACAATTATGTGGTTTCATATCAATTTTTCTACTTTCATAATATTGACATGTATAACAATATTTATTTCGAACGCCAAGAAATAGACATATTTCTTAGTTTCTTTCCCAATAATGCAAGCCTGAAAATGTAAAACAACTCTTGAAAATGCACATTATAATTGTTTGAATTCAATAATAGAAAATAACAAAATTCAACTAAACTGTATAATTGTTGTGTTACATTGTTTTGATGATAAACAAATTTGTGTTTGGTAATAATTTTGGTGACTTACCATGCCAGATGATGAATCAAAGTTGTGCCCATATGACCTCTTCAACCATCCTCCGTCCACATACACAGTAATAAATGGAACACCATCTGAAGACACATGACCTTTCTCAATAGCAATTGCCCTTTCTTGTTCACCAGCAGTCTTAATTTCCTCTGTCAAATGTTTTACACGCGTATATGTTCTCGGTTGTGTATTCTGCGTACTGAAAGCAATATAAGACAATAATTATGGAATGCCATAAAATGTATGTTTACGATCAGCGATCACAATAAATAATGGTAACGAGTATTTGATACATACACTGTAGAATTATCTGGGATGATTTGTTCATTCATTAACTTTTTCTTAATTTCTTCAGAACGCCAAGTTTTCGCGCGGCTGTAATACAATACGGATATCAATTATTTTTTTGAACAGAAAGTAGGTAGGTATGTAGGTACTATTTATTAGTAATGACCGCCATTTCAACGGTTCAACTGATTTAGATTTACCGCGTAATATATGTACCTACTTGAAAACCGAGATTGAGAACAATTTACATGTATACTAACTCGTCGTCACCATGTATCCGTTTGAATGCGCTTTTCACTCGTTTTGATGATTTATGAACGCCTGAATATTGGTGCCGTTGATAAGCTTTCTTTTTCGCAGGGCCAGACGATAACTAGATGCAAACCGAATCTAAAATACACAAAAACAAATGATATGCAAGACAATAATGGTCAACAATACGTCAACAATGCAGTCAAAGAGTATAGTAATATAGATGGAAAATGCAGTATTGCAATTTGAGTAGCACAGATTATACAGAGACTGACGTTCCAAATTACGTTCGAGATTATATTAGCATTTTGAAAAATAATTTATTTAGTAAAATATAATATATACAGTAGTTTTACTTACCCAAATGTAATATTTATATAATATTGATTAAGAAAATAATATCTAGCGGGGACAATTCCCTGCAGAAAAAAACTTTAAATAATAAATCATGTTGTGCGGGACAGCAACACAGTGTACAGCGATAATTATAAGAGTGATTAAGTGTTAAAATAACTGTAAACAAATATCTATAGTTAAGAATTTAATAGTGCGTAATAATAGGCAAATATTCGAGACAGTTCCTATTTGTAAGTAGGTACATACGACGCGGCATCACAGAAAGCTCTCGATGCGCCGCTCGTAAACAAGTTTATACTCGCAAGCGGCGCCTTTGACTTCACCGCACGTGGCTCGATTCTTTGTTTGCCGCCACGTGACAGAGTTTTTATCTAGCCGCCTCGCCGACTGATCGTTTGTAATTTGCCGACACGCGGTAGAGCGCGTCGTATGAACTTACCGCCTATTGTTCGAATCTTTGTTATCGTTTTCTTTGTCGGCACAACTGTATATTTGCCCGCTAGGCGGCACCTTTGACGAAGCCGAAAGGCGAACATTGTAATTACTTACCGCCTATTGTTATCGTTTTCTTTGTCGGCACAACTCTATATTGAACGCTAGGCGGCACCTTTGACGAAGCCGAAAGGAGACCATTGTAATGACTTACCGCCTATTGTTAAAATGATTTATTACTTTTTTTTTGTATAAGTTTAGAAGCATTTTATGACTTACGTTCGAGAATGTTTTTGTTTGGTTTGTCGAGTATAAAAAGGGTGTATTTATTCTCGGGTGTATTTATCTTCGAGTTTATTCTCAAGTTCGTTTGGAGACACCATACAGTACAGTTCGTTCGAAGACATCATAGCGATCACTACGTTTGTTACATACGCTTTCTAATCGTATTTATAGCACAGTACAGTGGTATTATATGAGGAGCTCGTGGCTAAATAAAAACAGCCGCACGGATCGATCTTGAAGGTTAAGCAACGCTTGCCAAGGTTGGTCTGTGCATGGGTGACCATCTTAACATAACGAGTTTCCTTCGTGCCTCGGAAAGCACGTTAAGCTGTTGGTCCCGGCTGTCATTTGTAGATCTTTGGCAGTCGTTACGGATTGTCAGAAGCCAGTAAATCTGACTCCAGTCTTGCCAAGATGTACCGTGTAACCCAGTTAATGGGTTGTGGAGGTCTGGTAGGCAGCCGCTCCACGTAAAACACTGGTATTCAGCTGAATCCGGTTTGACTGGAAGCCGACCCCAATGTAGTTGGGAAAAGGCTAGGCAGATGATGACAGTGGTATTATATAATCAGATCGGTACAGTCGCCGCAAAATAAATATCTTTGGAAGATTGCAGTCTTTAAGTACACCTTCTCCACCAATCCCATCAACAGTGGTGTACCATCCGGTACACATGTTAGGTACATAATTATAATTTTGATGTTTACTAGGTAGGTATAACGGAACGCACCGCATCCACATAAAGACGCGTGAATCAAATATAACTATTGTTTGTTGGTCTGTCGATAATAATAATTATTTGTATTACTAATCTGAAAAAAAAACCTATGATAGGATATACAATGTATATAGCGACTTAAAAATTTGGATTACAAAGGATAGATAATAATAAATATTATCATGTAAATAAAATTAAATTTACTTGATATTACCTTGACAAATCATTTAACAATATCGTTCGGTGATTTCTATTATGAGATGATTTCAATTTGTTATAGCCAGCGAAACTCACGGGCCGACTTGTTAATACCCACCACCGAAATATTGGTACATACTTTTATTTTAAAATAAAATTGCGTAGGTATAAGCAACCTATACTACTACCAATAAAAAAAAACGATAATGAATACCTTGCAATAATTATATTAAATTGGAACGAAATACATAAGTACAAGAAATATTAGTTCTAATCCTTCGAATCAAAGAAAATTCATACAATTCAAAACAGACGAGAAATTCCGCGCGTAAAACCTATCACTGCACAAACTAGTGTACAACTTCAAAATGTATTATTTTATTTCAAGTCAATTCAAGTCGCGAAGAGAAGTTTGGCAACGATGCATTAGGTCAAAGGGACAAACAAATACAATAGCAACGGCAACGTCGCATTGTTGCTACCTATATACAAAAATGATGAAATTATTGCCAGCTACAATAAAAATAAGTAACGCTAACAATTTTTTGATAACAAGAATAATGTTTTATGTTTTCGTTTATGATAGTTAGTTTTAGGTTATTATAATGCCTTTTTAATGAAAACCATTATTATAAATTGAGTAATGATTTTTCAAATTTACAATATCGGGTGCACGTCATCTAGCGATGAATATTATAACCAATCGCAAACATTGCGTATGGTTTGGTTGTCAAATTGCACTCACACTAGTAAACAAAATGTCAAATTTTACTCGGTTTTAAAAACTGTTTTTCTCAATATATAATGCAAATGATTTTCGAAAAAGTTTTGTGGGACAATGTTTCATTGTAGAAAACTTATAAATTGATTAGTTTTGAGCAAAAAGTGTATATGTACGGAGTTTACCGCGACAGAAAAATGTATGAAAAGGCTATCGCAACATTCACCTTAATTGGCTTATGTTCCTAACAGCATAAGCAGCTGAGCTTAACCGCTCCGCTAGAGATGTTAAATGTGGTCAATATTGTAATTTCTAGTCTAAGGAGATTCCCAAGAAATCCGTCTGATTAATAAACTCCCATTATTCTCCATTCAATATAATATCACATTTGCTACTTTTAACATTTGGTAAAGTAAATCTAATAGATTTGGTTTTTTATTTTTCATTTACACCAAGTTGTTTGCCGTTAACTAATTTTTGACTTGAAGAATAGAATTACTGACGACGTCAAGACTTTGTGACCGTTGCTCTATTTCAAATATCAAAGATGTATCATCCGCAAATAACACCATCTTCGGGTGATTTTGAAGTAAGTGGGGAAATCTATATATATAAAAAGAAATCCCTATTTCCCTTGGTCATCGCATCACGCTTGAACGGCTGGACCGATTTCGATCATTCTTTTTTTGTTGTGTTCGTTCTAGCCAGGAGAAGGTTTTAGGCTATATATTGTCACGCTATGTGCTTTAGAGGATGAGAAATATTCAAAAATGTTATCTTAATCGAATGGCACATGGTTCGGTCCTCGGCCAGCAACAGCTATTATTTTTGTATTTATTTCATCTTTTGAACTGTATTTTTACACCATAATTTTGTAAAAAACATAATCAAATGGGTTTTTGCGCAGTTAAAATAACATTTACGTTCATAATCTACATTTTTCCAAACAGTTTAGTCAGGAATTGTTATAAGATGCCACAACATATTACAATATTGCAGATACTTATGAGTCTAATTTTAGCAATGTTAATTATCACGCTATACTTTCAAGTAGCTGAGCATCGAAAAACCATATCGGCTATTTCAATCATTTGTCAACAGTATTCATAGACCATAGGTTTAAAAACTGCTTTTCAAAAGACTTGGTGTGGGTTCGAATCCAGTGTTTTATTATTTTTGAATTTTGTATATATTTTTAAATTCTTCATTATCTTTATTTTTTTATTTTTACTAATATGTTTATACATTGATAGGTAACATGTTCATTATTCTACTTAGTTTTTTATAGCATGCATATATGCCAAAAATATAATGGCAAGGATGTTAAAGGATAATTAACAGAAAGCATCGCGTTCAAAAGTACAAAACCAATGTAGATAACTTTTACACATAAACCGGATAGAAATTATGGCAGTGTACATGAAAACAAATTAACGTGATGCAGATACCCGTAATGCCATCTACTCGTATTGACCCAAATAATACTCAATACAGCATAAGAATTACATCAAGACATATTTTTAAGTTATTAGTGGTACTTTTAAAACGTCTTTAAAAAAGGGATTCTTTTAATACCTTCAAAATATCGTTCTGAACGAATTTCTATTAATAAAAATAAAACAAAATCCGAAATAATATTTTAAGACAGTTCCAAGAAAAGAGTTGAATTAGATTGGTTAATCGAATGTTAAATGAGTTCTAAAAACTTAAATTGTTTCGATTTGCGTACCTCATTCGAAATCAATTGAGAATTAACTTGATCAAGTAGTTTCTTAACTTTGTAGTTTGAAGAATAGCACCATTCATCTAGCGCAAAATAATATCAGCATAATAAAGATCAAATATGATTTTTATGGCCCAACGCCATAAATAAGGCTGTTAAAAGTAGCATGCACAGAGTGGTCCACACAGCAGAAGACTGCATGGATACGTATTGTGTGTGGTTGCGATCCTCAGCATTGAAGAAACGACGGAGAAGAAGAAAAATGCGAACATGATATAAGAAGGCCACTCAAATGCGCATTATTTTACGAATTTTGTTAAAAATTGACGATGGCATACACCACAATTACGAAAGGGTTAGGTTATTTTAGAAGATAGCCTTTGTTGTTCCTTTGCTTCTGCATTAATTCATTACTTCTGTGAACGGGAAGCCCACCGACCAAGCAAACCATCAATACGTATAATATTGACAAATGTTTTTGGGAAAAATAAGGAATTATTTCCATGAAAACGCAACACCATCCGATAAAATTTTAATGATTTCTATTTAAATACGTAATTTCTAAAACAAATTGCAAAGGCATGCGTGCGATTGCTTTTATGCATTAATGCGTAAAAGATGTGCGTCCTTGGTGCGCAGGGTGCGAGCCAGTTCCAACAGCATCCTGGGTATGATTGCTGACAGGCTGGACTGCAGTACTGTTAATCATTGCTCCAGTATCTCAGCTGGGATGCTGAAACGGTGGTAATTATGTTGTGTGTGTTCATATAGTTGTTGTTGTATTGTGTCACTTACATAGTTGTAAGTTTATTTATTGTACTAACACTATGAGTCATTGTTGCTCGCAGTAAATAATTTGATTGAGTGATTGAAAGGCACTCGGTTGCAAGTCACACGTATCCAACAAGCTATCATAGTAGCCGAAATAATATTTTAGCTGATTGCTCAGGCATGGCTAAAAACTGTTCTATACCCAGTAAAGCAACAGCTCAAGGCAAAAATTATCCATTGCGGGATTCACCCTCCAGTGGATCATGGGTAACTGTAGATCCCCAAGCAATGACGTCAGAGACAAACTCGCGAAGAGAGTTCCCGAAACGGTACTGCTGAACATGTACCCACTTCTTCTCTTACCTTTCTTACTGATTCGTACATGAAATTTCCAGAGATCAACTGAACTTCAAGACAACAAATGATCACGGGCTACAAATTACAGGCAGTCAAAAATAGCATTGTTAAGCCTATACTTGCGACTAACTAAGCGACTTCTCAACCCAAATAGAAATACCCTCCAAATAATAATAGTTATAATTCCGGGTTGATCCTGTAAAAATATCTTTTGAACATAGGCACTTCGGCACGATGGATCAGTGATTTTAAAAAAGGTGGCACAAGACCGGGATGGTTGGCGCTTTTTGGGAGGCTTCATTCACTGCATTCAACAATGGACGGCAATAGGGAAGATGCAAATACAGAATTTATGAGAATGTTGTCAGTAAAATGATAAAAAATTATAAAATAAAGGCCATTACAAAGTTTTTATTTTGGTTAATATCGATTTTAACAAAATTAATGTATTAAAGTAACGTGAAACGAAACGTATTTAACAACAAAAATCAGCGTTTTGTGACATCACTGCTGTTATGCCAACGAAAAGGCAACCTAATGTATTTAAGTTGGGACAGTTCTTGACCAGTGATAGACACGAGTGACGTCATCGTCCGTTTGCGCGCGAACTTTTAAACTGTTGTTTTAAAAAAGCAATTTTGGCAATAAATTAAAACGTTTTCATTTTTTATTTATGTGGTGGTCTATTCTAGATGGAGTTTTTCAAAATTAAAGCGAAAATGGAAATATTGCATGGGAAAATGAAAATGGAATAGGCTAGCATCATCATTTGATGATGATAGTTGCCATAGACAGCTAACCTGAACAAAAACTCGGAACGATGAAGACGCTCAGTGAAACCTATATGCGTAGCTTTGCTGGCTAACCCAGCCAGGACTCCTAAGCACAACGGTGCGAATGGGAGCCTAAGTGCAAATAACGAAATCTCAACTGTACTGTCTCCGTTGCGGGAGCAGTCTTTTCTTCTGGATAGAGTTTCTCATTTCAACTTTATGTAGCTCTATCGCGTACAACCCTAGCAACTTTCTTCAACATCGTGTATAGAAAAGCGTTATCAATAAAACGTTTCTTATTACGAAAAATTACTAAGCTTGGTCGGTGTTTTGAATAGAAGAGGTGATACAGCCAATGCCTTGTATTCAAAGGGGATCAAGCAATGTTAGAAGTTGACTGTTTATATATCTTATGTCACAATGGTTGCTGGTCGCTCATCAGAAGGCTTAAAGTCACGCAAAGGGCAATGGAGAGGGTAATGCTTGGAGTTTTCTTGCGTGATCGAAACAGGAATGAAGATATTCGTAGAGAACCAAGGTTACTTACATAGCCCGAAGGATCGCCAAACTAAAGTGGCAGTGGGCAGGGCACATTGCTCGCAGAACAGATGGTCGTTGGGGCCGAAAAAATCTGGAGTGGCGACCGCGTACCGGAAGACGCACCGTTGGAAGTCCTCTGTTCGAGGCCTATGACCAGCAGTGGAGGTTTTCGGCTGATATGATTATATTTTATCTTAGCGACCCTTTTTCTGCTTTACCTAGCGACATCATACTATACGAAATACACGCAAACGAAGTCGCGTGCAACAGCTATCTATCTTTTTCAAATCTTCAAAAATCTCGGATCACAGTGTTTGTTATCGAACTCCTCCGAAATGGCTTGACTGGTTTTTATGAAATTTTTGTGTTTATTTATATGGCAAAACAACGTTTGCCGGGTCAGCTAGTAAGATAATAAATTAGAAAATCTTAAATGTTATGAAAGGTTGATAAATTCACTCACACTGAGACTTTTATTTTTAAGTTAGGTTTAATCAAAATCTAGCTGGCACAAGGTGGTGCAGGAAAAGAATACTTCGAAGGACTTGCCCAGCAGTGGGACAGTACAGGCTAAATAAAAAAAGTAAACAAAAATCACTTTTGATATTTTACCTAAAAAGTAGAGTTTCCGTCATCATCATACTGGTAGTCAGCCGACTCCAATATAGATAGTAACAATGCTGAGCCTCTTTTCTTCATCTATATTGGGGTCGGCTTCCAGTCAAACGGAATTCAGCTGAATACCAGTTTTTTACGTAGAGCGACGGCCTATCTGACATTTACAATCCAGTAACTGGATAACACGGTACTTCTTGGCAAGACTGGTGTCAGATTTTCAGAGTTCTGACAATCCTGAATGAAGATCTGCATATGACAACCGGGACCAACTGCTTAACGTTTTGTATGTTTTACGGTTCACAGGTGAGCCTACTTCTACTTTTCCATTCGCGAATGTATAATTAATAGTTCAAATTATGTATTAATATACGGCTCATACGTAGTTTGGGATGAAATTAATTAAAATATCATGCACGTTTTAAGGAACCGGCCCCAATCCCCCAATATTAGCTTCATCAGCTTATAATTATATTTTTTTAGAAAAACAAATATAAGTCAGCGTATGCTAGGACATGTGTTATTAGCAGAGGTGATTGGTTAGCAATAAGATTAGCATATAAGATCAATATTCTGTAACTGTCTTGCTATAACTGGGTACAAATAAGGTTTATTTTTAAACTCTTCCGTTGTCGCTTACATAATTCACGTTTTAAAATTTAAAGTTTTGCCACTTTAAAGTCGTATTTCACAATAATTATGACATTTTGCAGTTTAGTGCCGGAGCAAATCATAATGACATAGCTTGACTCTTTACTTATTGAACAATATCTACACTGTTGGTCTATCGCACGCTTAATCCAATACTCTTATGTTCCAGGGACTGCCACCTTTTTTGGAAACAATAATTGTTTTTTTTTATAGAAAAAACGAAAAAAGAAAGATAACAGGTTTATTTAACACACTGGATAAGTACACACAATGTAGGTACAAATAATAAGGAAACTTAATTCTAAAACAATAAATTCCCTTGTGTGCCCCGCGGCTGCGCCAAATAGGTCCAGGGGGGGGGCTACTCTCTAAGCCCGAAGTCCGTAGTTTCGGGCTTAGTTGTAGGCGTTTTTACTCCGCATCACCTAACCACTAAGAACTAATGATAACACGATAAGACAGTAACTGTCAAATCGTGTTGTCATTCGTTCTCAGTTCAGTTTCGGAACTAATCGTAAGTCTGTAGGTGATACGGAGTAGACTACGCCCGCAACTAAGCCTAAAACTAAGGACTTCGGACCAGAGAGAGTAGCCCCCTGTTCTGTTCCTGATTTCTTCGCCAATTCTGGACCAATTAAAAAAAAATATATATAAAAAAGCCTATACTCCTGAGGTGGTCCCTTTGAAAATGATTTTCCCATGAAATTCGAGGGAAAACCTCAAATTTTATAAGCACATACAATGTTTTTCATAAGCTTTCTAACGCAATTCAGATATTTGTGCCTGGTAAACATCATCTCATGTTGCTGAGCTGATGATGGAAAGGAAGTCAGGATCTTATGATCCCATGAACAATGTTTTTTCAGCGATATTTTCGCTAATTGTTAACTGATTTGGATGATTCTTTTTCGGAAGTCAGTGTTCAAAAACGAAACTACCACAAACACCGACATCCGAAATTAAAGTTATTTTTTACTTTGTAGTTTTTGTTTTTTTGAATTCGGTTTTATTTTTTTGTAAAAAGTTTATTTTTATTTTTAAACCACAAACACAGCGTGCCAGCGTGATGTTATGTTATGAAATGGTGTAAACAATCAACAGATTTGCGATTTCAGAAATCCCGATCCATTTGCTATCGCCGAAGTTCTTCATCAGATCATCACCAAATTTAAATAGGACCAGTCCGAGAAAATACTCATCCAAAAAAAAAGAATCATCCAAATCAGTTTAACAATTGGCGAAAATATCGCTGAACAATCATTTTTCATGGGGTCCCATCATAAGATCCTGACTTATACCTTTTTAGCGTTCGGGTGTACGCTAATTATTTGTGTGTGATGGTTATTGTAAATAAAAGTCCGTTGTGCGGTACTTACAATTATAATGTCCGGGCACACACAAAACACAATCAAACTCAGTCACAGAGGTAGAAGAAAGTTTAGACACACGGTTAGGAAAACACAATTACACGAACAGAAAGTTAATACAAGATAGGACACGATAATATGCGACTAAGGTGGCTAATCCCGAGGGAATAGTGCACAAGCGAATCAGGTCGAAAGGGCGCAATGTTGCGTGGGCTTCGCGGCGCGGTAGTAAGTTCCGACTAAAAGGTCACGGCAAGGTGCCGGCTACGCGTACCTGTGTCGCGATCCCACTCGTGCGCACCGAGTACGTCACCGCGTGACGTAACACGGCGCGCTTCCACTGCACCGTACGGTATTGACTGATGTGGCGAATATATGATAAATAATTATGTTTATTTTGTGTGTTTATACATGTTATTGTTGTTATTGTTTATGTGTGTATATATTAGATAGATAATAGATATATGTTTGTATATATTATTTTATTACCTATGTTTAGTGTTATGGATCGCCACATCACTCCCCTCCAGAGACCGTCCTACGGGCGATAATAATCTGAAAATCGAACCCTTCGACCAGACCTGGTAGTTCTGGCGTGAGTTTCGGTGGGCTGTTTAGCCTCTTCTTGCATTACTGGGTCGGTTGGTGGGGTATCTACCAGTGTGTATGCGGGTTTTAGGCGATCCACAGATACTTTTACCTTTTTGCCTTTCACTATAATAATAAAGGTTTTGTCGCCTTTTTGGACAACTTCGTGAGGACCGGTGTATGCTGGTTGCAATGAACCTCGAAGCGTATCGTCCCTGAGGAATATGTGGCTTGAGGTAGCGAGGTCCTTGTAGACAAATATTTTGTCCTTGGAATGACGTGCAGCTGGAGTAGGCTGCAATTTTGCGACATACGAGCGTAAACGAGTGGTGAACTCCGTAATGTCGGTGGTGCCGCTGTCACCGGGAATGAAAAATTCTCCTGGTAGCCGTAAGGGCTCACCGTAAAGGAGTTCTGCAGAGGAAGCCTGTAGATCTTCTTTAAAAGCACTCCGGACACCCAGTAGGACCAAGGGCAGGGATTCTGTCCAGTTTTGGTCAGCGTGGCACATTATCGCCGTTTTGAGTTGCCTGTGGAATCGTTCCACTAGGCCATTGCATGCTGGGTGGTAGGCTGTGGTCTTTCGGTGTTTGAAACCGACTATTTTGGCTAGATATTGGAACAGTGCGGATTCAAATTGGCGTCCTCTGTCTGTCACAATATCAGTTGGACAACCAAAGCGGGCAATCCAGCTGGTCAGCAATGCTTTCCCGACTGTCTCTGCAGTAATGTCTACGATCGGTACTACTTCTGGCCACCTAGTGAAACGATCCACGGCCGTAAGGCAGTACCGATACCCCTGTGATGGAGGGAGTGGACCTATCAGGTCAATGTGTACGAAAGCAAATCTAGCACGGGGTAATTCGAATGTGCCCAATGGTGATGACACATGGCGATTTACTTTAGTGCGTTGACAATTAAGGCACGTTCGTGACCATTGTCGACAGTCCTTGCGAACTCCAGGCCAAACGTATCGCTGCGCAACTAATTTTGCGGACGTGTTTGCTCCTGGGTGGCTGAGGCTGTGTAGGCTCTCGAATATTTGCCGTCGTAGGGGTTTGGTCACGAATGGTCTGGGAGTGGTTGTGCTCACATCACAGAGTAACTCAACGGGGCTGTCGTCAATTTTTAGCCTCTTTAGTTGAAGAGATGTTTGTGACTGAAGGAGTTGCAACAGTTCCGGGTCTGAAGCTTGGGATTTAGCGAGCACCTCATAATCGACTGGAGTTTGTAGTTCGCTGACGCGGGACAATGTATCGGCGACAATGTTGTCCTTGCCGGAAATATGTTTAATGTCCGTTGTGAATTGCGAAATAAAGTCGAGTTGTCTATGCTGACGAGGTGCGCAGTTGTGCTTTCGCTCATGGAAAGCGTAAATCAATGGCTTGTGGTCAGTATAGACGGTGAAGTGTCTCGCTTCCAGCATGTGCCGGAAGTACTTTATGCCTTCATAAATCGCAAGAAGCTCGCGATCGTACGGCGAGTACTTCTGCTGAGCAGGGCTCAGCTTTCGCGAGAAGAAGGCGAGCGGTTGCCACTGTCCGTCCGTGAACTGTTGCAAAACTGCCCCCATTGCCAGATCAGATGCATCTGTAACTAGGGCGAGTTTCGCTTGGTAGTCTGGGTGTGCAAGCAATACTGCATTGCAGAGGCTGTCTTTGCACATATTAAAAGCGGTGAGTGCCTCACCTGTTATTTCCACTGGATGTTGACCTTTTACTGAGCCGATTAACAGGGCGTTTAGGGGCCCTTGAAATTCTGCGGCTTTGGGTATAAACCGCCTGTAAAAGTTCAACATACCTAAGAAACGCCTGAGCTCCCTAACAGTTTTGGGCGTAGGGAAATTCCTGATGGCTTCCACCTTGGACTCTAAGGGTCTGGTACCGGCTGCAGAGATGCGGTAACCTAAAAACGTGACTTCGTCTGCTCCGAAAACACACTTAGTAGTGTTGATGACGATGCCATATTTTTGCATCCTGGTGAAGAGTTGATGCAGGTGGTCTTCGTGCTGGTCCTGGTCTTTCGAGAAGACAAGAAAATCGTCGAGATAACAATAACAGAAGTCGAGTCCACGCGTCATTTCGTCGACGAATCTCTGAAAGGTTTGACCTGCGTTCCTCAGACCGAAGGTCATATAAGGAAATTCATACAGGCCAAACGGGGTTGTTATCGCCGTCTTCTGGATGTCATTTTCGCTGACTGGTATCTGGTTGTATGCCTTAACTAGGTCAATAGTTGAGAAGACCTTGCAACCAGCTATGCTGTTGGTAAAGTCATGCACGTGTTTAATGGGATACCTGTCAGGTATGGTCCTCGCGTTAAGGAGCCTGTAGTCACCGCAAGGTCGCCAGCTATTGTCCTTCTTCGGCGCTAAATGAAGGGGCGAAGACCAAGGGCTGTCCGAAGGTCGAGCAGTGCCGTTGCTAAGCATGATATCAAATTCCTGCTTAGCGATCTGCAGTTTATCTGGATCTAGCCTGCGAGGGGAGCAAGAGATGGGCGGGCCGGGTGTGGTGCGTATGTGGTGTACTGTGTGGTGTGTGGTTGTACGGTGTGTGCCAGCGGGCCGTGTGATCTCGGGGTACTTATTTAGTATCTGGTGATACCTGGAATCGCCAACTGAGACTTTCACTGAGCACGTTGCTGAAGCCCTTGCAACGGAAGCTGTCACATACATTGAAGTGGTTTTATCAACTAAGCGTTGGTTTCTGATGTCAACAAGCAGATCGTAAAAGCTTAAAAAATCCACGCCAATGATCGGCTTGGTGACATCAGCTACAATAAACCGCCATGGAAAGTTGCGGCGCAAACTTAAATCTAAATTGAGTTGTAGGTAGCCGTAAGTATCAATTATGGACCCGTTTGCGGCCGATAATTGATAGTTAGACTTTACACGCTTTTCCCGCAAAACATTCCGTGGAAACACACACAAATCACTACCAGTGTCCACTAAAAAACGTGTCTTCGATGTCCGGTCCGTGACGAAGAGGCGACCGGTGGACGTCGGACAGTCGTGAGCCGCCATTACCGACTGCCTTTGGCATTTCCCGACTCATAATCGCAAGGCTTGATGCATTTGCGAGCGTTGGCCCCGTACTTGGAGTGATAAAAGCAGAGCGGATGCTTCTCGTGGCTGGACTTGGACCGCTGCCTGGATCGTTGACGCTGATGGTGGTTGGAGCGTGATTGCGAACGAGATCTCCTATTCAGCTGTATCGTCAGGTTCTTCACGGCCTTCTTTAGTTCGGCGATCTCGTTTGCCATCTGTTGCATGCTTGGTCCTGACGCCGATGCTGCGGCGACTTGGCAGGGGGAAGCGATGTCTTGAACCCTATCCGCCAGGTCTGCGAGTTCCTCCAGGGTAGTACGTGGCTGGGATGCCAACAGTGACTGGATGTTGCTTGGCAGACGGCTACTCCATATCGTTTTGAGGAAGTCCTCCGGGACATTCGGTCCGGCTAAACTTTTTAGATGACGCAGGAACTGTGAGGGTTTGCGGTCTCCGAGCTCTTCGTGAATGAGAAGCTGCTTCACCTTTTTCTCGTGAGACGCGGTCAGTCTCTTGATAAGCTCGTGTTTGAGCTTCTCATATTGATTATGCTCCGGGGGGTTAAGAAAAATGTCCCTTACTTGCTTTGCGTACTGGTGCTCAAGGTTGCCGATGATGTAATTAAATTTTGTAGCGTCGCTGGTGATGTTTGCGTTCACAAATTGACCCTCTACTTGTGCAAACCAGACCTCTGGGTCATCCGGCCAAAACGGTGGGATTCGTACCGCGACACGGCAAATGTCGGATGGCTCGTCAATGGACACGCACTTTGCGCGTCGAAGTTTTTGACGAGGGCGGGTACTTTGAAAAGATTTTGCGGATTCGCTGCTTTCACTCATCGTGCTGCTGTGATTTTGTTCTGCTTCGATTGATGAATGTCCTTTTTAGGGTTCCTACCGTGCGTGTTTGCAGAGCCTTTCTGGCGTATTCTTAAACGGGGTCACCAATTTAGCGTTCGGGTGTACGCTAATTATTTGTGTGTGATGGTTATTGTAAATAAAAGTCCGTTGTGCGGTACTTACAATTATAATGTCCGGGCACACACAAAACACAATCAAACTCAGTCACAGAGGTAGAAGAAAGTTTAGACACACGGTTAGGAAAACACAATTACACGAACAGAAAGTTAATACAAGATAGGACACGATAATATGCGACTAAGGTGGCTAATCCCGAGGGAATAGTGCACAAGCGAATCAGGTCGAAAGGGCGCAATGTTGCGTGGGCTTCGCGGCGCGGTAGTAAGTTCCGACTAAAAGGTCACGGCAAGGTGCCGGCTACGCGTACCTGTGTCGCGATCCCACTCGTGCGCACCGAGTACGTCACCGCGTGACGTAACACGGCGCGCTTCCACTGCACCGTACGGTATTGACTGATGTGGCGAATATATGATAAATAATTATGTTTATTTTGTGTGTTTATACATGTTATTGTTGTTATTGTTTATGTGTGTATATATTAGATAGATAATAGATATATGTTTGTATATATTATTTTATTACCTATGTTTAGTGTTATGGATCGCCACACCTTTATCATCAGCTCAACAACATGAGATGATGATTCCAGGCACAAATATTTGAATTGTATTTTTTACTTTGTATTGGTATAATGTAGGATCAGGAGTGCCGCGCATAAGGTTTAGCGGATCAGGGTTTTCATTTCAGGTTTTCAGGGCTCCATTTTATTGAGATTAACAAGTTTTTATAAATAATAACAGGGTTTATTACACTTTAAAGAAACACACACACACACACACACACACACACACACACACACACACACACACACACACAATATAAATTTTAGAAGTCCGAGAACGAGATTCTCTTAAGCAACAAGTGCACGCTCTTTTATAGGCCAATGTACTCAACGACAACTCTGTCCGATGGCGCACGGAAATGCGCCAAGTGTTTACTACATACAAAACACTAAAATTAGCTAAATCTAATAAGACTTACATTGTAAATAAATCGAATTGAACAAGAATAATTATCGTAAATAAACAATAGTGATTAAACAAAGTAATCGTTTTAAAATCAATATAATATGTTATCATTTATATTAAAGTAGACAAACAGTAACTATCTGCAAATATGTTATAAGTTGACAAAAATCAATTTGTGTGTACACAGAGTACACAATAAATCATGTTTCGAATTATTAGACAACAATTCATAGTACAAGTCACTTAAATATAAAAAAAAAAACAATTAAATTTGCGAAATATTACAAATTTTGACAACTACCACAAACATTATAGAACTTGGAGGCGGTTACAGTTTTTTTTTTTTTAATAGGTTATGGTTTGCTCTTTACTCTAGTCTAGGATAGAGGTGACAGAGACAAAGTCTACGATGGAGCGAGCTTACCTAAAAGGAGCCTGTTCACTCTAACCTTGAAGAGATTAGGGTTATAAGCGTATGGAAACACAGACGCAGGCAGCCACTAAGATTCCACTCCTTTGCTGTGCGCATTATAAAAGACGTTTGGAAACGCTTGGTGCGAATTGAGGAATAGCAACAAGGTAGGGATGATAAGATGCAGTGCGTCTGTATGTCGATGTGCGATGGTATAAGGGGGCCGGTGGGATGAGGTCGTGGAGTTCATGGGCACACTCACCGAGGTACAATCTGTAGAAGACCGACAAGCTGGCGACCTTACGGCGATGAGCCAAGCTATGTAGCTTGGCATCCACCAGTTTTACGTCACCGATGAGCCTCTTAGCTCTGCGTTCCACCGAGTCAAGTGCGGCAAGCTGATACTTAGCTGAGCCATCCCAAAGGTGGCTACAATACTCCATGCAGGATCGGACTTGTGCTTCCGTTCAGGCCTGAAGTATCACTTCACCCTATTTAAGATTCCCAGCTTTTTGGCCACAGTTTGGGCTTTGTACTCGATGGTAGCGCTGAAGTTGAGATCGGACGTCAACTCCATGCCTAGGAGCTCGTGTTGATCAGTCACAGGATCAGTAGCACCCCGAAAAATAGGAATTTGGTCAAAACGAGTCCTTTTTGCGGTAAAAAGACACGCCTGTGTTTTGATGGCGTTAAAAGTGATCAGATTGTCATCACCCCACTGGGAGACAAGGCTTAAGGTCAAGTTTCTTACTGAGTTGGCGACATGCTTTTCAAAACGAAGGTCCTTGTCCATAATAAGGTCTAGGTTCTGCGCTTCAAAGACTTAGTTAACGCTTTAGTTCGGGCATGAAAGTTGCGGGTAGCTTAGCTACCTGTTGTCTAAAACCAAGTACCATGAATTTACTTATGTTTGGGTTTGGCGACAGGCAACAATCTTCTGACCAGGCAGCAATTCTGCGAAGGTCATCGTTTAGATCTCTTAAGGCACTATCATACTTCTCTGGGTAAAACGATACCTAAAGTTGAACATCATCGGCGTATATAATTATTATTATGATACCTGCATTTGAAGACATTAAACTATATCAGCGCAGTACAGGATAAAAATTGTTAGACGTAATATGGAGCCTTGTGGTACTCCCCTTTTTATAGAACTATGAGCCGATCTAAGTGTGGTATCGTCCCCCAAATGCAGATTTACAACTTGCTCCCAATCAATGAAGTACCTACAGAACCACACACACAGCTTGGATAGCAGTAGAGTTATATTTATTGCATCGAATGCTCGAAAAAAATTGAGTAAGACAAGCAAAGTATACATCCCTTTATCCTGGGCAGACAGCACATTATCAATAACGTTCAGTAAAGCAATAGATATACTGCGCTGCTTTCTGAAACCTGATTGTAAATCTGGTAATATGTAATTCTGATCCAAGAAGAGTGTCAACTGTGGCTGACAACTTTCTACAGTACCTTAAATAGACATGGCAAAATGCTAATAGACCATAGTAAAATATCATGGGAGATTGTAAACTCTCGTTAAATTGTCAACGGAAGATTTATAAATTGTAACCTTGACAATTGAGCCCGCTGCGCAGGGCTGCTATTTCTGTCTGAAGAGTTTAAAGGAACCTAACATAAAAAAAATGAAGTTCGCTCAATTAGCTCTAGCTCCTGTTAAACCATTTGAACCTAACATGAACGTATCGGGGAACCCTAAGCTGCCTGTGCCCTCTGTTTCGCTATTTGGCTATGCAAGAAAATCCAATAAATTTTAAAACTGCACACTAATTGTTCGCCAGCATGTCGTCTGTTTCCAATTTTTCGTAATGACTTTGAGAGATGACTGTCAAATTTTAATGCTAATAAAAGTATTTAAAATTTTCAGTTGAAAATTTATCGCGGGTTAACAATTTCTCAAGATATTTTGTATTCTTACGGAAATTGTAACAATCCGGTGACATACATTCTCACATTAATTTAAGCGAGAATGAACAAAATTAATATTTTAGCACCCCGCCTCGGTTTCCATTTTTAGATCTTTCATAGAGAAACAAAATTCACTTTGTTGACTTATGCATTAAGACTTTTTTTACTATTAATAGCTACACGTTAGACCACTATTTCACCCGATGGTAAGCGATAATTATGCGGTCGATAATAGAGCACGTTTGCCTAGAAGTGCACTCTTGACTTAAAAACTCCCAGGTTGTAGCTATCAGAAAACACAGGCAGGGAATTTCACTCTTTAGCTGTATGCACTATGAATGAGTTCCCAAAACGTTTTGTGCGTGTTGGTGAAATGTCCGCCATGTACTGGTGGCGTATCGCCGTATGCCTCGTAGTTCGATTTCGGAACGGGCTTGGCGGAATTATGAAACCCAAAATGCAACCAATTGAAAACCGACAGGCCAGCAACTTGGCGTCGATTCTCAAGACTTTGGAGCTTCGACTCGACGTCATCCCTACCCTACCTATCATTGCCGGCGATCCTCTAAGCTCGTTTCATAATTGACACAAGGGCATCAAGCTGGCAACTGGCAGATTCGTCCCAAAGGTAAGAGGTTTAAGAAATATGCTAATGTATATCGCGGGCTATGCAGTCGATTTTTACAAAAAATATGGATTAAGCGTGCGAAATTATCCCCAGATATCTGAGTAGCTACCAACGCTTCAAATTATTAACGCGAGTCAAGTGACACGGTTGGGTGTCGAGAGTCATTCAGCCAATTACAGCAGCTTACGCGTGTTTGATAATTTTATCTCATTAACTTTGCGAACATTTTCGTTCCAGAAACTGTCGTTAAATAAATTTATATCGATTAAATTTAACGCTTTCTTCATCCTATTCCAGTCTACGTCCTCCTTTCAATTCTGATGTGGTGTCCCGAGTCAGGCTTCAGCATCACATCTGCCTTCACCCGCAACTTGGTGAGATCAGCCTTGATGCTGTAGCTCCGCACCACGTGAGCGAGCGTCGTCTTCATCGACATCATGGCATACACTTTACCTGGAACGTAAAAAATAAAAACATTCGGTCACTTTAGGTTGCTTTGGACTAGCATGTTAACTTTGGAACAGCATGGTTATATTAGACCGTAGCAAAACCAAGTTTCAATAAGAAAATAATATGGAACTTTTAACGGCAATATCTTTGCACAAAAATATAATTTTAAGGTTACCAATGCAGTGCCGTTTCCCCAAACCAAAGGCAGCGAATGCGTTGGGGCAGTCAGGTGCCAGCCAGCGTTCAGGCTTGAACTCGTTCACGTCTGGACCCCAAACTGGATGCTTGTGGATCCCGAACAGAAGCAGAACGCAGGTTTCGCCGGCTGAGAGAGTGCAGTTCTCTGAAATGTACATTGAGAGATTAAAAAATAGTGGATTGTCACCGGCGTTGACTTAAATTCGAAGTTCTAAAGCTTAAGCTAGGTCCAAAATCCTTCCTGGTGTCGTCATTATAAGCTTTTTAATTATTTTTGGGAACAGAAATTTCTTCAACAACGACACGTCTCCAGATTCAGAATTTAATATGCCATCCTGCCATGTCGAAAAGTTGTAAATATACTATACACAATAAACAACAATAAACATTAGCCGGCGACCTATCAGTGTTTAGGTTTAAAATTGAAACGTTTTGGTGTGATAATAAAGTAGGGAAGATGCAATCAAGGACAACTGGAACGTTTTAATTTTAGTTACTATTGATTTTTAACAATAAATACGAATAACGTAAAATGTGACATAATCAAGTACAACAAATAGCGTCTAGTGACTTCACTGCTGTTAAGGCGACGAAAAGAAGACCTTAAATCTTTGATTCATGAGAGTTCATGATGACAAGATAGACAGGAGTGAGTCGTCGTCTTTTTTTTGGTGAAATTAACCGTCAGTTTAAAATCGCAATATTGGCAAAAATAAAGTGTTTTAATTTTTTTTATTTATTTATGGATTATTTTCATTAGAATTCTGTAAAATTGAAGCAAGATGAAAATATTGCATGTTCCTTTTTGCAAACATGCCCCTCGTTGGCCGGTGCTGGTGGCAAAACTTACACAGCTCTTGGGTACCCCATTTAGTATCGAGTAAAATAAACCTCCGTCCAATAATGCTCAGTTATCATTTTAGTGGTATTCAAAGTTACTAATGCTTGGCTAAATGCCGGTCCTGCTCCACAGGTACAGCCACACGGGTCCACTAGTTGGGTTTTTTTTTATAGTTGGAAGAAATGCTTACTTTTTTTTTGTTCTCCTATATTATAATTTATTTATTATTTCTTTTCAATATTATAGTAAGCATACATGCATATAGTGTAGTAACACAATAAAATAGCTTTCTTTTTTTTTTTCATTTTTTTTGTAAATGTGAGCACTATGAAGCAATTTACAAACGTAATTTGTTATAGATTTTGTTATTAAATTAGTTTGACATAAACGAGCGTGATAGTTAAGAGCTTGTCATGCTCACACAAATGTTTCGCTGATGGTGGTGCTTGTGTTGGATCATTTGGCTCCCTTAAAAAAGGTTGAGCTAGATGGTGCTGATACACGCGTCATGTTCGTGAACGGGCCCCGTCTGAGACTGGTCATCTCTTACCTGCCACTGACTTATTTTAATCTATACAATTTAAATTGTTCATGTATATATTTTTTTGTGTTTTTTTTTCGTATTCTATTCTATTCTATTCTATACATCACATGGTTTAAAAAAGAGTGTCCGTGGAGTTTCTTGCACGTTCTTCTCCATAGAGATCTACGCTTTGGAACGTACAAAAGCTTCCACGGTTTTAACTGACCGACCTTGAAGCTTCAAAAGTGCCTGTAAATGGTTTATTTGAAATAAAATATTTTGAATTTTGAAACTAAAAATAAGAATGTTCTAAAAATGAAAATACAAGTTCGGTTTTAATTTTCTTATGCGTCGTCTTCAATTTTTATTTTGAGTTCAATTTTTGTTTTGTTCCGAGTGATTTCGATAACTGCAAATGACACTTTATTCTCGGTAGGTACGATTTCATGGAGAGATTACAAACTATCGAATGATGATTCGTATCATTGTCGAAGAAACGTTCAATAGCAAGTGTTGTGAAAAAAAAGATATTGAAAAAAGTGTGATATGAATCTGAAATATAAAACAATCAAGGTTTCCTTGAATAGTGGCATTGAGATGCCTATCGTAAGTTCATAACTACAAAACTTCGTGTTTTAAGACAATTGATTAGTAGAAATATAATGGTTTTAGTAAGTTTTATGATGAAAGTCCAACATTGTAATGTTAACTTACTTAACTTAATATCTGTACCAAGTCTCCTGGCTATCGCCGGAACGATAGTAAAAACTCTCATGCTCTCCTTCAGAACCGCCTCCAAGTACACCAACTTCGACAAGTCCGTGAAGAAACGTCTCTAGTTCTTCCCAGGACCTCTTGTATCCTGAATAAATGTGAATATAAAAATAACGACAAAGCGTAGTCTGCTAACCTGATGTTGTTGCTACCGCACAAGATGTGCGCTACAGTGATATAAGACAATATTTGTCTGGTATCTTACTCAGCAAATGCTTTTTCCTGAACCTCAGGATGGGACCCCAAGAGCATCATGGTAAACATCAGAACATTAGCCGAAGTGTCATGGCCGGCGACGAGTATAGTGTCCACGTGATCTCTTATCTCCTTGTCCGTAAACACTCCTTTCTCAGCTGACAGCTCAAGGAGTAGATCGATGAAGGGTTTGAATTTGCTTCCTAAAAGAAAGTTACAAAATTATTTATGAAAAACATTTTGGTATCTAGAAAGCTCGTTGATAATCATAAAATGGAAGTGTAAAAAAATCTTACCTGGAATTGAATTCTTTTCAGCGTTTATTTTTTGATTAATCTGGGTTTTTCTTTTTTGTAGGACCTGCAATCAATTTTTAAATTTGACGGTCATTCATGAAAACTGAAGTAATACCAAGTAAACTGTAGATGTGTTGTAGAAATTGGATTTTTCAAAAGAGAGAAGGAAGAAGATTCACAGATTTTGTCCTCCGCTAAGAAGTGAGCCAGAGCTGTAAAGAGGTGTCTCGCTTAGATTCCCTATCTATTTGCATACAATTTCCATCTCATATAACTTGGCACAGTTTTGTTTCTCTTAATTATATTTTCGCATAACATTATTAACGCATAACAGCTTACGCATATTTTTATGCATAATTTCTCTTATCATAATAATGATTAAGCATAACATTCTAAAGCATATTTTTTTTAACTGACATTCAAACATTTTTTTGAAAGCCATAACAACTACAATTTATATTGTAGGTAGAATAAATTATTTTATTTTAATTTTTCAACAAACATACACCATACATGCAGCGGGCATGGTTTCTGTCACGGTTCCGGCTCTGCGGGGCTCCAGCGGTCCTACGCGAGCTTATCGTCGCAGATGTGTTTTACGCTCACTATCTGGCTGGATTCGCCGGCCAGCATCAGCTGCGGTGGAGAGCGTTAAATACATACTGCTTTTCAGCTCGCGGGCCGCCTCGGCCCTCCGTACCTACGCGGACTTAGATTTCACTCTAGGGGTAGGGTAGACAAAACTATGTGTCAGTCGAGTTTGCAGCGAAACGTTTCTGTCACTAACTTTTATAGCACAACATATTGAATTATGAAGACAATACTTTAATTTTTTATTGAAGGTTAAATATGGAATTATTTCCGTTATTTCTAAAAATTGTATGCCTAAATGCTATTAGTTTTTATGCCTAGTAATATTATGCGAATTCCATTTATGCTAAAACAAATTAGCCTTCAAGATAACTATGCCAACATAAACTGTATGCGAAAAAAAAATATGGGATAGTATTATTATGGAAAAAAAAATATACCAAAATCGTTATGCCAAAGTATATTAGGAAAAATAACATTATGTACAAAGAAGGGAGATCCTTCTCGCTTACCGTGTTCGACGTATTATGCAGTATCTTCAGACAAGCATCCTGCTTCTTTTTGAGCCTGCTCCATGCAAAAATCTTAGAGTAGTGCCACCAAAACTTAATGAACCGTTCCACAAACGTTGTGAAGACGAGCTCCAGAGCTTGTACATATTTGCTATTGAGGTTGGAATCTGTAAAATCGATTCCCAACGCGGTCACTGAAAACAATGAAAACCTTAAAATAATACTAATAATAGTTTAATAATAATAGTTTTTTGGTTCATTGTTACATGCGTAAACTTACATTTCAAAATAAAAATGAATCACTACTTGGCTCCTCGATGAGAATCACGGATAGCAGTATAAATTACTACAAGCCATCTTAATTATAATTTAATTTAAGTTTTAATTAGTGAATAAATTAGCACCCATACAAGTTGATGATCCTAGACGATACTAATGATAGAGGCAAATGCAAACTTACTGCAAATCGTCTCTAAAGCATTGTGTCGTGTATAAGTCCAGTGGTTAAAGTCGCCTTTTCCAACCTCATTCTCGAGGTCTTTGACCAGCTTCCTGGACTGGCTGTTAAAGATACCCATGAATGTCCCAAGAGTACCTGACTGAACGCTGGGTTCAGAAGCTTCCGGTGGTTCTTCCATATCGCATCTGTAAAATTAAAATTACGCATATAATGTGATTACAAATGGAAGCCGAGTCCAATGTTGTTGGGAAAAAGACTTGGCAGATGATGATGATGATGAATGTGATTATGAATCTACTTAAATCCTATTTACCTTTTATTTTTATTTATTTATTGGTCTATTTACAATAATCAACACTGAAACGAACTACCAACACCATTTAATGTTGCATGTGTATACCACTACAAATCTTTGGCGACAACGAGCGCACCATTGTAGATCGGCGCATCACAACCATACAAATACGTGTAGATATTTTGCACACATGCAGCTTTAGCGGGTTTTAAAAGGATCGACGAATTGGAACTCGGCTCGGGCCAGCCCGCGCCGCTGAGCCTTTTTTTTAAGGTTTGGACATCATCAAATGAATCCTCCCGCTCTGGGTGAAGCAGGAGGGAGCGTCAAACTAAAACCCATCCGTGTTCCTCCTAGTGCCCTTTGCGATCCAGGACTACGGTGCCTCTTTCGAACGAATTCCGCACTCCAGCAGGCACTGGCCCTAGCGGGCCCCATCTCCCATACTGACAGCTCTTTGAGTCGCGCGTGGATCCACCAGCAGAGCACCATCCTGGTTCTGATCGCACGGCGAGCCACCCAATGCTCGCCGTCCGCAGGGCCGCGCCTACTGTGGCCGAAAATCACCTTATGACTCCTGACGCCTGGGGCGTCTTCTTCTGGTGCGGCGGCTGGATCGTGCGGTTTCACTTTCTCTCACACGTTCAGCCTCCTCCTTCGCTAGCATTATTGCTTTGCAGAACGAGGTGACCGCTTTCCATGCCTCCTCGCTCCAGACCATAGATTGAACCAGGGCCGGTCGTGAGAGGTCGCCGCAGCCAATCGCCTCAACTAGGACCCAGCGGTGCTCTGCCCAAGCAGGGCAGATCTCCACCGTATGCTACATCGTGTCCTTCGTGCAATTCTTGCAGTGTTGACGCCCGGGCGTGTCATCCCGCCGAATCCAAAACAGTTATCTCTCGAAACAACCGTGTCCGGTGAGTTTCTGCGTCTGGTGGAAGGCGAGGACGCCATGGCGCCGCTCCAGTCTCTCCTCGAAGAGGGGACTTATCGCCTGGATTGTGGTGTGCCCAGCGCTGGGTTGCGACAGTTGCTGTCTTCATAGCACCATGAGATCCAGCCGGAGCTCCGTCCGCCTTGCCGCAATTTGCCACGCCAGAGGAGTCTTTTTTTTTCGTAGGAAAGTTATGCTTTGTTTTTGTGTTACCTATGATCGAAATTTCTTAATTTGTAATAAATTTAGGAAGTCAAAGCGTTTACGAAAACTAAACCTCTAATTTTAGGTATTTGCAACTTTTGAGAAGATCTAATTGAAAAATGTCTGTGATGCGTTATCAGTGAAATATAACAGCGTAAAAGCAACTCACATCTCGCAGTAACTAAACCATTACCTAGCCATGGTTTAGCGAAGCTATAAAAAGTGTCCTTTTCTAAGCACAAATTTGCCACAGTATTACTGTCTTCTGGGTCAGTTAAAACTGCAACAGATATACAATTTACAAAATTTATAGAAATATAAAAAGTCACTATGTGTGAGTATGAACTTTAAGAATTTTTTCAACATTTAAAATGTTCTGTACTAATCTGTTTTCACTGATTTTCTAGAAATTTGTGTGCCGGTTTCTTAAATAGCACTTACCGTAAGCAGTTTTCGATCCAAAATAAACATTAACGACTCCTCCCAACTCTGTGATCTCTTGGTCCACAACATTTACTCGGTTCCATAGTGCTGCAAATATATTTTTTTTTTTTTTTTAATTCATTCAATACCGTTTATGCAGACTTTCAAAACGCATTTGAGAAGGTAGACCATGAATAACGGCTTTTAAAAATAGCAAATAACAGTATTCGAGTTCAATTGTTTACTTGTTTCTCGTTTCAAATTTTAAATAGAACTTAAAAAGTACTTATCAAAAAGTTCTTGTCTCTTCCTATAAATGTGATAAATGGCGAACCGCAGGAATCGATTTTGGGATCCCTGTTGTTCATTTCATTTATTATTAACAATCATTGTTTCAAATCTTCATAATTCTTATTATAATGCTGACAACTTGGAAATATTCGTATCAATTAAGAAACATACTAATTGTCGACAGTGGCACGTTAATCTACACTGATTTCATTTTATAGTATTAAAAATAAAATGCGTCTTAATTTATTGAAATTTTCTACAATCTCATTCGAAGAAATATAATTACAATAAAAAAAATAATAATAAAGATTTAGCAACAATCCATGCTGATCACATTGATCAGCGCATGCATAACAGTGCTATGATTTGTCATGAGACATATGCAGACCGAAAGTACGTATTAGTCTACAAATTATTTCAAACGCATTAGCGGTTTCATCCATCTGTATAGATCACTTAAAAGGTCCCAATTTGCATTTATTATAAATATACAGACCGCTTAAGGAAGGTGCAATATCGTTGCTATCGGAGCTTCCTGTCAGGCTCCGGTATCGGTATCGGTAGTACAAATTGATAAAAATTTATACCGGCCGGAACGAAACACCTTAAGGTAGAAAATTTAATCTTGAATCGATATTCTTTTATGATGTGTGCAATTACAGATACTAAAACTACATATACAATAAAGTACATTACGTTATTCAAAGAAGTGTTTTGTTTCGAGAGAAGCACGCACGCCTACTTTATATGGTAACATTAATATTGAAGTCGGCAAACTCTTGGGACGACAAATTTGTTACAATTTAAAAACTCCGTTGCTCTTCCAGGCGTCCGCTTATCGCAAGCGTAATATGACCCGCTGCACAAAAACCAAACTTACTAAGATATAGGTATTTTGGTTCATAAGATTTAAAGTGAAACTGTTTGTTATTCCGAAATTAAATAATTAATTCAATCAGCGTTATGATATATGATATGATATGATATAGATATAGATATAGATATAGATATAGATATAGATATAGATATAGATATAGATATAGATATAGATATAGATATAGATATAGATATAGATATAGATATAGATATAGATATAGATATAGATATAGATATAGATATAGATATAGATATAGATATAGATATAGATATAGATATAGATATAGATATAGATATAGATATAGATATAGATATAGATATAAATATAGATATAGATATAGATATAGATATAGATATAGATATAGATATAGATTTAGATTTAGATTTAGATATAGATTTAGATATAGATATAGATATAGATTTAGATATAGATATAGATATAGATATAGATATAGATATAGATATAGATATAGATATAGATATAGATATAGATATAGATATAGATTTAGATATAGATATAGATATAGATTTAGATTTAGATTTAGATTTAGATTTAGATATAGATATAGATATAGATATAGATATAGATATAGATATAGATATAGATATAGATATAGATATAGATATAGATATAGATATAGATATAGATATAGATATAGATATAGATATAGATATAGATATAGATATAGATATAGATATAGATATAGATATAGATATAGATATAGATATATATATAGATATATATATAGATATATATATAGATATAGATATAGATATAGAGGGTAAGTTTGATGAGTATAGGTTGCAGTGTGGAGTCAGACAGGATGGTTTGACTTTTATTGTTTAACCTATACGTAGACGGTCTCATTAGTGAGCTCAGTAGCTTGCAGGCTGGCTGTTATATTGATGGAGTAGCGTTCAATAATATCTGTTACGCCGATGACGTGACACTATTAAGCCCTTCAGTCTCAAGTAGAAGAGAGAAGTACGTTGAGGGACACGGTTTAAGATACAATGCCAAAAAGAGTGAGGTTCTTATTTTTGGAGCTAAGTCCTCAGAAAGTTTTTCTCCTATTAAACTCGCCGGTGATAATTTAAATCGTGTTCAACAATTTAAATATCTCGGCCATATTGTCACCACGGGCATCAAAGATGATCTGGATGTAGAAAGGGAACGAAGAGCATTGGCGGTTCGATGCAACATGCTTGTTCGTAGGTTTGCTCGGTGCACGTATAAAGTGAAAATAACGCGTTTTAAAGCATATTGTCAGACATTATACACGTGCAGCCTCTGAACACGTTGTACGCAAAAAGCCATCAATGCTCTTCGAGTCCAATACAGTGCTGGGGCTGCCACGCTTCTGCAGTGCGTCGAGAATGTTTGTTGATGCGCAAACTGATGGCTTCGTAGCGATCAAACGTAAGCGTGCTGCGTCGCTACTGCAGAGGGTCCGGGGCAGCTCGAACAGTCTCCTGAATGTCATTGCAGGGAAATTTGATTACCCGCTGGTACATTCTATATCCAACTTGCATGTTTACTAACATAGTTATTAAGGTTCACGTACTAACAAATTATGGATTTTTCGAAATAAAATGTTCATTATTATTATCAGGCAATAGGGTAGGCAGATTTCATCAAAAAGTACATACTACAGCTGTCCGCGATGAGACGCGGAGCATGTCCCACAAGAGGCCACCCTCCCGGTAAGCCTGGCGGCTCCGTAGGTTTCACACTCTTCTGTCGCCACCACCAGTACGCAGCGCACGCGATACAGAGTAACGCCACAGCGAGCATTGCTGAGCTTTTACCTTGACACTGAAATAAGAAGATAAAATTGACAGTATTCATTAAAGGGCTAAGCATAATTTGTGAGGGCGAGATTTTTTATTTAACGCAATAATGCGCTAAACGATATTTTTGCTACTGGCTGTCACGCTATTCCTAACTACTGAAATCAAGAATACCACAGCGGTCACCATCACCAAAACGCTAAGACTATGAAGCTTTTATTAGTCCCAGAGAAACGATGCAGTGGACTTGGATCCTGCAACAAAAGTCTAAAAAGAACAGGAAGTGGAAGTTATGTTATTACGTAAAGTGTAATTTTCGCTCGTCTCGTGATTGTTTTTGATGAAAATGAAAATTGTATCATTGATGAAACATTTTAAACTAGATTTTTTCATGATTTCTTGGTATGGAATTGAAGCCATTGATTTTGAAACTAAAAGATCCTGCATATTTTGACGCTAATAAAAATCTAATTCTGAAAAGTCGTTACTTCAAAAAATTTGGATTTGGATTTGAAACCTTCGGATTAGGCCATCTTTACCCATTTAAAAAATCTCCTGTATCTGTGTCTAGTAAATATACTTAGAAAAATAGATTTTTCTTAGATTCTTGCTTTGAAAGATCAATAAATATACAACAAACACCAAAACAATGTTACCTCTTTAGAATATTCCTTGCACCTTCTCGAAGTTCTCCGGTCCCTTGGCCTATCCCTCTTTATTTTCTAACACGTCTTTCAAACACCGTGTGGTGATTTGTCACTCACTAACGCTAATGGCTATACATAATCCTGTGTTGTTATGTTCATAAATAACGACCTATATTGTCAAATCATTAAACTAGCTGACGTCAAACCATTAATTTGTATTTTATATGAACACTACTAGGGCAAGCGCGAGTCGAAAATGCACACTAAGGGTTCCTTCGATATTTTTTGAGCCGCTGATCTATTTGAAAGTCATTTCTGTTTGCTGATTTTTCAAAAATCTGGATTATTCTGGTTTACCGTACTAGTCACTGCAGTAGTGGTGCGAAGTAGACTAGTCATAATTTTGGCGTCTGCTCTGCTCTACTACATTTTTATTATTTGTTTATTTCCAAAGTACTTAATCTATAGTCACACTTGATTTTTGTCAACAACGTAAACCTCAAATTCTTTCGATAGTGCCGAAACTACTGGTCGTAGGGACCATTCTGACAACACCCCCATTCGGATTTTTTTTGCAAAGTTGCGACCCATGATCTAATGTACATATATATGGGTGTAGAGCCCACTTCAACAAACAAAAAATGTTAGGAACATGGTGCTCTAAAGTGTCAAGTGGTCGGCAAACGCTGTATGAAAATTGTGAATTGCTGAATTCTGTTGTGTTTTTTTGGCCGCTACCAAATTAATTACACAATAAACAAGAGTTTATCCAATCTCCATTTTAAATGGAGAAATCTTTTACTCCGATACATGGGAACCAAGGCGGTAACTTATCAAAGGTTTAATTTAAATTTTAGTTATGTACTATTTCAAGGATTGAAGACCATTTCTTTTAAAAAACCCTAAATCCCTATAAAGAAAAATAACTTTGTAAGTATGTCATCGAGTTTGTTTTCCCAAAGTTGATAATAAAATATATTTGAGTACATTTTACTATGTCACCGGGTTATTGCAAACGCCGTAACATTGTAAAATATCGCGTGAAATTGTAAACTATTTTTTTTATAAGACTCGGATAACACAGTCGTGGTGTACTGACAAATTATAATCTAAAAAAGATTTATCACAATTTTACGGAATCTGCAATATTCCGGCACCTTACATTTATGTTACACATATTTATCAACTGTTCATTTCACTTCAGTAACTGTATATTTCTTTACCATTCTGTAAAATGATAAGCAACTATATTGAAAAGGTTTTCGTTTCCTTAGCATTTGGACCCCAATATTATGGCCATTGAATTTAAAATATCTAATTACTTATTTAAATTAATTTATTCGCTGTACAGGCCAATCAATATTTAAAACTATTCCTAATAGGCTGAAAACTCAATTGTTTGTTTTGCTGCATAGGCATCAACTAATACCCACACGTTTAACAAGTTATTAAAACTATATGAGTGGTGCCGCTCATTTATAACACTTGCTCTATTTTCAAAAGCTTTACACAATTTTAGACTCAGTCGTTTTCAAGATAAGTGGGGGAATGGTAATTTTTAATCGAATTTCTGGAATAACTTCAAAACTATTTATTCAATAATTATGAAAAAAATATATTGAAATCCTGATAATATGTCAAATGTCTATATGTGTGCCAAAATTGGCAGTGACAAACAGAGTGACAGACCGGCAGACAGACAGATAATTGAGTGATCTTAGGGCCCAGCATAAATATTTTGTCGTATAATAACTAATGTAAGTGAATTTTGAATTCGAAAAACTGCAACCCTATAGTATTTTGTTTTAATTTTATGGGACAAACACAATTTACATAATTAAAAAATATGAATAAAGTAAAAAATTCAATTAAATATTATGTGAGAAAAGAGTACTGTAGCTACGGTAAAATTTTACGTAACGTTACCATACGTCAACAATATTTGTGCTAGGCCCCCAGATAAGGGTTCTATTTTACAATCGATGTGGTATAAATTGCGTCCAGAAATAACTGGACATCCAACCATTTTTTTTTATAACGGGTTGAAATCCTCATGGATGTCTTGCGCCCTGAAGCGAGTAGAGGGGTCTGTCAGACTCTTACTGACTAAAACTACAACGGTACTCCATCTCTCACCAACCGGGGATTGCGAGATCTAATGCGACTTCAGTAATGGCTGGTGCCGGCTCGCCTCTGTGGGCCACCTCGAGTCAGCGAGGGAAGTGAGGTGTTTAACTCCCTCCAAGACGTTAAAGAGGGGCGCACGGGAACACCACGCGCCGTCACCTCGGTTTCGAATGAATATTCAGGGATATTCAACCAAATCCAATCTCATCGAGCGTTGCTTGACCTTGAAGATCAACTCCTGTGGCGGTTAAGATTTTTCCATCAGCCTATTCATATAATAGCTTCTGCAAGCGGCTTTGCCCGCATGATCCCTAAAGAATATACTCCCGGGATATACATAGCCTATGTGTTACACCAAACAACAAAATTACCTCTGTGCCAAATATCATGAAGATCATTTCAGGCTTTCTGACGTGAAGGAGTTACAAACATCCATCCATCATCACAAACTTTCGCATATATAATATTACTAGTTGACCCGCGCGACTTCGTTTGCGCAATTTTCATTACTGTTCCGCTCCTATTGGTCTTCGCGTGATGATAGCCTATAGTCTTCCTCGACAATTGGACTATCTAACACTGAAAGAATTTTTAAATCGGACCAGTAGTTCCTGAGATTAGTGCGTTTAAGTGAACAAACAAATAAACAAACTCTTCAGCTTTATATATTAGTATAGATATAGATATAAGGTAGGAAGTAAAAGAAGTAAGGTAATAAGAAGTTTCCATTATCCCCAGCTGCTAAACAATTACATAATTAACTCTCAGACAAATTTGGCCCTTATGCATTAATTTGTTGTGCTAGTTGAATACGTCTCTGCCGGCCGCGATGGTCTGGGGCAACATTATCTGATGCTAATGGCTATTGGTAGGTATGTCTACGATGGTGACGTCATAGAATTTCATCGTCCTTCTCTGGTTTAGCCAACGAAATATGTTTTCTTCTCCGCTACTTCTTATCAACTACATAAAACAATAAGAAGTGGTGTCGAGCGGCGTTTTGGAATCCGTCTTTACGTGCAATAACCGATCTATAGTTGGGTGATATTGGTTTTTCGTCTTGCTGAGCAACTATCAAGTTAGATTAATAACACAATTGTTTGTATGCGACTGGCGTAACACATGATGTGCAAGTTTTGAGAGTAAACCTCGTATTATTTGTAACAGAAACAACGCAAAACCTGAAAAGGGGTCAATTTACGGGACCAACGCTTCGAAACCGCAAAGAAAAAACAACTGCAACTACAATCTATGTATATTTTCATTGCTAAAAAAATGTATTGAACAGTTGATACGAGTATTTATGACATTTTTGACAGATCTTCTTTTTGAGTCAATGGTTACTCTTAAACATATTGTGTCTAGTTGACGTCTTATAGCGGCATCACTTACATTCACAGATCAGCACTCGCATTGGGCGTGAAGCAGGTCAGTGAAACCCCATTTTGCCAAGTTATATTTGCAGCAGCCTACATGGATACGCAAGCGATTAAGTGTTTCGGTATAGGCCACTGCAGTTCAGGTGGCAAGTGTATCTTACGTATCAGGTCAGGGCCCCTAGTCTGCTAATTTTTATAAATTCGTCATTCCAACACGATGCCATTGTCATTTTGCTAAAAGTTCGTAATCTGCTAAATTCATAATGGTCCTTCACTGATCGTTCAGTAGCATGTCAGTGGTCTCGTAATGAAATTGTACTGGAATGACAGTGTCGTATTGCCATTATTATAAAACCCGTTTGGAGAAATAATTTTCGAAAAACTGCTATTAAATTTGAGCATTAATTTATGCCAGATTGCTATTGTATATAATTTTACATATTATTTATTAGTGTTCTATGAAATCTGAAGTAGTAACAAAGTCGTAAATAGCAAATACGTAATGAAACTCATTTATATTTTATCCGTTTTGCTGTCAAAGTCAAATGTGACATTAGTGACATTAGGTACTGTTTACTTTACTGACGTCGACGACTGTTTTTATTTGTTTTGAAGCGACCGGTGTTTTGCAAAGAGCTAATTGATTTTTAACGTGAGCGTCATTAAAAAATCAAATAATTAATAGATTTGTTTATTGCTCTTTTTTACTTCTCAATAACGACATCATGAGACTGTGCATCAATGGCGGAATAGCAACGGAACGCTGCAATACAATAGGAAGGTGAATATTGGAAATGAATCATTCTTCCTATTGTACAGGAATGGGTGGGTTAGTATCTGATATTTCTATATCGTAAACATTTAACATTTTTGTACGTAATATTTAATGTAAACAAACTAAATGGTGTAATAGGTTCTGTTAAGTTTTCTTTTCATGGTTTTATTTTTAAAAATAATACCAGAATATGCAACAAATTCAAATTCAAAACATCACCAATCCAGACTAAATCTGTATGGTCAATTACAACCTATTCTCTCTCTCAGAGGGGAGGCCAGCGTCCCTTCAATAGAAATGTAATATGGCCACTTATGTTTACCAAAAATAGCCACTCAGATGTTTATTTCTAAATGCTAGTGCTAGACCTAATAGTCGAATGAAAATTGTTTGTTTCAGATAAATGAAAATGACTTCATCTTCCAAGCTTGCTCTTGATGAAAGTAGACCAGATGGAAATGAACAGACACTAGGACACCGATGAGTGTTATTCAATGTGGATGTTGTCTTCTGAAAAAAGTTTGTCCTCATCAACTTTTACAGTACAGAACTGGTACAGTGCAAGAGTGTAATATAATGGATTCTGCCGTGCTTGGTTAGTTTACTAGTTTTATTCACGGGTTATGAAAAACATTATTTAGTTTAGTTTTGTTAACGAGGGCATAGAGAGTGTTATTTTCATTATCTATCTATACTTATATAATTATAAAGCTGAAGAGTTTGTTTGTTTGTTAACTTGAACAAGCTAATCTCAGGAACTACTGGTCTGATTTGAAAAATTTTTTCAGTGTTAGATAGCCCATTTATTGAGGTAGGCTGTAGGCTGTATATCATCACGCTAAGATCAACAGGAGCGGAGAAGTAATGAAAATTGTGACGCAGATGAAGTTGCGGGTCAACTAGTACTAATATTATAAAGCTGAAGAGTTAGTTTGTTTACTTGAACGCGCTAATCTCAGGAACTACTGGTCCGATTTTAAAAATTCTATCAGTGTTAGATAGCCCATTTATCGAGGAAGGCTATTGGCTATATTATCACGCTAAGACCAACAGGAGCGGAGCAGTAACGAAAATTGTGAGGCAAACGAAGTTGCGCAGGTCAATTAGTATTTAATATTAGTCAAGCTCTCAACATCAACATTTCTCATTTGCAGGATTTCATTAATTCAGTCATTTTCAAAATGGGCACACACATACACAATGTCTCTGTGTAATGGCTTGTATCTTGTAATGTGGATAAATTATTTTCAGGTGGGTGCTTCAAGTGTGCTTCTTTTGATGGGTGCGAGCAAATAGAGCATCCCGGTATTTCCATTCAGGCCCCTCACCATCTGGGGCATCTTCATCAGCTGTCAATTAGCGGAACAGTCAAGACATTCCTCATTTAGAAGAACCTACCTACACACATATTATGATAATCCTAATGAAGAAGATGATTAAAACGATTTACTTACTGCTATGTTTTATTTTTATTTTAATATAATACTATTTCTTATTACTGTACCTGATATAAGTTAGCACCCTATTAAATACAATATAAGCAAAAGCAAGCCAGAAGTGATGCACATGGCCCTTGTCTAAAAAATATAGTTTTCTGAAAACTTCAGCTTAAAGAAACTGAAAGCCTGAGCACTTTTATAAAATACATCATTATAGGATGCAAGCACTGCAGCATAGCTGCAAGTGCATTCTAGAGTATATAGTCTTAGATCTCTATAACGACGAATGTTTGATAATATTTAGTGTAGGAAACATAGCCACAAATATGCATTTTTCGTTTGAACGAGCTAATCTCTGGAATCAGTCAGATTTGAAAAAATATTTTAATATTGTTAGGCTATACGGGAACGGAAAAAATCGAGATATGCGCGTACAAAGTCGCGAGCTAAAGCTAGTAACTTATTTAAAAATAATAACCTAAAATATGGGCAAATATTATCCGATTTGGTCAGTGGGTCAAAATTGGGCTCGTGAAACCTTCCTAAATGCTCTAATTTATGGCGAAATCCAGCTCTGTAACGCCAGGCCCAAGTTTTTATGGAGTTACGGTTTCTCCTTTCGGCTCTCATTGAGTTTCTCGAAAACCACTGACACCTGGCGCTTGGCTACAGCAGCCGCACCAATGAAGGGCGAAGTTTGTCCAAAAAATATTGGATATAAAACGCCGGTAGAATGGCGCAGTGACTGGAAAAGCAATGACTACACAATTACGTTCTAATGGTAGGTCACTGATCGATGGAACTGTCAAAATTTTAGCAGATTACCGCATACGACTGTCATTATGTACGAGATTACCATTTTATGCCATTTCGTTCAGTGGAGTGTCAGTGATTGTTCATTGGAAAGTCATAATGACACTATTATGTTAGTAGATTACCAAACTTGTCAAAATCAACAATTATGAGATCAGTGATCGACCATTCTGACACTATTGTAATAGCAGACTTGGGGCCCTGGTCAGGTGTTGGTGGCGGCTATTCTTTCCACAACTTGCTTCTCACTTTAGACTTTGGATAACCTGTGTGCTAAATTAACTTTTTCCTGCTCCACCGCTCTACTTTTCTTATTTATTTCGTTGCAGGATCCAAGACAATTGAATCGTTTCTCCGGGACTCGTCGAGTTTCATTGGCTCCTTTAAGTTTGATTTGTGGTTCGCTAGTATTTGTGATTACCAAGTCCAACACCACTAAAAGTTATTAAACTCATATTGATCTGAACAACAAAAATCAAAGACTAGGTATCTTATTCAGTGTCGACAGCTATCTCTTAACTCAGCAAAACACAATTCCTATACTCGCACTTCCCCATAAAAAGAAAACTGAGTAAACTCTTATTTGTACCACCAATAGCAATGACACCCTGATACAAACTTCCTCGTCCATATCACTCCGGGATACTTCACGATACCCTGGTACGCTCGCTGATCCTCAGAAATATGAAACTGTTCACAATAATTAATTTTATGCTAACTCATCATCTACTTCACAATTTTAATTATTTCCCATCAATGTGCAATACCAAATGTTATTGCTGATTTCTATGTAAAAGGTGTCCTGAAACACAGGCTTGCAGCTTAGCTCGGGCACTAGTCTCGCACAATGATAAATTATGATCATAACATTTTAATTGATGTACTTATTGTGGGGAGAAGTAAACATTTTTGTTTATTTATTATTGATACTTGGCAATGGGCATCTACGCGACAAAGACAACGCATAAGAGTTTACGAAGAGAACAGAACCTAGGCTTGTCAATGTTTGTGTGAAGGAGCTATGTTCTCTAATTAATCTACGTCAACCAATGAGCATCGCGGTCATAACTGCACTGAACAATTTGAATCATTCAATCTTATTTTAAATCTTACTCATATTAACTCACATATCTAATAAGCAACCCGATAGTAAAAAATCTATTTAGAAATTGTAATAGCTCAGAATACTCTGTACCTTTACAACTTTGATAAATGTCATTAATATCAAGTTGCTGTTGATAATCGTTTACTATCGAATTTGCTAACTGAATTTAGTAACTTGTTATGTTAGGAAAACTGTCACCGACACGTTAATATTTTTATAATATTTATTTTTTTTTGCCTAGGTCCATTTTTTCTCCAAACACGTCTAAGTCGGATTATGACCTAGTAGCAAACTTGCCATGCAATATCTTATTCTTTAAGTTCGTACCAATTAAGATGTTGAAACTATTACCACCAATGGGAAAATCTTTACGTACTCACCTTTTCTTTTTTTGATAGGCACGACACGCTTGCCTAGGAGTAATCTAATCACCATTGAATTAAACTTAACTTTTCTCCCAGTAGTATGGAGATCCTGCTTAATGGTTGAGAAGCTGGTTGTACTTTTTTTTTATTGGTACCTCTGCTAAAACATAGTTGAATTTCGGCAACTCTGTTAATTTCCATTTAGTTAATTTGTAATCCGATGTATAACTATACCCGTAACAACTGATGAACTGATGAGCTTTTTAGGTTGGAGATGACGTAAAAAGTTGAATCTTTGGATCTATCTGCTATTTTTATATTTGCGTCTATAGGTATAATAATACTACTCTGTCAAGAAAGTACCGGGAAAAGATCAATAATACACAAACTGTCTGTTATTCATCCAAATTTATTTTATCACTTTCAAAGTATGCTCCTTTAGAAACGATACACTTGCGCCAACGAATAATCCATTCATCAAAACATTTTTTAAACGCTGCTTCCGGAATTGAGTTCAGTTCTCGCCGCGAATTCTCCTTTATGTCTTCTATCGATTGAAAACGGGCGCCACACACACAGCTTGTTGACTAGTTTGCATGTCAAACTCGTAAACCCACGTCTCGTCACCAGTAACAATGCGTTTCATGAATGTTGGGTCTGAACTGACTCGTTCTAGCATGTCCTCAGCGACTTTCATGCGATTGAGTTTTTGGAGAAAATTCAGATCTTTTGGGACTAGCCGAGCAGCAACATTTTTCATACCCAAATGATTAGTTAAAATGGTACGGATCGACTCGTGAGATACAGAAAGTTCGGCGGCTATCTCTCTCAGAGTTGAATGGGGATTTTCAGTCACTATTTCCTTCACTTTTGCGATGTTAACTTCAGTTGCAGACGTTGACGGCCTACCAGAGCGAGGCAAATCTTCCATCACATCTCGACCGCTTTTGAACGCTTTGAACCACTCATAAGCACGAGTTTTTGATAAAGTCGATTCACCGTAAGCCTTCTGTAACATTTTCAGTGACTCCGAACACAAAATTCCATTGGCGATGCAAAATTTAAGACAAACTCTTTGTTCGATATTTTTGTCCATTATGAAATTCGCAATACACACTATATATGATACTAGCTGACCCGCGCGGCTTCGCTCCCGTCCATCAACCTACCCTACCTACCCTACCTACCCTACCTACCCTACCTACCCTACCTACCCTACCTACCCTACCTACCCTACCTACCCTACCTACCCTACCTACCCTACCTACCCTACCTACCCTACCTACCCTACCTACCCTACCTACCCTACCTACCCTACCTACCCTACCTACCCTACCTACCCTACCTACCCTACCTACCCTACCTACCCTACCTACCCTACCTACCCTACCTACCCTACCTACCCTACCTACCCTACCTACCCTACCTACCCTACCTACCCTACCTACCCTACCTACCCTACCTACCCTACCTACCCTACCTACCCTACCTACCCTACCTACCCTACCTACCCTACCTACCCTACCTACCCTACCTACCCTACCTATCCTACCTACCCTACCTACCCTACCTACCCTACCTACCCTACCTACCCTACCTACCCTACCTACCCTACCTACCCTACCTACCCTACCTACCCTACCTACCCTACCTACCCTACCTACCCTACCTACCCTACCTACCCTACCTACCCTACCTACCCTACCTACCCTACCTACCCTACCTACCCTACCTACCCTACCTACCCTACCTACCCTACCTACCCTACCTACCCTACCTACCCTACCTACCCTACCTACCCTACCTACCCTACCTACCCTACCTACCCTACCTACCCTACCTACCCTACCTACCCTACCTACCCTACCTACCCTACCTACCCTACCTACCCTACCTACCCTACCTACCCTACCTACCCTACCTACCCTACCTACCCTACCTACCCTACCTACCCTACCTACCCTACCTACCCTACCTACCCTACCTACCCTACCTACCCTACCTACCCTACCTACCCTACCTACCCTACCTACCCTACCTACCCTACCTACCCTACCTACCCTACCTACCCTACCTACCCTACCTACCCTACCTACCCTACCTACCCTACCTACCCTACCTACCCTACCTACCCTACCTACCCTACCTACCCTACCTACCCTACCTACCCTACCTACCCTACCTACCCTACCTACCCTACCTACCCTACCTACCCTACCTACCCTACCTACCCTACCTACCCTACCTACCCTACCTACCCTACCTACCCTACCTACCCTACCTACCCTACCTACCCTACCTACCCTACCTACCCTACCTACCCTACCTACCCTACCTACCCTACCTACCCTACCTACCCTACCTACCCTACCTACCCTACGGGATAAAAAGTATCCTATGTCCTTCTCCTGGCTCTAAACTACCTCCCTGCCAATTTTCAGCTAAATCGGTTCAGCCGTTCTTGAGTTATAAGTGAAGTAACTAACACGACTTTCTTTTATATATATAGACTAGCTGACCCGCGCGGCTTCGCTCCCGTCCATCAACCTACCCTACCTACCCTACCTACCCTACCTACCCTACCTACCCTACCTACCCTACCTACCCTACCTACCCTACCTACCCTACCTACCCTACCTACCCTACCTACCCTACCTACCCTACCTACCCTACCTACCCTACCTACCCTACCTACCCTACCTACCCTACCTACCCTACCTACCCTACCTACTCTACCTACCCTACCTACCCTACCTACCCTACCTACCCTACCTACCCTACCTACCCTACCTACCCTACCTACCCTACCTACCCTACCTACCCTACCTACCCTACCTACCCTACCTACCCTACCTACCCTACCTACCCTACCTACCCTACCTACCCTACCTACCCTACCTACCCTACCTACCCTACCTACCCTACCTACCCTACCTACCCTACCTACCCTACCTACCCTACCTACCCTACCTACCCTACCTACCCTACCTACCCTACCTACCCTACCTACCCTACCTACCCTACCTACCCTACCTACCCTACCTACCCTACCTACCCTACCTACCCTACCTACCCTACCTACCCTACCTACCCTACCTACCCTACCTACCCTACCTACCCTACCTACCCTACCTACCCTACCTACCCTACCTACCCTACCTACCCTACCTACCCTACCTACCCTACCTACCCTACCTACCCTACCTACCCTACCTACCCTACCTACCCTACCTACCCTACCTACCCTACCTACCCTACCTACCCTACCTACCCTACCTACCCTACCTACCCTACCTACCCTACCTACCCTACCTACCCTACCTACCCTACCTACCCTACCTACCCTACCTACCCTACCTACCCTACCTACCCTACCTACCCTACCTACCCTACCTACCCTTCCTACCCTACCCACCCTACGGGATAAAAAGTATCCTATGTCCTTCTCCTGGCTCTAAACTACCTCCCTGCCAATTTACAGCTAAATCGGCAGATTATTATTATTTCATTTATTCATTTTAGTTTTGAATATTTAACTATTTTTTTTTTTAATATAAAAATAGTAGCCCACCGGTATCGGGAACAGGGTCCAAGCTACCGGTAGTCAGGGCTCTTCACTATACGCGCCGTGTCCAGGAGTACAGCTTTCTGGATAAAGCCCTTGATCCAGCTGCCCAACGAGAGCCTCTTGAGACGATGGTCGAGGCTGTTGGCAATTATGCCATTGGCCATCACGACTATCGGCACAATGACTGCTGTGTGACAACCTCGCGAGCCAAGTCAAAATACTTTGTTTGTTTATCTTTCTCAGACTTCACGAGGTTCTCGTCATGAGGGACTGCTATATCAATAATCATTGCGCGACGCTCTAGACGGTCTATCACCACAATATCAGGCTTATTAGCAATAATAGTCCTGTCAGTGATGATAGACCGATCCCAATACAATGTGCAGTTGCCACTTTTGAGGACTGAGTCGGGCACATACCTATAGTACAGTACTTCCGATTCCAAAAGATTAGCATGTCGCGCTGACACCGACACGCCCCCTTGCCACTTCTCCTGTTTTTTATATTTCTGTGGTTATTACGTTCTTACATGGCCGTTTTCATCGAAATATTTTCCTTGTTTTTCCAAAAACATATTTTGTCAGAATAACCCGTATGGACGGTCCGCTTGATCGATGGGTTCCGCATACACAGAAGAAATGCTCTTCTTTTTCTTTCGAATCTATGTACAACTTCCTAGATCCCTTGAGCCCAATAGATGGCAAGGTTAATTGCAACATCGGTGACATTCATCAAATTCCCCATAATACAGGTGTATGAGCACTCGGGGCACTCCAAAACGTAGCTCATATTTTGAACAGGGGCCCCGCACTCACATTGAGTTTTTAACGGGTCTATGAAACCCCATTTCGCCAAGTTATGTTTGTAGTGGCCTACCTGGGTGCGCTAACGGTTCGCAGCTCCGCACCAAGCCCACCGCATTTCTCTACCTAAAAGCAACTGCTCTTAGGGTTTCATAAAATCGTGTTTCGGTGGATACGTCTTGTCCTCCCACAGTTTGCCTTTCTCATTAGATGGCCTATTCTGGATTACATCTGTATGTCGTAGGAAGCTTTTGTGACTCTTTAGTGTACCTGAGGTTGACGTGATGAATTAATGCTGAAGCGACAGAACAGCAAAGGCTATCTTCTAAAATAACCTAACCATCTTCTTAATAATTGTAGATTATGCTGTCAGAAATTTTTAATAGTATCAGAACCAACAGCTATCAGCGAACATAATAGATAAAACTAAAATGCGAACATAATAGAAAAAACTAAAATGCGAATATAATAGATACTGAGACTGATCAGTATCAGTCGCATTTTTTTTCTTCTCCGTCGTTCCTTTACTGCAGAGGATCGCGACCGCATACGACGCGTATCCATGTGTTCTTCTGCTGCGTGGACCGCTCTGTTCATGTTGCTTCTAGCAGCCTTCTCTACTGCGTTGGGCCATAAAGAAGACCATGTTTGCATATTTGAACTTTAATTTGTTGACATTATATTGCGCTATGAATGTCGCTATTCTTCAAACTAAAAAGTTGAGAAACTACTTGATGAATCAAGTTGATTCTTAATTTATTTCGAATCAGGAACGCAAATCGAAACGTGTTTGGAACACAGTTATACATCCCATTAAAAAAAAGAAACATTAATCGAATTCAACTCTTTTCGCGACTCCTCTATCATGGGACTTTGCCAGCTGCTCACGGATATGACGTATGACGTGACCCTTGGCCTTAAGCCCCTAAAGATTTACTATTGCAACTCAAGTTAAGCTTAGCAAATATAATCACATACATACCATTCAAAAAATGAGATCAAATGCATAACGCCATCGATGGTATCTGAAGCTGAACTGTCAAAATATTATTTCGCAGTTCATTTAATTATATTAATAGGAATATTACGTTCATTCAAAATTATATTTTTAAGGTATTAAAAGGCTCACTTTTTTAAGACGGTTTAAAAATACCACTCATAACTAAAAAAATTGTTTTGATGTAGTTCTCACGCTGTCGTTAGTACTATTTGGGTCAATACGCGTATCCGAATTACGTTATAAGTTGATTTCATCTGCATCGCCACAATTCCTATCCTGTTTATGTATAAAAGTTAACTACATTGGTTTTGTACATTTTTACGTAATGCGAACAAAAAAAAATACAGCTGAAAATAGGTCAATGCAAAAAAATATAGTAAATACAACAGTAACATATTTTTTATTAATGTATGAAAGAATGATTAAGAATGAAAAAAGAAAGGAAATTTATATTTTAAAATTTACAACTCAATACAATCGTGTGGATTTGAAACCACATCACGTGGTTTTGAAAGGCAGACTTTAACCCGATGTTCTATGACCACCGTTGACAACGGATTGAAATTGCCAATCTTATTATTTGTCATGGTTTTTTGCTGCTCAGCTCCTTGAATGTATAGCGTGATGATTAACATTGCTCAGATTAGACGCATACGTATCTGCAATATTGTAATATGTCGTGGCTTCTTTAATCAATTCCTCACTAAACTGTTTGGAAAAATGTGGATTATAAACTTAAATATTATTTTAAGTGCGCAAAAACCCATTTTATTATGTTTTTACAAAATTGTGGTGTAAAAATACAGTTCAAAAGATAAAATAAATACAAAAATAATAGCTGTTGCTCGCCGGGGATCGAACCATGTGCCATTCGTTTAAAACAGACATTTTTGAATATTGCTCATCCTCAATAGCACATACCGTGATAATATATAGCCTAAAACCTTCTCCTGACCAGAATGAACACAACAAAAAAAGAATGATCGAAATCGGTCAAGCCGTTCAAGCGTGATGCGATGACCAAGGGAAATAGGGATTCATTTTTATATATGGAAATGGATAGGATGAAAAACGTTACAAATAACCACTAATTACGTAACAAAAATGATTTAACTATTAATTAGTCCTACTAATCAAAAATATAGATATTTATCTTGTCATTTTATCTTTGCATAGTACAAAAAACCTGAATCATCTACAATAATATAATTATAAAGCTGATGAGGTTGTCTGTTTGTTTCCTTGAACGTGCTAATCTCAGGAACTACTGGTCTGTTTTGAAAAAATATTTCAGTGTTAGATAGCCCATTTATCGAAAAAGGCAATATCATCACGCTAAAACCAAAACGAGCGGAGCAAACCCATTAAAAAAATGCGCGTTTCACCTTCTTTATTTCTCTTGCCGTTAACATGAAACGCGCTTTTTTTTAATGGGATAAATGTACCTATTATAAAATGGTATATTTATAATTTGAATTAAATTATTTGTACATTTTAAGTTCTTTTTATAAACAAGTAATAAAAGCTTAGCTTTAGTAATAGAATTACATTACAACATACAATTTTTAAAAAATGTATTTTTTTGTTATTTTTATTTGAAAGCCACTTTAAACAATGTCTAAAAAGAAAATAAATTAAAGTTGCAACGGAAACCTCTTTGTTTAAAATATAGTTTTAAGGTTATCCCATACCAATTCAGTTCGTTTCCCCTAACCAGAGGCAGTGAACGCGTTGCGACAGTCAGATGCCAGCTAGCGTTCAAGCTTGAACTCGTTCACGTCTGGACCCCAGGCTGGATGCTTGTGGATCTCGAACAGAAGCAGAACGCAGGACTCACCGGCTAAGAGGGCAGTTCTCTGAAACGAGGAAGATAAAGAAAAGGCAGATTATGCACCAAGGCATAAAAAAGGAAGACAAAAATAATTTAAGTCAAAGCCACAGAGATAAATCTTTGGCTGGTTTAGGAGTAATTACTAAAATCCTGAGTGATTAAAGCTCGCTCAAGATATCTTCGTCTTTAGGGAAAATGTCATAGTTTTAACGGTCGCTATTGCCTTCGTGTCTTGATAGGTCTCCACACGACAGGCTTGCTAGTGAAACAATGAGCGAAGATCACATGCAGTTTCCCAAAGCAGTTTTTGTTCCAAAATAGACATTTACGACTCCTCCCAACTCGGTGATCTCTTGGTCTACATCGATTACTCGGTGGTTTGAGTAGTAAAGAACAAAAGCGCTCACAGGAAGGGGTCACGTAGTCGCACGTTTTAATGGCATTTAATAAAATTACGGACGAAAAAATGATGACGTCTTTTGATTTTAATCATTTTATTGTATCGTTATCAATATTCAGTTCGCAGGTCGTGGGCGTGCTTCGGATTAAAAAGGATAGTATAGGGTCTGTACTTACTAAATCATTCAGTGGTTAATTTTTTCTCACTGTAAAGATTACCCTCAAGATTTACCCCTTTACGGAACGCTTACAACCCTAGTCTCTTCAAAGTTAGAGAGAACAGGCCCCTTCTGGGTAAGCTTGCTCCATCGTTGACTTTTTTTCTGTCATCTCTGACCTAGACTAGGGTCAAGAGCAAACCCATCTCAAATAAAAAATAACCGGCGAAGTGCGAGTGGGGCTTGCACACGAAACGTTCCGTAACCTAAATTTTTATTATTTGTTGTTATGGCGGCAACAGAAATACACAATCTGTGAAAAATTCAACTGTCTGCAGTTTACCTTATAACGGTTCTTGAGTCAGACAGACAGACGGATGGATGGACGGACGGACGGCCAGCGGAGGCTTAGTAATATGGTTCGGTTGATTACGTTTTGGGTACGGAACCCTAAAAAGGATTATAGTCGTGAAGGTTATCATAATTATAGTCAAAGTTAATTCATTTATTTCAACTAGACCATTAAAAGGCACTTTTGGATGTCATATTTACAGTTTGAAAATAAGAATTTTTTATTTAGTTATTTCCATGAGGTTTGGTATTTGATAAGCACCATATAGCTTCTTGGACCAGGGCCCATACATTTGCTCCACATCTCCTTTACGTTAATTATGCACATTTTAGTATATTAAATTTAAAATATTTTATAACTATTTATTTAATAAAACAAAATAAATACACTTAAGATAAAAAATCCTAACTAAAATAATGCGTCAAAAAATTCGTCCGCATCGCTGTGCACTGGAAGTGAGCCCAAAAGACTGGCGGCATTGCCACGTTGTATGGCAATGCTTATCCTCTGTTGTATAACTAACTAAACATCACCAACATTATAACGGCTTCATATTTCTTAAGGCTTGTATACATGCCTATAATCTTGTGCATACAAACGGAGCTGACTACACCTCTGCGCGTCACTCCATTACCCGTATTTTTAATTGTTAATAATAAAAATAGTACATATTTTTAAAAAGTAGCAAAACCAAATTATTTTCGTTTGTATTGCAAAGCGGTAAATATATTTTTATACTCTTTTTATAAAAAATTAAGGAGTAAAATGGTTTCATCTCTATGATTTGGAGATTTTTTTTTCTTATTATGTCATACCGATACATACATTTTGGTTAAACCAAATTACTTACCATATCATATAGATTACTACCCATTTTTTTTTTCAAATGTAATTTCTCAGTTATTGCCGACAAAAAACTGCTTCACCTGCACGCTATTTTAAACTTTTTTCGAGAGAGCAGCCTTAATGACGGTAACGTAACAAAAATGAGTTACGTTGATAGCACTATTCAATGAAGCACTCCCAATGTGATATTTATATGCAGTTAAAAATGGAAGAGTAACTAGCATAATTTTGGGTTATTCAGAAGTTTTCCCTAAATTTAAAAAGAACTGTTATGATGATTATAACAATAAAATAAAAAAATGGTTTATTGCAATTTAAAATGTGCAATCGCGCTGATGCGCTTAAACACGCGGCACCTAGCATGGGTCGACACTTGTACGCGCAAAGCAAATGACGTGACTCGGAAGAAGAGAGCCTTCAACAGGGCTGCCAAGTCCTGCAAGAAGGTGTTGCGGAGGGGACGGTTTGACCACATTTGACGAATAGGCAACAAACTTGCTTCATACCCAGCAGGTAGTAAGGCTTTTTGGTCCCTGGCTAAGTCGGTCGAATCGAACTTCTGCCGCCCCTCACTAACCACCTCTGCTGAGACCCGACGGGACGCTGGCCCACTCCGCTGAGGAGAAAGCGAACATGTTTGCTTCCTTGTTTGCTGAATCTTCACGTCTGGATCCTGGTGGCGCAAGGTGCTTCTCCTGGTGGATGCGAGTCAAGTATGTCAAACATTCGCATGCATCAGTACGACATCCGTAGGGTACTGCGTAACCTAGACGTGAACAATGCTAGTGGCCCCGACGGGATACCGGCAATTGTTCTGAAGACTGTGCGCCTGAGTTGTTTCCGATCTTGACTCGCCTATTTCGCCTTTCGTTTGAGACCGTCACTCTCCTAACTGTGTGGAGTGTGGAGTTGTTGAAGACTTACACCCTTTAGTGTGTGTATGAGTCTGAGAGAAATGGTTTGTTTAGGGTCTTGAGTTTGAACAGAGTTGACGTAGGTAGCTTCAATAAAATCTTGGCTCAGCCAAATAATGATGATGCGAAGAGTCTGTTCAGGTTCGTGGCCCAGATATGACTAATTTTTATTAAGGGTACGATGGGACTCCCATACGCATTGCGATTATTATAATAATAATAAATCTTTATTTTAGACAATATGTCCATAAATAAAAAGAGATCATAAAATTTGAGCAAAAATAAAAGTTTTCAGGATACTTCAGTCCTGTTTATCCGCGATAACCATTAGGATGCTGTTAGTGCTACCTCGGACTCTGCTTAACAACTACGCGAGCCGTTTGCGGACGATGACATGGAAGCTGTCTACCCTATTTTTTTTAAGGATGGGAAATCATTAAATGGCTCCTCCCGCTCTGCGTGAAGCAGGAGGGAGTATCAGACTCTTACTGACTAAAACCCATCCGTGTTCCTCCTAGTGCCCTTTGCGTTCCAGGGCTACGGTACCTCTTTCGAACAGATTCCGCAGCCCCAAAAGCCGTCTACCCTGGCCTCCGCAAACATACTGAGATGTTGAGATTGCCCCGCTTTTGTAGTGCCTCCACACTACAAAAACGGGGCAATCTCAACAACATCCTAAACCCATTGTTATATTGGAACTATTACTATTACTCGTAGGGCACTGAGCGAACTCTGCGTGTACCTGAACCATAGCCTGCACGTATAGAAAGTCTGACAGTAAACTCTAAATAGTGTGACTTTAACTTGGTTACTTCAACGCGCATGCCTGCGGGCCAGCATATTACTTCTGACCGCCAATGCCCTACGTTCCCTTTCAATGTCAATATGGTCGTCAAAGCCCTCAGTCACGTAATTTCCGAGGTATTTGAACTGTTGAACCCGCTTCAGTTCAGTGCCATTCAGCTTTATCGCAGGCACATTTACCGGAGGCCTTGAAAACCATGTACTCACTCTTCTTACAATTATAGACCAGACCATGCTAATAACTATACGTTTCACGTATGGCTAGCAACTGTCTCATTGCGCTCACAGTTGGGGTATAAATGTCCCTAAATAAATACAGAAAGAAAACTCATAAAAATAATATTAAGACAAATTTCTGAGAATACCTAGTAAAGTAGTTTTAACTTTTGAATCAATCTTGTATAACTATTTTATTTCTAGTTATTCTACCGTAACGTATGTAGGTTCGTTAGTTTATGGTCTTTTCAATGGTGACACTTAGATACTTGGCGTATTTAGCCAAATATTCGCAGCACTTCATTATATCAGCCGAAAGACGTCCACTGCTGGACATAGGCCCAAGCGTCGCCACCACGACCGATTTTCTGCGTCTTGCATCCATCGGCTACTTGCGACCTTCACCAGGACTTCGTTCTACCTTGTAGGACGCCTACCTACGTTGCGTCTTCCAGTAAGCGGTTGCCACTCCAGAAATTTTTGGCCCCATCGACCATTTGTTCTACGAGCAATGTCTGCCCACTGCCACTTAAGTATGGCGATCTTTCGGGCTATATCGGTAACCACTGGTTGGTTCTCTTGCGGATATCATCATTACTGATTCGATCACGCAAGGAAACTCCAAGCATTGCCCTTTTAGTGACTTTAAGACTTCTGATGAGGCCCACTTCGCATCACTTCCAGCAATAAAAAAAATAACTTATTGTGAATGTAATTAGTTATATTTTGTATTGTAAGTCCCAGCATAACGGTATTCATCATTAGTGCATTTGTGCAAGACGGTGCAACTGTTTTACACATTTGTGGCGCGAACACCGATCATGATGTTAAGAATGTTACAATCCAGTGAACACCAAGTATTTACATGTTTTGCTCGATAAGAGCAGTGGTGTGGTTATTTTTAATTTCATTACTCTGTTGCTTGTCACACAGATTGAAACTAGTTTTGTTTATAATAAGTTCCTTCTAATAAATCCATATTTCTTGTTCAAGAAGAAGTGTTTTAAGTTTAATAATGTTCTTAACGATAATAATTTCGGTAGTATGTGTGTGGCTAACGTATGTGTTAGTGTGCCGTCGTTACTTGCCTCCGGTGAATGAGCTTGTGCCCACATGTCCAGGAAAGTTGCCCATAATTGTACTTGCTGATCAAAATTGAATGTAATTTCATTACTTTATTATTATATTCATAGGAATAAAATTAGGGTTTTTCACCTCTAAATGAGAGATTGACTTTAAAATTGTGATTTTTTTTTGTTCAATCCATCAATCAATATTCTTTATTTGTAAACATTGGTTTCAGTAGTGTGTAAGATGTTAAATTGGTTGTTTTTGGTGTTTTTATAGTTTCAGTAAACGTATTTATTAATTATTTGTCAATATCTCTGGCACTAAAGTTTGTTGTTGAAGAACTCCGTTCTGGCTTAAGCTTGTCTTTGTTTGTGCATAGCTGCCCTGTTGTATTCGTGTGATTTTTGGGTGCAATAAAGAATAAGAATATATGTACTTTATTTGGTATTCTAAAAGTTGACGCAGACGTAGAACGGAGTGTCAGACTTACTGACTAAAACTGATCCGTGTTCCTCTTAGTGCCCTTTGCGTTCCAGGGTACGAAAAAAATCCACAAATTAGTACAAATTTCGCAAGCGGAACTAGGCCTGCGTCACATTTTTTACTAATGATCCACTCTTATTCGTCGTAGTGTATTGTTATATTTCTGCAAACAAACTTCAGCTGTATAATATTACTATAGATAGATAGGTATAATAGTTCTCTAGATCAAAGATAAACTTGTAGAGCATAATATGTATGTGTATAGGTTTTTCATATTTTTCTTTCAGCATTGTTCCAGTCAATGGTTTCTTTTGGAGAATATTCTTTAAAAGTTGGAGATGTGACCAAAATCTTCATGGGGCCAATGCCTGTTTACGGTAAGTCGAAAATATAGGCTAGTAATTGAATAATTAAGTGCATCAAGATTATCGTAATTATGGTAAATCCTCCATACGGTGTTTTCACAAAGACAAAGTAATGAATTGTTTAAAATAAATTAAAATTTAAATTAGCATTTGATGGTTTTCAACAGCAATGCGAATGTATTATAAGTACGTGAGTTGCCTCTATTGAGACTAGATCACTAAATAAACTTCAAAGTTTCAGACAAAATAACCGTCGTCTGCTTAGCCTCTTCCCAACTATATTGGGGTCGGCTTCCCGTCAAACCGGATTCAACTAAGTACCAATATTTTACGCTGCTTATCAGACCTCCAGAACCCATACTCTTCGGCAAGACTGGGTGTCAGATTTTCTGGATTCTGACAATCCGTAACGACTGCCTAAGATCTACTAATGACAGTTGGAACCAACGGTTTAACTGGCTTACCGAGACACGGAGGAATCTCGGTATGTTAAGATGGTCACCAATCAACAGACCGAACTTAGCAAGCGTTGCTTAACTTTAAAGATGCTATGCGGCTGTTATTCTTTAGCCACGAGCTCCTCGAATAAAACAATAATCAAGAACATTAGTACTCTTAAAAAAGAAGAAAATAAAAGTTTTGAACTAGTGTTTCTATGCCTCTATCCTAGGTCCTAAATGCAGACTGAATGTGGGTGAAGTCTAAACATAAAATAACCAAAATATCTACCGAGATACAACACACACACACATGATGTTATTTTACAGTTGTAACAGATCCTGAAGACGTCTCAACAGTCCTCAACAAATGCCTGGAAAAGATGTTTGTATATAGATTCGTGGAACCAATGTTGGGCAAGATGTTGGTTGCTGCTGAAGGTAGCTTACGTTTCTTAATTACATATTTTTTTTCATGTCGATTGATTCATACTAAATTTTGTCCTACCAGTATAGAGCAACTTGTTCAGCTCTATCACTAGCCTCCTTCAAATCTTGGATGGTGCTTCTTAAGTGATGTATGTCCTTTTTTAAGGGCTCCGCACTGGCACTGCGTTTGGAATGGGTGAAGAATGCCCTAAATTAAACGCAAGTGAATCGTCCTCAAATGTTTAAAAGTAACCTAACCTTTCTCTTTCAAGGTGAAAATCTTATGAATATCCGTACAGTTGTTTCTGAGATTAGCCCGAACAGACAAATCCTGCGCGACGGGGGATTTAAATTTATATGTGTGTTTAGTGTAATTATGCATCGTCTTCGGACTTCGTTACTTGGGGACGGTGCAACACGTTTTTAGTGATGATAGTGACCGTGGTGTGATTTGATTTACTAATACTTATTGCATTATCTGACCTATTTCAAATACGTATCTCAGGATGTACCACAGCCAATGTTTTCTATAAAATGTACCAGTTGTTTAGCTTTAATAAAAATAAATTGAATATATTCCATAATAAAACTGATTTTAATGATAATCGTGGTATTTGAATATTTCAGTGCCAACTTGGAAGCGCAATCGAAGAATACTAGACCTGTGCTTCAAACAACACCTTTTAGATGACTATCTTGAGCTGTTCAATGAACAAGCTGGTCGGTTTGTTGAACTACTCGCCGAAGAAGTCGGAAAAGGAGAAGTGGACCTTACTGAGAAGATTACAAGGAGTGTTTTGGAAACTGCTTGCCGTGAGTTTAAAAGGCAATCTTTGTACTGCATGAAGTGTCTTTATTTAGATTGTGATTGAGGGTGAACAGGAGTTATCAAAGTAGCTCGTAAAGTTATAAATCTGGTATGACAGATATCGTTTTTTGAAGAAACTCTTTAGAACACTTAGGTAGACGTGAACTAGGAGAGGTCTATATCCAGCAGTGAGTAGTAAGCTGATGATGATGATGATGATGACCCAGGTAGATAAAAAGACGACCTTAAAAGGCAGCTTGAACAGATTGCACGAGGAAAGCGTAGATTTCGTTGAGGTGGAGCCAAGTGGGAGACCACATAGCCAGCGCTTGGCATTATAAATGCAAAATAATATTTCAGGAACAACTCTGGGTGCACGACTAGATGGCAAAGATCTGGTTAACGACAATTACATCGTGGCTATCAACGAATGTCTTGATATTCTCACCACCAGGATCTACAAACCTTGGCTCATATTTGATTTTATCTTCAACTTGTCGAGTTATAAAAAGAAACTGTCCAATGCTCTTGAAACAGTGTTCAGTCTGTCGGAACAAGTAAGTGGCTATCATTAAAATTGTTAGGATTAGTGGTTGGGTTTTTCTGTATATACAGGTTTTTCTACATAACCTTTTTCGAACTCTGTTGGGGTCGACTTCCAGTACAGAGTGTCTGCCAATTTATAGAGAATGCCAATATATAGAGTATCTGGGTAAAACGACATCCTTTGGAAAAAATTGTCTTAGTTTTCTGACTTCTTGTCATCAATCTCAACTTTCTAGGATGGACATTATCCTTACTATATTATATTATAAATGCAAAAGTTACTCGGTCTGTCTGTCTGTCGTGTTTTTACGCCAAAACTACTGAACCGATTTAAACGAAATTTGATACACAGAAAGTCAAAGGACAGGCTACTTTTTATCCTGGGAGTATGTGTCTGCTAGTGTCTCCATAAAGCAAGTTTATTTTTAGATGGTGTTGCTGAGGAAATCGGAGCATTTGCGACGGTTGAAAAATAAAGACGACATTAATTGTAAAGGTATGAAAGTAGCTGCAATGGTATCTCTAGCTAGAAAAGATAAAAATAAGATTAAGTGGCTCACTAAGACATTTGAGATATTTATTTAGTACCTACCTGATCCTTCAAGATTTCACTATAATCTACTAGAAACAAGTGTTGTACCTAAGGACAGCTTTACCTGTAGGATACTCAGAAAACTGAATGCAATAAAAGTTTAATTTGTACGCACTCGTAAATATTTTTTTAATCTTCATTGTTCCATCTAGTCGCCTTAGGTGCAACACAAATTTGCCCATAAGTCATTTTACAGACACTCTAAAATAGTCAAATAGAACTTAGCAGAGTAGATATGTCGAAACCAGCTTCTAATCTAATCATTTTTTTTTATTGTGTCAATACGCACGAAAAGTCGGGTTACTTTGGCCTTAACCTGTGGTTTGTTGTCGGCACACGTTTGTGCATTGAGGGTCAACGGAAATGAACGCTTAATGGCATCCCACATGCCATACCAAATCACTCAGTTTAAACTTTTTTTTTTAACTTAGTGTTTAATATCCTATGGCCACCGATCGACCAAAAAACATGGCGGCCGCCGTTTTTTTACAATTAAATTATTCAATTGTTGTGGCGTCGCATAGATGATCACAGGTTAAATTGTCAACTAATAGGAACACATCACAATGATCTACTGTGGCTAAAAGTTTGGGTTAAGGTGGATGCTCCAGGGTAGCCCGCGAAATTCAAATATTTTTATGTTTTTGCAATTTGCCGGTCAGTGTGAAGCTGTATGTGGACCAAATACGATTCGCGACCGTAACGCGTATTTATCTAAAAAATTATAACCATTTTAATCATCAATATAGCCCTCTAGGTTCATGAAGCTCGACAGAATGATTATTTCATGAAAAATTCATTCTTGATAGAAACATGAACTTAGAGGGCTATATTGATGATTAAAATGGTTATTATTCTTTAGATAAATACGGGTTACGGTCGCGAATCGTATTTGGTCCACATACAGCTTCACACTGACCGGCAAATTGCAAAAAACATAAAAATATTTGAATTTCGCGGGCTACCCTGGCGCATTCACCTTAAAGCTATAGGTACACTGTACACCACGAACAATGTATACAAAATCAAAAAATATCCGTTCCAATTAAGGCACTTGTCTCACTGCCGGCGAGTGATTATACTTATGCTATTTGCTCGCTGAGGAAAGGGACAAAAAATATAGATCTCGTGTGATTAAAAGAGACACATACATTTATAGTCAATAGCTGTCTGTTCACACTGCCGGCGAGCCCGCTCTTACCACTAGTTGATCACAGCGACAAGAACTATCAAAGATTGTACTCGCTCAGTGACACTCACTCGGCGATGATCGCTTAGCGGCCAGAACTTACTAACCAGCGGTAATTTATTGCGGGTCGGAGCGAATATTGAGACATATTGAGAGTAAAAACACTTGCTGAAGGCCGAGCGACAAAACTATCGAAATTTTCACTTGCTACTCGCTGCTCACCAACTCGTTTCAAGTTTCAAGCTTTACTCGCTAATCGCTGATCGTTATTTCATGTAAATATGGTACAATAATAAACTCGAACCCTATTGATTACTGAGTTGAAATATTCACGTTGTGGTTCTAGGTCGTAAATTCCAAAGCGTTTTAGATGTCCTTATGGAGAATACTGTGACTGAGACCAGTAGCCTTTTCACTGACGTTGAGCTAAGAAATATCGCGGACAACCTGCTGTTGGCTGCCTTCGACACCACTATCTATGAGATGCTGTTCATCTTCGTCTGCATTGGCAGTTACCCTGAAGTTCAAGAGAAGGTTTATGAAGAGTAAGTACAAGTAGCGTAATCTTACTAGCAGTCACTAAGTAGTTGTCTGTCATTTTGCTGAACTGGGGCCCTATTCTGACGAGCTAATGCCATCATGATTAAGCTGTGAAAAAGGGATAGTGTCGTCTTGTATAACTCCGTCTCCCTCCCACACAGTTATCATGTTATTTTTAAGATGTCTTATTTGGCGCATTCGTAATGCACAAAATATTATTTTTTTCCAATTAGGTATTTTATTTTTTGTTCGTATCGTACATTGAGTGTATCCGTGAAGTACCAAATAAAAATTATGCTTTTTACGTTACACTTTTTTTGATCATAGCTAAGTACTTTTATTTCATCTGTAGAATTATGATCGCCTAATTAAACATTGTGGGAAGCAATAAGCTATGAGCTATTGTGTATTTAGAATGATGTCAGTCGTCGGATTACATTTTAAACAAAACAAGGAGGAGGTATATAATCTATGTGTTTTTCAATATATGTTTTTATTCTCAGAATAACTCAAGTTTTGGGCGAAGATGGTACAGTGACAAAGGAGCATTTCACTCAACTGGTATATTTAGAAGCAGTAATAAAAGAATCCATCAGGTTATTCCCGATAGGACCAATTGTGGGTCGTGAAGCAACCACAGATACAAGATTACGTACGTAGGGTTTTGTAATAAGAAATATAGTCAATTATTTTATTCATTGCTGAATAATTCTATAAGCAATCAATTTGTTTCTGAACAAACCTACATAATAGGGACCGTTCACGGCGTTGACAATGCCATCTAGTGTCGCATATTCGAAGCTTTAAGGGTCAAAATACTTGACATTCACGCTTCTGTGCTACCACCTGTGGTTCCCGCACGCTCAGTTTAGGGGAATGTGCGCGAAGAAGACTGTGCCATCTTGCGTAGCTATTTCATAGCTATTTCGAATTTTATACTTAAAACATACGTGACAGTGACATTTCTGTGCTGCCAATTCCTTTTTCATAAATTTTCATGTTTATTCTTTAAGGTAATGTGACTATTCCCGCCGGCAGCAGCATATTAGTCCATGTGTGGAGTATAAACAGGAACACTAAGTATTGGGGCTTAGATGCCGAGGAGTTCAAACCCGAAAGATGGCTTAGTTCTGACACTGTACCGGATCATCACGCCGCTTATGCTAGCTTTTCACCAGGACGGAGGGGGTGTATTGGTAAGCTGCCAAAGTACAGTATGTGACCAACATTAGCTAACCCACTTGGCTATTAGCGTATAATAGTCAAGTGGGTCAGATAATGTTGATCACAGACTGTACACGATGATTTAAAGAAAGCCTCATTATTTCATAAGGCTTTTGATATTGTAAATCACTGCTAATTGATTGATCGAAATAGTTTCTCATTTAATTTTTAAACAATATAAAACTAGAGAAGTTTAATAAATATGTACTTGTAAACCTGAATTTATTTTGTCATCAATTGAATTCCACAAGAAATTGAATGACTCAGGCTAGTAGTCAGGCCCCACAGGGTAGTATCTTGGGACCTTTGTTCTTAAGAGGTTCACTGTCCGCAAAGCAGCAGAGACTATAGTGTTACAGTCAGCAAATACCACATGTGGTTCAAGGGACTGTGAACCAGTAAAGAATATAATTTTAATTATTTGTAATGCACAACTTTCTCCCAACAAATTGATTTTATTTCAGGTAAAACGTATGCACTAATGTATTTGAAAGCAACAATGATCCCATTGATTCGCAAGTTCAAACTCACAGCGGACCATAAAAAGATGAAACTAGAATGCAAAGTTATGATGAAGCCTATATCTGGGCATTCAGTGAACATTGAAGAAAGACAATATTAATAAATAAATAGTAAAATTATTATTTTGTATTATTTTCATTTCATTTTCAAAGCGCTATTGAAAGAAATTGTGCACCCATATAATTAAGATATAAGTATCTACAAAAATCCTCGTAAAAAACACAAAGTTATTGTTCACAATATTTTTATTCGTCAAAACACATTCAGTAGGTATTTTTTTACAAATTGATCGAATCATAACAAAGAAATAGTTATTGTTCTGAGAAGCGTAGTTACAATATTGTCCTTTATTAAAAAAAAAACAATTATCCAAAAAAAGATATTGGAAAAATTATATTTATTGCGTAGTTTATGACAGAAATATTTGAAGACATTTGTCAATAAATATGAAATATATGAAAGGAACGCATATTTTTAACGTTATAAAACAATAACAGTAATGTTAAAAAAACAGAATCTTCAACGAAGTCATAAACATTGAATGGAAAAAAAATACAGAAATAAAATCCTAAAGAATAATAATGAGCAAATAAATTTCTTAAAAATCAAACATACATAATATTTATTCCTGAAATGATAACTGAGTTTCATTAAGAAAAAATAATTTGAATACAGACATTAAAATTGACACTTTTTAGAAGAACATGAAAGGTAACTTTTTCTTTGGAAAAATCGACTAAACAATTACAGTGTTTTATTCAAAGAAGTCTCAATAAATATTTTTATGAAAAGAAAATAATTTTATGTCAATTTAGTAAAGAACAGTCGTAATTCTATTTATTATATCAAGTAAAGTCTATTTCACAACATCGGGACTATGTGGCTTTACATTGGCAAAATAAAATCATGCGTGCAATTAATAAAAAATAATCTTGTCATTAAACAATAGTTATTATTTATTGTAAAACGGCTAAGATGTATTGGACACTAAATAGTACCTAAAAAAACCGTTTCATCATATAAAACGTGCAATGGTTCCAATTTTCATCGGCAAGGCCTTTATTTGTTGAGAATTTTAACATTACGGTGAATATTGCAGTTGTAGATCAGCGACATCTCTCGCCCGCTAGTGGAAATAATGTAATGTTTGTTGATGATTTCTGACACAGTGTGCTTTTTAGAGACATCCTTTTTAGTTTTTACTGTAATTTCTTCGGAAATTAAGGGGTGATCAATTTTTCCATATTTTTCGCCAAAAATAGAAAATGTCGAAGAACCCATTTGTCACTGTTTCAAATAAAAAACCTCTTCATTTCTTTCTTATTTACAAAATAGTTGTTTTTCTAAATTGTTCTAAATTTCAAGTTGATAGCAATAGTAGTTCTTGAGATATCCAGCTCTGACAGAACATACAGACGAACAGACTTAGTCACACCATAAGGATTCCTTTTTACCATTTTGGTACGGAACCCTAATGAGCACAACTTTGAAACTAACGTGTACGACGTTGACTACGCCATCTAGCGTTTTATTTTCAAAACTTATAAATAAAATATCCTTGACATTTACGCTTCTGTGCTGCCACCTATAAGTTCCTGCACGTTTTCTATACTAAGTCTAGCGGTCTGAAACTAGTTCTATCAAAACACGGAAATTAAACGTTCTGAAATGATTTATGTTCTTTCTGGAGTCTAAAAATAATCGTTACGTACCTTACGTAATGATTTTTGTTTTTAGACCAAATGTAAAAAAAACTTGTCTGTTTAAAAAATAGTCTATTCTAATTTTGTGCTGTTTAACTTCTCAAAATATTCAATACGTACAGACGAGTTTTTAAATTGCTGTAACACTACATTAATAATTCATGAAAAGATGACGCTAGTGCCTTGCGTTCATGTCTTGTGACTTGTATTGAAGTATAATTCAGTAAATAATGGTTTTTGAAGATTCTAAATTACTTTTTATTACCATACAATCTGAAACTAATCTACAAAGTATGTCTCTTCAATATGTAGTTTGATATTTTTAGTATAGTGAAGAAAATAAGCTAAAATAATAGCTGTTCTACTAACAGTAGAAAAATAGTAAATTATTCGTATGGAATAAGACAAATAGTCACTATAGTAAAGATTATAATGACTTTTGCCGAATACCAAAAAAATACTACAATTTTTTTACTTTGCCAATGTAAAAACAAAATTTCTAAACTATTTTAACAACAGTAAAAATTGCACAATATTTGACATCGATATATTGTTTTAAAAGGCTTTCTTAATTACATTTTCATTCTAAAAAAGAAGTTAATACAGGATATCAAACAAACATTCTAATTTTTACGTCAAAACTATATTGATTACAATACTTCGGACTACTTCATTGGTAAAAGACAAAGAATGTCATATCGTTATAGTTCAACATATCAAACAAAAGACGTCCACTACTGGGCATAGTCCTCCCTCAAGCATCGCCACAACGACCTGCGCGTCTCGATACACCGTCTACCCGCGACCTTCACCAGGTCGTCGGTCCACTTTGTGGGAAACTTTCCAACGTTGCGTCTTCCGGTATGATAATAGTTATTCTTTTAATAATACTCGTAAAACTATTAATCCGAAAAGATTCAAAATTGAATTTACAATCTTGCTATGTTTGCAAACAAAACGTAGTTATTCATTGCATCGACAAGTTTTTTATACCATCAATGGAAGTGCATGATAACTTAATTATCTATCAATGGGTATTACATGGGCCACTGTGTAGGTGCATGCCCAGTTTTCTTGTACTGAAATCATTACACAATAAAATCCTAAAGTATTGCTGACACTTAAAAGTACTGGTTATAAAAATAATCTCAAATAGATACTTTAAGACTGAATCGAATCAGCAATATAATATTGCACAAAATAAGCTTCATAAGCAAATTGGACGTATTATTACGTTCGACAGTAACATTAATATATATCTATATAATAACATAACACACGACTAGCATCATAATACTTTTAGCTCCAATAAATAAAAAAATAATTTAATTGAACGTTTATAATGTAAAATACGAAAACATCCCCTTACACACTTAGTAGTTATATCGTACACCTTATTTCACAGGCCAAGAAACGATCATTCTATTTTAAAATTTAAACAGTCGATAGATCTTATGTTTTAAAAAATATTAACGAATGACGTTATCAACAGAAGAGGTAACCCAATTGCTAAAAAGGACCAACTATAAAATGTCATCCAGTTTTCAAAAGGCCAATTCTCGTGTTTAGAAAACGTCAAAATTCAAGTCGCAATATCGTAGTTCAGTGTTTGACATTGGGAAAATTAATGTCAAAAACTTGTCAAACTTTAGGGAAAATAAAGTTGTTTTCACAGTTTGCGTTTGTGATGTGAATATGAACACTTCCTAAAATAAAGTACAATTACCCTTTTGGTCCTTTACCAGACATTGAAGAAATAATGCAGGGGATAGCAACATAACTCAAAATATCACTAACTAAAAATACCCTCAAACCTTGACTGCCAAAATTGGTAACTCGGAATTCCGAGTTACAAAAACCCGAAAAGACGATCTAATCTGTTGTTTTTAAAATAGAACATCGTGAAGTAATACTAGATCACAGTCTATGTAAATAATACATTTAATTAGATAAACATTTACCTAAAATTTGCTTTACAGGAAACATGTTAACGTCAAAAAGACGCAGAGATTAAAATACTAAAAATTAGTATTAGTTTTTTTTTTGTTCTCTAAAAATTTTGTTTAGCTGAACGGAATTATGTGAGAATTCGAAAATTGCAGGTTATGTTTTAAATACGACATTTCATTATCAATATTCGTTTTGTTATTGCATTACATACATTATACGGCTAGTGTCACAACTACATTTTTATTAATACTCCTCTAATTTTCTGTAAACATACTTTTTTATCAAAAACATAATTTCGTTCAGCCCTAACAAAAAACAAGTACCACGTAGTCTACTTAATGCGAAGTTTCTAACAGTAGAAATGTACACGGTAACGTCTATTAGTAAAACGACATTTGACTCACAAGAGCCGAAGTAGAGAGTACAACCAAGTCCTCTTGCGTCATTTTGTAGAACTCACGTCAACATTTTCGACGTCAATTACTAGTCGAGAAACAACTGTGACTTGTCGAATACCAATTTTGACATTAATTTTTACCTAAATTATTTGAAGTTACAGCAATTAACACCATTTAAATGTATTTCAGATTTTCGACTCGCTTATTAATTTTAAGGCTCAGTTTTCCGGCTTCTATCTGACATTTGTCTTAGTGTTTTCTACAAAATGACGTTTCAGTGACAACCCCCATTTGTCTAATCAATTGATTTGGACGGCTTCACTCTGTCCAGCTTATCAGGTTTTTCTGTACTATTCTGGCTACCCCTGAAATAATAAACACAACAACATTAGTAAGCTAGTACAACTGTCTTGAAACGTTCCTTTAATGTTGGCCATCAGTTTTTCAGCTGATGAATTTTAAAGAAGTGAAAATTATAAGAAGTGATAAAGTAAGATGAAGTCTAAAAACAGCACCATTTACTAAGAAATTATGTGAAAATCGATTATCATGAGTACATAACTACATAGTATAAAACAAAGCCGCTTCCGCTAACTGTCTGTCCCTATGTATGCTTAGATCTTTAAAACTACGCAATGGATTTTGATGTTGGTTTTTTTATAAATAGAGTGGTTCTCGAGGATGGTTTATATAGATCAATGATGAACGAAAATAGGTGGTTAAAAAATAAATGGATGAAGTGGATTGCGTGAAAGATGATAAAGGAGGGGACTATTGAAACGATGGTCATAAGGGAAATGGGGGTTTTCTGAAATATCGTATCAGGTAGCAGCACTGAGGCGTCAGTCCCAAACAACCATAAAATCGCTTGTTTTAAAAAAAATTTAAGTTGACGTCGACGTCATGATAATGTCAATGTAATTTTTTCAAAGAAGAGGACCTCTCGCCAACTTGTGATGTAAATTTTCCTGAACCCCTATTGAAGAAGAATGAGTGTGTTGCATCGTCTTTAAGTAACATAGAACAATGGCATAGAAATGAGGTAGAAAAAAGGGAGACGATGATGAAAAAAGATTCTGGAACTGTGCATTCACTTACGTCTTCGGCAATAAAACTAGAATAACAATTAGCAAGGAGCTCACCAGTTCAAGCTCAACCGTCACAACATGTGGCACAGACGGCCCTTGTGCTTGGAGCGCGCGGGCGGCTCGTCAGGCAGCACGCTCGTGAGCTTGCTGTCCGTCACCACGGTGCTCTTCTTCACGATGGGCGGCTTCTCGTTTTCCCGAGAACTTGCCGCCGCGTACATTGATCTGGAACATGCTTTTGTTATACTTTGATTTTACAACTGTTTCTTTTTGTTTTGTGTTTATTGAGGATTTATTGGCCTATCCCTTGTTACCAAATGATGCTGGGTCATCACTAAATTTATATTGTTTCCGATGCCAAATGTCAGATTTCTACGACCAGTACTTCCGGCTGTGCGTTGTCTGTCAGTCACTCAATCAGTCAGTAGCGGAAGAATTATATATAATTATATTGATTGATGTAATATAATATTTAGCAAACATGTTCTGGCCGGTTTCCTTTTTAACCAGATGCGACTAAGTACCAGTATTTTACATGGAGCGATAGCCTCTTTGACCTCCTCCACAACCCATTTAATGAATAACATGGTATCCGTTGGCAATACTTAGGCAATACTAATACAAATAATTAGGTTTTCCGGCTTCTGACTATCCGCAACTACTGTCAAATGACAGCGAGCATCTACAGCTTAACGTGTTTTCAGAGTAACGGAGTCCTGTGGATGGTCACCATCGACATGATCTTTTCATCATAATGTAAGAATAATATTTTATGTAAGAAAACGAATAAAAGGAGTAACATTTTAATAACTGAAACAGCAGCAAATGAGAGTATCCACATAAACTATTTCTACATACGTAAAGAACATAAAGTCAAATACTAAATTTACAATTTTCCAGCGTCTATTACTACATGAAGCATTCTTCAGCTGCATACAATTTTTATTTGACAAAATTCATCCGAAAAAATTTCTAGTCTACACATTATCTCGTAAGCATAGAAGCCAAGTAATCCCAACAGCAGCATATCATCCTTACCTCGTCAGCTTACTCCTGGCGGGTCTCGTCGTGAAGTTGGAGCTCTTTCCTCTCCTCAAGGAGTGGAAGGAAGTCTTCAGCGGCTTCACCAACGCCATGCTGCTGCTGCTCTCAGGGATCGGCTTCGAGCAGTTTAGGGTCTGGACTGTTAGCTCCACGTCTTTTATTGGCTCGTTTAATGCTGGGAAAAAATTGAAATCGGTTAGAGAAATTTAAGCGCCCAAGAAAATGTATTTGATTGTGAAGAACAAGAGAATAATTCACCGTTTTGTGGCATCCCTTGGTGCTATTATCTTTGGAATTTTCAAGAGATTACCATTGGACCTTTTATATTTTAGAAATGAGGATTAGGGAAGAATTTAACAAGACTTATGAATAGGCTGGATTGATAAAGGTCAATCAAAAAGTATACCGATGCATTGCAAATCTCATTGTTTGTCAATTAAACATATCTCTTTTAAGGTTTTCCACGCGATTTTTGTTCGCGTTATTGTAACCATCTTCAGGGTTCCATCTATCTTTTTATTCATCAACATCGATTTGGTGATTTTGATATGATAGCGTCATAAACTTACTTTCGCATTAAAATATGAAAGTTAGGATTCTTACCAGTAAACTCTTCAATAGGCTTATCAATAGTATCATGATCGATCCACGTGAGCCCCATCTCCACCTTCTCCGCGAGGTCCTGCCAGCGCTGGCGGTTGTCTGCCGTGCCGGAGTACAGCGGCAGGATCCAGGGGAACGTGTCGGAGAGCACCTTGTACAGGGGCAGGCAGATCATGTCGATGAAACCCACCTGCATTTGGGGTAGCTCGTCTTTCTTTTCTCTGGAAATTGAGTTAATGATATTATAAAGTAGTATAGTGCTTGAGTTGCAATTGTTTTATTAAAAATCTGCCATCTGAATTTTTTTATCAACCTTAACAAAATAATATCGACTGAATTTCGTTCACCATAGCTGATCCCAACGGAGATAAGCTTAGTACGCAGGTGATGTTATATTGCTCAAATGTGTGCTCAAACATACTCGTATGTGCACTTTCTGTTCCTTTTCTCTCAGAGTTCCACGGGACTGCAATATGAAACGACTGCGGAGAGATCAGCCAGAAACAGGAAGCACATCACGCTACCAGTCACTGTCAAATTTTACCAATCAACCTTCAACCTAATGCGTTAGCGATAAAGATGAAATTTTACAGATTGTTGTGTGGTTAATATTATGATTCAAATATGATTCTACTAAAGTAGCATTTTAGACCCGCAGGAGCATAACTTCCGAACCAAGCCAATAGCACTTTTTGCCCGACCTCAGAATCAAACTTAGGATCCCAAGGTCGACGGCAATCGCACTTGTGACCTTCCAGACCAACGTAGAACCTTAAATATCAGACAAAATTATAAGCAGGTAATTTTGCCCAACAAAGTTTTTCTTGGTAGAGACTCAAAAAAACACTTTTGCCGATTTCTAACAATTTCATGATGGTCCTCCTTAGAAGCCATATTAAAGTTAACGGAAAGTACCTGTCCATCATAGCAATAGGCTGCTGGTTGAGCTGCAGTTTCTCCAGGTCTCCCTGGTCGAAGAACTCGTCGGCGACAAGCTTGGCCACCTTGTGCTGCACCTCCCAAGGCTTGGCTATCGCTGACACGTCGCATGCTGTCATCATCATGCCGCATAGCACTGGAAAGAGGAAAGAAGAACAGTAAATAACTGGCCCCAGTTAAGTCACGTAAGTTGAGGAGGCGATCTTCACAGGGTGGCTTGTAGCTGTGCGTGATTATATTCGCCGCAAGTACATTTAGATGTTTTTCCAGCCGCTTTTGATATTTTTGTGGAAGCCTGAATTTTCTCTTTTATATTGGTTATATTTAGGTGTGTGTGTTAAAAACTTCTTACATTCTTTCTTCTCCTGGCTCTGCCAGTCAAACTCTCCATTCTCAACGAGCTCGTGGAATTTGGCTCTCTTCTTGAAGTACATCGCCAGGTCGGTGGACAGGATGGCCGTCTCCACTACGCGCATCACGTCTTTGTAGTCTACCGGAGATAGCGCCTGGAAGATTACACCAAAGATTTAGTTAAACCAGTTCAGATATTTCTTGGAACAGTAGGTGGTGGTGATTTGTGGAATGTATCATCAATAATAGAAATAGTTTTTAAGCATGTGAAATCATCAAATGGGCGGAGCAAGAGGGAGTGTCAGACTCTTACTGACTAAAACCCATACGTATTCCTTCTAATGCTCTTTACGTTCCAGGGGCGCGATGACTCTTTCGTTCAAATTCCGCAACACGTGTGGAACACAACGCGGTTCTTATTCGTATCGGACGACAAGCCACCTAACGATCGCCGTCCGCACGCCCTAATATAAATAGTCTTGCAAGATAATTTAGGTTATAATTCCCTGCTCTCCAAAGAGTTTTGTAGTTGTTATCCACACACTTCGTTCATACACATTTTTGAAACGTTTTAAAACAAAACTTCTTGATTTTTTACATTATAAAACAAGATGCTCTAGCTAAGAGAAATTCTGTCAGCAGTAGCGTAACGAAGGCGATTATTAAAATGTCAATTTATGAGATTGACAAACGCTATTGATACGTCACGTGATAAATCCTTTGCATTCTAACATTTCGACAATTGCATTAGAATACCTGCTAAGCGAGACTTCAGTGTAATATTATTATCATTGGTAGGTTAAAAACAGTTGCAAAACTCACCTGAAAAATATTATTACTCTCACTATTCAAAATCATGACACACTGATCGAAATGATGATGTTCCATCGTGGAAGTCGAATACAATATCGCTAGAGGACTCTCTGTCTTCGTCTGGAAGGCATTGTTGGTCCCTCGATGGTCCAGGTCGTGGCACAGACAAGCTACCAGTAGACCCAGGATCTCCAGGTCAGACATGAACCGTTCCATCTTCCCAGTCTTCAGCATTGCAAACATGGTTTGAGCAACGTTGAGGGCGTGTCGCCAATTGTGATATTTTACTGGACGGTAGTTTTTTTTTACGCTTAGTATCCAGCGGCAGAGGACCTGGAAAATATAAATATGGATTTTTAGGAAATTGTACATGGTATAATTTATTCACAGTAAAAGTAGATAGGCAAACTACCGCTGCTATTTCAAAATAATAATAATGCTCCTGGCCGTTATCGGCCATGGCAGCCAATTTCAACGAGGACTAGCCATCGGCATCGGGCGCATGAACAACGGTGACAAGTGTTTTCTGAAGTACGGGGGTATCACACCACCACCTGCTAAATTCCGTATTGTAACAGATGAAATTCTATGCTCGACCCGGGAATCAAACCCAAGACTCCACATTTAAGGGTCGCACTGGCATTCGCAAGACTAACGGATCAGTTAGCAAGTGGAATACCGAAGAAATCACAGTAGGTTATAGGTAACTACAAGACTTTACTATATATTATTTTTGCCTGAAACTTACATCGTAAGGTATGTGGAACTTCTCGACCAGGTTGCACTGAAGGAACATACGGAGTGTGGCTCTGCACGTGTCTTCATCTGATAGGTCAAAATCTGAAGCAAAATACAAAGATACAGTCACTAACTTGGCAAAAGATGATCAATTGACGGTGAAAGACGATTAAGAAGATGAACGTTTGTTATCTAGTACTTCGAATCAACAAAAATACGGTGACTGGTGTCACCTGGCTTCTGACTACCCGCAACAACTGTGAATGATCTGCAAATTGCAGTAGGTACCAACGGCTTAACGTGCTTTCTGGGACACAGAGAAATCCCGGTAAGTTTAGCTAATGGTCACCCTTCCACGGACCTTTTGAAGATTGATTCGTTATTACTTGGCCACGACATGAACGAGAAGTAATTATTGTTTTTTATTCAAAAGTAAGAATGATCGTAATCTTAAAACTTACCATGAAACTGAAAACTATAGAGATTGTAGATCTCTGCTGAGGGGATATTGTCTTGGCACAGCTTGCTCGTGTCTTCTGTCGATGCTGTCGCGTGGTAGGAGAGGCACTCTAATGCCACCTGTGAAAAGATTTGTAGTCTGAACGAAACTAGGTGAAAATAAGACCGCAGAGCTAGTTGCTATTTTCAGTTACTCCAAAATCTATAAAATAACATACAGGAAGCCGAACCATTTAAAGAGTTGCAAAGATTTCATATATTTGTTGCTTAAACAACGTGTAAAGAATCGTACTCATTACTATAAACATTATTTCATCGCGAAAATAAAATCAGCTGTTCAGTACATTTTTGTCGAGTTATGCGCACATAAAAATGTAAGAGGGAGTCGATTTTTTTTTTTTTTTTCGCGATTTCATCGGTATCACGGTAAATTTTTTTTATAATCTATAGTATATACTAATATATAAAGCTGAGGAGTTTGTTTGTTTGCTTGAACGCGCTAATCTTAGAAACTTCTGGTCCGATTTGAAAAATTCTTTTAGTGTCAGATAGACCATTTATTGAGGAAGGCTATATGTCATCGTGCTAAGACCAAAAAGAGCGGAGCAGACCAAGTTGCGCGGGTGAACTAGTGATAAATATTAATCCCTTAAGAGGTATTGCGTCCATTCTGTTACTTGTTGTATTATGTTCTTGTATTACCTATTTGCCCACTGAAAAATTTGTCCAGTCTATTGAAGCAAGCACTAAAATACTTATTAAGAAGTAATTAGGTACCTATTAACATTTTGTGTGAACTTATTTATCGTAAACTAGTTGACCCGCGCAACTTCGTCTGCGTCACAATTTTCATTACTGCTTCGCTCCTATTGATCTTAGCGTGATGATATATAGCCTATAGCCTTCCTCGATAAATGGGCTATCTAACACTGAAAGAATTTTTCAAATCGGACCAGTAGTTCCTGAGATTAGCGCGTTCAAGTAAACAAACAAACAAACAAACAAACTCTTCAGCTTTATATATTAGTATAGATTTATATGCAAATGTATCTATCACACTGAGGTTTGTTATAAGAGAAACTAATGGTGGATTAAGCTCGCCTTTGTACATAAGCAATGCTAGTGTAACTATATGTCTCCTGGGTACAATAAAGAATGAGGACTTCAAACTTTATTTTTTTGACCATCAACTTGGGATTTCGTTGACAGTCATGTGCCTACCTTCTGTTTCGCCATGAGCTTGCAAGCGTTCTCGTACATCTGCGTGTTGTGTATGCCCAGACCGCAGAATATGGCGAACGCTTCGAATATCGAAATGTCGCCTTCCGTGAACTGACAACCATTCTCCTGAAACATAATATTATTGTTTTGAGTAATTAGGAATACGTTTCAAACACTCCAAGCTAGGCTGGCTTCATTAGCTAAATAAGTTTTTATTTTAGTTTTATCGATTTTGCATTCTTTAGTTGTTCATTCACAGCAATTTCCAAGTCTTGGAGCGTGTTTTACTACCTATGATTAAGTTTTTGTTAACTTGCTTTCAGATAATTTCATATAAACTCTTCTCATCTTTATTGGAACATCGTGAAACAAGCCCTTGGCTATATCTGTATCCCTATTCTGTAACAACGTTTTCGTGTCTCGACAGCGGAATCCGAGGTGAGTATCAAATTACGTCAAACGTAAGACCTTTATGTTGTGTGCAATAAAACTCACTTTGTGAGGTTTGTCACTCAGGTGAAGCTCGATTTCGAAATGGTTACTTACAGAATAGACTAGCTGCTCGCAGAAACGTCTGCCAATTCTAGGCATTCACAATTTGTAATATAGTGTGTTTGTGTTTCGTGGTGTAAGTAGTAGACAAATGCTATTGTTATTACATTTTGTATAAATACAGGGTGATTTTCCAAGTGTACGTGGATAGCGAATCTGAAATTATGATTAATAGCGAAAAATACTACCTATTTTAATAAAAAAAACTGATTCGTAAGATTTTTGATAACTCAATTTTCTACTAATTACTTTAAAATAAGAATCAGTTGGTTAAAATCAATATTTTCCTTGAGTTTGTTGTATGTCAACATGAAATAACCAAAGAAGCTACATAGCGCAACAAGGGGCATCTCTTCACCTACCTTATTAATAAGCTGCGCAACGCCAATGACGTCCTTGTTGGCGTTGACGATGGGCATGCACAGCATGGTCCTGACGTTGGCGGCGTCGTCCGCGGACACGTCCGCCACGAACATGCCGTTCTCTCTCCGCCAGTCCGCCACGTCCGAGATGTTCAGTGCTTTGTTTGATTGGGCCACCTGGAACAGTGGAAGGGTATGGAGATGAGGATAGTCTGGAAAAGCGAAATACAGGCAGATATTGTTTCATAAATGTTAAGCAGCTACAGAAGTGCGATTCTGTAAATATGTATGTAGAAGTGAAGGCTTAGGTAAAGTGATTACGAAGTGAGCTGTCATTCCATCTTGATTACTTGGATTGACAGCTCCCTTTGTGATCACTTCTCCCTAGCCTTCACTTCGACTTGTTTACAGAATCGACCAGCAGGAAACATAGACTCCAGCAGGAAATTTGATTCTTTGGTTGTACGCACAGTGAAATTATTCCCAAAACGTTCTGTGCGTGCGATGTCCACCTTGTGGTGGTGGCGCATTACCGAACATCTAGAAGTCCTATGATAAAAAAAAAATCCACCGAAAGAAAGAAATCTGCAAATCCGACGCACGTTCTCTGAAGTTTAACCGATAGAAACCGACAGGCTCGTCACGTAGTCGATGTCCAAGGTTTGGAACTTTGGCTCAACTAGTGCGTATGAGCTTTTTGGCTCGTTTCTAAAAACGCGTCAAGCTGATATGTGTCAGATCCGTTCCAGAGATGGGAGCAGTTCAACATCCATGATCAAACTTGCCCTTGATGAAGTCTGAGCAGCTGTTCCAGCATGAAGTACCGTCCACCTTTGCTGGGATTCCCAACTTATTTGCAAGGAGTTCAGCTTTTGCTTCGATAATCTGTACTTATTATAACATTATAAAGCTGAAGAATTTGATTATTTGGTTGAACGCGCTACTCTAAGGAACTTCTGGTTTAAATTGCAAAATTATTTTAGTCTTAGATACTTGGTCGATATCCCGACTAGTCGTACCCAGCGCTTGTCTTCCACATTTATTATGCGCACAGCCAAAGTGTTGTGGAACTTTCTGCCAGCGTCTATGTTCCCGTCCACATATAACCCGTCTGCCCTCAAAGCAAGAGTGAAAAGGCATCTTATGGGCACGATCGCCGTATCATAGACCTCATCTTTCGCTTCCCACCAGGCGTGTGGTCAAGAGCAAGCCCATTCAGCCAGAAAACGATAGCCCATTTATCGAGGAATGCTATATAACATATAAGATTATATAACATCACGCTACGGCCAATAGGAGTGGAGCATTCAACGAAATTGCGTGGGTTAACTAGTTAAAAATTTAGGGCTTACCGCCAGTGCAATGCTCGCGAGCGTGGACCGGTGGTCGTGCCGGTGTGTGAGCGTGGTGCGCGACTGCTGCGCGCCCAGCTCGAACAGCGTGTGGAAGCGGGAGGGCGCGGGGGGAGGCAGAGCTGGCAGCGCCGACTTCTGTCCGCCCGGCCGCTGCACTATGCGCTCCAAGTGACTCTGGAAGATGAAGAGAAGTAATTTGAAATACTGAGAGAGATCTGCTGGTTTATCCTGTTAAAATGTCATGAGCCCGGTGTTGTGTGAACCGTCTTGTTGATATTCTGTAAAATACCTCACCGAGATAAATTAGGAAAAGTGAACAGGAAGCGAGATGTCAACCCATCCAATCAAAGTGAACTGACAGCTCACTCACTTACATTTTTGCAGTGATATTTTTACAAAATAGCACTGCCGCATCAGTGCCGCAATTTTGACCCGTGGTTAAAGCGTTCATCGACAAATAAAGAAAAGAGATGGAGCTCAAAAAGACCCATATTTTTTGCCTTTTATAATCAGTAATACGTGTGCTAGTAACGTTACGTCTAGGCAAAAGTAAACAAGGACTTCATGCAAAATTACAACTCACTGCATAGTCTTAATTTTTTGTTGAACGGACGTGAAACATGTTTTTGGTAATCTAAACGACGAATAGATTTTTCCAGAAAAACGCCATTTTCTTTCCTTACGTTCCGTAAGTCCCTTTCGGAACAAAATCGCCCCAACCATCAGAATCCGTAAGTCCCTTTAGGGACAAGCCGACGCTTGCGCGATTTAACCGTTATTTGTATGAGTCTTGAGTTTATTTCTGGCCCAATAGGGACTTATGGGTTGTAACGGTTGGTAACGATTTACGTTAATAAACTTCATTATTATCATCATATCATTATCATATCAGCCGAAAAACGTCCACTACTGGACATAGGCCTCCCTCAAAGGGGGTGCCATAATCGCCACGCTTGGCGGCTGCCAACTGCAATCCACCTGGGTTGGCGATCGCAGTGTTAATAAACTTACCGATTCACAATGATCTGTATCCGAAATAAACACGGCACATCGTTCACACTTGAGCAGCTCCCTCGCCTCAGTCATGATCTTCGTCACCAAGCACTCCAAATTGCTCTGCTCCTCGAAGATACTCCTTGCCAGTGCCAATAGGATCTGGTTCCTCTTGTACTCCAGGACTGAGGACTCAAAGAGTTGCGCGTTCTGGATGCCGATACCACAGAAGGTGAGGTAACGGCGGAAGACTTCCACGTCTCGGGGGGAGAATTCTTTGGAGCCTGAAATGCGGAAAAGCAATCAATCAATAAGTTTATATAAAATTCCTTCGTTAGATACTGAGAGAAAGCAATTTTCGGGATTTCTCTGGTGGATAGAATTCGCAACGCAGTCATTCGCTAGAGAACTAAAGTCACTGAAGTGTCTGTAGACGGACAAACTATCGATGGATCAGACATGTGTTAGAGTGGAGACCGCGTATGGGCAAACGTAGTGTGAGACGTCCTGCGGCACAATGAAACGATGATTTAAGGAAGGTGGCAGCGGATGGATGCGGACTGCTCAAGATCGGGATGGTTGACCCTCTTTGGGGAGGCTTTCGTTCAGCAGTGGACGGAAATTAGCGAAATGATGATGATGATGAAGTACTGAGTGATTGACAGACAACGCAAAGCCAAAACGAATGGTGCTTGTTCCTTGGGGAATGAAGGGAAGCACTAATAGAAGTTTTTTGAAATTCCTACGGGAACGGGAAAAAACGGGATATCCGTATTCGAAGTCGCGGGCATATTCCGCTTTTGTAGTATAGACGAGCCTGCTACTGATAAAATAATAAAATTAAGTAACGGTGCCGTCGTCGTAAGAGAAAAGGACGTATCGACGCTAAACAAAGTAACCAACTTCCGACCTTATTTTCTTAACGTCGGAAATTGGTTACTTAGTTTTGTGTAGATACGTCCTTTTTAGGGTTCCAATGGAACCCTGGAATATTACTAAGCCTGCGCTGTCCATCCGTCCGTCCGTCCGTCTGTATGTCAGCGAGCTGTATCTCAAGAACCGTAATAGGTAGATACTTGAAAAATTTCACAGTTTGTGTATTTTCTATTGTCGCTTTAACAACAAATAAAAAAAATGTTTATGGCACAGAACCCTTCCTGTGCGAGTCCGACTCGCACTTGGCCGGTTTTAGGGTCCCATACCTCAAAAGGAAAACAACGGAACCCTTATAGGATCACTTTTTAGTCCGTCCGTCTGTCTGTCAAAACCGTTTATTTCGGGAACGCGTGGAGTTATCGAGTTGCAATTAAAACCATATACTCAGGTCTATGACCCTTTGTAAACGAAACGTATTCTTCGACTTTGTCAAGGGAATCAAAATGTATAGGGTATTTCCCGTTGACCTAGAACTATTAAATTTGACAAGTAATATCGTCTAATACTACAAGTATAGGGAAAAGTCTGAAAACTATATATTTATAATTAAATTTAAAAAAAATATAGTCTTTATTTAAAGTAATTTGTAGCTACCAATTTGTATGGAACCCTCGGTGAGCGAGTCCAACTCGCTCTTGACTGGTTTTTTATTCACATGATGGCAAAACGCTTGCCGAGATCGGTCTGTAGATGAGCAACCCTCTACAAGATTCCTCCGTGCCTCGGAAAGCACGGAACAACGATGGTTCAGGCTGTTTCAAGATCTTTGGCAGTCATTTAAGAAAGTCAGAAAATCTGTCACCTTGTCAAAGAGTAGGTACTGTATCAACCAGTTACTTGGTTGTGAAGGTCAGATAGGCAGTTGGACCACGTGAAATACTGGTATTCAGCTGTATTCGGTCAGACTGGAAGCCGGTCACAAAATAATTGAAAAAAAAAACAGCCAAGTACGAGTCGGACTCTCACATAAAGTTTTCCGTACCATAAACTGACAAAAAAACGGGATTCTTGAATGGGAGCCCTCTTTAATTTTTAACTTATATTCATCATCATCATCTGCCTAGCCTTTTCCCAACTATATTGGGGTCGGCTTCCAGTCAAGCCTGATTTAGCTGAATACCAGTATTTTACGAAGAGCGGCTGCCAACCAGACCTCCACAACCCATTAACTGGGTAACACGGTACTTCATGGCAAGACTGGAGTCAGATTAACTGGCTTCTGACTATCCGTAACGACTGCCAAAGATCTACAAATGACAGCCGGGACCAACGGCTTAACGTGCTTTCCGAGGCACGGAGGAAACTCGGTATGTTAAGATGGTTTGTCACCCATCCACGGACCAACCTTGGCAAGCGTTGCTTAACCTTGAAGATCGATCCGTGAGGCTGTTATTATCTAGCCACGAGCTCCTCCCCTCCTCCTCTTTAATTTTTAACTTATATTAACTTGTATTAAATGTACGTATACCGGCAATAGAAATACAAAATCTGTGAAAATTTTCACTGTCTACCTATCACGGTTCATGAGATACAGCACACTGACAGCCAAACCGACGGACATACGTACAGACGGACAACGGCAGATTAATAATAGGGTTCCGTCGGTTACCCTTCGGGTACGGAACTCTTGAAAAAGCTAGGCAGATTCATCGTAGTCTACTGAGACGTTTTGAAAAAATCTATAGATAAAAAATAAGTGTTTCATTTTAGTGCGGCTTTAATGTGGTTAAACGGTCAAGATTTGATATTGATGCGATGAGAGGTCAATTTCATGGGATCGTTGTTTAAGTTGATACGGTTGAATGAACCTTATTACAATTTTAATAAAACGATTAATTTCCAATTTTTTTATATCAATACTGTTTCTTTACTGTTTCTGTGTCTTTTAATTTATCAAGTTTGCAATAAAAGTACAGGGTGTAATTTTTTAAGTTTTTAGTCGGTTCGATTCCAGGAAGTGGCATGCGAATTTTCGAAAAACTTTGAATGCAGTTTTCTGTCTTTTCAAATATAGAGGAGTGTTTTCTTTGAGTAAAGTTTTCTATCTACAGTATAAAAAGTACTTTCCCTTCCAGTGACATTATAAAATTCCACCCTGTATAATAACCGTTCTTAAAAAGTAACTATACTGCAGAGGAGCGGAGTTGTAATAATAACAACCACATGGTTTATCTTCCAGGTTAAGAAGATTCCTCCGTGCCTCGGAAAGCACGTTAAGCCGGTGGTCTCGGCAGTCATTTTTTACAAATATCTTTGGCATACGTTACGGATAGTTTGATTGGAAGCCGATTACAATATGGTAGGGGAAAGGCTACACCATAGGTATTACGGACAGTCCTCTATGCTGAGCATGCATGGAGCAGGAGGAAACTGTATCGCATGTACTCCTCGAGTGCACAGGCGTTACCGAAATACGGAGCCAAACGATAGGACCACAGAACTCGGTCACAGATATCTTGAACACACCGGGTAAACTGATCTGCTTCTGGAGAGAAGTTGGCTGGTTGGGTTAATGGCCGCCATGGCTCACGCACAATGGTCCAACATCAGGACTAAGTGCGGAATCCTGATAGATAGATAGATAGATAGATAGATAGATAGATAGATAGGCTACAGCGCTTGATTGAAAAGTAACCATAAGTACCACATAGTTTATTTTTACTATTGATAGGTACAGGCACGTTCGACCACTATTACACCCGATGGTAACCGATGAAGAACTAACCTATTCACTTTTGTTTTAAAGACGCACACAAAGACCAGACGTAGTCCATCTGAACTAAGAATGCTCTCATTAATCTAAAGCACCAACTTTTAAACTGGCAAATGAAATACAACAAAATAAAAATCCAATAAAATAAAACTTCCTTCCTTTATAAATGTAGCACGAAGCGAGTCCATCATAAATTTAGTTATAACAGTTAGGAACCAACAAAGGCTTTGCGAGTTGCGCACGTCGGAAACTTGGCGAAAAGTCGATGCCGCGGAATCTGCACCAAATTCAATTATGATTAACTGGTGGAATATAGATCAAGGTATAGACGAGAACTGGCTTGAAAGAATTTCATTTAGAGTTTATGTTTTGTTATGTATTAATGTAGGGGGAAATCAGAGTCAGTACCTATTGGAGAGTTTGTTAAGGCACTAGTCTCACCGCTGGCGAAGTTGAGACTAGCTATCGACAATTTGCTCGCTGAGGAATAGGACAAAAGATAAAGATCTCGTGTGAGTAAAAGATAAACGTACAATCATAGTCGATAGCTGGCTGTTCACACTGCCGGCGAGCGGCTCTTACCTCAAATTGATCGCAGCGACAAGATTATACTCGCTCAGTCACACTCGCTCGGCGATGCTCGCTTGGTGGTCGGAACTCACCAAAAAGCGGTAATTTCTACCAATAGTGCAGGCCGGAGCGAGTATTGCGAGTAAAAGCCCGTTGCATAAAAGCACTCGCTGAAAGCCGAGCGTCAAAACTATCGAAACGTTTAACGCTTTGGCTGGAAACAGACGCTCCTATTTTTCTGGCGGTAGGTGGATCAGGACTGTCAGACGTACAAGAATTTAAGTGCGTTCACGTGTTCTAGCATTGTGTGATTCTAAGAGATTGAGAGGAAATCTGACCTCTGCCTTTCTGAGTTCAGATGTGGATGATTCACACAATTTATGTCTAACTTTTAAAAATATCAAATCACTCAAAATTCTCTATTATGCGTTTGAGCGGCGCAGTCATCTCGAATACTGCTCGCCAGTGTGGAATGTGGAATCCCATTTATAACACTTACGTTAATCGCATCGAAAGTATTCAAAAGAGGTTCTTGAGGTATATTCAGTTTAGATCTAAAACCTATTTACCTAGCTATTACAGTTGCTGCAGGAAGTTTCAAATTCTTCCACTAATTGAGCGGAGAAAAATTTACCCTTTTTTTATGAATGAGAAATCATCAAATTAATCTCCTTCCGCTTTGAGCAGAGCGAAAAGGAGTGACAAACTTACTGACTAAAACCCATGTATGGTCCTCCTAATGCCCTTAGCGTTCCAGGCCCGCGGTAACTCTTTCGAAAAAAATTCGCATCCTTGGCAGACTTAACTACCCTAGAAGAAACACGGACACAAATAATCAGTACAAATTGTATGCAATTCGTTCTGCTCATGATTATGAGATCCATAAGGATGGGAAATTATCAAATGACTCCTCCCGCTCTGTGCGGAGCAGAAGAGAGTTTCAGACTCTTACTGACTAAAACCCAACCGTGTTCCTCCCCTTGGCGTTCCGTTGCCGCGGTGACTACAACCCTGGCAGGCACTGATGGCCCTAGCGAACCTTGACTACTATGCTGACATCTCTTTGAAAACTACATACGTAGGTTTACTTTATTTTTATTGCATTCTCTCCTGTAAATAATCACGCTATCGTTCTCTTTTCTGTTATATTATTCCTCCCACAAACCAACAGCTTTTTCTTTGTCCTTCTACATCAATCTAAATTTGTTTAGTCCCATCTCTTTTTCTATGTCTATGCTATAGAGATGGTTTTTTTTTGTACGTATAAACAATAGGGGAATAATTTATAGGAAATATATAAGAGATGGGGAGAGAAAGAAATGGGACCAAACCAAAAACTTAACGCCAGTTTTATTTATTTAAAACTACAATTTTTTTAATTTTTGTTACGTACAAAGACAAACAAATTTTTACCTCATCTATATGAATTAATTGAAGGCCGTGGGAAATGACTTTTGCTACAACAGTTAAATTCACGTGTTGCGAACTACGGCACGTTTTGTCAAAAATAAATTAAAATATCTATTGTATTCAGATTTAAACCTAAATATGCATCATGCTAATGACTACAACTGACTAATTTGTAACCAATTATTCATGCTAAGGTTATTTATAATTTCACCGAACGCGATGATGTGTTTGACTACTGTAATTTGTATAATAGTCAGGTTTTTTTTAATTTTATGATCTAATTATAACAATTCTTTCACTGTTATAGATAGAAAACAAAGGTACATGATGACGAAGTTGCGACCAGAAGCTAGTCTACCCTACTGATATTTTTATACTCGTAAATGTTGAAGTTGGTACGTTTGAATATTTGCGAATTGAAATATCTAAATATTAATAAATTAGGCGTCAACGGCTAAGTGTAGGCACCAGTAGACCAAAACCTGGATTAGTTGGTGTCTTAGTTTTGAAATTACGTCTACGTCTGTGTTTCCGACGCTTAAGACTCTCATTTCATTAGTCAGAGTGAACAGGCTCTTTCTGGGTAAGCTCGCTCGATCGTAGACTAGAGTCTAGAGCAAACCTATCCCAAAAAAAAAATAAGATTCCACTGTATAGTTCCCCTGATTAATTACGGCTATGGTATCCAATCTCAAATGCGCGGGAAATATTATAATCCAAAAGTGTGTGCGTCAACGCAGATGTGCTCTCTCTTCCATCACTCTCATTTCCGGTAAGGATCAGCAATCTAACACAACCGGAGAAAGATCTAACGTAGGCCCAACGGCTTAACGTCCTTCCCGAGCCGCGGGGCTGTCACACCACTAACTTTCAGGCCACGGACACGAACTCAGCGGGCAAGAAGCGGCTTTACATTATACATCTATGCATTTGACGCGACCAGCGCAGCAGCGGCGCATTCAAATGTTGCCCGCTGAGTACGTGTCCGCGGCCTCAAACTCCGGACTGTCACAAAGAAATTCGTAATGGAAAAACCAATGACATTTTATGCTCGACCTGGGAGTCAAACCCGGGACCCTTCGCGTAACTGATGTTAAAATATACTCCATCCACAAAACAGCCCATATGCGTTCTGTTGAGTTCCTCGATTAATGCATTCAGATACTAGTTAAAAATATTTAGGGAGTTTAAGCTCCTGCCTCATGCCTCACTCCAATCTGTACGGCAGAGAACAGCCATTCCCCCATCTTACAGCGTTAGTTTGGTTGCCGTTCCAGTGCCGAAAACTGTTCATTAGCTCATTGGATATACCTGTTTCAACGGAGTGCGGAGAAATAGAGAAATAAAGTGAGCGGTTAAAATATTAAACATACCATCAGTCTTGTTGATAATCTGCGCTACTCCGACCACGTCACCCTCATAGTTGCAGATGGGCATGCAGAGGATCAGCTCAGTCTTGTATCCGGTGCGAGCGTCAATCTCGCTGTTGAACCTGAAATAGGTCAAATAGGTTGTTGGCAGTGGACTAGAAGGGCTCTAGTTATGTGGTTGTATGTGTTGTTGTTATGTGTGAGTATCATCATACATGTCGATACATAATGACTAGTAACGCCCTCTATACTATAGAGTGTGTAGGTTTTATTAAAGATGTTTAGCCTGGCGCAAACTACTAACGTTTTTTAATAGCATAGGTTATGGGCCCAGTACGGACTTATGTAGTGTTTTCTTGACAACTGAATACACATCATAACACATTTGGAAAATTAAAGTTGTAGATTAGTGTTAGTCAATCCGTACATTAATTTATTACTTCATTACTAATATGTGTGAAAGTTTGGATAGATGTTTGTTACTGTATCATGTCAGAGCAGCTGAACGGATCATGATGAAAGGCACATACACTAAATATAGGTTTTTACTTTGTTTGGTACTTTTTATCCCAGGAGTTTGTTTCTTTGTGATAATTTTTAACATTCACGCGGACGGAGTCATGTGTGGCAGCTAGTATTATAAATACGAAAGTAACTTAGTCTATCTGTCAGATTGTTGTCTTTTCACGTCTTAATAGCCAAACGGATTTGTATGAAATAGGAAAATTACATAGGTAGTATGCTCCCTTAAAATAATTGTCGTCTTTCACACGGGCGATTTCTTTTTTAAATCAGTGATTTTGTGATAGTAGTACCCACATCTAGTCCTCAGTCTTATTTTCTTTTTGTTTTCGGTTCCTTTAGTTTTGAAGAGTAAGCCTCTTAGGGTGCCTGTCCATTACAGCGGAGCGAGGCAGTGGAGCGGAGAAACGTAGAAACATTAACCAATCATGTCATTTAAAATGTCAGTGACTTACGTGGTAAAGAGATTTTATGCAATTCCATAAACTCGTTTCTTCGCCCCGCTGTAATAGAAGGCACCCTAATAGCAGCATAGCTAAGGCTGCGTAGCAACTAGATTTGTACAAGGATGCGTAGCGAGGGAGTGTTTGTTGAGAAAGGATAGACTTGCTTACGCTAAGCGAGGCTAGGATTAACATAGCTTCGCTCAGCGCAAGCAATTCATCAAATACAAATACAAAACCCTTTATTTCAAATAGACCAGTCACAGGCAATTTTAAATAGTCAAGATCTGTCAGTCAAGTAGATGATGCTAATTCTGCCGCGCTAGCGACAAGAGCAGCAAGTTGATCTGCAGCAAAACACACTCTCCGACCCTATCTCCAGCGCAGCAGTTGTACGTTCCAAAGAGTCGATCTTATGGAGAAGAACGTGCAAGAAACTCCATGTGGACACTCTTTTAAATCATGGTTACAATCGTTATGAAATAATTAATTACTGAAATTATACAATGCAAAAGAGATTGACTCTTTGTTCGCTATACTTAGGCACAAGTGTAGTTAAGTAGAGCCGTCGTGCCGGAGGCTTTAAAATCGCATAGCCTTTAGGGAATACATACCTGGGGTCAGAGTAAGCGTTCTTAATGTTGATGGGATGTTTGGTCTGCGCTGCCAGTCCTGCAACTCCGACGCCGAAAGGAATCTTGATTTCTTGCGAGCGTGCAGTTCGGAGGGCGTCGTTTAGTTCTGGAAATATGATAATCATGGTTTATTTTTAAGGATTTGCAAAGGATGGTTTTATGAAGGGGGAGTGAATGGTAGCGTGACGGTTTTTAGGGCAGTCAAAAATTTCCTGTATGAATAAGAGGGAGTAATTTAGCGTTTTGGATCGAACTGAGATGAGAAAATAGCCGGATTTACTTCACCAACATCATATCAGCCGAAAAATGTCCGCTGCTGGACATAGACCTCCCCCAAGCGTCACTACAACGACCGGTCCTTCGCGTCTCGCATCTATTGGCTACCCACGATCTTCATCAGGTCATCAGTCCACCTTGTGGGGAGGCTTTCCAACGTTGCGTCTTCCGGTACGCGGTCGCCAATCCAGAACTTTTCAGCCCCATCGACTATCTGTTCTGCGAGCAATGTGCCCTGGCCACTGCCACTTTAGTTTGGCAATCCTTCGGGCTATGACGGTAACCTTGGTTCTCTTGCGGATATCATCATTCCTGATTCGATTACGCAAAGAAACTCCAAGCATTGCCTTCTCCTTCTTTGAGTGATTTAAAGCTTTTTGATGAGGCCCATTGTGAGTGACCACGTTTCAGTTCCTTAAGTCATTACTGGTAACACGCACTGATCATAGACTGTCTTGAGACACTGCGGTATGTGGGATAAGGAGATTCCACGCAATAACATAACATTCATTGAACCTACCTCCTTTTCGGTATTCGGCAGACATTATAGATTCTGGTGCAGATAGTTTCCCGTAGAATCCCTAAAGATAACAGCCTCTCAGACTGCATTTTTCTACCTACCTATTCGTGGAACAGGCGGTAAATTTCACGGGATACGCACGTATCTCGTTTTAGTCGTCCCCGTAGAAATTTAATATAGAGTTTTAACCGTTTAATATTAGTTGGTTTAGAGATTGGTGATTAAGAAAATTTAAATTGTACACTACAAAACAGTGTCACCATTTCAAAGGGTACTAACAAAATTAGAACTACACATTTCTGACCCAAAATAGTTTCCAGCAAAAACTGAAAGGTCGTCAACACCATTAGTTTCAGGTTTCAGCAGTTTGACAGACAATTAGCCTGATTAGTCCCCAGTCAGTACTTACTTACGTTAGAGTATTTATTTATATATAAGGTATATGAACCGTATGGTGTCGGCCGGTGCCGTATGGAGCCGTAAGAGAATAATACCATCCCATCACTTCCCGTGGGTGTCGTAAGAGGCGACTAAGGGACTCACCAAAGAATGGGCAGCAGCGTTCTCTGTAAAACGCAACACCATACACTGCGATCACCAACCTAATCTAATCTAATCTTTTGTATAAATTCTGGATCATCATCATCATGTATCAGCCAAAAGACGTCCACTGCTGGACATAGGCCTCCCCCAAGTGTCTCCACAACGACCGGTCCTGTAAGTCATGCATCCATCGGCTACCCGCGACCCTCAACAGATCATCGTTCCACCTTGTGGGAGGCCGCGCCAACTCTGCATATTCTGTCTGGTATTAGTTCGATAATATGCAACAATTTTTGTGAAATGTGCAAAAGTTTCATAGTAAATCTATAGCATCACACAAATCATTCTATAATCTCCGATTTCTCCTTTTAGAGTTATTCCTTAGGATATGGCCGTCGAAATATGAAATCAATCATAGAGGGCCAATCAATCTTTGACGCAATCAAATTTTGATCGGGAAACACCCCCGAAGCTGAACGAAATTCCTTTTCACGCGTTTGGGGTGTTCTATTTTTAGCCAACACGTACCTACATTTTTATATCTGTACTTCTACAAGCTACATCAGTAAATACCTACTTGTGTTTTGTCTTTGTTTATTTCTGGACTTTCTTTTATGATGCGTCAAATATGATAACGCCTGTTCCGCGAACGGGTAGGCAGAGGAATGCAGTCTGAGGGACTGTTGTCTTTAAGGAATCTACGGGAAACTATCTGATCCAGAATCTATAATGTCTGCATAAAAAACCGATTTAGACTCGCACACGAAGGTTTGTACCATAAACCTTATTTTTAGAGTTCCGTACCCAAAGCGGAACCTTATTACTAAGCCTCCGCTGTCCGTCCGTCCGTCTGTCTGTCAGCGACACTTGAAATTTTCACAGATTGTGTATTTATATTGCCGTTATAACAACAAATAATTACGGTTCTTGAGAAACAGCCCTCTGACAGACAGATAGACGGACAGACGGACGGACGGACGGATGGATGGACGGACGGACGAACAGCGGAGGCTTAGGAATAGGGTTCCGCTTTGGGTACGGAACCCTAAACGGTAGTTTGTAAGTAAAACCATCCGATGAAGGCCACATAGTATTGCAGTACCTACAATTTGATGATCTTAATCAAAACCATCTTTAGACTATAAGTACCAACTGTCTTTAGCCATTTATATTGCGCATCAAAGCAGCGGCACTCTAAATCACAAAAACTGAACTCTTTCTTTTTTATTTATTTTTTTATTATTAATTGGCACGCGCTTGACCACCATGTGGCGACCACACAGCTTACGACTTTTTGCTGCGGAATTTATTCGAGAGATTTACCGCAGCCTTGGAAATCAATACAAAAGAACTTCCTGTTCTCTTTCATAAGTCACCCAAGACCAAACAAAAAGTAATAAATAACGTATTAATTAAGAATTCACAACATCACAGCCTGCAAATTACGATACAGCTTAATTACAACTGAACAATGACCTGACATTTTATTATCAAAGTTGATTGTCCATTCAAAACTTTATTGCGTTTCAATGACGGACAATGGCGCATCAAAATGGCGTTAAAACTGCCCTCATATGGCGACCACACAGCTTACGACTTTTTGCTGCGGAATTTATTCGAGAGATTTACCGCAGCCTTGGAAAGCAAAGGGAGGGTAAGAGTCTGAAGGTGCCAGGTTCAATGCCTTGGTAAGACAGTATTAGGCTTCCGATAATGATTTGTGGCAGATTTACGATAATTTAGGAATTCATCTTAAGCTTTGTACCTATTTCCTTCTAAAAATTTAATTGGATCAGCTAAGAGAGTTTAACGATTTTTGGTTGGGACAATATAAGATGCTATGCATCTCCGGAAAACCAGAATCAACAATTTTGACCACCAGAATAGAGCCGAACGATTCTATGAAGCTCGACGAAATTAATCGGAGAAGATCAGTGGAAAAGTATTAATTGCAATAGCAATTTTCTCCAAAACATTTTTTTTTTTGTTAATATAATAACCTAAGATAAAACGTCTAAAACGAAGTCAAAATGTGAAGCAAACCTTCTCACTCATTTTGCCATTTCAATTGGCCTGTCATTTAGATCTATAGGTATGTGATGTAATGATTGCTCCACATGTATCGCCTATAAGCTTACACTCGCAATTTTCATGAATACTCTTTGTAACGTAATTTTCACTTTGGGGAACGAAGGAAAAACGTGAAATGCCTCAGATGCCTCGCATTCCCGAAAATTGGCGACGAAGCCCGAAGGGTTATTACCTTGACGTAACCTAATTTTGAGCCTTTGGCTTTTAAATGTGAATTTTCTGGGAGGTAGAGGTATTTAGTTCAAAAAGTTTATTAATAAAATAAAAATAAAAGAAATCCAGTTGCCCCTATTATGTCAAAACCATTATTTGCGGCACATTGCTCGCAAAGCAGATGGTTAATGAGGCCGATATGGTTTGGTGTTTATACCGGAAGACGCAGCGTTGGAAGGTCTCTCACAAGGTGGACCGACACTTAGTGGAGGCTGACCTCCAGCAGTGGACGTCTTTCAGCTGATATGATGATGATAATTTTTTGCGGTCATTGCGGGCTGATGTTTTACAGCCAGTCCAAACCTTTAATGGCTATGTTTGCCATCAGCTGCATTATCTGTAGTACCTAAGTACCATGGGCTTCAACAAGACTATTCTGAGAGAGGAGCATCTTCAAAACCTCAACTCGAATAGGATAGATCAATAACTTGGCCATATATTTAGCCCTGATCTCAGAGATGATGACGACATTGAGCCACGGAGGGCCTTGTCGGTTAGAGCGAACATGCTCTAACCGACAAAGGCCCAAGCGCACAGGTTTGCTCGTTATTAAGTAAAGGTCAAAATTACTCTTTTCAGAGCGTACTGCACTACATTTTACACGAGCAACCTGTGGCGCAGATATACTAAAAAATCGTACAATGCCCTCCGCGTGCAATACAACAACGCGTTCAGGGTGCTGTTGAGGCTGCCCCGCTACTGCAGCGCATCGGGGATGTTCGCGGACGCGCGTGTGTATTGTTTCTTTGCAATCATGCATAAGCGCTGTGCGTCCCTGGTGCGTGGAGTGTGGGGCAGCAATAAAAGTATCCGGTCTCTGATTTCCAGCAGGCTGGACTATCCGTACGTGAATAGCTGTTGCGTCATTTCCCATGGAATGGTGCAGCCGCGGTGAAGTGGCGGGCAGTGCTGCCGCTGTGTATCATTTGTTGTGTAGTACATGTTTGTTGTTATTGTGTGTGCTGTGTTATTTGTTGTGAATAGAATAATCTTAATTACTAACATCAAGTATAAGTTTATCACTAATAAATGAGTCATAGTTACTTGATAAATTAATGAATTGAAATTAAATTGATTGATTGATAGGTTTCCTATTGCTTATTCCCACAGAGGTAGAACTAAAGAAGACGGGTTCGAAGTACATACCTCGTCTCGGATTTGCTAGGTTCACTTTAACTACATTCCGACTGTATGTGTCATTACGGTCATAACATAACTTATCTAAGTCACTTAAAGGAGGTCGAAAACTTCTGTATGTAGATAATTTCAACGGCACCAAAAGGATCAAAGGGTTTAATCAAAACCCACAAACCCAATTTGGAATTTTATGACAGGGCCATCAAAAACCTTTCTGATTTTCCCTTTAGGTGTGAAAACCGTTATTAACATTTATTTTCGACAATTCCGCAGACTATACGCTTAGGGGTGCGACGGAATCGATAGCGTGTAATTTTCCTGCGAGGGGTAGGAATTCATGAATCATAACAATTTGGGAGCGCCATCCCCTGCGGAATTATCTGTTTTTTGGACAAGAATTTTCCAGGTTATGTAATCACCTGAAGTAAGTATTAATTTATGGACTAAAAATTGCGGTTGATACCGTGTTTCAATCCTAAACAGCAAAAAATATATTTATCAACCGAATCGTTGCTGCAGATCTAGCGCATTTTTTTAAACGTAGTCTCTCACTTGAATTTTATCCCGTATCGTGGGTGCGTTCACACACATACTCGTAACTTCCATACACAAACAGGCAGACCCGGAACAACTATCTGTGGGCCATATAAATATTTGTTTGGAATTGAACCCGTGACACGTAGCGCAGCAGCCAATCGCTCAATCACTGCTCAAATTGACTATGGCAGACAAATGAGTGATCCTGCAAAGGTTTTGTTCTTGTATACGGACGTTCGGAACCCTTAAAGCAACAGTATACATAAAGAAATATTACCTGTATCTCTGGTAACGTCGAAGAGTTTGGCCTGTAGGTATCTGTGGGGTGGGATTCCTTTGGCCAGGAACAAGCTGCCTCGGTCTGCTGATGTTAGAAGGCACACGTTCACCAGGATCTGAAAACAAGAATAGTAGTATTAATAATCTGGGTGTAAGCCAAAAAGTTACCTTTATACCGATACAAATTTCCACATGATGTTGCTGAATCTTTGAAGCTCAGCTTTTGAAGTCCAGCAATTCTATTTTTTATGAATCCGGTTGTTTATGTTTTACAGTACACGGTTTAATAATAGGTCGCGCTAAGAGAAATTAATTGGTTGGTAGACAATCATGGTATGGACCACAAAACTCACTGGTATTTTGCACAGGTTGAACACAAAGACACAGTAGAAGAAACAGAAAAACGAATCAATTGACAAAATCTGTAATGACATTGTTATTGCGGGTCGATTGTGGCTCTATATCTTTCCAAAAACTAGATCTTGGCCCAAAACCAACCAAATAGTGATATAGAGTGTATGGGTGAGTACGAGATAAACGAATCAACTGACAAAATCTGTAATGACATTGTTGTTGCGGGTCGATTGTGGCTCTATACCTTTCCAAAAACTAGATCTTGGCCCAAAACCAACCAAATAGTGATATAGAGTGTATGGGTGAATGCGATACTACAGAATATTTTAGAAATACAAATCACTGTCAAAATTATGTAGTTGATTTTCCCATTTTCATGAAACTGTCACTTGTTTCGTTGTTCCGTAACAATATCCAAGATAATCTCTAATCACGGTCTAAAATCCAGATAAAAAAGACAACACTGTTCTTTGAACTCCAAGACAAATCGATACAAGTCTCATTTGACTGAATCAGTGAGTAATTTATATGCAATAGGATAACTGAATAGGGAAAGTTTTATTTTTTGTTTTCCAGCTTATTGTCAGCCCCGCTTTGAAACGAGCGCCATTTGCATTTGCATCCGGAGACTTCAGAATGGTTCTTTTCGAGATTATAGTTTTTGTAACGGAACAGTGCGCGTCTCGTAGCTTATTGGAATTAAAGCAACCTGCTGTTTTATTTGTTTTTCTAGCATCGAATATTATTATTTAATATCTATAGGTTGGTCTACTCGTACAAAATGCTCTACTGCCTCCTTCAGCGAATATCTACAGGCGTCACTTCATATTTATGTTAAGTCGTGCTTGAGAACTAGAACTTCGAACTTCCGAGCAACCACCATATTGATCGAATATTTACTGGCTAGAAAGTACAGGAGGAGGTGATGTTCAAAGCCAACAACTGTAGTGCTAACATTAGTTAGGTACTTAGAGAGATCTTCTTAGTAATAGGGTTCAGTTAGTTAACCTTCGGGTACGGAACCCTAAAAAACAATTAGTCGTCTTGCTTTATCTCTCCCAATTAACAAAAGGGGCATTAAAATAATCCTGAAAGATAATACCTACTTAACAAAATGACAAAGGTACGTCTAAATCATCTTGTGCAGGTAATAAGGAGACTTCCTACTAAGGGTCTTGTATTTCATTTTACCTACAAAGGATTGCATTATGTGGAATAAAAATAGCCTAACTTGAGTTATAGCGAGGAATTAAGGGGCTTCTACAGACACTAACTTTTTCCTTAATAACGCCATCTATCGTTGTGAAGAGTAAATTGGGTCGTATGTTTACGTGATTTAATTAAGAGGTGCTCGATAGATGGCGTTGATGGTAATGGTTTTTAGACTACGGTTACGGTACGGACGCCAGATAAACGTGCAATAAAGTACATTGATTTTTACCAAAATATCCCTTTGTACTTGGAGATACTTGAACAATAAATTATGAACCGTTTGTCATGACTAGAAAACGTAAAAGATCACAGTAAAAGTCGATTCAGGACAGTTTTATGTTATTATTTCTGTTTTCGATATTTTGAAAGTCAATAAATGTATGTGGGTCAGTGACCGTTATTGTACGGGTATCTGACATCTACTCTATACTAAAATGACAGGAAGTTTTACAATGTACTAGCTTTTACCTTCGGCTTTGCCCGCTTGCATGCTGGAAATTATCCCACAGGAACAGTATGTTCCCGGGATAAGAAGTAGTCTGTTTTATCCAAAATATGGTATATTATATTTATTTATTTATTGGCCTATCTACAATTGTTACACTTTTTATTCTAATAACACAAGCAATACAGTACAAGCATAGTGCACAATATGATGCGATAGACACATCATGCAAAAAAAAATAAAAAAAAAATATAACTCAAATAAAATTACAATAAGAGATATTTATGTTCAGATGTAGGGTAGGTAGGGTAGGTAGGGTAGGTAGGGTAGGTAGGGTAGGTAGGGTAGGTAGGGTAGGTAGGGTAGGTAGGGTAGGTAGGGTAGGTAGGGTAGGTAGGGTAGGTAGGGTAGGTAGGGTAGGTAGGGTAGGTAGGGTAGGTAGGGTAGGTAGGGTAGGTAGGGTAGGTAGGGTAGGTAGGGTAGGTAGGGTAGGTAGGGTAGGTAGGGTAGGTAGGGTAGGTAGGGTAGGTAGGGTAGGTAGGGTAGGTAGGGTAGGTAGGGTAGGTAGGGTAGGTAGGGTAGGTAGGGTAGGTAGGGTAGGTAGGGTAGGTAGGGTAGGTAGGGTAGGTAGGGTAGGTAGGGTAGGTAGGGTAGGTAGGGTAGGTAGGGTAGGTAGGGTAGGTAGGGTAGGTAGGGTAGGTAGGGTAGGTAGGGTAGGTAGGTATAGTAGCCAGTTGACGGGAGCGAAGCCGCGTGGGTCAGCTAGTACTCGTATAAAATCTTATGTCAAGTTGTTTGTTATCGAACTCCTCCGAAACGGCTTGACAGTTCTTTACCTAAAGGGTAACGGAACTCTATTACTAAGCCTCCGCTGTCCGTCCGTCCGTCTGTCCATCCATCCGTCCGTCCGTCCGTCCGTCCATCCGTCCGTCCGTCTGTCCATCCATCCGTCCGTCCGTCCGTCCGTCCATCCGTCCGTCCGTCCGTCCGTCCGCCCATCCATCCGTCCGTTCGTCCATGCGTCCGTCCGTCCGCCGTCTGTCTGTCTGTCAGAAGGCTGTATCTGAAGAACCGTAATAGGCAGACAGTTGCAATTTTCACAGTTTGTGTATTTCTTTTGCCGCTATAACATCAATTAAAAAAAAATAAGGTTTACGGTACGGAACCCCTCGTGTGCGAGTGCGATTCGCACATGGCCGGTTTTTGTATGGCAAAACAACGTTTGCCGAGTTTAACTATAATGAAAGTATTAAATTCAACTACTTTTATTAATTTCGACATTTAGATAGGACACAATAAACTGAAAGTTGACCTGCTATCATCAAAGTAAAGATTCTTCAAACATTTCAGATTTTAATAATTGTGTGTAAAAGTGTATGTGTACGTAATATTATTATATAGGCAATGAGAATTTGTTCCTACAACACAAACGTTTTGTTACTGAAGTCATTCAAGCCATGTAGCCTTAAAGATGTCATAATAAGTTACTAGATATTTTACCTAACTTCAAAACATGAATAAATCTTTCCTCTCGGAACGCAGAACATCCTCAAAGCTTCCTAACTACATAATCATCCCTCTCTGGACGACTTTACAACAGAAAAAGTTCCAAGTCCAACCGTTTTATTTATAAACTCCTTCAGGACAAGTGCGGGATTAGGATAGCGATGGACGAACAATTTTGCTAAGAGTCGTCCTTGTACGGGGACGGGGGTAAAAAAGTTTTTATTTTCTTTATTTAATTAAATAAAAAAAGCTGTGTCTAAAAATTTGAGTTTTCGTTTGCTCAGCAGTATGAAAATGGGCATAATTAAATGTTTGTCAACACATTTCTGCTAATCTGAGATTATCCAAAAGAAGAGCACAAAGCGGTATAAAAAGTATCCTTTGCCTAAACAAGACAAGGTCTAGCTGTGTTCCAAATTCCTTCTAAATTAGCTCAACTCTTGAAGCGTGACTTTACAACATCCTAAGAAACAAAATAGAACGGAATATTTGTAGGAAGTACAAGAGAACTCTATAAACATGTTAACAGGATTTCGGAAAGCCTAACTTCGCCACGATTTCACGCAAAAAATCATTGATTTGATAATTACATGGTTTAGGTAATCATCAGAAACGAAATAATAAAATGCCTCAATCCTCTGATCTTCTATATCGTATCTTCACTAAGGTGTTAATTAGTCATCTTCTTTTTTAAGAATACACACATCAGAGTATACATCTTGCACTCACAAGATCTAGTTACCAGTAGCTACCTACTTTGGAACTATCCAGCCTGAACTTAGAACACTGCAGGACTAATTGCGTTGTTCAGAACTATGGACTTTGTTAACTTGTAACTGGACTAGTCTACTGTAGGCGCTATACACGTATGCTTTAGTTGATACATTTTCTTCAATATTGATTTGAGACTAAAATAATTAACACACTAAGGTATAGCATCAAATTATTCCTCGACGCCGTTGGTAATATGGCTAAGCAACTGGCGGCATTGCCACATTGTATGACAATGCTTCGCTTAGCCTCTGACCAAAAGTTAGTTTTTTTTCGGTAGTTAATAGCTTAATAGATAAGGCATTGGATATTGAAAAGGCCACTTTAAGAGCATCATAATATAAATCACGCAACAATCTGTCAAATTTAATTTTCACCTTTATCACTAAAGAATTTGGTTTAAGGTTGATTAGAAAAATTTTACAGCGACGGGTAATGTGATTTGCTTTCTAATTTGCTAAAGTGACTTTTTTAGACCCGCTAACTCTATGTTAACATAGAGTTAACAAAGAATTAACATAGAGTCAACATAGAGTTAACATAGAGTCAACATAGAGTTAACATAGAGTCAACATAGAGTTAACATAGAGTTAAAACAAACTCGAGTTTAAAAAAAAGTTCTCGCTGTCATTTTTCATTTAGATTTTATTATTTGTTGTTACAGCGGCAATATAATTACACAGTCTCTGAAAATTTGAACTTTTTTCCTATTACGTTTCTTGAGATACAGTCCGTTGACAGACAAATGGACTGACGGACAGAAGGACGGATGGACAGCGGAGGCTTTGTAATAGGATTCCGTTGGATACCCTTCGGTTTCGGAACCCTACAAAGCAATGCAGTTTCTAAGACAAATTATACAATCGGCCACGAAGCAAATCTGCTAGAATATTTCTAATTTAACAAAGCAATAGAATTTACTCTGTTGACAAGCTTCGTGGATTAAACAGAATGAAAAACTCAACGAAAGTTAGAGAACATTTTCCACGACAGTTCTAATTTATCGACATGTTGTATCATGCCAAAAAACCAACTGTAGCAAGAGACAATTTATTGGCATTGTGTCAGCGTAAAGTTGAATCTAGAACAATGCGTCTTGAGTCTCCGCCCGGATTAAAATTGGATAGGAAACTGTGTGTGTTGGGTAACTTTGTATTCACGAACGTGTATTGAATCTTTAAGAGGACCATTTTTAGGGTTAGCAACGGAACCCTATTACTAAGCCTCCGCTGTCTGTCTGTCCGTCTGTCCATCAGTGAGCTGTATCTCTTGAGATACAGAAAATTTCAACTGTATATAGTTAATGAACCGTAATAGGTGGACCGTTGAAATTTTCAGTGTGTATTTCTAATGCTGCTACGAGAACCATGATTTTTTCGGTTTTTTCGGAACCCTTCGTGTATGAATCCTACTCGCACTTTTCCAGTTTTCAGCACAGGATGAGTACCGGTTGATGTTGAAATCTAATCCAGTTGATACCCTACTCGATATCATCATCTGCCTAGCCTTTTCCCAACTATATTGGGGTCGGCTTCCAGTCAAACCGGATTTAGCTGAATACCAGTATTTTACGAGGAGCGGCTGCCTATCAGACCTCCACAACCCAATAACTGGGTAACACGGTACTTTGTGGCGAGACTGGAGTCAGATTAACTGGCATTTGACTATCCGTAACGACTACCAAAGATCTTCAAATGACAGCCGGGACCAACGGCTTAGCGTACTTTCCGAGGCATGGAGGAAACCCGTTATGTTAAGATGGTCACCCATCCACAGACCAACCTTGGCAAGCATTGCTTAACCTTAAAGATCGACCCGTGCGGCTGTTATTATCTAGCCACGAGCTCCTCTTGATACCCTACTCGATAGATTTGGTTAAAATAAAATTAACGACTTACAATTAAGCGACAAAAATATGGTATTTTGATTTTTTTACACACCCACCCAAGGACAAGGGTTTTTGAGTCAAATCTAATGACACCTTAATTGTCGAAATCCTTCCAGCTGTTTGGAAAATATGAGCAAATAAAGAAATTTACAAAAAAAAACATACACAATACGCGCAAAAAACGTAACCCTTCCTTGGAAGTCGGGTAATTATATCTACAACCGAATTCAGCAAATCCTTCCCCAGACCAACTCAGACATAACCATAATTTGAAAGCATCTAATCGTACCATATGAGTTGTTCGTTTATATCGTGCGATGTTCGTTCATATCGTGCGATGTTCCTTCATATATCGCTTCATATCGTTCTCTGAAGCCATAACTGTTAACGTGTGGCGTCATGTGGAGCCGACATATTGTTCGACCGTTACGTGGTTATGGACTTTTTTGTATGTTTCCTTTATCGTCGATTTGATGGGGTAGGGGTTAAAGCTAGAAATACCTAAGTGAAAGAACGATATTAAAGTTCAGCAAAAATATATTTAATTTCATGCAAAAAGGTACAGACGGACGTATAACCACAACAATCTGTCAAATTTCTTTGATGGATTTTCAACTTTATCGCTAAATCATTAGGTTCAAGGTTGATTGGGAAAATTTGACAGTTTTGGATAGCTTGAAGTGCTGGTGTCTGTACAGTAGACTTAACGCCTTGGACATGCTCTTAAGGGAGGTGAAGAAATAACATGGCAGATGCATTGAAATAAGCGAAAACAATGTAATCGCTAATCTAATCAAAGTTAGAGTGAACAGGCTCCTTCTGGGTAGGCTCGCTCGATCGTAGACTTTGCCATTTCAAATTCTTAATTAGAACGGATGTGTCTCCTACAGTTTGTCAGACTACGAAAGTCTTTAATATTCCCCCATTAATACAGGAATTTCCCAGCATAGGGAATAACCACATAGTTTATTAATAAAATAAATTAAATGTAAAAAAGAATTCATGGAATGTAACACGTCATGTATTTTCCTTTGGCAATAAACTTATTATTATTATAACATTAATAGTATTAATAAAACTACGTACTGCGCTAGGCCAACTCAAGATCGAATATTAGGAGCAAAGAGCACAGAGCTTTAACAACTGATGTACCGTCTCGCTAAAGTTGATTTTGACGTTTACTCTTCTAAACAAGGACATTACGGGTTTTCACTTACTCATGAAAATATTTACAAATGCATTTACAAACAAAATAAATAATTTTGGCATCAAAAAAGTCATCCACATTGCTGCCAATGGGAAAACTGCACACTCTGGTAGCATACCCCGGCCCTCTAGTCACGGGAATACACCATAACTTCGATTAATAAAAGTAGAACCAGGAAAGGTAGATTACAGAAGAGTGTTGCCTACTAAAAAAAGATTTCTAAGAATAGTTTTGACGTCTGACATGGGGAAAATAGTTCTCAGAAAACTCTGCAATGCCCCTTTGAGAATATTTGCTGACTATCCTGTATTATCTCTACAAGACTTTCTAAGAACATTTTCAACATTCAAAGTTGCCAGTAACAATTATGTGAGATGACATGCACTTAAAGTTTTTCTCTCTAGCAACATTGACAGGGGATGGTACCTATCTCAAGAGTACGTGGTTCGCATTTATCGCAGATTCCCTGTACAAGATATTTTTCTTTATTTCTTTTTAGCTTGCGTTATAAGCGGTATGGAGTGAGTTGAATTTAAAATAGGTTAGATATTAGTAAAGGATTGCGCTGTTTCGTTTGATGTGAGATTAATGGTTTGTAAGGATACTTTTGCTGTAGCTATGACTTTAAAAAGTTTACGTTTCAATGTTTTGACATTTTCTGGTTTTAAAAGTATCTACATAAATTATTAGGATAGAAAGAGGACATAGAAAACATGTCATTTCTCGATTTTTCCCTCGGTTTCATTATCTTTTTCACAAATCGTAGATACTATCATCTGCCTAGCCTTTTCTCAACTATATTGGGGTCGGCTTCCAGTCAAATCGGATTCAGCTGCATACCAGTGTTTTACGTGGAGCGGCTGCTTACCAGACCTCCACAACCCATTAACTGGGTAACACGGTACTTCTTGGCAAGACTGGAGTCAGATTTACTGGCTTCTGACAATCCGTAACGACTGCCAAAGATCTACAAATGACAGCCGGGACCAACGACTTAACATGCTTTCCGAGGCACGGAGGAAACTCGGTATATTAAGATGGTCACATCCACAGACCAACCTTAGCAAGCGTAGCTTGACCTTAAAGATCGACCCGTGCGGCTGTTATTATTTAGCCACGAGCTCCTGAAATCTTAGATACTAGTTTAGTAAAATCTTTCATATTGGTACTTATTCTCATCCATAAAACCTATTCCTCCCAAACTATTCAACAATTTTTCTAACCCTAGACACCCATATTTTGTTTAATAAGCCAAACAAAACGTATTGAAAAGCCCCAATACCAAACCAATTTAGCTGAGTTGACTTCCTCTGGGCACAATCTACCCTAAGATTGAGTCTGAGTAATATTATCATAGCGTTTGGGACCAATATACACTAACTTCGGTCCCAAAGGGTTAGTTCTGACAGAGGGTTATTTTTTGTTTTATAGTTTGTTGAAGTTTTTGAAGGAATAATGTTGTGGAGTGTTGAAAGATGTAAGTCAATGGTCAAATTGAAAATATTAAGTCGTTAGCAATTTTTTTTTAGAAGTATTATGGAGTGTCAGGCTCTTACTGACTGAAATTAACTTTACCTATTTAATAGAAATACGTCATCTGCCTAGCCTTTTCCCAACTATATTGGGGTCGGCTTCCAGTCCAGCCGGATTATCTGAATACCAGTATTTTACGAGGAGCGGCTGCCTACCAGACCTCCACAACCCATCAACTGGGTAACACGGTACTGCATGGCAAGACTGGAGTCAGATTTACTGGCTTCTAATCCGTAACGACTGCCAAAGATCCACAAATTGCAGCCAAGACCAACGGCTTAACGTGCTTTCCGAAGCACGGAGGAAACTCGGTATGTTAAGATGGTCACCCATCCACAGACCAACCTTGGCAAGCGTTGCTTAATAACCTTGAAGATCGACCCGTGCGGCTGTTATTATCTAGCCACGAGCTCTTCTTTTAAAAGAAATACGTACTGCATGATAATTATTATAATTATAGTGCTATTTGTACTTTATTCTCTAATCTCTCAATTGTTATTTATATTAACAGGTTAGTAATATAAACTTTGTTTATTTTTTATATGGAATGTTTTTACACCATATTATTGCAGGACATGCTGGGACCATCATTACATATACCATGTATTGTACCATATTCGGACAAATAAACATATATTTGATTTGATTTGAAACCGTGTTCCTAAACATATCCTGGGCCGCGGTGACACTTTTGAACAAATTTCGCAGCCCTGGAACTCTATTTGCTACTACGGTGTTTATCGGAATTTACTTATGAAACTACATAGAACGTAGCCAGGTTTTCAAAATTAAAAACCATTTATTCAAATGCAGATGAAAATCAGAACTGTTTGAACCCAAAAACCGTTTTTACAAAAAAAAATATAACTGACTTCCAAAAAAACACTACTAATTTCGGAAGTCGATATTTTTGGTTTTGTATCTTTCGTTTTTTAACACCTTCTGAAATAAAGGTTATTTTATACGCTGTAATGTCTTTTTGGAAGTTTGGAAGTGAGGAGCTCGTGGCCAAATAACAACAGCCGCACGGGTTGATCTTTAAGGTTAAGCAACGCTTGCCAAGGTTGGTCTGTGGATGGGTGACCATCTTAACATAACGAGTTTCCTCCGTGCCTCGGAAAGCACGTTAAGCTGTTGGTCCCGGCTGTCATTTGTAAATCTTTGGCAGTCGTTACGGGTTGTCAGAAGCCAGTAAATCTGACTTCAGTCTTGCCAAGAAGTACCGTGTTACCCATTAATGGGTTGTGGAGGTCTGGTAGGCAGCCGCTCCACGTAAAACACTGGTATTCAGCTGAATCTGGTTTGACTGGAAGCCGACCTCAATATAGTTGGGAAAAGGCTAGGCAGATGAGTGTCTTTATGGAAGTCGGTTAATTTTTTTTTTTTTTCACTTTTAAGTGGGGATACTTGGACGAAGTATGTATGCAAAAATTGAAATAAGCAAAAATGCTCATGAAATAAAAACTAATGAACCAAACTGAATCAAATTTGTACGAGACCAAACGGCAAGCATTAAAATCTATAGGTACCAAAAGAATCACACAAATCGGAAACTTCGGAGTAATCGGTGTACATACAATACATAAAAAAATACCCGCCGAATTGAAAAACTCCTCCTTTTTTGGAAGTTGAACCATCGCAAAAGACTGTCTCACTGTTTTTGTTTCAGCTGGAAACGAAAAGTGGCGCAACTTGTATAATATAACGTTGATCAGAAATCTATTTTAAAATCTGTTTAATTGAAAAACGTTAATAAATGCAAATAAATGTCAGTTAATTTCTGGATTAAGTAGTTGGTAGCTTTAATAACAAATTCTGATAAGTTTTCAGGCTAAAATAGAGATCGGCATTTAGAAGGAATGCGATACAGAGACTAAAGTCCCCCAAACATCCATTGAAAACGGAGGATCCTCGAACTCGGCGGTTGTTGTGCCGGTAACGACTGCCAAAAATCCACAAATGACAGACAGCCGGGACCAACGGCTTAACGTGCTTTCTGAGGCACGAAGGGGTCTCGGTATTTCTATTTTTTTTTTTTTTGGTATGCGTCATGCTTGGCGCAAATAAACGCTTTTTCTTTCTTTCTTTTCTTTCGGTATGTTGGTCACCCATCCACAGAACGACCTCGGCAAGCGTTGCTTAATCTTGAAGATCGACCCGTGTGGCTGTTATTGCTTAGCAAAGAGCTTTTCATCTTATAAAATTAAATATACAATTCCACTTAACTGTACTATGTTTCCGGCGTTGAAACCATCAAACATAATTGACTGAGACATAAATACGAACAAATATCAGACTCTGAGACATTCTCACCATTTTGTACAATCACCGCAATTTCGTTCTAACACAAGTCATTTCACGGAAATTGTACGACAGCATAACTTGACGTTTCATCTCCATCTGCTGAAGAAAACAGCAGAATGCTTAAATTTATAATTTGCATCGCCTCCCACTCAAGTGTCAACTTTAATCAAGTTTATTTTAAGTTGAAGTTTAAACGACCATTTAAATAATAAAACAAAAATAAAAATAAATATTTCCATTTAAAAACTTTTTGAATACGCTCTAAAACATTTTTAGGTTATAATGGAATTTAGGCTTTGAAGAGCTCGTGGCTAAAGAATAACAGCCGCACGGGTCAGTCCGAGGTTGGTCTATGGATGGGTGACCATCTAAACATACCGAGATTTCTCCATGCCTCGGAGAGCACGTTTAGCCGTTGGCCCGGCTGTCATTTGCAGATCTTTGAAAATCGTTCCGGATATCGTTTCGAATTGTCAGAAGCCAGAATATCTGACACCAGTCTTAACAAGAAGTACCGTGTTACCTAGTTAATGGATTGGTCGTCAGCCGCTCCACGTAACATACCTATTAGTATTCAGCTAAATTCCAGTTGACTGGTTGCCGACCCCAATATAGATGGAAACAGGCTCTATGCGTATGACAGACCATAGAGCATTGATTATTCAAAAATTTGATAATGATCTCGAATTCAAAATCCTTACTAATTATTATAACTGCGAAAGTAACTCTGCCTGTCTGTCTGTCGCGCTTTCACGCCAAAACTACTTAACCGATTTAAATGAAATTTGGTACCCAGATAGTCAACAGCCTGAGAAAGGACATGGGCTACTTTTTATCCCGGGAGTATGTTTCATAGGGACCACGCGAGTAGAAGCTATTTCAAAAATAAGCCATTCTAATAAGTCAATTTAAAAGCCATTCTCTGAGGAGAATTTAAAAAGTCAATTCAAAAGCCATTCGAGAGCGACTACCTACCAGACCTTCACAACCCATCAACTGGGTAACACGGTACTTCATGGCATGACTGGAGTCAGATTTACTGGCTTCTAATCCGTAACGACTGCCAAAGATCCACAAATTGCAGCCAAGACCAACGGCTTAACGTGCTTTCCGAAGCACGGAGGAAACTCGGTATGTTAAGATGGTCACCCACCCACAGACCAACCTTGGCAAGCGTTGCTTAATAACCTTAAAGATCGACCCGTGCGGCTGTTATTATCTAGCCACGAGCTCTTCTTTTAAAAGAAATACGTACTGCATGGCAATTACTATAATTATAGTGCTATTTGTACTTTATTCTCTAATCTCTCAATTGTTATTTATATTAACAGGTTAGTAATATAAACTTTGTTTATTTTTTATATGGAATGTTTTTACACTATATTATTGCAGGACATGCTGGGACCATCATTACCTATACCATGTATTGTACCATATTCGGACAAATAAACATATATTTGATTTGATTTGAAACCGTGTTCCTAAACATATCCTTTCCTGGGCCACGGTGACACTTTCGAACAAATTTCGCAGCCCTGGAACTCTATTAGCTACTACGGTGTTTATCAGAATTTACTTATGAAACTACATAGAACGTAGCCAGGTTTTCAAAATTAAAAACCATTTATTCAAATAAGGATGAAAATCAGAAATGTTTGAACCTAAAAACTGTTTTCACAAAAACAAATAACTGGCTTCCAAAATAACACTACAAAGCAATTTCGAAAGTTGGTATTTTTGGTTTTTTGTCTTTCGTATTTTAAAACCGACTTCCGAAATAAAGGTTATTTTATACGTTGTAGTGACTTTTTGGAAGTCGATTATATGGATATGGATATCGTTTCGAATTGTCAGAAGCCAGAATATCTGACACCAGTCTTAACAAGAAGTACCGTGTTACCTAGTTAATGGATTGGTCGTCAGCCGCTCCACGTAACATACCTATTAGTATTCAGCTAAATTCCAGTTGACTGGTTGCCGACCCCAATATAGATGGAAACAGGCTCTATGCGTATGACAGACCATAGAGCATTGATTATTCAAAAATTTGATAATGATCTCGAATTCAAAATCCTTACTAATTATTATAACTGCGAAAGTAACTCTGCCTGTCTGTCTGTCGCGCTTTCACGCCAAAACTACTTAACCGATTTAAATGAAATTTGGTACCCAGATAGTCAACAGCCTGAGAAAGGACATGGGCTACTTTTTATCCCGGGAGTATGTTTCATAGGGACCACGCGAGTAGAAGCTATTTCAAAAATAAGCCATTCTAATAAGTCAATTTAAAAGCCATTCTCTGAGGAGAATTTAAAAAGTCAATTCAAAAGCCATTCTCTGAGGAGAATTTAAAAAAGTCAATTTAAAACCTTCTTACTTTGATAATAAAACAGACATAACTCTGATGAGTACATTCAGGATGTTGTTTTTGTAATTTAAACTGCGTTTTTATGACGAACAATAAAGCAAAGGGAGCGGTTTATTTGTGAGACTAGTTACATGTAGCGGCTGCACTCAATAAGTTGGTGAATTTCTTTTTGGAAACATTTTTTTTCTTTTATTCAGAACGCTTTCACTTAATATTGTCCGGTACATATTGGACATCCCACCCATACGCACAAAACGTTTTGGGAACACATTCATAATGCGTACAGCTAAGGAGTGGAATTCCTTGCCAGAGTCTGTGTTTCCTGATAGCTACAACCTGGGTGTCTTTAAATCAAGAGTGAATAGGTTATTTCTAGGCAAGCGTGCTCCATCTTCGACCACATCATCGCTTACTTAGTTGTCGAACGCGTGCCTATCAATAGTAAAAAAAAAATGGTATCTCTATTAAGTTCGTAAACGATAAAAGAACGAAGAAAAAATACTTGACTGGATTCAAAATAATGGCTGAATTACCTTCTCGTAGTTTAAGAAAAGCTTCCAATCAAGTCACTATTGTCATGTTATGGAAATGACACTGAAGCAAGCAAGTTGTAAACTGGTCTTCTTCAGTGTCATTCCCATACAAATGTCTCATAAAATAAACTAACCTTTAGAAGGTACTTCTTTCGACGACCACAGAAAGAATGACCGTACCATCAGTGTCTTATTTTCCACCGAAAACTCCCCCACTAACATCTAAATAATTCGTCTATGGCATGTAAGCCAATTCTAAAACTTCCCCAATTACTGAGAAGGCCCTCGCTCCGTAGGATAGTGTAAAAAGAAACTAAAACAACTACTTAATAAAGCTGCTTTTTCATCAGAGATGTGCGAGGATGCGTAGTAAGGAGGTTTGGATCTCGCCTGTTTCCTCCTCATATATTGGATCGATTTAAAAGATATTTCATAAACTGTATATGAAGGTTTTATACCTTGTCCCTATGTTCCTTTCCTTTTTAACCGATTACTTCAAACATAGGCACTAGGTCACGAGCATTAGGAAGAACACGGTTGGGTTTTAGTTAGTAAGAGTCTGACACTCCCTTCTGCTTCACCCAGAGTGGGAGGAGTCATTTGATGATTTCCCATCCTTAAAGAAAAACCCACCCATGTGTGAGTCGGACTCGCATACAAAGGGTTCCGTACCACAAACCTTAATTAACCGACTTCTTCAAAAAGGAGGAGGTTCTATGTATTATTATTATTTTTTTATGTATGTTCATCGATTTCTCCGTCAATTGTGGACCGATTTTTAATTCTTTCTTACAGACTCACTTTACTTACAGACTCCCAGGTTGTAGCTATCAGGAAACACAGACTCCGGCAGAGAATTTCACTCCTTAACTGTACGCACTACACTATGAATGTGCTCCCAAAACGTTTATTAAATTTATTTTTCTTTTGATACCAATGTTTTATTGGTTCTGATCGATATAGACGATGTAGCGGCCTTTATAGATTGACCTACCTGTTCATACCTGCTTGCCGGGTAGCCATGAACAGAAATAAGTGGGCAAGCCTACCAGATATATTCTCCATGCTAAATACTATCAGTTGAAACTAAACTTGTTAGGTTATTCAAAGAGTGACGGTTATGAAAAAAAAAATATTAAAATTAATATAATTAAAAATAGCCATGAACAATAATTTTCGATCGGTAAGCTATCATAGGCGTTTTTAAAAATCAACAAGATAAAAAGAATATGTCTCATTTGGTTATCACGTGGGTGAAGGTCGATATTCCACTGTCTCCTCTGCCAATAGAATCGCTTCATTTACCTAACCTCGTCCAGCACAAGCGATTCTATTGGTTTATATGGCGTTTGTCTCACCGCCGCCCAGGAAACGGGTAGCTATCGAATATTTGCTCGCTGCGGAAAGGAACAATGATATTAGATCTAGTGTTGAGACACATTCATAGTCGAAAACTGGCTGTTCACACTGCCGGCGAACGGCTCTTACTTCTAGTTGATCGCAGCAACAATAGCTATCAAGGATTGTACCTACTCGCTCAGCAATACTCGCTCAGCGATGCTCGCTTGGCACAGCGGTAATTTCTACCTATAGTGCGGGCTGGAGCGAGTATTGCGAGAAGTGCCTACCAAACACATCCCTCGCTATGCAGCCTCGCCCATCTTTAGTGAAAACGCAGCCTAATTCAAAAAGTTCCCCCAACTTGTTTCAGTAATAAAATATTCGCCTGAAATAAAAGAATTCTACAGTTTTGTATATTTAAAACTTGCCCGTTTCAACTAGTTTTATACTTGCTGTATTATTCTCGTTTTAAATGTTAATTTTGAAGGAGGGTCGAAGTTTTCTTCGGGGGAAAGTTAGAGCTTATACCTAAGTAGGTATGAAAATGTAGTAAGAGTGTTTCATGCAAACAATTCCAGTTTTGTAGAAGAGTCTACTGAAGAGAACTAAAGTCACCGACATTGCGTGTAGAATCAGCATGCTGAAGTGGAAGTGGGCCGGCCATGTCTGCAGACGGACAGACGGTCGATGGAGCAGACATGTGTGATATACGCAGTCTCTACTCTAAGACCGCGTATGGGCAAACGTAGTGTGGGACGCCCTGCGGCACGATTGTTCGATGATTAAAAGAAGGTGGCTGGAAGTGGATGGATGCGGACTGCTCAGGACCGGGATAGATGGCGCTCGTTGGGGGAGGCTTACACTGCTTCAGCTGAATACCAGTTTATACGGAGAGTGGCTGCCTATTAGACGTCCACCACCCATTAACTGAATAAAACGGTACTTTTTGGGAAGACTGGTGTCAGATTTAAAGGAGGAAGGGCACCCTAATTCGAATGGTGTGACGGGAGCTAGAGTGAGCGAGTAAAGCAGTCATTGCGTTTTCCTGAGTGCAACTAGTAAAAGTTAAAGTTTTGCAATAAAACTTACAACGTAGTGCTTTTTACTGCACTAGCTCAACTTAAGTACTAAGCTGGTGTTATTTTGCAAGTATCCTAGCATTCTGTATGACGCGAACTAAATCTCCGAAGTTTTACAGCTTACGAAGAACTGAAATTAAATGTAAAATCTTAAGTCCCTCGCCGCCACTACAAGTTCGTGCATAAAAATAACAAACAACGTCATTTTGCATTTTGTAAGGTTTACAGAGAAAAGCGATAAAATTTCCACTGTTGTGAATCTTTGTAGATTATCAAGCGTCGTTGAAAAATATTTAAAAGTAGATAGAAAATTTCATACATTGATCCCTTAAAATAAAAAAAAATATTTGAAAAAGGCTGTACGATAAAACAAGAAAAAGACAACATTTTGATTTCAAGAAATAATCACCAACTGAATAAGGGTAAAGATAGAAAGAAGCTAGGTGACTTCAAAATTGGGAGTCTATAAGTCAAGAACTCAAGGGTGCATAGGATACTTCTAGGCAAAGCGTGCTCCATCTTCAACCACATTATTGCTTACCATCAGGTGAGATAGTGGACAAACACGTGCCAAGTAAAATGGGATGTAAGGGTAGGATGATTTTGATGATGACTGTAATAAGCTAGCGACAAACTGGTCCCACGTACGCAACCTATACAATGCATTATGATATCTGGACTATTGTGTTTTTATGAGAAACTATGCAACAGAGACACACTTCTTATCATATGCAACGCAACATACACAAAAGCGTTGCAAACGTTACGTACGTAGGACTAGTGTGTCTCTCGCTATAATAAATATACAATGACAAATAGAGAGCCTAGCGTTCTCTATTAAATAAAATGTAAAATTCTGCAAGTGTTTGCTATGAGATTATGCACAGGCGTTCATATTTCATCAGATGCAGTAACCGTGGCTCAAGAACTTCTACCAACATAAAGAACAAGAAAAAGGCGAGACTGGCGATAATGTTACATACGAACACATGTGTGACCATTTAACCCATAACAGAAAAGCTATTAAAGTCTCAATTTGTACAAATAAACATTTACTCCATTATTCCGTATGAGCGCTGGAATCAGCGGGGGTGTACCATCGTAAACCGAAAGTTTAAATTAACGCCCGCTGTTACGCGTAGGTTTTGTATTACAGTTCAACTTTTTAGTACGTACTGAAGTTAAAGCAATTGTCGGTGTTGTATGGGCGTGTTATTTAAGGAAATAAAAAGAAGTGGTAACATTAGGCTCGCGACAAAAATGAGCGGTAAAACGCGTCTGTTTTTTTGGGCACGTCATTTTGTTCTAATAGATTAGTGTTATCGTCTAGGTTTTCGCTGTCGGCAACTTACCTATTGAACAATTTACCCTCTTATAAAATCACTAGTTGTCCCGCGCAACTTTGTCTGCGTCACAATTTTCATTACTGCTCCGCTCCTACTGGTCTTAGCGTGATGATATATAGCCTTCATCAATAAATGGGCTAGATAGCCCATTTATTGATGAAGGCACTGAAAATATTTTCCAAATCAGACCAGGGGTTCCTGAGATTAGCGCATTTCAAGTAAACAAACAAAAATACTCTTCAGTTTTATATATTAGTATAGATAGATACTCGTATATTCTTATTTAGCTTGTCACATAACTAAAATCATAACACTAATCAAACTATCGACAATATTTGTAACAGATCTCATAACAGTCGAGCCCATTCCATTGTTTGGTACGCTAAATCTCTGTTTTGCGCGTGTGGGTGTTTGAGCCAAATATAGCTTTTCCGCAAATATAGCTATTTTAGGTTAAAGCTGGATTTAGAAATCGTGAATCTATCTTACCGCGATTTTCTAGGATACAATTTTGGCAAGGGAATATTTAGCATAGCGATATAAGGTCTAGACCGACATACAAGTGATCGTATAGGTAAGGTTTTTGTCTTTGTATTCGGATTTTCGGAACCCTCAAAAGGATATACACCATCGGCTATTTTCAGAACACAAATTGTGCTGAAAATAGCCGATGGTGTATATTATCGATTTGTACTTGTCTTGCGGCGCATGCCTTGTCACCAGTAAGGACCTTATGGCTGCGTCAGCGAATGGTTTTACTTGTACCGTTGTACCGTTGCTGTATTTACATATATTTTTACTGCCCACGAAATGGTAAGAAGAAAAAGCGGTATCTAGTACTCGCAACAGTTTCACTTGTAAAATGAAACGGGTCTTCTTAGAAGGGTTTACCTTGGGTAGTATATAGTTCCTGCAATCGTTGAGTCGACCGACTAATTCAGGAAAAGGTTTATTTAACCCTTCGACTGCGATGTTCATTTTCTTTTCCAGCAATGCAACTTTGCCGTATGGTGTTGGCCAGTGCCGTATGGTGCCGTTAGAGAATAATACCATTCCATCACTTCCCGTGGATGTCGTAAAAGCGACTAATGTACTCACCAGAGAATGTTGATGATGATGTACTATGCCATGTAGCAATGTGGTGACTAAGGTTGCAACGAAAGAGTTCTGCTTGGATCACTGATTCATGTCAAAGTTAGAATCTTAGGTTAGTCATGCTACAGTCTACTGTCTGACCATAGCGTGGGTTGAAGTGAACAACACCTTCTACATTTTTAAACAAAACGACGAAAAAACCTGCATTACTCAGACATGGTGTGGGCTATAGATCAGCGCCTTTACATGTAGTTCAGGATTATAATGAAGAAGTTCTTACCTTATGACAAAGCACATCGATGTCTAGTTCATTGGCGACGTCTTTGATGAGGTCCATGAACAGGTCCGCCTCATCCAGCTGCTTCTGTGCCGAGCCACTTGGTGACCTGGATCTCTGCAACAAAGGAATAGGAGTTGAAGATCATTTTGAAAGAAGTTGTTCATTTATGGAATGGGAGGAAGGGCTTGTAGCTCTGGCTAAAGCTGATTTATAGAACCATGTCTTCCCCAAGAGTCAATAGGAGTTACGCTTGCCTTTTTAATAAAACACACTTTCTGAGAATACTTAAACTTTGCGTACAGCTAAGATGCGGAATTTCCAGTGTAATATCTATGATAGGCGCCAAATAAACTTGCAATAAAGTATATTGACCTATCCCTAATATCCTTTCGTAGATAACCATAAATAATGAACCGTTTTTCATTACTAGAGAACGTAATGGATCAGGATAGAAGTCGATACAGGACAGCTCTATGTCTTTATTTCTGTTTTTCATTTTAAGAAAGTCAATAGTTGTAAATAGGTCTTCTTCTTCTTCCACCTGGCGTTAATCCCGGCTATTGCCAGGGTCCGCCTTCCTACTTAGCTTCCTCCACTTTGCCCGATCTTCAACATCCTTCTCAGTCAGGCCATTGGCTCTCATGTCGGAATTGACGACGTCCAGCCAGCGCTTGCGAGGGCGACCACGGGGCCTAGCCCCAAGAACAGCCATATTCATGCATCTCCGACCAACGTACTCCATAGGGCGGCGCATGATGTGGCCATACCATCGCAGACGACACTCTTGCAGTTTTTCCCCCACGTCACGGACACCAAGACTACCTCGGATGTATGAGTTGCGCATGCGATCGGATCGCGTTACGCCACTCATCCACCTCAGCATCTTCATCTCCGTGACGCGAAGCTCCTGGGTGTGTCTGCTTAGTGCTGGCCAACACTCGCCCCCGTACAGTAGGACAGGCCGAATGATGCATTTATATATCTGCCCCTTGAGCTTCGGAGGCATTTTGCGGTCGCATACAACGCCCGTCACCTCGCGCCACTTCGCCCAAGCCGCGCCAATACGTGCTTGGACATCGTCGTCCACGATGCCAGACTCGTGCAGCACGGATCCAAGGTACCCGAACGTATCGGACTTTCTGATCAGGTCCGAACCTATTCGGATGGTGTTTGTATCCGTGCTGCCACAGGACATGTACTCAGTCTTCGCCACATTTAGTCTCAGACCACCGTTTTCAAGCGTGTCCTTCCAAATGTTGACTTTGCGCTCAAGATGGGCTTTGTTCTGATTAACGAGGGCGATGTCATCGGCATACATCATTAGCCATGGAGGCTGATCTTGGATGTTTGCCGTAACTACATCGAGCACTACGTTAAACAAGAACGGGCTAAGAGCCGAGCCTTGGTGAACGCCAACAGATATTGGGAAGCCATTCGATTCGCCAACAGCGGTCTGGACAGAGGACACGGAATCGCGGTACATGTCTCTGATAATGTCAATATAGGCCTCGGGAACGCCCTTGAAGCGCAGTGCCCACCAGATGGACTGCCGAGGAATACAGTCGAAGGCCTTCTGCAGGTCTAAAAAGGCCATATGCAAAGCTCTCCTTCTCTCTCTGTAAGCCTCAGCCAGATTCCGTAAGGCGAACACTGCGTCCATGGTGCTGTTACCCGCCCGGAAGCCATATTGACACTCAGAGACAGTACACTCGCTACGGAGCCGTGTGTCAATGATGCGCTCGAAGAGCTTCATGGTGTGGCACATGATCTTGATACCGCGGTAGCTACCACAATCCTGTACGCTACCTTTGCCTTTGTAAACAGGGATAATCAGGCTAAATCGCCACTGGTTCGGCATTTCCTTGGTAATCAGGATGCGGTTAAAAAGATCCGTCAGAAGGTCCACACCATGTGGGCCCATCGCCTTCCACACTTCAATTGGCACATTGTCAGGCCCGACCGCTTTCCGGTTCTTCATGTGGCGAAGAGCAATGCGGGTTTCGTCGGGGGAAATAGGGGAAATAAGCCCAAGGTTAGGAGGCGGTTCCGGAGGAAGGTTATGGGGATGCTGTTTGTTAGACAGCTCCGCGAAGTATGTACACCATCTCTCCTTAACAGAGGGGGCATCGTAGAGCAGCTTACCCTGGGCGTCCCTTACACAAAGACATTTGCTAATGTCCCGTGTAGCTTTCTCCCGGCCACGCGCCAGCTTAAAAATAAGCTTTTGCCCCTCCGCAGTTTCCAGCTTGTCGTATAAGGGCGCCAGACTTTTGCTGCGGGCTCTGGCTACAGCTTTTTTGCAAGCGCGCTTAGCCGCTCCATATGCCTCCCTGTCATCCGGAGAGTTGGACCCTTGCCACTGTTTAAATAAAACCTTCTTCTTCCGAGTCGCCTCCTGCACCCCGTCATCCCACCACCACGTCTCCTTTCCTATGGTGCGGCCACCACGAGAAGTGCCAAGGACGCGCTTACCCGCACCGGTGATTGCTGAATGGATCCTACTCCAGATCTCTTGAGCGGACTCATGCGGAGCACTGATCTTAAGATGCTCGACCTCCGCGATGAAGTCCGACTGCCTAGGACCATCAAGCAACCACCACTTAGTGCGGGGTTTGCGTTTCTTGTTCACTCTCTTCTTCGGTACAACCGCAAAGTCCAGGACAAGGAGGCGGTGTTGAGCCGTTAGGCTTTCGCCTGGGATGACTTTGCAGTTGGTAACCTTGCCAATGTGGCACCGTCGCACCAGCAGGTAATCTATTTGGGTTGAGTAGGCACCACTACGGTACGTAATAAGATGCTGGGGCTTCTTCTGAAAGAATGTGTTCGCGATGGCTAGGTCAGACACAGCGCAGGTGCTAAGTATATTGACTCCCTCTGCGTTTAGCTGGCCATAACCAAAACCACCGTGAACACGTCCATACTCTCCAGCAAACTGACCTACGTGACCGTTGAGATCCCCCCCAACCAAAACACCTTCGGAATTCGGGATAGCGCGTAATACGTCCTCGAACTCATCCCAGAAGGCCTCCTTTTCAGACTCACAGCAACCAGTCTGAGGAGCATAGGCGCTGATTAGGTTCGTTACCGACCCTTCGAACAGCACCCTAACTCGCATCAACCGGTCGCTGCATCGGTCTACTTCAAGGAGTCCATCCTGAAGGTCCTTAGACAGCACCACGGCCACTCCGCTCCTACCCGTTGGTGATCCGGTGTACACTAGCCGGTACCCCTGCCCGATGTCACGTGACTTATTTCCCTTCCAGCGCGTCTCCTGAAGGAAGGCGCACTGGACCCGACGCTTCGCAAGTACGTCTGCGAGTTCTTGGCAACGTCCGGTTAGGGAGCCAATGTTCCAGGTGGCAAAGCGGAACTTCTTCTTGGGTACTATCCTCTTTAGCCGTGCCCGTACTTGACACGGTAGCCCTAGCCCACTTATCGCAGGTTTAGGGCGATGTGCCTGCGCGTCGTTATGCGGCGACGCCCTAGACCGAGTAGGTACCCTTACCTAACTTGTTTCTCTCCATACATATATGACTGAAGTTGGTTTTACGTGGGGCGACCAGCCGTCTGACCCCCACAACCCTACAAGAGGGAAACCAGGTTCGCCAGAGCCTCGTCCGTTGGACAGCAGGGTGCACCGCTAGCAGGTGAGGTTGGCTTGGGTCTTTAAGATGGCAACGGACCCCATACACCCCAATAGTTGTAAATAGGTATGTATTATTATTTATCTTTTATGTCATATAGTATGTATTAGTATGTTATTTATGTATTGTATGTTATATTTAATATGTATAGTTTTCAATATAGCTCTTACACACTATGTCTACATCTCTTTTTAATCTACTCTCCTTTCGCAGGTATGCTGGAAGAGATTTCTATAGAAATAAGCATCACCTTTGTACCTATTTTTTAGTTTCTTTCTTCTTATCTTCTTATTAAATGTTTGTACATAAATATTGTTAAATAAATAAATAGACGTATGCGGGTCAATGACCGTTATTGCAAATTTTGTGTGGCGCCTACTATATTTTATCCCATAAAAAAGCCTTGTCAGCGAAGCCGCGGGAAAAACAATAGTTCCCTTTGTCATATTTCTTACAGAGCCAAGCATATTGTAGCCTGGAGCCTTCTACGCTTATTTTTCTTAGCGTTTCTACAAGCATAGCGCATGCGATGTAAGCTTGAGTTATAATAAGGAAGATTTTCTCTGTACAAGAAATATGCAGCCATTTTCCGGTCTCCGCAAAAGACGAGCACATTCTGCTGTAAAATGAGTACCTTGTTCTATCACGAAAATGAGCCGTTTTAAATGCAAATATTATAGACGAGTTTAGTTATAGATTACTTTATCAAAGGGATGCATTGTGGAAAGATAGGGATGAACGAAATGATGAACGTGACACCAGCGGGCCTAGCACGAATATTTTTGACGTAAAGTAACGTTATATTATATTTTCCAAAGCTACAATACTCGTTTTGCATATAATATTTATTTGTAAAAGATATTATTTTCATATTTTTTAATGATATGAATTGTGTAAAAAGTAAGTACCTAAGTGTTAATAAAATTAAATCAAAATATTATTTCTTGCTCTCTCGCGAGATTCTCGCGTGAATGAATTTTAAAGAAAGATAATAACTTTTCCTCGATAGCAAACATGGACGAAAAGTTCATTACACAATTTCTTCAACAACTTCCATCCATTTTTATTCAAATCGTCAGCCAATATTAACCCTCGGTCGTGAAACGTACTCATAGAAATGGACCACAATTTAAAAATACACTTTTTGAATACGATTCACGGTTCTAAATGAACCTTTCGTAAACAGTTTTCCACTGTGTAAACGCTCGAAGGCTCAAAGAGACCAGCTTATACAATAGAGGCGGTCGGTCTAAAAGAAAAACCGGTTCGCACCGCTTTTTTCCAGTTAAATATTCAGAATAGTAAACAAATATGGACTATGAATAGAAATTGGAGAGTCAAGATCTTGTGCTTTCAGAGAGGGTTTATCATTATTTCATTATGTATAGTGGACTATTTTTATTTCAGTAAAACGCAAAGGGTCTTTGATATGTTATATCAAAGACCCTTTGCGTTTTACTGAAATAAACCCACGTATGTAATTAAGAAAAATGGAAATGTAATATGGCGTTGTTTAGTTATGGTTATTCGAATTTATAAAGCATACTATTTAATATTTGAGTTTGTGTTGTTTTGTTTCGTAGAATCTGAATTCGAATTTTACGCATTTTCCTTTTTAAAATGTGTCTGTAGAGGGTTAAAATTAAAAAATGCCGGCCAAGTGCGATTCAAACTCGCACACGAAGGGTTCCGTACTATAAACCTTAATTTTTATTATTTGTTGTTATAACGGCAATAGAAATACATAATCTGTGAAAACAACTGTTTACCTATTACGGCTGTTGAGATACAGCCCACTGGCAGACAGACGGACGGACAGACAGCGGACGCTTAGTAATAGGGTTCTGTTGGTTACCCTTCGGGTACGGAACCCTAAAAAGTATTCCAAATATTATACTGACCCATTAAGCCGTTCAGATTAATGTCACGAAAACAGGGTTGAGTGTCACTACTTACCAGGTTTTTATTTAAAAAATTTGGCAAACTCTTTTTTTAAACTAATAGTTTGACAAGTTGTAATGTTACATTCGAGTTTGGCAAGTTAACAACTAATCTTCGACCAGTTTTCAAACTCAAAGCATTTATTTCAAATAAACAGTTTCCAGGCTTTTTTTACTGTCAAGGTCGGTCAGTAAAAGAACTTGAAGCTATTTGCACGTTTCAAAGTTCATAATAATCTCTATGAAGAAGAACGTGCAAGAAACTTCACGGACGCTCTTTAGAATCATGTGAGGTATTAACCTAGCCCGATTCAGAATCCTCTGGAAGTAGGAACCTAAAATCTTGAAATCATAATCTAGTATTATATAAGGTGTAACTATTCATACACGAAATATTTTAAGACAATCATCTAACGGTTATAACGAAGCCATTTCAACGAAAAAAAAAAAAATTATGTAAGTGTTATTGTTTTTACGAAATTTACATTTTCTTGAGACATCTTGCATAAAACCTTTACTCCCTATTCTATGAATGAGACGCACCGCGCCGACGACACGGCGACGGGCGATGCCCGTCATGCGCGGGCGTAATGGATGTTGAAAAAATAAGGAGCCAGTATTTATTTTGTGGGTCAAGTGATTTTAAATTATTATTTTTTTATAAAATATACTTAGATAAAAAAAATCCTTTGAAATGGCTTCGTTATAACCGTTAGATGATTGTCTTAAAATATTTAGTGTATGAATAGTTACACCTTATATAAAGAAATCGCGAAAAAATGGACTGACCCATACATTTATGTGCGCATAACTCGACAGTGTCCTAAGCAGCTGATATTCTTTTTAGGACTTCGATGTTGGATTCTTAATAAAGGTACTTATTTATTTATATATTAGACACTCCAACGACTTATTCACTAATAACTAATTACATAAAAGAACTTACACATATTCTATTATTATGGTGAAGTTGTCACTTACAGAAGTACAGCTTAATCATAAATCAAAAAATACATTCTAATTGTAAGATCCTGAATGATATAAAAACCAAACTAAACTGAACTGAATTGAACTGAACTGAACTGACCTGAACTGAACTGAACTGAACTAAACTATTTTTTTATTGTTACTGTGAAAGATACTTCGTAATGTTGAGTACAATGGGCCCTTTCAAGTAGGAGCGCTTATTCTGTTCCACATTGGGTATCTATGTTAGCCACTTTATAGAGTTTCATAACTGCAATAATAAAGTAGGCACTACATATTTAGTTTAAAACATGCAGAGGTACACCAACCCTGGTCATAGTCCGTGGCAGGTTGCCAACCCACCGCTGCAGCTAAGTGTACCTGAGTTCACTACCTCTGATACCGGCTGTTCTATTTTAGTGGAGATTAAGGAAATTGGAAAATGCAATGCAGCTGTAAGATTATATTGAAATTTTGGCGTCAGCTTCTGGCTTAGCCCGGTGGGTAAATGTGTTGGTAATGTATTTTATATTAGACTAGCGACCCACCCCGGCTTTGCACGGGTGCAAATCTTATACTAATATATAAAGCTGAAGAGTTTGTTTGTTTGTTTACTTGAACGCGCTAATTCAGGAACTACTGATCCGATTTGAAAAATTATTTCAGTGTTAGATAGCCCATTTATCGAGGAAGGCTATATACATTCAGTCAAAAAAGTATCGGGAATGGATGATTTGTTTATGGTTCCAAATTCAAATTTTTGTTTTTTTGTAGTTGTTAGATTGGCACAACTGTTTTCCATTTTGGCGCGGAGTTTGAGTTGCATCTGTTATTTATATTAAATACAGTGCTGGTTTTAGTAATATCATATATAGTGTGTATTGCGAATTTCATAATGGACAAAAATATCGAACAAAGAGTTTGTCTTAAATTTTGCATCGCCAATGGAATTTCGTGTTCGGAGTCACTGAAAATGTTACAGAAGGCTTACGGTGAATCGACTTTATCAAAAACTCGTGCTTATGAGTGGTTCAAAGCAGCACCATCGCAAAAGTGAGGGAAATAGTGACTGAAAATCCCCATTCAACTCTGAGAGAGATAGCCGCCAAACTTTCTGTATCTCACGAGTATTTTAACTAATCATTTGGGTATGAAACATGTTGCTGCTCGGCTAGTCCCAAAAGATCTGAATTTTCTCCAAAAACTCAATCGCATGAAAGTCGCTGAGGATATGCTAGAACGAGTCAGTTCGTACCCAACATTCATGAAACGCATTGTTACTGGTCACGAGACGTGGGTTTACGAGTTTGACATGCAAACTAGTCAACAAGCTTCGGAGTGGCGCCTTCCAACTGAACCGAAACCGAAAAAACCACGCCAAAGTCGATCAAAAGTCAGTCATGTTGACTGTTCTTTGACTATCGCGGTGTTGTGCACTCTGAATTCTTACCGGAAGGTCTAACGGTAAATAAAGAATATTATTTGAGCGTTATGCGGCGTTTAAGAGAGCAAATTCGACGAAAAAGGCCAGATTTGTGGAAAGAAAATTCTTGGATTTTGCACCACGACAATGCGCCTTCGCACAAGGCTATCATTGTGAACGAATTTTTAACCAAACACTCAACAAATACCATCCAGCAACCACCATATTCACCAGATATGGCTCCTGCTGACTTTTTTATTTTTCCTAAATTCAAATTACCACTTCGTGGCACCCGTTTTCAATCGATAGAAGACATAAAGGAGAATTCGCGGCGAGAACTGAACTCAATTCCGGAAGCAGCGTTTAAAAAATGTTTTGATGAATGGATTATTCGTTGGCGCAAGCGTATCGTTTCTAAAGGAGCATACTTTGAAGGTGATAAAATAAATTTGGATGAATAACAGACATTTTGTGTATTATTGATCTTTTCCCAGTACTTTCTTGACAGAGTAGTATATTTCATCACGCTAAGACCAATAGGAGCGGAGCAATAACGAAAATTGTGACGCAGACGAATTTGCGCTGGTCAACTAGTTATATACTAAAACCTTCATCGAGAATCACTCTATTATTAATTTTAAAAAACCTGCATCATAATCCGTTGCGTAGTTTTAAAGATCTAATCATACATAGGGACAAACAGACAGCGGAAGCGACTTTGTTTTATACTATGAAGTAATTAGCTTTTAGCCGCGACATCGTACGCGCATATTCCGTTTTTTTTTGTTCGGGTAGAATTTCGGGAAATCCTCTCTGAGTGCTGCCTTGTGGAGTACAAGGCAGACAGGAACCTACATGCCAAATTCAACTTTCTGCAGCCAGTAGTTTTGGCTGCAAATTGTCTGTCAGTAACGGTAGAGTTTTGTTGTCATAGTTTTTTTTTTTACTATTGATAGGCACCCGCTTGACCACTATCTCACCTGATGGTAAGCGGTGGTACGATCTAAGATGGAGCACGTTTGCGTTAAAAAGACTCACAGCTTGTAGCTATCAATAAATATAGAGTGTGGCAGGGAATTACAATTCCATAGCTGTACGCACAATATATGTGATCAAATTTTGTGCGTGTGGGTTTCATGTAATTATGTGATTACTAGAATACCCCTTTTGTTTAGTCGCAGGTTAATATAATCTAAATTAGTGTTGAAATACATAATTTGAAATGAGAATTCAAAAGATTCTGAAATGCCTGTTTGCCATGCCTATTCGAAGATACTGCTAGCTAATTATAGCAACGAAAAGGTTTTATTTAATCGCAGCGTTTACAGTTCTTGTATAGATAGAAGAAGCACCGAGCTGAAAATCTTTTGTCAATTTAGAGATACAACCATTTGGCCGAATAGCATCTGAATATTAATATTCTTTATCTTTTCTCAGCCATGTTTCAAATCTTTTCAATGTTGTCCATTCACCCATTATCAAAGATTGAGTAAAATATTTCGTACATTTACGAATATTTGAAAAGGCCAACTAGGGTAGGTACTCTTGGAATATCAATATTAAATAAAGGCAGTAATATCTAAATACAGAGGGATCTGACTGAAAAGATCTCCTTTGATTATTATGTCGGATTAAAAAAAATACACATCGGATAAAATAAAGACTCGTAACCAGCCAAGCAAAAATAGACTTAAATTGAACAGAAGTAGAAACGCTTTTCCAAACCAACGATTACTTTCAGATGTATTTTTAACTAGTATCCTGTATTTTTAAATTGGAATTTATTTCCTTTTCGGCCAGAGTTCTATTCAAAATAATTCATCGTTTGCCGCCAGTAGAGAACTCGATATTATCGAGAGAAATACCTATCATTGGTCCTCTTTCGTTAAGTATTAAGTTTAGTCTAAATAATGGGCTTTGGACTTTGTATCTTATTTCAAAGTTACAATTCACGGCGAAGTTTCTAACGCTTGTGTAAGTATTCGAGTTTGCTGAACTTTTGTCGTAGGTCAAGTTGTTTTGTAAAGGAAGAGACGAAGCCGTCAATTTTAGAAGTTTTTGAATTTCGAAGTTGATCTGAAATCGAATGGCAGCTGAATTTGTTTGTTGCTTTATTTTTCTACAGAGATTCGTAATACAGAACTGTCAGATAACTGAATTGCGTGATATGAATTGTACACAAGTTATATGTGCGTTTAGTCTATGGTCAAAACCACTAGAGTTCCTGGTCCCATAATGTAATGTTCTTAAATCCAGGACGGAAGCATACTTATTAAAACCTAACCTAATCTAGAAGTGTGGTAAAATATACAGACCATGATCATCATTTCAGCTGATAGACGTGACGTCACATCATGCCATCTGGACATAGGCCTTCTCCAAGTGTCGCCACATCAACCTCGTTCGTCCTATGGTCCTTCAACAGGTACATCATAGGTACTCAATTAAAGTAGGTAGTTTAAAAATCAACTCGTAAAAGGCATAAATAGAAAGAGGTTTCCGCTGAAAGGGGCCGCCATAAACTGCTGTGGTCCCAGTTGCCGGATCCATTTAAGGCTTACATGCCAATGACCTTGTGCATACAAACGGAGCTAACTACACCTTTACGTGCCACTCCGCTGCCCGTGTTTTATTTTTTTATAATAAAAATATTTTTTTTTTTTAAGTAACAAAACCAAATTATTTTGTTTTATATTGCATAGCAGTTAATATATTTTTTATACTCTTTTTATAAAAAATTAAGGAGTAAAATGGTTTCATCTCAACGATTTGGAGGTGATTTGGTGGTTTTTTTTCCTATTATGTGATAACTATGGATGAATTCTGGCTAAACCAAATTACGTATCATATCATTTAAATTATTAACAATTTTTTTCAGATGTAATTTATCTGTTATTGCTGACGAAAAGTTGCTTCATCTGCACACTGTTTTAAGAATTTTTCGAGAGACCAGCCTTAATTTTAATATTTTTCTTCCAGTGACCGGGACCACCCACACAAAAATGATTATTTTTTTTTTTAAATAAAAATTATGTCTTTAAATTGAAGAGTTTTTTTCATAAATAAATAGTTAAAAAAATTTACATTTTTATCAAAAAGTTATTTCTTTCATTTATTAGGCACTTTCAATATTTTTTCGTTTGATTGTGCTGGTCTTAGTCGCCGGAAGAAAAGTATTAAAATGAAATGGGTCCGGCAACTGGGAACGCGGTTCCAATTGATTGTGGTCCGAGTCGCCAGATACCTCGATAGAAAAACTATTCAGAGGGCTTAGTGTAAGTTTTTTGACGCACTCGATCGCGTTAACGTAAACGTTCGCTTATGTCAAATTGTATCATCATCTGCCTAGCCTTTTTTCCCAACTATATTGGGGTCGGCTTTCAGTCAAACCGGATTTAGCTGAATACCAGTATTTTACGCAGAGCGGCTGCCTACCAGACCTCCACAACCCAGTAACTGGGTAACACGGTACTTCATGGCAAGACTGGAGTCAGATTAACTGGCTTCTGACTATCCGTAACGACTGCCAAAGATCTCCAAATAACAACCGGGACCAACGGCTTAACGTGCTTTCCGAGGCACGGAGGAAACTCGCTATACTGAGATGGTCACCCATCCACAGATTATTATTTCAAATTGTATAGAAAAAAAAAAAAGGTTTTCTGTTACTGTCACCAGACGGCGCTTATCCAGTTATACAAATTGACGTTTACGCTAACGCGATCGAGAACGTTAAAAACCACTAAGACCACTGTTCCTGGTTTCCGAAATCGAAGCGAACGTCATTGAAATCCGATGTCAAAAGCTAGTTTCAACTAAAGAATCGCCAAAATAAACGAGTACTTTTATAGTTTTATATACATAAAATGTGGGCTATTTGGGCTATTGCCACCTCCCAATCAGCAAACCAATCTAGTCGTTTAAGCTAGAGTGACCACGGTCGATTTTATTTTTAGGATAACGCTCAAAAGTTATAAGGGTTGCATGGCAAAAATAAAAATGGTCACGTATTTTTAGGTATAGAATTTCTAAAATTGCACTGACGGGAGTTTTTCCTCTTGTGCTTTTTTATTTTACTTTTTGTTACTTTTAGATTTCTCCAATAGATTTAGGCTTGGACTGTTTGTTTAATTTCAAGTTATTATAATCAAATAATAATCATCATGAAATTTCAAGAACTACTAGACCCATGAAGATGGAATTTGCACAAAGGTCACTGATTAATCACAAAATTTCATAAACTAATAAACCTATGAAGATGAAATTTGGCACAAAGTTAGATTATGAGTAAGAGGCGTCAGCTAAGAGGATTTTAGAACAGTCCTCCCGTAAAGGTGTGTCGACTGTTTTTTTTTTATATATTTACTTCGCCATCTTCATTCTTATAAATTTCTAATCGCGAAAAAGTAACCCGTGGTCACTTTTTCGCGATTGAAAATTTGAAAATCTTGGAAAGCTCTCTAAGTCGTTGGTCACGGCTTCGGCAGTCGTTACGGATTGTCAGAAACCTGTAAATCTGACTCCAGTCTTGCCAAGAACTACCATGTTACCCAGTTAATGAATTGTGGTGGTCTGGTAGGTAGTTTGCTCCACGTAAAATGCTGGTTTTCAGCTGAATCCAGTTTGGATAGAAGCCAACCCAATATAGTTGGGAAAAGGTTAGGCAGATGATGAGGAGAGCCATGGCTCAGCAGTCGTGATTGTTTGCATCAAAGTCGTAATGCAAGCAAACACTAACAGACTCAAAAATTGGTACATCCTAGACTGAATGCCTTTATCCTGTGGTACTTAGGATCGACGCAAAATGTTTATTGCATCCATTCTGTTATTTGAACCGTCACGCAATCACTTTTCATTCATATCACTCCTCATATAATCCATCTATCTTTTTTGCCCACCCTCTCCACCCTTCATTCGTCAATAAGTTACTATTTGTTCTAAAACCAAAAACTACATTTAAATATTTCACTAATTTCAGTGGCAAAACTCGTACTGTCCAGTAAATCCTAATTTATCTTGCTACCCTATTCGAATCGCAATCTGCAGTGGTGCTGACAAAATTGCATTTCACTTGAAATTGATGGCGAGTCCAATTACTTGCATTCCTCTTTCTTTCAATATTTAATAGCAGCAGGTATGTTTGTTTATTTTAGCAATTGGCTCCATTTTAGACATCGGTTGGTCTGTCGTTCAGTTTTGTTAGCAGCAGGTATGTTCGTTTCTGCGCGTTTGAGGGGTCCGTGGCTGAAGAGCTCGTGACTAGATAATATCAGCCGCACGGGTCGATCTTCAAGGTTAAACAACGCTTGCCAAGATTGATCTGTGGATGGGTGACCATCTTTACATACCGAGTTTCCTCCGTGCCTCGGAAAATACGTTAAGCCGTTGGTCCCGGCTATCATTTGAAGATCATTGCTAGTCGTTACGGATAGTCAGAAGCCTGTACAATGTCAGTAAATCTGACTCCAGTCTTGCAGCCTCTCCTCGTAAAATACTGGTATTCAGCTAAATCTGGTTGACTGGAAGCCGACCCCAATATAGTTGGGAAAAGGCTAGGCAGATGATGATGATATTCGTTTCTGCGCATTGTGTTCCACGCGCGCCTCAAGATGTCAGCATAAGCAAAGTAGATGGGGCCCGCTAGGGTCAGTGCCTGCCAGGGTACAGAAATTTGTTCGAAAGAGTCACCGTACCCTGGAACGCAATGGTCACTAGGAGGATCACGCATAAGTTTTAGTCAGAAAGAGTCTGACACTCCCTTCTGTTCCGTCCAGAGGGAGGAGTCATCTATAAAAAAAGGTATGTTAGTTTATTTTAGCGTTTGGCTCTATTATAGATATCGGTTGGTCGGTTGCTCGGTTTGATTAGTCAAATTGGGTACTAAAAATAATTAAATTATGTTATTAGTTGAGTAAATTATGGAGGCGATGAAAACTATACATACCTACAACTATATGTATATACTTTTAATTCGATTTTTCAACGAGTACCCTCAATTATAAGTTCTACGTGTTGCTATGTTGGACATAACTACTAACACTATAATCTTTCTTTACTAATATTATAAATACGAAAGTTGACAGAGATAAAAATCTACGATGGAGCGAGCTTACCCAGAAGGAGCCGGTTCTCGTAACTTTGTGATGTTTGGATGTTTGAAAAAATCCGTCCCGCCGTTCTGAAGTAATTGAGTACTCAATTACTTCAGAACGGCGGGACGGATTTTGATGAAATTTAGCACAGAGGAGTCTGGAATAACACTGAGGATACTTTTTATCTCGGAAGTTTATTCTTTTGGGATTATTTTCGACGTCCACACGAGTGGAGCCGCGGGTGTCAGCAAGTATAGATAATTTAATAGTACTTATATCTGTCAGTGGTAAAACAAACTCATTTTTCAATCACATATTTTATCCTAATACCATAACCATTACCAATAACCATTCCTATTCAAGTTATTACCGTCCACGCAAAATGGCCGCCCAAATAAAATCATAACATTCAGATCGCGCAAATCTGATTACTATCCGACTCTACGACTGTTATGAGAAGCACGTACTAACCAAAATTTCTCGGAAAAATATGTAATTCAATCTTTTGGGGGACTAATTTGTATGGTCGGGACGTCCTCCCAATTAACTGGGAATATTTTGTACTATGTATGGTAGATATCGTGAGGAAACATAATGGTTAATTCTGTAAAATTGCACCGTTTAAGCTTAGGTGAAGTTTACTTGATGTCAATGCATACAAACAAAATGACCTAAGAGCTGGCTTTTACTTTGGTCAAAGTCTAAGCATTACCATTCAACGTGGCAATGCCGCCAGTCTCTTGAGCACATTGCCAGTTGAGGACGAATTTTTTGATACTATATTTCTGTTTGGTTTGTCCAGCAGTGGACGTCTTTCGGCTGATGTGATGATGATAGGTATTTTAGTTTGTGTTTAGTTTAGTTTTTTGTTAATTTTCTTATACTTTTCTATTACATTTTTAAATGTTTCTTAATAAAATACATGAAAAAGAAACATTTAAAAATATAAAACAATAGTGGCCCACCGGTATCGGGAATAAGGTTCAAGCTACCGTCAGTCAGGGCTCCAGAGAGAGGAACCTCATAACAATACGAGCCGTGTCCAGAAGCACTGCTTTCTGAATCAAGCCCTTGGCCCCTGCCTAACGAGAACCTCCTGTTGGTCGAGGATCGTGGCTATTAAGCCGTTGGCCGTCACTACTATCGGTGGTACAATAATTGCAGAGTCTACTTGTTACATGTCAAAAACCTCGGTATTATTATTGTTAATGAATTACTTGATTAAAGTTGAGGAGCTCGTGGCTAAATAATAACAGCCGCACGGGTCGATCTTGAAGGTTAAGCAACGCTTGCCAAGGTTGGTCTGTGGATGGGTGACCGTCTTAACATAACGAGTTTCCTCCGTGCCTCGGAAAGCACGTTAAGCCGTTGGTCCCGGCTGTCATTTGTAGATCTTTGGCAGTCGTTACGGATTGTCAGAAGCCAGTAAATCTGACTCCAGTTTTGCCAAGATGTACCGTGTTACCCAGTAAACGGGTTGTGGAGGTCTGGTAGGCAGCCGCTCCATATTATGTGATAACTATGGATGAATTCTGGCTAAACCAAATTACGTATCATATCATTTAAATTATTAACAATTTTTTTCAGATGTAATTTATCTGTTATTGCTGACGAAAAGTTGCTTCATCTGCACACTGTTTTAAGAATTTTTCGAGAGACCAGCCTTAATTTTAATATTTTTCTTCCAGTGACCGGGACCACCCACACAAAAATGATTACTTTTTTTTTTAAATAAAAATTATGTCTTTAAATTGAAGAGTTTTTTTCATAAATAAATAGTTAAAAAAATTTACATTTTTATCAAAAAGTTATTTCTTTCATTTATTAGGCACTTTCAATATTTTTTCGTTTGATTGTGCTGGTCTTAGTCGCCGGAAGAAAAGTATTAAAATGAAATGGGTCCGGCAACTGGGAACGCGGTTCCAATTGATTGTGGTCCGAGTCGCCAGATACCTCGATAGAAAAACTATTCAGAGGGCTTAGTGTAAGTTTTTTGACGCACTCGATCGCGTTAACGTAAACGTTCGCTTATGTCAAATTGTATCATCATCTGCCTAGCCTTTTTTCCCAACTATATTGGGGTCGGCTTTCAGTCAAACCGGATTTAGCTGAATACCAGTATTTTACGCAGAGCGGCTGCCTACCAGACCTCCACAACCCAGTAACTGGGTAACACGGTACTTCATGGCAAGACTGGAGTCAGATTAACTGGCTTCTGACTATCCGTAACGACTGCCAAAGATCTCCAAATAACAACCGGGACCAACGGCTTAACGTGCTTTCCGAGGCACGGAGGAAACTCGCTATACTGAGATGGTCACCCATCCACAGATTATTATTTCAAATTGTATAGAAAAAAAAAAAAGGTTTTCTGTTACTGTCACCAGACGGCGCTTATCCAGTTATACAAATTGACGTTTACGCTAACGCGATCGAGAACGTTAAAAACCACTAAGACCACTGTTCCTGGTTTCCGAAATCGAAGCGAACGTCATTGAAATCCGATGTCAAAAGCTAGTTTCAACTAAAGAATCGCCAAAATAAACGAGTACTTTTATAGTTTTATATACATAAAATGTGGGCTATTTGGGCTATTGCCACCTCCCAATCAGCAAACCAATCTAGTCGTTTAAGCTAGAGTGACCACGGTCGATTTTATTTTTAGGATAACGCTCAAAAGTTATAAGGGTTGCATGGCAAAAATAAAAATGGTCACGTATTTTTAGGTATAGAATTTCTAAAATTGCACTGACGGGAGTTTTTCCTCTTGTGCTTTTTTATTTTACTTTTTGTTACTTTTAGATTTCTCCAATAGATTTAGGCTTGGACTGTTTGTTTAATTTCAAGTTATTATAATCAAATAATAATCATCATGAAATTTCAAGAACTACTAGACCCATGAAGATGGAATTTGCACAAAGGTCACTGATTAATCACAAAATTTCATAAACTAATAAACCTATGAAGATGAAATTTGGCACAAAGTTAGATTATGAGTAAGAGGCGTCAGCTAAGAGGATTTTAGAACAGTCCTCCCGTAAAGGTGTGTCGACTGTTTTTTTTTTATATATTTACTTCGCCATCTTCATTCTTATAAATTTCTAATCGCGAAAAAGTAACCCGTGGTCACTTTTTCGCGATTGAAAATTTGAAAATCTCGGAAAGCTCTCTAAGTCGTTGGTCACGGCTTCGGCAGTCGTTACGGATTGTCAGAAACCTGTAAATCTGACTCCAGTCTTGCCAAGAACTACCATGTTACCCAGTTAATGAATTGTGGTGGTCTGGTAGGTAGTTTGCTCCACGTAAAATGCTGGTTTTCAGCTGAATCCAGTTTGGATAGAAGCCAACCCAATATAGTTGGGAAAAGGTTAGGCAGATGATGAGGAGAGCCATGGCTCAGCAGTCGTGATTGTTTGCATCAAAGTCGTAATGCAAGCAAACACTAACAGACTCAAAAATTGGTACATCCTAGACTGAATGCCTTTATCCTGTGGTACTTAGGATCGACGCAAAATGTTTATTGCATCCATTCTGTTATTTGAACCGTCACGCAATCACTTTTCATTCATATCACTCCTCATATAATCCATCTATCTTTTTTGCCCACCCTCTCCACCCTTCATTCGTCAATAAGTTACTATTTGTTCTAAAACCAAAAACTACATTTAAATATTTCACTAATTTCAGTGGCAAAACTCGTACTGTCCAGTAAATCCTAATTTATCTTGCTACCCTATTCGAATCGCAATCTGCAGTGGTGCTGACAAAATTGCATTTCACTTGAAATTGATGGCGAGTCCAATTACTTGCATTCCTCTTTCTTTCAATATTTAATAGCAGCAGGTATGTTTGTTTATTTTAGCAATTGGCTCCATTTTAGACATCGGTTGGTCTGTCGTTCAGTTTTGTTAGCAGCAGGTATGTTCGTTTCTGCGCGTTTGAGGGGTCCGTGGCTGAAGAGCTCGTGACTAGATAATATCAGCCGCACGGGTCGATCTTCAAGGTTAAACAACGCTTGCCAAGATTGATCTGTGGATGGGTGACCATCTTTACATACCGAGTTTCCTCCGTGCCTCGGAAAATACGTTAAGCCGTTGGTCCCGGCTATCATTTGAAGATCATTGCTAGTCGTTACGGATAGTCAGAAGCCTGTACAATGTCAGTAAATCTGACTCCAGTCTTGCAGCCTCTCCTCGTAAAATACTGGTATTCAGCTAAATCTGGTTGACTGGAAGCCGACCCCAATATAGTTGGGAAAAGGCTAGGCAGATGATGATGATATTCGTTTCTGCGCATTGTGTTCCACGCGCGCCTCAAGATGTCAGCATAAGCAAAGTAGATGGGGCCCGCTAGGGTCAGTGCCTGCCAGGGTACAGAAATTTGTTCGAAAGAGTCACCGTACCCTGGAACGCAATGGTCACTAGGAGGATCACGCATAAGTTTTAGTCAGAAAGAGTCTGACACTCCCTTCTGTTCCGTCCAGAGGGAGGAGTCATCTATAAAAAAAGGTATGTTAGTTTATTTTAGCGTTTGGCTCTATTATAGATATCGGTTGGTCGGTTGCTCGGTTTGATTAGTCAAATTGGGTACTAAAAATAATTAAATTATGTTATTAGTTGAGTAAATTATGGAGGCGATGAAAACTATACATACCTACAACTATATGTATATACTTTTAATTCGATTTTTCAACGAGTACCCTCAATTATAAGTTCTACGTGTTGCTATGTTGGACATAACTACTAACACTATAATCTTTCTTTACTAATATTATAAATACGAAAGTTGACAGAGATAAAAATCTACGATGGAGCGAGCTTACCCAGAAGGAGCCGGTTCTCGTAACTTTGTGATGTTTGGATGTTTGAAAAAATCCGTCCCGCCGTTCTGAAGTAATTGAGTACTCAATTACTTCAGAACGGCGGGACGGATTTTGATGAAATTTAGCACAGAGGAGTCTGGAATAACACTGAGGATACTTTTTATCTCGGAAGTTTATTCTTTTGGGATTATTTTCGACGTCCACACGAGTGGAGCCGCGGGTGTCAGCAAGTATAGATAATTTAATAGTACTTATATCTGTCAGTGGTAAAACAAACTCATTTTTCAATCACATATTTTATCCTAATACCATAACCATTACCAATAACCATTCCTATTCAAGTTATTACCGTCCACGCAAAATGGCCGCCCAAATAAAATCATAACATTCAGATCGCGCAAATCTGATTACTATCCGACTCTACGACTGTTATGAGAAGCACGTACTAACCAAAATTTCTCGGAAAAATATGTAATTCAATCTTTTGGGGGACTAATTTGTATGGTCGGGACGTCCTCCCAATTAACTGGGAATATTTTGTACTATGTATGGTAGATATCGTGAGGAAACATAATGGTTAATTCTGTAAAATTGCACCGTTTAAGCTTAGGTGAAGTTTACTTGATGTCAATGCATACAAACAAAATGACCTAAGAGCTGGCTTTTACTTTGGTCAAAGTCTAAGCATTACCATTCAACGTGGCAATGCCGCCAGTCTCTTGAGCACATTGCCAGTTGAGGACGAATTTTTTGATACTATATTTCTGTTTGGTTTGTCCAGCAGTGGACGTCTTTCGGCTGATATGATGATGATAATGATAGGTATTTTAGTTTGTTTTTAGTTTAGTTTTTTGTTAATTTTCTTATACTTTTCTATTATATTCTTAAATATTTCTTAAAAAAAAAATCTTGAAAAATCAGGGCGTCCGTCAGGGCTTCAGAGAGAGGAACCTCCTAACAATTCGAGCCGTGTCCAGAAACACTGCTTTCTGAATCAAGCCCTTGATCCAGCTGCCTAACGAGAGCCTCCTGAGGTGTTGGTCGAGCCTCGTGGCTATTAAGCCGTTGGCTGTCACTATTGGCACAATAATTTCGGAGTCCATTTGTCACATGTCGACAAGCTCGTTATTATTATTGTTAATGAATTACTTGATTAAAGTTGAGGAGCTCGTGGCTAAATAATAACAGCCGCACGGGTCGATCTTGAAGGTTAAGCAACGCTTGCCAAGGTTGGTCTGTGGATGGGTGACCGTCTTAACATAACGAGTTTCCTCCGTGCCTCGGAAAGCACGTTAAGCCGTTGGTCCCGGCTGCCATTTGTAGATCTTTGGCAGTCGTTACGGATTGTCAGAAGCCAGTAAATCTGACTCCAGTCTTGCCAAGATGTACCGTGTTACCCAGTTAATGGGTTGTGGAGGTCTGGTAGGCCGCCGCTCCATGTAAAACACTGGTATTCAGCTGAATCCGGTTTGACTGGAAGCCGACCCCAATGTAGTTGGGAAAAGGCTAGGCAGATGATAATGATGATAAATGAATTACTTGATTAAAGAAGCCCGGTTCACAAGATAAAATGACAGTTCACACATGTAGTGAACTGCACGTAAACTTAGGTATACGGTGAGATATGTTGACAGATTAAATCGGTTGTTCATCGCGTAAAATTAGATGAAGTGGACATGACTGAGCTGTCAATACCTACAACGTGGAATAACAGTTCACTTTAAATTCGCTTCACCTACATATTCACTTGATCTGACTCGGACTGTTTTAAAAGATATTTCACAACCTGAAAACCGACCAAGTGCGAGTCGGACTCGCATAAAAAAGGTTCCGTATCATATACCTTAATTTTTACTATTTGTTGTCATAGCGGCAAGAAAAATACACAAGCTGTGATAATTTCAGCTGTCTACCTATTATGGTTCTTCAGATATAGCCCGCTGTCAGACAGACGGACGGACGGATGGACGGACAGACAGCGGAGGCTTAGTAACAGGGTTCCGTTGGTTACTTTTTGGGTACAGAAACTTAATAAAAAAGATAAATACTGGGTCTCTGTTTTCTTTTTTGGTGATTCAATACCGTATAAGCACTAGAATATTGATCAAAAAAGGAAAACATAGAGAGACAGCAAAAATCCTTAATATTCAGTTTGTGATTTATCTCTTAAATCGATCCAACATTGGAGAAGAAAGCAGTCGAGAGTCAAGTCTCACCGCCCACGTTTCCTAACGGATGAGAAAACATCAAATTATGACTCCTCCCGCTTTGGGCGGAGCAGAAGGAAGTGTCAGACTCTTACTGAATAAAACCCATCCATGTTCCGTGTGCCGTTTACGTTCCAGGGCCAAACGAACAAATAGACACCGGTCCTAGCGGGCCCCGTCTATTGTAGAAACACCTGCAGTTATCAAAAGTCCTATATTAAGCTCTCAAATACACTTGAATGCAAAGTAAAATAAAAAACCGGCCAAGAGCGAGCCGGACTCGCACACGAAGACTTCCGTACCATAAACCTTTATTTTTATTATTTGTTGTTATAGCAGCAATAGAAATACACAATCTGTGAAAATTTCATGTGTCTTCTTATTACGGTTCTTGAGATACAGCCACACACACACACGGACGGACGGACGGACGGACGTAGAGCGGAGGCTTAGTAATAGGATTCCGTTGGTTTTCCTTTGGGTACGAAACCCTAAAAAAAGCGCGAACAAAATGCCCTTTGCCATAAAAAGAAACAAAAATACGTTTCAATAACAACGCTTTATAACTGAATCCTGAAAAAGCACCCTTTGTACTGTTACAAAGGTAGCCCGGTACTCTGGCACAAAAGAAAATAGCAATCTATTGTCAATTCTGTTATAAAGCACTTTTGTTGGAATGGACGTGAAATATATGCTGTTTTAATTTTGTGATCAAGCTGACTTTAAGTAGCTATTACTTTCAAGGTCAAAATTAGACAATGTGTTGGGTTTTATTAGTTTAAACTTTGTTGAGATCGACTTCAAGTTTCATTGCTTATAGGGTTGCGACAACCATGTATGCGAATGCGCAGTTTTATAAAAAAAAAACTGGCTATGGTTGAGTCCGAAAGGGTTCTGAACCAGTTTTTAACATGTTATTTTAACAAAACGGTTCTGAGCCAATTTCATTTTGTAACATGTTATTTTAATACTATATACTATGGTACTTTTTATAGGTTGTCCTGTAATCTGTAGATAAAGAAATATTATCTACATTTTTTTCGAAATTTTAGGCTCTACAGAGCCTAAAATTTCAGGCTCTGTAGTTTTGGGTAGGGGGAATGGTCATTTTTGGTCTAATTTCTTGACTCACTTGATTTAAAGTAACCCCTAGCTGGGGCAGAGGGCGTCCACAGTAGTTCTCCATCGCGAGCGGTCTTGATTTTTATGCTTCACTTCACTCCTCGTTATTCCGATGCTCGTCACTTCTGCCTTCACGGTTCGTCGCCAGGTTTGTCGGGGCCTTCCACGCCTCCTATTCCCTTGAGGATTCCAATCCATGGCCTGTTTGGGAATATGATCGGGAACCCTCCGGAGCGTGTGACCAATCTACCTCTACTTACAAAGCTTGATCTCTTAGAGATCGTTTTGGGCCAGTAAATCCTGAGGATACGGCGAAGGCATCGGTTGACGAAGACCTGGATTTGCAGTGAGATGTCCTTGGTTATCCTTTTTATTTTGCACCCGTAGAGCAGCACGGATTTGACATTGACCCGAAGATTTTGAGTTTGACTCTTTGGGTCAGTTTCAGTGATTGCTGCGCTACGGTAAGGCGCAAGCTTGGCAATCCATGAAGTGATGTCCTTTTCCGTTCCTCCAGTCTCTGACACGACACTTCCGAGGTAAGTAAACTTGTGGACGCGTTCCACTGCCTCCGTGCCAATAACCAACGGTGTATGTAGAATTCTTCACCCCCGCACGCATCTCTTGGGTCTTCCTGGTGTTAATAAAATTTTAAGACCGGTTTTCGCTGCCTCTTGGCTTATGTCATTCAATTTTGCTTGCATGTCGGCGTGTGTATGACTCAGCAGGCATAGATCATCGGCGTAGTCTAGATCTTCCAAGACATTGGATAATCCTCACTCTATCCCACGGCGCCTATTGTCATATATGCGAAGCAAAATTCCTTTGGGAACAACTATGAAAAGAATAGGCGAAAGGAGGCAGCCTTGGCGGACACCTGCATGCACTGCGATATCGTCCGAGATGAGGTCGTGATTCACCTTGCAAGAATATTTCTTGTAGACACTCTCCAACAGGTGAACAATTTTTGGTGGTACCCCAATGTCCAGAAGGCGGGACCAGATACTGGACCACTTCAACGGAGAGTGTTGATCTGGTCCGTGCACGAGCGGTTCGATCGAAAACCAGCCTGCTCCCTCCGTACGTAGTAGGGGCTCCACGGCCTTCAACAGACTATCCAAAATTCTTCCTTCTAAAGACTTTAGAGGGAATCGACAGCAACGTAATGCCTCTCCAGTTATCGCATTGACTTAGATCACCTTTCTTGGGTACGGTAATTAAAAGACCCTTGTTCCAGTCATCCGGCAGTTCCTCAGCGGTTCAGATCAGTTCAGATTTCCGCAGTTACTAGGTCGAGTCCGGTTGCTTTGCCTGTCTTCAAAGAGAGGACCGCCTCAGTCACTTATTTCAGCTAATTTCTCGAATAGCTTCAAAACTAGTCATTATAAAATTATTAAAAAAAAAACACTGTAGGTATTCCATTTTTTCATTTGATTTGTCACACGATCCAGTTTGTTTTTTTTTTTTGTAATTTGACCTCCAATAGTTATGTAAACAAATCAAAATTGAGTATGTGGTCACCCATCCTCAAAATTGATATATTTACATACCACGTGTTTGGGTCACAGAAGTCCAGATGCGTACCAAATTTCAACAGAATCGGTCGTATAGATCCAGATAAAACTGGCTGTGACAGACAGACAGATAGACACCCGAGTGATTTTTTTTTTTTTTTTACTATTAATAGGCACGCGCTTGACCACCATCTTACCTGATTGTAAGCGATGATGTGGTCGAAGATGAAGCACGCTTGCCTAGAAGTAACCTATTCACTCACAGTAACCTATTCAGTCACCTATTATCGGGAAACACAGACTCCGGCAGGGAATTCCACTCCTTAGCTGTACGCATTATGAATGTGTTCCCAAAACGTTTTGTGCGTGTGGGATCCTATAATGGGTTCGTTTCTTGCGGATGTTCGGAACCCTAAAAACTAAAAAAACTATGAAAACTCAGTGTCACAGCGCGTTTGACTGTAGTAGTTGTCATTATTTTTGTACAGTCACTCACTAATGTTTGAACAATTGTAAACGATTGTTGTCTTTCGATTTAATACAAACCAGTGTATGACGGATAGAACACCTGTTTAAGTAATTATTGATTTTAGAAGATCATAGAAATAGCAAAGGCAATTGAAATTATCTCAGAGTCATGACAATAGATTACAAGCTGAAATGGAAAAAAATTATAAATGTACAAAAGGCTTAATTTTTATCCTGACTTTTTATTTACAATGTCAAACAAAAGAGGGCTCCGTTTCCGCGTGTAACAAATGTCCATTATTTACACGCGGTCACAACGCGGTTGTCACACCGTCGCTTTTCGAGAACGATTGTCATTTATTTTCACCGACTCCTGAATCCCTAAAATGTACAGCACACTAAATAGCTCCAATAAAATGCTGCTTATTCATCCAGAAACGGTAAGTATGCAGAGATCTCCAGGATCGCTCACAGCTGTCTGCTTTAGGGATGTTACAGAGCTCTGACTCCAACTCCGATAAGTTGGAACTTCTGTTAGATTGGAATTCAAAGAATAGTTCATTACTGTTCTAGTCAATTATTATTAAAAAATAAAGATTATTTTATTTTCAATGCCTATGTGATGTTGTTTTATTATTGTTTAATTAAAATGATAGAGGCTGATTGAATAATGTTTGTCATATTTTATTTTATTAAGCCTGCTATTCACACATCTTTCGTTTGCTACCATTCTCAACTCTGGTTCCAACTCCATTTATCGGAGTTTTTCCAAATTTCAAAACTCCGGCTCCGACTTAGTTTCAGATAAAACCGTCTCCGTAACATCCCTCGTCTAGTTGACGGATCCGGTATTCGCATACCTACTCGATATGTGAATTCCGGGCCGGATCGCGCCGAGCCCGGAGTCCGGGACACATTTTTGTGTGTCCAACGGATATTTGTCGAGTCTCGCTGAATGTTTGGATGTGTGATTTGTATGTTGACGTAGTTTTGTAGGGCTATCAGTAGGAGGATAAGTTTCAAAGTGAAAAATGTAGTATAATATACTTAATTTTCTGTATAATATGTATAAACTGTATAATATAATTACTGTATTTTTCGAATTCAAATCTGCAGAGGTGTACGTTTAGTTCATCTTTTTCGCCAGGGAGTTGGTTGTGCCATTTCTTCTTCCCAACTAAAACACTAGGAAGTGGCGATGGTCGAGTATTTTGGGACACTGTCTTTTTGTAAAATTTGACGTTAAATTATGTATCTCAGCCTAATTTGAATAAACGACTTTTGACTTTTGAAACATAGCTACTTCTCTTTTAATCCCATATCAGCAGTCTAGGTAGTACTTTCAGTGTTTACTGATAGCTACAACCTAGGGTTGTGAATAGGTAACTTCTAGACAAGCGTGCTTCATCTTCAACCATATCATCGCTTGCCACCAGGTGAGATAGTGGTCACACAAGAGCCTACCGATCACAAAAATAAACAAACATCGGAAAAATACTCCGTAAAGGGCTTGTTTATTTTGGTTTAAGCGTATTTTTCCTTGTCATATTATCAAAGACAAGTAAAGGAAAGATTTTCCTCAAGACTTGCTAACGTTTAAATGATAAATGATTGGAAGTGAGTTATGGTGGTTAAGGACGTGGTTAACGTAAACTATCGTTTGATAGTGAACATGGAAACTGGTACTAAGAATAGAAAGAGTTACACAGAGGAATTAAAGGAAAAAAAACTTGAGAGGTGTCAAGGGACACCCGGATGGAACGAAGTTCCTACGCCGCATGGCTTACAACTATAGCAAAAAGTGTCGTTACAACTTTTGGTCTTAATGTGTCGTTACAACTTTTGGTCTTAATTTTTTCCGTCTAGCCCCCTTTCTCAACGCGCGAATTGTAATAAAACTAGAAACATAACTGTGTTTTACGAGTTTATCCTTTTCCCTAAGATGGTATCGTATCGTTGGCAATTAATGACCCACTGTTTCTCATCTCAATCAGTCCTCTATTGAGATGAGAAATTCTATTCCATTCCATTCCATTCCATTCCAGTCCACTCCACTCCACTCCACTCCACTCCACTCCACTCCACTCCACTCCACTCCACTCCACTCCACTCCACTCCACTCCACTCCACTCCACTCCACTCCACTCCACTCCACTCCACTCCACTCCACTCCACTCCACTCCACTCCACTCCACTCCACTCCACTCCACTCCACTCCACTCCACTCCACTCCACTCCACTCCACTCCACTCCACTCCACTCCACTCCACTCCACTCCACTCCACTCCACTCCACTCCACTCCACTCCACTCCACTCCACTCCACTCCACTCCACTCCACTCCACTCCACTCCACTCCACTCCACTCCACTCCACTCCACTCCAATCCACTCCACTCCACTCCACTCCACTCCACTCCACTCCACTCCACTCCACTCCACTCCACTCCACTCCACTCCACTCCACTCCACTACACTCTGTGATATTTGTAAATAGGAGGTACTTGTCTTATGTTCTATGTATTGTGCAACCGTCAGCCAGTCTGCGAATATACGCCCTTTAGTCCAGTCGTGGTTTCATTACCTGTCCGATATTCTTCAGTGGCGACGAGCAGTATCGAATTACGCGTAAAATAGTTTTATTTGCAAAATGTCGATCGGTAAGATTGCGGAATTTAAAGTACAAAGTGACGATTGGAAATTGTACATGGAACGTTTAGAACAATATTTTCTTGTGAACAAAATACCCGTTGATTTACAAGTGCCTACACTAATAACGGTTATGGGGGCAGAATCTTACGAACTTTTGGTCAATTTGTGTACGCCAGAGAAACCTAAAAACAAAACATTTACGCAGATTACGGACATTATGGAAAAACATTTGCAACCCAAACCTAGTGAGTTAGCCGAGCGTTACAAATTTAGAAATAGGAAACAAAAGGAGGGTGAAACTATTTCGGAATATACCGCTGTTTTGAAAAAAATGACCAAGACCTGTGAGTTTGGAAGCTGGCTGGAGGAAAGTTTGAGAGACCAGTTAGTTTGTGGCATAACTAATGAAACGATACGACAACGATTATTCGCCGAAAGTAAGCTGGATTTCGGCAAGGCGTATAAGTTAGCGATTAGTATGGAGGCGGCAGAAAAAGACGCGGCAGAAGTGGTCAGACAGGGAGGGACGGCGAGCGAGACAACGGCAGCGGCGACGTCGGTGACGTGCCAGGCGATGTCGGCTGCGAAGTCATCACGGTGGCGGAGCGGGCCAGCGGCGGCGGCTCGCGGAGCGCGGGACGGCAGCGGAGTGGTGCGGGAGGCCACTGCGCAGCCCGCGGGGAGGCGAGGCCCGCGCGCACCACCAGCACCCGCGCCCGCGCGGCTGGGTGAGCGTGCGCAGCGGCAGTGTCAAGTGTGCGGCGCAGGTCACGACGCGGCCACGTGCAAGTTTTCGCGTTACGTTTGCCGAGTATGTAACCGAGTTGGACATCTGCGACGCGTGTGCCCGAATTTAGCGAGACACTTCAACGTCGACATCGATCAAACAAGGGAGGAAAACTTAAACGAAAGTATGGGAAGTGACGAGGTAATTTTTATCGATGTCTGTAAATTATCCGCTATAGAATGTAAACCAGTGTATCTAGAATTAAACGTAAATGGAAAAAACATTAAAATGGAGTGCGATACGGGTAGTGCTATCTCATGTATAAGTCGGGAATGTTACATGAGATTATTTAAAAATCTATGTCTAAAGCCATGTCAGTTAACGCTTAGATATTATACGGGGGAGTTAGTCAAACCCCTAGGAGTCATATTACCAACTGTTAAGTACAAAGATCTGAGTAAGACATTAGAATTATTTGTTGTGGAGAATGGGAAAACTATTCTTTTAGGACGGCAATGGATGGCCGAATTAAAAATACAGTTACCTATTGTAAATTACGAATGTAACAATGTGGCTATGTACAAAAATAACGTATTTGACTTGCATGCTTTCAGTTCCAAATACTCTGAGGTGTTCGCGGACGGTCTGGGGCGATTCACCGGTGGCAAAGTGAGTGTGCATGTGCGCGAGGGCGCGCGGCCGGTGTTCATGCGAGCGCGGCCGCTGGCGTACGCGCTGCGCGAGCCGGTGGAGCGCGCGCTGGCCCAGCTGCAGCGCGACGGCATTCTCTCGCCGGTGGAGCGCTCGGACTGGGCGACCCCGATCGTGCCCGTCGTCAAGAAGGACGGTAACATTAGGATTTGTGCTGATTATAAATTAACACTCAATAAAGTTATAGAAGTTGACCGTTATCCGTTGCCTAGGGTGGAGGAACTGCTGCTTCGACTGAGGGGTGGTAAACACTTCAGTAAAATTGACTTATCTCAGGCCTACGCCCAATTTGAGCTAGATGACACCAGGAAATATACAGTGATAAATACCCACAAGGGTTTATTTATGTACAACAGGCTAGTATACGGTCTTTCGTCAAGTCCGGGTATTTTCCAAAGACGGTTAGAACAATTATTTGCGGATATACCACAAGTAGGTATTTTCTTGGATGATATTATTATCACAGGGTCAAATAAGGAGTCTCACATGCGAAACTTAGGTAAAGTATTTGATCGTTTAAAAAAATATGGCCTGAGGGTAAACAAAGAAAAGTGTGTATTCTTCGCGGAGTCAGTTAATTATTTAGGGCACACCATAAGTAAAGACGGCGTTCACACGTGTCCAGACAAAGTTAAGGCTATAATTAAAACGCCCGCCCCCACGAACGTCTCCGAGTTGAGAGCCTTCATCGGTATGGTCATGTACTACGGCAAGTTCGTAAAGAATGTTAGCACAGTTTTAGCACCCCTTTATAACCTGCTCAAAGCGGGTGTTCAGTACAGTTGGAGTAAAGAGTGTCAGGACGCGTTTAGCAAAGTCAAATATTTATTAACCAGTAGTGAAGTTTTAATGCATTATACACCGGAGTTGCCTATAATATTGACGACGGATGCGAGTAGCGTAGGTATCGGCGCGGTGATATCTCATGCGACGTCGGACGGCGAGCGGCCAGTGGCGTACGCGTCGCGCTCGCTGACGCAGGCTGAGCGCGCCTACTCGCAGATAGACAGGGAGGCACTCGCAATTGTTTTCGGGATTCGTAAATTTCACCAGTACCTTTATGGGCGCAAGTTTAAATTGAGAACTGATCATAAGCCTTTGACTTACATTTTTGGAGATAAGGCAGGGATTCCTGTAATGGCCGCATCCAGATTACAACGTTGGGCGGTGCTATTAGCGGGTTACACCTACGATATTGAGTATGTTGCGTCAAGTAAAAACTGTGCAGATGCGTTGTCACGGTTGCCATGTACAGAAGTAAATCATGTAGGTACACAGAACGAGAACACTTATGTTAATTTCGTAGAAGATTTTTTACCGATTACGAGTAAAGATGTTAAGGAAGCAACAGCAAGTGATAAGGTCCTTAGTAGAATTTTAACATATACTCAATCCGGGTGGCCTCTAACTTGTTCAGATGAATTGATTCAACCCTATTTTAGAAGGCGTAATGAATTATACACGGAATGTGGGTGCTTAATGTGGGGGTACCGTATGGTGATACCATTTTCTTTACAAAATAAAGTTTTAAAACAACTTCATAGTAGTCACATGGGGATAGTGAAGACAAAAAGTCTAGCTCGTAGTTATGTGTGGTGGCCTAACATAGACGCGGCAGTAGAAGCAATGTGCAAGCAGTGCGAGACTTGCGCGGCAGAGGCGTCCGCGCCCCGGCGGGCTCCGATACAACCGTGGCCATATCACACGCGCCCCTGGAGCAGGCTTCACATTGACTTCCTAGGTCCGTACAAAGGCTTAACCTTTTTAGTTATAATTGATTCTACCTCCAAGTGGGTAGAAGTTTTTGAGATGAACCGTACTAATGCTTCAAATGTTATAAAAGTATTAAGATCAACATTCGCGAGATTCGGTCTACCGGAGGAATTAGTTTCTGATCAAGGTCCACCATTTACCAGTAATGAATTTAAAAAATTCCTTAAAAATAACGGAATAAAACAGAATTTTTCACCGGTTTACCACCCATCCTCTAACGGAGCAGCAGAGAACGCAGTGAAATTGTGTAAACAAGCAATCAAAAAAGCGTATAGGGATAAGGTAGATATTGATACGGCATTACAAACCTTCCTACTAGCATACCGCAATACGGTACACAGTACAACCGGGGAAACACCAGCCATGCTCCTGCAAAGGCGGACGTTACGGTCAAGACTAGACTTATTGCGTACTGATCGTGTCGTCGAAGACAGAGTACGTGCAGCCCAGAGACGTCAGGTAGAATACGCTGGTGGAACGTCACGTACCTTTAGAGAGGGGGACTCAGTTTGGGCTCGGGAGTATGGCTCTGGGGATAAATGGATGAAAGGCACCGTACAAGGGGTGGACAGTTGCCGTAGGTATTCAATAGCGACGGATAGCGGTCAATCACATAAAAGACATATAGATCAAATGCGCCGTAGGTCCAGATTTTCTGATGTTACCTGTCCGGAAGAGCATGATGAGGGCCAGCAGGGTGAAGAGAATGTGGTCGAGCTGTTAGGCAAGGGTTCAGAAAAAGTTATGCCAGAAACCCTAATAGTAAACACCAATAAAGAGGCCGAAAATGTTAACCGGGGCGATCAAGCCGACGTTCCTTCTGAACATTCCTCACCTAACGTACTATCGCCATCTCTGTCACCGGTGAGTCGTTATTCTAGGCGGACGCGGAAACCAGTGGAGAGATTTAGGATAGAATAAGTTAGTTCATAAGAATACCTAGTTTAAGTAAGTTAAGTGATTAAGATATATATTTTATTTGGCAGTTCTATCCATTGTTTACCATTGTTGTCGCAAATAAATTATAAAACTTAGTAAGTATTGCAAGTTCCCTTAAAGTGTAATTATTTCTATACGGAACAACCTGTTAATTATAAGTCAAGACCAGTTACCCTAATTCTAGTATAGTGGTGGAGGTGTGATATTTGTAAATAGGAGGTACTTGTCTTATGTTCTATGTATTGTGCAACCGTCAGCCAGTCTGCGAATATACGCCCTTTAGTCCAGTCGTGGTTTCATTACCTGTCCGATATTCTTCACACTCCACTCCACTCCATTCCATTCCATTCCATTCGCACAGCTTACAATAGCTTACTATAGCAAAAAGTGTCGTGACAACTTTTCGTAAGAATTTTTTCCGTCTAGCCCCCTTTCACAACGCGCGATAAGGAACTTCGTTCCAATAGTCAAATAGAAATAAAGAAATATGTTTATATGGGACTCGCACAAGACACACAAAATAGTAAATTAAAGTAAAATTTAAAGTAGTAAAAATTAGTCAACATAGAACCGAACAACATGAGATTCATATGTGCGAGGCAAAAACGGTCCCTGTCTCAAATCTACTGCCCAACTATATTAGAGTCGGGTTCCAGTCGAACCGGATTCAGCTGAATATCAATATTTTACATGGAGCGGCTGCCTACCAGACCTACACAACCAATTAACTAGGTAAAACGGTACTTCTTGGCAAATCTTACTGGCTTCTGACTACCTATCTGTAACGACTGCCAAAGATCTACAAATGACAGCCGGGACTAACGGCTTCACGTGCTTTCCGAGGCATGGAGAAAACTTGGTATGTTAAGTTCACCTACCATGATGGTCCACAGACCAACCTTGGCAAGCGTTGCTTAACCTTGAAGATCGACCCGTGCGGCTGTTATTGCTAAGCTGCTCCTCTCTCAGCATCTGGGGTGTTATTTAAAAGAAATAATAATAAATAAGAGGTATTGTTATGGACAGGCTCTTCTCACTAGATGGAAACATTCCTAGAACCAATTCACTCATGACTTAAAGACTTCCAGCTTGTAACTATAAGGAAACAGAGTCCGCAGGATATTCCACTTACCTTGATAATACTAAAACATCCGTAGTGTTAAGGATGAATGCTGAACAAGAAGCTTCATGTAAAATGCTGGTACTACGGTTAAAGTGAAAGTGAATCCCAACATAAATATAGTTGGGAAATGCATAGGCAGATTGGTAAACTAGACAATTATTGATTTCATAATCTAACTACCTGCTACTATGAATGCAAACTGTTGGACCGGAATAGCAGAACAGATGTGGGCAAAGCTGCTGGAAGAAGCTAGTCTAGCCTAAAGATCACGAATAGATAAAATCTGGCCAAGCGCGAATAGGACTTTTTTTTTCTAAGTTTTATGGGTAGATAACATAAACTGAATAAAACTGTTTTCTATTATGGAAGCCCTTGTTGCTATAGCAGCAATACACACTTTGTGAAAACTTCAGCTGTCTACGTATTACGGTCTTGAGATACAGCCCGCTGACACACAGACGGAAGGACAGACTGATGAACAGGCCGACCGACGGACAGATGGATGGACGAACGGATGGTTGGACGGACCTACAGAGAAAGGAAGCTCAGTAATAGGGTTTCGTTGGTTCCTCTTCGAGTACGGAACCCTAAAAACAACATAATAGAGAACAGCCAATTCAAAAACATGCAAGAAAAGCTTTCTAAATTTGCAGTTTCAAAAGCAATTTCTCGCACATCGATTCGCCGATTTTACCCGTCAATTCCAATAAATCTCAGACGTCTTTTATCAAAAGTGACGGCAAGAATCTTCCTACTGTTTCGATATTGAACACAGGTTATGTTAACGACATTCAATTGTAAGGAAATTGAAGATAATGTTATTTATCCATGTCTATTGAAATGATCAAGAATTGTTTTATTGTTGATTTTGAAAGTTATTGTTTTAATAATAGACTTTTGTTTACATCACATAATCAGCCTATATTGTTCCCACTGCTGGGACACAGGCTTCCTTTCTTTCGAGCGGGAGTGGGCTATAATCCACCACGCGGGCCCACTGCGGGTTGGTAGATGTCACATGTCTTCGAATTTTTGGTTCTAGGATTATGCCGGTTTCCTCACGATGTTTTCCATCACCGCTTTGAGAGCAAATGATGAAATAATTTACACAAAGTAAAGCGCCTGTAAGTCCATTACTACCGGTCCACCACTGCACTCATTTGATCTGATGAATATAAAAGATTGATCGAGAGGGAAAAAAAAAGTAAAAGAAAATATGGTTGAATGCTGTAAGTAAATGCTAGTGAGAGCAATGCGCAAAGAGAGAAGAAGATAACGTGTATTACCGATCCCAAGTAACTTAGGACAAGGGCAGTAAGGTGATGATTTCAGTGAAACTGTTTGTATTTTTGATTGACAGAGGCTATTGTGGCGATGCTTGGGGGAAGCCCGTCCAGCAATGGACTACTTTTAGCTGGGTACGGAAATTATGATAAAATAAGTGCTTAAAGATCTAAAGAAGAAAGAAAAGTGTTTTTGTACCAAGAATGACACATACCATTAAAAAGTGACTTATCAGGCGGGGAAAAGTGGAATCAAATTGTCGCAAGACGGTAATTGCTCAACATAATGCTAGGACTTATTTACCAGACAGTACCATACACCGCTTACTATTTAAACCTCATAACATGCAAGGTTCTCAATATCATCACATTCATTACAATTGCAATCCACCTTATACCAGAAATCATTAAGTATAATGTCATGTCTCCACCTGTTATATCTAGGGCTTATATCTCCATTAGCGTATCGCTACAGCTGCCGCAAAAGTTTCTGATAACGATCTTTGCAAATTATTCTGCGCTCATTAGTGAACGCTCGTCAACTGGTCTTTGGGAACAACTGTCGTTCTTTAGCAGTAACTTGTGTTAAGTTTGTCACGTTTGGATTAATTTTTATTGTGTTTCAAAGTGAGATTTTAAATCTTAAATTAATTGACCTTGCGTGACAATGGGTTGGTAGATCATATTACTTGCTGAACAGATATTTGTTGCAGACGAAACTCTTAAAGTATCGCGGTCACTACGTTCTGGAAGACAAAGACGCGCGTAGTTGGAAGACTGCAAGGTTACCGATGCGAAAAGCATAGAACTGGTCGACGTGATGACGTTTGGAGGAGGCCTATCACAGGTGTGAACACTATTGGCTAAAATGCTGATGGCACACAAACGTCGCGTCACAAGTTAAACTGATGATGACTTAGTAAGGGCGCGGGAGATAAAAAGGTACTGTCCCTGGAGATTATTGGTAAGGGCGCGGGAGATAAAAAGGTACTGTACCTGGAGATTATTGCAAGCGATGCACCTGTAATGTGCAAAGCTGTCTAAATCAGGTCAGAAGCCAAAAGTGGCATCCTTTGTAGAACCTTTTTACTGTTGAATTTCGTTCAAAGTAAGTTTTAATGCTATTCGTAGTCACAACTGCGCTGTAACAATTTCATACGAGTATTTTTGCATGGCTCCCGCAACAAATATTATTGTCAAAGCATGACCTTTTGTTGGTTTCGTTTGACGCACACGCAAAACAAAATAAGAAAATTCGTCACAAAAGTGGCAAAAACAGCTCAACGCAATATTTGTCTAATAAAAACATTTTCCATCAGGATTTTCAGCAAAACAAAAATGGCGCAGCCTATTTCAATACCCAAATACAAAATCACGTACCCAATATGGCAAAAAACAGTATAAAATCCGTAGATATCCCCCGAGGGTTACAAGAAACAATATAGGAAGGTAATGGAAAACGTAACGCCCTGTGTACGTTGTAAAACGGTGGCAGAAGGCATAAAATTTGTATCGATGCGTGACGTCATCATACAGTGTTCGCTAGAACTGCTACAAATTGTCGACATGGTGTTCTGTTGGGATGGATTGAACGTTTTGTTTGCGAAGAGTTTGTGATTGAGCGATCGGTTTTAGTAAGTGAATATGTTGAGTGTTCAAAATTGAAGTTATGCGAACTACAATTTGTTGTTTTTGAACTTCCATCCCAAATCGTCCCTTCATAAGGGCCTGTATGTTCTCCACTTTGTGCTTTAGCGATTTAAAGTGAGACTCTGGCACTTTAGCCGAAGTTTATTTTAGTAAAATTCCATCAGCAAAAAAGATTTTCCAGTAATGATTAAACGGAAAAAAGGAAATACTCGTGTTACCCCTATTTGACCACACTAGTCGACCTGGTTAGCACTATGAACTAACGAAATCCTCACATAATGGATATCGGTGATACATGCCTCCGTCGTTCCACTCTTATCTCATGCTTATTTCAAGATCTCCGTCGAAGCACGTCGCAAGTCAGACACACAGCCTTGCTAGTATATTTCTGGTCACGTCTGAGATATTCGTTTTTGTCAATATCCCAATAAATGTGCGTGCGAGCTTCTGACTCAGATTGGGATATTTATTGTCTCGAAGACTAAGTAAAAATAAGTCTTTACGTATTTTTCTTTCTTGGTTTTGTAAAATTATTAGGTATGCTGAGAGGTTTTATAGTTTGAATTTGACGAGTAAAGAACAAAGGCTGATTATAATGTTTTTTTTTTTATTATTTTATTTGAAATAGATTTTCTCTTGACTCTAGTCTAGGTCAGAGATTATCATTTGCCTAGCCTTTCCCAACTATATTTGAGTCGGCTTCTAGTTAAACCGTTCAATCGTCTACTTTGAGTTTTATCTATCTATACTCGCTAGATGATGGAGTGAGCTTACCCAGAAGAAGTCTGTTCACTGTAACTTTGAAGAGATTAGAGTTGAATGCGTTCAAAAAAACATACGCAGGCAGAGAGTTTCATTACTTTGGTGTGTGCGTTATAAAAAACGTTTGGAAAGCTCGTTGCAAATCGGTGGAATAGGAACCAGGTAGGGATGGTTACTTGCAGTACGATTAAATGATAGACGTGTGAGTGTGCCCAAGAACTCCATGACACAATTGTACATTATTATGTACAATATGTAGAAGACCGACAAGCAAGCAACCTTGTTATTTTTTAATAAGTTAATTTCTGTCCATTTAATCCATGCATTACCTAGGTCCAGTGTTTTTTAAATGGATGACATTATACATGAAATGTACACTGTACATTTCTGTGACACACATGACCCAGAAATTGTACAGAATTCACATTACACATTGTACAGGCTGGTGCAACGCTTCGATATGCCTCCAGGAAAAGTTTGCAAATCAAGCCATTGCAGTTGAAACAAGTTCAAAATCGAACCGAAAGGTGTTAATTTTCTGATTAAATTTTGGTAAACCTGAGGAATTATCAGATTTATCCAATTTACTAGAATATATTTAAAGTTAAAACAGGAAATTAATAATCTGAATCAATGAAAATCTACTAAATTTCATAAATATTCATACTTCACACAAACATACTGACGAGAAGATGACCCGCAACCTATCGAAATTCAGTTAGTTTGTCTCCTGCTTCCTATTTGCGGCTGTCAAATTGGTTAACGTACTCGTCTGGGCTGCCGGTTACCCAATTACTATCAAACTTGGCTTCGGAGTAGTGCCAACCTATCGGACAGTGGGTATATTCGAAGTAAATTCTATTTAAAGCACCACTTACTTTTTGTTGTGGACTGAAAATATTATTATGGGTGTGATATACACGTGCTTAAAAAATAACAGCGAAAGGTTTTTGAGCTTCTCTTGGTAACCGATTAACATGATACTACTGAAGGATGAAGTAATTGATTTTTTTCTGTCAGATTTTTCCTTTTATTTAAAGTCTGAATTATATTGCAAAAAATAGCATAATATGCAAATTCATTATACAAGGTACAAAAGATGGAAGCCGACCTCAATATAGTTGGGAAAAGGCTAGGCAAATGATGAACCATTTCATCATTTGCCTAGCCTATAAAGACTTACAGCTAAGGATCGCTGTAGACCCTGCACCCTGTTAGGGCACAGCAAAAGGTATTATTATAACATAACTACATATTATTACCATCATTTTAAAAAACTAATTCGTAGAAACTAATATTTAACAGCTAGTTATACACAGTTCAATTTGATAAGATGCTTAAATGCTGTAACAGCAGATTCTAAAATCATTTTCCGCAATTGTTGTAAATGCGGCAAGGCGTTCCAACGCGAGGATAAACCAAAAAATAAATGTTTAAGCACTTAGCATGCTGTTAATAGTTTTTTAAATAAAATGATAATCGAGATAACAGACATAGGAGAGGGTGGCATGGGAAAAGAGGCCTATGCTCAAAACTGGATGATTATGATAACCGCTTACCAAAAAGCCTCTTTAACTTATCATCCTATCAGCCGAAAGACGACCACTGCTGGACATAGGCGGCCCCCAAGCGTCGCCACAACGACAGGTCTTGCGCGTCCCGCGTCCATTGGCTACCCGCGACCTTCACCAGGTCATCGGTCCACCTTGTGGAAGGTCTTCCAACGTTGCGTCTTCCGGTACGCGGTCGCCACTCCAGAACATTTTGGCCCCATCGACCACAATTATTACAGATACACCGGTTTTATCTCATTTCAATCCGTCTAGTTTTTCTAAACTGTATTGACGTCGACTTTTAGTCTAACCAAATGCAGCTGAATATCTTTTACCCGATAGCAAAAGACAAAATAAATTCCATCACTAACTAAAACAACCAATTTTTCTTTCCTGTCCGAAATGCACATAAGTAAACCATCTTCATCGTACAAACTTCTCGAATTGGAACAAATTCGTGACACCGACACGGCGACACGACTTCCATCGCTCCGACACGAAACGACTTCCATCGCCGAAGCTACGCTATCGATTCGACTGCTGGATTTTATGTTCCACTAGATTTGCACGCTTCACAGCACACCTTGTATGCGACGAAGCCTTAGATTGGCTAGTTGGGGGAAATATTGGCACGTTACGGTATAGTTTGGGTTTAGTTTTCAGACCGGTTCTCTTTCGAAGTAAGTCAGGTGTTCTAGATTAGCTTACAATGTAGATATTCCTCTTTTTGAAGATTAAGAATTAGGTAGAACGGTTGAAGCAGTCACATTGCTATTGCATTAATTTGCTTTGCATCTATCCCCTGTCTGTTAGTCTATAAAAAGAATATGTTTTACGTCAACATGAAGTATTAAATTAGCAATGTGGTAGTAAAGCCTATCATCTTTGGCAACCCTCCCCAGTTTCACACGGAGAACAGACCATATGGTCATCGTGGTCCTGAAACGCCTTTGCGTTCCAGGGCCGCGATGACTTTGAATGCCCTTTGGCATTAAAAGGAGCACGGATTGGTTTTAGTCAGTAAGAGTGTGATACTCTCTTCCGCTTCGCCAGAGCGGTAGGAGTCATTTGATGATTTCTCACCTTGAAAAAAGGTATCTTGAGATTTTCAATTTCAATATCCTCCTCATATTTCAACTAATTGTCACGACAAAGTCTAATAATTTATAGATGTTCCTAAAACTTTTTCTTGATTCACTCCGTCTATTGGTGAAAATTGAATGAAAATCTGTTTAGTAGGTATTAGTGAATTTGTCGCGTAACTATTAATTAATGCAAAATAGACTCGTCTACTTTAAATATTCCACTGAGTTCGATTTAACAACTGATTTGTGAAAGGAACTTTTTTGTATAAGAGCTGGCAAAACCCCCGTCGCCATTTTGATATTTTTTTCAAAATCGCGGCGCACGATGTAACATGCGTGTACGGGTAGAGATTTAAACAAGCCAAAAATGTTTGCAACATGGTGCCCTAAAATGTCACGTTGCCGAGATATTTGAACGTAAAGTCACCATATGAGAACAATGAAAATCATTTAAATTGAACTTATAACGCGCTTATTTGTATTCTAATAATATTTCTAGACTTGATTCAACCATTTATATAAATGAAACACTATTATTTTGCGAAGTTCTTAATAAAGTAGTGTTCACGTGTTTTTATTTTTACTTTCTTATATATAATTATTAAATCAAGCTGGAAACTATTATTTAAATTCAATAATTATAACAAATATAAGCACATAATTAAGTAACTTTTAGTGATAGTCATGATTTCACATGGTAACTTTACCTCACTTTAGACCACCATGTTCCTAATTTTTTTTCAACTTTGAAAAAAAAATTAAATGGCGCCGGGGGCCATGCCATAATGGTTCTTTGCCCTTTGAAAATCAGAGTGTGTAGTCAAGCGGAATTTGCGTGGAAGTGAATAATAGTTGAGGACAGCACTCTCTGCACTTAGTGGTCACGTGGCAGGGAATCCAATTTATAACGCAGTGTTTTGTAATTATATTATTGCAGTTTAATTGCTGCCTTGGATGAGCTCGTGGTTAAATAAACAGCCACACAGGTCGACCTTCAAGGTTAAGCAACTCTTGCCGAGGTTGGTCTGTGGATAAGTGACCATGTTAATACACCGAGTTTCCTCCGAGCCTCGGAAAGCTCGTTTATCTGTTGGTCCTGGCTGTCATTCGGAGATATTTGGCAGTAGTTACGGATAGTCAGAAACTCAGAAGTCAGAAAATGTGACATCGGTCTTGCCAAGGAGTACCGTGTCACCCAGTTGACGGGTTGTGGAGGTCTGGTCGGCAGCTGCTTCACGTCAAATACTGGTATTCAGTTGAATCCAGTTTGACTGGAAGCCGAACCCAAGATAGTTGGGAAAATACTGGGCACATGATGGGTCTTTCCATAAGGCATTTATTTGTCTCTAGCAGCCCCAGTTTGGAAGTTGGTGGTGCAACAGCCCCGTGAATCTAAAAGCATGTAAAGCCGCTGGTTCTGTACCTGATCATTCTCCAGTTGTGTGGGGTTGCCATACATTGGATTATGAGAGTGTTATAAAAGGGAGTGCGTCTGTGTTTACGCACACACTTGTGTGCTATAGTATCTCTCGCGCCGATGACTCATTTAATTAACATACAATACCAGGTGTACAATAAATAAACACGTAACACGGTTTAAAAAAGTAACAGACTTTAAAAAGTAACAGACTTTGCTCCAAATTTAACATATACATACTCGTAGTATCATATTATAAAACAAAGTCGCTTCCGCTGTCCGTCTGTCCCTATGTATGCTTAGACCTTTAATACTGCGCAACGGATTTTGATGCAGGTTTTTTTAATAGATAAAGTGATTCTTGAGGAAGGTTTAAGTATATAAATTGCACCCGTGCAAAGCCAGTGCGGGTCGCTAGTATTAGATAAATTAATAAACAGTAAAAGAGCATGGATTTATTTGGAAGTAAAACTAATACTGCTTAATTTAACCGACTTCTTCAAAAAGGAGGAGGTTCTATGTTCGGCTGTATGTATCTTTTTTTTTTATGTATGTTCACCGATTTCTCTGCCAATTCTGGACCGATTCGAAAAATTCTTTCTTTATTCGATAGCCTATACTCCTGAGGTGGTCCCATTGTCACCAAGTCAGAATCTGATGATGGGATCCCCTCAAATTTTATAAGCACATACACTGTTTTTCATAAACTTTCTAACGCAGTTCAGATGTTTGTGCCTGGTAATCATCATCTCAGGTTGCTGAGCTGATGATGGAAGGTATAAGTCAGGATCTGATGATGGGTTTCCATGAAAAATATTTGTTCAGCGATATTTTCGCCAATTGTTAACCGATTTGAATGAATCTTGTTTTATTTGGAAGAGTATTTTTTCGGACTGGTCCCATTAAAATTTGGAGAAGATCTGAACTTCGGAGGTAGGCAAAGGAACTCTTCAATAAATGATAGCAAATGGATCGGGATTTCTGAAATCGCATGTCTGTTGATTGTTTACACCAGTTCATAATATAACATCACGCCGGCACGCTGCGTTTGTGGTTTCACTTTTTAGTGGTACCAGCGTTCCATTAAAAGGTAAAAAAACTTATTAACAAAAAAATAAAACCGACTTCTAAAAACAAAACATGACAAACTAAAAAATAACTTTAATTTCGGAATTCGGTGTTCAAAAACGAAATAACCAAAAACACCGATTAATGGTAATGACGATTAATGTTTCCTTTCACTGTGATGTAATTTAATTAATTGTTTGATATTACTGGCCAATAAACGCGTTCAATCAAGCTACTGCTTAGGACATATCCAGACTTCGGCCTGCTTCTGAGAAATACCCTGTACCACCCTGCTTAGCTTAGGAAGTAAACCCAGAACTTCGACCACAGAAGTAGCACTGGCAACGATTGGTCTAAGGACATCAATGTTGTAAACTTTACGTAGTAGCAGTATTTTGTACTATGTTTACGCGGATAACATTAACGACCATATTACCGTTTGTTTCAAAGACCAAAAATAAAGGGAAATTACATGAAAGCGTTTGTAAAAGTTTCAGCCACTAATGGCTCATGACTGGCTCTTATTGCAGCTGGCTGTTACCATACCACACTGGCGGTGTTGACTTGCTCGTTCTATTTATTTTTATGAAACTTCGTGCATTAAATGATAAATGATGTGTATTTTGTAAGTGGGTTGTAAATAACACTTATTTTATTTTATTTTTAGGCATGCTTTCTTATTCTAATATAACGAAGGTCAATTACAACTTATAGTACAAACTAACTAATGATGAAAAAAAAATCAAAAGAGGTACTGACACTACATACATAAATGCACTTTTACACGTCAACCGTTTTTTTTTTCTGTCGTTTAAAATGTATGAACGATCAATCATCCCCTGTTTTCCAACCTTTACAGTTGTTTTTTTTCCAAATTTATATGGGACCAACTTCGGGACAAAATTATCAAAATCGGACTACTCTGTAAAGAGTTATGCGTGTTTATACAAATATATATACGCGTCGACTTGAGAACCTCCTCCCTTTTTCGTCGGAAAAAAAAGGGATTTAAGGCTAAAAATTACTCAGTATCTACTTTTAAGTTTTTTTATTAGTAGCTTGCGTTCGTCTGTCATGCGATGGTAACCGATGATGCAGTCGACGTTTGAGCAATACAGACTTCGGTAGGGAATTCCAGTCCTTAGCTGCACAGTAAAAGTATTCCCAATAAATCCATACACAAGAAAATGTAGACATGAACTATAGAAATCATTAGGGTTCCGTACCCAAAGGGTAATCAACGGACCCCTATTACTAAGCCTCCGCTGTCCGTCCGTCCGTCCATCCATCCATCCGTCTGTCTATCAGTGGGCTCTATCTCAGAATTGTAATAGGTAGACAGTTGAAATTTTCACAGATTTTGTAGTTCTAAAATTAAGGTTTATGGTGCGGAGTCCAACCGACATTACATGAACATGACATGAAACAACCGAGTTTTTCTACACAGACACAACATAGCAGCAACAAACACAAAGTAAAAGAAATTTTAGAAAATAACGACAGTTATGGGACTTCTTCTGATCGTGTGGGCAGTAAGGTCTAACGACCCCACACACCCTAGTGTCAGAGTTTCTAAGTCGCTTCAAGGACCTCTAACATAGTTTATTTGACGACTGCTAATTGGCAGCCGGGACCACCGGCTTATACGTGTCTTCCGAAGCACGAAATCATCTTTTTATCAGACAATCAGGTGATTCAAGCCTGAAATGCCCTAACCAAACTGAAAACAACTTTATAAAGTATGCTTTCCCGCGGGATTTGAACCTACAACCACCGGGTCACATGACAAATGCCTAAACTACTTGACCATGGAGGCAGTGAAATGATAATGGCGCTGATCGTGCCCATACCGATGACGTTACCAGCATTTCTTTGTATCAGACACAAAAGCGCTGGTATTCAAGTTTGACCCAGCAGTTCATTCCAAGTAATTAGAATAATACTACTGAAAAATACCTAACAAACGTAGGTCACACCTAGTTTTCCCAGCTTAGATGTAGCAAGCTTATGTGTTAGTCTGTATATAATCGTTATGTACCTGTTCGCAGTTCAGTAGAGAACTAATTAATACATAGTTGAATATGCTAAACTACTCGCTCGAACGGGGCAGAGGCGCATATGTTATTTTAGTGGGTTATTATAATAGCCCTCTTGGCTTTTCCGTGAAATGTGTGGGATGTTCGGTTGTCTGAATTATAATAATAATAATAATAATCTGTGGCTCGGCTGTCAACTGGAACGTCATATTTTTTACTCAATCCGCAATTTTCAATACAATTTAATTAAATTACTTTCATCGAAATGGCAAAAATCATCAGGAAAACAAGGAAAAAAAAACAGTAACGTTATAGCAAAATCAAACACGAAAAAAATTACCCCTTTTTGACCGACAACATGAAAATAAAATGCTGACAAGAAGCCGAGCTCGAGAACAAAATGCACCAACTCCATCTTCGGGTTCGTCGCTCAGCTCCGCCTCGCAGCCGCCGGGACCTGCGCTAGCCGCGAGTCCAGGGATTCTGGTAGCTGCAGTTGCGTCGAGTTCGAGCGACGAATACTTCTCGCCGCCGACGACACCGCCACCTGCGCGTCGGCGCGGACGAGGCCGACCACCAGCCAGCTTAGGACTTCGAGGCCCACCGGCCTCTGACAGGGTCCCCGCTACCGGTGGAAGTGTGCAGCGTATGAAATGGTCGCAATCAATAAACGAGAATGTAATACGCTCATACTTTGGGGCTACAGAGGGGGGAACTAACCTGACTGCGTACCGTGGTAGGATGCTCTCTCTGTTTCAGGTACTTGAGCCAGCTGTCAACGTTTCAGCCCAGCGATTATCGGATCAGGTGCGGGTTATCCAGCGTAACCGTATGTTGGATGACGTCGTACTTGATAGACTGCGTCTGGAATCACGGAGCAACCGCGTCTCACCTACTTCGCTACCGGCCGCGGTGCAAAAACAACCCAGTGCAAGTGTTTCACCGCGACCCAACTACATCGGTGAAGATGATGATGACGGGGCCACATCCGTGAGTACCCAATGCAATGAGCGATTGAGGAGCGCTTTGGAGGATGCCTTCCGAGAGTATCGGTCCACACCGCCTGGTCTTAGACCTGGTATACCTCGTTTGCCCATGCATAATAAAAATAGGGCGCTGGTGTGTGCTCTAGATTCGCAGCTAACAAGTTATTTTGATAGCAGCGAAGACCTTGCCGATACCCACTCGATCTTGTACTGTGCGGCTGCAGCGGCATGTCGTGTAGCTCATGTCAAATTTCCTAGTAATGACAGAGTTACACGACCAGCTGTACCAGCTTGGCAGTGCAGGATCGAGCGTCGTATCGGTGAGGCTAGAGCACTTATCGGCAAACTAATCTGCTTCAGGGAGGGCAACACTCGCCGCAGAGTGATGCGCTTTGTGAGGCGGGCGTTCTCGGGGACTGATATTAGTCCTCGGGATTATCTGACCCGCGTCACAGAGCGTATCGACTTCCTGAAGCAGAAAGTCTATGCATGGGCAAACCGTATACGTCGGTACAAGCGGCGAGTGGAGCGATACACTCAGAATCGCACATTCCAAAGCAATGAGAGGTGGGTTTATAGGGCTTGGGAGCGACCAGACCAAGGTGTGACTGATACGCGCCTACCGGATGATGATGCCATGTGTTCATTCTGGCGCAGCATCTGGTCGGTGCCTGTCAGTCATACCGAGGGCGATTGGACTCGAGAGGTCGAGCGCGCGTGCGATCCGATACCAGAAATGGGGGCAATTAACATCAGCCCCCAAGACGTAGCTCGTGCAGTCCGTCCGTTGCCTAACTGGAAATCTCCGGGACCGGACGGGCTGCACAACTTTTGGATTAAATGGTTCAAAAGATCGCACGCTCGCTTGGCATCTCAATTCCAGTCTGCATTAGAGTCAGGGTCGCTGCCCCAGTTCCTAACTACAGGGATAACCCACCTGCTCCATAAATCAGGTAGTACCGCGGAGCCTAAAAATTATAGACCGATCACGTGTTTACCGACGGTCTATAAAGTCCTTACATCCATTTTGAGAGGAAAGATTAACCATCATATTGATAGTAATTCAATAATGTCTTCTTCTCAGAATGGATGTAGGAACGGTTCCCGCGGTACTAAGGAGCTGCTCCTCATCGACATAGCCATTAGCCAACAGGTTCGACGTTCCCGAAGAGATCTGTCGACATGCTGGATAGATTATAAGAAGGCCTATGACTCGGTGCCACATACATGGCTCATGAGGGTGCTGGAGCTGTACAAAGTTGATGCAGTTTTACGCACCTTCCTGATGTCGTGTATGGGGCAGTGGAGGACGGTTCTTCACTATCCAGGGTGCCGACAGACCCAGGCGAACAGCGAACCGATAAGGATCGAGCGTGGCATATTTCAAGGTGACAGTCTGAGTCCACTGTGGTTTTGTCTGGCCCTCAACCCTCTCAGTACATTGTTGGAGGGTTCGGGCCAAGGCTACCGGTTGAGAAGAGGTGGTCAGGTCATATCGCACCTCCTTTACATGGATGACTTGAAACTCTTTGCTCCTAACAACTTGCAACTGATGAAGCTACTGAAGGTAACAGAAACCTTCAGTGGCGCCATCAGGATGGAATTTGGTTTGGACAAATGTGCGGTCATGCATGTAAAGCGAGGGGAGATTATGGAATCCGAGGGAACACAACTCTCGGATTCCATAGTCCTCTCCCCCCCGGACCGCTGAGGAGTTCAGACGCTTTTAAGGAGACCCACTGTGTTAATTGAATTAAATATTTAAATAAAATTTCGGCACTTAAATCGAGTTAAAAAATAGGAGTTCATAACTCCTGAGGAGATCTCAAGTCGCCCAAACGTCGTAGTCTGCCATCGAAGTGACGCACCGCTTCGGCTCCACCTACACTACCCCGCCCACTGCTGCCAGCGGCCCACCTCCTGAGGCGTGACGAAGTTCAGCCACTTAGCAGCGCACGCGCAAGGTCACGGCTCCACATCATTACCACAGCTGGGAGGTACGTACCCGTGCTCCTGGTATTTCGCTGTCACTCTCTCGCACGGCTCATTGCACGTTTACTGCTACAAGACATTGCTACAAAACGAAGTTTTCGCTACGAAGTCGCTACGAGGACTATTAACGCACCACATTACGTACGTGAGATTACTGTTTGTTTTTTGGTATCGCTATTGCTGCTTGCTTTAACTGAAGAGTGAGGCGATTAATTATAATACACGCTACAGGTGATTGTATATTTACTTTTGACAGTTTTAAAAGTTTTAAAACATGTCGGTGTCACGCACGCCACCTCAGGGAAGTAAGACTAAGGTGGATGATAATCTACTGGTCCCTCACGATTCTGATACTGCATCAGACCGATTACCGTCTGACAGTGACTCAGTTGTTACCCATACTGCCTCACGAAAATTTAAGCGCAAGCAAGGTGACTTGCATATGACCGAAATAAGAGAACTGTTTGAAGAATTTAGCAATGCCCAAAATGCCAAGTTGGATGCTCTTAATTCTTCTATGTTACAAATGAAGGAGGAAACAGCGGAGATGAAGAAATCTCTCATTTTTATGTCAAATAAGTATGATGAAGTACTGGAGAACCTTGCTAAAATCCAGAAGGAAAATACCAACTATAGGGTGCGAATCGAATTACTTGAGCAGAAGGTTGATTTTCTGGAAAGGAAATCCAGGTCCTCAACCGTTGAATTAAGGAATGTGCCTCAAGCGACTACGGAGACCAAGGAAGATATCTCACAAATTATTAAAAAAGTCGGTGAAGTGGTTAAGTATCCTGTTCAAATCTCTGACGTTCGTGATGCCTACCGATTGAAAACTAAGAATAAGGGTTCCTCCCCCATTGTAGTAGAATTTACTTCCATAGCCACTAAGGAAAATTTAATACATAAAGTAAAGCTTTTTAATAAGGGCAACAAGAATAATATGCTCAACAGTTCACACTTAATGATTGGCGGCCCTACTCAACCAGTGTATATCTCTGAGTCTTTAACTCCATTTGCCAAGAAACTGTTTTACTTGGCGCGACAGCATGCTAAAAGACATTCGTTTGTGGGTTGCTGGCACTCTTTCGGGAAAATATACATGAAAAAGAGTGACGATCACCCGACCCTACGTATTGATAGTGAAGATGATATTCAAAAACTTGTTCAAGCATGACTATCTGCGTTAAGAATGAAACTTATAATAATATTTTTATTTCATCTCAAGCATTTTTTCCAAGAAAGTTTTTTATATAATGTTAATTATGCTACAAGTAACTTCATTTTTTGTCATATTTGTAAAGCTTTGACGACTACACTACACATTTTATCACTACTCTTACATGCTCACACCTTACTTATTTCCAACATATGCTTTGTCCAGTATGTTTTCACTGTCTTAACCGATTTTTCCCACGTAATCACCCTTAGACTTATTGATACTGTTACCCAATTTTCGATAATATAAATGAAGAAAACATCTCTACTGATATCGATTCAATATCCGTGGCTTATACTTCTACATGTACCATAGACCAATGCTCAACACTTCTATCAACGACTGGGAAATCATTTAGGGTGATTGTTCAGAATATCAGAAGCTTAAATTGTAATATGGATGGAATGCTGACCCTCTTGGCTCAATCTAAAGTTGACTGGGACCTAATAATATTGACGGAGTGTTGGCTGCTAAGCGTTTCCAATCCTCCTATACTAGATGGTTTCGATTATTACTGTACAACTAGAAACCATACACAAAATGAAGGAGTGGCTATTTTTGTTAAAAAGGGCATAAATGTATGTGTACAGGAACCGGTCATTCTAGATTGTAATAGTCTTTTAATAACCCTCGATAAGAACACTGCAGTTCTCGCTATATATCGATCACCCAGTGTCAGGAATGTTGATGTGTTTTTGGAGAGTTTGAATGGTTTGCTGGTTGAGGTTGCTCCTAAACATAGGAACTTTATTTTGACTGGTGATATAAATATAGATATTGCCGATAACACACTTGACACACGAAAAGACCGTTATTTAAATCTTGTAGCGTCACATGGTATGCTACCAGCCTACCAAACTCCCACGCGTGTAAATTCCTGTATTGACCATGCCATACTCAAATCCGAATTTCCAACATCATGTTTCATTGCAGAAACATCTCTCACTGACCATTACAGTGTAATTATCTTGGTCAATGTATCAATCCCAGCTAAACAGTTCCAAAAAACCATCAAGCGTGTAGACTATAATGCTCTTGACTCAACTATACCCAAAATAGATTTTATGCCCCTCTATTTAATAACAGACGTTGATGAAGCTGTTGGAAATTTCACTGGCTCTCTTAGTGCTGCTATTGAGTCATGTACAAAAACAACTACCATATCAAGACGTAAACGTATAATAAAGCCATGGATTACTCCAGGTCTCTTGAGATGCGTAAGAAATAGAGATAGCCTTCATCTTAAATCAAAAAAATCTCCTGATAACGCAACTCTTAAATTAACCTACACAAGGTACAGGAATTTTTGTAATGTATTGCTGCACAAAGTAAAACGAGAATATGAAAGGAATGAATTTGCTAAGGCAGGTAACAATTCTAAACAAATATGGAACGTTGTTAAGACTGTAACTAGTACCAGACGACAGAATGAGATTGCTTCTGAATTAATATGTCCTAACAATCCCCAACTCTCCGTTGATAATATAAATAAATTCTTTGCAAATGTAGGAAAATCACTGGCAGAAAAGCAGCTATCCCAGGGACCAAGGTTTGCCCCTTCATCACCTATTCATCCTACCCGCAATAACTCTTTTGCTCTCCTGCCAACCGACGAAAGTGAGATTAATAATATCATCCTTAATCTAAAACCTAGCTCTACTGCTGGAAGTGATAAGATAACCTCAAATTTTCTTTTACGATATCGACCCCTATTGGTTTCCCCATTGACTTATATTTGTAATTTAGCGTTCTCATCTGGATCCTTCCCACAAGCTTTTAAAACTGCCCAAATTATACCAATATTCAAGTCTGGTGACAGGGACTGTGTCAATAATTATAGACCCATCTCAATATTGCCTGCTGTGTCTAAAATTCTCGAGAAAATTATTAATAAGAGACTAATTAATTATTTAGAGAACAACAAGCTTTTATCTGGTGCTCAATTCGGATTCAGATCCAATAAAGCTACTAGTGATGCAGTTCATGAAGTCGTTGATTATGTAGTAGATAATATTGATAACAAAAATAAAGTTCTGGCTATTTTTCTCGATCTAGCCAAGGCATTTGACACAGTCTCTGTCCCTAGACTGTTGGATAAGATGGAGAGCATAGGAATCAGAGGCCTACCACATAAATTATTCACGGATTACCTCAGTAATCGTTTTCAGTGTGTTAAGGTGGCTGACTGGATAAGCGACAAGCTTCCCGTAACTTACGGAGTGCCGCAAGGTAGTGTCCTTGGACCAACCTTATTTCTCATCTATATTAATGACCTCTGTGAACTTGAACTCCAAAATGGCAAAATTATAACTTTCGCGGATGACACTGCCCTTATTTTCAGCGACACGTCGTGGGTCAAAACTTTCCAACATGCTCAATGCGGTTTTGATGTTGTTAATGACTGGCTTAGATGTAATCTTTTAACGTTAAATGTCGAAAAAACCAAGTTTGTAAAATTCTTGCTCCGTAATGAATCCCATCTCTCTCAAAATTCACATAAAATAATAGCACATTCTCGGATATGTCATAAAATTATAAGTTGCAAGTGTCCTTTGCTTGAACAATCTAAATCAATAAAGTACCTTGGAATAGTGATCGACGAGAGCCTTAGTTTTGCTCCTCACGTAGACCTTGTTTCTTCTAGGGTTCGTAAATTAATATATATATTTAAAAATCTCAGACACACTGCCAGCCCGAAGGTCTTAAAGATGATTTATTCTGCTCTATGTCAGTCACTGTTGGTGTATTGTATAACTAGTTGGGGAGGTGCGTGTAAGACAGTCTTAATCAAACTAGAGCGTGCTCAAAGAGCACTCCTTAAAGTAAGTCTCTTTTTACCTTTCTTCTATCCCACAACCAGACTTTATCAAACCTGTGAAGTATTGACGGTGAGGCAGCTTTTTATACTACAAACAGTCCTCAGAATGCATGGTTCTTTAAAGTATAATCCCTTAGCATTTCTACAGAAGCGCAGAAAATATACAGTCGGTGTGTCTACAGCGTGCCGCACTAAATTTGCTCAGAAATTCTTCCCTTTTCTTGGTGCCCATCTTTACAATAAAATTAATCAAATCCTCAACATGTATCCCCTTACCAAACACAAATGTAAAACAACCGTAATAACCTGGCTCATTGACCTAGACTACGCTAATACCGAAAAGTTACTACTTGTCCAGAAATAGTTTAATCGTTACGTTACCCAATATACACTACACTATACTCCACACTACACTACACATCACAACACTCCTACATCTTACACAACACAACACGTATAATACCTCTCTAAGTCGTCAAGCTGTAAAATAAACCTAACGCAATAATTTGTCATTTTTCTTTGTTATTGTATTTATATGTTTGAGTTCCTCTTTTTTGTTTTTTCATATTACTTAAAATTGTGGTCGAACTTTTCAGTACTAATGCATCTTAGTTACTCCTCATCTAAGTAAGAGTCCTTGTTATATTACGTTCACTGGAAGAGCACTGATTTCCGAGATACAGGTTTTACCTAGTTTGGAAGTCAGGAGTTCATTTCGATTACCAAAACCTCTTATATGTTATGATTTTAGTATTGAACTGTAGTAGGTTAAGTTCTGATTTTGCAAATAAACGTTATTATTATTATTATTATAGACCTTAGGTCCCTCTCTTCAACCGAAACTTACAAGTATTTGGGTATGTCGGAAGCGTTAGGCATCAGTGCTACGGACATGAAACAATCGTTGAAGGAGCGCTTCTTTGGCCGCCTGAACAAAGAACTTAACAGTCTTTTATCATGCGGAAACAAGGTGCGCGCCTTCAACGGTTGGGTCATGCCGGTTTTGATGTATTCTTTCGGCATACTCAAATGGACTCAGACGGAACTTGACGCCCTGGATAGGAGGGTACGTTCACTGCTTACCGCCAATCGGATGCATCACCCACGGTCATCGGTGATGAGGCTGTATATCCCGCGGAAGTGCGGGGGTCGTGGCTTCTTAAATGCTAAGACCCTGCACAACCGCGAGGTATGCAGCCTTAGGGAATACTTCCTAGAGGCCGACGTGGGTATGCATCGAGATGTGGTAGCGGTGGACAAAGGCCTTACCGCGCTCTCCTTGGCTAACGAGAACTGGCGCAAACCTGGGTATTAGATACTAACAACCGCAGGGAGGTATGGCAGAGTAAGGAGCTTCATGGACGCTTTTATCAGGTCCTACATGGGCCCGATGTAGACTTCTTAGCGTCCGTAGCCTGGCTTCGTTTTGGTGACCTCTTCGGGGAAACCGAAGGTTTTGTCTGTGCAATTATGGACGAAGTTATGATGACTAATAACTACCGGAAATACATTGTGAAGGACGGTACGGTTGACATATGTCGGGCATGTCACCGGCCCGGGGAATCCATCCGCCACATTATTTCCGGTTGTTCTAGTCTGGCTAACGGAGACTATTTGCACAGGCACAACCTTGTAGCCAGGATTATCCACCAGCAACTTGCTCTTAAATACAATCTTGTGGAATCGGAAGTACCGTACTATAGGTATGTGCCCGACCCAGTTCTCGAAAATGGTAGTTGCACATTGTATTGGGATCGGTCTATCATCACTGACAGGACTATTGTTGCCAATAAGCCTGATATAGTGGTGATAGACCGACTAGAGCGTCGCGCAATGATTGTTGATATAGCAGTCCCTCATGACGAGAACCTCGTGAAGTCAGAGAATGATAAACAAACGAAGTATCTTGACTTGGCTCGCGAGGTTGTCGACATGTGGGATGTGAACACAGCAGTTATTGTGCCGATAATCGTGACGGCCAATGGCATTATTGCCAAGAGCCTCGACCAACATCTCAAGAGGCTCTCGTTGGGCAGCTGGATCAAGGGCTTGATCCAGAAAGCAGTACTCCTGGACACGGCGCGCATCGTTAGGAGGTTCCTCTCTCGAAGCCCTGACCACCGGTAGCTTGGACCCTGTTCCCGATACCGGTGGGTTACTATTTTTTATATTTTTAAATGTTTTTTGTATTTTTATAGAAATATTTAAAAATGTAATTGGTATGTATATATAAATAAATAAATGGAATAATAATAATCTGTGGCTCGGCTGTCAAGCCAACTGACGTAAGAAATTTTTCATCCCGTATTTTTATCGATTTTTATTTAAATAAACCATAGAAACAATGCTTTTTATACCGAATACATCAAGAAAAAAAAAATAGAATCACACGAAAATAAAAAACTAACCAATGCGGACTAACTAATGGAAAAACAAAATGACAATATGAAAATAAAATGTTGACACGACGCCGAGCACGACTACAAGCCGCACCAACACCATCTTCGGGTTCGTCGCTGAGCTCCGCCTCGCAGCCGCCGGGACCTGCGCCAGCCGCGAGTCCAGAGATTCCGGTAGCTGCAGTTGCGTCGAGCTCGAGTGACGAATACTTCTCGCCGCCGACGACACCACCACCTGCGCGTCGGCGCGGACGAGGCCGACCACCGGCCAGCTTAGGACCTCGAGGCCCACCGGTCTCTGACAGGGTCCCCGCTATCGGTGGAAGTGTGCAGCGTATAAAATGGACACAAGCCATGAACGAGAATGTACTCATACTTTGGGGCTACAGAGGGGGGAACTAACCTGACTGCGTACCGTGGTCGGATGCTCTCTCTGTTTCAGGTACTTGAGCCAGCTGTCAACGTTTCAGCCCAACGATTGTCGGATCAGGTGCGGGTTATCCAGCGTAACCGTATGTTGGATGACGCCGTACTTGATAGACTGCGTCTGGAATCACGGCGCAGCCGCGTCTCACCCACTTCGCCACTGGCCGCGGTGCAAATACAACCCAGTGCAAGTGTTTCACCGCGACCCAACTACGTCGGTGAAGATGATCGTCTACCTCGTTTGCCCATGCATAACAAAAATAGGGCGTTGGTGTGTGCTCTAGATTCGCAGCTAACAAGTTATTTTGATAGCAGCGAAGACCTTGTCGATACCCACTCGATCTTGTACTGTGCGGCTGCAGCGGCATGTCGTGTAGCTCATGTCGAATTTCCTAGTAGTGATAAAGTTACACGACCGGCTGTACCAGCTTGGCAGTGCAGGATCGAGCGTCGTATCGGTGAGGCTAGAGCACTCATTGGCAAACTAATCTGCTTCAGGGAGGGCAACACTCGCCGCAGAGTGATGCGCTTTGTGAGGCGGGCGTTCTCGGGGACTGATATTAGTCCTCGAGATTATCTGACCCGCGTCACAGAGCGTATCGACTTCCTGAAGCAGAAAGTCTATGCATGGGCAAACCGTATACGTCGGTACAAGCGGCGAGTGGAGCGATACACTCAGAATCGCACATTCCAAAGCAATGAGAGGTGGGTTTATAGGGCTTGGGAGCGACCAGACCAAGGTGTGACTGATACGCGCCTACCGGATGATGATGCCATGTGTTCATTCTGGCGCAGCATCTGGTCGGTGCCTGTCAGTCATACCGAGGGCGATTGGACTCGGGAGGTTGAGTGCGCGTGCGATCCGATACCAGAAATGGGGGCAATTAACATCAGCCCCCAAGACGTAGCTCGTGCAGTCCGTCCGTTGCCTAACTGGAAATCTCCGGGACCGGACGGGCTGCACAACTTTTGGATTAAATGGTTCAAAAGATCGCACGCTCGCTTGGCATCTCAATTCCAGTCTGCGTTAGAGTCAGGGTCGCTGCCCCAGTTCCTAACTACAGGAATAACCCACCTGCTCCATAAATCAGGTAGTACCGCGGAGCCTAAAAATTATAGACCGATCACGTGTTTACCGACGGTCTATAAAGTTCTTACATCCATTTTGAGAGGAAAGATTAACCATCATATTGATAGTAATTCAATAATGTCTTCTTCTCAGAATGGATGTAGGAACGGGTCCCGCGGTACCAAGGAGCTGCTCCTCATCGACATAGCCATTAGCCAACAAGTTTGACGTTCTCGAAGAGATCTGTCGACATGCTGGATAGATTATAAGAAGGCCTATGACTCAGTGCCACATACATGGCTCATGAGGGTGCTGGAGCTGTACAAAGTTGATGCAGTTTTACGCACCTTCCTGATGTCGTGTATGGGGCAGTGGAGGACGGTTCTTCACTATCCAGGGTGTCGACAGACCCAGGCGAAGATCGAGCGTGGCATATTTCAGGGTGACAGTCTGAGTCCACTGTGGTTTTGTCTGGCCCTCAGCCCTCTCAGTACATTGTTGGAGGGTTCGGGCCAAGGCTACCGGTTGAGAAGAGGTGGTCAGGTCATATCGCACCTCCTTTACATGGATGACTTGAAACTCTTTGCTCCTAACAACTTGCAACTGATGAAGCTACTGAAGGTAACAGAAACCTTCAGTGGCGCCATCAGGATGGAATTTGGTTTGGACAAATAAGCGGTCATGCATGTAAAGCGAGGGGAGATTATGGAATCCGAGGGAACACAACTCTCGGATTCCATAGACCTTAGGTCCCTCGCCTCAACCGAAACTTACAAGTATTTGGGTATGTCGGAAGCGTTAGGCATCAGTGCTACGGACATGAAACAATCGTTGAAGGAGCGCTTCTTTGGCCGCCTGAACAAAGAACTTAACAGTCTTTTATCAGGCGGAAACAAGGTGCGCGCCTTCAACGGTTGGGTCATGCCGGTTTTGATGTATTCTTTCGGCATACTCAAATGGACTCAGACGGAACTTGACGCCCTGGATAGGAGGGTACGTTCACTGCTTACCGCAAATCGGATGCATCACCCACGGTCATCGGTGATGAGGCTGTATATCCCGCGGAAGTGGGGTCGTGGCTTCTTAAATGCTAAGACCCTGCACAACCGCGAGGTATGCAGCCTTAGGGAGTACTTCCTAGAGGCCGACGTGGGTATGCATCGAGATGTGGTAGCGGTGGACAAAGGCCTCACCGCGCTCTCCTTGGCTAACGAGAACTGGCGCAAACCTGTGGTATTAGATACTAACGACCGCAGGGAGGTATGGCAGAGCAAGGAGCTTCACGGACGCTTTTATCGGGTCCTACATGGGCCCGATGTAGACTTCTTAGCGTCCGTAGCCTGGCTTCGTTTTGGTGACCTCTTCGGGGAAACCGAAGGTTTTGTCTGTGCAATTGTGGACGAAGTTATGATGACTATTAACTACCGGAAATACATTGTGAAGGACGGTACGGTTGACATATGTCGGGCATGTCACCGGCCCGGGGAATCCATCCGCCACATTATTTCCGGTTGTTCTAGTCTGGCTAACGGAGACTATTTGCACAAGCACAACCTTGTAGCCAGGATTAACCACCAGCAACTTGCTCTTAAATACAATCTTGTGGAATCGGAAGTACCGTACTATAGGTATGTGCCCGACCCAATTCTCGAAAGTGGTAGTTGCACATTGTACTGGGATCGGTCTATCATCACTGACAGGACTATTGTTGCCAATAAGCCTGATATAGTGGTGATAGACCGACTAGAGCGTCGCGCAATGATTGTTGATATAGCAGTCCCTCATGACGAGAACCTCGTGAAGTCAGAGAAAGATAAACAAACGAAGTATCTTGACTTGGCTCGCGAAGTTGTCGACATGTGGGATGTGAACACAGCAGTTATTGTGCCGATAATCGTGACGGCCAATGGCATTATTGCCAAGAGCCTCGACCAACATCTCAAGAGGCTCTCGTTGGGCAGCTGGATCAAGGGCTTGATCCAGAAAGCAGTACTCCTGGACACGGCGCGCATCGTTAGGAGGTTCCTCTCTCAGAAGCCCTGACCACCGGTAGCTTGGACTCTGTTCCCGATACCGTCGGGTTACTATTTTTTATATTTTTAAATGTTTTTTGTATTTTTATAGAAATATTTAAAAATGTAATTTGTATGTATATATAAATAAATAAATGGAATAATAATAATAATAATAAACGTTTATTAGGAACAAGTTTTTGGATACAGGTTTTCAAATAGGAAACGAAGATAGCTACAAAAGTTCAAACTGTGGCGCAGCTATCAACGCCCAAGGCAAAAAAAAAAAATAAGTATATTGTTGTTCCAGACTACTAACTACAGTGAGAGCAAATATAAAATTAGAAATTAAAAATAAAATAAAAGGTACTACTTAAATGCGTGTGTAAGAGTGTGTGTGTGTGTCAATGCGAGTGTTGTAGAGTATGCATGCAGGTGTTGAGTGAGTGCGGGGAAATGTGTGTATATGTGTGTGTGTGAGAAAGAGAGTATGTGTGTGTGTATGATTGTGTGAATGTGAGTTATGCAGATGTTACAGGATATTAAGTGTTACGTTACCACAAGTTTCTCTGTTTCTTCGTAAGAGAAGGTTTTCAGCAATTCAGATTTTTTTTTCCTAAGTAATGTTTTTGTTAGGGGATAAATTTGCATCATTTGGTTTATGTTATTGTAGAGCTTAGGGCTACAGTAGTTGAAGTGTCGTCGTACTAATGCCAATTTGGAGACAGGTGTCTTGCAAATAATATCGGGACGTCGCTTCTTAGGAAGGGGTTTTGGATCGTACTTCGTAAGTTCATGCTTCTTTATAACAGTTTGAAGTATAAATAACTGTCTAACAGTGAGGACGTTACAGAGTTGAAATAGATCCGATGTAGGGTATCTGGCAGGTTTCTTGGCCAACACCTTTAGCACTGCTCTTTGAGCTCTTTCCAAACGCAGAATGGTAGTCTTATGTGTACCCCCCCAAACTGTAACGCAGTAGCCAAGGACTGATTGGACGAGTGCTAGGTAGATGGATATAAGGCATGGGAAGTCGGCAATCGCTCTGAGCTTTTTAAAAACGTATACAAGTCTTCTTACACGGACCACCACTGAGTCAACCTGCTTTTTCCAAGTGAGACAATTATCTACAGTGACTCCAAGATATTTGATTTTATCGGAGCGTTCTATATGGGCACAGTTACATGATATGGAGGTCTCAGTATGCGAGCAAATATGAGTTTTGATCTGAAATGATTTTGGTGGTTGTGTAAGAACTCCTGGTGTGAAAGGGATGAATTTTGTCTTTGTGATATTGAGTGTGAGTAGGTTTGATGTCAACCAGCTCATGACCAAATCCAGTGCAATCTCCGCCTTCAGGCGAGTGCTAAGCCAGTCCCTACCTTGCTTTATGAGGGCTGTGTCATCCGCATATGCAATGATTCTAGTGTTTGGAAGTGACAGCTGGCACAGCTCGTTGACGTAGATGAGGAAAAGGGTGGGCCCTAAAACACTTCCCTGAGGCACACCAAATGACATGTCTTCCGGTGAGCTTACAAAAGTATCGACTTTGACAACCTGCTTCCTTCCCGTCAAGTAGCTGCGAAAGATTTCCAAAGAATTTCCTCGTATGCCAATTTGTTCCAACTTGTAAATCAGCTTAGTTAGGTACAGAAACAGTATCGAAGGCTCTCGATAGGTCTAGGAAGATACCTATTGCCTTTTGTTTATTATTAAGGTGTTCGACTATTGAATTTGTAAGGTCCAAGGTAGCATCTTCGGTAGATTTTCCTGCTCTGAAACCAAACTGATTATCAGCCAGAATATTAAATTTATTTAGAAAGTTTACAAGTCTCGCGTTAAGAACTTTTTCAAAGATTTTTGAGAGGGTCGTAAGTACGGATATCGGACTGTAATTTGAAATGACGTGCTTATCTCCTCCTTTGAATATGGGATGAACTATGGCCGTTTTAAAGATATCAGGAAAGGTTCCCAGGCGCATACACAAGTTAAATATGTAGACAAGTATTGGAGTAATAACATTTTTGATGGCCTTAATGACTGACGGTGAGATGCCGTCATATCCAACAGCACATTTGTCTTTTAGGCTTAATATGATGCTTTCAATTTCAATATCATCGACATCATACATAGCCATAGACTGTAGAGGTGAAGAGAAAGAGTCAACTGAGTCAGGAGGAGAGGAATGTGGAAATTTGGAAGCAAGATCTTTACCTACATTAGCAAAGTAGTGGTTGATCATATTGAGAGAATGATGCGGATCGTCGCCACACTTTAACAATTCGGTGGGAGCCGATTTACCTTTATCTAAATAGGATATTTGTTTGATGAGCTTCCAGGTTGCCTTTGGATTGTTTTTCACCTTTTGAAATTCTGATCTCTCGTAGTCACATTTGATTCTTTTTAATAAATTATTGCAAAAGTTACGATAACGAAGGAATACAATTTTATGGGTGTCATTTTCTGGGTGTTTTTTAAATATCTTATTGAGCTTGTCTCTATGACGGAGATGATATGGATTCGTTAAGTTAAATGAAAAACCAGCCAAGTGCGAGTCGGACTCGCACAGGAAGGGTTCCATACCGTAAACCTTAATGTTTATTATTTCTTGTTATAGCGGCAATAAAATTACACAATCTGTGAAAATTTCAACTTTCTACAGCCCGCTGACAGACAGACAGATGGACGGATGGACAGCGGAGGCTTAGCAATAGGGCTCCGTTGGTTACCCTTTGGGTACGGAACCCTAAAAATTGTAAGTTTATTGAAATTGCTGCGAATTTTAATTACTGTCGTATTTAATAGATCAAAATAAGATACCACATTACACCTATCGGTAAACTATATTTTTATCTGCCGTTTTAAGACTTTAGATCAACTTGTACGTCTGTTAGGTATTGTTTTCATGCCTAACAGCCGTACAAGTTGATCGTCAAGGTTTAGCAACGCTAGGAAAGTTTGGTCTGTGGGTGACCATATTAAACTTACGGAGTTTCCTTCGTGGCTCGGAAAGCACGTTAAGCCATTGGTCCAGACTGTCATTTGTAGATATAGCAGTCGTTTCGGTTTGTCAGAAGCCAGTAAATCCGACTCCAGTCTTAACAAAAAGTACCTTGTTACCCAGTTAATAGGTTGTGGAGGTCTGGTAGGCAGCCGCTCCTCGTAAAACACTGATTCAGCTGATCATAGTTTGACTGGAAGCTGATTCCAGTATAGTTAGGAAAAGGCTAAGCAGATAATGATGTTTTTAATAAGACTTTAACTGGCAGATAGCTGATATTATAAGGAGTAACTTAAGCTAATTTGATTTTAGAAAACAGATTATCGTTTCGTATCTATACTATAATAATCTGAAGAGTTTGTTTATTTGTTTGCTTGCTTGAAAGCGCTAATCTCAGGAACTACTGGTCCGATTTCAAAATTCTTTGAGTATAATGGGCTATACATTTATCAAGGCAGGCTATAGGCTATATATCATCACGCTAAGAAGAATAACGGAGCGGAGCAGACAAAGTTGCGCGGGTCGACTATTTAAAATAAAACCAATGAAAACACTTTACACGTGGACAAAGCTGCGGGCAGAAGTAGATAAAGAAAGAAATAACAAATGGGCGCAATGGCTGTCCGATACAACAATTGACTAACATTACCGCAACAAAAGCGTTGGACTACGAAGCAATAATTATCGGCAACTATCGGGTAATAGCCACTATTATCCGTTGGTGTTCAACCGACTTTGGGATCTAATCAATTCACTATTTTTGTAGTAATCTGTACAACGTTTGACCAGTTATATAAGATCGCATTAGAATAGAAACCTGGAGGAGCTTGTGGCTAAATAAAAACAGCCGCACGGGTCGATCTTTAAGGTTAACCATCGCTTGCCAAGGTTGGTGTGTGGATGGGTGACCATATTAACATACCGAGTTTCCTCCGTGCCTCGGAAAGCATGTTAAGCCGTATATTCCGGCTGTCATTTGTAGATCTTTGGCAGTCGTTATGGATTGTCAGAAGCCAGTAAATCTGACTTCAGTCTTGCCATGAAGTACCGTGTTACCCAGTTAATGGGTTGTGGAGGTCTGGTAGGCAGCCGCTCCGCGTAAAACAGTGGTATTCAGCTGAATCCAGTTTGACTGGAAGCCGACCCCAATATAATTGGGAAAAGGCTAATGCAGAAGGTAGTCTCAAATTTGAACGATGGGCCAATAGGGATGTGTGTGGGGGTGGAGTTTCGAGTCAATTGTTTGCACAGGTAACTTAAACATAACTTATTTAACTAAAACCCCTTGGGAGCTTCGTTAAGTTTCGGTGAAGGTAAGTTATGTGGCTTATAGTTTCTTGAACATGATATTAAAATTCATAGGCAAGGTAAACTGACGAGATTAAGTTGGATACATAGACCAACTCTATTATGTTTTTAATAAAATCAATATAATGGAAACTAATATTCTTAAATGAGTTAGTTTCATGATTATTTGAATGAAATTTCAACTGCCATTTGTGTCACTTGAGTTGCGGGTAGTTTTTGACTCATCAATATTAATTTCCACAGTATTTATTTGAAAATAATTATAATTCTATAAAAAGATTAAGAAAAGGTTTTTAGTTCGACTGGTAGAAAATGCCCTAATGATGGGAAATCGTCAAATGACTCCTCCCGCTCTGGGTGGATTGAGAGGGAGTGTCAGGCAACTAACTAAAACCCACTCGTGTTTCTCCGGTGACTCTTTTGAACTAATTCCGTAACTTTAGCAGGTGGTAGATAATGCCTTTGTACAGTGTTTTTACTAGTGCATAAAGTTTGTATTTTTGTAATAATTATAATTCTTGGGTAGCGATAACGTCAACTGCTTATTGCCTTTCTATTTTTTATATTCTTTCCTTTCTTTATATATGTAATTTTACTCTCTATCCAACCTCAATAAAATAAAACTTATTTTTATTTTGCAACTGGCATGGAGTCTCTTCGCCACCGCTTGACTTGTAGAACATGCTCAAGCCAATAAGTTCGCCGTTCGTTCGTTGTACCTTTTTGAAAAGAATTTAATATCATCATCTGCCTAGCCTTTTCCCAACTATATTGGGGTCAGCTTCCAGTCAAACCGGATTTAGCGGAATACCAGTTTGGAGCGGCTGCCTACTAGACCTCCACAACCCATTAAAAGGGTAACACGGTACTACGTGGCAAGACTGGAGTCATGGAATTTAATATAAATTAATAAATTAAGAGTAAGTAAAAAGTGTTTATTTGCAGAAATAGACAGGAAAAAATATTTATCGACACAATTTCTTTCCCAAAACTAGAAACACTTAATTAAAATCGCAGTACACACTCGTACACTATTCACGAAGAAGAACGAACAAGGCGTCCATCTTAATGAATTGCTAATGGCCGCAGCTGTACCCCCTCCCGCCCCTCTTCCTCATTTAGGAGATAATCGAGAAAAAATTGTTTCCTTGATGTATTCAGATATTATTTGAAGCAACACAAAAAAATATATATCAAACGAGATTGACTCTCACACGACGGGTTCCGTACCATAAACTGAAAAAACACGTTTTTTGTGTGGGAGACCCTCTAATTTTTAATTTTATTTAATTTGTATTGCCTACATATTTGTTTTTATAGCGGCAATGGAAATAAATACACACTCTGAGAAAATTTCCATTGTCCACATATACGATTCTTGAGATATAGCCCGCTGAAAGACAGACGGACTGACGGTCGGACAGCGGAGGTTTAGTTATAGGATTCCGTTGGTTACCCTTTGGATACCTAAAAAGAAAAGCGTTTCTTTGTAACGCCTTCACGCCTAAACTGCTGAACGGATTTTCATGAATTTTGGTACAGAGATAGAAGAAACCCTGGAGACGGATGTAGGATATTTTTGTTACGAAAATCTATACTTAAAATCTATAGCGAGCGAAGAAGACAAAAAGTAATTTAAAAATTATTTTTTGCTTTACCTACCAACAAAATCTATCATCTAAATTCCTCATTCCCAAATAAGATAAACTTCATTAAAAGCACAGAACACACTCGTGTCCTACACTCTCCACAAAGAGACGCGAACAAGGCATCATCGTCAGCAGTAATGAATTTCTAATGGCCACCGTGCCTCCCGCCCCTCTTCCTCATTTAGGAGATAATAATAATAATAATAATAATAATAATATATTCCACACAACTATCACACAACGCCATCTAGTCCCAAGCTAAGCAGAGCTTGTGTTATGGGTACTAGACAACTGATAAACATACTTATATATTTCTAAATACATACATATTATAGATAAACTACACCCAGATAATCGAGAAGAAATTGTTTCCTTTGATGTAGTCCAATATCATGAAAATGTAATGAAGACTACATTTAGATTGGGAGGTAATTATTATGTTGTTGTACGGAATTCTTATCGTGTAAAACGACGATGATTGGAAATGAGCTGCGAAGTTTGTTTGTAATTTTTTTTTAATTTATTTATGTAATACTTTACACGCACCAAATAAACAGGGACGGACTTAATACCTTAATTGTGATACCTACCATTTATTTTATCGGACTACTTTTAGCCCCGAATCCGAGCTAAGGATAAATAACATCACGATTTCACAGTAACTGACATATCGTGTTGTCAGTAATTATTAGTTTTAAGGTAATACGGATTATAAAACGCCTGCAACGAAGCCCGAAACTCCGGACTTCGGGCTTAGAGAGTGGTTACTCTCTAAGCCCGAATTTCGTAGTTTCCCTGGAGGATCTGGAGCCTGGACTGTGTGTGGTACAACTTTACCTTACCGCAGGTACAAGGTAGGTCTCGTGTTTTTTATTCAAGAATAACCAATACAGAATCTTTTTTGATTATATCGACACCTCATTTTCTTTACTTAGATATTACATTTTTTTCACAAAACACGTTTCGAAAATGACTTCGATATAACTCAATGAAAGACCCTTTCAAATTGGAACGGCTCTTAGCTAAAAAGGTGAGCTTTTCAAAACGATGATTGTACAGAATACGGGTAATAGGCAACCCTTTTGTGGAGTAACGAAATTTATTTCGCGTTCAATGGCTTTTGATCCGTGATCTGAACGAGCACACGTCGGAAAAGTTATTGTAAGCAGGAATGATGGGAAGGTATTGTGTAGTATTGTGATTTGAAAAGCTAATTTGGGAAAGGTAACCTTTTTAATATTTTTTTCTTTTGAGTAATTTTCTGAACTGAACAGATGGTCGATGGGGCAAAAAGATCTCTAATCCAGCGTATCAGAAGACGCAGCATTGGAAGGTCTCCTACAAGGTGTACCAAAGATCTCTGAGGGTCTGAGGGTTGCGGGTAGCTAATAGTTGCGAAGCGCACAGAACCAGTTGTTGTGGCGATACTTGAAGAAGGCCTCCCACAAGGTGTACTGATGACCTGGTGAGGGTCGCCAGTAGCCAACGGATGCGAGACGCACACTATCACTAATAAGTGATAGTAACGCCACTATAACCGGTCCTACCCGGTAACTACTACGTTTTAATAACGAAAAAGTTGGCTTATATCATGTAGCAATTTTATCGAAAACCGCCCAATTTACACATATTCAAAAATCCCACTCACATAGATTAAATGCACATTCATATTTTACTGTAGGTTATTGCGGCCCATCATGACAAAAATAGAAGCGTTTTTTGGCCCAAGAGAAAAAATGGTTGAGTATGGCGGCTCTATACAATTCTTGTTCTGTCAGCGATGGAGTGGTAAACGCGATTTTTAAAATGTCAATATTTTCGTAATTAACTAATACAAATACTAAAACAAATACTGTAACCTTATTGGTACAGTTTTGAGCCGTTTAAGGTCGAAACGTCATGGGGTCCAAGTACGCGTCTCCTTTTTATGAACATATCTCGCCGACTGGTCGACACTTTGCGTGACCAGAGGGCTGGCTCGTTCTTTGCTCAGAGAATTAGCGTTGCCATTCAACGTGGCAAAGCTGCGATGACGGCGATGCGGAGGGATTCTTCGACGCCTGAGTGTATTTGTTTTTGTATATAGTGTAGATTAAATGTGTGTATCTATGTGTCTAGTAATGAAAAACAGTTAATAATTCATTGTGCGGGTATCTACGAGTACGAAGGGATGTTGGGGACAGGTCAATGTACTATATTGCACGTTTATTTATATATATACTAGCTGACCCGCGCGGTTTTGCTCCCGTCAACTGGCTACCCTAGCTACCCTACCCGACCTACCCTACCCGACCTACCCTACCCTACCTACCCTACCCGACCTACCCTACCCGACCTACCCTACCCGACCTACCCTACCCTACCTACCCTACCCGACCTACCCTACCCGACCTACCCTACCCGACCTACCCTACCCGACCCGACCTATCCTACCCTATCCTATCTACCCTACCTACCCTATCCTACCTACCCTACCCTACCTACCCTGCCCTACCCTAACCTACCTACCCTACCCTACCCTACCCTACAAAAAAAAAAGATAGTAGCCGATTCTCAGACCTACCCGATATGCACACAAAATTTCATAAGAATTGGTCAAGCCGTTTCGGAGGAGTACGGTAACTAACATTGTGACATAGAAATTTTATATATAAGGTTATTTGGTGCTCACTATAGCTATAAATCTATCTATTGCTCCTATGATTATTTTCTTATAACTACGCTTTGCTTGTTCTAGTAGGTACCTAATTAATACGTCAATAATGAATGGCACTTCGTTCAAAGAATCTTTTGACAAATGCTCTTTATGGCTAAATATCACTTGGATGGCCATACATTATACAAAACACACGAAAAAGCCTTGAAAACATGGAAATAACGTTATACAAAGCAATATACAGATAACGCTCAGTTTAGGTGCGTAACGACATTATTTACACGAATATAAGCGACTGTTGAAAACTGAAGAAGGACAACTACGAACAGCACTGTCAGTAAAGGGGTTCGAATATTTTTAGTAAAGTTGCGGCGCACTATCTTATATGCATATATGAGTAGAGCACACACAAACAAACAAAAAATGTTACCAACATGGTGCCCAATGGTCCATGGTGCTCGGCAAAGTGTCAAGGTGCCAAGATATTTAGGGGTGAAGTCTCCATTCACGTTGTTTATAAATCAAAATGGCAGCGGGAGTGCTATGAAACAAGTTTATATTCCATTTTATGATTAGTTTAATCAAACCATTTCAAAAAGGCAAAGAGTCAGTCAGACATATACTATGTTTTATCGTCATTTCACAATACCAAGGTAATTTAAATACGCACTTAGTGTTGATGTTATTTATTATATGTTATTTATTAAAGTGTGCAAAGTGGAGTATTTTTTGTGCTTAATTTAATCCAGGTCTCCCTTTCTCTCTGCTTCATATAAAGGGATAGTGCTATTCATCTTATAGTGGTCCGCCTCTCTCGCACAACGAAGCCATAATGGCATTGGCATGTCATGGTATACACATTATTTTTGGATGGAAAATCATCAAGTCATGAGGTTTGCCTTTCCCCATGCGTCTTGCCTCCTCTTTCACTTGCTCTACTGCTTCATAGTCTGCCACTGGCCTACCTTTTTCGCGTCCACTTTTTTTAATTGGATATCAGTATATGGTCCACCGCCGTCCATAGTATTTCAGAGCACAATTTCCAATATTCTGTGGTCCTTCTGGCAATTTTATAGACAAATAGTACTTAGACACTCTCGAAGTATATTTAAATGTAACCTTCAGAATTTAGATGGTGTTTTTAAGAGCGGCTGTCAATACATTTAGCCAAGTCTAGACCGGGAGCCAGCTGAGCACCCAATTACGTAATGTGATAGTGTGATACGAAAGGTGCTTTCGAGTTGATTGTTTTCTGTCTTGTATTACCGTTTTTTAACATGTTTGGAAAGAGAATCTTGCTTTATATACCTATCATCTTGTTATATACCTACTTAAAAAAATGTTCTCCCAGATATTGATGTACGTCATGGTTAATTCTTCAACTGCAAATGTATGCTTGTAGTCGTATAATTTTTTTTTTATTTGATAAAACTATGAATTATCAAGTCAGTGTTTCCAGATAACTATAACCTGGGAGTCTTTAAGACAAGAGTGAAATTAGGTTACTTTTAAGCAAACGTGCTCAATCTTCGACCACATCATCGCTTACCATCACGTGAGATAGTGGTCAAACGTATGCCTAATAAATAGCTAAAAAAAGCTATACTTTTGCTCTGAGACCTTGCTTCTTGCCAAATATGATTTCTATTCTATAGTTTCATGATTCAAAATCGAAATCATTCACCTATAGTTTGACTTGCTTGCGATTATCACAACATGTCGCAAAATTATGCATAACGCCTTCCACGCTTCTTGAAGAAAGGGATCGTGAGAGACCGACAGACGGACAACGAAGTAATCCTATAAATAAGGCATCCGTTTTCTAGAGGTACGGAACCCTAAAAATTACCACAGCAAATAGCTTATCATAAAAAAAAACGAATCCCAACCCAAACAAAACCTATCAAACAAAAACAAGAAACTTCTTAACATTATTTTCAAAGTAACAAACTCAAAACATCTTGTAGTTATCAACATTACACTAGCTCTCTGTCTATAAAACATGTTGTACTTGCTCCGCGTCTATAAAACCGCAGGTTGGTGGAAATTTCGGTGAATTTGCATTCATAAGCCGCCCTGAAGTGTGCCCTTTGTATCGTTACCCGTTCGTCTGTTTATATCAGTTCATCTTGAAAATCACTTTGCGGGCTATGAAGAAGATTATTTTGAAGGCTTGCTGGTATTACGTGGGGTAAGAAAAATGATTTCTTTTTCAGCTAAATCGGTGTCAGTTTATCAAAAAAAAAACCTATTTTCAGGGTCTTTTTTACTTTTCATCTGCCAAGCATGGTTATGAACCTGCTGGGGCTGCGGAATCTGTTCGAAAGAGGTGCCGTAGCCTTGGAACGCAAAGGGCACCAGGAGGAACACGGATGGGTTTTAGTCAGTAAGAGTCTGACACTCCCTCCTGCTCCACCCAGAGCAGGAGGAGTCATTTGATGATTTCCCATCCTTAAAAAAAAAAAAATAGGGCCCCAAGTCTGCTATTTGTTAGAAATTCATCATTCCAACACGATTCTTTTGTCATTTTGCTAAAAGTTCGTAATCTGCCAAATTCATAATAGTCGATCATTGATCGGTCAATGGTCTCGTAATGGAATCGTGGAAGAATTACATTCGTATAACCATTATTATAAAACCCGTTAGTAGAAATTATTTTCGAAAAATTACTACTTAATTTGAACATTAAGTTATGCCAGATTTCTTTTATATATATTTTTACATATGTTAAATACGTCTGACATTTATTTGTCATTATGTACAAGATTACCATTCTATGCCAATGGAGAGTCAGTGGTTGAACACTGGAAAGTCATAATGATGCTTTTGAATTAGTAGATTACCAAACTTGTCGAAATCAACAATTATGAAATCAATTAGACCATTTTGACACTATTGTAATAGCGGACTTGAGGCCCTGACCGGATGCAGCTAAATACCAGTTAGGGGTGTGACTGCCTACTAACGTTTACTTTCCACTAACTGGGTAAAAAGGCCTTTCATCGAGCATATAATAAAAGAAAAGCTACAATTTTCAATCACTCAGAAACATTCAACGAGATAGGGAAAAGAAAAATTCAAAGCGGGTAACCGATGATTAATTTCTCATTTCTTACTTATTAATAAAGTTGGGCTTTTCCCAGCTTCACAAAAAATAAATTGAAATATTTTGAATATTCATTTACTTACCAAAGCTATTTAAAGACGGAGGAAACATTGTTACAAAGTTTTGTTTATTTGCAAAGTTGCCACCAGAAAATAACTGAAGTATTCGGGTTTGAATATGCTGATTTGTTGTGTTGCTACTGAGGAAATTTAGGCGTTATTCACAGTCTAAGGGCTGGTTTCTCACGTACCACTGGCACCACACCGTCGCCACAAAAGGTGTCCAAGCTATGGTTACGTGTGAATAGTATTGCTGCGGTTACTTGCGGTTGCGTTGTGGTACCTACAGAATTTGGATGCGTTTGCGATGTGGTCGGTATCACACACGTGGTTGATAATGACAGCCAAATGTGAGGGAGCACTAAGAAAAAATTTCTCGAAATTCTTACGGGAACGGGAAAAAACGGGATATTCGCGTACAAAGTCCCGGGCCAAAGTCAGTTAGATTCATATAAATCTCGGAAAACATTACCTCCTCTGAGGCAGTCTGGTAAAAACAAGAGAAGATATTTGGTATCGCATACACGTCACACCATTGACAAGCGCCGATAAGTGCAGGATTCAATTCAATTTAACGTGACTATCTTATCGAATAATGATAATGTTTTACTGCGCCAAAGTGTGGTATATTAACGTGGAATATGTAGGGGTATGTGAAAATGAAATGATGTGGTATTCTGTAAAAAGAATAGCTGGCCAGAGGCGCTCGTAGACAGGTGTTGTTCTGTAAGCAGTAGCGTGGCGAAGACGATTGTCAAAACATCAAAAATGTTTAAGATTGATTCAAACGTTGTTGAAATGTCGCGTGTTCGATCCCTTATATTCTGTTACTAGTCGACTTTATTCCGATTATTTCCTTTAGTTCGATTATTTCCTGAGATTAGCGCGTTCAAGTAAACAAACAAACTCTTCAGCTTTATATATTAGTCTAGATTTCGACATTCGCCATCGTAAATATACTGCTGCACTTTTACAAGAGCCTTTTTGTAAAATTGTTGCTTAAGACTTCAATCAAACAAAGACTCTTTTAGTAATTCCTTGTGCGTGGGAAATCACTGCCAATTTGATTGAACCAATGGATGCCCGGTCTAGCAGCGTGAACCATTTAACTGACGGAAAATTTGTCACTTTTTGCAATTTCGATTCAGAGAAGCAATCCTGTAAACCATAAACTAAATATGGTGCACCTACCTATGTAGATGTGTATGTATTTGTGTGAAGTGGGCGAGACAAAAACAAGAGAAGAAAATACGCTAAATTGGCCATTTATACAAAAACAACTGTAGGTATCATAATCGTGACAGTGAAAACTCATACACTAAAAAGCTTCGCTCCCTTGGCCTCTCCCACAGGACCCGTGCCTTGTCTGGGATAAAAATACAGCGATAGTGTTAGCTTTTTAAATATGAAAACATGAATTTTGAGAGCAAAACGGGAGCAGCACTTCCAGACCAGACCTTTTATGAACATAAAAACGAATTACCTACCAATAAAATGTTTTACTTTTTCTAAAAATATTAGTTTAGATGTCCATTACATTACTGAATTAACAAATGACACTTTAGGCCAATACTAGTCAATTAAACAAACAAATACCAAGATGGCCATGAAATAAATGAACCTATCCATTATCTATTAGTTTTCAATGGAAACCCAACTGCTAAGGTATAAATAGATCCTCCTGATTGGCTAACTGCGGTTCAATCAAACCGACAGTGATTTCCCTCACTCAGGGAGTCACTCACTGAGGTCTTGTTTACATTTTGTATCCTGATTGAAAATAGGATCCTTGTCTAAACATGATTGGACCTAAAGACTATGTAATTAATTGAAAGGTCAGCTGGTTGTTGTCAGAACTTAACTCTTGCGTTTGTACTACATTTTATCTTGGATTTCCTAAGACAATTAGGCCTGCAATGGCATTTTTTTGATACTTACTCATTATCATTTTTACTGAAAAATTTACAAAGCTGGAAATAGCCCACCTTGTGGTCACGCCACATCTCGCAGACTTGTGCGTTTTGCATGAAGCAGATTTCCATGGTCTTTCACTGGTGCTGTAGGTTTCATGACGTTCATTTTTTTAATTTTTGCATTTAAAAACCAAGCTCTATGTTCGTAACATACTAAGAGCTCAGCAAGTTAAATTAAACTTAACTTGAATTGTTCAGGTTATTTCATATTTAGGTACAGCCAACTGGGCAAAGAAATAAAACTAGAGAGTCAACAAGACAAGCAAAAAAAAAAAAAAACAAAATTAAGTGATTCAAAACAGCGAATGCGAAAAGACTAGGGCGAGGCCAAAGAGGCCAAAATCAGCATGGGATTTTAGAAAAAAAAAAACTCAGCGTTTTTTCTGATATCACAAATGAAAACCCCTCCAAGCTTTATTGAAAAGACCTCTGAATCAAATTTATACTATCGAGTAGTTTTAGTGGAACCTAGAGTAAACGAAACGACCGCAGTCGGGAACTTTGTTTGGCAAACTGAAATGGTTAGCCGAAAAGGCTCGCGGCTATTGATCACTGGGCTAACCAGTGAGTGGATGACCACTCTATTAGGGAAAATATCCGTGAATAATTTTAACTGAGAAAGTATCTACGACGCATGTTGAAGCCTGCGGGAAGGTTTCCTACAAGGTGGCCCTGATGAAGGGCGCGGGGACTCCCTGGATGTGTGACGCACAGGGCCGGTGGATGTGGCGACTCTTGGGGGAGGCCTATGTCCAACAGTGGACGTTTTTCAGCTGAAATAATGATGATGACGAGACAATCAGGCTTTAACGCTTGAATCAAGTAGTAGATAGAGTAAAAGTGGTACGTGACCTGGGTGTGATGTTTGATTCGGTTTTATCATTCTGGCCACACCATGATCATATTTGTAATAAGGCTAATCGTTTGCTGTCTTTTATACTACGTCATACCAAACCGTTTAAGGTGAATGCTCCAGGGTAGCCCGCGAAATTCAAATATTTTTATGTTTTTTGCAATTTGCCGGTCAGTGTGAAGCTGTATGTGGACCAAATGTAACGCGTATTTATCTAAAGAATTATAACCATTTTAATCATCAATATAGCCCTCTAAGTTCATGTAGTTCGAAAGAATTAATATTTCAGAAATAATCATTCGCATTCGCATTTGATCGCATTTGGTCCACATACAGCTTCACACTGACCGGCAAATTGCAAAAAACATAAAAATATTTGAATTTCGCGGGCTACCCTCGAGCATCCACCTTAAACACCCGCAATCTTTGTTAGTACTGTACTACTCCCTGGTAAGATCTTTATTGGAGTACTGCTCGTCTGTGTGGACCCCAATATATAACACTCACATAGATCGCATAGAATCTATACAGAGACGATTTGTCAGAGTTTTAAGTGCGAAATATGGTCTCAGACGTAAACTACCCAATTACAATCAGCGACTCACCCACTTTCACATAAAGAGTCTTGAGAGAAGATGGGTTGGTGATTTAAGTATATTGCATAAAATTGCTAATGAAACTTTTGACGTTCAATTACTAGGCCAGATAAACTTTAAGATACCAACTCGATCAGTGCAAACTCCACAATTATTCAGTATTCCCGATAGTAACAATAATGTTTCTGAAAACAATCCATTGTACAGAATGTGCAGTCAATATAACGCAATATGTTCTGAGGTAGACTTGTTTTTTAACAGTTTTAACGAATTTAGAAACTATTTGTTTAAATTGTAATTTAACACTATCGTTTAGTAAGTTCTCCGTATTAAATACGTAACCTACTTTCACTATTGTCACTAATGAAGCATATTAGATATTGAGCGCTGTGTACAGTAATAATTGGACTTCAGATTTATGTATAATATATTGTCACAGCTGCGCTGAATTGTCTTAGTTTGTAGTCTGTCACTGTACTTTTAAAAATAAAATCGGCTTAACATATGAAAAAAATATGGAGTTCAGAAGAAAAATGATTGCAGACGACTGAAGAACCTTTCAGTAAGAACATAACAAAATCAGCACGCGTTATGTGAGCTTCTAATGAAAATCTAGTGTAAACTAGAACAAATAAATATTTTATTGAATCAACCTTTAAGAACAAGTTTATTTACTTAAAAATTTATTCAAGAAATAACTTTCTTAACTTTAAACAAGATATTTTTCACCGAGATTCATAGTTGACCATATACTAGGCTGAGCGCTGCGCGCTCTCCGCCCTCTATCTCAAAAACGGTTGAGTGCATGAAAAATTGTTCGTTGTAAATTTTACGCTCTACAATTTTGATTATAGGTGTTAACAGAGCTATAGAAACCGAGATAATCGCCGCAAACCGATTTTTGTGTTTTTTGTCTTCAATAACTTATGTCACAGACACGAGATTTTATGAGACGTTTGACGCAACATTCATTACGCCAAAATAAAGGTGTATACGAGTTTCTAGCTTATTATCTCTCATTCAGAGGTGAAACGCTAATTTGACTGGATTTATGGTCCAGAAATAATAGATAAATGGCAATGTTTGTTGGTTTTATTACACACTTCCAAGATTATAAAAATGTTTCCGAGCAAGTGCCTCCCTTAATAATATTTAATTCACATAAATACCCTTACTAAAATACCGTCACAGGTGGATTCTGTGCTTCGGAAGGCACGTGCCTTCTTATAAAAGCGCCTTCTTATAAATGCTTCCTTGCGGTCCCGGCCGTCAAATGCCGGTTGTCAAACAAACCAATGTCAGAGGCCCTTGAGGCGGTTTAGAAACTCTGATACTAGGTTATGTGGACTATACTGGCCCACACGAGAAGAAGAAGAAGACAGGTGGAGACTCTGTTATAGTGTCTTCCATGAAGTAATAACAACACAATCAGGCACAAACTACTGCTATTTGCGGTTAATTATTATTTCGTTTGTTACCTACGTCATTAAAACATCATGTTTCACCGCTACAGGTAGGTACATACTTAACTACCCATACATGTATTTTACTACCATACTTGGTAATTATGAATGGGAAAATGTAATTTACGTACATAATTATTATTGGTATGTTTTTTCCTGTTTTTTTTTTGAGTGCGTTACTCATCGTCTGCCTAGCCTTTTCCCAAGTATATTGTGTTCGGCTCCCAGTCAAGCTGGATTTAGCTGAATACCAGTATTTTATGAGGAGCAGCCGCATACCAGACCTCCACAACCCATTAACTGGGTAACACGGTACTTCATGACAAGACTGGAGTCAGATTTACTGGCTTCTGACTATCCGTAACGACTGCCAAAGATCTACAAATGACAGCCGGGAAGAACGGCTTAACGTTCTTTCCGAGGCACGGAAGAAACTCGGCATGTTAAGATGGTCACCCATCCACAGACCAACCTTGGCAAGCGTTGTTTAACCTTGAAGATCGACCCGTGCGGCCATTATTATCTAGCCACAAGCTCCTCTATGAGAGCATAACTCACTTTACTTAACTAGCTTATGGACTTGCTTTCGTGTCTGATTTCGGAAATAACAGGCTCTAATAGTGAACAGGCTCCTTCTGGGTAGGCTCGCTCCATCGTAGACTTTGTCTCTGTCATCTCTGACATAGACTAGAGTCAAGAGCAAACCCATCGCAAATATAAAAAATAACAAAACAAAATAATTGAGTATGAGCTTTATTTTTAGGATTCTGTACCCAAAGGGTAACCAACGAAACCCTATTACTAAGCCTTCGCTGCCCGTCCGTCCGTCCATCCGCCCGTCCGTCTGTCAGTCAGCGGGCTATATTTCAAGAACAGTAAGACAGTTGAAATTTTCACTGATTGTGTATTTCTGTTGCCGATAAAACAACAAATAATTAAAATCAAGGTTTTTTTTATTAGTCTATGTTGTCCTACTGCTGGGCAAAGGCATTCCTCATATTTTTACTTCAACTTTATTGAATATCTTCTCCAGCCAATCCGTCAGGAATGAGTGAAGTATGAGTTATACTAAAAAACAAAATATCACATAAATAAAACGGAAAGCGGAAAGTTTCAACCAGTCGGTCGGTTTAAAAGCTTGAAACTTTTTTTTTTTAACTATTATATATTTTAACTAATATTATTATTATAGGCATACGTTTGACCACTATCTCACCTGATGGTAAGTGATTATGTGGTCGAAGATGGAGAACGTTTAAATAAAAGTAATCTGTTCACATTTCGCACAAGAGCTCATTATATAACGAAGGTGAACAGCAAAAAAGGATTTAATAAGGATTAATATTTTTGTATGGACGTTCGTCATTACAGGACAATTCCGTCAGGCACATAAACTTTTAACTCAAATTCTAAAAGGTATCACTATTCTTTCTGATGATTTCCCAAGCCACTGAAAACCATGAATTACTCTTATCAGAGAATAACTCGAATAAAAATGCCATATCAACCGCCACCCACCTCCATACGAAGCGCCATAACAGGCCACGCTACAAAATGGACACAACACTTGAAATGCTTTTACCATATTATCTTTATCGAGTGGCAAGCTTCACGATTGATATCGATGCCCTTGGCTACCTGCGTCTCTCCTATAACCAACATACGAAGACCCACGAGAAAATAGACACCTAACCTCAAAAGTACGCCATTTGACAGTTCATCTTTGACAGTTAGCGGCCATCTTGAATCAAGTTATACTGGCTGTTGTTTATATGGTAATGGAGGGATGAAAGTGTGACGTCGATAAAATAAATTTAAATATCGTTACGCGTGAGCAGGGGTAAAGGTATTCACGTACTCACAGTCTCACATACCGTATCTGATTTACGGTTGGAATGTGAATAGCTAGTTGGTATGTACATTACGAGGTCGTGAAAATGGCAGATATAGATTTTTAACATAAGTTTGGATTTGCAGAGTATCATTTCTGCCACTTAGACATAGTCTCTAAGTTAGATTTGTCACAATATTTCCTCGTTGGTTATACTATGTAGTAAATTGAGGTTTTTATTTACTTGTGATGAGTTTGAATTTAGTCTAGGTCAGAGGTAACAGAGACAAAGACGACGATGGAGTGATTACCCAAAAGAAGCCTATTCACTGTAACTTTGAAGATATTAGAGTTGAATGCATTCGGACACAAACGCAGGTGGAAAATTGAGCTTTGTAGTTCGACAAATGATGTCGAACTACAAGTCACATTCATAATACTCGTATTATAATAATTATGTTTCTAAGATAAACGTGAGTCAGACTGGCTGTCCCAGAAGTGCGTTGTTCATATTTAAGGGTTCAGTTTCTGATAAAGTAAAGGAACATTTTTCAAGTAGTCTGATGCAGTTATTACATTAATTTTAGTTAAATCTCAGATTTGATGCCACAAACTGCACTGACTGCTCGAAAAGTGAATAAATTTGATATTTCTTATTCGTTTATTGCGGTTCAGTTTTCGGGTTCCGTACCCAAAAGGTAACCAACAGAACCCTATTACTAAGCCTCCACTGTCCGCCTGTCCGTTTGTCTGTCAAAAACCGTAATAGGTAGACAGCTGAAATTTTCACACGGACTTATATGGTGTGCGTAATAAAGAGTATTCTATTCTATTGCATCCCTTCGTATCAGAGTTTAACTCACACTTGACCGGTTTTGTTGTTGGAATTATTTCTTATGGATGCGAAACGCACAGTATCGGTTGTTGTGACGACACTTGGGGTAGGCCTATGTCCAGCAGTGGACGTCTTTTGGCTGATGTGATGATGATGATGATTAATTATTGCTTTACTATATTTCCGATACAGAACAGCATCAAAACAGCCTGTATTGTGGACTAGGTTCTACATTTTTGATGAACTCACCTGGGACCGAAGGATAATGGCGGGTCTGTTATCACAACGCCATTCCAGCACAAATGCTACAGCACTTTTATGTAACCTTTGCATTAAGTTTAGGGGCATTATTACGATGGGACACTAGTTTTTTCACCAAAATAATAATTATTTTCGTAACACATAAACTTAGAACAAGCTCGTACTACGAGATATTAATTTAGATTGTATCAAAAAGCTTTGAGCATTTAGTAGCTTTGATTTATCTTTTCTTTTGTTATATTATATTTTCTTTTTATGTGTCACATACACACACTATTTTATATTTTTGTTAACAAAAAAATACAGATATTCATTTAAGTATTTTTCACACTTAATTGTTTATAATATATACATTATTTTTCAGTTCACTCAACTACACAGTTTAAATCTCTAACCAAGCTCTGACTAACAAGCTTATCTCGCGTCGAAGTCACAATTCAGACTGACATAATTAACAATAAACAAATGCATTTTATTGATATCATTTTCCCCAAAGAAGTACCTACTTACCGAAATGTCGTTCATCAAACTGTACATACAAATGTCCGAGCGATGACCGCATAGTACAGCAGTAAAGTTACATCATATATTATTGTACAGGTCAGTATGGTCAAAGCATGCCATTGTCTCTCCCAATCGCTCATTGTTCTTGATCTATCAGTCTAATGCGCGGAACTTCCAGCAAAGGTTTAGTGGGGATTTTGAAGAAATACTTCATTATCACGTTGATTTTCCTATGTAAGTAACAATATTTTATTGGGAAGTTGTTGTTTCCTCTAAATTAGGGTGGGTGTTACTAAGTTTTATCTGTATATTTTAACTTAAGTGAACCACTTAACTACGGAATTCTTTTAAAGAATTTGTTTTTTGAGAATCTTCCGAAGAAGAAGTTAAAAATAATGGAGGTACCAATTCTTATAAAGACAAATCAGTATCTTTAAGAACACTTAAAGTAGCACTGTTATCAAATAAAATATTAATAAAACGGGGAACAATTTAAATGTCAAAGTAGCTGTAAGACTCGGAATCAAAAGAAAAATATGAAAATAAATTATTTCAATCTCATTCTACAAATGTTGTTTTTTTTGTGAAATTGGATAGACTCTTTACTAAAGAGAAATGGAAAAAAACATTGAATGCACCTTATTACTTATCAAAGCAAAAGAGAATAAAAGAGTAAGTTATAAGTTAACTTGGTTAATATTCGAGATGCATTTCAGGATTTTAAAACCTTGTGAGACGCCATAGCAACAACATAATTGTGACATGTACCGCTTTTGGTCTTACGACTAATAAATTTTATTTCCATAAGAACCCAAATATGATACATTAAACAAAAAAATCAGCATAAGAAATACAGTGAACGAACAAGTCAAACTGAAGAAATAAAACAGGGTACATTATTCCTTGAAATTTGCCTCAACTAACCATATAAACATTTCCGTCTGCCCAAAACAGTTCTGATAAACACTGATATTAAAAACACATTAATTACGTATTCAATCATCACGAACATTAGCATGTCAAAGACGTCATAAAACATACAAAATTATCACTAACCTTAACTGGAGACGACGACAGCCATAGTTGGAAGAGATCTGATGTCACCGATGTACTCCTTGCCTCGTGGTGCGGCCTTGGTGATAAAGGACCCGATGATGTTAAGCTGTGAAGCCTCGTCACCTCGTCTGTCGTCGCACATTCCCGTATATACCTATCCAACATCCTAGGCTTCCCTTCCAGAAGCTTCTTCAACTCTATCAAGTCCTCATCACTACAATCGTCCGGTGATGATCTATCTATAACCTCCTTAAATTCTTCCGCACAGTGCATTATTAGTTCATTAGTTGCTAGCACGTCGTATACCACCTTATTGCCTAAGTCCTTGGGACTGCCGTCTACGTTTAAATTATCGTTATCACATTGAGTAGCATTTAACTCAGCACAACCATTCTGTTCTATGATCTCCACGATGGTGATCGGTGGGTTTTCTTTCAACATATTGTTATTTTCTATTATTTCTGGGTTCTTAATTTCATCAGGTAGCTCGTAGACTAGCCTCATGAGTTCGTGTGAACGTTTTTGTTTTTGATCGACTACACTTTTATCCTTTTTGTGTTCGGGTATATTGAAGTTGGCGCACTCATCAGTCTTTTTGGCGTCTTTTTTAGCGACGACATCGATAGGTTCTTCGGAGGTCATGGCAGTTTAATTTTGGGACACTTTCGTTTCGTTTCTCACTTCGGGCATGTTCATCATTTCTCGGCTATGTTCGATTACCTGAAACAAACAGAGCACAATGAGGGTTGGATCCAACTAGACTAGACAAATAGTCAGTATTGTTTCAAGTTGTTTGTGGATACGAAGTTCCGTTAGCTATTCTGTTCGCTTGGAGGGTTAACAAAATAAGGTGAATATAATAACTTTTACATTTCATTTTCTAAAGTAAATGAAATAAATATTATTTTGTTAAATGTTTTGTGATCTCATTGATCATCACATTGATTTCGGGTTGAAAACAGCTGAACTTACAATAATAATAACAAGCAAGTTTATCTTATAATTTATGCCCTGGATTCTGAAGATAAGTCAAATGTAAACTAAAACATACAGTAGGACATCCTGGCTACGTAAATACATTTTGATGCCAAAGAAAATATGCGTGTATGATGTAAATACTAGAGACTATTATCGTAAAGTAACAAACACATCAATTGAACAGCATATACACACGCAATCGTGGAATGCATCAAATAAAAATGCTCAATTACACCGATATGTCGACTATAACGAGTACTATATTTTGCCTTACATTCGCTTGGATATAAATTGTAGCGCGTTTATGACCGCCATTTACACTGACAATTGTTTGAATAATATCAGAAGCCATAGTGCCAGTGTGCAATACAGTTTCAGAAGGTTAAGACCGAAAAGAACTACTAACACAAGGCTTTAAGTTTGATCCTCCAGTCGAGAGCATTCAATGTCTCAATGTGAGAAGACAGGAATCCAACGCCACACGATTTTATGAAACCCAAAGAACAGTTGCCTTCAGGTAGGTAGTAAAATGCGGTGGCCTGTTTGGAAAGCTTTGAACCGTTTACGCATAAAAGTAGGCCGCTGCAAACACAACTTGGTGAAATGGGGTATCATAGACCCGTTTACTCAATGTGAGTGCGGTGGCCCTCTTCAGAATATGAGCCACATGTTGGAGTGCCCCAAGTGCCCATACACCTGTCCTATGGGGAATTTGATGAATGCGATCTAGGGAGTACATCGATTCGAAAAGAAGAATGTCTCAATTAATCTTTTTTTTTACTATTATTTTTAGCGTTTGACCACTATCCTAATCCTACCTGATGATAAGCGATAATGTGGTCGAAGATGGAGCACGCTTGCCTAGAAATAACCTATTCACTCTTGACTTAAAGACTCCCAGGTTGTAGCTTTTGAGGGAGGCCTATGTCTGCTTATCCTTTACTCAACGAAGTTCTGGGTAGGTTTCCAATCTATCTGGATGTAGCTGAATACAGGATTTTATGGAGAAACTTCCTATCTGACCTCTACAACCAGGTAACTGGGTACCCCTTGGCAGGACAGATGTCACATTTTCCTTCCTGAATATGCGTAGCAAACTGTCAGTGATCTACAAATGACCAACAGCTTAACGTGCTTTCAAATATCCAGTTCATTAGACAGGATTTTCATATGGAATGTCTTGCCCGTGTCGGTAAGACGTACTCAATCTTTGTCCAGTTTTAAGACTATGGTCAAAAATTGCTACCTCTTTCTTTAATCGTTTTACTTGGGTTTTCTGCTTTTTGTTTCATAATTATTAAAATAAATATTTATCTATTATGTATTTTTTTAATACATCAATAAGAATAATACCATCCCTTCACTTCCCGTGGGTGTCGTAAGAGGCGACTAAGGGACTCACCAGGGAATGGGCAACAGAGCGTTCGCTGTAAAACGCATACACTGCGATCGCCAACCCGCCTGCCAAGCGAGGCGATTATGGAAAACTCCCCCTTTTGGGGGAGGCCTATGTCCAGCAGTGGACGTCTTTCGGCTGTTAATGATGATGATGTATTTTTTGTATATATATATGAATAGCACAACTAAGACTACCTACTGCACTGTCTTTCTTTTTCTTTTTAAAATCTATCCAAAAAAGTTCACTTTAAGCTATAATGCTGCCCATTATGTCACCCTATGTAATGTTGTATGTACCTACATAATAAAGAGTATTCTATTCTGTTCTATTCATGATATTCACAAGCGCGACTGCAGATCATGAGAACATTAGTAACACCATACGACTCTCAGTTTACTGTTGTTTGTTGTTTGTGACTGTTTTTTTTTGCAGTAAGAATTTTCAGACAATACTAAATTTAATTTTAAAACAATTAGGTACATTGAGTGCCTAATGGTAACTTAATGCCAGATAACTGGGAGTTGCCTGAAACTGGTTTCAACTTTACGTTGAAGTATAAATTTTATTATTATTAATGACAAGTTGACACGCGTAACTTCGTCTGCTCCGCTCCTGTTGGTCTTAGGGTGATGATATTAGCCTTCCTCGATTAATGGGCTATATAACACTCGAATATTGTTTAAAATCGGACCAGTATTTCCTGAAATTAGCGCGTTTAAGCAAACAAACTCTTCAGTTTTATATATTAAAGTATGATTAAGTCAAAGTTGTTTATGTTACAGGCAGAAATTCGTGTAACTATTATAACACCTCTGCCCACTTTGTTATAGAAAGTAGGTGTGGTAATCCACATAAAACCAAAAGGGTTTGGTAGGCCTTCTGCCTCCGCTCATATTTTAATTTTTCCCGTGAGTAAGGGGCATACTCGTAGTTCCACGAAGCCCATTTGCGTTGGGTGCGGAGTTACCGTAATGTGGGATAGCGATAGATTGTCTCGTTATGAGGTAACTATGGGAGTTTTATTCAAATTATAAGGGTTTAGGTAAGGTAATGTTGTGAAGTGTAGTGGGATTTTATATGGAGGTTTAAGGTGTTATGTTAGTGCAAAGTTGTTGATTTTAACATTTTAGAAGCCAAGATTGTGGGGAAGTGAGCAGTGAGTCAGTGAGCGTGTTACGGTTGACAGGGAGGAATTGAAGAAGTAATGCAAAATACGCGCAGATAGATATTTTATAAACTTCAACAAGGAGACCTATAATAACTGTATAATGCTCTGAATTTCCACTTCCTCCTCAGTTCCCGCTAAGCCATTCCATTTACAGGGTTAAAAAGCCTGTGTTATTCTAGGATATGCACTATATGTGTGCCTCATCCAAATCCATTCAACAGTTTTGCCTGATTGTTAGACAAACATACAAACATATTCATATAAAATGACTTTGTTTGTTTGTTACGCCTTTACACCTAATTTGCCGAACCAATTTTGGTAGTATTTGGCCGGGTCACAGGTTATAAGCTATTTAAACGTAAGACAAGCCGCAGAAAAGGTTAGTAAAAAGGTGAATAATTTACTTGTAAAAGAAACGATGTTGGTTTTGTTATACGAATAACTAAGTTTGGCACAGCTAAGGTTTCTAAATGGCTTGTGTTTAAACACCGCCCAAAAAAGTACCTATTTTACTACCAAAAAAGTTCTAAACGGTTACCAAAACGGATAAATGGTCACCAAATAATATTCGAGAAGTAGCGCTCGCCGGCCGCTGCCGCGGCACCGCTCGCTTCGCTCGCTCGGCTCGCGCGCGGTTGGTCACAATTCTAACCTAACCTAACCTTTTTTATCCAGTTTATAACCCCAAGCCTACATTTTATGGCAATCACAGTTGAGTTGGATAGAATTTGGTGACCGTTGATCCATTTTGGTGCCCGTCTAAATTATACCCTTTCTAAATTCTTCAACAAGAATCCATCCATCTGCCTAGCCTTTTCCCAACTATATTGGGGTCGGCTTCCAGTCAAACCGGATTCAGCTGAATATCAGTGTTTTACGTGGAGTGGCTGCCTACCAGACCTCCACAACCCATTAACTGAGTAACACGGTACTTGGCAAGACTGGAGTCAGATTTACTGGCTACTGACAATCCGTAACGACTGCTAAATATCTACAAATGACAGCCGGAATCAACGGCTTAACGTGCTTTCCGAGGCACGGAGGAAATTCGGTATATTAAGATGGTCACCCATCCACAGACCAACCTTGGCAAGCGTAGCTTAACCTTAAAGGTCAACCCGTGCGGCTAATATTATTTAGCCACGAGCTCCTCAAATTCTTCAACAAGAATAATCCATTATAATTAATAATATTAGTGTCACACACATTTTAATTCCCTAATAACATTAACGGCAACAGTTTATGTAAGGTTTCTGGCCGTCACGCACGAACCCAATGAATTACCGTTTTTAGGGTTCCGTACCCAAAAGGTACGGAAAGGGTACGAAACGGTAAGGGAATCGTATTACTAAACCTCTGCTGTCCGTCCGTCCGTCCGTCTGTCCGTCTGTCTGTCAGCGGGCTGTATGTAACCGTAATATGTAGAGAGTTGCAATTTTAACAGATTGTGTATTTCTATTGTCGCTATAACACCAAATAATAAAAATTGAGGTTTATGTTTTGGAACCCTTCGTGTGCGAGTCTAACTCGCCCTTGGCTGGTTTTGTTTTTGGACAAGATCGCCACTTTATTCCCAACCATTGCAACTCCTGAGTAATAGAATCAACAGTAACGACCAATAGAACAAATCCGAGCCAATAAATCTCAGAAGTGCGATGCTGTAAACATCTCACAGTGTATTTTTTTTCTATTGTTATTGGTAAAGAGAGAAGCCGTCGCAATCTGAGCCAGAAGCATATGTAACGATAGCGTGACGACTTAACGCAACGGTTACAACCCTAGTCTCTTCAAAGTTAGAGTGAACAGGCACCTTCTGGGTAAGCTCGCTCCATCGCAGACTTTGTCTCTATCATCTCTGACCGAGACTAGAGCAAACCCGTCCCAAAAAAAAAAACATACTAAAAACAGTACAAGACTTCTGGGAGTTCTTTCCGAGCCGTAAGACATTATAGGTTTGAAAGAAGAAAAAGAGATTATGGTAAAATTAAACACTGGACCTAATAAACACCTGAACAACAATGAAAATAATCATTACAACAAATTGCAGTAATCATCAAGATTACAGAACAGTTTCTTGATCCTAGTTTCTTGTTACTAACAGAGCTGATCCATCTACCTAACGCCAAACACGTCAAATTGAATGCTGTAATATGTCAATTCAATTAATGGTTTAATCATAATTGACAATTAATCTTAGTAATATCCCTTAGGAGCTTGCGTCGTGTAATCAACTGACAGGCCGTTATTATAAATTACCTAATATATTTGACGCATACTCGTTGATGTTATTGGCGTCAACAGTGTAGAGAACTTTCCTGCTTTAAGAGGATATGCTGGTGGCGAAACTTTGTATGTTAAAAGTCATTATTCGAGGTTTGGCTCTCGACTGTTTTTTCTTCCAATATTGAACCGATATAAGAGTTATTTCATAAACTGAATAAAAAGGATATATACTGTGTCTCTATGTTTTCTTTTTATTATTAATAAGTGCCAAACTTGTACACTAGGGCTCTGTTGACAGCGATTTATCGGACAATTTTGAGCATTTTGTAAGAATTCTAGTGCTTATACGGTTAAAAAATCATCAAAAAAAAAACATAGAGACACATTATATATCCTTCTTAATCAGTTTGTGAAATATTTCTTAAATCGGTCCAATATTGGAGGAGAAACCAGTCGAGAGCCAAACCTCGAATTATGACTTTTAACATACAAAGTCCCGCTGCCAGTATTTCCTTTTAAGGTTTTTAGGTCCTATTCCAGAAACTCTAAATTTAGTTTTTGTTGATTTACCTTTCTTTACTTTTACTTTATTATTTGGAATGAATAGGCTCAGAAACTGCTGGACTGATTTGATAAAATCCCTGATGAACGTAGGCTACATATTATATTCTCAAATAAATTAGAGATCTTTACGAAAATTGCAATAATGTAACAAAGTAGCAAAATGTTGCCTATAAAACTCATTATTTGGCGTGCGTTGAGAAATCTATCGATGATACATAAAAATAATAAATTACATAATTGAAGTAGGTATTCTATATTACCTGCATAAAAATCCGCGAGGGAATATATCTAACTATTATTATAAAATCGCAATGACCACTGTTTTGTTCAAACAATTGAATCAAAACCCGGGCGGAATGACATAGTGGTGATTTGGGTATCATGATATTAATCCTTATCTATTTAAATGGTTGGATGACAAATGTTGATTACGTACATGTAAATTACACTACTTAAATCATACTACTCTGACCTTTCGTTTAAAAGTTACGACGAATATAAAATGCTCTAAGTAAGAAAAATGTTGCAGTTAGAGTGAACTGCCCTACGTTGAGTCGATTTAATAATATATTAATAATTTACTTATTACCCTAAATAGAGAGAGGTATCGGAGATGAATTTTGTGGAGTTCCCAATAAACGCGCGCGAACGAAGTCGCGGGCGAAGTGCTAGTTTATTATATCTGAAGAAGTCTGGTTCTTTAAGAACTTTCAATCATTTATTAGGTTGAGTGACAGCACTTTTTTTACTAGTGATCGATTTCCAAGACGTTACTTGCTCATAAAAAGATATTTTCGCTGAAGCAAGTTTGTGACTTTGGCGGAACTCTATCTTCTTTAGATTGTGTCCTTGCAGAACAAACGTCTCTTTCTTCGCTTAAAGAAAAATATACGATAATTGATTCCGATTATGCTCTTTATGTGTTGCCCTTTTCATTCCAATATATCCTTTGTTATTGCACAAAACACGAAATCGTTGTTAGCCGTGGCCAAAATCATAATTTTAGTTATTTCACTAGCCTCTCAAAAAATACTCTTCTTTAAATTTATAAAGGTAGCTTGGACTACACCGTTAGCGCAGTGTTAAGCGGAGTAGCGCAAGTGGGCCTTCATCATCATCAGCTTATAACAGTCCACTGCTGGACATAGACCTCCCCAAGTGTCATTTTGCTTGAGCTCCGGCAATTTACATCCATTGACCCTGCGAAGATCAGCGCTACGTCGTGGACCTTACTAGATTATATAATTATTTACTAGTGACCCGCCCCGGCTTTGCACGGGTTCGAATTATATACTAAAACCTTCCTCGAGAATCACTCTATCTTAAAAAAAAATCCGCATCAAGATCTAAGCATACATAGAGACAGACAGACAGCGGAAGAGACTTTGTTTTATACTATGTAGAGATACTATTAAAAATACACTAACACTATTACTATTTATTTATTTCTATTTATTTTTTATTATTATTTTACTAACAAAATATGGACCTAGACTGAATTAAATTTTTTTTTTTTTTTTTTTACTTTCTCGGGTCCCTCTTCCTAGAGACCCGGTCCTTTGGTAGGCGTACGAAGGGCTGTAGTTAACTCGCAGAGGCTTCTTTACCCATTTCAAATGGAATGGGTGCATTATCCCTGTATGCACTGTGAAAGTTTACCCAAGGACAATCCCCGGTAGGAGCAGGACTATTGCAGAATATGGAAACAAAAGATATAACGCTATGGGTTCGGCTGGTTTAGTGGACTAATAATCGTTTACTATGGAAGAACTATTGGCCCCTGCCTGACCATTGACAGTTAAAACGGCTTTAAAATGGCAGGGGGTGACTTGCACACTCAATAAATGGGCCCCCCGAAAAGGGTCGCTAGCACAAAGTAACGTAGCGCCAAGGGGGCAATATATCCTGAGGTGCTAGAGGAGTGGAGAGGTACCACGGCTATCAGGACAATCCCGGAAGTACGGTCAAGATCCCTACCAGCACCTTACTGGATTATACATCCTTCTCCCGAATCTCCACTCAGACCGGCCGATTAAAGCAAGAAAGAGGTGGGAGCTCTGTTCCTCGTCAGCTTTTACCCCGGCCAGCCAATAAAGGCAAGCCGGAAATGAGGAACAAGAATTCTCCCTGGAGATCAGGTCAGGCCAGTGCCCAACAGTTCGCCACAAAACTGCCTTGCGGATTATTTTTATTATTATTAATGACTGGTGACTTAAATCAATGACAATATGTTAATATCACCTCAATATTTACAACTTGCGTGTCACAAAATCAAATAATTAATGCCAAACGCATCCAATATTAAATGGAAACAAAACCTCATTACCGATGAGCTCATTTAATGAAGCATTTAACCAAAACTCATTTAATCTTAATTGTCAAACAGTTTTCGTTAATACAGCGTCATCAGGCAAGCAGAAGTGGACAGAGGTACTTGATATGAATATTAAGAGCCCTCTTAGTGTTAAAGAGACAACTAATGGATTACTCTTATCATTTTATGTGGTCCTGGTACCTCAAAAAGTAATTGTAATTTGTAACTGTCTATAAATAAGTGCTTCCACCAACACAGGCCAATGAGGGCCATGTTTGCAATTTTAATATATACGGATATATTGTAGATCAGTGCACTGATTGGTCGCCAGTTTATGTAAATTCTCAATTTCGGTACAAAGCAAAGCAAAGCTAGTGCTTTGGCCCACGACTTCGTACAGGCATATCTATGCCGTGTTTCCCCGTTCTCGTAAGAATCTCAGGAACTTCTCTCTCAGTGCTCCCCTTTGGCATGTAAAGTTATTTTTTTATACGTTGCCTGTCAGTCATCCAGTTACTCAGAAGCGGAAAATTAATAAGCGTATTTTGTTAGTTTTACTGTTAGAAATGTGTTCAGCTGATAATTTGTGGAGACTTTATAATCTTTTAAAAAAATATCTTAGGATCTTACGGAAGTAGAAAATTCCGTGACATTTATAATGAACAATGGGATGAGATAGCTGTGTTTCTATGATCTGGGATGATAATAATATCAAAGCAATTATTTCCATTGCAATTATAGTACTACAAGATAAGTACCTAATAACTTATTCAGTAGATGTCGATCGTTTAGCCAGAACGGCGCCTATTATTGCATTTTTTGCTACAATTATGCACATATTTTCTACTTCTGCTTCTAACTAAGTATTCTAATAACTTAATTGAAAACTACATACATATTCAGCAGCAGCTACTTAGGTACTCACATCTGCAGAAGGTCCGGCTGCAAGGAATTTCTACTATCGTAAAAATACAATACATAAACATAAGACACGTTTAAAAACTAAAACTAAGAACAGTGTCTATACACTGTTCTTAGTTTTAAGATAAACTTTCACGTAACATATTAAGTTAGAGTTAAATTGCTTATTAGTCTTTTAGGCTAGATCGTAATTAATTATTAAGAATATTGTTCTTACTAATAAAGTACAATAAAAAAATAAACATAACATTCTAGACTACTTTATAAAGCTGTAGAGTTCGTTTGTTTGCTTGAACGCGCTGATCTCAGGAACTACTAGGAGTGGAACTCTCTGCCGGCGTCTGTGTTTCCAAAGGCTTACAACCCTAATCTCTTCAAAGTTAGAGTGAACAGGCTCCTTCTGGGTAGGCTCGCTCCGTCGTAGACTTTGTCTCTGTCATCTCTGACAAAGACTAGAGTCAAGAACAAATCCATTACAAATAAAAAAAAAATTAAAACGTATTTCATTTGTATTTGTGTTAGATCATTCATTTGAAGGCTATATATCATCACGCTAAGACTAATAGGAGCGGAGCAGTAATGAAAATTGTGACGCAGACGAAGTTGCGCGGGTCAACTACTATATTTATAAAAATCCTAAAATTTACAATTCTTCCATTACTGGTGACTACCAGAGTGACTAAAACATTACCCACAGCCAAAACTGCTGGTCGTAGAAAGCTAAAATTGTCATGAAGGTTCCTTGGGGAGTGTGAGAGAGGATTAAAAGCAAGTACAAATATAATAAACATAATACAAATTATTTGAATCAAACATTTTATTAATATAGTTGGACCTACTAGTCGGGCGAGCCAACTGTCTGCAGGCCTACTATGCCGATGCCGTCTTAAGGCTCTACATCACTAGACACCACGGTGGCGTGACTGGTTACGCCACCGTGGTGTCTTGAGCTACCAAGCGAGAAATACCAGAGCAAACAGCGGGTGATTCGGTTGCCGGCAACAAATTTGTTGCGCAACCAATCTAGCAGGTGAGGTACTCTTTATACAATAGGGAAGCAAATACAGAATTTATGAGAACGTTGTCAATAAAATGATAAAAAAGTATAAAATAAAGGCCATTGCAACGTCTTTATTTTGGTTAATATCGATTTTTAACAAAAAATAATGAATTAAAGTAACGTGAAACGGAACGTCTCTAAAAACAACAATCACCATTTAGTGACGTCTCTGCTGTTATGGCAACGAAAAGACAACCTTATGTCTTTGAGTTAGGATAGTTCTTGACCAGTGATAGACACGAGTGACGTCATCGTACGTTTTCGCGCGAACTTTTAAACTGTCGGTTTAAAAACGCAATTTTGGCAATAAATTAAAGCGTTTTCATTTCTTATTTATGTACCTAGTGGTCTATTCTAGATGGAGTTTTTTTAAAATTAAAGCGAAAATAGAAATATTGCATGTTCCCTACTGCATAAATTGTGTTGGTGACCACCACCATGATGTCCTAGTGAGAGCTCCTAGTCCAGTTTCGAAAAAAGAATAGTGCTATGCATCTTATATGGCTCCTTCTCTCTCCCACACCTATACATTTATAATCAGCGACCAGTCAGCAGACTATCTGCCCATTTGAACGCCAACTATTCGTCTAGTCATTCAAGCCCGTCAGTTCAGCCCTAATATCATAACTGGCAACTTAAACAAAATATCTCTATCCTAATGTCTGTAATTTAAAGTAAAGCGTCGTTTGATGTCGCCGAGTGACATTACTCGTCACAATTGTAGGTCGTTGCGCAAATCGGCTGGTAGTTTTGAATGGAGAAGTCGTTAATTTGAGGGTAGTGCGCAATGAGATTATAATGGGCGGTGTGTCTGGAGTTTTTATTCCGGAGTTTTGTGGTTTTTCCTTTCTGCAGATTACATACATGCTTATAACACCACGCCAGTAATTCCCAAAAGGCTTGGCATAGGTGTACGGGTGTATAGGGCGAGCCAATTTTTACTAAACACACACAGATTTTGCCTCCGGGCTATTAATGAATAATCCAGATGAATAAACTCAATAACACTGTTTTCCTTTGTTTTTTAAAGATCCTAGAATACATAGGTATTTTCTCCTTTAAACCTAGGAACCTAATAGAAAACGCTTTATTATGTAACATCACATGGGTGACAGAAATTTGAGTTATTTTGAGCTGTGTGACTGACAGACAATGCACAGCTGAAACTACTGGTCATAGTAAGCTGAACATTGACATGTAGGTTCCTTGGGGATTGTAGGGGAGCACTAAGAGAGGATTGCCCGATTTTTTTAAGGGAACGGGAAAAACTGGATATGCGCGGACGAAATCGCAGGCAAATGCCAGTGAATAATATTTAGCCGAAGAAGAATAAGTTCATCAAATTAGAATGATACATTTACCAGTTCGTGGTACTAACCATCTACCCACATGTTTGTTTTAGCAAATTAAAGTACAAAATTGCCCTCTAATTCACATAACCCTAGGGAAATAAATAAAACGACCACTGGTATAAAGTATGTCCCATTTCTGGGAAAAACATGCCATGTTTGAACTGTTTGTATTTCACTAATTCGTTGACTTCGCCGAGAAATGGTTTAAATTGACAGTTTAATCCAAATCTACAGTAATAATTATAAAGCTGAAGAGTTTGTTTGTTTGGTTCTTTGCTTGAACGCGCTAACTACCGGTCCGATTTGAAAAACTATTTCAGTGTTAGATAGCTCATTTATCGAGGAAGGCAATTATCATCACGCAAAGAAAGGAGCGGAGCAGACGAAGTTTCGCGGGTCAACTAGTACTAAAATGAAGGTATTCATTCAGGTGGAAAGATTTTTTTTTGTTTGTTCTGATTTAACTCAAAAACTACTGCACCGATTTCAAAAATTCTTTCACTATTAGAACGTAAAATTTTAATTATCCCTGAGTAACATAAGCTATATTTATTACCAGGAAAAATTAGGGATTTTTAAGAAAATTGCAGCGTGGACGTTGTTGGGGGCGAAGTGTTAGTCACAAATACTATCGTAAATGTTAACGTCGGCTAATTAATTAAATAATTGGGTCAGTATGTCATAATATATCATGTTATATGGACATCTGTATACAGTTCATCATCTACCTAGCCATTTCCCAACTATATTGGGGTCGGCTTCCAGTCAACTGAATACCAGTATTTTACGAGGAGCGGCTGCCTACCAGACCTCCACAACCCATTAATTGGGTAACATGGTACTTCATGGCAAGACTCGAGTCAGATTTACTGGCTTCTGACTATGCGTAACACCTGCCAAAGATCTACAAATGACAGCCGGGACCAACAGCTTAACGGACGGAGGAAACTGCTATGTTAAGATGGTCACCCATCGACAGACCATTCTAGGCTAGCGTTGCTTAACCTTGAAGATCGACAAATGCGGCTGTTATTATCTAGCCACAGGCTCCTCAAACGCGCAGAAACGAACATACCTGCTGCTAACAAAACTGAACGACAGACCAACCGATATCTAAAATGGAGCCAATCCCTAAAATAAACGAACATCTGTATACATGTTATTAGTATTAAAAGTGTAAAAGTAATCGGTTTGAAAACCAGGACTAGGTTTTAATTTTCATCACGATACTTTCTTTAGCATAATAAAAAACTACTGAAACGCGAATCGTTTTTCGTGTCTCTTTGTGATCGCATTTTCCTTCCAAACAGCGCAATTGATATTGATGTGGTTTGAACATCATTTGGAGAATTTGTTACATTATTATCAACATACGGGAATATCATTCCTAGAGGGTCATTGTAATAAGCGAAATATCTATTATTTTATTAATATTTATTTTTATTTGTGATGTGTTTGCTCTTGACTCTATTCTAGGTCAGCGATGACGGAGACATAGTCTACGATGGAACGAACTTACCCAGAAGTTACACAATATTTTTTATGGGGTACCCAGAAATAGTGAAAAAAAAATACCTGTTCCTGTAATAATTAAACGAAAACATGTAGAACATGCAATATTTCCATTTTTGCTTTAATTTTAAAGAATTCCATCTAGAATAGACCACCATATAAACAAGAAATGAAAACGCTTTAATTTATTGCCAAAATTGCGTTTTTAAACCGACAGTGTAAAGGTTCGCGCGAAAACGGACGATGACGTCACTCGTGTCTATCACTGGTCAAGAACTGTTACAACTCAAAGATTTGCCTTTTCGTTGGCATAACACCAGATACGTCACTAAACGCTGATTGTTGTTATTAAATACGTTCCGTTTCACGTTACTTCAATTAATTATTTTTGTTAAAAATCGATATTAACCAAAAATAAAAACTTTCTAATAGCCTTAATTTTATACTTATTTATCATTTTACTGACAACGTTCTCATAAATTCTGTATTTGCATCTTCCCTATTAATACCAAACTAATTAGGTAGCATATTATCGAGTTTAGATATTATCTTAAGTGGTAAGAAGATAAATGTAGTGTTTAGATATAAAATTACTAGGTACTTATTAGCGCCTCTTGTGATGCTTATGTCTACAAGTAGACCGCAATGAATTAGACAGTTAATGAGTCATCGATATATGTATTTCTCCGGGAATTTTCGTATTCTAATATTTAGAACAGAAAAGATTATGTGTGTGTGAAGTATAAACAAACTTAAGAGGAAACGCAGGCGGATAGATTTTGTATGTAAAAGTCATAATTCGAGGTTTGGCTCTCACCTGTTTCCACCTCCAACATTGGACCGGTTTAAAAGATATTTCATAAACTGAACAAAAGGGATGTAACTGACAAAATCTTTAGTCGGAATTTTTGGTTTTGTTTCTTTGTTTTTTTAAACACCGATTTCCGAAATTAAGGTTATTTTATACTTTGAAAAGAAAATATGTTTATTTGGGACTCGCACAAAACAGATAGATGTAAATTAAATTAAATTAACAGAATTACTTAGTCTATAAACATTTTAGTCTGTGCGAGGCCAAAAAGGTCTCTCTTTGTAGTATTTTGTTTGGATCGGTTATATTTTTTGTAAAACGTTTTTTTTTTATTTTTCACTTTTTATTGGTGCAACTTGGACGACGTCTTCGTCTACGCTGAAATTGAAATGAGCAAAAATGCCAACAACATAAAAACGACTGAACCAAACTGAAAACAAATTTTTACGGGACTAAATGGCAAGTATACCGCATCGAACACATAAGTCGGATCAGAAACCTGGAAATAAACGGTGTACGGTCTGTGACCAACCTTACCTAACCCACTTGACTATTATTCGCCAATAGTCAAGTGGGTTAGATAATGTTGGTCACAGACAGTACATACATAAAAATTAAAAAAAAAATACGCTGAATTTTTAACCTCTTCCTTTCTTGGAAGTCGGTTTAAAATAGGTTTTGTTAAAAAAAAAAACAATAAGTAGGTAAAATCGGGGCCCCTAAAATGTTTGAGACTAACTACGCCACTGGTGTCATTCTACCTTGATTAGACGCATTGATAGCTCACTTTATCAAGGAGCTCGTGGCTAAATAATAACAGCCGCACGGGTCGATCTTGAAGGTTAAGCAACGCTTGCTAAGGTTAGTCTGTGGATGGGTTGACCGTCTTAACATAACGAGTTTCCTCCGTGCCTCGGAAAGCACGTTAAGCCGTTGGTCCCGGCTGTCATTTGTAGATCTTTGACAGTCGTTACGGATTGTCAGAAGCCAGTAAATCTGACTCTAGTCTTGCCAAGATGTACTGTGTTACCCAGTTAATGGGTTGTGGAGGTCTGGTAGGCAGCCGCTCCTCGTAAAACACTGGTATTCAGTTAAATCCGGTTAGACTGGAAGCCGACCCCAATGTAGTTGGAAAAAGGCTAGGCAGATGATGATGATGATGATGATAGCTAGCTTTATGTTAATTTCACCTGAGTGTTAATGACGAGAGTTTACAGAATAGCACTTATTGAAATCACACTGGAATGTGGATTACAAATAAGTGACATTTGCATGAGGCCGAGTAGCTTCTTCTTCTCATCGACTGGACAGTAAGGTCTAACGACCCCACACACCCTAGTGTCAGAGTTTCTAAACCGCCTCAAGGGCTTCTAATATGGTTTATTAGACGACCGCCATTAGTCCCGGCTGCCATGTGTAGAACTTTTACTGAGTCCAGCCAGCGTCTCTGTTAGCTAAAACCTGGGAGTCTTAAAGTCAAGAGTGAATAGGTTATTTAGGCAAGCGTGCTCCATCTACGACCGCATCATTGCTTACCATCAGGTGAGATGGTGGTCAAACGTATGCCTAACAACAGTACAAAAAACCGTCTAAGTGCGAGACGGACTCGCCTACCGAGGGTACCGTCTTCTTCTTATCGTGTAGGCAGTAAGGTCTAACGACCCCACACACCCTAGTGTCAGAGTTTCTAAGTCGCCTTAAGGGCCTCTGGCATGGTTTATTTGACGACCGCCATTTGGCGGCCGGGACCACCGGCTTATACATGCCTTCCGAAGCACGGAAACATCTTTTTATCAGACAATCAGGCCGAGTAGCTGAACCTGGTCAGATAGGATTACTTGACACCGTTCATCTAATTTGGTCGATTGCCCGAATTCCATAGACAATCGGATTTGGGAGAACGACGAAGTGTATAGACCTTAAGGCTGCTCTCTGACTAAACAGCATGCAAATGAAACAACTTTTCGTCGACAATAATAGAGTAGGTAATTACATGTGAAATAATAATTTGGTTAAGCCAGAATTTATGTGTCGGTATCACATAATAAAAAAAAGAAACACCAAATCACTTCCAAATCGTTGACATGAAACCATTTTCATTCTTTTTTTTTTCAAAATAGTATAAAAAACATATTTACTCCTTTGCAATACAAACGAAAATAATTTGTTTTTTTTTTACTTTTTAAAAATATGTATTATTTTTAAAATTAAAAAATTAAAACACGGGTTGCGGAGTGGCACGTAGAGGTGTAGTTAGCTCCGTTTGTATGTACAAGGTCATTGGCATATACACAAGCCTTAAGGATTGTTATCTAAGAATGCTTATCACAAAGACGTTGTCTGCGTTATTGGCCATGTGAGGCATACGCAAGCCACGCGACGCAATGGAGCAATTGTGTGGTCGTTACGCAATCACAGCGGTAATGGGGAAAGCGAGAAACACAGGCTATACAATACCCATAATAACATGCTTGGTTGAGTATAATATTGTCAAGACACCCATCAGAAAGTAATCAATGAGCTGCGCCTGTTCTAAACAAACCTTCAAAAAACGGTCCTGCAGCTGATAGATTTTGAAAAAAGTATAGAAAAAGTATTTTTTTCTTTTTTCTCGTAAACAAGAAATGAAAACGATACAGTGCGTTGAAAACTAGTGTGACGTCATTTTCCGATAGACTTTTTACCGGATATTTGACGGGTTTTGTCATCTCTGACATAGACTAGAGTCAAGAGCAAACCCATTACAAATAAAAAAAAAAAGATTCGATAAAGCAATAAAATACGTTTACAATATTTTTCGATAATCTAACTGACGGACCGATTATATATTTCGTTTATTCATTAACTTGTATTATATATATTATTTCTTTGTATATTTATTTTTTCCGAAAAATATTCTATTTTGAATTTTATTTATTTGCTGTACACCTACCACAGTGTGTTTCTTTTTAACCCAAAGGTTGACTGGTAGAGAATACTTTGTTGCATTAAGTCCGCTATTTTACATGAAGTTTAAATAAATAAATCAATAAATATTTTTTTTTACTATATGAAACATCCCTTGATGCATGCAAATGCAAATTCCGTTAACAACGAAGCATTTCCCAGCGGTGAACTTCCGCGTTTGCATTGCCGTAGAAAGCTATCAAAATTTCCTAGTGATAGTGATTTTCACCGAGATGGTATTGCGATTTGCATTTCAATATTTTTTTGTAATAGTCCACTCTGTTTGGTTATTATAATGTGATCAAGTTTGGATTTAGGAGCCAATCTTAAATTGTGGTGTGTTAGAGATTATCTCTCCGATTCCAAGAAGAAGAAAGTTTGAGCTTTAATTAGTTCTCAAAACCATCTACTTAGAAATAGGTTAGTAGAACCTCCCACGTTACCAACCTATCACAACCTTATACAACCTTATACAACCGTATCATATTCCTCACACGATGCGCACGTGTAAGTCAAGTGTTAAATAGTACTGGCTCCGAATACTAACGAGCACTTCCGAATTCTGCGCGCCTGGTAACTCATGTGATGTAATGCTTACTAGTAGGAGGTGAGGCGTTGACAGGAGTACGGTATAACGGTACATTTGGGATTTATGCCCGTGAACTGCAGCGAAGAACTCCTTTGTTATTTTGGTTTCCTGATGACACTTGGTTTTGAAATAAGATCGTGTCAAATACTAATTTAATGCTTAAATCTGTCAGTGTGCTAACAAACTGGTGATGTAATACATGAATTTCTTCTAATTTACTTGCTTCTAATTTATTTTAGTCGCAATCTGTCAAAAAAGCCCAATTTTTTATCATTTTTTAACATATTGTTAACTGCCTCCGTGGTCGAGTGGTTTAGGCGTTTGCCTTGTGACTCGGTGGCCGTGGGTTCGATTCATTGTAAAGCATTGGGAAGCATACATTTTAAAGTTGTTTCCAGTTTGGTTAGGACATTGCAGGCTTGAATCACCTGACTGTCTGATAAAAAGATGATTCCGTGGTTCGGAAGGCACGTACCTCCCAGCCGCCACATGGCGGTCGTCAAATAAACCGTCAGAGGCCCTTGAGGCGGTTTAGAAACTCTGACACTAGTGTGTGTGGTCTCGTTAGACTTACTGCCCACACGATAATAAGAACACATTTTTGACGGATTGCGACAGAAATGCAAATTCAAACGTTGCTTAAAATATAACCCAAAAAAAAGAGTCGAATTGGCACTTTGGTCAATAGTCATAGTAACTTATTTGTTTTAACATTAAATGAATAAAGAAGAATGAGCAGCCATCACAATGGAACTAGCACAAAGTTGATGATTCAATACATGTATTTCTTGTACGCATGGCAGCTCGTACCACCTTCGAGGCAAGAAGTTGACTTTTGCTTCCAATAAATAACCTTAATAACATTAAAACTAAATGTTCCCAAACTCCACGATTTTGGCTGTGACAGCAGCTATCATTTTTTTTGTCTGGGTCTAAACGCCTGATCAAGTTCCAAATCATCATCATCAATATTTTTTTTTTTACTATTGATAGGCACGCGTTTGACCACTATCTCACCTGATGGTAAGCGAGGATGTGGTCGAAGATGGAGCACGCTTGCCTAGAAATAACCTATTCACTCTTGACTTAAAGACCCCCAGGTTGTAGCTATCAGGAAACACAGACTCCGGCAGGGAGTTCCACTCCTTAACCGTACGCACTATGAATGTGTTCCCAAAACGTTTTGTGCGTATGGGTGGGATGTCCACCATGTACCGGTGGCACATCGCCGTTCGTCTTGTGGTCCGATGATGGAACGGGCTTGGCGGAACTAAATTATGCAATTCCGTCGCACATTCCCCAAAATGCAACCGGTAAAAAACCGACAGGCTAGCAACTCGTCGTCGATGTTCAAGACTTTGGAGCTTCGACGTGACGAGCCTCTCATTGTCGATGATCCTCTTGGCTCGTATCTCAATTGACTCAAGGGCATCAAGCTGGTATCTGGCAGATTTATTTCAGCCGAAAGACGTCTTCTACTTAACATAGACCTCCCCCAAGATGGGGGGTTTGCTATAATCGCCACGCTTGGCAGGCGGGTTGACGATCGCAGTGTATGGTGTTGAGTTTTGCAGAGAACGCCGCTGCCATTCTCTGGAGAGTTCTAGATTAGATCATAAATATTCTGTTCATTTATATTCTCTACCACATTTCCTGATTAGTCACTACTTTTTTAACATGAGATAGATGCTCTTGACTCTAGTCTAGGTTAGAGGTGACAGAGATAAAGTCGACGATGGAGCGAGCTTACCCAGAAGAAACCTGTTCACTGTAAATAAAATTAGGGTAGAATGAGTCATGACCTATAGACGTGTAAAAACGTTAAAAAATCTCAAAATGTTCTCTAAAACGTTTGAATAAAGAAATTTTTTTTAGCGCAAGTAACTTTATTTCAAGTTTCTACGAATAATATCGAACTACTCAATAAATAATAATCAAAATATCGCCCAAAATTACATCATTCAATCATGATTAAATTGGAAACGGCCTTTATCTGGAAAATAAGCTTTAACGTTCGAAAACTCATTTATTTTTCTGCGTAAAAGTAAAAAATAATTTTCGATTGAAAATATCTTTACAAATAATTTTATAAATACGCTGAAATCACTGAAATTAATAACAAGTTCTACTTAATTGGACTAGTAGGGCATTATAATTCTATAACTTGAAAAATAGCCGTATATCGAAATGTAGGCAATTAAATTGTCTTTGAGGTGGTGTATAATTTTAAAAATTAATTACACTACGTTAAACAAATAAAATTCAAAGTTTTCATATTTAACTACTAAGAAAATAGTGTAATGTAACATTTCTTTTGTTTCATAAAATTTACCAATCTTTTTAGACGTGATGCTCATTTAAAATCAGCTACTACGCCTTCATGCGCCGACAACGCAAGTTTTACAAACGCGCGTTCATGGCACTGCAGATGACCAAAACGCAGTACTGCCTGCGTCTGGGGGGCTACGCTCTAAGCCCGAAGTCCGTTGTTTCCGGCTTAGTAGCAAACGTATTGTACTCCGTATCACCTACGGACTTAAGATTATTCCCAAACCCGAACTAAGAATGAATGACAACACGATTTGAAAGTCATTATCAAAACGCGTTGTCATTAATTCTTAGTGGTTAAGTAAGACGGTGTAGGTACAATACGGCCGCAAGTAAGCCGAAACTATGGACTTCTGGCTAAGAGAGTGTAGCCCCCCTGAATTTGATTTAAAGCGCATTAGCGTGCGTCATCTGCATGCCGTCGGCGCGATAAAACCACCGTGTGCAAAGGCTTTTACCAATTCACAAACGCTCTCTGCAAGAGTCAGTTAACCTTGAAAGGCAACCATATTTGTCTTTTTAGCCACGACCATTACAAGTACTGAAAACATAATATTATTGTTTTTAAATAATAACCATCACTAATATTAACTCTTTCGAAACAAAGAACATCAGAACAATTAGAAAATGACGACAATACAAGTGCGTGTTCACGCCAGTTCACACTTAAGACGGATTGTCTGTTTAAAAGGAAGACGGCGAAATCCGCAGGGACAGCGGGGGAGAGGCATTGGTGAGAAAGAAGCACATTGATGCCTTCTGGACGACAGATTCATTCACACAATATCAGGATTCGGGCGTTTAGACGGCTCTTCGCAGTGACAAAACGTCCGTCTAAAAACCCTGATCTGTTCTTTTCTCGGACCCGTCTAAATGTGAACAGTATCTTATAAATTGTAATGCCAGGGGCATATCCGTTTCTTTAGACCAGTGATTCTTAACCGGTGGTCCGCGGACGACTGGACCAACCGCCCGCAACCACCCGCAATGGTCCGCGAAGCAATTTGATTATTTTAAAAACAATCACTGAAATCGGTTGGACGTCAGTGTATTTGGCTTTGAGCAGACGTAAATCAAGAATTCAGAAATTAATAAAGAGTACGCAGTCACAAAACCTACAAAAAGTTAGTGGTCTATGGCAGGACAGAAATTTTCATGGTCCAATATTATTAAAACGTTAAGAACCACCTTTCAACACTGCGAGGATCCCCCAGAGAACACGGTGGAGCACACGGTGGAGGTCTGCCCTGCTTGGGCGGAGCACCGCCGTGTCCTCGTCGAGGCGATCGGTGGCGGCGATCTCTCACGTCCGGCCCTGGTTCCGGGCCTGCAGACGGCGAGCTTTGGGTGGCTTGCCGTCTGATCAGAACCAGGCTCGGGTCGACGGCGCGTTGTTTTCCACGCGCGCCTCAAAAAGCTGTCAGCACAAAAGACGGGGCCCGCTAGGGCCAGTGCCTGCTGGGGTAGCGGACTTCGTTCGAAAGAGGCACCGTACCCTGGAACGCAAAGGGCACTAGGAGGAACACGGATGGGTTTTAAGGTAAGAGTCTGACACTCTCTTCTGCTTCACCCAAAGCAGGTGGAATCATTTGATAATTTAACATCCTAAAAAAAAAAAAGAACCACTGCCTTAGACGGTTAGTTGAAGTAAATCATGGCTCTTGTCCTGATTAACTTCAATTCCAAAAGAAAACCATAAAAATGGTCAAGCAGCATGAACTAGGTTAATTTTTTGCTTCACAGCATCACTATAAGTCTACCTTTTTCCCGCATCTTCCCAAATAAGTACCCTGCGTATTGTTACCCGTCCTTAGATAAGCCAAACCGGACCCATACTAACGACACGTCAATTAGAACCCGTCTTAGAGATCCCTAACAGGATAGGAAAACCCTTTGAAAACAGATTTACACGCTAAACCAATTTTGTTACCTACGGCGAGCAATTTATTCAAGTTAGGTAATTCTTTTTTTTTCTCGTTTCGACGTTAATATTTTCATGTGATGGAAAAATATTAAGCTTTTCTGGAAATAAGTACTTCTTAAGGTTTAATATATAATATTATCTTTCGTGTTATTACTGAAAAGTTAATGCAAACGAAATAGGAATCATCAAGACCTATTTTTTTTTTTCAATTTATGTAGCTCTAAACCTAATTACGTATTTATGTTTCTGTGACCCGAACTATGGTCAGTTCTAGGATTTGCCAGTAACAACTAATATTAACCTTGTTTTACTAGTACTAAAGAATAATTGGCTATACCTCAGAGGCACGTAAATGTTGAAAGATATACATATCTTGACAAACAAGAATGAATTCAGGGTTTGTTTCTGGGGGCACCACCAACGACACTTGACAAATCAGGAGAGTGAGAAGGGAGTGTCAGATTCTTGTCAGACTAAAACCCATCCGTGGTTCTCCTAATGCCCTTTGCCTTCCTGGGGCGCGGTGACTCTCTCGAACAAATTCCGCAACCCGCAGGCAGGCAGTGGTCCTAGCGGGCCCCATCTACAAATCCTAGGTTTTATTTGCAAATCTTAGGAAGAAACATGGGCGGCGATACGTTGTATGTTAAAAGTCATAATTCGAGGTTTGGCTCTCGACTGTGTTCTCTTCCAATATTGGACGTATTTAAGAGATATTTCACCAACTGAATAAAAATAATATATATTGTGTCTCTATATTTTCCATTTTGATGATTTATTAACCGTGTAAGCACTCTAACCCTCACAAAATGCTCAAAATTGTCCGATAAGTAGCTGTCAACAGAACCGTAGTGTACTAATTTGGCAACTGTTAATCAAAAAAAGAGGACATAATGACACAGTATACATCATTCTTCTTCAGTTTGTGAAATATCTCCTAAATTGATCTAATATTGGAGGAAAAAACAGTCGAGAGCCAAACTAAAGGTTTTATGTTATGTATGTTCACCGATTTCTCCGCCAATTGTGGAATGATTTCAAAATTTCTTTTTGTATTCGAAAGCCTATACTCCTGAGGTGGTCCGATTGCCACCAAGTCAGAATCTGATTATGGGATCTCATTAAAATCGAGGGAAACCCTCAAATTTTATAAGCACATACAACGTTTTTCATAAACTTTCTAACTCAATTCAGATATTTGTGCCTGGTCATCATCATCTCGTGTTGCTGAGTTGATGATGGAAGGTATAAGTCAGGATCTGATGATGGATCCCATGAAAAATGTTTGTTCAGCGATATTTTAGCCAATTGTTAACCGATTTGAATGATTATTTTTTTGTTTGGAAGAGTATTTTCTCGGACTGGTTCCATTAAAATTTGGTGAAGATCTGATGAAGAACTTTGGAGGTAGGCAACGGAACTCTTCAATAAATGATAGCAAATGGATCGGGATTTCTGTAATCGCATGTCTGTTGATTGTTTACACCAAACCATAACATAACATCACGTTTGTGGTGTGTAAAAAATAACTTTAATTTCGGAAGTGGGTGTTCAAAAACGAAATAACCAAAAACAACGATTTCCGAAATTAAAGTTAATTTTTACTTTATAGTGTTTTGTTTTTGGAAGTCGGTTTTATTTTTTTGTTAAAAAGTTTTTTTATTCCATACAAAGTCTCGCCGCCCATTTTTTTCCTCTTAAGATTTACCATGGGCTCTACACAAGAGAGCAGTGGTGGCCCGGTGGTAATAGCTGTGACTTACGAGTTGTAGGTGGTAGGTTCGAACCCAGGCAGGCGCTTTACTTTGTGTAAATTATTTCATCACCACTGCCCTCAAAACGGTGAAGGAAAACATCAGGAGGAAACCGGCATGTCCTAGAACCAAAAATTCGAAAACATGTGACATCTACCAACCCGGACTGGGCCCGCGTGGTGGATTACGGCCCACTCCCTCTCACCGAGAGGAGGCTTGTATCCCAGGAGCGGTAACATTATAGGCTAACTATGATTATGCTAGACAAGTGACATTCTGTCAGCGATAGCGTGGCGAAAGCAATTTTAAAAACGTCAAAAATGTATGGGATTGACAAACGCTGTCGAAATGTCACGTGATCAATCCGTTGTAATTTGACATTTTGACAAGAATCGCATTCGCTGATAGAATGATGCTTTGTCTAGAGCCTCGTGGATCGAGCCATCAATTCTATTTTTAAAACCTTAAAGTGAAAACATAATAACATAATAACAAAACATAATAGAGTCTCCTGAAGTCGTCAAATAAAGTAAGCCATCGTGTGTGTGGCCAAGTAGATTAAGTGCTGTAATTCAGTGTGTAATGAATAAGTGCTACTGAAATTATCAGTGTGTCAAATGTTCCAATTTGGTTTCATGGTGAAATGTGTGTGAAATGATAAAACATTTTATGCGTATTTAAGTATTTTTAGTAAGAAAAAACAGCAACAGAAAGAATAACAGCTGCGTAGGACGATCTTAAGCAACGCTTGCCGAGGTTGGTCTGAGGATGAGTTACCATCTTAACCTCTATGTCCGCCGGTGGAACCAAAAGGTTCCATTTGCGATACAACGGTGGAGCATTGGAAGCTCAGATACCGAGACTCCTACATGCCTTGGAAAGCACGTTAAGCCGTTGGTCCCGGCCGGCGTTTGGATATCTTTGGCAATCGTTACGGATAGTTAGGAGCCAGAAAATCTGTCAGCAGTCTTGCCAAGGAGTAGGTACCGTGTTACCCAATTAATAGGTTGTGGAGGTTTGGTAGGCAGCCGCTCCACGTAAAATACTGGTATTCAGCTGAATCCGGTTTGACTGGAAGCCGTCCCCAGTATAGTTGCGAAAAGGATAGGCAGATGATGATTGAAACATTTTTTTAGATAAGTATGTTGTTTCTGTTTATTGACATAAACTGGCTTTTAACTTGGCCAGAGGCTAAGGTCACATGTTACCAATTGACAGCGACGCGGAGGAATTTTTAACACATTATGTTGTTTTTTTTTTCGTAATGAATATAAATAGTTAAGTTAGGTGTTTTACACGCTAAATATTTTATTGGAAAGGATATCATCAGCAAATTATACAAAAACATTGTAAGGTAAATGTATAAAACCCCCACTAAGCTCAAATTGAAAAAGCAATGTTATAAATCCTATATTAACTGACTGGGACAACAAAAACAGGATGACGGTGGACAGGGGATGGCCTGAGGGAGGGGTAAAGGAAACTACGTCACTTAAATCAGGTGAAATACCCGTTCAAGACGGTATAATCTGATATACCGTGTTTTGTATGTTGTAGGTAGGTAAGCCATGTGTTTATGGGGCATTCGATCGATTTTAGTTTGTTTACATATCTCTGTTTAATAAAGGACGAGTTTTTTTTGTTGTTTAATTCTTAGTCACCTCAGCCGGAAGTGCTACGCAGGGCTATAATATTGGTGACATTGAGTCTTATCTCATGCGGCGTCAACTTCGGTGGAGCGGACATGTGTCACGGATAAAGGACCAGCGATTGGCGAAGCACACCTTTTATTGTGTACTTGCGGAAGGCAAGCGCAAGCATGGCGGACAGCTCTTCAGGTATAAAGATGTGCTAAAGCGTCTCTTTACCAGGTGCAACCTGGAGCCGTCCCGGTGGGAGCAGCAAGCGGCTCAAAGACTTGAGTGAAAGACTTTGGTTAAAATCAAAGTTCACAATTATGAATCACGGCGGCGTCTTGAACTTGATGCCAGGCGTGACCAGTTGAAAGTCCGACCACCTGCGGCAATTAACTATAATTTCATAGATGGTGCAGTCACGTGCCCGCAATGTGCGCGGATCTTCACAAAGAAAGTTGGTTACGTAAGCCACATGCGAGCTCACGAGCGACAACTACAGCGGAGTTGAAACAATCGCCTTGACCGAAATCGGTCGGATCACATCATCATCATCATCATCATCACCTCAGCCGGAAGTCTTCAAAACTATCAGTATTATATTATTAACTAACTAGTGATATGAAAGGAAAGGGATTCAGAGATAGCGTGATAGTTCACAGGTTAGAATGTTTATTTGCTTTCCTAATTATTAGCACATCAGCGTAGCGTGATTAGTTGAATAGTCTCCAGCACTCTTCGAGCTTCGTTGACACACAGAAATCGCGAAAAAAAATCGACTGTCAAATACATTAATATCAATATTGAACAAACAAAATCATGACAATTCTCCTCAGTATCGTGTCGGCCATGGAGTCGTTAGTAAGGAAACAGCATCTTCCATTAACACTACGGATTGCGTGACGCCTCGCTGTTGGTCTTACTGGCGCCTAATTACTTTGTACTGGCGATAATAGGCCGAAGTTGTGCTATTTATGTTCGAATAGCTTTATTATAGAGCGATTCAGAAGTATTCTCAGCCACTGAATTATCGATAGCAAGACAATTTTTGTATCAGAGGCTCAAAAACATGAAAAAATGTAGAAAGATTTTCAGAATAAACACCTAATCGAAAGATTCGGAAAATGTTAGAAGGCCTTTGACCATCATTAAGACACAAATGCGAAACAATGCACAGGAAGTGAAAGAATGTACAAGCATTATCAACTTTCTGCGTAAAATTGTGAAGCCTAGCAAAGGTGAGAAATTCATTCTCACCTTTGCTAGGCTTCAAACTTTATCAAGCTCCAGTTCAATCATATAAGTACTGCTCTTTATCTCTGGGACGAATTTGTTAGGTACCAGCTTGATGAGATTTTTTGACAAGCCCGCCACACATTCCCAACCACTGCAACTCCTGAAAGCCAAAATCAACAGTGGCGACCACCAGAAAAACGCCGAGCCAATGAAACCCGACGAGTCCCGGAGAAACGATTGTCACAACTGCCTTGGATCCTGCAACGAAATTAATCAGAAAAGTACAGCGGAAGAGTAGGAAAGAAAAAAGAAAAAGCTTTTGTTGATTGAGAAACGAGCCAAGAGACAAATGATTTAATGGTCGAGCCAAAGTTCTAAAGTCTTAAACATCGACGCCGATTTGAGTCCCGGAGCAAGGAGCTGCTCCTGAAGTTTCAAGAGACCAAAGCTGCAAAAAAGTTGTAACGGTTTTCATAGACATATTAATGGGCACTAAACATCAATTACTCATCACGGAAGCTACAATAGTACACAAGGAAATTTGCCTCATTACCAACAGATCGCGTGTCTCAAAGATGGACACGAGTGTCTCTTGATTGCCTCATACTTGAGACAACAATAGCGAAGTACTTTCGCGCTCATATTGTTTCGCTGATGGCTAATAAATGATGAGCAGCCGTCAATTGTTTATGGTGTAATATTGTTTTGTTGTAGTAGTTCGGTTTTAATTGTTTGCTCAAGGATTGATCGTTATGTGGGGTGTTTTAGGAGTTTGTATTTGCTTCTGAGTTAGAACTAGTAATAGTTTTATCGATGTCAGTATTATAGGTGGAATTAGCAACCACATGTTTGGGGCCGAGAGATGTCTTTTTTCAGGAGGGAAATGAGTTATCTTGTTTTGGGTTCCGTATCCGAAGAATCACCAACGAACCCTATTACTAAGCCTCCGCCGCCGTCCGTCTGTCTGGCCGTCAATCCGCCTGTCTGTCTGTCAGTTGGCTGTATCTCAAAATAGGTACACAGTTGAAATTTTTACAGAGTGTATTTCTATTGTTACTATAAAAACAAAAAATAAAACTTAATTTAATTAAAAATTAAGGGGACAAATAAAGAAACGTGTTTTATGTTGGTTTATGACCGACCGAAATTTAGTTACTAAAAAAACAGCCAAGCACGTGGCTGTTTTTTTAGTAACTCAATTTGTGGAATATAGATAGATAGACTAGATAATAGCTATAATGTAACATGCTGGTTTTCAGTTGAATTCGGTTAATTTCAGTTTGACCGGTAGCCGACCCCAACATACATATATAGTCGGAAAAAGAGTATATTTGAGTTGCGGAGATATAGTTTTCCAATAAATGGGTATTTTTTTATTCAGGAGCAAGTTTTTTAGCAAAACACCTAAAACGACCAGATAACAAATATAATAAATAACATACAAACAACACAGTACACGCACGACAACGCCTACTTTTTCCTCAACAACCCTACATATTATAATTTTTAATACATTAAGTACTTGGCTTGTCTAGAATTTCATATTACATTATAAAAGTTCTATTTTAATCACTCATACTTTCATAAAGCGCTGTACTCACTTTTATATTTAAAACGTGCATGAAATATGAATATATATTTTTCAAGAAGGTTGCCTGCAAAGTTCAAAATGTAAAGCAGTAGGTACCTATATATCCAGTTAGGCTGAGACATGAGCCCTACGTGTCCGCCGGTACCGTAAAAGAATAATACCATCCTATCATTCCCGTGGGTGTCGTAAGAGGCGACTAAGGGACTCGCCAGAGATGAGCAGCAGCATTCTCTGAAATAACTCAACACCATACACGGCGATCGCCAACCCGCCTGCCAAGCGTGGCAAATATGGCAAACCCCACCATCTTGGGGGAGGCCTATGTCCAGCGGTGGGCGTCTTTTGACTGATATGATGATAAGTCCTACGCGTTGAACTCCCCATGCCATAAAGACGTCCTTCATCATCATCATTTTAGTCGAAAGACATCCAGTGCTAGACGTAGGCCTTAAGTCTCACATTCACTGGATTACCGCAATCTTCAAAAGAAAACTGGCTGGTTAGACTTTTAAAGAAGGGTAATACCATTTGGTAAGACCAAATGGTACCAACAATAATATATGCACCATACTAGCAGTCTATTTATTTTTTTATTTTAAAAAAACCTTAATTTCTTTATTTCCTACATTTTAGTGAGTTACTTGTTGGTACCCAACTCGATGGGTTTTAAGGAACATTTTTTTTAAGAAATAATATGGCGCCTAAAATTGGTCATTTTAGCTTTTATATACCCAGTGTCAGTCTTTTAGCCAAAACGAATCTAACGATACCTCTCAAGCTAAAATCCATCAAGCCAATTAGGCTACAGAGGGAAAAATAATAAAAATATACGGTCGTTTGTTGTAGCTGTTACCCGCGAGTTTTCCCACATGTACATATTGAGTAGATAAACTAAAAATAATATGATCGAATGATAATACTAGAAGGTCATCATCATCTGCCTAGCCTTTTCCCAACTATATCGGGGTCGGCTTCCAGTCAAACCGGATTTAGCTGAATACCAGTATTTTACGCGGAGCGGCTGCCTACCAGACCTCCACAACCCAGTAACTGGGTAACACGGTACTTCATGGCAAGACTGGAGTCAGATTTACTGGCTTCTGACTATCCGTAACGACTGCCAAAGATCTACAAATGACAGCCGGGACCAACGGCTTAACGTGCAACCCATCCACAGACCAACCTTGGCAAGCGTTGCTTAACCTTGAAGGTCGACCCGTGCGGCTGTTATTGTTTAGCCACGAGCTCGTCATGATAATACTAGAAGGTAATCTTTCTAAATCGTTGAGAGAACGAGAAAAGTAATCTTTTCTTTTGTTCTCATTTAAGAACAGTTAATTTACTTGTTGTAAAAATATTAAAGTTCTCTCAATAGTTTTATGTAAATATTTTCGCGTATATTTGTTATACAAAAATGCTATCTAGTATGTTATTTTGTGTAAGAATTTTTATCGTATGTATCGCCATCTAGTGTCAAGTATAAAAATCATATACAGGCTTTTAGGCAGAAAATGTTTTTTTGCTTTTCTAACAATTTACGACAATTTACCAGTAATGAAATAGGAGTGGGTAAAGAATAAAAATTTTAAGGCACGCTCCCGTTGCCAGCTGGAATTTTAGCGTGGTCGTGCTAGGAAGGAATATTCCCAGCACGGCCTGTATATCTAGGGTAATTGAGAGGTATAAAATTCCTAATTAGTGGTATAAATTAAAAGGATTTTATTGATTGATCTGTTATTTTTGTTTATTTAATATTTAGGAATTTGTTTTATTTATTTATTTTGTCGTGCTGCATAAAGTCCTTTTAATTTATACTATTTCATACCACTAATTAGAAATTTTATACCTCTCAATTATCCTAGATATCGACCTATATAAGGTGTAACTATTCATACACGAAATATTTTAAGACAATCATCTAACGGTTATAACGAAGCCATTTCAAAGAAAAAAAAAATAATTATGGAAGTGTTTTTGTTTTTACGAAATTATAATAATTCTACATTTTCTTGAGACACCTTGCATAAAACCTTTACTCCCTATTCTATGAATGAGACGCACCGCGCCGACGACACGGCGACGGGCGATGCCGTCATGCGCGGGCGTAATGGATGTTGAAAAAATAAGGAGCCAGTATTTATTTTGTGGGTCAAGTGATTTTAAATTATTATTTTTGTATAAAATATACTTAGATAAAAAAAATCCTTTGAAATGGCTTCGTTATAACCGTTAGATGATTGTCTTAAAATATTTAGTGTATGAATAGTTACACTTTATATATCTAGGATAATTGAGAGGTATAAAATTTGAAAAAACGACCATGAACACAACACCATAATCCTGGCGCAGTCGGGTGAAAAACTCAGTTTAATAATATAAAATGCAACTAAAAAACAACGTAAAACAATAATAACGATTTCTTAATCAATTGAACCAGTAGTTGAAGTAGTAGTTTATTTGTTTAATATAATGTTTGTGTAACTTTTCTGAAATAAATACGTCAAGATTATTAACTTGTATTTAACTACCTAAACATTTATAATCGAATCGAACTAGATCGATCTAGTTTCCAAGAGATTGAGCACAAATACCAAGCTGTGATATTTAGATTCTTTATTATTACCGTTAAGAAATCAACGACATGGAAGATATTAAAAATTACATCTATTGGGGTGGTTGTTGAAAAATAATTTAACCAAAGAACATTAATTTTGCGAATATTCTGGTCCAAGAAACTGGGCTGTAGTCGAAGAAAACATGTCGAAGTGAACACTTGGGTGAAGTGATCACGAAATGAGCCGTCATTCCATATTGATTGTATGGTTTGATAGCTCACTTGTCGTTCCCTTTGCCTAAGTGTTCACGGTGACACGTCTACGGAATAGATCGGCTGGCTACACACCCACCACCTTCGGCCTCGTCGCTCAGCCACCTCTCTGTGATCGGAACTCAGCGTTAGATAGCCCATTTATCGAGAAAAGCTATGGGCTATATATCACCACGCTAAGATCAACAGGAGCAGACGAAATTGCGCGGGTAAACTAGTTAAAAGCAGTAAAATTACTTCACCAGAATCAAACGTTAGGCAACTCTAGCTGCTACAAGTTACACATTAACATTCAGAGTACAGTTCGTACTTGTACCTACATCATAAGGAAATATTCGCACGACTAAACTTCTTAACATAATACGTTTAAGACACACATACAAGCCAGAAACGCTACCGTCATTTGGGCCATAAGGGACCGTCTCCACGAGCGAGAGAATCGCGGCGAGTTGACGTTTTTTCGTACATCGAATCGTCGCGATAATATCGCCTCGCACGTTCATAGAGTTGTTATAGAAATACGTGGTGCGGACGATAATATCGCCGCGATTCTCTCGCTCGTGGAGACAGCCCCTAAGTTACGTCACGGCAATCCGGCTTTCTCGGGGAGAGATCAGGTTCAGGACCAACGGACCCGGGGGTATCACATCATTGCATTCTAAAGTCTGGGCTGCTACTAAGAAATATCGAAAGGTTCTGGAGAGGTAACCACGTATTGGAAGCCGCAGCTTTAGAAGCCCTCCCAAAAGGTGGACCGATGACCAAGTGAAGGCCGAGAGCATTCAATGGATGTGTGACTCACAGGACCGGTCTATATGGCGATCAGGAGTCGCCGGATGGCCTATGGTCAGCAGTGGACGTCTTTTAACTAAAATGATGATGGCCATTCATCACCATCTGTGTCTAATTGGTGACGCAACGATAACGTTACTGATGTGGAGTTCCTTAATTTGACATAGAAAGAGAGCACGAATAATGGTTTCAAAGTTTCCGAGAAATTACATATTCGAGAACTCGTCAAAATCATTAATTATGGTAATTTCACTTGCCTTTGAAGGCTTCAGGGATTCGTGGCTAATTAACTGTCGATTCAATGATTTTGCGAGAAGCTGAATGAGAATTTTGATGGTTGATTTATTTAGATATGTTCATATTTTGTGGACGTGAAACCATTAAGTCTTCAGAAATTGATGTTTGCTAACAAAAGTATGCGTAATTTAATTTATCTTTCCATTGAAAATTGAAAACCAGAGTTATATATTAACTCAGAATTAGTTGTTAAAACGAGGTCTGACAAATATTTCGTTTATATTGTTATCTATGTGTATTTATATATTATTTATTTGGATGTTTATCTGGAAATTAATCATTTCCCCTGGCTAGCACTATCTCGGAGCAAATAAAATAACCTTATTTAGTGCAAGTGGGCTAAGAAACATTTTAACATTTTTAAATTGTTTTTCTGCAGACCCTTTTCGAGCGAAAATCAACTTCCTACGCATAAAATCTGTTACCTTTATTTTTCGATAGAAGGGCTACCCCTATTAAGCTTGAATACTTGATCGACTAGGTATTATGATGTAATTCTGTCTAAGTAGCACTTCCCCAATCTTGAGACAACACTCATTATACTAAATCTAACCCTGTCCATTGTCCAGTTTACCTGCACAGATAATCCCATTGCTTTAATTATGGCCACCACTGAAGGCTTTTGGCTTCGTACATATCCATCCTGTTGTTTTTGTTTTTGTATGTTTTGCGTAGATATGAATTAAGGCTTGTATACATACCAATGACCTTGTGCATACAAACAACACCTCTATGTGTTCTTAATGTTTTATAATAAAACTAATGCAAATTTTTAAAGAGTAAGAAAAAAAAATTATTTTCGTTTGTATAAATGTTTATATAATTGCAAAGCAGTCGATATATTTTTAGTCTTTTGTTAAAAAATTAAGGATTAAAATGGTTTCATCTCAACGATTTGTAGGTGATTTGGTGTTTGGTGTTTGTGGTGATTACTACCTATTTTTTCAGATGTAATTTCTCATTTAAATCCAACGAAAACCTGCTTCATCTGCACGCTATTTTTAAGCTTTTTCGAGAGAGCGGCCTTAAAGGATAAGAATAGCATACACTCAGTCAGGAGCGATGCGACAATGCGACTTTGCTTTTTTATAAAATTGTTCAACTGATCAGGAGTTTTTGAGGAGCTCGTGGTTACATAATAATAGCCGCAAGGTCCGATCATCGAGGTTAGGAAGCGCTTGCTGATGTCGTTTCGTGGATCGGTGACCATCAATGTACGTATTACATACCAAGACTCCTCCTTGCCTCGGTAAGAGTTAAACTATCGTTAGTCCGGCTGCCATATGTAGAACTTTAACAGAGTCCAGCCAGCATCTGTGTTAGCTACAGCCTGGGAGTCTTTGAGTCAAGAATGAATAGGTTACTTCTAGGCAAGCGTGCTCCATCTTCGACCGCATCATCGCTTACCATTAGGTGAGATAGTGGTCAAACGTTACAACAGTAAAAAATTAACCGGCCAAGTGCGAGACGGACTCGCCCACCGAGGGTTCTGTACAAAGTAGGTACATATTATTTCAAATGAAGACTATATTTTTTATGATTTCATTAGAAATGTACAGTTTTCAGACTCCAAATTTCATAGTTCTAGGTAAACGAGACATAATACATTTTGATTCCCTTGAGAGTGTCAAAATATACGTTATTTATTTATCTTATACTTTACGCACACAGATGTACAGAGGCAGACTTAATGCCTGTATCTTTTTTTTACGTTAACTTAGAACTTTGATTTTTTCTAAGCTTTAAGGAACCTTAGACCTGAGTATATGATTATAATTTCAACTCGATACCTCCTCTACGCGTACGCGTCTTGACATACAGACGGATGGAAAACAAAGTGATCTTAATAATGGTTCCATTTTTTTTTTTGAGGTACGGAACCCTGAAAATAGAAAATTCAACCTGGGAGTTTTTAAGTCAAGAGTGAATAGGTTACTTCTAGGCAAGCGTGCTCCATCTTCGACCACATCATCGCTTACCATCAGGTGAGATGGTGGTCAAGCGCGTGCCTATCAATAGGAAAAAAAAAAAAAATTCACACCAGTTTTGCCAAGGAATATCGTATTAGAGACTACTAACACTTATTCAGCTCCATTCGGGTTTCGCTAAACGATTCTGGTCATACTTCTAATCCAGTTCCAGGTTCGTAGGTCTGCTTCTGTCAGTCGCGTACAGCGTCGTAAGAATGAGAAAGGCGCTGAATACGCGGCGAAGACGGTAAGATGTCCGTGACTACCGCAGGACCACTAACGCCAATCGCTTCCATATTTGGTAAATAATTAGTACTCAATTGTAGTACCAATTAGTACCCTTAGCCAGCTACTCGACACCGCCCAGTCAGATGGTCAGTTGCTCAATGTAAAATACTGGTTAGACTGAAGGTCAGCCACAAAATAGTTGGGAAAAACCTGCAGACTGATAGGTTTACAGGAATTTATATAAAAATCGTTATCACTCCGATTTCTCATTGTCACTTCACGCCTGTCCGTGGAAGCTTTAAAGGTCGAGTCGCCCAGTTCATTGTCCGGCATTTAAAACAATTTACTTCAGGCCATTATTAAAACAAAACATTTACGAAGAAAAGTAACGCAGTGAAACGGTCGTTTGAGATGAAAATGTAATTGAATTTTAAGATGATTTGCGTAGTAATTTCGCAAGGTAATGTAGGGGAATAATTTTGTTAAGGAACCTTATAAATGGGAGCTTATTTTCTCTTATGTTTTAATCTGTCCCTCAAAAGGTACAAAGGAATGGCGGACATAATTGTCTGTATAAACTGTTTTATCTTTTCATAATTTTGCTCACTCTATTTAAACTCGAAAACTACAGTTTTGGTTGGCGACGAAAGTATGGTAGATAAGTGTTTTGTTTTTTTTGGGCTACTGTTTTTTTGGTGGAAGAAAGGAAAAAAAGTTTTTATTTTTGACGCCACGGTTTGTGCAGTGCGCCGCGTGTCGCGGGTTCGATTCCCGCACCGAACAAATATTTTTATGGGCTACAGATAGTTGTTCCGGGTCTGGTTGTTTGTGTATATGTTTGTAAACGTATGTTTGCACCCACGAAACAGGAGAAATTCTTAGGGCAGGGCAACGTTTTTTATTTAAAAATTACAAATTCTTTATTGTGGTCATTCTCCACAACTAAATTGACATTCAAATGTGCTTACGCCTGCCTTCACAGCGTACCGGCGTGATGTTATGTTATGAACTGGTGTAGATAATAGACAGACATGAGATTTCAGCAATCCCGGTCCATTTTCTATCATATATTGAGGAGTTCCGTTGCCTATCTCCAACGTTCTTCATCAGATCTTCACCAAACTAAAATAAGAGACCATTTCGAAAAAGTACACTTTCAAAAACTATTCAGATCGCTTCAAGTATGCCTATAGAATTTGAAGAGTTTTCTCTATTTCTCCAGGATCCCATCTTCAAACCCTGGCTCGATGGTCATGGGACCACCTGAAAAGTCTACTTTTTCCAACAAATAAAATAATTCCAAATCGGTTCAGGCACCTTCGATTACTATCAAAGAACATATGTGTATAAAAAAAATTGTGGATCGACCTCCTTTTTAAAGTCGGTTAAAAATGGTTTATATAAGGAAATCTCCAGAAGGAAGTTCAAACAAATAGCCGCTGACATACAGACGACGGACAGTGGAGACTTATTAATAGGGTTCTGTTGGTTACCCTTCGGTTACGAAACTCTAAAGACGAATCATTAAAGAGTACGTTTTTAAAAATCCGTTTTATCCCGTTCCCGTAAAAATTGCGGGAAATCCTCTCTTAGTGCTATACTTCACAAGGAATCCACTCACTCAGTAACGGAAGAACTTCATATATTAGGAATGGATGATGTATCTAAAATAGTATATTTACGATAGATAGGTAGTGAAGTTACCTACACAAAAGATAATCGTATGCTATTCCTGTCGAGGCTTTTATTCACGCCGAGAACAATAATAACGCATAGAAAAATAGCTTCAAAAGCGTGTCGCTACTCTATTTTTGAGAATCCCGGGATTAACAGGAACTTACAGGAACAAATGAATGACAGTAACACGGTACTAAGATTTTACAACTATTTTTCCTCAAATAAAATCTCAAGCGTGCTTCGTCTAACATAAAGGTAGATGACCTCGTAATTATAAATCAATCATTAATTGAACAACTCAAATACTACAAGCCAAACGTTCTATGGACAGTGTGACCACGTTTTTCCTTAAACGCGTGTGGTCAATGCGTCAACAGTAACGGGAACTACGCCGAACTTACTCATTGCATATCTCTGTACTTTTATGACACCCTGGTAGCTGTAGGTGTTTCCTGGGTGAAAAAAATTGTTAAGAACAAAGGATTTTATTTTATTTATTAATAATTAGTAACATACTTTTGTTTCCATATTCTGCAATAGTCCTGCTCCAACCGGGGATTGTCCTTGGCTATACTTTCACAGTGCATACAGGGATAATCGTCGGTTGGTGTCCCATTCCATTTGAAATATATAAAGAGGCCTCTGCGAGTTGGCTTCGGCCCCTCGTACGCCTACCAAAGGACCGGGTCTCCAGGGACCCGAGAAAGTAAAAAAATAAAGTAACATACTATTGTGTACGATTAAAAAAACATTACAGAAAAATTTGTTTTCTGAATCATTTCAAACGATCAATCAGAATTTGAAAAGTATTAATCGCATGCAAATAATTTTGCTTGATGAACCACGGTGAAAAGTCTGGACATAGTTAACGATTGCCTAGCGACCGAAATTCAGAAAGGCCACCCTACACTGTCAATTTCTAAATGATAGCTAAATGAAATGCCCTTTGGCGAACCAGACCGTAGGACGCTTCTTCTGGACATCATACTTAGAATTATGTCATTGTAACCGCAAAGATAATATACTACACCAATGACGTTGGACTGATGCACTTGCACTTTAGTTGTATAACAAAACAAAGCAATCTTGTTCTAACCCAGCTGTTTTGGATGAACAATTTAGTCATGGACGATTTTCGCGTTGTTTGGTATTGTAGGCAACTATGTGGCTACGCTTACTCATAGAATATCACTCGCGTTTTATGAATGCCTGGTACTTAATGTTTCGGGTAAAGAAATGTATCGGTTTGTTGAATAAAGTTATTCATCGTAATTTGCTTTGTTTCTGACTCAGAATCGTTGAAAATTGACGCAGTAAAAAACTATCAGTGTGAGTTTTTGCTCCAATGTAATATACCTACGTAGTAAATTACAATGAAGCTTAATTTAGGTTACCAGGATAACAGGAAAATTACATCCTAACAGCAGTAACAGTTGTGGAAAAGTCGAGAATGTATGGGATGACGCGCAAAAATCACTTGGCATTTCTAAAATCGCCATTATAAAGATATAATTAAGACAGAATTAACATACATATCAGTTAATTCAAATTTTATGAGCTAGATCGCAAGTAAAATTTTTTTCTTTCCAATGAACGGAATCCGATTACTAAACCTGCGCAGTCCATCCGTCCGTCTGTCAGCGGACTGTACGCATGTACCTATCTCAAGAACAGTAATAGGTAGACAGTTTACACAACAAATAATAGAATAAAATAAATAAATAAATAAAATACATAACATAAAAATAAAAATTAAAGGTGGCTTCGATACAAGCCCTTCTTGTGAGAGTTGGACATGGACTTGGCCGGTTTTTTATAGTTACTTGTGTGTTGTGACCGACATTTGATGGGATTGTCTGACACATAAAAGTTTAGTGGGAATTTCTTAAACTTAGCGACCAATTTTTGCCCCTTTTTAACCGACTTCTCATCAAAAAGTAGGAGGTTCTATGTTGGGCAGTATATATTTTTTTTTTTTTTTTATGGTATGTTCACCGATTTCTCCGCCAATTCTGGACCGATTTTAAAAATTATTGTTTTATTCGAAAGCCTATACTCCTGAGGTAGTCCCATTGTCACCAAGACGGAATCTGATGAAGGGATCCCATGAAAATAGAAGGAAACCCTCAAATTTTATAAGCACACACACTGTTTTTCATAAACTTTCTAACGCAATTCAGACATTCGTGCCTGGTTATCATCATCTCATGTTTCTGAGCTGATGATGGAAGGTATAAGTCAGAATCTGATGATGGAATCCCATGAAAAATGTTTGTTCAGCAATATTTTAGCCAATTGTTAACCGATTTGGATGATTCTTTTTTTGTCTGGAAGAGTATTTTCTAGGACTAGCCCTATTTAAATTTGGTGAAGATCTGATGAAGAACTTCGGAGGAAGGCAACGGAACTCTTCAATAAATGATAGCAAATGGATCGGGATTTCTGTAATCGCATGTCTGTTGATTGTTTACACCAGTTCATAACATAATTTCACACCGGCACGCTGTACTTGTGGTTCGACTTTTTAGTGGTACCTGCGTACCACGAAAAAATAAAAATTAAAAAACTTTTTAACAAAAAAATAAAACTGTCTTCCAAAAACAAAACACTTTTTCGTAAGTCGGTGTTCAAAAACGAAATAACCAAAAACACCGACTTTCGAAATAAAAGTTATTTTTTACTTTGTAGTGTTTTGTTTTTGGAAGTCGGTTTTATTTATTTGTTAAAAAGTTTTTTTTATCTCGACACTAAATTCACACACAGCAGATGATATTTGGAGATAAAAATCCAATCCCTTACACAAAATAAGTTACATCGTTATCCAGCCTTAAGTCAGCATTTAATTTTTATCCAATTTCGTAGCCAACTGACCCCCGGAGATATACGAGTACTAGGTTATCATAGCTGTGCAGCATCTGGAGGCTATCGATTCAATTACTGCGCTCTCCGCATATTCAGTAGAATTAGCTGCATGCGACTAGCGGTTTAATGGGTTTTTTGATTTAGTTACCTCGCTGTTTCATGTTTGCCTGGTAACTTTAGAGTGTTTAGTAGAAGTAAATAGTCTAAAATTTTCGATAGATATAATAAATGTGCAATTTTTTTAAATGTTGTGGCATTAAAGCCCGGTTTGTAAACAATGCCCAAATAAATAAATACGAGTATTTTATTATTCAGACAGTCATAAAATCAAATTTTGTCGCCAACAATGAACATGACGGCTTCACATCAAGACATGGCATTTTATAATTGGCATGTGAAAGTCTAAGAAGTCCTATTTTCACAGCAATCCTACTAAACAGTACATAATGTGATTTTTAGGGTTTCGAACATCCGTCCGTCCGCCGTATGGTGTCAACCGATGACGCATGGTACCGTAAAATAATAATACCATTCCATCACTTACCGTGGGTGTTGTAAGAGGTGACTCACCAGAGAATGGGCAGCAGCGTTCTCTGTAAAACTCAACACCATGGACTGCGATCGCCAACCCGTCTGCCAAGCGTGGCGATTATGCCAAACCCCCCCCATCTTGGGCGAGGCATATGTCCAGCAGTGGACGTCTTTCAGTTGATATGATGATGATGATGATGATGAACATCCCTAAGAAACGGAACCCTTAAAGGGTCTCACGTGTGTTTGTCTATCTGTCCGTCTGTCACAGCCAGTTTTCTCCGGATCTAATGGCCCAATTTTGTTGAATTTTGGAACAAATATGGTAAGGGTTTTAATTACATTTTCCATAATTTAACATTTTTTTTTATTTTAAAATTATGAAAAAATGTAATTAAACATTGATAGAATTTGCTTGTTCCATTATTTTAGTGAAACGAATAAATTCCATTAATTTTAAACAACTAAATCATACCCCAAAATCCACGCTGTTCAAAAATCATTTCACCATTTTAAATCATAAATTAAAAATACAAGTCGGAACTCACACGATTCGCGATTACCACATCCGTACAGCACGAATGTATCACGGCATAACCACAAAAGGGATTTTAATTAAGTCCGTGTGAGGTAATTTAAAACTTAAATGACGAGACTCGCCTCCAAATTAACAGGGTTTCAAACCTTTGCGTGTATTTTATTTAGTGAAGTTTTCATAAGAGGATGACGCGTTGGTCTGCGGTTAGGTGGGCTCGGGATTAGCAGCTTAGTTCAAATTACCAGGTAACTACCTAGATAGGTATTTGTTTCAGGTACTGAAAGTGTGATGATATCCGCAAGAGAACCCCTTGGTTCTCCCTTAGTACTGACATAGCCCGAAGGATCGCCAAACTAAAGTGACAGTGGGCAGGGCACATTGCTCGCAGAATAGATAATCGATGGGGCCGAAAAGTTCTGGAGTGGCGACCGCGTACCGGAAGACATAACGTTGGAAGCCCTCCCACAAGGTGAACCGAGGACCTGGTGAGGGTTGCGGTAGATGGATGCGAGATGCACAGGACCGGTTGTTGTGGTGGCACTTGGGAGAGGCTTATGTCCAGCAGTGGACGTCTTTTGGCGGATATGATGATTATAACTGAAAGTGTAAACAAATGTAGAGGGAAATGGGTAACTTATTCGCCTTATAGAAATCACAGAAATCGCACAAAGAAAGGTATGGTAGAAGAAAGGGATGCCTCTTCCCAGCAGTGGGACACAAATTAGGTTATTCAAAAAAATATTATCTGTCTCGATGGTCCAGTGGTCACAAGCACTATCACTAAACATGTCTCCCTGGGTTCGATTCCCGAGTCAGTTATTAAGGTTATGTTTAAGTCCCAAGTCTTTGACTTAAACATACAAACATGAAAATGTAAAAACACTTCTAACCAGGAAACTTGTGAAATTCAAGCGCAATTTTGTTAAGGTACCGCTTATTATTAATTTTTAATGTAATTTTTAATTGTATACAATTAAGACAATTTTCTCTTTTTCCATTTTCTCTTACAAATTCTCAGAATATAATAATATTCTGAGAATTTGTAAGAGAAAATGGAATACTTTGTTAAAAACGATTATTTAATGTTCTTTTTCATTTCGCCTCAGCGTTAAAAATCGAGGTAGTTACTTAGAGTCACGATACTTTCAGGGAATTTGCAGGAACGTTGGGAAAAAAGAGAAAAAAGCCGGAAGCCAGTCAAAGTACAACTACTGTTGAATGGAAGTTGATGATTTTTTAATAAACTCGCTACTGAAGGATAATATGAAAAATATTATTGCAACTAATCTTAGAAATGTGAATTTTACTCTGTCTTAATTTTACTAGATTCTATTTTTTAGGGTTCCGTACCCAAAGGGTAACCAGCGAACCCTATTACTAAGCATCCGCTGTCAAGAAATCGTAATAGGTAGACTGTTGAAATTTTCACAGATTGTGTATTTCTATTGCCACTACACACGGAACAAAGGGTTCCGTACCAAAAACCTGAATGTGAAATATGCGAGTCCAACTCGCACTTGGCCAGTTTTTAGTTTGTCATGTGTTTATTCCTAAATGTCCTTACTTCGGTTTTGTTCCTCAAATCAGTGTTGAGTTCATGATAGCTGACAAATGCTTGCACTGTCTAGGACAGGTCATTCTGTTCAAGAGCTGTTCATTCATTGTCATCATCTGCCTAGCCTTTTCCCAAGCATATTGGGGTCAGCTCTCAGACAAACCGAATTCCGCTGAATACCAGTAATTTGCGTGGAGCAGCTGCCTACCAGACCTCCACAACCCATTACCGTACGCGCATGTCCCTTTTTTTCCCGTTCCCGTAGGATTTTCGCTACCCAAGGAACCTACATGCCAAATTTCAGCTTACTACGACCGGAAGTTTCGGCTGTCCGTTGTCTGTCAATCGCTCACTCACTCAGTAACGGAAATTTTTTATATATTAAGATTTAATACATTGCGCACACAAATGTACAGAGGCGAACTTTATGCCTTTGATATTTTCTACCATTGAACCTTTATTATGGTGCAGAGATAAATAGTGGCAGGTGCAATGTTGTAAAAGAAGAAACGCAATTTATATTTCCAACTATTTTGGTATCGACTTCCGGTCTGAAGGGATGCCGAGTACTAATATTTTTCATGAAGCGATTGCCTATCTGCGGGCCTAAAAAGGCCACTTTAGAAAAAACATAATATTGATCATACAACAATCTGTCAAAGGAGATGTTTCAAAATGTATGGACCCTGGGCCAGGTCCATGTACACTACGCTTAAAAATAGAGAAATAATTTTATTTAAAACAGTTCTCAACTGTCCAATTTCTTTAAAATGGCTTTGTTTGCTGGTAAAACAAAAGAATTACAATTGAAATTGCAACACGCAACAAAAACCCGTCATGGTGGTAAGCTGTCATTTTGATTGATTAATGACGTTTGACATTTATTTCTGACATATTTATTTACCGGCAACGAGACGAAAGTGACTGAAGTGACACTGTTATGACAGCTGACAGTTATTTTTCTATGATCTGTAACTAAATCGGTGCGACGCCATGTTGAAAATCGATAAAAGTAATTTATAAACATCAATTAACTACCACAACAGTAAACATTTAAATGAATTAAATGTATTTTTCCCGAATACTACGGATTTTTCTCTTTTTTATGAGGTTATGTACCTGGCCCATTTTGAAACATCTTTCATTTTCATCTTTATCGCTAAAGCATTAGGTTCAAGATTGATTGGGAAAGTTTGACAGTGACGGGTAGCATGATGTGCATTCTGATTCTGCAAAAGTGGCTTTTTTAGACCGCTGCTCTCTACAACCTAAGTAACTCAGCAACTCAATACCCTTTAGCAAGACTGGTGTAAGATTTTCTATGTTGAAAATGTGTACCTTATAAATACTGTACGTTCCAGTAAACTAGTTACTCGACCAATGTAAACGGTCCATCGGACCACAGGTCCCTACGCACGCTCCTATGTGACCACATGTAGTAAATTGTGGTTAAATAAAACTCATATAATACGTGAGTATGCGGTTTAGACTCGCTGTCGTAATATATTATTACGTTTGCGAAGTATACGTACTTGGACCATGTATCAGTATCTTAATGTACCTATTTTGTTTTAGTTTTTGTGGAAGGTTAAGAAACTGGTCTCACCGCCGGCAATCAGCAAGTAGCGAGTAAAGCTTGAAACTTGAAACAAGTTGGCGAGCAGCGAGTAGCGAGTGAAGCGAGTGCTTTTCTTCAGCGGGTTATATTACTCGCAATACTCGCTCCGACCCGCACTATAGGTAGAAAATACCGCTGGTTGGTGAGTTCCGACCGCCAAGCGAGCATCACGGAACGAGTGGCGCTGAGCGAGTACAATCTTTGATAGCTCTTGTCGCTCCGATCAACTAAGTAAGTAAGAGCCGCTTGCCAGCAGTGTGAACCACCAGTTATCGACTATGAATATATGTGTCTCTTTCACTAACACGAGATTTACAACTTTTGTCCCTTTCCGCAGCGAGCAAAAATCGATAGCTAATAGCTTCCTCGCCGGCGGTGAGACAAGTGCCTTAAGTCGGCATTTCTCGGTGCGTGTGCGGACCAGTGGAAACCAGACCAGCCCGCACCGACGCACCGTGGAAAGAGTGTCGTCTGTGGAAGCGTAAACAAGTGCGCAGCATCCGCCGCGAGTCGGTAACTTCAGTGGTGTGCAGTGAGTTCTCTTTCACTTTGCATTTTTAATTTACCAAATGGTTTCAAATTTAGACCTACACAGACCGAAACGAATCGTGGCAAGCAATTGATGCGTGGTGCGTGGCTCACCGTGGTCGTCGGCTCATCGTGATAAAATCCGCAGATTCACGCACCGTCGAAAGCAGGCTTTAGAAAGCTAGTGCGGGCCAAATTATATTAGAACATGTGCGAATCAGACTCCCACACGAAGGGTCCCGGAACATAATAAAGCGGCAATAGAAATACACACTGTGAAAATTTCAACTGTCTCCTTGTTACGGTTCCTGAGCTACAGCTTGCTGAAAGAGAGACGGACGGACGGACAGCGGAGGCGCCTTTGAGTACAGTACCCTAAAAACGGAAGACTCTCTTCCATCTATGTTGGTGACTTCCAATATAACCGGACCAGCTGCTCTTAAATCAAACAAGTCAATTCAAATAAACAATTTACAGGTACTTTTGAATTGTCAAGGTCGGTAAGTCAAAAACATGAGGCTATTTTGTACGTTCCAAAGTGTCTAAGAACTCTATGGAGAAGAACGTGCAAGAAACTCCACGAACACTCTTTTAAATCATGTGATGTGTAAAAAAATCTTGGATTCATTAGCCTTGTTGCTTCTATATGTGAGGACAATGCAACGAAAAAGAAAGTATATAGTCTTATCCCTCAACTCGGTAGTTGGGTTGGCAAGACAAGATACTCTTAATCTAAAGAAACAGTAATAAAAGTTTAAAGGGGTGGAATTCCCTGCCGGAATCTGTGTTTGCTGATAACTACAACCTGGAAGTCTTTAAGTCAAGAGTTAATAGGTTACTTCTAAGCAAGCCAGCTCCATCTTCGAACACATCATCGCTTACCATCAGATGAGATAGTGGTCAAACGCGTACGTACCTATCAATAAGCAAAAAAAAGTTACTAAAATTAGCACCACACCACATACTCGTATTAGCACAACTTTTATCAATGAACTTCCTATTTCCATACCTCTCGTCTATTTTCGCAAGTCCTTTCACAAATATTTTGCGTTCATTTCCATTCAGCCATTAAGCGTTGAGTCCACATCACAACATTGATGCCATTTATTTATGTTTCGCATAAATATTGTTTCAGGTCAAAATATGGAATTGCATTAAAATCATTGAATGTGCAATAAAATGGACATCAAAGGGAATATTTACGTCAGCGAAGAGTTTTGTTGTGTTCGCCGGTTTTGGGTCAAGACTGGTCGATAGGGTTGCCACAGATTTGTTTGTGGTTTTTCTTTAGAAAAATATCATTATTTTAGAAACATTATATTTATTATTTATAATGATAAATCAAAAAGAAGTATTTTAAATAAACATGGCGGGACAATACGAATTTCTCCTGTATCCTGGGTGCGTTTTGTTACAAACATATAATGTGACATATACAAATAGCTTGACCCGTAACAACTATTTGTAGGCCATACTAATATTTGGTCCGTGCGGAAATCGAACTCGCGACACGCAGCGTAGCAGCCAATTGCTCAACCACTGCGCCATCCGTGTCGCCGAAAACTCCCATCTTAGTGCTCACCATGATCATCATATCATCCGAAAGACGTCCACTGCTGGACATAGGCTTTATTGCTCACCTGCATCATAAAGATAGCATTGTGTAAAACTCCATGTTCCTAATCCCCGCAGTTGCGGCTGTATGTACGTTAATATGTCAGTCAATCAGTAATTTCCCTTTTATGTAAATTATTAACTATACCAATATTATAAAGTTGACAAGTTTCTTTGTTTATTTGGTTGAATGCGCTTACCTCAGGGAGGAGCTCGTGGCAAGATAATAACAGCCGCACTTTCATATTTTATTGTGAAAAGGTGATGGATCTTTTTTCTTCTAAAACATTTTCGACTAAATTTCTTTCAAAGAAAAGATGTTTCCATCAGTTTACTCAACGTAATGGGATGTGAATGCTTTCGAATTATATTTATTTATACTTGAAAAATAAGTTAACTTTCAAACAATATCGTCTTCCCTCCAAATTGTGTTTTGGCCTCGCACAGACTAAAATGTTTTTAGACTACTTAATTCTGTTAATTTAATTTAATTTACATCTGTCTGTTGTGTGCGAGTCCCAAATAAACATTTTTTCTTTCTTTCTTTCTTTCTTTAATTCTATTTGTTGTAATAATATTACTTCTGTTTCGTTTTGTCAAAGTTGTCAAGACTTTAAGTAAATACTCAAATTGATTTGTTCCGTCTTTGCTTCATAACATAACATTACGTTACGACTAATAGGATCGGAGTATTAGCTTAAAATGTAACGAAGACGAAGTTGCACCGGGCAGCTAGTATAAGTATACTAGCTGCCCGGTGCAACTTCGTCTTCGTCTTCAACCCTAAATAAAATTGAAACGGATTAAACAGAAATTAAAATCATATGAACATCCATAAGCAGTCTCAAATCTCTATCTCTCAAAATTCCCATTATTCGAAAATCGAATCGTGACCTCAGAAATTTCACTTCAGAAATCAAAAATCGAACTTCTTCCCAAGACCCGCGGCACAACCCTAGCCAAGATGCAAGCGGACGCAGATTGTCAACAAGAATAATGTGTCAGTTAAATGTAGGTCCGACTCACGCACACAACTACACCACACATACATATAAAGGATGTCCCGAAATGAACAGCATTTTTATTATTTTTAATTCCGTCCTTTTGTAGTCAGGATAGGGTTATGCATATCAGGCAAATGGTCTTCAAGGATTTGCCGTACACAATATTTGGTCCAAATTTTCCATTATCATTTTGCATAAATGACTGAATTTCCTTGAATGTCTTCGTCAATGCAATAATGGTAGTGGGCTTGTTTGCATAGTCATCTTTGGTTTTAAATAACTCTAAAAAAAGATATCCACTGTAATTAATTTTGATCACCAAAACTAATGCTTTTTTTCTCAAATTTTGTTAAACAAAAACGTTGGTCTTTCGAGTAATACACCATTTTTACTAACCCTAAACTATTAGCTATCAAACTGTTTTGTTTTGGAATTGCCAACACTTTACTGCAAACATGGCGGCAAATTCAAAACTAGCGAAAATGGGACACCCTATACAACAAATATTACACACATACATGAACATAACTGTGAGAAAGTTATTCTTGTGTGCGATTTGTACGTTTGTGTACTTGGGTCGTGTGAGCGTTGAGATTATCATATGCGCGGGGATTAAATGGTTTTGCGTCTTCATTTTTTAGATTGTACTGTAGGTACGTGTACCTACTTACCAATTCCTTTTCCATTACAGGGTGCCAAAGTCGATAGTCTTGTTGAAGCTGAAGAGGAACTCGAAGCTAAATAATAACAGCCGCACGGGTCAATCTTCCGAGGGACCGGAAAGTTTTAGACTGGCGACCGAGCACCGGAAGACGCAGCGTTGGCGCGGCCTCCCATAAGGTAGACCGATGACCTGGTGAGGGTCGCGGGTAGCCGATGGATGCGAGACGCACATGACCGGTTGTTGTGGCGGCACTTGGGGGAGGCCTATGTCCAGCTGTGGACGTCTTTCGGTTGAAATGATGATGATGATGAGTCGATCTTCAAAGTTAAGCGACGCTAGCCGAGGTCAGTTCATGGTTACGTGACCATTTATAAGATATGTAGAATCTTCCATGCCTCCGAAAGCACGTTATACCGTTGGTTCCGACTGTTATTTAAAGATCTTTGAAAAATTCAAAATCCTTTGTTTCAAATAGACCAGTTACAGAACATTTAAATTGTTAACGTCTGTCAGTCAAATAGATAAAGCTAGTTCTGCCGTGCTTTCGACCAGAACAGCAAGTTGTTCTGCAGCAAAATACACTCTCCGACCCTATCTCCAGCGCGGCAGTTGCACGTTTCAAAGATTAGATCGTATGGAGAAGAATGTGCAAGAAATTCCATGTGGACACTCTTTTAAATCAGTGTTTAGAAAAGTAGTTACAAAAGTCAGGAGCCAGAAAATCTGCCACTAATCTTGCCAGGTTACTCAGTAACTGAGTTGTGAAGGCGGACAAGCGCTCTATGTTGAATATGAATGCGGTTTGACTGGAAGCCAGACTCCAGTACCTACATAGTTGGCAAGTTGCGGAAATTGTTCTAAAAAGTCACCGCTCTCGAAAAATCAAAATCAAACAAGGCTGAAAATCACATTTAGGTACATGAAGACAGTCCCCCAAACCACCGTCACCACTTCCTAGTGTTTTAGGTGGGGAGAAGAAGTGGACAACTCACTCGCCGGCAACACAAGTGTCTGTTAGGTTTGAAGAACTTGAATTTATCAACGGTATTATTCAACATTTCATGATAGATAGGTCAGGGACGCAAAGGAGATACACAGATGGGTTTTAGTCAGTAAGAGTCTGACACTCGCTTCAGCTCAACTCAGAGCGAAAGGACTCATTTGATGATTCCCATACTTAAAAAAAAATTGCCTGGCTGAAAAGTCAGTTTACGTACAATAATTTTACGTGATGACGTCTTAAGAAAACAATTGAATTGTTAACAAAAAAGCCGAACGCTTAGGCCGATTGTGCCTCTCTATTGCTTGTTCCCTTACTGCCTCCGTGGTCGAGTGGTTTAGGCATTTGCCTTGTGACTTGACTTGTGGTCGTGGGTTCGATTCCCACGGGAAGCATACTTTGTAAAGTTGTTTCCAGTTTGGCTAGGACATTGCAGGCTTGAATCACCTGATTATTTGAGAAAAGATGATTCCGTGCTTCGGAAGGCACGTATGCTTATACGTGCCTTCCGAAGCACGGAATCATGGTCTCAGCCGTCAAATGGCGGTCGTCAAATAAACCATGTCAGAGGCCCTTGAGGCGGTTTAGAAACTCTGACACTAGGGTCGTTAGATCTTACTGCCCACAGAATGAGAGAGATATTGCTTGTTCCGTTCGGAACGAGACACATCATGCGTGCAGACAGCGTTCATCGATTTATAAGACAATATCACGTCAAAAAAGCATCGTTTGCAAAAGGGAAGGCAGATCCGATTATTTGTAAAGCGTGTTTTCAGGAAAAATATTTTGTATATGAATAAAATAGTGCCTAAGCATCCCATCTCTGCCTAACCCTTCGGGGCATAGGTACAGGCGTGATGTTTTGTGTTTAACGTGTAGTGATCTAAGGAAACACTAAATAATCATTAAAGCTTTATTTTGTTTCGCAACTATTAGTATCTTAGTTAAGTACAGTAACAAAGCAATACTCTGAGTACAAAGTTCTGAGTTCCTTCAACTTTTAATGCCAGCCCGTCAAATATTCCGCGTTGAACTTACGAGTTGCCTCATTGTGGTGAGATCAATACCTACTTATTAGGTGCCACTATATAGATAGGCAAAGAAGATCTGCAGAACCATCAAGACCATTCGTTTTTAGTGTTCCATACTTCAGTCTGCAAAAATGTGACCCTTACCTATAGTATCACTTTCTTGTCCATCTGTCCGTCTGTCAAGATCCTTTTTCTCAACAACATTGTAAATACTTTCATTATACGTACAGTTAAGGAGTGGAATTACCTGTAGGAATTTTTTTTCTTGATAGCTACAGCTTGGTGGTTTCACTCTTGACTTTTCAACTCTGAGTAATTTCTAGCGTGCTCAACTTTACCAAGTTATCACTTTCCATCAGGAAAGATTGTCGTCAAACTGAAGTCCAGTGCAACTTATAATACAGAGTTAATAAGTTATGTACAAAGAGCACAACTCAAAGTAAAGTTTTCTTCCAATAAACCTCCCTCAGGTATTAGTTATCAGGTATTACAGATTCCGGCCGGGATTTCTACTCTGTACCTGAACGCACAGTGAAAGCATTCCCAAAATGTTTTAAACGTTTTAGCTAGGATTAAGTTAAGTGTGTAGAGGTTTGGTAGGCAGCTAGCCGCTCCACGTAAAATACTGGTATTCAGCTAAATCCGGTTTGACTAGAAGCCGACCCTATTATGGATGATAAAAAACTAGGCAGATAGTGAAATAGAATAAAGTAAATAATGGTAATAAGGACCTTGCATACGCACTTGAGCCTCGTGCCAAATTAACCTTTTGTTGTATTTTATTTTATTTGGCAACTGAGCGTTGCCAATAAAGACGGAATGCTACCTTTGATATTTTAAGAAAAACGGCGAAGTGAGAAAAACTTTGCATTTCATTTGCGAAATGGGGAGAAAGAGGAGCAATTTCGAGAATGTGGCAATTTCAAGTCGGTTAAATGGAGCAATGTGCTCTATAAAATGTCTGAATAAAATAGGTACTTACCTACATATTTACAAAAATATGTAGCGACTCGTTGTACAAATGCTTTTGATATTCCGGGAATTATACAAATTTGTATAGTGATTTTTTTAGAAATGTATACCTACCACTGGTATGTCCAAATAGTACAAAAACCGGACAAGTGCGAGTCGGACTCGCACACGAAGGGTTTCGTACTGGAAACCTAAATTTGTATTAATTGTTGTTTCAGAAGCAATACACAATCTATGAAAATTTGAATTGTCTACCTATTACTGTTCTTGAGATACAGACAGACGGACGGACGGACGGACAGCGGAGGCTTGGTAATAGGGTTCCGTTGGTTACCCTTTGGGTACGGAGCCCTAAAAATTAACAAGTCGATGACTGTTTTTGTCAGTTTTTCCGCGTACTTTTTCTGCACCGTAACGGATTTTGATTCGGATTCCTAATAGGAAGAACGATAAAACGAGGAGTTGTGCATATTAAATACTAGTTGTCCCGCGCAACTTCGTCTGCGTCACAATTTTCATTACTGCTCCGCTCCTATTAGTCTTAGCGTAATAATATATAGCCTATAGCCTTCCTCGATAAAGGGGCTATCTAACACTGAAAGAATTTTTCAATTCGGACCAGTAGTTCCTGAGATTAGCGCGTTCAAGCAAACAAACAAACAAACAAACTCTTCAGCTTTATATAGTATATTAGTATAAGAGTATAAGATTTTGTACAATATATCTGAAACATTAACATGGATATTAATTGAATCCGAGGCGGGTCGCCAGTATTTTCCAAAAATACATAAACTTCAATGTTCAGAACATGGAAATTAACAATTTTCATTATGTACACATTAATCAATTCTTATTTTTTGTTAATTTTCATACAAACTAAATACTTTGACGTACATTATTCGATATGCGTGCTTCTTTATCCGAATCAGCAAAGAAAAACAAATAAAATTCAAAGAGCATTTGATAGATTTTTAATTCTAATTGCACAAAGACACTTTCATATTGCATAGCTCAATTAAATGAAATTACAAATATCTTTGTAACGAAGACTTTTTAAGTTGTCCTTCCTGTGTTTTTTTTTTTATTTGTTAAGCTATAGAAGCATTTGCTTAGGTTTGTGGATAACGTGAAGAACACAGTGTATAGTAACTATGTCCCTGCATTTCTTTTTTAGGGACAAGCCCTCCACACATTTCCAACTACTGCAACTCCTGAAAGCCAGAATCAACAGTGGCGACCACCAGAAAAACGCCGAACCAATGAAGCCCGACGTGTCCCGGAGAAACGATTTAACTGCATTGGATCCTGTAACGAAATTAATCAGAAAAGTACAGTAGGAAAAAATATATAATTTCCACATCCCTCCGTATCAAGCAGGAGATAGAATGGAACTAGGACAATAAGCACAAAGGGATATATACAACTTGGTTAAGTCCAGTTGCCAAGCACCACGGATTATAATATAAACTAAAATATTATTGCGTTCAGTTTTCCAAAGAATACACTCACATATGATGTGGTGTGCGGATTGTTCATATTCATGGTCAGCTGTAGAACATTGACATAAAGGCGAGGCCCTAAGCCTAAAGAAAAATAATTTACTCTTAAAGTTGCCATGACCTGTGTTAAATTGGGCAACACAATGATCCACCTCCAGCCATGTCCTATCTAGCCGCTCACGAATGGATGGAAAAAACTGGTGGAGGTGACGGCTTTTGATGGAATTTTCCTACCTACATTGCCATTCGGATAACAGTTCCTCCCAGACGTCAGTCTGGGGTTTCAGTAATCTAAAGAGCGCAGCACGGTCGCGTTGCGGTAAAAAATCCGGGTCCGTGATCTTTCTAGCGTAGTAGTACATTGCAGCACGCCGCTGCACCTCTAGATCTACTGGAAGAACACCCGCCAGCACCGGTAAGGCTTCAGTTCTAATCGTCCTATACCTTGAGAAGGTCGTGGCTAAATAATTACAGCCGCACGGGTCGATCTTTAAGGTTAAGCAACGCTTGCCAAGGTTGGTCTGGGGATGGGTTACCGGCTTAACATACCGAGTTTCCTCCGTGCCTCGGAAAGCACATTAAGCCGTTGGTCCTGCTGTCATTTGTAGATCTTTGGCAGTCGTTACGGATAGTCAGAAGCCAGTAAATCTGACTCCAGTCTTGCCAAGAAGTACCGTGTTACCCAGTTAATGGGTTGTAGAGGTCTGGTAGGCAGCCGCTCCACGTAAAACACTGGTATTCAGTTGAATCCGGTTTGACTGGAAGCCGACCCCAATATAGTTGGGAAAAGGCTAGGCGGATGACGATTATGATGATGATGATGACTAATCGTCCTATAACCTACGCCTTGCACAAGAATACCAAAGCAAACGCTGTTCCTGCATTATTGATAGACCTGCGATTGTTCCCTATCTTGCCTGATGTAAAGCCATGATGTGGTTGATAATGGAGCACGCTTGCCTACAAATAACCCATTCACTCTAAGACCCCCGGTTTGTTTCTATCAGGAAACACAGACGTTCATTATTTATCAATCCATTATATTTAAATGCCGTTCATCATCAAAAAGGTTTTCGTAAAAAAGTAGCAGTAAGCCATGAACACTTAATTTAATGGCATTCTCAGTAAATCCCTGAGAGGCTTACCAGCCAGTGTTGCAGCCCAACAGGTGGGCCCGTAACCTGGCCTTTTGTTTAAACGTGCTGTGACTCGCCTTAAACACTCTCATATTTACTTCACTTCGTTGGGTTTTTATTTAAAAAATGTGCCTGATTATTGTGGTTTTGTGTAAAAAGAAAGTAAAAAAAATATATTTTGCACTTCTCTTTATAAATAACCTTTTTCGTTAGAAATATCTGTTACTACGTTAATATATCAATATTTGTTTATTTAATAAAGCGTTTGTGTTTGGGCCACAAACGTTCATGGGTTTGCCCAACTGAATGTGTCCAGTAGATTCAGAGCAAATGCTGTTACAGCGGACAGTCAGACATAGAAGTGAGCCTATAAAGGTTCCATACCCACGGGACCCTATTTCTAAGCCTCCGTTGCCCGTCCGTCCATCGGTCCGTCCGTCTGTCTGTCAGTGGGCTGTATTTCAAGAAACTAAACAGGTAAACAGCTGAAATTTTCACAAAGTGTGTATTTCTATTGTCGCTGTAACAATAAATAGTAAAAATTCAATTATTTAAATAGGTTTATGGTATGGAACCCTTCGTTTGCACGTCTGAGTCGCACTTGGCCGAGTTTTTACGTTTATTATATTTTCATGCTCTGTGTAAAATCAAAGGATTATCTCCTACAAGAATCTCGTCAGTTTAGCACAAACGTAAAAAGAAAGCCTCAAAAATGTTCTCCACAAACGTAGTCATTCACGTTGAAAGATTATCTCCGAACAAACTAACGAACAGATTCATTTTAACGTTAATTAGACATCTGCTGGTTACCGGCACACTAATCAGACCTTCATTACTACCCACAGATTTGCGGATCCGGTATCATTACTGATAGTGGTCCGGATTCGGGGATCCGGTGTCGGATCCAATTTTCTGTTGTGTTTCGTTTTTGTCTGAATTCAAAACACGCAAAAATATGAAGCTAAGGTTAATAATTATGTTATGTAAGGTTAACAATTTAGGACCCATAAGTTTTAATGGTAAGATAAAATCCGTGGTGCTTGGCAACTGGGCTTAACCCAGTTGTAAATGTCTCTTGGTGACTATTGGCCTAGTTCTATTCTGTCTACTGCTTGATACGGAGGGAATAGAATAGAATAGAATACTCTTTATTATGTACACCACATAAGTTACAGAAAAGATAGATGAAGAAAACATTACAGGTGACACAATGGGCGGCCTTATCGGTAGCTTATTATATTTTTTTTTCCTACTCCTCCGCTGTACTTTTCTGATTAATTTCGTTGCAGGATCCAAGACAGGTGAATTAGAGATTTAGTATAGGGTAGTTTTGGTACCGATATGTAAAGTATTGTAGGTATCTGTTTAATTTATAAAAGAGAGAAAGAGTAAAACTGCCGAGCCTTTTTCCATCTATGTTGGGTCTAACTTTCCTTATAATTATTATCCCGCCCCCTCTCTTTCCTTTTAATTAGTCAAGAGTAAATAACTTACTTCAAGGCAGGCGTGCTCCATCTTCGACCACATCATCACTTACTATCAAGTGAGATAGTGGTCAAACGCGTGCCTATAATTAGTAAAAAAAAAAAAAAAAAACTCGAGACCCTGGGGTTCCAGTCCTTTGACAGACTTATGGGGCCGAAAACAACTCGCAGAGGCCCTGTTAGACATTTCAAATGGAATGAGGCACCAACCGATAATTATCCCTGATAACCCTCGGATGGTGCAGGGTTATTGCAGAATATGGAAACAAAGGATTAGAGGCTATGGGTCTGGGTGATTGAGTGGACTGATTACCGTATACTGTGGAAGAATTATTGACCCCTGCCTGACCACTGACAATATACACGGCATTAAAATAGCTGGGGGTGACTTGCACACTCAATAAATGGGTCCCCAAAAACGGTCGCCAGCACAAACGTAGCCGTAAGTAGGACGTAGTGCCAAGGGGGCATATGCTGAGGTGCTAGAGGAGTGGAGAGGTATACCATGGCTATCAGGACAATCCCGGAAATACGGTCAAAATCCCTACCAGCATCTTACTAGATTATGCATCCTTGTCCCGAGCACGTTTGCTTTCGAGAATCTCCACTCACACTGGCCAATAAAATCAAGAAAAAGTGAGAGCTTTGTTACTCGTCACTGTTGGACTGCTGGGCAGCATGTTCCGGATTCGATTCCCGCATGGAACAAAATATCTGTATGGCCTACAGATAGTTGTTCCGGGGCTGGTTGTTTGTGTATGTAAGATTACATGTATGTAAACGCACCCACGATATAGTAAATATTTTTAGAATGGGTTCTTTTTTAAAGAAAAGAAAAACAAAACCATGTATTTTGTAATTTCAGTCTGTTATCCTCTTATTCGTCGTAATACCGACATCACGTATGCATTTGCATTTAACTCCTAAACAGACAGTTTGGCACAAAGCGATGTAAGTTTGTTCGTTAGTTAGAGGAGCTCGTTAGTTAGCTACTAATCAGGGACGCGCGTACTGCAGGATAGGGATGTTACCTAATACCAGCATGGCATACGGAAGTACGAATAATACGGGGTTGCCAACCGCCAACCGTTCTCTGATATGAAGTATTATATTTAGCTTGGGTGTATTTTATCCTAATACTAGTCAACTCGCGCAACTTCGTCCGTTCCGCTCCTATTGGTCTTAGCGTGATGATATATAGCTTTTCTCAATAGATTGGCTATATAACACTGAAAAATTTTTCAAATCGCGGTCAAGCTAACAAAAAAAAGCAAACTCTTCAGCTTTATAAATTAAGTATAGATAAAACAATTCTTCCCTTACTGAGTGATTGAGTGACTGATTGACAGAAAAAACCCTCAACTGTTTTACTTGATGTTACCCAACCAAAGTTTTTAACACAACAAAAGCATTTTCTTATCTTATAACGTCAACGAAGAATGCCATTCCTACTCTGTAACCAATTCCATCTATTGCAGCACTTCTAAACCCTATTTATTTGATCAGATCTATTCCAGAAACCAACGTACAGTCAAGACCAAAAATATTTGCACACACTTTGCAAACTTCAATAGCGAGTTTTTCGCTGAGTCGGTTTACCATCGGGTAGTATTTTTCTCAAAGGTTGGCTGATAGAGAATGCTTTGTTGCACTAAATCCGTAGTATGTATCATTTTTCATAAAGTACTTGTAATTTTAAGTGTTGAAGTGTGATGCTTACTGTGTGTTACTACAGTGTGTGCAATTTTTAGTTTGACCGCTGCTATAAGAAAACATCGTGAAAATTTGGCAGTTGTCTTAGTTACAAATATTTGAAGACAATATGTATGCGACATTTGTTTTCAGGAGCTATTATTCACTGCCCAATTCCAGGTACCTGGTTGTAGATTTTGGCTTATTTTCTCCCATAAGAAGAAAGCCTGTGATTCAACATTAGAAACTTAATAAAAATTCAGTCATATATTCAAATTAGTACTTTTTGAAGGTTAACATGTATAATTTAATTTAATGTTTTTATTTAATGTATAATTTAATTCCATTAATTATTTAACTTAATTTAATGCATGCTTTTGCTTCTTCTTAATCGTTTTAATGATTTCATTTAATTTATCTGAATGTTTTAACAAACGTCGTAATCGGATTTGTATTTTATATTTGTTTGTCCAGCGTCATTTTCTGCCGGTATTATTGTACGTGAATATGTATAATGCAGTGGGCTGCAATATTGTAAACATTCACTAAACGTATTTTTTTTTTGTAAATATGTACATTGTAGCCGTTTATTGCCCCAATAAATAAAATAAAATAAAACATTCACATTGACAGATCCCAAAACACCCTCCCGTCACCACTTCTTAAAGTTTTATCTGGGAAAAAGTAGCGCAACAAACTCCCCAACACACATCAGCTATTAATTTTCCAGTGTAAACATATTTCAGCCCTCGAGTGTACTTAGCCGGGAATAGTTTAAAGTCGCCGGTTATCTACGTGTTGTGTAAGACGGTATTACCCGCGGTTCAACGACGGGGTCACTGTACAGATGAACTTAGCGCTCGTAGAGATGTTTTCTTCATACATTGGTATCTAGCTGTGTTGATTATGCAGTTTTTAAGAGGTAGCTGTTTGCTTTAGGTTTTTTACTAAGAAAAATTAAAGTGGCAACTTTTAACTAGCATTTATTTATCAGCTATCTAACGTCAGTAATGCGTCAATCAATATGGAATATGCATTAAAAATAATTAATAATCTATACAGTTAATCTAAAAATATACAAAAACAGTGAAAATAAAATAAAAATTAGTTGAAAAACAATACGAGATATAATTATTTTTAAACAAATATAGCTGTCCCTCTTGCGAAAACGCTGTTTTATATGGCAGCTGTATTGTATAGACCTCAGGGACTTTGACGTCAAAATTCATATCGGACTTCTCTTTCTAATTATAATCTTTGAAGCTTATTAATTTGGATTTTTAAAAATAATTTCATGATTATTTACTAGAGTTAATGAGTATTTCTTTTTGCAAATAAAAAAATCGCATGCGGCGGTGGCGCTCGAAATACTTTAAAACATCGTGCTCGACGCTGATGTTGGATGTTTTGAGTGTGAAAGAATTAGATTTAAAAACAAACGATTGGTCTATTGCGTAATGCAGATTTTATCAAATTTCAATCTATATCTTGACTAATATATAATCTATACTAATATACAGGGTTATTTGTAAAACACCAGCAACCTCTTAGGCAGTGAAAGTACACATGATTATAAGAGACTTTTACTTTGGGAAAACACCGAAAGCTCGAGAAAAAGAAGCTGTTCCATACATTTTCATTGGCTAAATATTGCATTTTGTATGAAACAGCTGATATTTTTTTCGAGATTTCGGAGTTTTCCCAAAGTAAAAGTTGCTTATAATCATGTATACTTTCACTGCCTAAGAGGTTGCGGGTGTTTTACAAATAACCCTGTATAAAGCTGAAGAGTTTGTTTGTTTGCTTGAACGCGCTGATCTCAGGAACTACTGGTCTAATTTGAAAAAAAAAATATTTCAGTGTTGGATAGCCCATTTATCGAGGAAGGCTATAGGCTCATATATTATTACGCTAAAACCAATAGGAGAGGAGCAGACAAAGTTGCGCGGGTCAACTAGTATTATGAAACGCAGAGATATATACCGCCTCCGATAAGGTTTTTTGGAGCGACTTACAGAAGTAATTTACTCATCTATATCTATTCTTACTGTCTAAAAACTTTCGCTCACCATTTTCAACTTTTCTATTTGTTGGTGCAATGGCAGCTCTTACCCTGAAACAAAAGAAAAATATACATTAGCATCAAGACATTACAACAGAATGAATGATATAACTCAGCGCTACGTATACAGAGTTATTTGTAAAACACCAGCAACCTCTTAGGCAGTAAAAGTACCTACACATGATTATAAGCAACTTTTACATTGAGAAAACCCCGGAATCTCGAGAAAAATATCAACTGTTTCAGCTGTTTCATACATTTTCATTGGGTAAATATTGCATTTTGTATGAAATAGCTGAAATTTTTGTTTTCGAGATTTTAGGGTTTTTTTTTAATTTGTAATGGGTTTCACTCTAACTTTGAAGATATTAGGGTTTCCCAAAATAAAAGCTGTTAGTTATAATCATGTGTACTTTCACTGCCTTAGAGGTTGTTGTACAAATAACCCTGTATATTGAATAGATTAAATAAATTTAAGCCACAATATTATTTAACTCAAAATCATGTATTCCAACCTCCTCAATTGAAGGAATTTAAACTGAAACCCTGTAAGGTCTTGTGGCCATTCCAGAATAATTTCAAGGTTCATACGACCCCTTCTCATACTTTCTTTAAGCCTCTCTCACCTACTGGGAGCCTGGTTACACTGCCGTACCGTGCCGTGCCGTAGGAAATACACAAACTGATAATTTGAACCGCCTAAAAAGGCCATTTTAATAAAATCATATTAGAATCATCTATACTAGAATCATCTATATATAAAGCTGAAGAGGTTGTGTGTTTGTTTGTTTGTTTACTTGAACGCGCTAATCTCAGGAACTTACTGGTCCGATTTGAGTCCGAAAAATTCTTTCAGTTTTAGATAGCTCATTTATTGTGAAAGGCTAATAGGCTATATATCATCCCGCTAAGACCATAGGAGAGGAGCAGTAATGAAAATTGTGACGCAAACGAAGTTGCGCGAGTCAACTAGTCATACATATATCAGGGTGTGGGGTCGTTACCAATAGTAGTAGTAGGATCATTATATTAATCATGAAATAATCTCTCAAATTTAATTGTCATCTTTATCACTAAAGCATTACTTAGGTTCAAGGTTGATTGGGAAAATTTGACAGTACCGGATACCGATTCTACAGCTAAAGTGGCCTTTTTAGACCCCGATAAGAGGATATGCCCCTACACATGTAAACAAACCTTATTAAAAAAAAACCCGCCAAGTGCGAGTCGCACTCGCTCGCCGAGAGTTCCGTACGTAGCTACAAAGTACTTTAAGTAAAGAAATGTTTTTATGATTTTATTACAAACTAGTTGACCCACGCAACTTCGTCTGCGTCACAATTTTCATTACTACTCTGCTCCTATTGGTCTTAGCGTGATGATATATAGCCTATAGCCTTCCTCGATAAATGGGCTATCTAATACTGAAAGAATTTTTCAAATCGGACCAATGGTTCTTGAAATTAGTGCGTTCAAGTAAACAAATAACTCTTCAGCTTTATATACGAGTATTATCTACTATTTATTACAAATGTATAGTTTTCAGAATGTTCCCTGTATTTGTAGTATAAGACAGTATTACTTGCCAAATTGAATAGTTATAGATCAACGGACAATATCCATTTTGATTCCCTTGAGAGTGTCAAAATATACGTTTTTTTGCGGCATGAACGACCGTACCTTTCTTTACGGTAACGTGGAAATTTGATTTTTTCACACCTGTAAGGAGCCATACCTGAGTACATGGTTTACACTGTCAACTCGATACCTATACGTGTTCCCGAGATAAACGGTCTTGACGGACAGACGGACTGATAACAAAGTGATCCTGTAAGGGTTTCGTTTTTTTCTTATTGAGGTTATTGAGGTTAGGACCCTAAAAACATGATATTTTTATTATTTTGCTGTGTAGAGCAAAACATCTTTTAATTCAAAAACATTTGCGTCCCTGCCAGCAGTCCAAACATTATAATCTGGCAACCTCATCAACTAACATCCGTTACATTCTTACCCTATTTCCTCCCCAAAAGCTTATCTCAGTCCACTGCTGGGCAATTTCCCCACACGTTAACAGTAGAACCTTTGTGATTATGCTAAGCCACATTCACGTACAATAGCGGGATAGCACGGTTCCAGAATTAAATTATTAACCTTTAAGGTAAAAAGGGTCACAGAATATATTAAAATAGAAGGTCAACTCCACAGTGGGGATAAAAAGGCCACTTTAGGAGAAGTATATTAGAATCATCATCATCATCTGCCCAGCCTTTTCCCAACTAAATTGGGGTCGGCTTCCAGTCAAACCGGATTCAGCTGAATACCAGTGTTTTACGTGAAGCGGCTGCCTACCAGACCTCCACAACCTATTTAACTGGGTAACACGGTACATTTTGGCAAGACTGGAGTCAGATTTACTGGCTTTTGACAATCCGTAACGACTGCCAAAGATCTACAAATGACAGCCGGGACCGCGGCTTAACGTGCTTTCCGAGGTACGGATACGGAGGAAATTCGTTAGGTTAAGATGATCACCCATCCACAGACCAACCTTGGCAAGCGTTGCTTAACCTTAAAGATCGACCCGTGCGGCTGTTATTATTTAGCCAGGAGCTCCGCGAAGGAGAAGTATATTAGAATAATAATATTAATCACACAAAAATCTGTCAAATTACTAAATTATTTAAACGTGTAGCAGCTAGTCAGCATTAAGGGTAAATTCCAAAAAAAAAATATTTTAGTCCGTCAGTCAATTACCGAAAAATATTGGAAACTTACTCGTACTTTCTTTTGTCACGTAAATAAATATGAAGTTACATAAAAATATAGTGTACTGTGTTTCGCGTGACGTCAGATGCCTGTGCGCCCGGTTATCACCCGTTAAAAGGAACTGACCTTCTGTGCTTATTTTATTTATGCTGTAAAGTACTGGCCAAAGTAAAGCCATTTTGTTTTAAATGGTGAGCAGTCATAAGTGGGATTATAATTAAGTCTCACGGATTTAACGCGGGCTGTGGACCTAAATATTAATATAATTGCGGAAAATATTAACAGAGTCTAAAGTTTACCGTTTTTTGTTTTTTTGCACAGTAATTTTTTCAGTAAGATCTTCCGATATTGCGAAAAAAACGTCAACTGTCCACTTTGTGTCGGGAGTTCGTAATCTTCGGGGAACGAGGCTACGAGAAAATGTTTCTTTAGGCACTAATCTCACTGCCGGCGAGGAAGCAAGTAGCTATCGACCATTTGTTCGCTGAGGAACGGCACAAAAGATATAGATCGCGTGTGAGTAAAAGAAACACATACATTCATAGTCGATAGCTGGCTGTTCACACTGCCGGCGAGTAGCTCTTACCTATAGTTGTTCGCGGCGACAAGAGCTATTAAAGATTGTACTCGCTCAGCGACACTCGCTCAGCGACACTCGCTCGGCAATGCTCACTTGGCGATCAGAACAACCAAACTGCGGTAATTTCTACCTATAGTGCCGCCCGGAGCGAGTATTGCGAGTAAAAGCCCGTCGCACTAAAGCACTCGCTGAAAGCCGAGCGTCAAAACTATCGAAACTTTTCACTCGCTACTCGCTGATCGCCAACTGTTTCGAGTTTGAAGCTTTACTCGCTACTCGCTGATCACCGCGGTGAGACAAGTGCCTGGTCCCCGATTTATTATTTCTGTTGTAGGTAAGTTAAATATTTTCAGAGAGATATATACGATCTGTATTGTTCCGAAAGGATTTTTCTAAAAGGAACTCGTTGCTAAACTATAACAGCCGCACTGGTCGGTCTTCAAGGTAAAGCAACGCTTGCCGAGGTCGGTCTGTGGATGAATTAAGGTACAGTCGATTTTGAGAACATATCTTGGAATATTTTTCTGATCTTAGAGCAATAGCTCTAAGATCAGAAAAAAATAATCTTTAAAAATACAGCGATAGTTCATGAGCAGTAGGATTCTATAAACCATCACCGTGTCAGCTTACGACCTCTCAATCCATTCAAACAAGCTGGGATGACAGTTATTCTCATGCTCGTCCCACCTATAAGTTCGTATAACTAGATGTTGACAGAATCGACCAAGCCAACAATATCTGAACGGCGAGCGTTGTGTGGCTTGCTGTCCGATCCTTAGAGCATTTAACCTATGGAGTTGGCATAGCTTTTTTTTTTGTTGCCGGGTGGAATTTACTCTTGGATGTCCCTCGCCTCGGGCGGGCGAAGGGTCTGTCAGACTCTTACTGACTGAAAACCAGCCCGGTGTTCCCCGGTGTTGGCATAGCTGAGTGAAATCTCTGCCAAAGTCGATTGGCCATTTATGACCATCATGCACGTTATATAAAACTAGTTTATTCACCGAACGCCACCATTGTATATAAAGAAAGAAAGAAAGGAAAATGAAAGAAATTAAAAATGTTTATTTGGTACTCACACAAAACAGACAGATTTAGATTTTATATCGTATTGTGTCGCAACTAATTGCTCCCAAAATGGTTAATTGTGCACTTTCTTATTGCAAGAACCGATCTATTACTTCAAATTGGCGAAACCATGTTGTTTTCTATCACATGTATGTATAAATGATATAATTTCTTTTTCTTCTGGCTAGACCTTATCCCATTTATTTGTGGTCGGCCCTCCTTGTCTTTGTTTTCTATTGTGCACGGTTTTGTGCCATGTCAGTGACGAGATGAGCTTCTTTAAGGTCTCTTTGGACCGTCGTCAGCCAAGTGAAGGGTGGTCTTCCACGAGTGCGCTTCGTCCTAGGCAGTTCAAGGGCAAGCTTCATCATATGATCGCCTGAGCGTCTTAGCGCGTGATCATACCACCGTAAACGCTTATCTTTAACTTTTTCGAACATCAGAGCCACTTTAAAAGTACAAATGATATATCAACATAATTTTATTTAAATACAATAACAATATAATCGTCAATATCGTAACGATAGAAAATAGGCTAAATGCGATCAGAACCAGGCCCAGGTCGACGGCGCGTACTGTTCCACGCGCACCTCAAAGAGATGCCAGCATAGAAGAAGGGGTCCGCTAGGGCCAGTGCCTGCTAGGGCCTGGAATGCAAAGGGCATTAGGAGGAACACAGATAGGTTTTAGTCAGTAAGAGTCTGACACTCCCTTCTGCTTCACCCAAAGCGGCAGAAGTCATTTGCTGATTTCCCATTCATAAAAAGGCAATAACGTCATTTATTTTGATCATAATTTCGACACGTAGCGGTAGACCGCATGTCACACGAGTCGGTACGTGTCCAGAAGTGAATCAATAATAAACGACCCTGTGGCAAAAGTTTCTGCGAACATCATTGTTGGCTTTGGAAATTGTTGTAAGTCCAGTGTGCTGTTCAAATTATGTTCTGCTTATGCGGAAAACGATTTTATGTTGTGTAAGCTGAAATGTGTGAGTTAGTGTCTTGATTTTACTGGAATAAAAAACTGTACAAGTGTGAGTTGGACTCGTGTACAAATGGTTCCGAACGAATTTCATTTTCGTAACATTTATTTTAACATTTTAGACTTCCTATAGGTTTTCCAGTTTTAGGCACAGTAGTTTTGGGATATAAGGGGAGAATGGTCTTTGTTGTCTAATTTTTTTTTTTTATTTAAACCCTCATAATAAGTCTTTTCATTTGATATGCCTCACGGAACAGTTTGAAAAAAGTGATCCCATACTCAAAATTTATTTATTAATAACGCGACCGTGTTTGGGTCACAGAACACCTTATGTGTATTAAATTTCAATAGAATCGGTCTAGTAGATTCGGAGAAAATTGACTGTGACAGACGAACAGACAGACACCCGAGTGATCCTATAAGGTTCCATTTTTTACGGATTTTCGGAACCCTAAAAACTATCTACTGCAGTCAGGTTTACTATACATCATGTAGAGCTAAAACTTGGTACTAATAAGAACATACATGCCACGCCGATTTCAACAACAGTGAATATTTTTGTTTCAATTTAGTTCAATCATAGTCATTCACGTATAGTATAGTGACTGACCAGACCCTTTCTTTAAATTCTAGACTTTCACATGTTAAAAGGCAACCGATTCCCAGTACTAATCCCTAAACATAAATGACTATCCTAAAAAGCTCTCAGCAGCTCCTATTACCCTGGTACCATTCCCCCCGCCGTCGTTTGACTTGCAAACAAGTACCAACTAGCGCGAATTTAGTTTCTCATTCATTAAGCTTTTTACAAGTCTGTAGTTTATTTTGTTTAGTGATTGCTACTGTGAATCGATTGTCTCTTAACTCGTGAAAGTCTAGAGTGTGACCAGTATCAGGGCTGGTCAATCATTAAACATCAATGAGTATAATTTAAAAGCTCTCAGTACCTCCTATTACCCTGGTACCATTCCCCTCACCGCCGTTATACACCTGCAAACGAGTGCCAATTAGCGCGAATTTAGTTCCTCATTCATTAAGCTTTGTACAAGTCTGAAGTTTATTTTTAAGTGCTGCCGTTTGAACGTAAGTAATCGAGTTATTTGAGCGAGCGTCGAATCAAATTAGTTCGTGTTTCAAGAGTACCTGGAAAGAAAATTAGGCCTGATGTAATTCGTGGTTGTTTTTGAGTTATTTTTAGGTCTAGAACCGAATGAATAACGAAAGTCTACAGAAAAATTAGGAAAAAGTCTATAGTTTTAAAAGAACATTCTAAAATAATTATATTTGTTTGGTATCTTTACACGCGAGCCCGACTTGCAATTGGCCGGTTTTTTTTATATAAAAAGCACTCAATTTTTTTTTTTTTTTTTACTAATTATAGGCACGCGCTTGACCACCATCTCACCTGATGGTAAGCAATGATGTGGTCGAAGATGGAGCACGCCTGCCTAGAAGCAACCTATTCAGTCTTGACTTAAAGACTCCCAGGTTGTAGCTATCGGGAAACACAGACTCCGGCAGGGAATTCCACTCCTTAGCTGTACGCATTATGAATGTGTTCCCAAAACGTTTTGTGCGTGTGGGTGGGATGTCTACCATGTACCGGTGGCGCATCGCCGTTCGTCTTGTGGTCCGATGATGGAACGGGCTTGGCGGAATTAAATTATGCAATTCCGTCGCACATTCCCCAAAATGCAACCGGTAGAAAACCGACAGGCTAGCAACTCGTCGTCGATGCTCAAGACTTTGGAGCTTCGTCGCGACGAGCCTCTCATTGCCAATGATCCTCTTGGCTCGTTTCTCAATTGACTCAAGGGCATCAAGCTGGTATCTCGCAGATCCGTCCCAAAGATGAGAGCAGTATTCCATACACGATCGAACTTGCGCTTGATAGAGTTTGAGCAGCTGTTCCGGCGTGAAGTACCGTCTCACCTTTGATAGGACTCAAAATATCGGAATAGACTCAATATACAAGTGTCACCCTTTTTTTTATATGGATGGGAAATCATCAAACGACTCCTCCCATACAAATGTCAATAGAATATTTGATACAGATATAAAATGCTGTTCGTTGGTAAGTGCATCACTTACGAACGCATTGACCGGATTGGTTTTCCTGACTTATATTTAATTAATTTAATTTTTTAATCCTTATACTTATTTACTAATATTTTAAATGTGAAAGTAACTCTCACGCCAAAACTATTGAACCGATTTAAATGAAATATGGTAAACAGATAGTCTAAAGCCTGAGAAAGGACATAGGCAACTTTTTATTCCGGTAGCATGTTCCCTGGGAACCACGCGGGCGAAGCCGCCGGCAGAAGCTAGTTATTAAACATTTATTTACATAGTTATAATTATATGGTTCTTTACATGCAAAGGATGTCAGGCTGTCGCTGTCAAAGACAAGACCACAACTGTGCAAAACTAAATTTGTGAAAAAAGATGTATTAGGTACTCATAGATATCTATATCTATACTTCTATACTAATATATAAAGCTAAAGAGTTTGTTTTTTTACTTTGAAAACTGTAAAGCAAGAGATCGCTGCCCGTAGCACAAACTACCAGGAAAAGCTCACCAAACACGTCAACTCACTGGCTGCTGATTTATCGGGGTCCGGAAGTATATACACAAGCCTTAGGAGGAACAGTGTTCCAAGTTTAGTAAAAATATTCTCAGCAGAATGAGTGAGAATGGTCAATGGACAATTCCACACTGCTACAAAGACCAAATACAAAAGAAATTCGAACAAAGGAGCAGTCCATGATAGATTGCTGTGATGAGCAGGATACAAAAACAAAAAAAAAAAAACTTTATATATCATCACGTTAAGACCAATAGGAGTGGAGCAGTAATGAAAATTGTGACGCAGACGAAATTGCGCGGGTCAACTAGTACCTAATAAATATGGTCTTACTATTTTCGATATATATTTGCGATCTTTAAGGTTAAGCAACGCTTGCCAAGGTTGGTCTGTGGATGGGTGACCATCTTAACATAACGAGTTTCCTCCGTGCCTCGGAAAGCACGTTAAGCCGTTGGTCCCGGCTGTCCTTTGTAGATCTTTGGCAGTCGTTACGGGTTGTCAGAAGCCAGTAAATCTGACTCCAGTCTTGCCAAGAAGTACCGTGTTACCCAGTTAATGGGTTGTGGAGGTCTGGTAGGCAGCCGCTCCACGTAAAACACTGGTATTCAGCTGAATCTGGTTTGACTGGAAGCCGACCCCAATACAGTTGGGAAAAGGCTAGGCAGATGGGACTATTTTCGATATATAGTAAACTATTTAAGAATGGAAAATTGCCCGAAAGATTGGATGTTGTTATGACTTTTTTGTAAGTTTTTTTAATAATTTATCTAAGTTATTCTGTAAACGACATCAAAATCTGTTGCGTAGTTAAGAAGAACACGGTGAACAGATACATAGAAAAACTAGCTTTTTAATTTCAATTATCATATTTGATATAATTTAATATTTTAGTTCTAATAAAAATTGAGAATAGGATGGGAAATCATCAAATGACTCCTGCCACTCTAGGCACAAATTCAAAATCTCTCTTTCGAACAAATTCCGTACGCCGTCAGGCACTGGCCCTAGCAGGCCCCGTCCACAATGCTGGCATCCCTTTGAGGCGCGCGTGAAAACCTAACGATACATCAACTATTATGCAGGAAGCATTGTATAAAATATTTTCTTCTTTTTTAAAACTAGCTACATACATTTCCCAAGTTTTGCGTTTGCGTCGTTATCAAAGAGAAAGATTTACAACTATACCGAACAAAAGTGTAAAAGCCACAGTAACAAATTAAACTTCAAAAAAGTCTTTCTTTATAAAACCAGCCGTATTTCAGAGTTACGAGAACAACATCTTCGGTACAATACCAACTGAAGTTTAGTTCGTAATAAATGTCTCGTAAGAATGAAAATTGCTTTATCTTTTAACGATACTGCAAGCATTCCTTAAAAGATGAAGAGAATTTGAGCCATAAATTAAATGGCGTAAACACATTCTTTAGAAAATTAGAGCTTTGAACACTACTTAATGGCTTGTTTTTGTACCAACAGGGTAACCAAAGAAAACCCCTATTACTATGCTTCCGCTGTCCGTCCGTACGTCTGTCTATCAGCGGATTGTATCTCAACAACCATTATAGGTAGACAGTTGAAATTTTCACAGAGTGTGTATTACTAGGTATTGATAAAAATTTAATTAAAGGGGGCTCCCATACAAGAAATGTTTTTAGGGTTCCTTACCCAAAGGTTAACCAAATGAACCCTATTACTAATAAGCCTTAGCTGTCCGTCCGTTCGTCCGTCCGTCCGTCCGTCTGCTGTCAGCGGGCTGTATATCAAGAACCGCAATAGGTAGACAGTTGTTATGTTTTTTCACAGATTGTGTATTTCTATGGCCGCTATAACAACAAATAATAAAAACTAAAGTTTATGGTACAGAACCCTTCGTGTAAAAATCCGACTCGCAATTGACGTGTTTTTTTAACAAAACGAAACTGGTATCAGTCAGTACGTCTACCATGAGTTTTAACAATCTATACTCGCTAGCGACTGTAGTAAAAAAAATATACGAAAAAAAAAGTATACATTGGTAAAACTCATGGTAGACGCACAGGTTCGGTTGTCCAGTCTAGGTCAGGTTAATGGGTATTCTAGTAGTAATTTCTCAGTAACAAGGCGCCCAGAGTCAGGCAGTTGTGGTAAGCACACAAAGCCGTTGGTTCTGCGCCTAATCAGGTTCAAGTGTTCATTGGACCAGGAGACTATAGGAACGCAGAGTGCTCTGTGTATGTAAGAATAGTTATTTTTTTAATTAATTGCACAGTATTAAAGCTTGAGGCAAACAGAGGTGCTCGTGGTTAAATAATAACAACCGCGCGGTTCTTCCAAGTTAAGCAACGCTCGCCGAGATTGGTCTGTGGATGGGTGAATCTTAGAATCGGAGTCGGATTCAGATAAATTTATTTACTGAAACATGTTTGTACAAACAATTATTATAACAAATGCATGCAAGGTGATATAAATACATGGAGTTGTTATACTTTTTTTTTTTAAGTATGGGAAATCGTCAAATGACTCCTCCCTCGGGTGCAGCAGGAGGGAGTGTCAAACTCTTACTGACTAAAACCCATCCGTGTTCCTCCCTTTGCGTTCTAGGGCTACGGTACCTCTTTCGAACAGATTCCGCAGCCCCAGCAGAGTTGTGGTACTGGAAACCGATTCCAATATACTTAGATGAGAAAAGGCTAGGCAGATGATGATGAAATTTACCATTTTAATGTGAGAAAACTATTGTGCCATTTCTATATTCCTACTTTAGATACCTAGATAACATAGATGAGCTCGTGGCTAGATAATAACAACCGCACGGGTCGATCTTCAAGGTTAAGCAACGTTTGCCAAGGTTGTTCTGTGGATGGGTGGCCATCTTAACGTACCGAGTTTCCTCCGGGCCTCGAAAAGCACGTTGGGCCGTTAGTCCCGGTTGTCATTTGTAGATCTTTGGCAGTCGTTACGTATAGTCAGAAGCCAGTTAATCTGACTCCAGTCTTGCCATTAAGTACCGTGTTACCCAGTTAATCGGTTGTGGAGGTCTGGTAGGAAGCCGCTCCGCGTAAAATACTGGTATTCAGCTAAATCCGGTTTGACTGGAAGCCGACCCTAATATAGTTGGGAAAAGGCTAGGCAGATGATGAAATACCTAGGTAACATCGTGTAGCTGCAATTTCCCCGTCTCTTAATAATAAAATAATCTACCAAGTACCTGGGCCGCATAAGCCCGATGGAGCTACACCGTGTTACCAAGAATCACCTACAAGTCTCATAAATACGGTCGACCCGATCGGGGTCGCAAGTTCGCAACAAATAATTTCCGATGGTGAATTTATGAACGTTCCGTACGTGCCATCCCTGGGGTTGCCAGATGATATATTATTTATGTATGTATTAAGGCGAGCATGGAATAGTGACGTCAGGAAAAAGAGGAATAGTTACCGAAGATATCGGATCAAAGGCGTCGGTGAGGCTTCGCTAAGGAGATTATGTTTGTTAAACCTTCCTGGCTGAAAACTAGAAATAAACGTATGCGTCACTTTGGATACAAAAAAAAATCTATATATGAACATATTTGTACAGGAGAGAAAACAGTGGGAACGCGTCGAAAGTAATTATTCGAGTGTATATTTGGATGGTTTCAAGAGTAAAGATTGTGTCTTTTTGTGTGAAGGCTGGCAAGTAAGGAAGATGCTGTTGACTAATGGAAAAATAGGAACCTAACATTTGGATAAGGCCAAGTGACGATGAAGACCACTTATAAAACCAACTTTAGACGGTTTTATTTTGGTTGGCTGAGTAGTCAAAGTATGACTTCAAATAATTATTTTGAGAAAAACTGAGCCCAAAGGTTGACTGGTGGAGAATGCTTTGTTACATAAATGAAAATAAAGTTTAAATGAATAAATACCATCAAATGTGATGCGTAGCGTAAAGCGTAGTAATCTACAAAAACTAAAGTGTCCCAAGACAGTTTTTTATTTAAAAGTATTCTTCTTCCTATCGTGTGGGCAGTAAGGTCTAACGACCCCACACACCCTAGGTTCAGAGTTTGAAAACCGCCTCAAGGGCCTCTGACATGGCTTACTTGACGACCACCATTTGGCGGCCGGGACCACCGGCTTATACGTGCCTTCCGAAGCACGGAATCATCTTTTTATCAGACAATCAGATGATTCCAGCCTGCAATGTCCTAGTTGAACTGGAAAAGGCAAATGCCTAAACCACTCGACCACGGAGGCAGTTGAAATTATTTAAAAGTAAACAAAATGAATAAAACGAAAAATCTCACTCAACTAAAAAACTTAATTGTTTAAGCATTCCGTCTGACACTCAATTATTTTGACTCAATAAACTCAGCTTTTCCTTTGAACCCAAAACGTTCATATAATTAACAACCTTAATTTATCTAGCGTTAATTAAATTTACGATGATAAAGAAAAATCACTTTTGGGACTAGGCCGCTCAGTAAGCGGGTAGCGTGGTAGAGGTATGAGCGGGCTCAAGATACCAGTATCAAGATTCAGTGTTTATGTTATTGGTACTGATTGCAGCGGCCTCCTTGCCCTGGGTGCCTGTCTATTTCATCGGAGCGAGGCAGTGGAGCGAAGAAACGGAGAAATTAAAACCAATGGAATTGCACAAAATCTCCGCACCACCTGAGTTACTAACATTTTGTGCAAATCCATTGGTTAATATTACTTCGCTATTAATAAGTTGTAACTGGAAAAACAAGCCCTTGTCTATGGGGAAAATGAAACACTTTCGGTTTTCTTAGAAGAAAGACTGATGAATTCTTGACCTTTCGTTTTAAGCTATAACGAGTAATTTCTCCCGTGTGAAAGTCGAAAATTCTCTAGCTATGGAAAAGTGGCACGAGTATAATATTTATCCTAGTTCAAATGCACGCCATGCTGTGACCGTGTTTCTTATTGTAAGTTAATCCAATCATACAGGATATCATGTTAATTAGAATTAGGTATTAGGATTAATTATATGGACTAGCAGCATATATGGACTATTATTCATTAATTTATTTCACACTTTCCACACACAAATGTAAAGGTGGACTTAAATAAAACCCTAGCCACAGGCATACTCTACTTTCGGGTGATGCAGAAACAAATAGTGTTATGTGAAATATTGAATATCTGAATCCTTCACGATTTCTGTGGGGCAGTGGGGCAATCATACAAGTTCTGGATGACTGTTACCTCTTTCCGCTCCGCTTTCTGCGTAGCGTTGCTTTATCCGCCTTTTTGCTGCCATATTATCAATTCGCTTTTCAATTCAATATTGAAAGGAGACGATAATTAATTATCAGAAGACGTTTATTGCTTTTCTTACTAAAATTTATTAAGACGTAAAAGTGATGAATAAACTTTAAGAACCCTCTTTCAGGGGTAGGAAAAAATTAAGCTTTTGATAACCAGAATTTAGTACCCACTGGCTTGTTGAAAAAGTATATTGTAAGTTTTCTTACAAAAAATAGTAAAGTTGACGCACCGTTTTGGAATATTTCATTATTAGTAACTCGGCTTTATTAGATCTTTGAATAGTTTTACTGAACGTTGAAATTATCCGAAAAAAAGAATTTTTAAGTTATTATCTGTAGGGAAATGAACACTCCTCTACAACCAGTGTGTTTTGCCCAAGATGACTTACGGAGCTGAGACAAGGGCGCTCACGCAGGAGACTGTGTACAGACTGGGAGTTGCACTGAGAGCCATGGAGCGTTACATGCTTAGCATACGTCTAATAGATCGAGTTCCACACGTCGAGATCCTCGAGGATCGTCAAGGTTTTTGACATCGGAAAATGAATTGCGGAACTAAAATGGAGCTGGTCAGGACATCTGCAAGGCGCGGTGATGAAAGGTGGAGGAAGACAGTGACCGAATGGCGTCCGCAGACTGGAAGAAGAAGTGTAAAACTGAAACAGAAAAATGTGAAAACTACAGACAGCACTGAACGTACTAACTGAATCTTTTAGTACGTAGAGAACTGACCTTTGACAACACCCGAAAAAAAACACTTTGCTAAAGTTTACGAAACTCAAACCCAAATATATTATGACTTGTAAACCACGTGGTTGATCCAAAGAACACAACTAAAGAAAACAAAGCTTATTTATTAATATCAAGTTTACAGCATACATATGATTGTAGGAACATTATGTGCAAAGTCTGCTATGGTGAACACTAATTGCATTTCCATCGGCGCCGCCTGACAATCGATACACTCGCAGCGGGTAGCTATTGCATGTGTACCAATTTGTTAAAAGTACACAACATGGGATCAATCTAACAGAAGTTGGACGAAGAAACGACCGATTCCTGTTTTATTTATATCTTAAGGAACATTTTATTGGTACGTCTGGATAGTACGGATCGGATAGCCAAGTTAATTTTAATTTGACGGCTGATATAGAAGTTGTCATTAAATATTTTATTAATATCTGATGTCACATCTGCGACGACCCAGGACAAGAACGTCTTGGCGAAGAATGACTAGGAGAGCCGACCCCAAATGATGGGACCAAGGCTAGGTGTATTAATATCTGATAACCGATGGGATGGAAATTGTAATGGCGACTGCGTACCGGAAGATGCTGGGTTGGAAGGATTCCCGTGGGCTCCACCAGGTCATTGGTCCAGCTAATGGGAACAAGGAGGGCTGATATTAAAGCCACGGAAATTCTCTGGCTGCCAGTGACACAGGACCACGTTTGAGGGACACTTGTGTTCAGCAGTGGACGTCTTTCGGCTGAAATGAAGATGACGACGAATTGGGTTACATTATTGTCATCTTTTTGAATTGGTTAGTATTAGTACAAAATACCCTATACGTAACGCAATCGATTACGTTAAAACTTCGCACTTATACCCCAAAAGTAGGTGTTATATAAATTCATAACGCTTCGTCGTATCGTTAATTATAAACTGATGCGATAAGACCTTATACCAACGACGGAGTCCCGTTACTACGGAATTTCTGAGTCGAGGGGTTTTAGGACTGGGATTGGGATTTTTCTTTGTGGTCTCAAAGTACTAATCAAAAATCCCGGATCCAAAAGGCTCTTACTGTCGATCAGCTAAAGCTACTACCAATCGATCAACGTCGATCGATGGCATCGGTCGGCGGTCAATCAATTGTCTATCGCCCGGTACGTCGATGGGTACCGCTACCGCCTTGAGCATAACACTCTTCTGATACCACCTCCGACTCCGGTTCCAACTCCGCCGAAACAAATTTAAAAACTCCGAAAAGACTTTGGTTCCGATAAAACCACCTCGTTCTATCACCACCCTTGTACCTACAGAAGCTACAAAGGAGTTGCTAATAACAAAAACGTAGTGACTAACTAGAACGGGTGGCTATCAATCTTTCTTAGCTGTTTACTAATGCGTGTTTATCTGTTGTTTACTAGATACATGGTAATGAACGAATGTATTGATTGGGACGAAGAAAATAGTATTTTGTAGTTTAATACGTTGCTTAGCTGACACATGGGCTCCAAGAAGTCAAACACCTAACATTTACATAACACAATGAGCTATTTGCTACTCAACAGATAGCTCATTGTGTTATGTAAATGTTATGTAAAATTGTGTCAAGCCATGTAAAATTCAGCGGGTCTATACTACTTTAAAGGGAGATGCGGAACAGAGAGTAAAGGGCTACTGCCCGATAGTTAATATTCGGGCTGATGTATATGTTCAAATCGCACGGTAAACTTTGCTTGCGCGATGCAGGATTTCGACGAAGTAGTTCGCTACTAGTTGGATAGATGGCGTCGCGGTTCTTTTTGTTGCGATGTAGATTTGCTCCGTTGGTTTTTCTTGTGGCGGTATTGATGCCGCTACATCTTCATTAGAATCGAAAACCGGATTTAGCTGAATACCAGTATTTTACGAGGAGCGGCTGCCTACCAGACCACCACAACCCATTAACTGGGTAACACGTACTTCATCGCTTCATCGTACTTTCCGAGGCACGGAGGAAACTGGGTATGTTAAGATGGTCACCCATCCACAGACCAACCTTGGCAAGCGTTGCTTAACCTTGAAGATCGATCCGTGCGGCTTTTAGTATCTAGCCACGAGCTCCTCGCATTAGGTTCCAGAATGATTGAGAAAATTTGACAGTGACGGGTAGCATGATATGCTTTCTGACTCAGCTAAAATGGCATTTTTCAAGGCGCCCGCCTTCAAATTATTTGCTAAGTGCCGCGCGGAAACAGCGCGACAGTAGCGTGGCTGTCGCGCTGCTTTGTTAATCCATACAATCAAAAAACGCAAAGTGCCGCGCGACTGCCGTGCGTTTGATATTTGTATGGATTAAGGTGGATGCTCCAGGGTAGCCCGCGAAATTCAAATATTTTTATGTTTTTTTGCAATTTGCCGGTCAGTGTGAAGCTGTATGTGGACCAAATGCGATCTGCGACCGTAACGCGTATTTATCTAAAGAATTATAACCATTTTAATCATCAATATAGCCCTCTATGTTCATGTAGTTCGAAAGAATGATTGTTTCTAAAATATTCATTCTGACAGCTTCACACTAACCGGCAAATTGCAAAAAACATAAAAATATTTGAATTTCGCGGGCTACCCTGGAGCATTCACCTTAACAAAGCAGCGCAACAGTGGCGCTACTGTCGCGCTACTGCCACGCGGCACTTAGGGACTAATTTGAAGGGATCGGCTTCCAATCAAACTGCATTCAGCTGAATACCAGTATTTTACGTGGAGCGGCTACCTACCAGCTCTCCACAACCCATTAACTGGGTAACATGGTCCCTTGTCAAGACTAGAGTCAGATTTTCTGGTTTCCGACTATCCGTAACACGGAACAGAAAAAACAGGATCTGTAACGCCTGCCAAAGATCTTATGGCAGCCGGGACCAACAGCTTAACGTGCTTTCCGAGGCAGGGAGGAGGTCACCAATTCACAGACCATCCTCGGCAAATGTTGCTTAACGTGTTGTTATTATATATCTACTAGCTCAATTAAATAACATTGCACTACACAATTCTCAAGAACGCATGGGAAATATCGCAAAAACGCTTGTTTTATTAAGGAAAACAGTATTTACATCGGATGCAAGATTGAGGGCCGCACAGGTAATCGTTAGTTTTCCTTGATTGCAAGTGTAATAAATTATTGACAAATTCTTCTGCTAGTTTTGCAATTGAGTTATTTTTATCTTGTTTTAAGTGTTATACCTAGCTAGATTTTCCCGCGACTTCGTACGCGTATATCCCGCTTTTCCCGTTTCCGTAAGCATAAGCCTATAATGCTCCAACTGCTGGGAGACAGACCTCTTCTCGGTGAGAGGGAAACGTACGTTTTCTGTGGGAGTCTCGAGAAATCCTCTCTAAGCGTTCCTTACACTCCCCAAGAAACCTAAATGCCAAAAGGTTTCGAAAATTGTTTGTATGGGAGCTGGCATAGCTGCTTACCATTCTGATATTTTTTCAAAATCGCGGCGCACGTTGTGAATGCATGTACGGGTAGAGGACATTTAAATCAACAAAAAATATCAGCAACATGGTGCCCTAAGGTGTAACGTTGCCGAGATATTTGAAAGTAAAGTCACCATGTGATATCAATGAAAATCATTAAAAATGAACTTATCATGCGCTTATTTGCAGTAGATTGTATTTTAATAATATTTCTAGACTTGATTCAACCATTTATATAAATTAAACACTATTCTTTTGCGAAGTTCTAAATAAAGTAGTTTTCACGTGTTTTTATTTTTACTTTCTTACAAAAAATGATTAAATTAAGCTGGAAACTATTATTTGAATTTAATCTAAAGCATATAATGATATAACTAAGTAATTTTTAATGATAGTCATGATGTCACGTGGTGACTTTACCCCGAAATAAATATCTTGGTAACGTGTCACTTTAGGCACCATGTTCCTAACATGTTTTGTTTGTTGAAGTGTTCTCTTCTCAGATATGCAAGTAAGATGGTGTGCCACAACTTTGAAAAAAAAAATTAAATTGCAGCGGGGGGGGGGGGGGGGAATACCACAATGGTTCTATGCCCTTTCAGCTTTCTACGATCAGTAGTTTCGGCTGTGCGTTGTCTATCAGTCACGGATTTTCTTAGCCACAAAGGCCACAGTGGCCTTGATGGAAATTAACCAAGTACGCAGGAGATAATACAGTGTACAAGCGTATGGGTACGGGGCTCTCTCTGTTCCTTAACTCTCAGTTCGGCAATTCGCCACGACCGATCAGGTAGGCTACGGCTTTACGAGCTCTCCGAGTCTTTGGGTATCACAGCTATGGTTTAAGAATCAACAGTGGCAAACACCGGAAAATCGCGAAGTCAGTGAAGTTTGTCAAATCGGGGAATATCAAAATCAATGAAAGGGCAGCGGAGTCTATGATCGGAGATAGCCAAAAATTTTTCGACAGTCGATATTGCAGATAATAATATTTTATAAATAATATTTATAAATAAATAAAAATAAATAAATAAAAAAATTATTTATTACATTTTTTTTATTTTTACTTAACTAGCTGTTGCCCGCGACTTCGTTCGCGAGTAAGTCGGAAAGTAAAATGCTGTCGCTAGGTAAGTGTTCTAACATAAGATATATATATGAACAATCAATACCTAGCAAAGCTTGACTCCTCTTATATTTAGGAATTTGGAAGAGTATTATGCAAGGCGCTGGCTGTTTCATCTCATCTGTTCCAAATAATCTTCTGTTCCAGCCCTAGTATTTTTGTGATGAGTAACGTTTTAATGATAACGCTTCTCTATGCATGATTTTAAACAAACTTGCTAGTTTATTTAATGCAGTAAAGATGGAATGTCACTGTCTATAGCCTCAAATCTACTCCTGATATTATCCCAATGTTATAAAATTGCCATCACGCCATGTAAAAAAAGGTATTTTACTAGACAGAAAAATATAATTATATATATCTGTGTGGTGACATCACAGCGCTAGTAAAAAAAATAATATCGTACGAGTAATTACGTATGTGTGTATGAATGTACATCGGGCTGGTATCCACAACTCCACGACTAAGCGCGTATTTTGCGTGCAGGAGGGACAAAATATGTGTCATTCGATCCACCCCAGCTCCCCAAGACAGGCCAGAAACGACTTGGTGTTACCAACTATCTCACATAGGGTACCTGGGATACGGAAGTACTTAGCCCTGTAACCCGCGACTACCGGGCAGCTTAGAAGCAGGTGTGCTGCTGTCTCATCTTCCTTCATGCAGGCTCTGCATAATGGGTTCGTAGTTACGTAGGGCGAGTTATTGAACGCACTGTACCGTCTTCACTTTTTTAACTTGAATAAAGTAACAATAGCTACGCGTATGTATGTTCTGATCGATACCCGTACAAAGCCAGGGCGGGTTGCTAGTACACTATAACTCTAGTACCAACCAATATTAATTAGATTCACTAATTAAGCTCCGTAATAAGTTTGTGCCTATAATTACTCCACATGTTAATAATTACAGATTCCTCCATGGTACGGTATTTCACTTAATTGCGCTCCAAATTGATTAAATTGTAACGTGTTCAGTTACTTTGAGGGCAAAGGGTTAAATCATTATTTTGGAGTGACTTCAAAAAGGAAGGTTCTGTGTTAGGATAAGTGTGTCTAAGTGTCAGCGATTTCCACAAAAAAAAAAAATGTGCGGATTCAATTTTGATAGTGATTTAAATATTATTCGTCAAATTGGGTGGATAGATTCTTCCCGAGATCTTGTCCGAATTAGACTGTCCACTGACGCGGAAAGGCCAGGAGTGGAGCGAAGATGTGCGAATGGAATTGCAAAAATCATTTGTTCTGCTTCAGTGGACCAAGAAGCGTAGCGAGGCTTCAGAGCGAGAAAGCGGAGCGGAGAAGCGGAAAAACTGCCGGCCAACCTCTTAAATTACTTGTGGCGTAAACTCGGGCTTGCTCCGCACAATCCTCAACTCCGCTCCGCACTACCTCACTCCGTATCAATGGACAAGAATAGTCCGCAACTCCGCTCCGCATTACTCTGTCTCTCCGCTCCGCTGCCTTGCTCCCCGTCAATGAACAGGCAGCCGTATAGCCTTTTTATGTATCCGAAAGAAACTTACAAACGCAATGAACGGTATATTCGTGATTTAGAAATAATTTATTTATCAAATAAAGCTACTGCCCGCGGCTTTGCTGACGTAAAAAGTGTTGTTAAACTCCCGGTCCCGGTTCTATGTACTAATTCATTCAATCCGTGTGTTTTTTTAATTTCATCATAATCCAATCAGCAATTTAGAAGCGACAACATAACAGAACGGCAGACACACTATCACATTCTATAATAACATTAACAATACAACACGACAATATTAACAATAACAACACAACACAACAGAAGTATAAATTTGGAAATATCCACACTTCCGTAATATGCTAAAAATGAAAATTATATAACAATATAATTTAATTAGGATCCTCTTGAATATTACTCTAATTTAGTAACGATATTCACGACTCGCAGTCCACTTAAAATTCTGCCAAGTCTGTTTCATATTAACAGTTGTGTGTGAAATCACTTCATAATAAATTATCACGTTGCTACGTGTAATGGAATTATTTCTATCCGAAAGAATTTGTCCGTAATTTTGTGATACTATTCGGTTCGAGAAAGGTGACAATTAATTATGTTTGAACTTCGATATTTCTTATATTAATATCTATTTGGGTATACATCATTAATATCAATAAACTAGCTGACCCGCGCAACTTCGTCTGCGTCACAATTTACATTACTGCTCCGCTCCTATTGGTCTTAGCGTGATGATATGTAGCCTTCCTCGATAAATCGAGCTATGTAACACTGAATTTTTCAAATCAGACCAAAAGTTTCTGAGATTTGCGTATTCAAGCACACAAACAAACTATTCAGCTTTATATATTAGTAAGTATACATAAAACTCTACCATTCCAGAGTAACTGACAGACAACGCACAGCTGAATTTTGGAATGTAAGTTTTTGGAGAGGGTAGGGGAGCATTAAGAGAGGATTTTTTTAAACTCTTACGGGAACGGGAAAAACGGGTTATGCGCAAACAGCGTGGGACGCGCTAATATTATGCTTCAAGGAATGAGAAAAGACTGGGACTTCACACGGAATCATCTTTTTATCAGACAATCAGGTAATTGAAGCCTGTAATATCTTAGCCAAACTAGAAACAACTTTACAAAGTATGCTGCCCGTAGGAATCGAACCCACCACCACCGGGTGGCAAGGCAAACGCCTAAACCACTCGACCACGGAGGCAGTTACTGTGTTTGTGGAGGTCAGGTAGAAAGCCGCTCCATGAAGAATACTGGTACCTAGTCAGCTGTATCTCGTAAGATTGGAAGCCAACCGCAACATTTCTGATAAAAGGTTACGCAGAGGAAAAGCTCGATTGCTTAAGATGACGACATACGCCAACGCCCTTGAAGGCACTAAACGCGCATTCGTTTAACACCCGCGGGATCCTAAAGGTCAGTATTTTTTGTACACATACCTTATTATTCTAACATTAAAAAAGTAAATAACCGAATATCAAATTGTAGATAGTTGAATTGTCTTTGAAATAGTTTAAATTCCACTAAAACACTCCCGGTGATTTTGGTCCGATTGTCGTTTTTATGTCCGTGTTACAAATACAACACAACTTACTTTGAACTTTACAAATTAATTACACTATGTTGAATGAATAAAACTCAAAATTTTCATATATCAAATTATTAAAAATAATTTAAATTAAAAAAAAAAAATATATTATTTTTAATTTTAATAATTTAAAATTATTAAAAATAATTTGATATTTGGCTGGCTTTTACCTCGGACAGAGGATAAGCATTGCCATACAACGTGGCGATGCCGCCAGTCTTTTGAGTTGGACAGTCCAGTGGACAGCGATGCGGACAAATTTTTTGATGCATTATTTTAGTTAGGTTTTCTTATTTTAAGTGTATATATTTTATTTTAATAAAGGTTTGTTCATGTGTGATAAGGACACAAAAACATATTGTCCAGTTTAAAAAATTATCTAATGTAATTTCCCAAATAAAAACTACTGTTTTACAATAATTGACAATTCATTTAGACGTGATTCTCATTTTAAAATCAGCTACTCTCAGCTATCTCCACCTTAATACCACTATTTATTTTTGCCAAAATGTCACAATTTTCCTATCGTGAATAAATAATGAAACTATACTTATCAGAACCAAATACAAATATCTACAAGTTTGACCTTTAGTAGTAAGTTCTACTAATTGGTCTGTATCCAACATGTTCGCATGTCAACATGTCCTTTGGCCTATTAGCAGGTTTTTCCTCCAATAATGAACAAATCCAGGGCAGTGGGCGATAAGTGGGAAGTGAGTTTTGTTACAATTTGGTAAATATAGATTCTAATGTGATCTTATCGCATTTAAGGGTTAAAGTGTCAGTGGCAACATAGTGCCACATTTAAAATGGAGTAAATTACAACTGTGGGTGGTAAAACGTCCCGTACCCAAAGGGTAGCCAACGGAAACCTATTACTAACCTCCGCTGTCCGTCCGACTGTCCGTTAGTCTCTTTGTCTCTGACAAAATTTAAATTTTTACTGATTTCGTATTTGTATTGTCAACAAATAATAAAAATTAAGTACAATTAAAAATGCTAATTTGTGAATGAGTCCGACTCGCATTTGGCCGGTTTTTTTTTGGTCGATCGCAGTTTAATATTCTATTTATTAAAAAACGTAGTGTTTAATATCCTATGGCCTCCGATCGACCAAAAAACATGGCGGCTGCCGATTTTTTTACAATTAAACTATTCAATTGTTGTGGCGTCGCGACGGCTATTGCGTCCAGATGATCACAGGTTAAATACTAACTTCTGCCAGGCGGTTTCGACCGCGTGCATCTGCCTAGCCTTTTCCCAACTACATTGGGGTCGGCTTCCAGTCAAACCGGATTCAGCTGAATACCAGTGTTTTACGTGGAGCGGCTGCCTACCAGACCTCCACAACCCATTAACTGGGTAACACGGTACTTCATGGCAAAACTGGAGTCAGATTTACTGGCTTCTGACAATCCGTAACGACTGTCGAAGATCTACAAATGACAGCCGGGACCAACGTGCTTTCCGAGGCACGGAGGAAACTCGTTATGTTAAGATGGTAACCCATCCACAGACCAACCTTGGCAAGCGTTGCTTAACCTTCAAGATCGACCCCCGACTGTTATTATTTAGCCACGAGCTCTTCAAACGGTTTCGGCCGCGTGATAGTCAAAATTAACACAAAAGTCCCGGGATGAAAGTATACTTTGCTAAATTCTAGAGTGTGTATCCATGTGCCAAATATCATCCGTATCGACCGTATCCGTTCAGGTGTGATGTAAATAGGTAACAGAGAGACCGAGTTACTTTCGTAGGATGTTAAAATAACTGATTTAACTAATACGTAATTATTACGAAACTCATCACCCATCCATTATCATTAGATATTATTTTTATAATCTACTAGTTGAGCCGCGCAACTTCGTCTGCGTCACAATTTTCATATTTTCATTACTGCTCCGCTCCTATTGGTCTTAGCGGGATATATAGCTTATAGCCTTCCTGGATAAATGGGCTATCTAACACTGAAATAATTTTTCAAATTGGACCAGATAAGCGCGTTCAACTAAACAAACAAACAAACTCTTCAGCTTTATATATTATAAGTATAGATAGACATAGTTATAGATTTGATTTTATTGATTGAAATATTATTTATATATTTTGGGTTTGGTTTTTTTTTTTTGTTTTTTTTTTTAATATCTGTGTTTTTTTTATTTGAGGAGCTCGTGGCTAAATGGTAACAGCCGCACGAGTCGATCTTAAAGGTTAAGCAACGCTTGCCAAGGTTGGTCTATGGATGGGTGACCATCTTAATATACCGAGTTTCCTCCGTGCCTCGGAAAGCACGTTAAGCCGTTGGTCCCGGCTGTCATTTGTAGATCTTTGGCAGTCGTTACGGATTGTCAGAAGCCAATAAAAATCTGACTCCAGTCTTGCCAAGAAGTACCTTACCCAGTTAATGGGTTGTGGAGGTCTGGTAGGCAGCCGCTCCACGTAAAACCACTGGTATTCAGCTGAATCCGGTTTGACTGGAAGCCGACCCCAATATAGTTGGGAAAAGGCTAGGCAGATGATGATCTGTGTTTTTTTATTTAATTGTATTGTATTGTCCCTACATTTCGCTATTATTTAAACATGAATCTGAATTTACATTTAATAATATTCTGTATTCATCTAATAGTAAAATTAATACTATGATTGTTGACTCTCTGTACGTGTTGGTAGGAAAACACTTAGTTAAATTAAATAAATTCATAAATCCACCGACCAACCTCGCCAAGTGTTGCTTAACCTCGAAGTTCACTAGGCTAGAATTTCGACCCATTCAGCTGTTATTATTAAGCCATAACATAACTTTGTAATAAATAAAATTCCTACCACACTATTATCTGAAAGCGTTTCACCTAACGTTGAAAGCAAGGTGACAGATTGCCGCCACACCGTCGCCATATTGTCTTTGTTAGCGCTTCCGGCTCCTTTACAGAAGTGACAGGCCGGTGGGTAGTCTTCACGCTCCATCTATTTCGTTTTATTTTTACTTTCTTGTAAAGGCGTCGCACGTCGTGTCAAATATTTTTAAAGGCTTTTTCTTATATTTGTTGGTTGCCATTGGTAAATATTCTTTATCTTTTACCGTTAGGTGAAAAGCAAAAAAATGGGTTTTCGATTTTCATTGTCTAGGTCTGTTCAGAAGAAGAAATTAGTTTATATCCATTTCATATGATAAAATACTAAAATTTACAGTGTTGGTAAGTGATTTTTAACACAATTAGATAGATGAAATACTAGTTAAAGACTATAGAGCATATAAAAATATGACTTTCAGGGATAGTAATGATTTTTACAAAGCCTAAGATGCTTGCATGTGCTATCAAAAGGTAACGTGATTAATGGAAAGGACACTTTTTTTTATTTTTAGGGCTCCATACACCGGAACCCCTTTTACTAAGCCTCCGCTGTCCGTCCGTCTGACTGTCAGTGCACTGTATCTTATCCGTTATAGGTAGACCGTTGAAATCTTCACAGATTATGTATTTCTATTGCCGCTATAACAGCAAATAGTAAAAATTAAACTAAATTAAAAATCAAAGGAGGCTCCCATACAAGAACGTGTTGTTTTCGGTGCGAGCCCGTCGTGTGCGAGTCCGACTTGCATGGTTTCTTTCACATTTCAAGGGTTCGATTGCCGTTACAAACAGGCGAATTATTTAAAATTCTTTAAATGCAGTTTTTTTAAGCAGTCTTGGGCGCCTTGTATAAGTAGTTTATTACTTGTACACTTTGGTATGATGGTATAAATTGAAATGACACTCCACTTTTTGTACAACTTACTAGTTGACCCGCGCAACTTCGTATGCATCACATTTTACTTTACTGCTCCGCTCCTATTGGTCTTAGCGTGATGATATATAGCCTATAGCCTTCCTCGATAAATGGGCTATCTAACACTGAAATAACTTTTCAAATCGGACTAGGAGTTTCTGATATTAGCGCGTTCAAGTAAACAAACAAACAAACATACAAACAAACAAACTCTTCAGCTTTATATATTAGTATAGACTACTGTAAGAGTGAGACCACTGGGTCAAAGTAACTACTCATTAAATAAATACTTAGATACTGATGATAGATGGAGTCTTCAACACCTCTGTGTGTCTCACTGTTTATCATGTAGGTAAAACGTGTAAAAGAGATGATCAGGCTTAGCCTATAAAACAGAAGTAAGGCTACGCTAGAAGCCAATAAAATGGAGAATCAATACAACGCTCATTTAATGAGATTGTCCGTCATTAAGTTCGGTGACGACGATAACGTATTTTTTTTACTATAGATAGGCACGCGTTTGACCACTATCTCACCTGATGGTAAGTGATGATGTGGTCGAAGATGGAGCACGCTTGCCTAGAAATAACCTATTCACTCTTGACTTAAAGACTCCCAGGTTGTAGCTATCGGGAAACACAGACTCCGGCAGGGAATTCCACTCCTTAGCTGTACGCATTATGAATGTGTTACCAAAACGTTTTGTACAAACGTGCTGCAAATTGACAGCAACAGTCATTTTTAGGTTTCCGTACCCAAAGGGGTACCAACGGAACGGAACCCTATTACTAAGCCTCCGTTGTCCGTCTGTCCGCCTGTCAGCGGGCTGTATCTCAAGAATCGCAATCAATCAATCAAATTATTTATTACGAGCAACAAAGACTCATAGTGTTAGTAGTTACAATAAATAAACTTACAACTATGTTAGTGACACAATACAACAACAACTACATGAACACACACAACATAACTATCACCGCTTCAGCATCCCAGCTGAGATACTGGAGCAATGATTAACAGTACTGCAGTCCAGCCTGTCAGCAATCATACCCAGGATGCTGTTGGAACTGGCTCGCACCCTGCACACCAAGGACGCACATCTTTTACGCATTAATGCATAAAAGCAATCAACACGCATTTCCGCAAACATCCCTGATGCGCTACAGAAGCGAGGCAGCCCCATCAACACCCTGAATGCATTATTATACTGAACGCGAAGGGCACTGTACGATCTTCGCGTAAAATGTACCCACAGGCTACAGGTGTAAAACGAGGAACAGAAGGTTCTAAACAGTATTTTTTTAACCTCCGTAGAAGCACGCTTAAACCTGCGGGCAATCATATTCGCTCTGACCGACAGCGCCCTTCGCTCCCTCTCAATGTCGTCATCGTCCTTAAGGGTAGTGGTCAAGACATGCCCAAGGTATTTGAAAGAGTGCTCTCTCGATAACGGTACACCATTCAACTTTATTGGGGGTACCGTTTCTGGACCTTTCCCACCAGCCCCAAAGACCATAACGACACTCTTTTGTACATTGTACACCAGGCCATGAGCACTGGCGTATCTCTCACACACACTCACAAGCTTCCTCAGGCCACAGACTGAGGCACTGAGCAGCACCATGTCATCCGCATAGCTTATAATAGGTAGAGAGTTGAAATTTTCACAGATTGTGTATTTTTGTTGCCGCTCTACAACAAATAATACAAATTACGATTTATGGTACGGAACCCTTATTGTACGAGTCAGACTCGCACTTGACTGGTATTTACAGATAAATTTTCTGTTGATTTCTTTCTGGAAGAAAAAGATTTAGTTTGATTGTGTGTTTTAATTCCAGAACTGATTCCTGGTATTTTGTTTCGTAAAATAATAGTTCTTCAGCAGCCAAGTGGTTCCATCAGACAAAAATATATACGGTGACACGTCTATCCACAGAATGGAGCTAGGATAACAGTCACGCAATAGTCTATCGAATATCGGCAGTCGCGAGTATCAATAGTTAAAAATTACAATAAGTTTATATTTATGTGCAATTCCCTCCCATTGAAGGCAAAACTACATAACCGCCATGGTAAGCATTTGGCGGTTAAGTAATTTAGCCCTTCCAGTGACGAGATGATAACGTTATTTTGAGAAATATTATGCTTAAAATAGTAAATAGTAACATTTTAAGTTCTCATAAATTACATTAAAAACTGAATTTATACCTAAATAGTCCAACACAAACTGTGTCACCATCCACAATATTCGGGAAGATTCTACGAGATATATTCCGGCAGGAAATCGACTGGTCCATTAAAGATCTCTGACACGTGTAAGGCCCGGATAGAGCCGAGATAAGTCCGGAGTCAGAACGGAACGAGCAATATTTCTAATATTAAAGAAATATTTATTTACAAAGGTCCATATTTAATCAATACTTGCATACATAATATATAGTTCACTTTCAGTGTCCTTCATGGGCTTTGCACACAACACTCCAAAGACACATCTCCTTTTTTTTTGTTTTTTAACCGACTTTAAGAAAAGGAGGAGGTTCTCAATCCGGTAGTATTTTTTTATGTTTGTTACCTCATAACTCCGTCATTTATGAACCGATTTGAAATTTGTTTCATCTGAAAGGGTTTACTTCTCGATTGGTCCCATTGTCACCATGTCAGAATCTAATGATGGGATCCCACGAAAATCGAGGGCAACCCTCAAATTTTATAGGCACATACAATGTTTTTCATGAACTTTCTAACGCAATTCAGATATTTGTGCCTGGTAATCATCATCTCATGTTGCTGAGCTGATGATGAAAGGTATAAATTAGGATCTGATGATGAGATCCCATGAAAAATCTTTGTTAAGCGGTACTTTAGCCAATTGTCAGCCGATTTGGATGATTCTTACACAAATATACAAAACAAAATAACTTTGGAAGAAAGAAAAAAACTTTAATTTCGGAAGTCGGTGTCATAAACGAAAAAATAACCGAAAACACCGACCGAAGTTATTTTGTGCCTTGTAGTGTTTTGTTTTTGGAAGTCGGTTGTATTTTTTGTAAAAAAGTTTTTTTGTATTTGTTTATTCTCTTCTTCTCAATACTTGGAGCTTTCACAAAATGTTGTAGTACGTAAGTGCATCTTAATACTGTAATTATAAAGCCTGGAGATCTGTCATACAGGTTTCGAACCCAGTATAGCCAGCTCTCACAAAGGTTTGAATCTGCTAGTAACCTGTCAAGGTTACCTAAGTAAATTGTTACCTTTTTGAGAGAAATAAACAAACATAATTATTATTATTATATAATAATTATATTTCTTTTGTTTTTTTTTTTACTATAGATAGGCACGCGTTTGACCACTATCTCACCTGATGGTAAGTGATGATGTGGTCGAAGATGGAACACGCTTGCCAAGAAATAACCTATTCACTCTTGACTTAAAGACTCCCAGGTTGTAGCTATCAGGAAACACAGACGCCGGCAGGGAATTCCACTCCTTAGCTGTACGCATTATGAATGTGTTACCAAAACGTTTTGTGCGTATGGGTGGGTAAAGCTGAAGAGTTTCTTTGTTTTTGTTTGAACGCGCTAATCTCTGGAACTGCCAGTCGAATTTGGAAAAATATTTTTTAAATAATAGCTACATTCATAAGGAATAGGTTGGCTTCTTTCTACGAAGTCGTGAGCAAAAGCTAGTAAATTTCTTCGTTTCTCCGCTCCGCTCCCTCACTCCGCTAAAATAGATTTTTCCGTCCCCGCAGGAATTTCAGGAAATAATAAGAATAAGATTTATTGACCATTGTTACAGTTTTTCTAATTAATACTAATTTCATTAATCGTACTACCTACTTTGCTTTAACTTAAATTACACAGCGGTCCCCGAACTAAGCAAGGCCTGTATCTTGGGGGCCGGAGTTGCGATAACATTTATTTAAGTACAATTTGAAAACACACTTGTCAAATTATCCAAAAGAATTAAAAAGAGCCATTTTGGTAAAATGACCAAATTTTACATAAAATAAAAATATTCTGAACTGGTGAGTGTGCTGTGACAGTGCTCTCTTAGTACTCCCTTCTAGTCCCCTAGGAACTTTCATTTATTTTTTTTACTTTGTACGACCAGTAGTTTTAGCTGTGCGCTGTCTGTCAGTCACTCAGCCACTCATTCACATAAGAGTTTTATATATATAATTATATTGATTGACATAGGTAGATAGCTAACCCAGCCCGTCTTGGCCTCGTCCAAATACAGCGCGGCTGCATGGCATGCAAATCTTTACCTGTGCTTATTCGGACGTAACACCGACTGCTTTGCATACAGACGATTATTGTGTCTTTGATACTGCACTATGTTATATATTTTGTATGTCAGTTGGTTCGTCCGTTGTGTGGTCCCATTTGTGAGTTAGATTGAACAGTGAGTGAGTCTTAGCATATAATAGAAAATAATTAAAAAATATATATTTCCAACGCAAGTCTTACATAACGCAGATAAAATATGTCCTTTGGCGTGTACACAATGGCTGTCTGGCTCAGTTTTGACATCACTTGAAAGACGAGCCGTTCTCTAAAGAATAATCCCATCCCATCACTTGCCGTGGGTGTCGTAAGAGGCAACTCTGTAAAACGCAACACCATACACTGCGATCGCTAACCCGCCTGCTAAACGTGGCGATTATGGCAAACCCCCTCTTCTTGGGGAGGTCTATGTCCAGCAGTGGACGTCTTTCGGCTGTTATGATGATGAGATGTGTTACATTGTATACCACAACATAACTCTTAAATGCTTTTATTATTATGATTAAAAAAAATAGATTTTTCTTAGTAAATAGGTAGGGAAGTATTACTTCATAGGAAAAAAAACTAGAAGTGTAAATCAAAATAAGAAATAAGTTCTTAAAAATATGAAATCATTTCGTGTGCTTAAATAATGCGTTTTTGTGTCGGAGTTCCAACTAAAGAAAAAAATATGTTCGAACTATTTATTTATTTATTTATTATTATTAGGTTAACCAACAATTGTTTACTCTATATACATTTCTGATTTAATAACTACAGTAACATATTCAAATGCAACAATTAATTACTGGTTAACACCACATGCACAAAAAAACGGCTTACATAACATTATTTACAACTTATTGTAATTAGAATTTATACATTCAAAGAATAATAATTAAAAGCAATAATAAAGAAAATTATTAAATCATTCAATTCTTTTACAAAATTGGAATGTAAATTACTTATTAAAATTATAATTGATTAAAATTTGATGATTGATTGATTGATAGTTATTATGAAAAAATATAACGACCATAATTGATAAGACAATAAAATAAACTGAAACATTGAAAAAAATTAAAATGAAGACAGGTATAAAATTTAAAATTAAAATTAAGTCACCTTTAGATTATTTACAAAAGCTCGTAGGAATTTATTAATACTATCGTGATGTACATCTACTAAGTCACTGCGGCCATTAAACTACATATGTCAACATAAAGTAAACTAATTGGCGATATACACATACACAAGTCTGTACCTTCTGCTCTATTCAAAGGTAAAGAATTTTGTATCTGTGTATGTGGTCCCATTTATGAGTAAAATTGAACAGTGAGTGAGTTTTTCGGTGACATTGTCATGAGTTTTTTTTTGTTACCAGCTAGTCTATTCTGCAAATAAACATTTCGATATCGAGCTTCACCTGAGTGACATACCTCACATAGTGAGCTTTATTGCACACAACATAAAGGTGGTACATTTGACGTAATCAATTTCATACTCACCGTGGATTCTGCTGTCGAGACACGAAATTTTTGTTACACAACAGAGGTGCAGCTGTATATCAAAGAAAGAAGGAGTATTTATTTTACAGAACTGACATAAGTGACTTGCAAAAAAGTAAAAATTAAGCGTTGTAAATACTGAAATTCAAATCACAATATAAACTCTTGTAAATAATGAAAACTTTTAAGCCACACAATGAACTTTGATACTGTTATATCTAACAGAAAGAGTGATAAATGAAAATAGTTTGTCTATCTATATAATTTTCACCCATTCGAAGCAAAGGCGGAGCGCTAATGGAAAATAGTTAATTTTGGGTACAATACCAGCTGATAGCGTTGAAGATGAATTTTTAATGTTATATTTTAGTTTATATTTATTTTATTTTATGTTTATTACAGTACTTTAATTAAAGTGAAATAAAATAATTTTCATGTTATTTTAAGAGGTTCCGAACATCTGTAAGAAACGAAACCCTTATACTCGTAGAATCACTCAGGTGTCTGTTTGTCTGTCTGTCCGTCTGTCACAGCCAGTTTTCTCCGGATCTACTGGGCCGATTCTGTTTAAGTTCTGTACATATATGGATTTCTGTTAACCAAGAACGGACGCGTTACGTAAATAAATAAAATTTGAGTATGGGTCACTATTGGAATCAAAATTTCCAGAAAATAGTTTTTTAAACTATATCTTGTGACATATCAAATTTAACGAAAGGACATGTTATGAAGGTTTTAATTTTATTTTTTCATAATTATAAAAGAAATAGTTTAGAAGTTATTAAAGAAATTAGACCAAAAATTACCATCCCCCCCCTTATCGCCGAAACCACTGAGCCTAATTTAAAAAAAAATGTAGATAATAGTTCTTTACCTACAGATAACAGAAAAATCTATAAGAAGACTAAGTGTTAAAATAACATGTTAGAAAAATGAAATTGGTTCCGAACCCTTTGCACGCGAGTCTGACTCGCACTTGGCCAGTTTTTATACATGTTTGAAAAGGTTTTAGGTTTTATGTGTTTATAATAAGCTAATAATAGAAGCAAGGGTCTCAGTCGAACTCGTTGAGGAGTCATCTCACTACGATAAAGATAAACGTCATATTATCTACATACCGCTATGTATACCAACACAAATTCCACACATGTCACAACATAGTTGGGAGACAACTCGAAATTATGATAAATACAGTAAGGTATTCCACAGAGAAGGTTCCACCGTTCCACGCTCCGAACATTTCATGGTCTGTTGCGGTCACTGTTACTGTGTTAGTTTATCCTATCAAAAACATTACATGTGAAAAAGGGAGCCAAAGTTCAATGTTGATAATATCCGTGATTGTCAACTTAACAAGTAAGTTCTGTAGATAATCCTGAAATAAGGTAAATGAAGGCTAGTTTTTACATTGGTACATGTTACCTTATATTTGGCTTTACTTATCATCTTTATGTTATAGTTACGCAAGGTATAGGTTTTATATCTCACTCTTCTAAAAATTTGATTTGCTAGTGAAAACTAGCCAAGTCAAATCTTAAACATTAATTTACCTTATTACGGGATTATCTACAGAACTTAGCGCCGATTTCATGTATGTAGGTTAAATGAAAAGGAAGCAGATATCTTCAACCGATTGAGCTGAAATTTTGTTTATACGTTTAGTTCGGATGACAATACGCGATAAGTTGTGTGACGTCATTCTTCAAACATGGCGGACCATCCAAGATGGCGGAATAGTTATTTTTAATGCATTTTTACAATATTGCTATCAAATGAAAAGGCTTGTTGAGAGTAACTCGAAAAAAAAAATGAGACGTCATTCTAAATCCAAAATGGCGGAACATCCAAGATGGCGGAATATTTTTTTTATGCACTTCTACAATATGGGTATTAAATGAAAGGGCTTATTGAGAGTAACTCGAAATAACTTAAAAGTAAAAATTAATTAAAAGCAAAAAAAGCTGTTTTTAAAAAAAAAGGTTTTTTCTTTCAACTATTGCTAACGCTGCCGCGTGTCTAAATAGTAACCACTTAGCACTCAGCCAAGTACTCATTAAAAATACATTAAACAGAAACACGGTGCGTTGAAAAGCTTTCAATAATATGTCGACTGACCTTTGTTATTTTAACGCAGGCAACACTAATGACAATGTTATTTTTGAGTTCGTGTGTTAATCAAATTGTGGTGAGAAGCCTATGTTGTGTTAATTCGTGCATGATGGTAGGTTATGTTCATGTTAGTAGATAGAATTATCTAAAGGTCATACAGATTTTAGCGTTTCTTCTTTTTTTACGGTATATGTTCTGCTAAGGGACTCGCCAGAGAATGGACAGCAGCGTTCTCTGCAAAACTCAACACCTTACACTGCGATCCCAACCCGCCTTCTAAGCGTGGCGATTATGGCAATCCCCCCCATCTTGGACCTATGTCCAGCAGTGGACGTCTTTCGGCTGAAATGATGATGATGATGATGTTGAAAGGCTTCGACCGAGTGTAAGTCAAAAATAATGCCAAGAAAAGATGCTCTCCTGATAAAAAGTATTATTTGTCTTGATCAAGCACGGTAGATACTGTAGATACCCGTGGGCCAAGTTTCATCCAAATCTCATAAAAACAGATATAGTAAATCGCATTTATAATATTAATAACTCCAGATTGGATTGAAAGAGAACGTTTGCCAGTAGTGTTGTGTTGACAAATGGCATTGTTGCCATAGCGAGTATAGAACCTAGATGAGGATGGCACAGGAGTAAGGACGGTGGACTCGGGGTCGTCCGCCGCCCTCAATCCAGCAGGACCCGAGACGGTGGCGCGTATTGTTCCAGACGCGCCCCTACTGGACATTGCGGGGGGACCTTGCTCCTCCCGCGGTCCTGAGCTGGCCCGCATACGCGGGCAATAGCCGGGGATGGCGTACTAGCTCTCACAATCCTCGGTCAAGTGTAAGATGGAACACCGGGGTGGTTTTTAGTCAGTAAGAGTCTGACAGACCCCTTCGCCCGCCCCAGGCGAGGGACATCCATGAGGACTTTCCACCCCGGTAACAAAAAATAAAAAGGAATAAGGAGGAATAGATGCTGTTCTCCTTTCCAAGGATTTAGGGAAGTGGACAAAACGGCGATACTACTGGTAATTGTAGAGGCACTTGTTTTCACAAAACACTGACGTGTAAAATATCAGGCGATTCTTAAGATAGGCCTATATTTGATATGATGATCAAGATAACGCAGATAAGTCGAAATCTCAACAACAGGTCATTGTAACGTTTGAAGTTCATCGTTGACCACTTCAAAAAGTTTTATGATATCATGCAAATACAGTACTTATGCAGAATCAAAGCAAAAGTTAATAGTCCACACAATTGCTTTGGATGATCATCTATCTAATCTCTCAATGCAGCTATTGATTGCACTCGATTTGACGCCGCGATACGGTCATAATAATATAGCCTGTTCACTGACCTGTGAAACGCTACATAATGTACGTACAGTCGCCCGCTTATCCATGGTAACAACTTAACTTTGCTATCATCATCTTTTCTTAGCAGTAAGGTTGGGTTTTGCAGTTGAAGTGTTGCTATGACATGTGGCTGAGCGTACTACAGAAACGATGGTATATTTATATGAAAATATATGTTTGTGCATAAATAGGTGGTTGCTATTGCTGTGCTGGCTCAGAGTTTTATAAAAACCCGGCCAAGTGTGAGTCAGACTCGCACACGCAGGTTTCCGTAGCATTAACCTAAAATTGTATTATTTGTTGTTATAGCGGCAATAGTAATACACAATTTGTGAAAATTTATATTCTCTTCCTGTTACGGTTATTGAGATACAGGCCGCTGATAGACAGACAGCGGAGGCTTAGTAATAGGGTTCCGTTGGGTACCTTTTGGGAACGGAACCCTAAAAATGAAGCTAGAAATGAACTAAACTTTCTGAACCACAATTAACTCAAAACTTGTGCGAAAATATGAACTCTCTTAAAGTGAACCAGTCGGTCGTGACGTGAACCGATAAAATTCTAGAATTCATTGTTCTTGGATTTAAAATATAAATGAATTTAATTGTTTCCTGATTGCTATAATCTGGAATATTTCAATTAATTAAGAATTAATAACTTACTTCTAGACAAACCTTTTTCATTGTCGACCTCAGTATCGCTTACCATCTTGTGAGAAAAGAAAATGGTCGAAAGCAGGATTATTATCAATAATGACCTCAAAATATGAATATGTCAATCATCACTCAGTAAAAGTATTATACACATACAAAAATTAAAACAGCCTTTAGCCAGGACCTCAAGTTAAGGTCAACAGGTTGCAAGTTATTGCATCACAACTTATTTATATACTATATCGCACTTGTCACTGTTTATACGTGCAATGCGAGATTCTCTGGATCCGTTGATTTAAGTGTGTCATTATCATTATCGTTTACATGTTTTACTGATATGGGTACTTTTATGGGAAAACAAGTTACTATTAACAATAACGATTTGTTTATGTTTTAAAATTTACTTGTTATTAAAATAACTTATCTACGTGTCTAGTCATGGGTCAGCTCCCAGTCAAACCAGATTTATTTATTTAACACTTTACGCACACAGATGTACAGAGGCGGACTTAATGCCTGAGGCATTTTCTACCAGTCAACCTTTGGGTGATGCAGAGAAAATACTAGTAGGTGCAAATTGTGAAAAAAAAAACAGAAACGCGATTAAAATTTAAATTAATACAAAGATATATATATATACATATATATATAAACATATATATATATAAACTATAAATACAATAAAATAATATAATATATACTCAAATTAATAAACTAATACACAACTATACTTGAACAAGTGATGCAAGCAAACAATGAACTGCCAACTTCTTACGGATGTGCTCTCGAACCTTGACTTTGAAGGTTAATCGGCTGGTTGCCATACTGATTTCCTGGGGAAGGGCATTCCACAGAGAAATGGATTGTATGAAAAAGGAATTGTGAATGAAGTCAGTACGGTGAGATGGACAGTGAAGAAGACGATTATGGGATGAGCGTAGATTTTTATTGTGGTTGGCGCAAATGTATTGGAAATAAGGGGCTAGATAACTAGGAGAATTGGGAGAGTCAAGAAATGAGAACAAGATAGTTAGCGCCCTTTGCTCTCTGCGCTGGCGTATGGGCAACCACTTTAGAAACGAACGGTGCGCAGAGACATGGTCATATTTGCGTAGATTGAAAACAAATCGAATGCAGTAATTTAGAAGACGGTCAAGTTTGTTGAGGAGATTTGCATTCAGGTCATAGTAGCACACGTCACCATAATCGATGATGGGAAAAATTAGGGTCTGCACAAGCATTGTCTTCGTGTTCGATGGCAAAAAGTTTTTCAAGCGATACAGAGCCCGCAGCGTTCCCGTGACCTTCTGACTGACGCTAGCGACTTGAACGCGCCAGTTTAGGGTGCTGTCAATACGCAAGCCTAGGTCCTTGACGTCAGTGCTAAATGGAACGACCGTACTGTCGAACAGAATAGGTGGCAAAGTTGCACCATCCAGTTTAGCGATGTTTCGAGGACTAACAATGATGATCGCCTGACACTTGTCGGGGTTAACTGCAACACCAAATTTAGCGGCCCAGGCTTTAATGGCTATCAAGTCCTTATTTAATTTTTCGACAATATCAGGTATTTCATCCATTTTCCCTTGACAGTATAACTGCAGGTCATCTGCATACAGATGATACGCACACTGAAGTTCCGAAGTAATGAGATTAATGAAAATAGAAAACAAAAGAGGAGAAAGAATGCCGCCTTGAGGAACGCCAGTTTCCAAATCACACCAGTTAGAGGATGAATCCCCAACATACACCGACTGCTGACGCTCCTGAAGGTAGGAAGCGAACCATTCCAGTGCAGCGGGAGAGACCATCACATAGGACAGAATGGCTAATAGGATGTCGTGACTGACGGTATTGAAGGCATTCGAGAAATCTACCAACACTAGAATAGTGACTTTGGTGTCTTCCAGTCCTGCCCTTATATCACCAGTCACTTTAAGGAGGGCGGATACAGTGCTGTGCCCGGGCCTGAACCCAGATTGTAAGGAGCTTATCAGTGAATTGCGATGCACAAAATTAGACAATTGTTTGTGGACACAGGCCTCAAGCACTTTGGAAAGGAAAGGAAGAATAGAAATTGGGCGATAGTGGGTTAGAAGAGTGGGATTGGAGACTTTAGGTAAAGGACGAACATAGGCTTTACGCCACAAGGATGGGAATTCTCCGGAGTACAAGGAAAAATTGACAATATGGGTGATGGCAGGTAGGAGGTGATCCAGAATACCAGCAGGATTCAGCTGAATACCAGTATTTTGCGTGGAGCGGCTGCATACCACACCTCCACTACCAATAACTAAGTAACACGGTACTTTTTAGCAAGACTGGTGACAAATCTTACTGACTTATGATAATCCGAAACGACTATTGCTTGACCTTGAGGATCGACAAATGCGACTGTTTTATTTAACCACGAGACTATGAAAGTAGTGAATATTGAACGCCATACGTACTACAAAAGCTTAAATTCAATTTAACGCGACTTAGGGAGCTACAACCCTAGACAGCTGGGCTGTTGGTGAGACCGACAGAATAAGCGAAATTTGAATATTAATAGTAACGAGTTAAAATGCTGTTTGAACAACGTAAAAAGAAAAATCAATAATTGAAACTAGAATGATCATGTGAAATAGTAAATATTCCGTAGTACAAAAGCTTAAATTCAATTTAACGAGACCTAGGGAGCTATAGCTCTAAACAGCTGGGCTGTTGGTGAGGCCGACAGACGAAAGTGAATTCAATTAGTCGATCCGCCATCCCTGTAGTACGCATTGTATGTCGTATTGCTTGCGGGAAATGGCGACTGGCTATGGGTTCAGTGTTGAAATAAAGGTCTTCTATCCGTCGTATATCTATTTGTCTATATCCGTCGTATATTATCTATTCGTTTATCTAATTTCTTTTGAAGATTTTGCATCTGTTAGTCACTTTTTTCTGGTGTTTAAGTGACAAACAAAATTAATATTTGTAAAAGTAGTTCTTAGCAAGGAATTATTGACGACTTGCAAATTAAAGGCAAGACAAGGGGATGTAATTAGTTGTTGAATATTCATTCAACCAGTCATAAGATCGAACTTGTCCCTTTTACTTTGCAATAAATCGTTGATCGACTGGGATTAAACATTAGTATTTGAACAGGCTTTCTTAATTCACAAAAGACTGCAAATCATCGGCTATCTCTACATCATCATTGCATGTTATAAAACCAAGCCTCCTCCGCATTTGTCTGTCTGTCTGTTCGCGATAAACTTGAATATAGTGGTTCTCGAGGAAGGTTTTTGTATCTAATTTGTCAAGTTTTTGTATACATTGATATTTTATATAATGATATTTGTTGGAGGTATCCCCATGGGTAGCGAGAACGGGATCAAAATTTCATGTTTACTTTTAGTCGAGATAACCGACATTTACGCGGGTGAAGCTGCGGGCATCAGCTAGTTTACTATAAAATGCAAATAATTTCAAGAAAGCTCTTTTACCTTCAGAAATAAAGACTACAGTCCGTCGACTGTAGTTTATATACGACGGTATGTCCTGTGTGGTTCTATCCTACTTGGTTATCTTATTATTTATCTCGAGCTCTTCAATATATCCTTTGAACACTTTTTTATTAGTACTATTTAAGTCTCGGTCTAGTCTCCATTCATTCTGATTTAATTTAATATCTATCTTAACTTCATTGAATAAAACGCCATTTATTTAAGCGTCTAGACATTTGACTATCTTGTTTTATGTGCATGTTGCTCAAAAAAGTTCTCAAATTTTCTTCTGTATGTAAATTCAAGGTTGGGAAGATTAGGTTCTGTTGTATTTTTCTCTTATTCTCTCTCCATTTTGTCGTCTTTTATTGTTTGTTTTCCATATTTTTTTTATTGAATGAAGTTATTTGTTACTATCTTTCCTCGTGGCTTCGATACTGTAGCTCTCACAAGAGCTGTACATATTTCCGGAATCTAAAGTAGTCTTTGGTACTCTGTGATAGTGTAACTTCCCATCAATGAGGAATTATGAGAAAACTATAGAAATCACATCAGTTCATTAAGAGATTACCATTTACACAATAAACATTTTAAATAAAAAAAAACCTATTCACAATGTCCTTAGTTTACATTTCGTTCGTTCATTTCAAAGGATGTTTTCTACTGCAACCATTTAAACACTACTACTCTGTCAAGAAAGTACCGGGTAAAGATCAATAATACACAAAATGTCTGTTATTCATCTAAATTTATTTTATCACGTTTAAAGTATGCTCCTTTAGAAACGATACACTTGCGCCAACGAATAATCCATTCATCAAAACATTTTTTAAACGCTGCTTCCGGAATTGAGTTGAGTTCTCGCCGCGAATTCTCCTTTATGTCTTCTATCGATTGAAAACGGTTCAGTTGGAAGGCGCCACTCCGAAGTTTGTTGACTAGTTTGCATGTCAAACTCGTAAACCCACGTCTCGTCACCAGTAACAATGCTTTTCATGAATGTTGGGTCCGAACTGACTCGTTCTAGCATGTCCTCAGCGACTTTCATGCGATTGAGTTTTTGAAGAAAATTCAGATCTTTTGGGACTAGCCGAGCAGCAACATGTTTCATACCCAAATGATTAGTTAAAATGGTACGGATCGACTCGTGAGATACAGAAAGTTCGGCGGCTATCTCTCTCAGAGTTGAATGGGGATTTTCAGTCACTATTTCCTTCACTTTTGCGATGTTAACTTCAGTTGCAGACGTTGACGGCCTACCAGAGCGAGGCAAATCTTCCATCACATCTCGACCGCTTTTGAACGCTTTGAACCACTCATAAGCACGAGTTTTTGATAAAGTCGATTCACCGTAAGCCTTCTGTAACATTTTCAGTGACTCCGAACACGAAATTCTATTGGCGATGCAAAATTTAAGACAAACTCTTTGTTCGATATTTTTGTCCATTATGAAATTCGCAATACACACTATATATGATATTACTAAAACCAGCACTGTATTTAATATAAATAACAGATGCAACTCAAACTTCGCGCCAAAATGGAAAACAGTTGTGCCAATCTAACAACTACAAAAAAACAAAAATTTTAATTTGGAACCATAAACAAATCATCCATTCCCGATACTTTTTTGACTGAATGTAAATAGCATTTCCAAGCAAACACACATCAAATATAATGTCACGTTGCGTCGTAACTCACAACGCAAAAATTACGGCCATTTCAAAAACCCTTTTCAGAGCATACTGCCAGACTTTTTACACGGGCAGTCTGTGCGTCACGTATACGCTGAGGACATACAATGCCTTGTGTGTCCAGTATAACAATGTATTCAGGATGCTGTTGGTTTCGTAGCGCTTCTGGGATGTTCACCGAGGCCAGGGTTGATGGTTTTCATGCCATTATATGGAAAAGGTGCGCTTCTGTTCTCAGTAGAGTACATGCTAGCTCCCACAGCATCCTGAGTGTGTTGTGTGATAAGTGGGACAGCCTCATGCTTGTTCTCTGGATACGGTTGCACACGTAGGTCTGTATCAGTCGTTTCAATTTTGTATGATTTGTTTGTTAACATTAGGTTAAGACTTTTACTAACAACGTATGGATAATTTGATCTGAGATAAATCTATATTATTATTATTAAATATTGTAAACACGCTTGGGGATTTGGTTGGTCGATACTATTTATAAGCATTTATGGTTCTTTATACCATTCACAACCCGTTTACAACTTAGGATACAGACTGTGTCGCAGTTACAAGAGCGCATCAAGAATCTTTTGAGATTTGCCAAGAGGGCCCAGCACGAGTAATTTGACGTATAGTAATGTTAACGTAACTGAATGTGGCATACACAATTTATATCATTCAAAAAATTAAATATAGTATCTAACTCAGATAATTATTATGTGCGAAACGAGTATTGTAGCTATGGTAAAATTTTACGATACATTTACTATACGTCAAAAATATTCGAGCTAGGCCCTTAGAGACTGGGGCTGCGGAATCTGTTCGAAAGAGGTACCGTAGCTCTGGAACGCAAACGACACTAGGAGGAAAACGGATGAGTTTTAGTCAGTAAGAGTCTGACACTCTCTCCTGCTCCACCCAGAACGGGAGGAGTCATTTGATGATTTCCCATCCTTAAAAAAAAGGCCCTTATAGATAAAATTATTACGGTGGTCTTGTTTTTATCACAAGTTCCCATGACGATTTTACACATGACACGGTTATCAATAGTGAGTAGTATAATAACTGTTGTAAATGCGTTAGTACTAGTCCGTAGAACTGCAAGGTCTAAATTGCATTAACCTTCAAAGCTACCGAAAACAGACGAATCGCGATAATTCTCTACGGATAATTAATTCTGTGGAACCTTTAGTCCTTTTAGTCTGTTATTCCAAAGACTAAAATACAAACGCAGATTCGCGATCACTGAATGCCCCAATTTTCCATAGCGAGTAGAAGCAATCTTCTGCTTGCGATGAGTTCTACAACACAACACATTGCCATTTTAAACTTGGAATTTTTCAGCAAACGATTTTCATGAACTTATCTACGGGCCGCAGAAAAAATTAAGGTAGGAAAGGTTAGAAGTAGAATTTAAACATTTTTAAATGTTAATAATTTTTTCCGTGTAAAATATAGGACTAACTAAGATTTTGCCCGCGAATTCGTACGAGCATATTTCGTTTTTTCCCTTCCCAAAGGAATTTCGGTATATATTCCAAGTGGTTCCCTACACTTCTCCTACATGCCGAATTTCACCTTTTTAGGACCAAAAGTTTCAGCTTTGCGTTGTCTGTCAATCAATCGCAAATCAGATAAAAAAAATAGCACAAAATCTTCTTACAGATACAGTAGACAATGTCACTCATTTAAATTTCTCTAGTTTGAAATAGAAAATTGACAAGAAAATGGGTCACAATCACAATTCATTATTAGGCTGCACTACATAACACATGATTGAAATACTACGATGAGCTGAATTTAACAATGGCTACGAGTCTGTGTGATCAAAGTTGGAGGCTGAATACCGGATGACCTTATCTACATGGATCTAATCTTTCCAGGAAATATCCCAACAGCTATGCGTATGATAAGATTTACCATTAAAAATAATAATGAACTGGCATGGAAACTTTCACATCTATTATTTAACACATTAAGCAAAGAAAGAACTTTTTAAGGTACTACAAATTGATACTAATATATAAAGCTGAAGAGTTTGATTGTTTGTTTGCTTTAACGCGCTAATTTCAAGAGCTACTGGTCCGATTTGAAAAAAAATTTCAGTGTTAGATAGCCCATTTATCGAGAAAGAAAAAATAAATGGGTAATGGGGGGAGCGGTGCAGACGAAGTTTCGCAGGTCATCTAGTAACAAATAAAATAAAGTAAACTAAACTAACTGTTAACTAAAATATAGTATCAAAAAATTCGTCCTCAACGTGTCAGCTGTGCCCAAGAGACTTGCGGCATTGCCACGTCGAATGGCAATACTTAACCACCGGCTAAACTAAAGCCAGCTGTTGGGTCACGAGAACTGTCAATCAATCCTTTCGAAATTAATCTCGTTTCATTTTTCTAGTTTTTCCCATCCTTTCGATGTTCACCTATTCAGGATTCCAAATGAAGAAGCGAAACCCATCTATGATAACTCGTATGTTTATTTGTTTATCACAGTTAATTTTCTCCGAATCCATGAGGCCGATCGCGGCAAAAAACAATAAGTATTGTATTACTTTGTTATTCATGCTCTTTATGAAATACCAATAAATGATCCGTAGCAATAAGCAATAATAGAAAAAACGTTACCGAAATAATCGATATTCGTTACTGTCCTCCTTGCATAATACAGGTACGCTGTTATGACAATGGATATTAATCCAAAAAAATTCGACGTCTCCAGGGTGATACATTCCATTTCCACTGTCATAACTTTTAGGATCTCACGAACGTCTTGAATGTGGTCACGTCCGATATCGTATACCGCTGCTATCCGTGCATGACCATAAGTTGACGTTGAGGACGTGACGTCAAGAGAAAAGTTTCCGTCGTCCTTCGAAGTTACTTTCAGTCCTTTTTATAGGTTGCAGGTATCTGTACTGTGTTTGATAAGTATATCGTTGTTATAAAACCTATTCAGGCAAGAATTCAGATAAAAATGTGTCATTTTGGAAAATGGTGCATTTCGTCAATGGCAGTACCTTTGTCTTGCGTATTTTTTACTAACATAATATATCAGCGGCTTCGGCTAAGTGAAATTTAAAAAAAAATCCCCAGGGCTCATACTTCCTGGATCAAAAGTTTTCTATTTATGTTAATCCAGGATATGGTGTAAGACATCGCATCGTTTGCCAAAACATCCAAGTTCGTTTACGAGAAATCGAGACTGATAGAATAAGTTGTTGATAATAATGATTAGTATGGATTTCAGACCATTTCATCTGTTCAGCAAAACATTGATTCAAAAGTCTTCGAATATCTACAGACAATAGTTCTATCATATGCCTTTTTTTTGGTAAGTGACATGGTACATGATTTGATATTTTGAAAACTTTATAATCATTTCTAACTTCACGAACATGCAAAACGTAGCATAGAAACTGTTTCACTTTAAATTCATCAAGTGTTTACGTCGCTTTTATACAAAACACTCGAGATTAGATAAAGGTTTCATTATACTATTGTATGATTGACATGCTTGTTGTACTTGACAGATCGGTTCCCGTGTTTTATCACGCGAAGTTTCAGGATCTTTAAAATGTTCATGGAAGTTTTTAAGCCTTAATATGATACATCGAACTTCAATTTATTCCCCTTGAAGACGATTCCTAAGAGGCTTCTGATTGTGTTTTCAGAGTAAAAATAATATTTGTTAGAAACCTAACATATTGTTTTAAGAGTAATAAGTATTTTAAGTTTTCCTTATTTCTTTTACCAAAATAAGAGGATAAGAAATTACTATGGCTATGAACAGAGGTCTGAAACTCGTATAATAACAACAGGCGTTCTACAAGGGTCAATTTTAGGACTAGTTTCGTGTGATATTGATACAAATGCCTAAGACTATTTTGTAAGAGATAACCGCGTAGTATTCTTGTTTATACACAATACGTCACTACTGTTTGATCTAGACAACAGGCCACGACTATTTGACGTTTCAATTTAAATTACAACAATGTCAATATTGTTCTTTGAAGAAGTGCCCTAGTTTTTAACCGACTTCTTCAAAAAGGAGAAGGTTCTATGTACGGTTGTATGTAATTCTTTTTTCATTCGAAAGCCTATACTTCTGAGGTGGTCTTATTGTCACTACGTTAGAATCTGATGATGAGATCCCATGAAAATCGAGGGAAACCCTCAAATTTTATAAGCACATACACGGTTTTTCATAAACTTTCTAAGGCAATTCAAATATCTATCTATGCCTGGTAATCATCATCTCGTGTTGCTGAGCTGATGATGGAAGGTTTTTTTTTTATTTATTATAAGGACTTTTAGATGATGGAAGGTATAAGTCAGGATCTGATGATGGGATCCCATGAAAAATGTTTGTTCAGCGATATTTTCGCCAATTGTTAACCGATTTAGATGTTTTTTTTTTTTTTTTTGGAAGCGTATTTTTTCGGACTGGTCCCATTTAAATTTGGTGAAGATCTGATTAATAACTTCGGAGGTAGGCAACGGAACTCTTAAATAAATGATAGCAGATAGATCGGGATTTCTAAAATCGCATGTCTGTTGATTGTTTACACCAGTTCATAACATAACATCACGCCGGCACGCTGTTTGTGGTTTCACTTTTTAGTGGTACCTGCGGTCTACTAAAAAGTGAAAAATAAAAAAAACTTTTTAAGTTTTTTTTATTTTTATGAAGTCAGTATTCAAAAACGAAAAAAAAACAAAAAACACCGACTTCCGAAATTAAAGTTATTTTTTACTTTGTAGTGTTTTGTTTTTGGAAGTCGGTTTTATTTTTTTGTTAAAAAGTTTTAATAACTTTATGCTTCTTGTTTGATTGTATTATAAGATCTTTAAACTTAACTTTCTAAAAGTAGCATTTTTATCTAGATTTGGAATATGTTTGTGCCTAGATGTCATGAAAAGGCAAGCAGAGCTAAATTAAAGTGGTTTTTTTTGTTGTTGACGCCTAAATAACTGTACCGACTTAAATTAATTTTGTTACAGAGATAGACAGGCACCTGGAAACGGAAGAGGCTTTTTTTTGCGTAACAAAACATGAGTGGCAGCGTAGCCGAGGACAAGATCTTGTATTGTATATACGTATAAGATTATATTGTATGTCTCTTGGTTTTCTTTATCTTTTATACAACGTAGTAAAATAAAGTTTTCTTTTAACGAAGACACCGCCAGAATATTAAAACTTACACGTGTCTTCCGACTTAACTTAAGCAAGGCTTGTATAAAGTTCTGCAGACGAAAATCTTTTTTTATTTCCTCTCGAAAGTTTCGCATGTAGTTCACACTATGTCTATAAAATTTTAAGAATACGATAGGGAAAGCTGTGAAGGCTTTTGTTTTGCCTTATATTTAATTGTCTTTAGCTTCGAAAGAGAACTATTGAAGTAAAGACTGAAAGAAGCATTACGTCTAATAACTCTCTACCATCATCGTCGTCTTTTTGTCCTTCTCCCGTTTTGATGTGGTGATCTCAGCAAAGCTACTTCCATTTTCCCCAGTCACCCATCACGATACTTATCATTAAATCTTTTTTCCTTAAAGTCTAATCATTTATATGTCAAAATTTATTCACCTCTATTCATTACAGCTCACTACAGTGATGCAGTCTAATAAATAATGTATTTTATGTCAATAATAAAATGAATTTAAATGATTTTGCAATTCATTAATCAAGCCATCAATTTGTTAAGCGACCTTAACAAGAAAGCCTTTAGTTGCAACATTCTAGTTTTTCAGCCCCACTAATTTATCTTTGTCCTCAGTCTGAGCGATTACTTCATTAACTTAACTCCTGTCTTATAAAGAATCCTTTAATAGCTCAATCTTCTTTTATGAAACAGACACAATTACACTTTCATTGTCACTAGTTTTTACACTCTTCATTACTCTAAGTATTCTTTGTTGCAATTTCCTGGGGCGCTGAGATGGATTCAATCAAAGTAATCTGGTGGAAGAAATTAGCTTCCTTATTAAGAACTGTATGCTGCAGTATCATTTTTATGGTTCCAGCTGTTCTGACTTGACATTAAATTCTTGAAAAATATCTAGTACTGAAGTTATAGTCGTTGCCAAATAAATGATTTATGATGTTCTACTTAAACTTTGCCGCTGTTTTGGAGATTTGTCTTGTATTACATAAACTGTCTTCTGAGGAAATAGACGTATTGCAGCAAGAATTAAGCGATTTGATATCTGCCTGTGTTTTCTGAATAAAATATATTTAAATATTTTTTTATTTCAATTTTCTTCTCTCTCTTCGGTTATTTTAGTGAATTTTATTGAATTCTATAACAGATGTATTTTAAAAGTGTAAAGTTATATATAGGAATATTATAAATTCCAACGTGTTACTGGTTGTTACGCTTTTACGCTTATGTCGCTGAACTGTTTTAGATAAATTTGACACATGGAGACGCGAACAAAGCCACAGGCAAAGCTAGTCTTATAAATAAATTATTCCATGAAAAACCTTAAACTATTAGTTTTCATATAAGAACTTGGACGATAAAAACAAAATATCACTCACATAAATAAAACTGAACCATACAAATGTGCTGATAACTACATCCACATAAGCAAACTACACAAAGCTGGTAAAGTCATAAGGATTAGAACGAGGAGTTCCACGACCTTCACATCAAATTATGCAAGTCTTAGTAAGTTAATCCGAACAATAACCTACTTACTGTACTTTGAGGAAAGTATGTCACATTATTTCATATCCCCGTTCAAAAGCTAAAGGAATGTGACCCACTTCGGCGACATCCTTACTCTTCCATTAATTTATTGTCTTACGCGATGTTTAATACAATTACTTTATTTTCTTTGATATAGGTTGGAATATTTTAATTTTGAATTATTTCAGTGTTCTGTATTTATTGGTGTTGGTAATTTAACACTTCAAATCATCTCGCCTGTATTCAGTTATATATCTATCTGTTAGTTCATCTACTCCCACGAAGAAAAGTGAGCCTAATGGAATCTCGCATTTTTTATATTCTTCTTCAATAAATATTTTCTTTTAACTCTTTTTTTTTTAATTTGTAATGGCTTTGCTCTTAACTCTAGTCTATGTCAGAGATGACAGAGACAAAGTCTACGATGGTGCGAACCTACCCAGAAGGAGCCTGTTCATTCTGACTTTGAAAAGATTAGGGTTGTAAGTTTTTGGAAACACAGACGCAGGCAGAGAGTTGAGTAGAAAGACGTTTGAAAACACTTAGTGCAAATTGGTGGAATAGCCACAAGGTAGGGATGGTTAGATGCAGTGCGTCTAGATGTCCGATGGTAGAAGGGGGCCGGTGGGATGAGGTAGTGGAGTTCTTGGGCACACTCACCGCAGTACAATCTGTAGAAGACCGACAAGCAGGCAACCTTACGGCGATGAGCCAAGCTTTGTAGCTTGGCATCCACCAGTTCTACGTCGCCGATGAGCCTCTTAGCTCTTTTTTTATTTTTTTTATTTAGGAATGGGCTTGTTCTTGACCACAATCACGCCTGATGGAAAGCGATAGATGAGGTCTATGATAGAGCGAGCTGCCCAGAAGATGCCTGTTCACTCTTAATTTGAAGGCAGACGGGTTATATGTGGACGGAAAACTTTAGCTGTGCTTATAATAAATGCGGAAGAGAAGCGCTGGGTATGACTAGTCGGGATATCGACCAAGTACGGATGGTACCCTGCAGTACGTCTGGTATTCCGGTGGTAAAAGGGCGATGGTGGGATCTGCTCAGAACCCTTTCCATAACCTTGCATAGGATGGAGGTAATGGCGATCGGACGGTAATGCGCAGGGTCAGCACGGTCTCCCTTTTTGGGCACCGGTTGCACATTCGCAAGCTTCCATGATCTCGGCTCCATTCTTTTTGACAAGAGAGAGGCGGTACAGGCGCGTCAACACAGGAGCACATTGCCTCAACATTCTTGCTGGAATGCTGTCAGGTCCACTGGCCTTATTCACATCTAAACTGCACAATACTCTACAGACCTCTTTATTATGAACTGCGATCTCCGGAATCGAAGAGTCACAACGAGGTAAAGTTGGTGGTTGCTTGGAGCCAGCGTCCAGACGCGAATTGCCTGCAAAGAGAGTTGCAAATAAATTTGCATTCTCTCTTGCAGAGTGAGCCAGCGAACAAACAGGTTTTAGCATTGGAGGTAAAGTCGGTCGACAGAAATTCGTTTCAACCGCATTCGACAGGGACCAAAATTGCTTACTACCCGGAGGGTGCGATGCTAGTTTGGTAAAATACGCACACGCTGAGGCACGTAAAGAGTCTGCTTACCAAGCCTGGATCAAGGCCCGTGACCAAAAGGCTAAAGCGCGTAGAGTTCGCGCTTTAGCCTTAATTAGAAAAAGCCTTTAATTTTGCCGCGAAGTTCTGCAAGCGGGTTTTTCATAGGACACGGTTTGACCATGTCGGACGTATCGGGACCAAACTTTGGTCCACGGGCAAAAATGTTCATAGTGATGACACTATGAACATTTTTTACAAACCAACCCCGAAATCGCGAAACCATATTGATTCCGGTATACAACATATCTGTGTGCTTAACTCGACATCATGTAGATACGGATCAGCTGATTTACTTCTGCTTACTTTGTATTTCTCCGCTTTATTTACAAAATGCAAGCAATGCATAAATCTTTAAAACTTTCCCAGCCAGTGCACATTCTTCATTAACAATCGTAGTAAAACAAACAACTCCTGCATTCTCATTTAAATAATGGTCTGCTTTCCGCTTATCTTTAGCAAATATACCGTACGATGCATACACACATTACACACTTGTGCGTCTTTCTATGCATACAAGGCTAGAATGAGGATGTGAAACTAATCGCATATACTTAGATTGGTAATCACTTTTTTTAAGAGGAAGGCAAATAAGGGATAATTTATATTAGACCGGGCCGTGTCCGGGGCGTGCCCCATCCAGGGCTCGGACGGGGCACGGATTTGTAACGTTACATACATTTTGTAAGAAGCAGTTTATATTACACCGTGCATAATGCGTATCCCGTCCGGGCCACGGTTGTTGCACGGTCCCGCCCCTTCCTTCACGTCCTGTAGTAATAAGAACATTATTCGCTTATAGATTTCGACGAACACACTCGGTGTAATATGTGCAGCACGGACGGAAATTTACGTTGTTGTCAGTAACATATATTTTTAATAATATTTATAAGCCATTCATATTTATTCAATTGTTATTTTACAATGTTTCAATATGATTCCTATAATTAAGCTATTATTTGGAATGAGGACACTTGAATCGTAATCGCAGATTTTAAAAATAGTGTATTTTATGCATTAATTAATTTACAAATACTTAACTAACTATATACACTAATTAACACGAAATTATGTACAAATGCGTATAAAACAAAATTAATCATTGAGCATCAAAAAAATAATCCACATCGCTGTCAATGGCAAAAGTTCCCAGAACACTGGCAGCATTGCCGCGTTGAATCGCAATGCTGATTCTTTGGCCGAAAAAAAGCCCAGCCCTCTGGTCACGTGAACAGTCGACAAGTTGTTTGCTAATGTCCCGAAAGATTCGATGCGCACTCGGACCCCATGGGCCTAGTGTTTCAACGCCAAACGGCTCAAATATGTAACTTCTAATAGTGTTAATTAATGTTTACAGGAGGAGTTTCCTATGGCTGCATTCGGAAAGACGCCATTCGTATGTTTACTTCTATCTCTTTTATGAGTACGTATAATATTATTTGCACACGCACCTCCATACATATTTGTCCTCATAACTGCTGTATTGGTTGTCTTCCCAGCTTATCTCAGATTTTAATCTCAATGTGATTCCAAGTTTTATGCAACTGATGTGTTTTCTTTGTGTTTTGTAAATTTATTGCCTCTGACATTACAATACTTACAGCAATCTTTCATGCACGCCATTGGTACAGTCTCGTGACTTTTGCAAAAATATGGATGGCGCAAGTTTATTGTTTGGTACATTGCAAAATTAAGATCTTAATTTTCTGTTATATGTTCAAAAGTAATAGTATCTTATTGTATCACTACATAGTATAAAACAAAGTCGTTTCCTCTGTCTGTCTGTCCCTATGTATGCTTAGATTTTTAGCCTTGATGCGGGTTTTTTCATAGATAGAGTGGTTCTCAAAGAAGGTTTTAGTATATAATTTTTACCCGTGCGAAGCCGGGGCGGGTCGCTAGTTATTACTTAATATATAAAGCTGAAGAGTTTGTTTGCTTGAACGCGCTAATCTCAGGAACTACTGGTCCGATTTGAAAAATTATTTCAGTGTTAGATACCCCATTTATCGAGAAAGGCTATATCATCACGCTAAGATCAATAAGAGCGGAGCAGACAAAGTTGCGCGGGTTATCTAGTCTTCTATAAAATATGTTTCTCTAAGTGTATTACAATTTTGAGTTAAGTTTGGTAAAAATAAAAAGCATTTATTTCAAATTATTAATAGAAAATGAATTTGTCGAGGTTAGTCAGTCAAAAATATGAAGCTAGTAGCGTAGTTGTCTATGGAGGAGAACATGCAAGAAACTCTTTTTTTCAGTACAAAAATTTTTGTTATAATATATAACTGCAAGACCAAGAAAATATACAAGAATAGTCTTCTTCTAACCATCGTCACTACCACTACTGCTGTAACTCTTACATCCAGCGAAGTCCCAGGACTTTCACCGGATCATAAGTGCAATATTAACAACATTTATATCGCAGTCTCTTTAATTCCCAAGAAAGTATCATCTAAGTACATATCGATATATTGTTGTTAGTAGAACAAAGATACGCCTTAATTTAGATGTTACGATATTAGTTTTAGAACTGTCGAAACAAACATCTTGAAACTGCGAACTCTCTTACTAATTTCACTGCCGAAATATTCAAATTATTTTGAAGAGATAAAGTTGTTTAATGCCGACATTGTAATTAAATATCGAGAGGGATCATTAAATCTTTGAATTTTAAGTTAGCGATTTTCATATGAGCGAAAAGTTGATATAAAATAGAAGAGTAACATTTGAAAATTCGAGTACGAGCAAATTTCCGTTCGGTAGCTTCGAACTTTTAATTATCAGAGTTGAATAAATGTACCAGATAAAAAATTATTTCACTGACAAAAATTTCAGTATTGCAGCATGTGCAGAGAAGTAATTAATTTATGAGTGAAGTTTTTCACAGTAGGGTCTGTGACCAATATTATCTAACTCACTTGACTTAACGAATTATAGTCCAATGGATTAGATAATGTTGTGTACAGATACAGGGCCACTGAAAGAAGAAAAGAAAGAAAGAAACTAATTTGTTTGGCACACACGGAATCACACAATGTTTGTAACAACAAAATGAAATGCAAATTAATTATAAAAACAATAAGATCGTGTGCCCCGCGGCTGCGCCAAATAGGTCCAGTTCAACAAAATGCCAGACAACTAGGCGCTGCCTGACGCTGGTTTTCAACTGTACTGGATGTAGGTCCGTCGCCACATCATATACCCAAAGGCTTTAGACAAGTGATCTAGGTGATTTTCAAAACGTTCTTCTTCTTATCGTGTGGGTAGTAAGGTTTAACGATCCCACACACCCTAGTGTCAGAGTTTCTAAACCGCCTCAACGTCCTCCGACATGGTTCATTTGACGACCGCCAATTGGCGGCCGGGACCACTGGCTTATACGTGCTTTCCGAAGCACGGAATCATATTTTTATAAGACAATCAGGTGATTTAAGCCTGCAATGTCCTATTCAAACTGGAAACAACTTTACAAAGTATGCTTCCTGTGGGAATTGAACCCACGACCACCGGGTCACAAGGCAAACGCCTAAACCACTCGACCACGGAGACTGTTAAAAATGCATGGGATTGGCAAGCGCTGTCGAAATGTCATATGATCAATAATCTTAAGGTGGATGCTCCAGGGTAGCCCGCGAAATTCAAATATTTGTATGTTTTTTGCAATTTGCCGGTCAGTGTGAAGCTGTATGTGGACCAAATGCGATCCGCGACCGTAACGCGTATTTACCTAAAGAATTATAACCATTTTAATCATCAATATAGCCCTCTAAGTTCATGTAGTTCGAAAGAATGATTATTTCAGAAATATTCATTTATACATAATTCTTTAGATAAATACGCGTTACGGTCGCGGATCGCATTTGGTCCACATACAGCTTCACACTGACCGGCAAATTGCAAAAAACATAAAAATATTTGAATTTCGCGGGCTACCCTGGAGCATTCACCTTAATTTTAGCATTTCTACAATCACATTCGCATATACATATATATAATGGCAATTTATCTAGAACTCTCAGCAGTGGACGTCTTTCACTGAAATGACAATGACACTACAACGGCTTTATTCGTAATATAATCTATATTTGATTCAACTTTAAACCACTTAGTTCAAACGAAGTTTCCAATAAACCAGTAAATGCTTTTACACAGAAACTTGATATTATATTTAGATCTGAAGCCTTCAGTTCGTCAGCTCAAAGTTACAGGGTCGAGAACATTGCTACGTCAGACTGTCAGTCGTCACTGCCCGACCTGCTACTAGGTGACTGAACTCTCTGAACTTGGTAGCTATCCATCGTTTAAGGGCCCCTTATCCGAAATTTACGTTTCTAGATCGAGTTGTTTTCAGAGAAATCACCATATATAAAATTCGTAAAAAAATATATAGTATAGATACATGTGAGATCTAGTGACTTTTTTGGTTAAAAACACGATATTTAAAATTTTGATCGATAAAAAAAATCAGGAATTAAAGTCGATTTTGAAAGTATTTTAAGTTGTATGAGACTTGTGGGAACGCAATTTTTATGAAAATTTAACATTTCATTTACTAATTGAGTTTGACAGGGATATTATTGGATAGATTTATAATATGGCACTTATTTTTTATTTATATTAAATAAATACGTGAAAAACAGCTCGCGCGCACCGCGCTAGTGTCCTGCCGGGAAAAGGGAAAAGGTGCTATCGGGAAAAGGGGCCCTTAAGTTAGGTTGTGCATCAGTTTTCTTTGAAGTTTCTTTCAAGAAAGAAACATCAATAAAAGGGACATCAATAAATAACTAAGATAATTTGTATTATAGGCATCCATGTTGGTAAATTAGCTAACTACTTTTTAAGGCTGCTCTCTCGTAAAAAGCTTAAAACAGCGTGCCGGTGAAACAACTTTTCGTCGGCATTAACGGAGAAATTACATCTGAAAAAAATGGTAATCTACAAGATAATATATGGTTTGTAATTTTGCTTCAGTTAGGATTTATTTGTCTATCGGTATTGCATGATAAGAAAAAAAGCACCAAATTACCACCAAATCGTTGAGATGAAACCATTTTACTCCTTCATTTTTTATCAAAAGGATTTAAAAAAAATATTTACTGCTTTGCAATACAAAGGAAAATGATTTGTTTTTGTTTCTTTTTAAAAACATGTATTGTTTTTATTATAAAAAAAAATTAAAATGCGGGTAGCGGAGTGGCGCGTATAGGGGTAGTGAGGTCCATTTATATGCACAAGGTTATTGCCATGTATACAAGGCTTAAGTTCCTCCTGACCGATTTCGGCCATGGTGGCCAATCTCAACGGAGGCCAGGACTTATTATATTGCAGGCATATGTGCGCAAACACAGGAGCACTCTTTCTTCCATCACACTCATATTCCGATAGAATAGTCTGATAAGTAGTCACTGGAGAATGAAAATTGCTATTCGATGAAATTTTGTAAAGAAAGTATGCTTAAAAGCCATATTTTATCTATTCTTCTGATAAAAATATGTGGCTATTGAAGCACTCGTGGCTAAAGGCGAGCTAGTGGCTACATAATAATAGTCGCACTGGTCGACCTTTAAGGTCAAGCAACCCTTGGTGAGGCCGGTCTCTGGATGTGTGACTATCTGCGATACTCAACTCCCGAGGCTGAAAGCCGACACCAATACATATTCAGATTCCAAATATAGTTTAGATTTTTTGTAACGATGACGAAAAAATAATCACAATAATCATCATATCAGCGAAAAGACGTCCAGTACTGGACATAGGCCTCCCTCCCCCACGTGTCGCCACAACAATCGGTCCCGTGCGTTCAAAAAGTTATGCTTGTTCATACATTAAAAAAAAATATAGAACCTCCATCGTTTTTTCGTCGGTTAAAAACAATAGTTGTGGATAATTGAAGCATTATCAGTCTGATTATCATAGTACTCAAGTACAGCCTATATTTAGGATAATGACCGATAAGTAATTATCACCTGACCATTTCACTGGGGCTGACTGTCAAACTGATTGGCATGACAACACACATAGATTCCCAGGTAATCCCATAAAAAGCCAATAATATCGTCATGGCTTTTTATGGGATTGTCTATGTGTTGTCATGCCAAAGAAATTTCGAAATGGCTGGTTGAAACTTCCCGTGACCCAAGAGCTGGCTTTTACTTTGAGCAAAGATGAAGTATTTTCATTCAACGTGACAATGCCGTCAGTCTCTTGGGCACATTACCAGCTGACAGCGTTGAGGACGAATTTTTTGATGTTAGTTAATAGTTTGTAGTTTAGTGTATTTTTTAATGTTAGTTATTATTTCGAATTATTATCGTCATCATAAAACATTGATCTTTTTAAATCTCTAAACATTCGCGAACATTCAAATGCAAAAACCATCGGGTGAGCCTTTTTCCAACGGTTCAACCATGTTGGGTTTATTGTCCAATCTACAAAATGCAGCTTCATATCAATATTTTGAATGTAACGATTGCCTATCAGACCTCAACAATCCAGTAAAGACAACCATTGGATAGTCTGGTGTGTTATTTTCTGGTTTAGAACAAACCGTAGTGATGCGCCACTGGTACATGGTGGACATCCCACCCACACGCAAAAAACTTTTTGGAAACACAATCATTGTGCGAGCTAAGGAGTGGAGTTTCTTGCCTGAGTCTGTGTTTCCTGATAGCTATAACCTGAGTCTTTAAGTCAAGAGTGAATAGATTACTTCTAGGCAAGCGTGACCCATCTTTGACCGCTTCATGGCTTACCATTAAGTGAGATAGTAGTCAAACGTATGCCTATCAATAGTAAAAAAAATCCGTACGACTGCCAAAGATTTACATATGACAGCAGGGACCAACGGGTTAACATGCTTTCCGAGAGACTGAGGATTCTCGGTATTACCCGTGCGTACCACGAAGATCAACCCGTACTGCTGTTATCAAGCTGGATTCAACTGAATACTAATATTTTACGCTACCTACCAGACCTCCACAGCCCATTAACTAATCTTTAAGTCAAGAGTGAATAGGTTCCTTCTAAGCAAGCGTGCTCCATCTTCGACCACAATATCATCGCTTACCACCAGGTGAGATGGTGGTCAAACGTGTGCCTATAAATATTAAAAACAAAAACAAAGAACTGGACACGGTACTTCGGTGCAAGACTGGAGTCAGATTTACTGGCTTCTGACTTTCTATAACGACTGCTTAAGATCTACATAATTATGACAACCGGGACTTCCGTGCCTTCCGAGGCACGGAGGAAAAATCAAATCGAACCATATAAATCTCTAGATACACAAACATTTTCACACATCCAAATTTAGCGGTGTTGTGTATAATAAATGGAAAATTTAGATAACACACAGTTGAATGACACAATCTTCGAGATTATGGTAGAGATACTTGTTTCCGTGTTGAGGATAAGAAAAGACATCAATATTATGAGCCGACACGGAGGAAGAAGTGTTGTCGTGATCATGAACGCCATTAAATCAGCTTTGTTGTGATTAGAAGATGAATTTATAATCATCAAAATTATTTTCTCTGTTTTTTGGAATCATAACTATCCGCGTTAAGATGTAAATCAGCAATTACTTTACCTTTAAGCTTTGACTCTGCATCACATACAAGGCGTAACAGATTTAATGCGAAATCTAAAATAGAACATTATACTTATCATAACTCGGGTCAACAACTTTTCCACGTTTTCAGTGTTGTGCATAAGAATGACACCTTTTGAGGTTTTGTGTTAAATCTGTTACATCCTGTACATCATCAAAAAGCTTGCAAACTATCAGCCTTATATGCAATTCAACATCATCCTGCTCTTATTACAATTATTCATTTTGAGAATGAATTTTTTTCACATTGAGGTCTTCTTAGTTGTAATCAATTAATTTATTACTGTTTGTTATTTCCATCTCTTTATTGCCACACATGATACGATAAGTATATGAAAATTGAAGGGTCGGTCAACACTTTATACAATTTAATTTAAAACATCACCAACAAATTCAATTGAAAGATTTTTGTTGACAACATTTCTCATTTGAAAACTAGTACCAACAATGTGAAGGATCTCCTACTAATCCGGAAAGAAATATATAAGGCTATATCAGTGTATACAAGGCTATATCAGGCGCTTATCTTCCCGCCCGAGTTCTGAGAGTCAATGGACGGGAATAAGTTATTGGGTGGAGCTCACAGAGTTATGCTGATACAAGGGAGCACCGCGGCTTCGTCCTTATTAAAGTGATTACTTTGATGTGCTGAGAGATTGAATATTAGATGAATTTTGAGAGACAGAAGTGGAGTGATATTAACAGGGTTAAAACAATTAAAGGTGCGGTAACTGTATATGAAAAAGAATGAGAATTAATTGTAGCAGTGTCTGGATGGTCATGTCCATTTGAAGTACAAAGAAAGCATTTACTAGGCAAAAATATATTCTGGAGTTTCCTGCTTTTTTGCGAAAGCATATTTAATATATTTTAATGATTTCGACTGGAAAACATAAGAATGTATGTGCCATGTAGATCACATAAAATGGAATAGTTGTTATGGGTGCATCATCTTTCTACAGAACTCACACTTACAGGCTTTGCTTTAAAATAACAAAACGACGGAGTAGGATGACAGTACATTATGTGATCAGGCAGACAATATGCAGTAACCAATAGTAAAAATCTTGTAAGCTCTGATGGGATCTGAACGTACCCTACAATCGGATTACATTATTTACTTGCGACGATACTGAGAACTAGACTCACACTTCTTAGCAGTAAATAGAAATGCTGACCTCGGCAAGCTGACATCTCATTCAGAGATGGAAAATTTTAGGTTTGCACATTTGACGATTTTCAAGACAAAAACCTAATAAATATAATTTCCTATTAACGATAGTCATATTAATCCCGGCTGTCATTTGTAGATCTTTGGCAGTCGTTACGGATAGTCAGAAGCCAGTAAAAATCTGACTCCAGTCTTGCCATGAAGTAGCGTGTTACCCAGTTAATGGGTTGTGGAGGTCTGGTAGGTAGCCGCTTTTCGTAAAATATAGGTATTCAGCTAAATCCGGCTTGATTGAAAGCCGACCCCAATATATTTGGGAAAAGGCTAGGCAGATGATGAGATGATGATGATAGTCATATTAATGACATCAGAACACACAAAATCAGACAAAGCCGTATTAACTTGTGGGGTGTTGTCGGCACACGTGTGTGGCATTGGGCGTCAACTGAAACATGGCGGCCCCCGTTTTTTTTTTTTAAATAAAACTATTCAATTGTTGTTGCGTCGCAACGGCTATTGCGTCCAGATCATCACAGGTTAAATAAAGTATGTCCTCCTGACCGAATTCTGCCATGACGGCAATTTTCAACGGAGACTAGCCATCGGCACGGGAGAAACTGTAGTTCACAAGTGTGAACGTAAACACAAATGCACTCTCTCTTCAGTCACTCTCATATCCCGATTGGACGGCGATCCGACTCGAGCGGATAGAGTTCTGACCAGGACCAATGGCTTAGCTCCAAATGTTCACGTTCCATAACCATGTGATAATACCCACTTAATTGTTCCTTTGTTAAAAATTCAGGGTTTCCTTCATGACCTTGCGGACTTGAGCTTACGTTGTTGATGTTAAGTTAATGATTATATTTCTTTTTTTTTTTTCATTAATGTTTCAAAAAATAAACATTGTGTAGAAGATTAGGTAGGTACATAACAATATCACAGTAAAATTGTCGCATGCAAAACATTTTGTACAATTGATAGCTAAAATAAAGTACAATATCAACTCAATCAATGAAAAGATGTCAATAAATAAATAAATGTCAAAAATAATGTCAGATAAAACTTCAAATAGAAACTCAGAGGATTAGCCAGCGTCAAAATATAGTTCTTCAGTCAAAAATCAATTCGGTTAACGGTTTGTGTATTTTTTTAATGTCACAAGTCTAAAAAGAGGGTGACTTAAATGTTTGGAAAGACATACATAGTGCTTTGAGCACATGCCAGGATGTGCCCAGTGTTTAAGACACTATAGAAATAGGTTTAAATAACCTAAGGATCACCACAAGAAAATTCTATGGCTTAAACACTCCAACTCTACAAATCCAGCATCATTATATCTTCAAGAAGGTCGCACTATATCAAATTTATCTGTTATCATTTTATCTCGGAAGAGCAGATATACAATAATATTTTCCGAATCTCGAAGATCACAGAAAACTGATAACATTGAAAACGCGGCACTTTATATTGACAAATATCACTTGACTTTTGGATTTAGAATAAACAAACATTACTAGGAAAAATAATGATTCTGTTACATGATGGAAAACCGTATCAGTAGATTAAGTGATATTTATATGCTTGTTCCAAAGTGTCATCATCATCAGAATCATCATCCACAGCCCAACTTTACCCACCGCTGAGCATAGGCCTCTCTTTTCTTGTGCCAATCCCCACGTTCCTGTGCCAGCCTCATCCACCTGCGATGCCAACAATGTTATCTGTCCATCTCGCCGCCGGCCGACCAACACTTCTTCTTCCAGTCCTCGGACGCCACTCGGTCACTACCTTCCTCCACCTATCATCACCGCGCCTTGCTCGGTGTCTTGCCCAGCTTCATTTTAGATCCGCCATTTGTTTTCTGACGTCAAAAACCTTGGTACGTATTCGGATCACGACGTTTGGAACTCGATCTATTACACGTATGCCGAGCATGGAACGCTCCATGGCTCTCTGTGCAACTCTCAGTCTGTACACAGCCTCCAGCGTGAGCGTCCATGTCTCGGGACCGTTCCAAAGTATACTACTAATGAAATATGTATTTTTTTTGGACTGATGTTTAATACCTATGGGTCATAAATGGATGATGTATTTTGGAATAAGGGAGGCAGAGTATTATGATGGCCTCAATCAGGAAATATTTTCTTTTTATATACCGCCACTATTTTTAAGGCTTGAAAAAGCTAATCCATACCAAATAAGTGCGATATTAATTCAGTACCTACTAATATATCTTGCTTTTTTACGTCTGGTGTATTCATTCAAATGAAACCTTGCATACGGACAGACCCTTGAATAGGAAAAAGGACTTTTTATATCAGGATTCTTACCTATATTTATGTTCCTGAGATTTTTGTGACCTTATTGCGAGCAAAGCCGCTGGCTAAAACTAGTATTGCATAAGACTTAAAACCCTTTACAGGTTCAAAAAAAAAGAATATTATTCCCCTATAATCCTTTGAGAATAAAAAACTATTTAGGTCAACTTAACACAAGTTCGCCATTTTCACTTTATTCAAAGGTAAGTTTGGTTCTAAAATATAACCTCTGAAAACCCGCAGACAAGCAACACAATTCACTTTTACAATAATAAAACTTCTATCTCAAAAACTTTTCCCGTACCTCGACATGATTTATATTGTGAGGAAAAAACTCAAAAGTTACAAAAACGTTACGTAATCTTTTCCTCATACCTTGAGTGGGGGAGCAATTGTTTTTGTTATGTTGGCTCGTGGATTGGCTTTAGCAGTAGGCATTATAAATTCTGTAGTATGCTGTACCTCGATATTTACTTTACTGTACAAGTACCCACATAGACGTATAGTAACTATTGCAGTCCAAAGATTATTAAAAATGACCGACGGCCAGAGGCTCTAGCTAGACAAAAGACATTCTGTCAGTGGTAGCGTGGCAAAGGCGATTTCCAAAACGTCAAAAATGTATGGGATTGACAATCGCTGTCAAAATGCCAAACATCAATCAAACTCAAACTATTTATTTCAAATAAACCATTTACAGGTACTCTTGAATTGTCAAGGTCGGTCGGTCCAAAAAGATGAAGCTATTTGCACGTTCCAAAGCGTGAATCTCTATAGAGAAGAACGTGCAAGAAACTCTACGGACACTCTTTTCTTATATTTTTTTTTTCTAATTCCTTATATTTTGGCATTTCGACAAACGCATTCGCTTATAAAGTTACACTTTGTTTAGAGCGGCATGCAAAAAACACGGAACAGGTCGATGTAGCAACTTCTTGAGAACTATGTAAATCAGCGGACAATTTTCACTCCAAAAGATGATGACCAATTGAATTTGGAGAATCGGGACGACGGAAGATATGGTTTCTTATCTTAAATCGTGCTTGATGGTAGAAACCCTAACCTAGTTTTTGCTACAAGACATGTATGGGGTGAATACTGCCACATATGATGATGATTACACCATTGGTAGTAGAAGCCCCTCCAAATTCGATTATCTCTTCACAGTAACAAAAACGATTTCAATATTTGTACTCTATAGAATAGTAATCATAATATATTAGCTACAAGAGACGTAAGTATTGTTATGATCACAAAACACTAATGATTAGAGAATTTAGCAAAAACTACAAAACTTAACGCGTAATAGGTAATTTAATTTTTAGTGACAAATGTGAGCCAATTGATCAAAGCTCTTTCCTCAAACAACACGTTATTGCCTACACCTAATGATTTTATTATTTTATATGGCAATTATACGGCACCTAGCTTTTGTCCCCGACTTCGTACGCGCATATCCCGTTTTTCCATAAGAGTTTCGGTAAATGCTCCCTTTCCCTTCCTAAGGAACATACTTGCCAAATTGCAGCTTTCTATGACCAGTGGTTTTGGCAGAGCATTGTTTGTCAGTCACTAACTCTTTCATTCACTCAGTAACGGATTTTTTTTAATATATATTGATGATTAATTGTTCTAAATGTTTCCACATTTAGAGTCCATGATGTGTAATGTTTTTTCAAATAAAACCAAACATTTTCTTCATTAGTTCATTCCTAATCTATTTAGATCACTACCGTAAATATTTCCTCATTTATACGTTTAAGTAATTTTATTCCTGTATCCCTATGTTCATTTTCTTGTAATTTTATCGGCGTTATAGTTTTATGAGGATCCAGTAAGTTAATTTCTATATAAATTTGTTATGAGGAAATGACTCAGTAAACTTGAACTTGAGCATTTTCCTCAAAGTGACGTTTATCAACTTAGTTCACTCCAAATTGATCTAATAAATGAACGGATATTAGCTTATTTGTCGTTATTTCTGCGACTGATCTCAGTATGTCAACACAACGATATTGAGATTGAGATGTTGTGACAATCAAGATTTATTTTTCTGCGACGGTAAACAAACTCTGGAAATGCTTTCGCCTGAAGTGGGACATACATCATTTTACTTATAAGTGTTGTTCCACTTTTCTGTAGTGTATTGCTGATAGTAAAAACAATAGCAGAGTCTGAAGACTCACTGAAGACTCACTGAAGGCTTTAAATCACTAAATATAAATTTAATTAAAAGCTGCTACTTGGTCGAGGTTTCCATTGACGTTATATAATAGACCTAAAGCTGTCACTTTCCGTCATAAACCCGATAAAATATACAATAGTTTCCTTGATTAAAACCGTTGCTAAAATAACCACGCCTCATGGCGTCAGTAACAACAACATCAGCACACAAAGCCGTAATATTTACATACAATAACCATATGTTATGATAGGCAATTAAAATGGTCCCTTCTCAATTCAGGCTATCCTTGTTGATATGAGTATCTAGCGGTCACAGTGTTGCGGTTTTCCCATGCTATTGTCCCAGCTGAGACGTGACATTGTGTTCTGGTGAATCGCTACTGAGTTTGAAGGAACATTGGCTTGTAGCGGTAAATGAGGTAGGTGATGTTCAGTTAAAGACAACGTTCTGATTAATTATGAAATAAGCAATGAGGATGTTACGTTACAAAACATAGAGGTGAGACTAACATGTTTAAATAAGGGAAGAATTTAATTAGTCCAAGTATAACATTGAAAGTAGCAGGTACATCCATTATTTATTAATGGGACTGAATTGACTTAAGGATTTCATCAAGTTTAAATTAGTTTGCTCGTGTATATGTATATTGACGTTATTTTAACATGGTTTATGAAACAAACTCCTAGACAGTGACTACTATGATGATGACTCTTATAGATTTATAATGGAAGAAATGCATATTATGATTTCAGAAGCAAAATTGCCAATAATTGGTCTAGTCCAGGGGGGCTACTCTTTAAGCCCGAAGTTCGTAGTTTCGGGCTTAGTTGCGGGGGTATTCTACTCCGTATCACCTACGAATTTACAATTTGTCCCAAACCCAAGCTAAGAATGAATGACAATACGGTAACTGACAAATAATGTTGTCATTAATTCAGTGATTAGGCGATACGGAGTAGAATAAGCCCGAAACTACGGACTTCGAGCTTAGTGAGTAACTCCCCTGGTTTTTGCATCAAGACACACATTAGTATAGTTAGCAGATATTGGTTCTATTGGTGTACGTGATATTTGACTGTAATAGCAGTCACTCCCACGAAATAGGGAATCCCATGTATCCCATGTAGGGATAATATGCGTGAAGCAGTTTATTTGTTTACTCGTCTGGTGCGTTCAGACAAAACGTGTTATGGTGTCTGACAAATAGGAAAGACAATCAGAAGCACTAAAATGTAAGGTAACTCTACAAACCAAGAAGTACAGTTGATGGAAATAAAATTGTAAATATTTTTGTTTGAGGTTATTAAGCTGAAACGCCAGCCCACAAATTCTTAGGATCAAGTTTAGGTGACGATGATTTATATACAAATAATAAAAACGAACCAGGTCAAATAAAACAAACAGTTAGTAGTCTGAATTGTAAAGAAAAACATAACGTGTCAGTAGCTAGTGATACCGCAAGTAGTATGAGTCAACTAAAGGAAATTGGTCATTGTGGTCAGTACGTATTTACGCTCAGCGATCTAGGCAACACGTTAACTTGCCTTTGAGGCAGCCACTTAGACATTGTACACACTTGTGATGTAAATGTAGTCACATGTCACGATATTGTGACAATTTACACAGAAATATTTGAAGATAAACAACTTAGGGAATATAACTGAAAGAAGAGGAATTTTCTTGACGTAACCAAAGAAATATAATAAAGAATATTTTAGCGTAGTATTGACATGAACGATTGATAAAATTAAGGTATTGACTAAACCATTGAATAAAAAAGATAAGATATGAAATGTGATACAAAAAAAATAGCTCTATAAAACATTAAAGAAGAAAGAAAAATAAAAACAGGCTTCTTTAGGTTTTCATCCCAGCGTTTGAAAAGGGTCAAACAGAGAACTTGGTTATTGTGATCGTCGGTAAACGTTGATCTAACAATTTGTCATAATTCATTGAAGGACTTTAGCTCTGTATAAGATTTAAATCTTGGGAGTATGAATTTAACAGATTTAATGAACAAAATGGTAAAGGTGATGGAATGAGGTTTTAATATATGAATAAGTAGTAAAGTTATCAAAATGTAAATAAGAACAGATAATAATTATAATGATCTGTAACCCATATAGTATAATCAACGTGCGATTACCATAATCACCTAAAATAGAGAGTAAACATCATCCATAAATGCAAACTAACAATAAATAATTGCGAATAGGGATCTGATAAAACCCAAGATATCAATTCACATTTTGAAAAAAAAAAAAACTTTTATTCTTGTAAAATGTAGGCATAATTCTTATACCCGGCTTTCCCAAACATTTTAGGATCGTTTGACACTTTCAGTTGAGTAGAAATAATAAATGATGGTACATTGTATGACCGGCATTGACAAGGCTGAAAACAGGGCCCCGCTGAAGCTTAACAAAGAAAATTTGAGAGAACCACTGACTTTCAGTATTTGACATAAAAGGAAGATTTCTGACAATATAGCCTATACAAATATAACCCCGTTGGGTTTGTTGCTACCGGCAGATGTAATATTAATGTTTTCTTTTTCTTTATTATCAAGCAAAACCACGTTAAAGGGCTCAAAATAAACGTCACTCTTCCATATTTGTCAAAGGATTTGCTGCCTTAGCCTTTGTTTAGGCTGCTCTTTGTGTAATTACACGCAAACCGACTATAAAATCACTTTGGTTTTTAAAATGAAAAATGAAACACCAGATTCAAGCTCTACCAAGTCTTAGGAATCATCCAAATTTGGTGGTGCAGGTAAATAAACAACAAATCAATATTTCAGTAGACGGTTCAATATTCTTCACATAAATGTTAATGTCTTGAGTGGCACTCGTCCTGCTGACATACAATCCATGCCCCTACTAATCCGAGGAATCAAATACCTAAAAGCAACAGTCAATAAGCACTACCAATCATATAATAACATCTACGATCCGTCTACTTACTTCCACTGAAAATACTGTTTAGCCCTCGAACATTTAGATACATTCGCCTCCGAACTTAAGCCCTCGTTTATTACGTCACTGAGCAGGGAACAAAACACTACCCACAAAATAGGTTTACACTAGCAATTTAATTTAGCAATCTTTATTTTCAACACGCGGTTTGGACGAGAGAGATGTTTGGACGGGCGACGTGCGCTCGGTGTCGCGTCCCGCGCCAGACTGAAGCCTGCGAGGTGAGCTGGGCCAATAGAGCCCGGTCACCCCGCACCCCGCAGCACCCCGCCCGCCCAGGCACACGCGCCGCTCTACGGCCGCGCATAGACTAGATAATGCAGATGAGATAAGTGCTGAAAGACCTTGGCGGTCAACTTAAAACCGATAGCGTATTGATGATCAATTGTTTTCAAGGAATCAAAGGACAAGTAGATATATCAAAGTCTGAATGATTCGCGTGTAATCCTGTGGATAGGCCCCCTATAAGGTTGTTCAGTAACTTGGGGAAGGTTGGTAATCAGCTGGATATGGAAGGCATTGAACTGGTGATTGTGGCAATTTAAAGAGATACCTATGTCTAGCAGTAGATGTCTGTCCGATGGATATTAATAATAATTATGAACTCTTGATGGGTTGCTCCCTTGTTGCAACACTCGTTACGTCTCCAAGGAGCTGGCAAAAGTTTATGGAGGCCGGATCACACCCTGCCATGTACTCCGTGTATTTGAATAACATTGGCCAATTTAGCATTCGCCTGCCTTAGCAGGCGCCATAGACATTTCATAGTTGTTGGTAACCAATACACTTTAGCCAGGATTTAATCCACAGTCCAATTTCTTTGTTTTCCATATTCTGCAATTAGTTCTGCACCAACTGAGGATAGTCATTGGATGTACTTTCATAGTGCATCCAGAGATAATAGGCTTGTCAACTGAAAAAATCTAATTAGTGCGTCAGTAAGATCATCAAAAAATATTTGACCCGCTTTTTTTCTTTTGTTCTTTAAACCAAAATTGACGAAGATACTACGCTTTTAAAATGCTCAATACGTCACACGGTAGTATAAATTTTTGTGCATTCTGACGTCACGAACCCCCACTCCCGAGTTTTGATACGTTTTATCTTTGTCAATATTCATTGATTTACAAAAACAAAAAATACGTGTTATGTTTCAATACTCTAACTGACGCACTAAATAGATTTGCAATTTATTGATGGTGAAAACTAGCCTATTGCCCTATAACATTTGAAATGTCTAACGGGCCCTCTGCGAGTCGACCCTTCGGACTACTATCAAAGGTTTGGGCCTACCAAACCCCAGGGCTATGGTCCCAAGATTCTCAAAGACATAAACCCTTGCAAGGACCATGAAAAAGATGAGTAGGTCATCTACCGCAAGGTGATAAATCCATGGAATTTTCTTACAGGGATTATCTATGATAGTTTGATTGATGATTTCCAAGCCATAATCCTCTAATCTTAGGTTTAGTTATATATTTTTATGATAGTGCTGCACGTAACACTCTAGTGCGTAGTAGTGCCTATTATCTAATAAATCATTATGTTTATAACATGACTTCAGGAAAAGCGATTTAAATTGTTTAATTAAAGATTTTATATCATTTTAATAGGTGGATTTAATGGTGCTTATAAATTGCCCATTTATATTATTTGTATAGTTATTTTTTCCTATACAGTAAAATGTGTTTTTACCTACATAGTTTCTAATATTTTTTACAGGTTCATCATATTCTAGTAACCTATACTTACCTATAATGGCAACCATCAATAGGTATAGGTCAGTCCCACTCAAGCCTTGTTCACTAACTAGACTTGTCAATTATACAAAAAAAAAGTGAAAATACCTAAAACCAAAAGGAATAGAGGCAAATCATAAAATAAAAAAACGATGTTTTGTTGACACCACAACGCAACGTAGTCTTCGTCCAAAGGTTGAATTAGAAATGCTTAGTTGATAAAGTTTAAAATGCACAAAAAAGAGCGTACAATAATAATTCTTAGTCATTGCATAATACTTGCCAGAATTTGACCCTAACTTCGTTTCACCTCTCTGCGTTTCCTGATCTTTGGCGCCTCCCAATGTTTTTGATCAGTCTGAAAAGAATGTCCCATTCACGAAACAATTAGCTTTATGTGAATATTTTCAAGAAACCTACCTCGATTACATTCCAAGTTAACGTTAGGTGCCATTTTGTATGTTAAAATGAATACGATATAACACTAGTACCTACCTTGGTATCCATATGTAGGTGTTTTATGTACGAGTGTGAATGTAATAAAAATAGAATCAACTAATAATTGAGCCTATGTAGGGCAAAGCTCTCAACTTAGATAAATAGAAGACGAAATTATAGATACCTATTATGCTATATTCATCCATACCAATGGTCAAATAAACAACTATTATTCAATAACTACCAACCGATCCAAACGCATAGTTTTTTCAGAAATTTTAATCATTGGTTGAGTTAATTACTTAGGATCAAAAAACTCGGCCTTAGTTAGAAGCTTTTGTTTGTAGCGTGTAATAATATGGCTAGGTTAAGTATTTCTGCTGGGGTTACAGATTCTGTTCGAAAGAGTTACCGCGGCCCTAGAACGATAAGGGATAAGGAGGAACACGGATGGGTTTCAGTCAGTAAGAGGGTGACACTTCCCTTCCGCTTTGCCTAGAGCATAACCAAACCATAATCAGCCTATAATGTTCCCCCTGCTGGGACACAGGCCTTCTCTGTGAGAGGGAGTGGGCCGTAATCCACCACGCGGGCCCAGTGCGGGTTGGTAGATGTCACATGTCTTCGAATTTTTGGTTCTAAGACATGCCGGTTTCCTTACGATGTTTCCCTTCACCGTTTAGAGAGCAGTGGTGATAAAATAATATACACAAAGTAAAGCGCCTGTCTGGGTTTGAACCTACGACCTTCAACTCGTAAGTCGCAGCCATTACCATCGGGCCACCACTGTCCAAAACGGGAGGAATCAGTTGATGATTTCCCATTAAAAAATAGGTGAATGTTTTAAATAATTTTTTGTATATTTAAAAATTATTTGTTTTTTTCTTAAGATCCTTAAGTTATAAGTAAATAGATAGGCATGTGTTTTGCTAACGCTTTTTTCTCGAGTTTTAGAAAATGCGATCTACACATTTCAGATATTTGCGAGCAGAGATATAAAATCGGTTAGAGTCCAACAACAAAATATCGGAATGGTACCGTTGCCAAGAAGTGTCAGGCGTACTGAGCTAAATTCATTGGGCTTGATTTAGTAAGCCTTAGTAGCTGGCCATTTATTTAACCTCCACGAACGGCTATACGTTAATGCACGTCCAGCATACCCTGATAATCCAGCTACCATCCTGTAATCTAGATCAATATCCTACTCGTATGACGTCTAGTTGAGGCAGAAGGTGTCCGACGTCCGTAGTAGTCCTACATCGCAAACTATCTTGAGCTTTACGCTTCACCTCGCTCCACGTCATTCCAGTGCTATATATGCTATCCTCACTTTGGCTAAGACGGTGCGTCGCCAAATTGACGTGGATGGATGGCCACGCTTCCTTTTCCCTTCAGGATTTCATTTCAAGGCCTATTTAGGAATGTCCAATGAACAATCCATCTTCTCTTACGGTATACCATATGCCGACCATAAGGTATATAGTTGTTCTTATCTGTACGCCGAGGCTGTTTTCGGGTAGCTTCGGCGAAACTAAGAATAGTCCGGTTGGCAGACACGTCGCAGAGCAGTCGTAACGTTATGTGAAAACAGTCGTGCATGTGTATTTGTAATGGTGAATTGGGACTTAGTTCTCATTGTCCATCTTTCATTGTTCATCTTGCTACCCGAAAACAGGCTCCGCATCATTAGGTATGCAGCTCTCAGGCGCCCGAGCTGTACCGAGCCGCACCGATGCCGACCGATAGTGGGTCCGCGCCTTAATCAGAGCATGAAAATGAATAAGCAGAATAATAATCTTCTTTTTTTTTTTAACGGCGTGATTCTTCATTGGTGTCCTCCACCCTGGGGCGTGCGGTGTTCCATCTCTCACCTACTCCGGTGATCACGAGAGCTTTCCGTGATCCCCGACTAGTGGGCCCGACTCTGCGGGCCACCTCTGATCAGCGGGGGGAGTGAGGTTTTTGACTCCCCCTGCGACGTCGGGCGCATGGGAACACCACGTGCCGCCAACTCGGGTCTAGATGAATGGGGGGCGACAGCCATCCCCAGACCCAGTTAGGGGGGCTGGAAGAGGGCAGCATATGCCCTCCTCTAACGCCCGGTGTGCCTGCTGCGGGGGAGAGAGGCCGATATCTCTCTCTCCCTTACCGCAGCCTCCTTCTGCGCGATGACTTTTTCGCAGAAGGAGACCACCGCGTCCCAGGACTCTACGCCGTCGACCATAGCACGAACTACGGCAGCGAGAAGTCATTGCATACCACAGAGATGAGGGCACGGCGCGGCTCCTCCCAAGCGGCACACTCTGCCAGCGTATACCACGTCGTGTCCTCCCGACAATCGATGCAGTGGTGACACCAAGCATCCGGCTCCCTGCCTATGCGACACAGGAACCTCCCGTAGCAGCCATGCCCCGAGAGCACCCACGTCACACGAAACGATAAAGAGCCGTGCTTCTCCCGAGCCACAGGTTGAGCACTGGCCGGATGGCCTCAATAGAGCCGAGGCCGGCGGAAGGGCGTGAGAGCCTGTCCCGCCATTCCACCACCAGGACCTCGCGCAGCTGCAACCGACTCAGCTCCATGTGCCGCTGCATCAGTCACTCGCCGCGCGCCCGTGCGTCCTCACACCACCGACGCAGTGACGCGAGGACTCCTGCCTCCAACTCCTGATGACTCTGACGGCCATCACACTCTGCGGCTTCCGCAGAATAGTGATGGTGCTGACCGTCAGGTCAGCCGCCCAGATTGGGGCCCCATACAGGGCCATAGATCGCACGATCCCCACGTACAACCGCCTACAGGCGGTGCTCGGGTCCCCAAGGTTGGGAAGCAGCGTTGACAGAGCCCCAGCCGTGCCCAACAACTTGGGCGCCAGCCGCTGGAAGTGGGGGCGGAAATCCCTCCGGCCGCAGAATGATAAGCTGCTCTAAGGTCATGTTTCCACCTGCAACGGGTTTAAGGATGCATGCCGCATGCAAGTTGTATCGAATACAGGACGAGCTCCGTGGTGTAATGTAATGAATCGCTCGATTGTGGCCCGCAATGTAATTAAACATGCATGCCAGTTGCTGGGTTATGGGTAGACAGCAAGAAAATTTAATATCAGCTTCTGTCATTCTTGTATTACCCAGTACCTAGATCCGCTCCTATTGGTCTTATCGTGATAATATATAGCCTATAGCCTTCCTCAATATATGGGCTATCTAACACTGAAAGAATTTTTAAATCGGATCTGAGATTAGCGCGTTCAAGCCAACAAGCAAACAAACTCTTCAGCTTATCTATATCTATACTAATATATATATAGATATAGATACTGGTACTCAGCTGCATTACCTACCTTAGTTGTGAAAAGTCTAGTCAGATTGATTGAAATAACTGTCAAGTACTACACCAAATGTGACAACAACAAAAAGCATTCCAATAGTGACTGAAAGTTGAGTCTTAAAAGACCCTCACTATCCAAGAACATTCTAGAAAATTCTCAAATGTAAGAATTCAACACAATCCATCTAACACGTTCACGTCTCCACGGAATAGTTGCGTGACGAAATTATTTTTCGCCACAAATTTCATTCCAGTGGCCCCAGGGGAGAAATAAGTGATACATAGTTAATATGGGAGAAAGTTTTTCAAAGTCATTATAATCTACGTTCCTCTGGGAGGAGACGAGTTAACACTTTTATGAGGAGAGCAAGTTTTTAAATTATGAGGTTAGTTTATCTTTGTTGACCCGTGGCTTGATGGGTTACGGAATCGCTCCATCAGTTACCAAATAAGTGGCTGATTTCCACTGAGACACAAAATACTACGAGATGCTGATGCTGATTCTTTGTTATAAGAAGAGTTATGTTACGTAATAACCATAATTAATACAAAACTGAGCATCATCTGCCTAGCCTTTTCCCAACTATATTGGGGTCGGCTTCCAGCTGTTCAAATTGAATTTAGCTAAATATCAGCATTTTAAGTGGAGCGGCTGCTTCCCAGACCTCCACAACCCAGTCTTGCCTTGAAGTAACGCATTACCCAGTTAAACGTGGTATTTTATGACAAGACTTGAGTTATATTTACAAGCTTCTGACCATCCGTAACAACTACCACAGATCTACAAATGAAAGCTGGGGCCAACGGCTTAACGTGCTTTAACAAAGGAAACTCGGCATGTAAAGATGGTCACCCATCCAGAGACTAACTTTAGCCAGCATTGCTTAACCTTAAAGATCGACCCGTGCGCTTGTTATAATATTATCTAGCTACGAGCTCCTCAATATTTGAAAACTGAACAAATATAAACATAAAATAAAAAGCCATTTATTTCTTCCAAAAAATGCTAGTTTTAGGTAGAAAATACCAGTCCACACCGTTTCAGATAAAGTTTCCAATAACATGAAATTCCGTAAAATCTCCAAATTTAGAACAAACATAGAAACTGGGATGTGTGTGGTATAATGTTTGTGGCGCGGTCGAACCCGCCATACGCCACCTCAAACAAAAGGCGGCCTCTCCACCGCAGCTCTTTGATCGCTAGAATAATGCCTAGTTTACACAGTGCTAGATAGCGTGCGAGTCAGCCTGCCGAGTAGCTGCAGTGCAGTAACTCGCATCGTATGGACATGTGTCTTTTGAGTTACTGTCACGTGCGAGTTGGATAGTACGAGTAGCTTGCATCCGAGTACTTCAACATTTTTTAGGGTACCAAACATCCGTAAAAAACGGAACCCTTATAGAATAACTCGAGTATCTGTCTGTCCGTCTGTCACAGCCAGTTTTATCCCTATCTACTGGACCGATTCTGTATTGATTCGATACTTTTGGGGGAAGATAAAAAAAAAAGTTTTTCAAACTGTATCGAAATATTAAATAAAAGGGCTTATTGTGAGAGTTTTAATCATATTATTTTCATTTCAAATAAAGACTTATGGAATTATTCCAGAAATTAGACCAAACATGGCCATTCGCCCCCCTCCCCCTTATCTCCGAAACTACTGTGCCTAAAATTTTGAAAAAGTGGAGCGGCTGCCTACCAGACCTCCACAACCCATTAACTGGGTAACACGGTACTTCTTGGCAAGACTGGAGTCAGATTGACTTGACAATCTGTAACGACTGCCAAAGATCTACAAATAACAGCCGGGACCAACGGCTTAACGTGCTTTCCAAGGCACGGAGGAAACTCGGGATGTTAAGATGGTCCAACCATCCACAGACCAACCTTGGTAAGCGTTGCTTAACCTTAAAGATCGACCCGTGCGGCTGTTATTATAATTTAGCCACGAGCTCCTCTTACGAACTTAGTGATCATGTTATGCAATATTAAAAGTTAGTTTTAAGGTCCCGTACTTCAAAAGGAAACAACGGAACCCTTAAAGGATCACTTTGTTGCCCGTCCGTGTTTGACTGTCAAGACCCTTTTATCTTGGGAATGCGCGGTGGTATAGAGTTGAAATTAAAACTATACTTAGATCTACAATCTAAGGGATTAAATTACGACTTAAAATGACTATAATAATATGGTTTTAATTTCAACTCGAGAGATATAGGGTCTTGACGGACAAACGGATGGACGGACAACAAAGTGATCATATTTTAAGAGTTTCGTTTTTTTGAGTTACGGAACTTTTAAAACACTCTCAAGCAGTCTAATGTAGTTGGTGCCATCAAATCTTGAACTAAAATAAATGCCAGCAACCGCATGAAACGGCTTGAAAATTCATTTCTTGGAACTCTTTAGTTTGTTTTTTTGCTTTCAATGAAAGGAAAGATAACATGCCCATGATATTCAATGAATTCACTTTCAAGGCAGAACAAAGGGAAGATGGTCCGACGCCATTTAGAAGACTGTTGGAGGTAGCATGTACGGGCTTAGAGACGCATCGTACTTGGTTGTGATCCTCAGCAGTAAGGGAACGACGAAGAGGAGAATGTAAAAATGAGTACATGTTGACGTTGGAAACCCTTTTATAACCAACTTCAAAAAAAGGAGGAGGTTCTCAATTCGGTTGTATTTTTTTTTTTTTATGTTTGTTACCTCATAACTCCAACATTTATGAACTGATTTGAAAAATTTTTGTTTCATCTGAAAGGGTTATACTTCTTGATTGGTCCCATTGTCACCATGTCAGAATCTGATTATGAAATCCCACGAAAATCGAGGGCAACCCTCAAATTTTATAGGTACATACAATTTAAATATTTGTGCCTGGTAATCATCATCTCATGTTGCTGAGCTGATGATGAAAGGTATAATTTATGTTTATCTGATGATAAGATCCCGTGAAAAATCTTTGTTCAGCGATACTTTCGCCAATTGTCAGCCGATTTGGATGATTCTTTTTTTGTTTAAAAGATATTATCCTGGACTGGTCCCGTTTCAATTTGGTGAAGATCTGACGAAGACCTTCGGAGGTAGGCAAGGGAAATCTTCAATTAATGATAGCAAAGGGATCGGGATTGCTGAAATCGCATGTTTTTTTAGTGTTTACACCAGTTCTTAACATAACATTGCGCTGGTACGCTGTTAATGGGTACGCAGGTACCTAGGTACCACTAAAAAGTGAAACATAAAAACCTTTTTTACGAAAAATACAACCACTTCCAAAAACAAAACACTACAAGGTACAAAATAGCTTTGGTAGAAAGAAAAGAATTTTAATTTCGGAAGTCGGTGTCAAAAAACCAAAAACACCGACTTCAGAAATGAAAGTTCTTTTCTTTCTACCGAAGTTATTTTGTACCTTGTATTGTTTTGTTTTTGGAAGTCGGTTGTACTTTTCAGCTTTAACGTTGATTCTGTTACACCTACCTATAGCTCACCAAACCAATACCCACAATTGACCGTCGCTCGTAAAGCGCTAGAAAGCCGAAGCCGTGGCTTTAAATTTTACCGCTCATTCGCTGCAGCGCTTTATATCCGTGACCGTGAATATATTGACACAAGTTCAGGTCGTAATGTTTTATGACAACTTTTATTTCGATTATTAGATTGGTTTGGCTTTTAACTTTTAGCTAGAGAGGTGTGCTAAATTTTTGCAGACTTCGGTGTAGAATTTGGGTGGTTTTGGTGTAGAGGAACTGAGGATTCTGTATGAAAAGAAACAGGACTTATCGCGGAGCATAAGTTTCTTCTCTCCTATATTCTTTCTTTTTAACCGACTTCAAAAAAAGGAGGAGGTTCTCAATTCGGGACGTATTTTTTTGTTTTTTTTTTTTATATGTTTGTTACCGCATAAATCCGTCATTTATGAACCGATTTGAAAAAATTTTATCTCATCAGAAAGGGTATACCTCTCGATTGGTCCCATTGTCACCATGTCATAATCTGATGATGGGATCCCACGAAAATCGAGGGCAACCCTCAAATTTTATAGGCACATACAATGTTTTTCATGAACTTTCTAACGCAATTCAGATATTTGTGCCTGGTAATCATCATCTTATGTTGCTGAGCTGATGATGAAAGGTATAAATTAGGAACAGATGATGAGATCCCATGAAAAATGTTTGTTCAGCGATACTTTAGCCAATTGTCAGCCGATTTGGATGATTCTTTTTTGTTTGAATGAGTATTTTCCTGGACTACTTCCGTTTCAATTTGGTGAAGATCGGACGAAGAACTTTGGAGGTAGGCAACGGAACTCTTCAATAAACTATAGCAAAGGGATCGGGATTGCTGAAATCGCATGTTTTTTTAGTGTTTACACCAGTTCTTAATATAACATTGCGCCGGTACGCTGTTAATAATAATAATAATAATGGGTACACAGGTACCTAGGTACCACTAAAAAGTGAACAATAAAAAACTTTTTATAAAAATACAACCGACTTTCAAAAACAAAACACTACAAGGTACAAAATAACTTCAGAAGAAAGAAAAAAACTTTAATTTCAGAAGTCGGTGTCAAAAAACGAAAAAATAACCAAAAACACATTTTTTTTTTACTATTGATAGGCACACGTCTGAATATTATCTCACCTCTTAGCCATGATGCGGTCGAAGATGGAGTATGCTTGCCTAGAAGTAACCTATTCACTCTTGAAGTCAAAACTTCCAGAGCTATCAGGAAACACAGACTCTGGCGGAAATTCCGCTCTTTGGCTGTACGCTCAATGAATGTGTTCCCAAAACGTTCTGTGCCTATGGGTGGAATGTCCATCATGTACCGGTGGTGCATCGCCATACGTCTTATGTTTCGATGATGAAACGGGCTTGGCAAAATTAAATTATGCAATTCCGTCACACACTCCCCAAAATGATCGACGAGCCTATCATTGCCGATGATCCTCTTGGCTCGTTTCTCTCTAGAATAGGGTCCGAAATAAAGCTATTTTGTTTATTGGTTGTAAGCCAAATGGTCAATAGTCATTAGGGTTCCGTACCAAAAATGTAGAAAATAAATCGTCATGGTGCGACTTTGTCAGTAAGATGTTCAATTTCCTTTTAGTGAAATTTAGAAATATCATCTAAAATTGGTAATCGAAATAAAAATTGCCATAACTCTAAACTCAAAATTTCAAAATACCCAACATTCACAGACATGGAAGATTCTATCACTGCTACCAAGAAACTAATGCAAATTTTAACTTGTCGACAATCCAAGAAACTTTTATGTGAAAAGACAAATAACTTGGTACATTTGCTTTATTGCTACAAGGGTAATTTAGGGGGTAAGCAGCGGGTTATTCAATTAAAGGGTAAGTTAGCACTTACAGGAGAATGTGGAAATTATTGGGTAGTTTGATCTTTCTGACGAGGATGCCAAGAAATACCGTGTTACCCATTTAATAGGTTGTGGAGGTACGGTAGGCAGCCGTTTCACGTAAAATACTGGTATTCAGCTGAATCCGGTTTGACTGGAAGCCGACCCCAATATAGTTGGGAAAATGGAATTGAAAGTATACAATTCACAGCAAAATAACTCAAAATGTAAATGTGCATTTTTAAAACAGTAAATTTAATGGGATGGAAAATACAAAAATGTAAGGATTAAATATTTCTATAGGTTACACGATTAGGGCAAATTTCTAAAAATCTATTAGTCCTTCAGTTGATTTTAAGAAGCTTTTGTACACAAGAAACCTTAATTAATAAAATATTCCTCTGAACTTTTTAAATATCTCATCTGCCTAGCCTTTTCCCAACTATATTGGGTTCGGCTTCCAGTCAAACGGGATTCAGCTGAATATCAATGTTTTACGTGGAACGGCTGCCTACCAGACCTCTACAACCCATTAACTGGGTAACACGGTACTTCTTGGCAAGAGTGGAGTCAGATTTACTGGCTTCTGACAATCCGTAACGACTGCAAAGATCTAGAAATGGCAGCTGGGACTAACGGCTTAACGTGCTTTCCGAGGCACGGAGGAAACTCGGTATGTTAAGATGGTCACCCATGCACAGACCAACCTTGGCAAGCGTTGCTTAACCTTAAAGATCGACCCGTGCAGCTGTTATTATTTAGCCACGAGCTCATCGAACTTAAAAATCCGAGAAGTATTTTAACGTTCTTTTTAGGGTTCCGTACCCAAAAGGTAACCAAAAGAACCCTATTACTAAGCCTCTGCTGTCCGTCCGTCAGTCTGTCAGCGAGCTGTATCTCAAGAACCGTAATAGGTAGACAGTTGAAATTTTCACAGATTGTGTATTTATATTGCGACTATAACAACAAATCATAAAAATTAGGTGTTACTTTACACATGGGCGGTTTTTGTAAACAATAAAATTGAAATGGAAAATAAAAATAAAAGGATAAAAAATTTCTATAGGTTATACGATGTGACGTTGCATTTTGTACGTTCACGATATCCCTTCGACAAAACAAGTAACATAATATACGACAATGTTTAGTCGATTACTTTTGAGTCTATGGTAGACAACACTCTTCCCTCCCTCCCTGGTGCCTGCGTTGTACGGCGCTCGAAATGGCGAGAGCTCTTGAGCCCGTTGCACGCAGCTGCTGAGTTGCTGTGCTTATTGTCGTGGGCTCTATTCCCGGATATCCCGAGGTAAGAGACCACGTGGTTGGCTTTTTGCTACGTTCTACTCATGTTTGAGTTCTTTTCCTGATAAGGGGGATATTGTTACAGGTCTGGCTTTTTTTAGCTAGCCTGAAGACGGTCACTGATGGACGTGACGTCGGACCAGTGCGCTGACCGCGTGTCAGTGCCATAGCAGGCGGTGCCAAGACGGGTGCGGTGGCAGTGAGACCGACTCTGAGGCAGTAAGTAGGTCCCACATATCACCAGCTCGTTCGATGAGCCGTTGCAAGGTACTGACGTCATTAATTTCTTCGTTCCAGACCAGTATCCAGTATTCCCATAGGACTCTTCGTGAGGGGCTCAGAGCTTTATGCGTTGCCTGATACCAAGAGATTCTGTTCCGTTAACTAGCGTTAACTAGAGAAAACTATATTGTTAACTAGCTATACTAGTTCATTACTATTTAACGGTCTGTCTAAAAGCGTTATTCACTTATTAAGAAAGAGAGATAGAATTTTGATATTCACGTGGCTTGTACAGAGTGTTGAACGGTTGCTAAATGTGATTGTTGAAAGTGACTCTAATTTTATACTTTACTCATGCACATGTTCCCACTGTAGCGCCTCGGAACAGAGACGAGGATCCCTGCAGGTGGAATACGGTGCTTTAACTAAGGGTTAGGGAATAAGTGGTAATTATTATAAACCTGTGTTTCAATTGTTATGCACATGCTCCCACTGTGAAGCACCTCGGAACGGAGACGAGGTGTCCCGCAGAGGGAAAGATTGCCTCCAGTGTTAGGGACTAGATTTTAAGTCTACTAAACTTGTCTGTAACTATAGGTAGCTGCTTAGTGCTTATTTCTAAACAAACTGTAATCGTTTAAATGGTACCTGTTGTTTAATTGCATTGTCTCCTTATATTTATATACCCTCTAAATTTACTTTAGCACGGTTAGGAGTGTGATAGCACACCTACCGGGTTACAACAATTAGGACTAAGTTCCCAAAAATGATTATGTCCGTCAAATGATGCATAATCCGTTAAGTATAGTACCATCACACACATGAAGTCTTAATAAATAACTTTAATTTCGGAAGTCGGTGTTTTTGGATTTTTTTGGTTTTTGACACCAACTTCCGAAATTAAAGTTATTTTATGCTTTGTAGTGTTTTGTTTTTGGAAGTCGGTTTTATTTTTTTGTAAAAAGTTTTTAAAACCACAAATACACCGACCGGCGTGATGTTATGTTATAAACTGGTGTAAACAATCAACAGACATGCGATTTCAGAAATTCCGATCCATTTGCTATCATTGATTGAAGAGGAAGAGTTCCGATGCCTACTTCCGAAATTCTATATCAGATCTTCACCAAATTAAAATACAACTAGTCGGCGAAAATACTCTTCCTAACAAAAAAATAATTATCCAAATCGGTTAAAAATTGGCGAATATAACGCTGAAAAAACATTTTTCATAGGATCATCAGATCCTGACTTATACCTTCCATCATCAGCTCAGCAACATGAGATGATGATTATGAGGTGCAAATATCTGAATTGCGTTACAAATTTCATGAAAAACATTGTAGGTGCCTATAAAATTTGTGGGTTTTACCCTCGATTTTCATGGGATTCCATCATCAGATTCTGACTTGGTGACAATGGGAATACCTCAGAAGTATAGGCTTTTGAATAAAAAAGAATTTTGAAAATGATTCCACAATTGGCGGAGAAATCGGTGAACAGTTTTGAAATATCTAATACTTTTAATCGCTCAAAGTTTTTGTCTAAACTCCGAAAAGTATTTAAACGTTCTTTTTAGGGTTCCGTGCCTCAAAAGGAAAAAACGGGACCCTTATATAGGATCACTTTGTTGTCCGTCCGTCTGCCTGTCAAGAATTTTTATCTCGGGAACGCGTGTAGGTATCGCGTTGGAATTTAAACCATATGCTCAGGTCTACGGTCCCTTGAAGCTGTAAAAAAATATTTTTTACAAGTTTACGTAAAAGAAAGATATGGCCGTTTTTGCCGCAAAATACGAATATTTTGACACTCTCATGGGAATCAAAATTCATAGGGTATTTTCCGTAGATCTAGAACTATGAAATTTGGCAAGTAATACCGTCACTCCAGTTATTGGGAAAAGTCTAAAACTACGTAAACCATCATCGAGCTTAATAAACCACTGTATGGATTCTAAATCTAGGTACTTAAAAAAAATAAGTGTTATCCGAGAGAACATTTAACGTTTTTTTCATCAAAATCGACCCACAAAATCAAAAGATATTGAATTTTTAAGTTAAAGAAGAAACTTTCTGATGCATTCTAATACCTAAGTCAGAGCGCCATCTATTGGGAAAAAATAGAATGCACGAAAGCATGAAAATAACACCATAACAAATTGTTATTTGTTTAACTTTTAATAAATACCAAAATAATAGTGAAGATATTAATTAATTAATATCTTATCGTTATTAATCGAAACATACGTTCTTTAACGTTTTTCGCTGCCAAATACTTTGTCATGTCAGTTTACGAAATGGTCAATAGATGGCGCTGCACTGATGACGCGTTTTTCTGGATCACGGTGTTAATATTTTCCATTAAAGAACGACCCTTACACGATTTGTAACAGCGCAGTGCTGTAGGTCTTGCTTGAAAAGTTTCTGCTATGGTCCAAAACCGTTAAATCTCTGATTTATTCCGGATTTGCTCGGAAAAAACTGCGAGACTTGATTCCTGAACTATTTATAATACGTTCCTACAAATTTGTACGGAACCCTCGTTGCGCGAGTCCGACTTACTCTTGATCGTTTTTTTTTAGTTTTAGAGCGTTTCGGGATACAAAGTTAAAAGTGCTACGAAAAATCTCGTAGCTGCGTAGCCGCGTAGCGAACTCATCTGGTTCGTTTTATACATTTGTGTCCAGGTTTACTATTTGTAAATGTATAAATATTTAGTAGTTATAGGTTTTAACTTATTTATTTGTATGTAGAACTTAGACCCCAAGAACATCAAACTGGGATACTCGACGTGTCTCCGTCTCTTTATAGCTATTTTACGAGGACTCAACCTTTGCTTTAGCGTTTCCTAATAATCGTTAAGAATATTCTACTTTAAAGTTTTGATGTTCTAACGTTAAATATAGGTCAGAGTTCCCAGGGTTTATAATAAAAGTTTATGTCAAACATCTTCGAGTGTCTAGTGCAATAAATAACTGTGAGATTTGTGATTCTTTTTTCTTTCGTGAAAACTATGCAATAAATCATGCAATAAAATGAATCCAGTATAAAATTTAAAGAGAATAGCTACACACAACCTACTGGTTTTGTGCTTTTCCAACAACATAGTAATTTAAGACATCAAGTTTTCCCTATTTTGATGAAAAAATAAAAATCTGTGGTGCGATCATTAATAAAAAAAGCCTTTATTTGGCCAAGGTACATAATTTCAAGTTAGTAAGGGGGTGCATGGGGTCTGTTACCATCTTAAGACCCAAGCCAACCTCACCTGCTAGCGGTGCACCCTGCTGTCCAACGGACGAGGCTCTGGCGAACCTGGTTTCCCTCTCGTAGGGTTGTGGGGGTCAGACGGCTGGTCGCCCCACGTAAAACCAACTTCAGCCAAATAAAATGGACAAGAAGTTGAAAACGGGTACTCGGGCTAGGGCGTCGCCGCATAACGACGCGCAGGCACATCGCCCTAAACCTGCGATAAGTGGGCTAGGGCTACCGTGTCGAGTACGGGCACGGCTAAAGAGGATAGTACCCAAGAAGAAGTTCCGCTTTGCCACCTGGAACATTGGCTCCCTAACCGGACGTTGCCGAGAACTCGCGGACGTACTTGCGAAGCGTCGGGTCCAGTGCGCCTTCCTTCAGGAGACGCGCTGGAAGGGAAATAAGTCACGTGACATCGGGCATGGGTACCGGCTAGTTACACCGGATCACCAACGGGCAGGGGCGGAGTGGCCGTGGTGCTGTCTAAGGACCTCCAGGATGGACTCCTTGAAGTAGACCGATGCAGCGACCGGTTGATGCGAGTTAGGGTGCTGATCGAAGGGTCGGTAACGAACCTAATCAGCGCCTATGCTCCTCAAACTGGTTGCTGTGAGTCTGAAAAGGAGGCCTTCTGGGATGAGTTCGAGGACGTATTACGCGCTATTCCGAATTCCGAAGGTGTTTTGGTTGGGGGGGATCTCAACGGTCACGTAGGTCAGTTTGCTGGAGAGTACGGACGTGTTCACGGTGGTTTTGGATATGGCCAGCTAAATGCAGAGGGAGTCAGTATACTCAGCACCTGCGCTTTGTCTGACCTAGCCATCGCGAACACGTTCTTTTAGAAGAAGCCCCAGCATCTTATTACGTACCGTGGTGGTGCCTACTCAACCCAAATAGATTACCTGCTGGTGAGACGGTGCCACATTGGCAAGGTTACCAACTGCAAAGTCATCCCAGGTGAAAGCCTAACGGCTCAACACCGCCTCCTTGTCCTGGACTTTGCGGTTGTACCGAAAAAGAAAGTGACCGAAAAACGCAAACCCCGCTCAAAGTGGTGGTTGCTTGATGGTCCTAGGCAGTCGGACTTCATCGCGGAGCTCGAGCATCTCGAGATCAGTGCTCCGCATGAGTCCGCTCAAGAGATCTGGAGTAGGATCCATTCAGCAATCACCGATGCGGGTAAGCGCGTCCTTGGCACTTCTCGTGGTGGCCGCACCATAGAAAAGGAGACGTGGTGGTGGGATGACGGGGTGCAGGAGGCGACTCGGAAGAAGAAGGTTTTATTTAAACAGTGGCAAGGGTCCAACTCTCCGGATGACAGAGAGGCATATGGAGCGGCTAAGCGCGCTTGCAAAAAAGCTGTAGCCAGAGCCCGCAGCAAAAGTCTGGCGCCCTTGTACGACAAGCTGGAAACTGCGGAGGGGCAAAAGCTTATTTTTAAGCTCGCGCGTGCCCGGGAGAAAGCTGCACGGGACATTAGCAAATGTCTCTGTGTAAGGGACGCCCAGGGTAAGCTGCTCTACGATGCCCCCTCTGTTAAGGAGAGATGGTGTACATACTTCGCGGAGCTGTCTAACAAACAGCATCCCCATAACCTTCCTCCCGAACCGCCTCCTAACCTTGGACTTATTTCCCCTATTTCCCCCGACGAAACCCGCATTGCTCTTCGCCACATGAAGAACCGGAAAGCGGTCGGGCCTGACAATGTGCCAATTGAGGTGTGGAAGGCGATGGGCCCACATGGCGTGGACTTTCTGACGGATCTTTTTAACCGCATCCTGATCACCAAGGAAATGCCGAACCAGTGGCGATTTAGCCTGATTATCCCTGTATACAAAGGCAAAGGTAGCGTACAGGATTGTAGTAGCTACCGCGGTATCAAGATCATGTGCCACACCATGAAGCTCTTTGAGCGCGTCATTGACACACGGCTCCGTAGCGAGTGTACTGTCTCTGAGTGTCAATATGGCTTCCGGGCGGGTAACAGCACCATGGACGCAGTATTCGCCTTACGGAATCTGGCTGAGGCTTACAGAGAGAGAAGGAGAGCTTTGCATATGGCCTTTTTAGACCTGCAGAAGGCCTTCGACTGTATACCTCGGCAGTCCATCTGGTGGGCACTGCGCTTCAAAGGCGTTCCCGAGGCCTATATTGACATTATCAGAGACATGTACCGCGATTCCATGTCCTCTGTCCAGACCGCTGTTGGCGAATCGAATGGCTTCCCAATATCTGTTGGCGTTCACCAAGGCTCGGCTCTCAGCCCGTTCTTGTTTAACGTAGTGCTCGATGTAGTTACGGCAAACATCCAAGATAAGCCCCCATGGCTAATGATGTATGCCGATGACATCGCCCTCGTTAATCAGAACAAAGCTGAGCGCAAAGTCAACATTTGGAAGGACACGCTTGAAAACGGTGGTCTGAGACTAAATGTGGCGAAGACTGAGTACATGTCCTGTGGCGGCACGGATTCAAATAGGTTCATCCGAATAGATTCGGACCTGATCAGAAAGTCCGATACGTTCAGGTACCTTGGATCCGTGCTGCACGAGTCTGGCAACGTGGACGACGATGTCCAAGCACGTATAGGCGCGGCTTGGGCGAAGTGGCGCGAGGTAACGGGCGTTGTATGCGACCGCAAAATGCCTCCTAAGCTCAAGGGGCAGATATATAAATGCATCATACGACCTGTCCTACTGTACGGCGGTGAATGTTGGCCAGCACTAAGCAGACACACCCAGGAGCTTCGCGTCACGGAGATGAAGATGCTGAGGTGGATGAATGGCGTAACGCGATCCGATCGCATACGCAACTCTTTCATCAGAGGTAGTCTTGGTGTCCGTGACGTGGGGGAAAAACTGCAAGAGTGTCGTCTGCGATGGTATGGCCACATCATGCGCCGCCCTATGGAGTACGTTGGTCGGGGATGCATGAATATGGCTGTTCTTGGGGCTAGGTCCCGTGGTCGCCCTCGCAAGCGCTGGTTGGAAGTCGTTAAGTCCGACATGAGAGCAATGGCCTAACTGAGAAGGATGTTCAAGATCGGGCAAAGTGGAGGAAGCTAAGTAGGAAGGCGGACCCTGGCAACAGCCGGGATTAACGCCAGGTAGAAGAAGAAGACATAATTTCAAGTTAGTTACTATATTTAATTACTTACTAATTGCTAGGTATACAAACTTAAATTTGTCTTTCTATTATAACTACTAAATTACTTATTTCTTATTAATACATGTATCAAACAAGGTCCCCAGGTTGAGTAAAGGCCTCCTCCAAAGATGCCCACTTCTCTCTTCTTCCACCACCTGGCGTTAATCCCGGCCATTGCCAGGGTCCGCCTGCCCACTTCTCTCTATCCTGTGCTATTTGCCACCAGTTTGAGCCAGCAACTTTTTTAACCTGGTCGTCCCATCGGGCGCGATCATTAGCAATACAATAAAATGGACTATTGCAATCATCATTGCTAAATTAAAAGATAATTAAATTATCAACAGGTGAGATAGTGGCCAAATGCGTGCCTATCAAAAGTAAAAAAAAAATATGCACGATATGAAAAGTAAAAAAAAAATATGCATCTATGTATAGGTATAGATGACAAAACAAAACTTTTTAAAAGAGCCGTTACTTTATCTGGGTTAAGTTTTATGTACATTTCATCATTCATCATCTGCCTAGCCTTTTCCCAACTAAATTGGGATTGGCTCCCAGTCAACCCGGATTTAGCTGATACCAGTATTTTACGTAGAACGGCTGCCTACCTGAAGTCCACAACCCATTAACTGGGTATATTTCCAGCGTTAAATAATAAAAATAAACAATTACCTGCAAGCGCTTTACACCATAGCAAGTTATAGTACAAGTCTTCATTTTCTATGAATTTCCTTACAGACGTCACCACCCAAAACAAAATAGTCCATACCAATATTACACTTTACTTACCTACTTTACCAATATGCGCTGCAAAAAAATATGTTTTCGTGTTTTTCTTAGAACTACAGTATCGAGAGTACTCGCCAACCCACGCGTTTTATAAAAGTCGTGGCAAGCAAAGTGGAACTATGTTTTGATCGCAAAAGGTAATCTTCCTACGCACAGCGAAGGTGTTCTACGCGCTTGTTGATTGTTACTACGCCTTTTGCATAAATATAGAACGTTTCGAAGTTGAAAATAGATGAAGGGCAACTGTAAAACTTAAGGTAAGACAAAATGTGGTAAATTGAGTACCTTACGTCTATCGTCAATGTCAATAGTAAGTCCGTTTATCACATTGTCCAAGATATTTATGCTGATGGCTTTGGGAAATCATCAAATGACTCTTTCTGCTCTAGGCAAAGCGCAGGTAGTGTCAGAGTCTACTTACTAAAACCTATCCGTTTTCCTCTTAATGCCCTTTGCATTTCAGGGCCGCGGCAACTCTTTCGAACGAATTCCACAACCATGGCACCCATCTTTTGCCATAGACTCATAATTTTCAGCATCACTCGTCACGCAACTTGTGCAACTGTTACTACTGAGAAGCTGCAGTGGGTACGTATTTGAATATCGAAGATTAAAATACCTATTGTTAAAATGTTGATTTTCAAAACATCGAAAATGGAAAAATCGAACGACTATAAAATCGAAAATTAAAATAACGAAAGTTTATACTATCGAATGGTTAAATAACCTACGTCCAATATATCTAAAATCTAAATATCTACAAAAATTACATCGAAAGATCCAAATATCGAAATACAAAGTATCGTTCGTCCTAAATTCCAATGGGTACATTAATGATTTGAAAATCGAAAATTAAAAACCTACGTGTAAAATGGGTTAATTTTCAACTTTTAACATAGTAAGTATTTAATTCACCCTAAAAATACGTACAAGTTAAAATATCGAACAAATTTTAATACAAGTAGTACTAGTGGAAAAAGGTTGCTCTGCAACTTCTCCGGCGCTACGGGAAGTGCAACCCCTTTGCCCTTGCGTAACAAAGGATAGGCATCCATGGGAGCCGTAGCGGCTGAAGCTGGTCGCCGGAAGCTTGCGTGGGACTGCCGAAGCCCCGCAGCGCCGGAGCCGTGACAGAAACCATGCTCGCTACATGTTGCATGCTCTCTTGCATGCTGCATTTTTCTAATCTGTATTCCGACATGATAATATTATCTAAAAACACGTAAAATTTTTGCAATAGACAGACTAATAGCAACGCAAAATTTCATATCTACCTACATTTATGAATACACTCATACTGCCTATGTAAAAATTTCTTCGATATTTCAACTAGTAGGTATTTTTAACGTAGATATTATGAACTTAGATGTATTACATGTTGACATTTTGAACTTAGGTATAATGGCATTCGATGTTTTAAAACAATCGATATTTTAATCACTTGGCATTTCAATCTTCAACGTTTTAAGCGTAGGTATAATTATAATAATTTTCAATGTTTTGAACGTCGGTATTTTTCGCGTAGGTATTTTAATCTTCGATATTCAAATACGTACCCGCTGCAGTGCTATTTTGTAGCAACATTTTCGTGTATCGACGACGGAATCCGAGGTGAGTACCTTTATGTTGTGTGTAATAAAACTCACGTTGTAAGCTTCGCCACTCGGGTGGAGCTCGATATCGAAATAGTTATTTACAGAATAGACTAGCAGCTCTTTATATCCAACCATCTATAAGTACATTCATTTTTTCGGGCCCCAAATGTTTCGCATTCAACCCCTCTCTTCACACTGTAAAGATGAGCCGAAAACTTTTCCTCTACCAATAAATTGCTGCACGTGCTAATGACTTGCTAAGTTTTCCACTGAAAACTTTGTTGCGTAGACGATTATCGGCTGTCGTTACGAGCCATCAATGGATGTAATCTTATGTGTATGTGATGTGGGTAGAACATGATTAATGTGGGTCTCTAGATTTTGGGTTCCGTATAAAAACAAAGCCAGTCTGACTAGTGCCGTCATCCAAACTTATCAATGTAATAATATATTCAGTGATTGAGTGACTGACATACAACGCACAGTCAAAACTACTAGATGTAGAAAGCTGAATAGTGGAATGTTATTGGCGAGTGTAAGGGAGCACTAATAAAGTCATCATCATCTACCTAGCCTTTTCCCATCTATGTTGGGGTCGGCTTCTAGTCAAACCGGATTCAGCTGAATACCAGTGTTTTACGTGGAGTGGCTACCTACCAGACCTCCAGAACCCATTAACTGGGTAACACGGTACTTCTTGGCAAGACTGGAGTCAGATTTCCTGGCTTCTGACAATCCGTAACGACTGCCAAAGATGTCCAAATGACAGCCGGGAACAACGGTTTGACGTGCTTTCCGAGGCACGGAAGAAACTCGTTATGTTAAGTTGGTCACAGACCAACCTTGGCAAGCGTTGCTTAACCTTGAAGGTCGACCCGTGCGACTGTAGTTATTTAGCCACGAGCTCTACAACTAATAAAGTAGGAAGTAAGGATCACTAACAAAGTATTTTCCGAAATTCCCACGGGAACGAGAAAAAACTAATTGTATTATAATCTGCCTAACCTTTTCTCAACCAGGCCAATTACCCATCTGAGGGTCTAAAAGGGCCACTTTAGCAGAATCAGAAAGCACATCACGCTACCCGCAACTGTCAAATTTTCCCAATCAACCTTGAACCTAATGTGTAACCTTGAAGTTATAAAGGTGAAAATAAAATTTTACAGAATTTTTAATGGGTAATATTATGATTCTAATATGTTTCTGAAGTGGCCTTTTTAGACCCGCTGATCTTCACAATTCACAACCCAGTGACTGGATAACACGATTCTCCATATGACTGACACTAACTGACTGTGTGACTGGTACTCAGCTGCATTCAGTCAGACTGGAAGCCGACCCCAATAAAATTGGGAATCGTTAGACAGCTGGATTGAACAAGCGTGGTCGTAAAAAACCGGCTAGTCGGACTCTCATACGAAAGGTTCCGTATAGCAGCCGGCACGTGTCATGAGCACAGATTATTGGCGTATCTACCTGGCCCACAACCTGAGATGCGTCGCCCAATAAGAAAAATCGTTGCTCTTATTGGCGTCGCTACTATGCCATAATCCGAAAAAAAACACGTTCCTTGTATGGAAACCCCCTTTAACTTTCAATTTAATTTAATTTTTAGTATAGCGACAATAAAAAAAACATACCCTGTAAAAATTCCAACTGTCTACCTATTACGGTTCTTAAGATACAGGCCGCTGACAGATAGACGGATGGACAAAGAACGGAGGCTTAGTAATAGGGTTGCGTTAGTTACCCCTTGGGTAGGGAACCCTAGAAAGCAGCTATCCAATTTACAAAAGCAATCGTTGTGCATCGCAGAAGTGGGCGGTATCAGATAATGTTTTATGCATAAAAGATTTAACTTTAACAACCAAGTGTAAAACTAAACTGTGTGGGCTGAAATATCATAGCTATAAAAACACAATCGTAGATTTTATGGCTTTAAAGAAACACAGTGGAATGATATAAAAGAGAAGGAAGTTTATGTTAACCTGATGGTAGATAGGGTAGAATCTTCGATCACTATTAAAGAAGGGCAATAGAGAGAGCAATGCTTGAAGCACCCATGCGTGATCGATTTAGAAATGATAGTATCCGCAAGAGAACCAAGGCCTGCAGGATCGCCAAACTGAAATGACAGTGTGAAACGTTCTGGTATGACGACTGCGTACCGGATGACGCAGCGTTGGAAGGCCTCCTACAAGGTGGACCAATGACCTGGTGAATGAGCCGATAGATATGAGACGCACGGGGGTAGTTTTTGTGGTGACACTTAGGGGAGGCCTATGTCCAGCAGTTTTATAATGGACAGCTTTATAATGAAAGAAGCAAACGAGCTGTGCCGACCACAAGTAACACTGTCTTGATAAACGCAGAAAGATGATGAATATGATGAGTCAGGTAGATTTAGTAAATATTTTTCTAGATAGATGTAAATGATAGATGATGATGGTTTTCATGACGAAAGAACCTCGTGCCGTTGTCTGTCAGTCAC